>CM062366.1:23979713-25349260 GCA_031216115.1 Senna siamea | reverse complement strand
GTTGTCTCATGAAGAAGGAAGGTTGCAGAGGCACAAGAAAAGAAAGGGAAGTCCAAGACCAGCACCCCAACAAAGATCAGAGCGCAAGAATCTTGGCTTCCATTGGATACGGATTGAGGGAAAAGGAAATCAAAAGATTAATAATTGGAGGGCAGTGAAATGGAAGAAGGAGGGGGGATTTGTAGAGAGAGAGACGGGCGATATAGGAGAAGGAAGAGAAGAAGAAAGCGAGGAAGGCGTTGCTGTTCTCTCCAAATATAGTTTGCTATATTTGTGGGATTCCCAACCCAAAAACAAAAAAAACTTCTCTGGCTTCTTGACTCTTTGTTTTATATCTTTGACTCTTTGTTTTATCTCTAAATATATATTCTTTTTGGCCTTTTGAGTTTAGGCTAAATTTGTAAATCACGTAGTGAAAGCCAATTTTGAAACCTCCTTCTCAACAATCAACACAAGTTTTACTCTCCTCCTAACTCAAACACCGTCTGCCTATCTGGATAACTCACTCAACTTCCCATCATATACACACACAACACACGCGTATCATTTTGGACGTTATAAATAAACGGTTTCCTAATTTAATTTAAAGTCTCATCATTGTGCAATTATATTTATACATTAAATTTCCTGCAGTACAGGCTTTTTTAATGCAATTATATTAATGCTAAAAATGTACTGGAATAATATGTGAATAGATAGTTTCCCAAATATACATGATAGAACATAATCTCTAAATTAAAAATCATATCTATGTCTCTTTGTTTACCTTATTTATGTCTATCAAAGTTGTATTTACTAATAACTAATATTAATTAATATTAATTTATTTATGTCTATCTAATATTTATTTATGTTTACCTTATTTATGTATTTACTAACTAAAACATACTAATAACTAATATTTATTTATGTCTATCTATGTCTCTTTGTTTACTTTATTTAGCACAAATAATTAAGAATTTAAAAGAATTTCATTTTATCTATCTCCTTGAGATCATTCAAATAGTCATCTTTTGTTAAAAATATTCTTTAGCACCCAAACGTTAATTGAGTAATTATAACTGAATAAAATTATTTATAATTTAAACTTAATTAATAATCTATTTGATTACATCTTTATTAATTTGTTTAACTAGTGATTAAATCTCTATTAATCTATTTAATATGTTATTAATACTCTGTCTCATAATTTTAAGAATGTCTTTCATTACTAAAAAAACTTTACAATCAAAATAATACCATAAGGAAAATACATGCTTGTAATATTGCAAAGTATCTTTTAATTTGTTTTTTAAAAAATAAAATCTACAGTAGTTATGTTTTTTCTTTACATGGCATAAATCAGCGGGAACATAAATAAATAACGGCAAATATCAAAATGCAGAAATACGTCTTAAGCCAGGTGGCGGTTGAGGAGGCTTAGGGGCCACGTCACATTAGCAGATGAAGTGAGAGCCGACACGGACAGTGGCAAGGGTTCCACATAGGCAACGTCACTAAATAACCCATTGCGTTACGCTAACTGCGCACCGAGGGTTTCAAATTTTCAATAATATTTTAAGTGACCTGTATAGCCATCCATGTGTTTTAAATTTTAATATAAATTTGTAATACTTTGTTTTTCATGAAATTCCAGAACTATCCATTTCAAGTCATACGAGAATTTAACAAACATAACTTCATAATTTTTTTAATAAATATATTACTAATTGTTTGATATATATTAAAATATATGTTAATGTTTTTTAATTAACAGTTCTTTTTTTACAATTTTTTAAATATAATCATGATTTATATAATATATATATCTTTAATTCAGAAATCCAAATATAGTACCCCAAAGTTATATATAATGATAGAAAATATTTTAAATAAATTATAATAATTAAAATAAATATGTTACAGAATTTTTTAAAAAAAAGCACTCACATGTACACAAATATCAACTTTAGAATTCTTCGTAACAACAAATATAAATTTTCTGATACAAGGATTCATTTTTAAAAAGGGCAAGTAATTTTTCCATTTTGTGCACTTGAATATTTAAGAATAGATCTTAAGATTCTAAATACAACATTGCTCTTTATTTAATTTTGAATAAATCAATCTATTATATCTTTGTAGAAAAAAGTAAATTAAGTAAAAATAAAGTATAAGACATAAAGCATTTTTATCATGTTCACGTGTTCCAGAAAATGGTTGAGGTACAAATAGTAGGCAAAGATTTTAGCTTTAGGCAGTCTCTGGAGCACCTGAGAAACACACACACACTGGAACAGTTATAAAATGAGAGATGAAGATGATATTGATGAATAGAACCTACACCTCAACTACTTTTGTGGAACACGTAACTAATGCTGATGGAGCATTGATTCTATCTAAAAGATATATATCACAATGTTCGTAGTAACTATAATTGAAGATGTTGACTATTGTAAAATCCGAATATCCTTAATTTACGCGGTATTGCCTACATAATCCTTACTTGATCATCCGCGTAACGTATATATTACACCACAAGATGTCAAAAACTGTCTAAAAATCTCAGAAGATATTCAGGGGTGTACTTAATGGAATTGATGAAAAATAATAAGATATATATATATATATATAAGGATAATAGAAAATAATTTAAGATGCATTGCATATTTAAGAGTGTCTTTTTTTTTCCCTATACTATAGATATCGATAATAAAATAATAGTTTTTCGTTATATTCTTGGACATTTTCTTCTATTGAGGAGGAATAATTTATGGCATTAGAGCTTGATGGTAGGTGGTAAATAATTTTAGATCTTTTATAATTTTAAATTAATATATTTTTATATAATAAAAAAATAAATAAAAATAACAAATTTATGTTAATAAAAATTTATTATAAATAAATTAGAGACTATATTTTTTTATTATAAAAATATATATTAATTTTAAATTACGTGATAAATTTTATATGAAGAATGGCATGCTTTATGTGAATTTGGCCTCTTGGGTCCTACATGTCATAATCCCTCTGTAAAGAACTGCCCTATTAGGGGGCGTGATGTCCTCTAATTTGGGTCTACCCTTCAATTTTCCCATCCTTGAAGTTGATGAACCAAAAACATTTATGAAGTTAGAGAAGATTTTTTATGAAGTTAGAGAAGAAACATTCATGAAGTTGATGAACCAAAAACACCATGCTTATAGCTTCCTGATACAGGCACAGACAGCCATGAATCCTGATCCCCTAGAGTCCTCCATCCTTCTTCAATACAAATTGATATTCGCACGATGAAATGTGTGTGTGAGAGAGAGAATCATTATTTTTACTTTGCAAGGGACGGCCCTGACAAGGAAGACTCGCTTTTGAATTTTAATCACCTATTTAGAGAAAGAACCTTTAATTTATTTATTGAAGATTCTCGTTTTTAATTCTATAATCATGATAAAATTATAATAATTTATTATTTAAATTATTTTACAATCAACTGCATTATAATTTGAATTGATTTACTAATTTTTTAATTATTTTAATAATTTAGTACTAACACTGATCAAGTTTACAGTCTAATTTTTTTATTTTAATAAATTATAATATTATTCTTATATAATATTAAATTTATAATTTATTTTTAATATGTATTAAATAATCTTAACACTAGTTTATTATTTGTAGTATTTAATTTTTATTCATTTTTATAATTTTGTGATTTATTACTTTTATAAATGAGAAATAACTAAATATTATAATTTATAATAACTCTAACACTTATTTATGTATTTAATATTTAATTTTAAATAATAATAAATAAAATTAAAGTTAACTTTGTTTTGAATTATGTTATTATAATTTAGAGTATATTAAATTTATAATTTGATATTTTTATTTAATAGAGCATATAATTTTAAAATAATAAAAAATAATTTTATTATTTATTTATTTATCAATTCAATTAATTTTTTAGTGATCTTGACAGTTACACTAAGTGATTCAGTTACTCAAATTATTTATTGAGTCAATAATCAATCCGAATCTGAAAACCTATAATGTATTTGAATTTGTTTACGTATTACAGATTCTCATTTCTTGATCTGTTTTCCCAACCATTTTGCTGGATTTGTATATATAGAATCTTGCTGTCTCTTTTCCTTTTTTTTTTTTTGTTGTTGTTCTTTTATTACGTAGAACTGCAATAAGTTAATTATTTAATTTTGATATACGAAATTTAAAATTTTACTTCTTTAAACTACAATAAAAAAATGAAAATATTGCATATTAATTAAGAGTTATAATTTTATATATTTGAGTCTACTACAAAGTGTAATTATGATAAAATAATAAAGCAAAGTTTTCTATTTCATTCAATTTGTTGCTCTAATCCTATTTATTAATTTCATAAAAGTTAAACCAATTTTATAAATATAACTAATCAGTAATATTATAGCCATAAATCATATGAAATTAGAAAAATAATGTTTTATATTTAGTTACTTATTATACCATAATTAGAATCCATGAACGACTAAATTTATAAGATCATATCACTTACTATTAAAATAAGTGTTATGTGATTTTAGTATGTAATTTTTTATTTTTTATGCATAAAAAATACTATGTATTAAAATTAATGCATGAAAGTTATAATTAGAGCATTTAGATTAATTTACCTTTCTTTTGTTGGGATTGAGATCCTTTATATACCTACAATCTCTACTCAAGTGTGACTCGAACAATTCAATAAGAAAGTGTTGCATAGATTAAAAGAAATATCGTGTTATAATTCGACTTAAATTATGTGGCTATTTTTTGTTGTATATGACAAGAAGAAGATTAAATCTAAACTTTCTATATAATAATCTCGATCGGAACACATTCATATTAGTTTAGAATCTATTAATCAGTAATTACTACTCTATACGATTAAATAAATGGAATCTTTACAACAAAAGATTAAGCATATATATCTATAATTCTTATGAATATTTAAATTTACGCATCTTAATTTATGATAAAAAAGCACTATTAATTAGATATTGAAATCGAGCAGATCCACAAATTCATAAATATATATTAGCACAATTTCGTGTTGGACCTTACTATAAATAGAAGATCAATCTCATTTTTGCGATCACTTATAGATGACGCAGGAAATTTGATACTTTACAATTAGAACTCAGACCTTCACATTCAGATAAGCTCGTTTTCGAAGTTTTGAGACTCATTTCACACGTAGCAACATTGGCTTACGACTCATAATCCCTTATCCATCTCCATCTATTTTTATACAAATAAAATAATTATTTTGTAGTCTGAGCTTATGTGACCAAAATAATTGAGAGAAAACGTTAGATAGTTAATAGTTATCTTTTCTAGCTGGTTTATTTTATCTATTGGCTATAAGATGTTTTTTGTCTGGGTACAAGTTAGTGAAATGCTGACAAAATACTCAGAAATCAAACAAACTCAACAGTAAGTTGAAAAGGGAGAATGGAATATTTGAATTTCTCGTGTTCAATTTTTTTATTCATAAAAATAATATGTGAAGACTTTACGTATCGGCTAGGGTCCATAGCTCAGTGGTAGAGCATTTGACTGCAGATCAAGAGGTCACCGGTTCGAACCCGGTTGGGCCCTCTATAGCTTAAATTTTTATTTAGTCGCCGTTGGGCCGAACCCGGTTGGGGCCTTCATTGCTTCAGTTTTGAAACGTGTGTTTATTTAGTCACATATTGGGCTCTTCATTCTTCAATGCTTTCAATGTTAAAAGATTTATTTGTTGATTGCATGCAGCCCAACAACATATATATCCCCCTTTAGGGTTTCCTGCCATTTGCAAATAATGAATTTTGCACCTTAATATTAGAAAATTGCTTGATAAAAAGGTACATACGAATTCTTCACATCACAGCTCTTAGAGTTAGGGAACATTCCAAGATTATTTTTGTCTCCACTGATTTTAGAGACAGCCTCCAATGCATAAACAAATTAGGAGGAAATTCAGTACGTCTCACCATGCGTTTTTATTTTAAACAAAATTTATATTATAATAGTTTTCAAATTTTTTAATCATTAGTCTCATAAATATTATATAATATAAAATATAAATATGTTATATAAATTTATAAAAATAAAGGTAATAAAAAATTATAAAAATAAAATAATTTGTTATTATTTAATTTATTATTTTAAAATTTAATAATTATTATTTTATAATATATTTTAAAAATTAATAAAAAAAATTACATATAACCAAGCATCTAGAATTAAATAGTCACCCATTTATTTTGAAGTTATTTAAAATTTTATTTGGTGATCTTTAAAAAAAATTCTTAACACTTAAAGATTAATTAAATAGTTATAATTAAATAAAATTATTTATAATTTATATCTATTCAATAATTTTTTAAATTAAATCTTTATTAATCTTCTTAATACCCTGTCTAATGATATTAAAAATGTTTGTTTTGTTTTTTTACAAAAAAATCTATGTAAGGAGTACTACTACATTTATTTTTTCCTGCGAAGAATTTAAGCTTCTAAAAGAAATATCTAGTTGCCTTAATTGGTTGCAGTCGGTGATAGGAACTCGGAACTGAAACATGTTCTTTACTTGACCATCACTATCACAGTCCTGTGATTGTCCATTTAATCCGACAGTTATAAATGATTAATGTATATATATATATACACACACACACATAGAGACACGCACACAGTTAACTTTGTCTGTTATTTTTTTTAATTGTATTCTTTATTGATAAAATTTCATCATCTCATCAATTATTGTGAGTTATACGTTAAGTTAAATTAAAATTACTTCATTATTTGATAATTTTTTAAATAAAATTACTTTTAATAAAAGAATATTAATAAAATAAATAAAAATATATATAATTATTTTAATCAAAATATGATTAAAAATTAAATAAGACTAAAATTTTTTTATATTTTATTTAAGCATTCCAAATTTAAAAATTAAAAATATCTAAAATTTTTTAAATTTATATGAAAACTTATTTAATGATTATTTTAATTTAATATGAACTATTCTATTAATTTAATTATATTTTAATAAGAATAATTTTACATTAATTTTATATAAAACTCTATTATTTGTGATATATATCAAGTACATTTATTTAAGATGTAAAATTATATTAATTAATAAAAATAAGAGATAAAATTATATATAGTCAAAATTTAAATTTTATACAGAAGCAAGGGATAAAAAATTAATTTTGACACATTTTCTATCATTTTACTATTTTCAATCACTTTTCTTAATGATAATTTTTGGATAAATTATTCTTGTGATTTTTGTAATCCCACACAATTTTTAATTAAATTTTTTATATTTTTATTATTAATTTTTTAATAAAAAATTTATGTATATTATATATAATTTATTACCTCATAATTGATTTTCTTAAAAAGTTAATAAAAGTATAAATATAAGTGTGGTTGATAACAAATTCTGTCCTAAAACTATGAATCATTTTTACCTAAGAAGCATCAAGCATGACTTTAACCTTACAGTACACAACAATTTCTCGTGCTTCAGTTAGGTTGGAATGAAAGTTTTTCATTGTCTTCTCCGAAGGAGGAATCAATTTTATCTGCTAGTGGAATCCACACCGTCGAGGCTCATTAGCTATTAAGCAACTATGCTATCCCCACTACATAAGCGGAAAACCCTCCCACCTCCACCTCTATTTTCTATGAAACCAACACATCTACAATGCTCAATTCTCTCTTCATCTCCGTTCCCGAGATTCTCAGTCACCATGATATGCCAAAATTGGGTGCCTTCAGCTCAACTGTTCAAACCCAGAATTTCAGTTCTCACAAGCTTCCGTTTCGTTCGAAACGCAAAATTCAATCATTCTTTGCAGGTTATCCTTTAGAAGCTTCTCCATTCGGTTGTGACAAGCTGTGCGATGGAGAATTACGAGCCAACCGAAGAAAAGGAGGATCGACGGTGAGGGCGAAATTGGCGCAGAATTTTGAACGAACGGTGGAGATGGATGGAGGGGGGAGAAGGGTGGATAGTAAGAAAGAGTTCGATGCCATAGTGATAGGGTCTGGGATTGGAGGGTTAGTTGCAGCGACACAGCTGGCAGTGAAGGGTGCGAGAGTTCTGGTTTTGGAGAAGTACGTGATTCCTGGAGGAAGCTCTGGGTTTTACCAGAGGGATGGCTATACTTTTGATGTTGGCTCTTCTGTCATGTTTGGTTTCAGCGAAAAGGTCAATTTTGTGTGTGAATTTTTGTTCTGCTGACTTTTATTCTGCAAATTTGTTTATGATATGGATAGACAATAATGCAAGCAATGGTCAATGGCTTAATGTAACAATGGAGGAATATGATTATGTGTTTAATGATGAGAGGGACTTGCTGCTTCTTTGTGGTTGCAAACTTGATTTGCAGTTTGCACTAGAAATAAAATCCTCTTTATGAAGAATTACTTTTTGTTTTCTTTTTCTCCGCTGATTAATCCACACTACTCTGTACTTGTAGGCTTAATGGAACAATGGAGGAATATGATTATGTGTTTAATGATGAGAGGGACTTGCTGCTTCTTTGTGGTTGCAAACTTGATTTGCAGTTTGCACTAGAAATAAAATCCTCTTTATGAAGAATTACTTTTCTTTTTCTTTTTCTCCGCTGATTAATCCACACTACTCTGTACTTGTATCACTATTCCCATGCCTACCAAGTGATATTGAACATTAAATAGATCAATTCAACAATAAATTCATGGATGTATATTAGGAAAGTCCTCAATGAAGAATCCCATGAGGTTCTTTATAAAAGCTTAGTATTGTGATCAGTCAAGCTTAGAATAACTTTGGTTTGCTGATCTTTTTAATAATTCCCGAGCCCAGAATTGTTTTGGGCTTTAACTTTTAACTATTGTTATTGGGTAATTAACATCCTGTACCTCAAACTTCGCCAGGGTAACCTCAATTTGATAACACAAGCATTGGCAGCAGTTGGTTGTCGGATGCAGGTGATACCAGATCCAACAACTGTCCATTTCCATCTACCTAATAACCTTTCTGTTCGAGTGCACAGAGAATATGATAAATTCATTGAAGAATTAACCAGTAAATTTCCCCATGAAAAGGAGGGTATCATCAATTTCTACAGTGAATGCTGGAAGGTTTGTCTTAATTGAAGTGACTGCAGCTCCCCTAAGGCATTTTGCCTTTACTTGTACTTCATTACTTAAGAAATTATATGCATGGTGGCTAGATTTTCAATTCCCTGAATTCATTGGAACTGAAGTCACTTGAGGAGCCACTCTACCTTTTTGGACAATTTTTTCAGAAGCCTCTTGAATGCTTGACACTAGGTATCTCTATTAATTGCAGTTTGACATGATTTTGTTTTATACATCTGCTTGATATATGTTCTTATGATATTTTGATTGCTTGGAAGCATTTAACGATTTCTTTTAGCTGTGAAATTCATGTATAAATTTTAGGATGCATAGAGGGAAAGCAAAGGGTAAGAAAGGAAAAAATATATCACTATAGTAGA
The DNA here is from genome assembly GCA_031216115.1 of Senna siamea. NCBI lineage: Eukaryota > Viridiplantae > Streptophyta > Magnoliopsida > Fabales > Fabaceae > Senna > Senna siamea. The sequence goes on along the minus strand of CM062366.1, from coordinate 25,339,739 downwards.
TATTATTTACAAGTATCTGCTTGAATAAATCAAGAAGCTAGTGTAATAATTAGTAGAGTGAAGATGCAAGACAAGATTTGTGTAATCTGCTATATTCTAAGGTATGCATAGGATAATTCCAAAACTAAACTCTTGAATTGTACCTTGGTGATAAACCTTTGACATGCCAATATTTCATAGTTTCATTTCAACCCCTATGAGCATCCTGAAGAATTTTTGCTATTATGACCATTTAGAGGAACTTTGTCATGAAGTAAATAAAGGGTCTTACTGTCTATAATTATGCTTGGTATATCTTGTCTGTACAACCACCATGTTGGTAGACAATTCCAAAAATTATGAAAGAAACCCACCCCCCCCCCCCCGGCACACCTTTTTTGTTTTTTAAAATTGTTTCTATCAGTCTGGCCATCAACTTCTCTGATGATGTTATGATTTGGCAGCATATTATTTGCCCCAAAATGCTGGAGACATAGCACGAAAGTATATTAAAGATCCGCGGTTGTTGTCTTTCATTGATGCTGAGGTGATGCAACTTAATCCAGTTAGAAGTTAATCAATTCATTTTACTGACATGTGATTGATGTTTTACATCCGAGCAAATTCTATTGTGTTCTTGCAGTGTTTCATTGTGAGCACAGTCAATGCTTTGCAGACACCAATGATCAATGCAGGCATGGTAAACTGTTCAAATAGCTTTTCTGCATCCTTTCAAGCATTGTCTTCTTTGTACTTCCAAAAGTGTCTTGTGTCATTCTTCGTCATCGCTGATTAGATAGCAAGGAGTACAGCTGACTGGAAATTGGATCAGCATTCATGGCTTCTTGTCCTTGTGACATTTGTAGACTAATTTGAACATTACTGTCAAGTATTATGATAGGGCCAGTTTCATTTTTCACCTCCCCCTTTCATGCTATCTCTTTTCTCTTTCTTTGCTTGATTAATCTCTATTTTTTTTTCTGCCAGGTTCTATGTGATAGACATTATGGTGGGATTAACTACCCTGTTGGGGGTGTTGGTGGAATTGCAAAGTCGTTAGCAGAAGGTCTAGTTAATCAGGGTAGTGAGATACTTTACAAAGCAAATGTCACTGGCATTAAAGTGGAGCAGGGCAAAGCAGTAAGTGAGACAACATTGAAGAAACAAGGATGATAAAATTTAGAAGAGATGTACTCTGTTTCTAAGAAAATTATACTCTGATTTTTGCAGATAGGAGTGAGGCTTTCAGATGGCAAGGAGTTCTTTGCCAAAACCATAATATCAAATGCTACGAGATGGGATACCTTTGGTTTGTTTTGATACAGATTTTGTTAAGACATTTTGTCTGTTAATCTTAAAATTGTTATCTTGCTGTCTCATCTCATTTGCTGCTTTCATTAGTTCTCTCTGTGATCTTTAATTACATATTGTTGCACCGTAGGGAAGTTATTAAAGGGAGAAGCTCTTCCCAAAGAAGAACAGAATTTTCAGGAAGTTTATGTCAAAGCTCCATCTTTTCTTTCGATTCACATGGGAGTTAAAGCTGAGGTTCTGCCACCAGATACAGATTGCCACCATTTTGTGCTTGAGGTAATTTAAAATTTCATCAGCTTGATTACTTAAGTAGTCCTAGTGCTTTGAAATGGGAATAATCAACTTTATGTGTTACAATTATTGCTTTTTGGTACTTCTCTAGAGTGACTGGACAAGATTGGAGGAGCCATATGGAAGTATATTTTTAAGTATGCCGACTGTTCTTGATTCATCATTAGCTCCTGAAGGTTGTCATATTCTTCACATTTTCACAACTTCTTCCATGGAGGACTGGGAGGTACGCTATACTGAGCACAGACAAAATAAAATTGGAAACTTGCATCTTATGTTGTCTTAATTTTAGGATTTTAGAAACTACCAGATTTTTCTTATCCCTGTCGTTGCATTTTGTGCCGATCAACATGTTCATAAATTTCAAAATATCAAGGATGTTGATTTTTTTTTTTTTTATATCAGGGAATTTCAAGAGAAGAATATGAGGCAAAGAAGCAGCTTGTAGCAGATAAAATCATAGGCAGATTAGAGAATAAATTGTTTCCAGGTCTTAGATCATCCATTGATTTTATGGAGGTACAAACTATGGCCTCAGACCGTCAATTTGGCTTGGTTGGACAGTTTTAATTTTAATGCTTTTTTTTAAATAAAGCTGCAGTTCATTTACTTGGGGTTTATAGATCTTTTTATGAATAATATGGAATCATGCTGATCTGATATGTCAAATTACAATCTGTTAAGATTGTTTAGTAATCTGCTTTTCCTTTTGATATGAGAACTAATCTGTTAATATGTTTGAACTTGGAGCTTCTCTCTCTAACTTTTTTCTAGGCAAAGCACTTGCATCATCCTTTCTTTGAATGTAATGGAATGCAAATCATCTGATTAGATTGACGAAACTCTCTCTAAGGAGTTCTTTTAGAATTTCCTATGACTTTTGACACTCCATGATATTATGTTAGGTTCTGAAATTTAAAGTCATTGTAGGTAGGGACACCAAAGACACACAGGAGATACCTGGCTCGTGTTGAGGGAACATATGGTCCAATGCCACGCAGCATTCCCAAGGGGTTATTGGGAATGCCATTTAATACCACAGTAAGTTCACTTCCACCATTAATAGGCAGTGTCAGTTTTAGAACATGATGTTATGCCTGTAGAGCATACTGATTAAAGTCAGCCATACATTAATAAAGTAAACCTTCAGGGCATAGATGGTCTTTACTGTGTTGGTGATAGCTGCTTCCCTGGACAAGGTGTTATAGCAGTAGCTTTTTCAGGAGTTATGTGTGCTCACCGAGTAGCTGCAGATATTGGTAAGCCATAGCTTTCCTTTGAATGTACAAGGCCTCGACATTAGCTTGAAACTTCTTGATGATCTTTTTATATGCTTTAATATTGCCAGAATGGATAGGGGGACCTGGAGCCAGGATGAAATTTTACTTGTTGATGCTTGTGAACTGACTTATGGGATGTCACTTTATTTATTTCTGTAATAAATAGCTGAGTTGCTTGACGAGAATTGTGGGTATTTTAAGTTAAATTTATCTACATCTTAATCTTTCCTTTTACAGGATTGGAGAAGAAGTCACCAGTTTTGGATGCCATGCTTCTTCAATTGCTTGGTTGGTTAAGAACATTGGCATGAAATTCAATATAGTTGCAAGTTGGATGCGCAATCATCATCCTTTTACAGAAGAAGCTTGCTTTAGTTACTGGTGCAGCATGCTCTACTGAAGATCTGTCCAAGAGGTTATAGTCGTCCCGTACTGGAATAATATATCGAGGGTCTGTATAAATTTTTCACCTGATTAACTTGGTATTTTGTAAGTGTAAGCGGTCACTCTTATAATTTTTTTTTTTCATTTCTTGTTGACAGTTATACCAAGAATAGATTTTGCTTGTATTTTAAATTCATAATGCATTTAATCGGGACACAGAATCTTGTTTTAAATTAGTGTGATTGCAAATCGATCTAGAATGATCAAACCAACCAATGTGCCCACACAAATAAAGTTAGGACAAGAGATACAATTGAAGTATAAACATATGAATGAAGCTTTCATATAGAGTCTCAAAATATACGACAGCGTGTAGTTGATGTCATATTTTGCCACATACGATACAAGTACTAAACTAACACATAATTATACAAATTTTCATTGTTGGTTTTGTTTTGTTTTAACATATTTAGTGGTCTCAGCATAATATTAAAATGAGAAGACATAGACAACTGAATCAAACTAACAAGAGTAGTCATTTGAAGTGAAACAAAATATTTTAATACGAAAGGGTGTCTATCTGAGTTAGATAATATTCCAGAAAAGAAAACAGCGTCTCTTAAACCTTGAAATCATCCATCTACCGGCGTTCCTAAAATATCATCGAGCACGCTCTTTAATTTAGTGCTTCGACGTCCTCGTTAAAAATACAAATATAGTAAATACTAAACAATGAAAGGCCAGAAATCTCCAGCCCATCAATATTGCAGACATAATCAGAGCACGCTCTTTACTTTGATGCTTCAACAACTGGTTGCTCTACAAGAGTGGAAGCGCTTGTTTTTGACTCAGACCCACAATACTTGGATGTTTAAAACTCTTAAGCTCAAGACTGAAGTTTCATCCGTCGCAAAGAAAGGTATGCCAACAAACGGTAACCAAAAACCATGGCTATCAGAGCAGCCACCTCTCTCCAACCACTATCAATTCTGATTCCATTTATGCTTGGCGTTATGTGCTCATATTGCACCTTCAGTAGTAGTTTATACGTGTGGTAGTTGAATGACATGTACCGGATCCAAGATATAAATATGGGCACTTTCTGCCAAATTTATGAGCAAATGTTAGTTACATCTATAGTTATAGTAGAATGTTGGATCATTAAATTCTACTTGCATGATGAATATACCTTCACAAAGAATCCTCCAGCCAGCATGAAAGTCATCACAGTGACTGAAGCCAAAGTTGTTGCTCTTTTCAAGTCCATCAGTGTAGCCCCAATAGCAAATCCAAGCCCCTGCTTCACAAAGAAATATTTAGAATCATCGGCTATTTCCGGTTTATGATGATCTTCTTAGTAGTTACAGGAACGCATACCTGAGCTGCCACGATGCAGAGGAAAACTGTGAGAATGCTGAAGAAAAAGGGGCTTGCACTCATTCTCAAACCGGCCATGAAATAAACAACAATGAGGAAAAGTACTGGCAATATCAAGTCTAATGGAATGTCACTCGTGGTCCTAGCCAAGAAGTATGCACTCAGTCTGTACATATCAGCTGCACGTTCCTTTGTCAGCATGGCTCTCTCTTGAGGAAATGTGAATATTGCAGTGAACACTGGAAAGAATCCCCAAAACACAGCAATGAAGAAAAGCAGCCCTGCCTGCAATACCAAAAGGGCAGAGATGTGAATTTCAAGGTAGAATTTTTAATGATTGTCTCTCCTTTGTTCTTTGGTCATGAGAGAAATAGTTCACTTTACCTGATCTTGCAGATCCCTTGTGTTAGTAGCATCTGATTGCCACCAGAGTAATCCTAAGATGATTGCAGTAGATAAAACTTGGGTGATTCTCAACCAACTAAAATAGTCATGCCTTCGTTCTTTAATTCCCCTCCAGAACAATATGGAATATTGCTCGCACCAACTCGCTCCCCATTCTCTTTTACGAGAACAAACCTTAGACTTCACTTCTTCATCAAGAGGGATTGGAGCCATTAGTTTTTTCTTCTCCGTTTCTGCAACTCGAGTTTCATACGCCTCAACCAGATACTGTTCAAATTCATCTAAATTCAGATGGAAACTTCTTCCCCTTTAGACTCGTATTAAAACAAATTAAAAGTTACCTCATGTACAAGTGCTGGTTCTGGCTTCCCATTCCGGGTTTCAGTTTCTGCATTTTCCATATGCACTCTATCCTCTAACTCTGATGGTACAGACACATCATTTATGTTTCCATTGGCAAGGTCTAGCAAAAACTCTGCAGGGTTCATGGCGATAAGAGGCGAACACCCTATGGATTGGAAGTAAAGCATTGTTTCTGATGCTTTTCCAAAGTAAAGCAAGCTGCCTTTTCCTAGAAGGATCAACTTATCAAATTTGTGAAAGAGTCTGCTTGATGGTTGGTGGATTGTTGTCACTACTGTTTTGCCAGCCTGCCATGTTATTTACTGGTTAGTGATGAAGGCATAGTCATATAAATAGTGAATGTTATGAATCCTGAAGGGAAGAATGAGAATAAGTACGTACCTCTGCTATGTCTTGTAGCATCTGAACGATCCTCAAGGCTGTTGTAGAATCCAAACCAGAAGTTGGTTCATCAAGAAACAGAAGTGAAGGGTTGATTATGATCTCATTCCCAATACAAACTCTCTTCCTCTCTCCACCAGATACTCCACGAACAAAGGAACCTCCTATCATAGTGTCCTGGCATCTGTTTTCACAGCCCATAGCATATTATATTAGTTATGGAGTTCATATTTCTGACTGAGCACTTTCTGTGCTCATAACAATATTTGAGTCTTCATTTTCATGGATGGAAGCAATCACCTTTCCAAGCCAAGCTCTTGAATGACATCTAAAGCTCGCTTTTCTTTTTGATCTTTCGTGGACGTGTTTGGCAGTCTTAGGCGGGCTGCATATGTCAGTGTTTCTTTTACAGTAAGGTGAGGAAACAGAACATCATCTTGAGTCACGAATCCTATCCTGTCATATGCCATGCATATATAAGTATATATTTGAGATAAAAAATAGTCCTTGCCCTAACCTTTTGACTTGTTAAGAAATGAATGAGTTCGTTTTGAATCACTTTAATTTCTTTCCAGTTTCTCTTCCGTATGAGATACCATACAAATGAAGTACCTGCACTTTAGGAACTTGGAATATGGTTGATCATTGTAAGTGATAGAGCCACTCATGGTTGGTTGGTTGAGTCTGCCTCCAAGCAGATTTAAGAGAGTAGTCTTTCCACTTCCCGAAGGACCCATCAATGCCAAAACTTCTCCTGGATTTACTGAGCCAGTGATCCCATTCAATATCTCCTTCTCCTCAGTTGATGTCATGCCTCTTATCACCACCTTGTAACTCACATCTCTGAACTGCACAATATAGAATGCCAATTTAACTCACAAATTAACGCATTGTTAATCAAATAGAGCATGAAAGCTGAGCTAAAAGCACCAAGACTTTTTTGTTATGTAAATAATTACTATATAACTATCCATATATATAGATATATACTCATACCCTTCTTTCTCAGCAAAACCAGGTTTCTAAAGTCTCAAAACCAGCAGAGTTTCATTCAAGCCTGAGCCTAGCCCTTTCAAGTATATGAGAATGTTACTTGCACATCCCCATGATCTCTCTGTTCTAGGCACACCCAAAAGCAAATTTAAAAGTTTTTAGTACCAAAGCTAGGCATATTATATCTAGCTACTAAACTACATTTTTTTATCTATGGTCAACTGGGAAAGAAGGGGGTAGTCTTGTACATTCATGTCGATCATATGAAATGAGACTTTGTACAAGACTGAACCTGACCATGCTATATTGCTAGCCACGTATGTTCTATTTGGTGGCGTTGATCGCTAAATGAAGCTTCATCCTTGCCTGCCCAAATACATAATATAGTACCACATCAATCTCATCTCATGCATGTTATGCTATGCAAGGTTTCAACACACTGACACAACTTACTTTTTTGCACGTAAATTGCATTAATTACCTTTAGATAAATGGGCAGAGTGGGTTCTGTTTGAAGCTTTGGCTTATGAATCCCAGCTTCAATATCTTCCGCTGCAATATACATAGATAACCAACCTTTTCTTATGTAATCTAATAAATATATATATATATATATAACGAGGTGACCTCCACTATATAAATGTGATTATGTACGAAATAAAAAGTGAATGCACATATGGATCATGATCATGCTTCTTCTTATAGATTGATATCATTGCCACTGCATGAATCCTTCTGATAGTGGAGACCAGAAATTATGAGACTTTGACAGTGTAAGTCAAGCTAGTTGATTGCAATTTAGAAATAGCCATAAAAAAAGTCAACTGAATTTTAATTAAGAGGCCTACCATGAAGACTAGTACTTAGTCTCCCATAAAAAAGGAGTTTTTAAAACAGAAAAGGACAGACAGCTAAAATAATAATTAATTAGGACCTCTTTGTCTTTTAGGATCGTGGTCTAACAAATAGGTCTTTTTCCCCAACGTCGTTGCAGTTCCAGAAGAGGTTGGATTTTTCTGGGGTAGAGGCATCTGCCAGCATTTGTGGGTACAGTTATAAAAGTTTATTGGTGCAGTATCACATCATTTATATATTTAATTTTTTGCTTTTCAAACTAAAAGGATATGATAAATAAAATAAAAATAAATAATTAAATTTTATTTAACTACATCTAAAAATTTTTGTTACACTTATGAGTGAATAAGAGCTCGCAATAAAATATCGGCGTATTTATGGACCACACTCTCAAATTCTACGTGATGAAATCATTATAAATGTAATTCATGTGTGTGTGTGTGTGTATATATAATGTAATCACTTACTCAAAAATGTCAGAAAAGCAAAAAAAAAAAAAATGGAGTTTGTGGGATGATTTTTTTTTAGGACATAACATATATATGAAGTTCATAATTAATTAAAAATTTTCTCTAAATTTTTGCGACAACATTCTTAAATTAGTGTGTCTATCCAAAAATGCAAAAGAGACATTAATTAAGCCGATAGGTATTTAAAAAATAAAAAGAAAACTATATGATTGATTAACACTAATTTTGACGGTATTATATATAGTCCTGAAATCCTAATTGGGCAGCCCCACGCAATGAGAAATGACCTAATGAGTCATCTCCGAAGCAAAAAAAGTCAAGCAAGATACATCCGATTATGGTGAGTAATTGAGAAAGACACGCGTGATATATAATGGGGTTATTAAAGATATGAACTGTTCAACCACTGTAATTGAAGTTTAGAGTGTGATTTAATTAGAAAGATATTGCATGGGACCATAAAGGAGAACGATAAGTGGAAGGTGCATGCAAAGGGCTAAAGCAATACGTACAACACTGTGTACCTACTTTTGACTGTGGGAATTACCAACAGCCACTCATTTTTGGACCGTTAATCACGGGTTTCTGGGTAACATGTTGTTGGATTGGACCCTTTCACAAATCATCAACTACTTCTCAACTATGTTTAATTCTATACCTATATATACAACAAACAAAAATTTATATACTTATTTTTATTCATATTTTACAAATATTAAATTATTAAATACTCTACTAATTAGTGACTTAAGACATTGCTGAGTAAAACTCATATATTATATAAGTGAACCAAATCTCGTTGAAGCGAATATTCCAAGTTCTAGCCTACATATATTCTTATGTTCTTGTGGTTTAACTGTAATAGCGACTTCTAAATGTATAACCTCAAAAAAATAATCATTAAACTTTATTTATAATTATTATAATTCGCCAAAAAATTAAAATTTTAAATTTCAAAAACAAAGTATTTTAATTTAATCATACGTGGATAGTGGGGACGAGTGGGGGTCTAAATTTAGTGGCTTCCTTCATATGGCTTCAGACTGAAGAGTCACGGACACGTACCATTAGGGACGGTACTTTCCAGTATCAGCTAATAAAACAAACAAAACAAGGGGCACAAGTACTACTACTCTATATATTTCTATCCTTTCTTAATAGCTCAAGCTATCTCGTGTTGCACTTAACTATTGGACCTTGTGTATAGATTTTAATATGAAAAATGTTTTATAACTAAAATATATAAAACAATTTAATTTAATATTCTTACACATTATATAACTCTTACTTTTTATATTTTCAACACTTCTGCAACACTCTTCTAATAAGTATGCATTCGGATTTTAGATATATAGTACTAATATATATTCATATCCTAGATTGATTAAAAGACAAGATGACTAACACATATGAATGTGCCAAATTAATATGCATGAAATTGATTAAACGGCTGTTATTTCTATATATATTAATAAATGAAAAATGTAAAGCAACGTACGAATATCATCGTCGCTGAAGGGCTTGGAGTCGGCGATTTCATCGGGAGGAAGAGTGAAGCCAGTGAAGGAGAAAGAAAGGCCCAAGCTGGCGCTGGAGGCTCGGCTAAGAGCCGCGCCGCTGTTCAACTCATCCAACTCGAATTTCATCTGAGCGCTCCTTGACTTCCTTATGTGAGTGTTCTTCCCTCCGCTTCGCCCCGGCGACGCCCCCGTCATCCGCCGGCTCGACTTCCTATTCGGCGTTGCTCCGCCACCCTCAACCAATCCAATTGATTCACTCGACGACGCTGACTTCAGAGCGGCCACCACCGACTCCGCCAGCTGATCCGATTTCGTTCTTGCTAATGCTACTCCGCTAGTATTTGCTTTCTCCATGCTCGCCATTCTTACCCTATTATACACAAAAACAATTATCTTTACCTAATTTAGATTAAACATAAAGCTCAGAAAATCAGTTTTACTCTCTATACTCTAGAATGCCTGAATATAATGTATATATATAAAAGCATCTGGTTCAAACTTAAATTAGTTTGATATACATTTTATCAAAATATATACATGATTAGAATTTATATATATGATATATAGCTGAGATCCATACCAGAAAATGAGAGTACTGTGCTTTTTCTTTTGGCTACAAAAGATGGAGAAAGATGAGAGAGGGGAAGGGACATGCATCAATGGGGCTCTATATATAATCTGTAGAGAAGATCGATGTCTTGGTAAAATTAATAGTAGAAAGAGAGAGAGAGAAAGAGAGATCCATGTCATAGTGTACTCCAAGAGTACTGCAACAAAATAGTTGACCATAATAAATTAACTATTAAACAATGAAGTTGAGACTTAGAGACACTTAATTGAAATAGTACGATAATATCATTGAATTCAGTTCTTACCGTTTCTGGCCGAAGTAGAAGACAAGACCTCGAGAGAGAGAAGCTGTGTTGTGTTGTGCTGTGTGGGATGATTTAATTTGAAATAGCTAGACACAAACTCTAATCTTACCTCATTCGGTGTACCTCTCACCCTCTTATAAAGGCGTAATTAAGACATAGCCCCATGCCAAGTTACCAAAATACCCTTGTGCTTCCTTGTAAATATCACTTCCCCCTAAATATGATTGCATCTTTGTGATAACAACTTGACCTCTCACGCATACATTATATATGGAGTGGAGTGCAAGACTCAATCACATGGCAATCCTTGCCGTACACGTGTCCAGAACGTAACAATTTTCTCATTTTCCATGCAAGTACACTTGGAGTTAGCTATACTAGTTGTAGTTGACGTCAAGAAGCAAATTAAGTTGTTAGCTTTTTGATTTAATGGAGGGTTTTAACCTTATATGAGAAGGGATGGCTCGTGGCTGTGCCGGCTAATGAAGTAGCCATATATAATGCAGACAAAATTCATATATATGAAGGGCCCTTTCATGCATGTTTGAAGCAGCTTGAGGGTCTTGCTTTCTTATCCAAGATTACCTGTACAAGAGGGAAAGTCGTCTTTGGAACTTTGCATGCATAAAAAGATGTGTACGTTTTGGTTGTGGATTAGAGCATCGTGCTTGTTAACTATTTAAGGACAAACGCAACGATGATGATGATCATCGTCATCATCATGATAGAAATATATGGCTAGTCATGCATCACCTGCTACACCGTCCTTCTTCTCATCCTTGTTCACCATTAAGTGATATATATGGATGATTCACGCTGAGTTTTGTGAAATTTCTTAGAAGCTTCCTTGAAAGCTGTAAGTCTGTAAGCATCCAAAAAGTAGTGTCGTTATATTCTTGTACCTTGCATGTGGAGAATCAAGTATCAAATCGGGTACCACTATATGGACATTAATTCTAAAAGGTTCGTATAATTAATTAAGTCACCCCACAATTTGATTGATGATTCACTCCTTTGGTTTATAGCGATATATTATTAATGCTTTTCAAATATATGATTATTAATTTCTGGTCTATATATAGAGAAATATATATACAAGTGCGTCTCAATCACAACAATGCTTAAGCTTTTTATGGAATTTATATTACCTCTAAACATTTCTTATACGGTACGTACTTTCTTTTTGGGGCAGCAAAATCGCGGTACTTTTGTTCGAATACCTCCAAATAACGCATAATTCGTATCGCATATTGGCATTTACTTAACGAAAAGAAAATTAAAAGCCAACTCATTCAATAATCAATATCTTGGGTTACAATTAAATTAAAAAGCCGATTGACATATATAGGCAGGAGTATTTTAATAAAACTTACTTTATTGCAAAAAGAAGAATGAGATCGTTTCAATAAATTTTTTTTTAATTCGATGTCGTGTAACTGTAATTGCCCATATATATAAATACATTAAGCAGGGTTAGGGTGTAGAAAAGGTTGAAATAAAAGGCGTCCGGATTTCTTTTTGTGACTGTTAACGTTTTAGCAGTGATTTTTTTTATTATTAAAATTTTTTGTAACATTTTTTATTATTACTATAATTTTTATTAAATTAATTATTTAAATAAAAATTATAATAATAATAATATTAAAATATACTTTAGTGATGAATAAAATAATCACCAAAAAATTTAACAGAAATTCAAAAACAAATAAAAGCTAGAAAGATCGAGAATAGATAAAAAGAAATTAGAAAGACTCAATAAGAGAAGATGAGAAGGGTAAGAAAGTAAATTAAGAAAAGAGGGGTTTGTTTGTGAAGTGACGAGGATGAGTGGTGGACAGAAGAGTGGCGCCAAAAGGACATTTTTGGTAGTTCATGATGACAAGGAGCTGTCTTTGGTGCGGGATGGTGGGCGTATTCCCTCCACCACAACTCGCCACGTATTCTCCTATTCTCTATTTTTCAAACATTTGATTGTTTTTTTAGGAGACTGACTTTAACGCAACCTAGCTCTTTATTATTATTCAATCATAAATTATTTTCAGATGTAATAATAAATTAAATTCATTCTTTTGAAATGAATTTCAGAAATCTATTCATATGCAGAATTATCTTTAATTTTTCTCTAGCCACCTCCGTCCAAAATTTACTTTTCCAGTTTCAATTCACAAAATTTGGACATCACATGTATATAATCAATACTTTTTCTCTTTGATTTTATTTAAATATTAAAAAAATTATAGATGGCTAAAGTGTTTAAACTGTATATAAGCTTTATGTTGAATATTGTCTAATCTTATATTGCTCAAGTTGTTACATAACATTTTTCTTCTTTTTTATTGCAAAAATATAAATAAATATATATAGACTAATAAATGAGCAAACATTACTATCTATATATTATGTGACTTGTGTGTCATTCAGAACTCTTGTAAACTCTTTCGCCATAGTACTACAAGTACACAACTGTTTTATTGTATAAGTAATACACAACAAGTACATGTCAAATCAAAGTATTACATTTATACGAAAATTCTTTTTATAAATCATTAAATTAAATAGTAAAAGTTAAAATATTACTTAAATTTCATATACTGAAAATAATATTTTAATTTTAATAATTTAATTTAACCTAATAATTAAAAAGAGTTTTTTGATCTCTAATCATAACATATCAAGTAACAAAGATTATTATTACATTTAATATGTTGTCAAGGTTCTTTTTCCCTATCTCTCTCTCTCTCTCTCTCTCACGCACGCTGGAAGGAAGGGGAAGGGGCGGTGCCCCCTATGGGAGGGAAACTCACGTGACAAGGACGTGATTGTGACGGACACAGAGTTTGTCTCAGTTAGGTCCACTAACTCAGTGTCTTCCATAAAGGATTTTTAATTTAATTATGTAACTCTAATCATTTCCTTATATCATGCAAAAATAAAATAAAATAAGACTAAATTAAACTTTAATTGAGTGATCCAGTTGAGTCCATCCTTCTTTTCATTCTTCGCGTCGCTTGCCATGTGTACCCTCCAATATCCACTGACGACGGATCAGATCACGCACTGACACGTGGATTCTTTACGGCCGCGATTTCTCCACCTCACGCATACGTGGACGCCTTGCCATCACGTTTTTTGATACAACTCCCATTTAATTCTTTTCCCCTTTTTGCCTCTCCCACCTCGTTTTGCTTTGGCCTATACCATAAGTGGACAACAGAATTTAAAAAGTTCCAACACGCCTCTTAAATATTACTCAAATATTTTTTTTTTTTTTTTGGGAATGTGATTTATTAATTATCCAGACCACCGTGTCTACGTATAACATGAACTTTAAGAGGAAAAACCTGAAAAGTATTATTCATTAAAGATGAATAATAATAAAGCATCGATCGGACGCGCCATGTATAATATTTTTGTTTGTTTTTGTTGAATATAATATATATATATATATGTATATGTATATGTATATTTTGTAAACTAAATAATTGGGTTAGTTTTGTTGAGAGTGAAACCTAGTAATTAAGAGAGAGAAAGGAGGAGGAGGATTATATAGAAAACAAAAGAACCAGCTGGGTAATGTATATTGATTTGTGATGGCACAAAACAAAGCACATGTAGAGGAACAAGCATGGAGTCCACAAGGTAATTAATAGTAATAACCTAACCAAGGCAATAGCTATATATGATACAAAAGAAAGAGGCATCAATCAAGCAAAAGGTATGGGTGAAGCCTCATCCACCCAGCCTGTTCCCATCTGTATGTATATATGTTATTTTGAATTTTGAAAAAGCAAAGAGAAGAATGGACCATAGATTTTGCAACAAGATAAAACTGATAAGAGGCTACCAATATAGCACTTTCTCCAAAGCTAGGTCTTCAGAAATGAGTTTTGAGAATAAGACATCTCCCGTATTTCAGAGCAACGAAAACACTCTTACAGTAGTCTGAAATGTAAATGGCAAAAGAGGGTCCATGTTAGTTAGAGTGTCATGTGCTTTAGGCCAAGGGTTTGAAAAAAAGGTATTCTGAAAGTTGCTGATTATTGCATGCATGGACCCCAAAGAAAACTCCATTTTTCTTGGATACAAGTTGCTTCTTTAGTGTCTTTGATTTCACCTTTGTGTTCAAACTAACTCAAGCAGATGCAGGTCATGATTCATGAGGAGTGAGACTTTCTTTTTGTGTCTGGTTCTTACTGGCACCGGAAGAATATTTCATTACTGTTAATTATCACACCTAGGGTCGAATGCTCTAAATTTAATAATCGATATATATATTTTTTTGTATTTATAAAATTATTTAGTCTTTAATTTATTTAAAATAATTTTTTATTAATATAAATCTTTTATTTTTTTATACCTCTCTAAATATAAAAAAATATATCATTTCTCAAATTTAGAGAGTATAAAATCTTTATTTTTCAACATTTCAACTTATAGTATACTATTTCCATTTTTTTCTGTAATATGATTGATTTTGTATAGAATAATATTTCTAAATTATATGTTTAGTTAATATACTGGCAGATAGAAGAAATATAAAAAATAAGGAATTTCAACTTAAAAAATAAAAACTGAAAAAAAGGAAATATTGGAAGAATCGTTCATTAAAATCTTTCATAATCGAATTTTTATTCATAAAAATTTCAATAAGTTCATCTTTGACGAAAAGAACTGGGATATTTGCATATTTAAATACAAAAACAAGTTAACATTGTAACTTCAATTTTCTTTTGTTTACATAAGTGATTTAAGAACCAGATCGAATCGGTAACCTTTTAGGAATTTGGTCTAGTCTATAGAAAAAATTATTTTATCGAATTGGTCAAAATCAGATGACGTAATTAAAAATCGAGAACTAGTCTAAAAAATGCAAAATCAAGGCAGGTATCTGATTTTGATATATTTTTTTAGTTTGATATCTTATAAAAACTAAATCCCATTAAAAGAACAAAAAATCCATTAGAATTTAACCTAAAGGCCATGGGCCTATTTGATTGCAGTTTTTTAAAGTTATTTTTTATTTTTAAAAACAAAACAAATAAAAAAACTTGTTTGAATAATTATTTTTAAACAAAAAATAAAAAAAATAAAATGTATTTTAAAAATAAAAAATACAAACAAATTAAAAAGTGTTGTGAACTCTAATTTTTTTAAAAGAAAAATATAAAAATAAGTCTTTTTATTAATAGCATATATATAAATATATAAAAATAATATTAGTATAAATTATCAAAACTAATTTTATAAAAAAATTTTATAGAAAACAAAACAACATCTACACATACCCTAACTTTCTTAATTAGTTTCTCTGCGCCACTTTATTAGTTTCATCACCGTGCTCTGCTGCACTTAATATAATTAATTTACACAAATTATTTATTTTTTAAAAGTTATTCATAGAAATATAATTTTTTTCTAATATAAGATATATTATTAATATTAAAAATACTTAATTATTATTATTTTATATATTTATTACGTTATTTGATTTAACTGTCAATTGAACTGATTGAATTAATTAAGTTGTAACTTAAAATTTTTTTGATTTAATAATCAATTTAATTTTTAAAATATTAATTAAAAAATCAGCGTACAAAAAGGGGGCAAAATCCACAGGCAGCCAACTGCGGTCATTAAAAAAAAAAAGGAAGTGATTAGAATGAATACCCCAAGCCAATAATGAAATATCGTTAACAAATTAATTAAATGAGTTGATACAACAAGACAAGATACATACACTACACATGCTTTGAGCCTGGCAAACAAAATGGTAAAAATTCACTTTGAAAAATCTTCAAGTTAAATTAACACCCCCTAAAATAAGAGAAGTCATCACACAAATTTGGATTCATATGTCAGATTTTAAATGTCTTTTACTTCTATTTTTTTTATGATTGATTTACTGAATTTTAAGTCTATTCTAATTCTAATTTTAAATATGACAGGAAAGCAAAAGTTAAGGTGTACTTTTCTTTTACTTTTATAATATTTTAATTATATTTATAAAAAAAATTTTACTTTCTTGTACTTTCAAAATACCCTAAAAAATTGATAAAAAAATATGTATAATTTAAAATTTAAATAGAGGTTTTCCTAAGGAATTCATTTACGAAATTAATCTTTTATTTAATTAATTAAAAGCCTTACTGTGCAGTAACTACCAACTAAAGATATGATTGAGAGAGAGACACAAAGGCTTTTGCTTGGATG
Source organism: Senna siamea (assembly GCA_031216115.1). NCBI lineage: Eukaryota > Viridiplantae > Streptophyta > Magnoliopsida > Fabales > Fabaceae > Senna > Senna siamea. The sequence goes on along the minus strand of CM062366.1, from coordinate 25,323,042 downwards.
AAAAAAAAAGCTCCAGGGGTGCATTCTGAAGCGACATAGGACAATAGATCTAGATATTAGGTTTGTAAAGATTTTTTTAGTATTTAAAAATAAGAGACAAAATAATTAAAATAAATTATATTTTTAATTATATAAAAGATGTTAATCTTATATTATTTTTTATATGGTTTTAAAAATTATATAGATTTCTTATAAATTTGTTAGGATATTTTAGAAGTACAAGAAAGTAAAAGATTTTTTATAAATTTTAATTTTATATTTTAAAAGTAAAAGAAAAATAGGCAATCCTCTATTTAAATTTTAAATTATTTAGATTTTTTATAAATTTTTTGAAGTATTTTAAAAGTGCAAAAAAGTAAAAGAATTTTTATAAATATAATTAAAATATTATAAAAGTAAAAGAAAATAGGCTTTCACTTTTGGTTTCACCTCATTTTTGAAAATGAAATTAGAATAAGATTAGAATTCAGTACATGAGTCATAGAAGAGTTCAAAAGTGAGAGACATTTTAAAATTTGACATGTGACGGGTGCATAAAATTCTATATGAACCCGAGTTCGTCTGATTACTTATGCTAGACAAAGGGTTACACATTCAGAGGAAAGATCGTAATCTAATACTAGAATATATTCATCAAAAGATTGCTTGGTAAGATGCTAGCTGAAACATTCCTATCAAGTCTTCATCTGGCGTGGCCTAACTAGAGTTCACTAATTAATGCTTGTCTTCGATTTTACTCGTGCTATTCTATAGCGCAGTTTTGCTAAAACAGGTGTCTTGCATCATTGCAACAAACTCATTGTAATCAATGCGTCCATCCTGAAAACAGTGCAACAATTTAGTTATATATATAGGGATAATAACGCATGATCTTGATTTGATTTGTGGCGGGAGAGGGGAAAAGATGAAAAGAAAACATCGAAAACCATTGGAATAGAAACATATTACATTATCCTGGTCAACTTCACGTATTAGATCATCTAATTGAACGTCTTCCAAACCAAACTGTTGACATGCTTGTTGGAGTTCATCTCGTGTAATGTACCCACTACCATCTTTGTCAAAATAGGAGAAGGCTGTATATAGATGATCCTCCTTCTGGACCTTGTTTAGATGAAGCATAGCTGCTATGAATTCACCATAGTCTATTGTGCCACTGTTATCAAAGTCTGCCTGAATTTTAAAGAACAAAGCAAAATGATTAATCAGATGGAATACGTACAGAGCTAATTATAATTCCATTGAACACAACAGCGCATCAGTACTGCTAGGTTGATTAAACTCACAACACCATCAACATTCAAGGTGCAGAGTTGACATTCTCAGTCACAAATGTAACTTCCCAGAAGATAGCCAAACAAACACATAAAGAGAGAGAAGAGAAATTTTCTTCCACTTTCAATTACTATCTAGCATATATCAGGAGGAAAAGAAAAACCTTCTAGTAATGTCCTTTATAAAATAATCTTTGATATAAAAAGTTATTCAAATCTGTTATTTTGTTTTGTTTTTCTTAAACTTTTTTTATAAAATTAATTTTGAGAATTTATGTTAGTATATTTTCATGTATTTATATACATATTATTAATAAAAAGATTTATTTTTCATATCTTTAAAAATTAGAATTTAGAATAACTTTTAATTATTTTATATTTTTTGTTCTCAAAACACATATTCTTTTTTTTTTTTCTGACAAAAATAGTTATTTAAACAAATTTTTTGTTTTTCAATTTTAAAAATCAGAAATAATTTTTAAAAAATACATTTAATCGGGGCTTAATTTTTCACTTATCTATAACTTTCTCCTATAACTTTCGTCTCTCATATCTCATATCTATATTATATAATTTGAAAGATCCAAGAGACCAAACACTCCAAACCATCTAACATAGTAAAGATTTTTGCATGCACTCTCACATTTCGTATTCTCCCTGAAATTTTGAAACCAATGCAAGCAATGTTTTCTCCTATATGTGGGCCACTCATCTTTTTTGTACAAGACAGCACTTACCGATTGCATTAACCAATGAAGTTCAGAATCCTTGAGAAAAGCACCCACTTTCTCCAAACCAACTTTCAGTTCCTCGAGAGTAATCTGTCCACTATTATCTGTGTCTATCATCTTGAACATTTCTTTCAACCCTGCTATTTCATCCTCCGACAGACTTTCTGCAATTACCTGGTGAAGGATAGTTCCACAAGTCATAATCTATCATACATCACATATGACAACCTAAAACAATAGCTCACGATAATCACCAAGGGACTTGATATGGAAAATGTTATTCTACCAAATGCTAAACAACCAAGCACTATAAATAAAAACGCTGAGGAGATACTCAAACACATCCTAGTGTTGCAGGCTTGCAGCAGAGCTAAAATGACACAGCAAGCAATACAAATATCTCTCCTATTTGCTGAACAGAGACCTGTTTCATATTTCAGAGCCAAAATTGCAAAAGGCTAATGTTATTTTTCAAAAAAGAAAATAACAACCTTGTGTCTGCTTTATTCTTCAAGTGATAAGGACTTCAAGCAATCAGATAAATATATATATGCTCCATTTATAGAGACCGTTTCAGCGAAACTTCTCTAGAAAAGTATATCACAATAAAAAGCCAGGGTGTCTTGAGCACAAATAAACCTGTATTTGTAATTCTGCGATTCCTCTATAAATGCCAAAATCCACACATACCGATCAAACAGCATTGCAGCAAATATAGAAGGTTATTTTCAAGATTTTTCCTTGTGGGACACCTAATACTTTTATTCTTAGATAGCTGGTGTGGTGGGTACTCACTCGGATGGCCATTTTTTTGAGCTTTTTCATGGCAGAGAATTGCTTCAAACGAGTTAAGACAGCAGAATCAATAGGTTTATCAGGAGCAAGACCTGCAACCTGAATCCAAGGGTGGCCTGCACATCAACAGGAGCTTGACTTATTGCACTTTTATATTTAAAGATGAAGAAGATGTATATGAACGTTTCCAACAGAACACAAATAATGTAATTATTGAGAGTAATCAGATAAGTAAAGTGATGAAGCAAACAACTGAAAATATTTTTCTATTAAAATATAGAAAGGCTCTCCGACGGTAACATGCAGCATAAGTGCACCTTTTATTTGAGAGTAGTAACTAACTAGATTTTGGCATTACGAATATAAGGTTGTCAAAATTAAAATACCTGAAGACCTGAACTGTTCTTTACCGATATAGCTGAAACTCAGATCAAATCATATAGCATCAGAGACATGGTTACTCACTAAGAACTTCAGATGCCGTTAGTCGCTTCTTAGGGTCTCGTACAAGCATTTTTCGAAGAAGATCCTTTGCACTTGCAGATATTTTAGGCCATGGTTCAGAGACAAAGTCGAGTTCTCCTTTTAAAACTTGCTCAAATATACCTTGCTCCGTTTCTGATCCAAAAATGAAAAATTAGGAATTGACATGTAATTAATACACTTTACATAGACAAACCAATATAGGAAAGGATTAAAATGTAAAGTCAAGTGGCATAGCATTCTTACCCTCCCAAAATGGGGGAACGCCACTCAGTAAAATATAAATAATCACCCCTGCACTCCAGATATCACATTCTTGACCATAGAACTTCCGCAGAACTTCTGGGGCCACATAGTATGGGCTCCCAGCCACATCAGTAAACGTTTCACCTGAAAGGATGTATACTTTTCTCAATCTGAACAAGAAAGTATTCAATTTCGAATAGGCACACCAAACAACTAGAAAACAATGATTTTCCAAAACAGGCAGACCGCAGTGGAGGCTGATATAAGCCAAATATTCATCTTCTGTCTGTTGTAGGCTGTAGAACTTGAAGGAAAGATAAAGCTGTTTTTTTTTTTTTAAGGGGGGAGTGGTTGCGGTGGTCAATATTTGAAATAAGTGTGCTGATAGCCCCACCCAAAAAGCAAATGACGGAAGTAACCATCATATATTATTATTTTTGTTTTGCACCTACAGCTTTCTAACATCAAGACTTTTATTTGATTTATCAAACAGTGAAAAATCAAGAGAAAGATTTAAAATTTTTGCGACAACAGGAGTGTCCCTGCCTTGTCTTTATTCATTTATAGTGGATTAAAATAACATATATAAAACAAAAAATCAAATTAGTATTTAGCTCAACAAAACAGCAAATCCATTTCAAACTCCAAGGGCAGCATAGGAATGAATCAAGAAAATTTAGTCAATAGTGAGCCGTATTTATATACCTGGTCTAAAGAACACTGAAAGCCCAAAATCTATTGTCTTAAATTCAGCCTCTTCCTCTTGGCTGATGAAGAGAAAGTTCTCTGGTTTCAAGTCCCGATGCATGACCCCCAAAGAATGGCACGCCTCGACAACACGAACTATCACCCTTGCTAGCTCGGCTGCCTTTTTCTCAGTGTAATGGCCTCTCTGTACGATCCTGTCAAAAAGCTCCCCACCAGTACAAAGTTCCATAACAACATGGACAGCAACAGCGTCCTCATAAGCACCAACTATTTGAATCACATTGGGGTGACCTGCCAAGTGGTGCATTATCTGAATCTCCCTTCTAACATCGTCTACATCCTCTTGTGTGGTCAGTTTTCTCTTGGCAATGGACTTACAAGCAAACTCTTTACCAGTTGCCTTCTCCAAACAGAAGTATGTCGTCCCAAACTGCCCCTGTCCAAGCTTCCTCCCCAAACTATAGACATCCTTCAAATTCGCAGTCTTCCTTCCTAACACCGATTCTATTCTAAGTCCAACACTCGAAGCCCTTTTAATATGAGTAGGTCTCTTAGCGTCCCCAGCATCAGCAGTATTATTAGAGGCAGGTGCATTGACCACCTCCGGCTCAACAGGTTTTTCGGCTTTCCCAGCATCAGCAGTATCATTAGAGGCCGGTTCATTGACCACCTCCGGCTTGACAGACTTTTCCGGTTCCGGTGGTTTTGTTTCTTCAACACTGGGAATCTTCACCGTTTGAGGAGGTGTACTTTGAACTGTCTTTGGAGCATCAGAATCTTTAGATGAATCAGGGGCTGTATTTCCCGCGCTTTTATTGTTGCCTTCGGCGTTAGGCGGTGGAAGCGTGGCCTCCGGCCGATGTGTTTTCCTAATAGCGGCTGTAATAGATTGCCAGAACCCATTTCCACCAAGGTTTGGTCCCACACAGATGTTGCCCATCAAATTATATCCTTCTCGATGTTCTCCTCCACGGCCTCCGGTGAATCCTAATACGCAGATTGATCTCCGATGATTCCATTGACGTTAAATTCGAGGATTTTGAAGTAACCATTTCGTCCAAGAAAACCTCATCGATCTTGGATATGCTAATTGCACCCCAAACAATACTCGCCTTCAGTCAAGCTCCAGAATGTCATAATCGATCCAACAATCATATCGTAATTGAAATCAGCGAGAGGATTATCAATTACTCATTTGTGCAAAATCTGAATGTGGGGAAAAAGTTGAAAATTATTATTTTTCTATTAATAAATGAAAAGGAATAAATCAGTTATAACTAGCATACCAAAATTTACAATATTTTTTTTCGTATGACACTTAATTACCTTAATATCTATCGTCATTTTATTTAAGCAGTTGTTATTGTTATAATGCTATTAGTTTTATAAAATTACTTTATTATTTTTAGAAAAATATATTAATGCACAAAAGACATACAATAATTTATTTGGATAATAATAAAATATAATTAATATCATGTGTGATTAGTTATATATAAAATATAATTTTCTTATAAGTTTTTATATGATTTTCATTATTACTGTTAAATAAAATAACAAGTTGAATTACTTGAATATGGGTTGTTCTTGTATGTACAAATAAACACTCATGGAAACCTGAGGAATAATCTTCTCTGGTAAGAATCGAATGCTCTGATATTGACATTGTCATTCCTAAGTGAAGAAGACGCCCCCCGTCAGGTTTCGTATGTCTTGTGTAGTGTGTTTTATATAATTGAACATCTAATTAAAAATAACTGGGGAAAGATATATATATATATATATTATTTAATTAGCTTTTACTATGTCTACAAACATGCATGTAAAAAATGTATGAACCGAGTCAACTGGTTTTTTCAACCAAATTTGTTAATGAATGCATTTGATGAGAGAGTTGTTTGTAGCTTTATATTGAAAATTTCGGAGATCTATTGAGTAACGAATTATTATAATTTCTATAGTAGACATAAATATTCTTAAACTTGATCAAATTGCCCAAGGTTGAATTTCTCAATTAAAAATAATAGAAATAGAGAAAAAGAAAAACCCAACGCTTTGAAATTTTTTGTTAGTCATTTCTCAACATTTTAACCACTAATCTTAATAATATATACTAATCGGACATGGACCGTGTAATATTCACGTCAGATGACTTTGACCGGGTCTGTCTTTGTTTGTCACTCATAAAATTTCAAATAAATTTTGACAAATGAGCATATATTTTATTTAGTGAGGCGATTTCATATTAAATTTTCTTGTAGAATGTTCTTCATATTAATCATATTCAATTTATTAAAAAGAAAAATAAAACACTTGTCACTCTTATTTAATTCCAAGTTTCCATTAGCAGCCGGCAAATTCTACAGAAGACGTCAAATTTAAAGAAGTCTAAAGCACCAAAACAAAAGCAGTTTATATTTTATAATGCAGAGAAGACAAAATCAGAATAGACCGAAGCAGAAAAATTGTTAGTCACAATATATGATTTTTATTTCAATATATAATTTTTAATAATATTATATCGTATTTTTTATTTTTATATATTATTTATTATTATAGATTCGAAAATATGTGACTCAATATGTTATTGAAAATGAAGTGATATTAAGAATTTTTCAACATTTGTCTTTTGTCAACTAACACCACTAGTCTCGAGTACTTTTAACCTTCCTATTCACCCCTATAAATTATAGCCTAATAGCGAAATTAAACATGAATTCAAAGAAGCTATAGCATCAACAACACACAAGATATATGGATTCTCAGGCAAGAAGAATGAAGTTGGAGGGTCCAAAGCCTGGACCTCTTATGGTAAGCAGAAGCTCCACGGAGATGAAGATGAAGAAGAAGCATTCATCTTCATCATCTCCAGTGGTAATATATTTGAGATCTCCCAAGGTATTTCATGTGAAGCCTGAAGAATTTATGAGTCTTGTGCAGCACCTAACTGGGAAACATTCCGGCTCGTCTGGTTCTTGTATGAAGTTACATCATCGTTCAGAATTAATGGAGAAGGAGACTATGCACCACCAGAATCGGCCAATTAGAGGATTGTATTCATAGAGTATGGGGCCTTCTGGCCTTTCTAGTGACTTTCAATCTTTAGTGCAATTTGAGGATTTCGTCTGAACATTTATTTACAATTCTAATTATATATTACTTTGCGTACTTTATTTAGTTTTTGTCTCAGCATTTCATATATTTGAGTTTATTATTATGAATAATATAAAAAAAAAGTCATATATATGTGAGACGTAAGAAATTGAAAAGTTTTGAAAATTTTCGCTTCTTTAGATTAAAATTAATTTTTTGTCTTTTAATTTTATATAAGATTTTAATTTTATGATTTATTGTTTTTTTGTTTCAATTTTGTTTTTTATCTTTACTAATTAGTGTAATTTTTTTTTAATGCCGTTGATCATATTTAAACTCAAGTAGAATTACTTGAATCAAAGTATAATTAAAACTTAGATAAAGTCACAATTTTTTAAATTCTTCATTTAGGTATTTGAAATTTAAAAACTAAAAATTTTAAAATTATATAAAAATTATTTTAATGATCTTTTTAATCTCATTTTAATTATTTTTCTAAATTTAATTATGATTTAACAAACAAAAATTTACATGAGTTTCATATATAATATTGTCATTATTGATATAATCATATTATACTTGGTTAAAAGAAGAAATAACATCAATTAATAAGCTAAGACACAAAATTAAAACTTATATAAAGTTAAGGAATAAAAAGTTAGTTTTCACCCTTTTTTGTATTATATTTAATATATAATAATTGATATTATTTAATTTTAAAATAAAATTTAAAAAATACATGTCAATTCTACTAACAATTGGATATTACCCACTTTAATTTTATTTTTCATGCCTACATATGACTCACTGGTTAATTATCTTATTTTTTTTAATATATATTTCATCTACTCGATTTTTTAGACTATATTATTTAACTTGTACTGTGCACATGTCAAAAAAATTTGTAAAACATACTAAATTAATATGCAGAGTTGTCATGTGTGAGTGTGTGACTGTTGGAGTCAAGAATAATAAAAAAAGAAAGTAACAAATATATACACATATATACTGACAGTGAGTTTAATTAGCAAATGATTCAAACTACATACAGTTTCATACTTGTTAATCTTGAACATGTTTTTAGTGAATTAAATTTTCAATAATCATATTTTAAAAATAATATTTATTTTCCTATTAAGTTTGCATTTGGATGAGATGATTTAAAAGAAAAAATTAATTTGTAAAGATATTCGAATGACTTTATTACAAAAATTCCTCGCGAACAAGAGAGGTATTGAATTTTAAAAATTCATAAGTAATTCAACCAAATTAGTAGCGAGATTTTTTTTAAAAAATACTTTATAAAGCAAGATTTTAAAAGCCTAAAAGAGATAGAAAGAAACAATAATAAAAATTTACATTGAATTAATTAAATTCTATTTTTTTCCATATTTCTTTCCTACTTTACCAAATCCAACTCTAATTATTAGTTGTCATTTTTTTTTTTTGGAGTTGATTTATACATATAATCACTTGTGCAAACACGTACAAATGTCACATAGAAATGTGTGTGAAAATAAAATAAAAAAATTAAGCGCTTTACTTACGTAGAGATGAAACCCTTCATAAAAAATATGCTAAATTTATCAAAATTGAAAATGACATAAGAGAAATTTTATTTTTTATTTTTGAAAATATTATAATATATATTTAATCATTAAAAAATTTACATGTTTAATTTGTTAGTCTCTCTATCATCAGTAGATAACAAACTTATGATGTGACACATTAAATGTTAATGTGATATTTTTTTGCATACTGTGTATCCCAATTAGCATATCTATGTGTCAATCTTTTTTACTAACCTTCTCATAAACATCTAATTAAATAAATTAAAATATAATTATAAAACACAAAATAAGAAAGCCAAAAACGTGAATCTGAACCCCCTTTGAGTGGCAACTCCAATGTTTTCTTCCTCTTTTTTGAGCTAAGGTTTACCTAACTCAAAATGGGGATATATCCTCATCCAAAGAACTTTCACTGACACTAGGAGTTTCAAAAACTATGATAGATCTGGGATGTTGACTACTAGGATCATTTTTAGTTTTGCCGTTACAACAGTAGTTGAGCTCTTCCATTACTTCTAATGTCTGCCCAAAAGCCAATATGTGTTTTGCTTAGTTCAAAGAGTGGACATATCTCGCAAATTATTTTATAAAAGTTAGAGAGCATTATACATGTGAAACTTGAGTCAATAATTAATTTTTGAATATATTAAAAAATTCCCAAGTTTTGAGGAGTGGACTCATACTGAGGAACACTTAAATCTTTCATCCCACTGTGAGCCTATACTCAAGCAATTGATTGCCAGGAGATATACATAACAGTGCAGAGTTGATGGCAAAAGATTTTGTTCCAAGTCAAACCGATAAGGTCATAATGCCAAATCACTTTGATATGTTGGAATTGAGTGCCACCAACTTAAAAAAAGGTGTTGGTGACTCTTGGTCAATCTCAGAAGATATATTTTTATTTAACCAAGAAGAAGACGTTGGAGTTGTCGCCCTAATGGGGTTCAGATTCATGTTTTTAGCCTTTTTTATTTTGTATTTTTTGTTTATTTTATTTTAATTTGCTTAGTTATATATGTTAAAAAATATGGGTTTACATTAATTATATTTTGCTTTAAACATTGTGAGTTGATAGGTAATCCATTAAAGGAGACTTAATTAGAAATTATTGAGCCATGACATATATTAAACTAAATCAAGTAAGCGGCTAAGTGTAAGTTTTTTAGTTTTACTAAAGCTCGTAATGGGAGGGTCCAGTAAGACAATCTTACTTATACAGACTATGTCTCCTCTCTAACCCTAACCTCAAGTGAGCATCTTTATTGTAGCTTTTGTACAAGTCAGGGAATAGAGAGGAAGATCTAGCCATCGCAATTGGGAAACTCCAATATTTGAATATGACACAGACAGATATGCAATTCTTATCTAAACAAAATTAGATTAAATGTTCTATGATTCATGTATGTCTATAAAGTAAATTACATTTGGTATTAGAGCCTACATATATGATTATAGGACTTAAATGTTGCTTGAATTTCACATAAAAAGGTCTTATTTTGTTAAATTTGTTGAATTTAATTTTAGCCAAATCACCTAAAATAAAATTAGGGCTTTTATTTGTCTCTAAATTAGTTTTGAATTGATTGATATATTATATGCCTAATATCGTGATATATCTAGGGAGAAATTTTGACTTAAAATTTTGGCTGTGTATCGCAAACCCTAGGAAGTTTTAGCCTAAATTTCATATGATTAGAGCAGAAATTCCTGAAATTGAACGTATAGATAGTTTTCTAATGTTTTTCAGGATCAAAACCCTAAACTAATTGCAATCAAAACACCAAAAAAGTGAAGGAATTAATAGGGCAAAGTCACAAAATCTCATTCAAAATCTTCATGATTTCAAACAAAAATTTGTCTTCTAGATGTGTCTTTTGCCTTAATTGATTGCACATACAAGCTTAGAAACGTGTTTTCTATGAAATCTCTCAAAAAGTTTGGATTAAAATGCGTGAAAACATGTGAATCAATCTCGAATTCAATGTGGATCACGTGACCCGATTCCTACTCGCGGGTCAACCTAACTGGAGGTTGAAGAAGACTCCTTTAACAAAGCTCACCCATGGCTTATTTGAGGGGTGGCGCGTGAAGCTCACCCTCATATCCGTTCACGTCGATTCAAGTCACATTGTGATTTTTTGATTATTTTTGATTATTTTTATATTTTATTTTAATTTTTTGGAAAACATGAAATATTTGTTTTGAATTTTTAACATATTTCATGATTTTTAATTCAAAATAAATATTTCAAGATACTTTTTGATATAGAAAAATTATGAAAAAATAGTATCACAGCCTCTGAACCCATTAAAGTCCCTTACTCTCCCTAATTAGACCTATAATATGTATACTTTCAAGCGAAACCCTAAGATCCTTAATTATACATTAAAATTCTTTAAAATGTACAAAATTGTTGTTCACAATTTGATTGGAGTAATAATTAATGGTTTAAGGAAAGGTGACAAAGTTATTGAGAAAATCATTATAGATGCAATGTTAACAGATCCCCTAACCAAAGGGTTAAGACCCATACAGTTTAAGAAACATGCTCGAAACATGGGTTTGATAGGGTCTTTTGATCCCTTGGGTTAGTGAGAATCTATCGTATTTTTTCTTTTTTTGATCACCTTATAAATAATACTTAGTTATTTTGCAATAAAATGTGATTTTGATGCCCTCTGCACTTTATTTATTTTATATATGTATGCATACATTTGGTTAAAAATAATTAATGATAAGCTTTTCTTATGTAACAAAAGGTGGATACAACATGTGTCTTAGGACATGGTGTTTGTCTTAAGAGCGACAGTTGTATTTGATGTGGTATGTCTCTGGTGGCGCTAATTTATATACTCGAGATAAGGATTGAGACATACGGGTTTATTTTAACCCAAATGATTTCTCATGCGAATTAAGCATACGATTATTAAGAAATCATACAGAGGACCAATGAGAAATAGTGTGTTGTCAAATACTTGAGAGTTATTTCTTACTATATTTCTAGATTATTGATCCATGTCAATATAATTGTTGATATGTGTGATTATGGATTGATCGAATGTCGATAAATGGCATGATGATTGCCATAATCCCATATTAATGATTGTATTGGACCAGATTGTGTACGCTATGCTGATATTGAACCATTCTCTTTTAAAGTGTGTGCACTAAAGTTGTTTTATAATACTATCAACCCAAAAGTCCTTTTTTTATTTCTTTTAAGATTGTCCTTTTTTTTATAATTTTTTAATTAATTAATGTAGCTTAAGTGGGAGAATGTTAGAAAATATGGGCTTACATTAATTATATTTTGCTTAAAACATTGTGGGTTTATAACTAACATATTAAATAAAGCCTAATTAGAAATTATTAGGCCATGACACATTAAAATAAGTCTAGTAAGTAGTTAGGTGCAGACTTTTTAGTTTTACTGAAGCCTGTAATGGAAGGGCTCTGTAAGACAACTTTATTTATACATGCTAGGTCTTCTCTTTAATCCTAACCCTAAGTGTGCATTTTTATTGTAGCTGCTGTACAAGTCAGAGAATAAAGAGAAAGACCTAGCCACCGCAATTGAAAAATTCTAAGATCTGAACATGACACAGACAGGTATGTAATTATTATCTAAATAAAATTATATTCAATATTCTATTATTTATATATATCTATAAAATAAATTACAAGATACTTATGTGGAGATTAGTAGGAAAGATTGACACATTAGCATGTTGACTAGACTTCATAGTATACAAAAAATATGTTACGTCAGTATTTAATGTGACAGATTAACAAGTCCATTATCTACTGATAGTACATGAATTAACGTGTTGGATGAGTGAGTCTTTCAAAAATTAAAAAATATATTATAATATTTTAAAGACTAGAAGATAAAAATAAATTATTGTATGCATTATAATATTAAAAAATATATGCATTAACTAAAAAATAATTTTACTCGTGATATAATTAGTAGTGATAACTTTTAATGTTGTATGCATTAATAATTGTTTTAGGGATGCCACGAGTGTAATAATGATATCGAGAAGAAATTCCAAGAGTTGATAACCGCCAAATTTATCCCAAAGTACTGTCTTTATGGGGTTTAATCGGTTAAATATTTTTTAAAAAATAAATTAGAATATATATTTTTTCTTTATATTTTAATACAATTATGAATTGTTGGATTGTTTATTACTTTATTGCTCGAAGTTTTGGGCAGCAGAAAATTTTCCAGACCCTACAGTCCTGCTATATCATCATTCGTTATGGCAAATCTCAATTTTGCCTAGGATAGCAAAACTCTCACTTTGGAGATCCTTGTGCCTCTATTTAGAAATTTGAATATGGCAGTTCTCTTTGTGTTGAACGGGGGATAAAATTTCTTGAAGCAAATTTAACTATTTGAGATGGCCATAGAGATCATGTCTCCTATTTTATAGCACCTGTATTTATAAAAATTTATATAAATAAATTTTAAATTTATATAAAATTTTTAAAAGTTTCATTTATTTTTTTTTCAACTCTTTGTCTTATTTAAAATTTGTTGAATATAATTAATTATTTATTATTTTAATATAATTGAATATTTTTAATGTTTATTAAAAAACTTAAAAATTATACTATTATTTTTATAAATTTTTATTGACACTTTAAATTCATCTAATAAAAGTGCAAGCGAGAGGCAGAGATTCGTAATTCATTTATTTTATTTTTTCCAAACTCAGAAATAACGAATCTCCAAACGGTCATAAACGACGTCGCTCACGGCGTCATAAACAGGAGGGAAATCAAATTTCGTTTTAAAATGCAATTCTTGACTTCCGCCCCAATTTTTCACCAGTCTGCCATCTGGGGTTCATTCAGTTCAGTCCCTCTCCACTTCCTCTGGTCAGAGCATGCCCTAAACTCGTAATTAGGGCAAAACTGATACAAAATCGTGGACTCGATCCAATCTCAGGTTAGGGCACTTCGGATTTTTCCCTAAAAAGGAATACGATGAGATTGACCTTTCGATTCTTTAGCTTCTGAATCCCTTCCTGTCTTGATATGTACACCATTGAAAATGTTTGGTCACGATTCTGCGTTTCTTTGCGTCTATTATAACTCTTAGAATCGTGGCTTCGTTTACTTCTGTTGGATGTGCTGAGGTTTATATTGTTTATTTTTTTATTGTGGAATTTATGTTTTCTTGAAATCTCACTAAACCCACTTTAATTAATTTTAGGATATGCTTTGATTTGTAAAGAAGTTGCAATTGTGGTTTTCGAAACCACGGCATGGCAAAAGTCGTTCCACCAAATTCTTTACCTTATGGCTCTCATCGAATTGGCCCGGGGCCCCTAAATGGTGGCACCATGGTTAAGAGAAAGACACCATCAGAATTGAGGGTAAGTCTCTAAACCCTATATTTATTTATTTATAAATTAAAGCGTCCAAACGTGTGATTCTGATAAAAATGTTTTGGCTGTCCAATTAGTTGGAGTGTTCAACATTAAATTTAAAGGTACGGGTAAATGGCTAATGCGTGAATTTGGATTTGTTACTCATGTTCTGGTAGGGCCTTGTAATATATAACTTGCGTGTCATCATATATTTAAGTTATCTGTTTGCAAATAATGTGGATTTCAGCTTTATCTTTGTACTGCTTACCCAGTTGTAAACTCACAAGCATTTTTTTAATTCTCAGGATGATTTTGAATTGGTTTCTATGGAGTAAAATATTTCCTTAGAATATGAAATGCGTAATTTATTATTATTTTGTCCTATTTTGTTATGAGAAATACTTCCTAGTCTATTATAAATTGATATCAGAATGAGTGATTGTTGGCCTCATTTATAGCTTTAATGACTGTAGTAAATATGCTAATTTCTCATTTCAAGTGAAATGGAGTTTCTAGTATAAAGTTCCTATGCACATATAGTCACAGATTCACAGCATAGTTTCATTTAGGTTTCTTGACAACTATTACTGAACTGTCGTGGAGGTCAAAGTTCTCATGTCTATATCATCTGTATGTGCTTGGCAGGGAGAGCAGTTGAAGAGGGCTAGTGCTGTGGATCTTGTTGATGAATCTCCATCCCCCTTCAGTGGTACATCAAGGTAAGCTTCACCTGATTCTCTTTCAATCTGTTATTTCAGAATTTGCTGAGAACTTGCTTGATTTATGTTTGCTACACCAGTGAGGCGGATAATGGGCTTAAAAGACCAGGACTGCCAAAGAACACAAAATATGTTGATACACGTGTTGATGATGTATTTCCTGCCAAAAAGTCCAGGTTTAGAATGATCTCTGGCAAAGAAAATGCAAAGGTTATTATATTTGTCTAATTCATATGACTTATACTGAGTTTTTTCAGCTAACATGTTAGTTAGATAGCAAGTTTCTGATTGCTAATGTGTTTGAGATTGAACTAATTAACCTTTTTACTATATTTAGGAAAATCCATCTGTGGAGAAAACTAGCGACCTGAAGAATCCTTATGCTTTTTCTAACTTGGCTGTTATGAGACTGAAAGGGATATCATGGTTTGCCTCGTTATCTATGTATTTTCTTGAGTTCAAAATTAAAATTTCTCTTTATTGATTGTATCCATAATTGCTGTCAGCTTGGAGAATACTACTGCTTCAAGTGAAGGCAGCAAAGATGGTATATTGAAATCTTGTCATACAATCGAAAAGTGCAGCCAAGGAAAATTTCTCAGTGTAACTGAGCTATCATCATCTGCTGATAGATCTTCGGGCTTGGCAGTTATTGATATGGTAAAATTGGCAGACTCTTTTCTTTTTAAGTGCTTATATTTTGGATTCCATTTGTAAATAGATTTTCAATCACAGGGTAAAGCTTTAAGAGGACTAGCTGCTCCTGAACCGCATGTGAGTTTTGGTTTATCTGCCGAAAGACATGGAGATGCTACATCAATCATTACAGGCAATTTTGTCACTGAATGCCATGTACCTGGCGATAAGGCTCCTCTGGATCTTACACTGAAAACTAGTATTCGTGTGGTATCTTCTTCTATGAATTGGTAAGCACATAGGATGGACTGATATCTTGGCTTTGGGGATGGAGGGAATTAGGATGCACCGTAATGAAATACAAGTTTTACAATGTTAATGCAATACCTGCTAATGTGATTTGTATGGATAGTATATTGCCTGCTTACTGTGTTGGTGTCAACTAGCCTTACTGTTCATGATTGTCATTCTGTATATGCTATGTTGATATCCAAATTTCAGGATTCATAGATCAGTTATGCGCAGTACTATGCCTCAATTTCCCTTCCAAGATAGTACTTTCAAGGGTCAAAATATGAGTGGCCATTCACATCTCACATCTACTTCCCAAGGATTTAAAGTTTTGCATTCATGGATGTATCCTCAATCTGTCCTACCATCTTCTCTCATATCAGTGTTGAGCTCATCAACAGCAGATGGAGGTTTGTCAAGCAACTTTTAACTTGTCCCATTCCTGTCTTCTCCTTGTTTCCCTTCTATTTCTTCAGGTTATATTTTCCCTTTTTATGCAGTAGAATTGGAGTTCTTAAGGAAACGACAAGTGGCTTGGGAAGAATCTTTCCGGGATCTCTATTACATGCTCCGAAATAATGCATGTGCCATTTTTTATGGTGATTACATACCCTTGTCATTTTTTCTTAGGCCAGCTTAAGTAAGAATGACTACAGAAATTTATTTATTCATTTTATCTTCCCCCTTCACCAGGCTGCTTGCAGCCTTTTAAATTGTTATTAATTTCACTTTCATTGCTTTTTTTATTTATGATGGAAACTTAGTATTAATCATTTTTTTTTTGTTCCCTCCGTCTTCTAGTTTGCACTTCCCAGTTTGTGGTGATGTTCACTGGCAGTGATGGCTCCGATAGATCCAGATCCTCATGTAATGCTTATATGTCTCAGTCAACCAGAGGTTTGAGATCATTGTTAAGGGAGCATGTAAGAATATAATAGCAAATCACTTACTGTGATGTGTGCTTTCTACTTATATGTCACTGCTCACTCTCATTATTTACTTTGTTCAATATAATTTTTGTTCAAAGTTTGCTGTTTTCTGTAACGTTTGACTAAGATAAGAGTAATTTGCCACTTATAGAATATTTTGTAGGCAAATCTTGGTGAAACTGATTGGTAGGTGTTTTTGTGTTACATAGGAGGTTCATGACCTGGGGAGGGGAGTAGGAAAAGGGTAACGGGTAGGGATTAAATCCAAGACATCAAGCTCACCTTAATCTTGAAGACTAAGATTGGTATCTTGTGAACTATCAGCTTATTGGGGTTGGCTATTGGTTGTTTGTTGCTTATATATGAAAATAAAAACAAAACCTACTAGATTTATCCCCTTTGGTGGTTAAACTAGTGAGTATCACAACTTCAAGACAGATCATATGTTTGAATTTCAGTGATAATATCAGGCTTAAAGTATCCTCTCTCTCTCTCTCTCTCTAGTTTGGGAGCAACTGAGAACTAAAAGCCTTGAAATTAAAGCACTATATTTTGTGAAATGAAAGATATTCTTTTTTTCTTTTTTTAATATAGGAATTTGTCCTCAATATTTATTTTGTTATTATGTCAGACTTAATTTTGGCTGTACACCCTGTTGATTAGGATGTTTGTTTCTCTATGCCTCTTTGCCGTTCTAAAGTGGAGCAAGTTGCTACTGAAGATCTGGTTGAGCTCTCAGAGATAGAGAAGCATAATCTTGGGCAGGTTTGAATCTATACAGTTTTTCTTTTTCCTTCTTAATGTGGTGCCTGATTAATCCCTTGCTGCAACCATGGGAAACATTTTCATGCTATAACTAGTATATAGCATGCTAATTTCTTTATGATTTTGGTGACAAGTCTACACTGGTTCCACAAATTTTCTATTGGCTTCAATTAAGTATTGACTCTCTAATTATGATGTATGACATTTCATTAATGTGCTAGAAATTATTATCCCTTCAAGTATGGTTACACCATACTTGAAGTTCTATATTTTTTAATTGGTTGATGCTTTCTGTGAAAGTATTGCAGACTCGCCGGTTAAGTTCCTTCTCTGATGTTGATAATACCCCAGAATCTTTGCTGGCTTTCAGCGGCAACATCAATGTACATGGTTTATATGACCTTTTACTAAACTACAGGTGACTATGTAACTAATTGATGGTCATCTTCCTCTATTGGTTCCTATCCAGCTTTTCTATACTATGTCATTGGGTTTAGACTAATTTGATGTCTACCAATTTTTTAACTTGTTGCTGACTAATTTTCATTGTCCGCAGATCTTTCTTTACCTCACTGTCTGGTATGGATGTCCCTGTATTATGTTCACCTGTGCCATTTCAAAATGCTGCTGTTTCTTCTCCTGATGTATGTGATAATTACTCAACGTCCATTTCTCTTCTTTAATTATTGTCATCCTCAATTTTTGCACTTGCTGTTAGAGTTTCTTGCTTATGTTTAGTAGATTGTTAAACACATGTTAATCCTTTTGCCTACATTGCTTGAGCAAGAACAGACATTAGCACTTTGCTTTAGAATTTCTTATGGTTGATTGGGGATTGGTCAATAAGCACTATCCTGAAGCTTATGATGATCATTCAAATATTACTGTCAGTAATTGCTTAATTTTTTGAATATGCAAACTGCACTAGTGTTGATGAGATTTATCATTATTTGTGGCCCTTCACTTGGAAATTGAATGTACTTTTTGGTCACTTGTGTACAATTATCCTGCTAGTACTAACCATTGAGAAGTCTACTCAATTGAGATACATTGGTTATTTTCTTTGGCATGCTGTTCACATGATTGGAATATAAATTTTACTCTTTGTAGATTAAATGCATGGAGATGAGAAGAGCTGAACATATTGCTGCCTCTTATGAAGGATCTAATTGGAACGATGGTGAATTAGCACAAGGTTCATCAGATGGCATTTGCTGTAGTATTGAAATTAGAGACACATTTCTTCCACCATGGATTATTTGTGGTATATTTTCGTTGATGGGTTCTGAAGGAAGAAACTTTGAGGCAAGGTATGGATAGCTTTTGACTTTGGGAATGATGATACATGTTACCTTTTTGGATTGTTTGATAAGGACAAGATTCATTTGGTCAGTACCGTGATATTGTTACTATTAGATAATCCACGCTTAGAATCCACTCATAAATTCAGCAGAAATGATAAGATATACATGATCTGGAACGTCAGGTAGTCCCTCATTCCCTAGCTATTAGAGCTTCATGGTTTGTGTCAACCTGCCGATTATTCTGAATCAATAGGAGTTCCATAAATAAGCTGAATTTCATGAGCATTAGTATTAAAACTATGATCTATCTCAAGAGTGATGCGATGGATTTATGGTACATGCCGTCTAACTGAAAAAAAAAGTGTCGGATTTTGTTATTTGGCTCAGATGATGATTAATTCCTTTTTTCTGGCATACAGTTTTGTGACAGAACCTACCTCGATTGGTTTGAATGTTGCTTTGAAATCAACTTGTGAGAAGTCAGAATCTAAAGCTCCAGATAGTGAAAGCTTGCAAAAATGCAGTGGGACATTTGGCATCCCAGGAGCTGTGGTCACCTCTTGCTTGTGGTCATGTTCCATAAAAGGCTTAAAGTACTCTGATGATTCTTATACAGCTGCTCTATCGCCTATATGATCATATGAGGAACAAGTGTGGTTTCCATCACATCGCTGACTAATTTACTTCAACCCTTGAGGAACAAGTTGTAACAAGAATGTTGTAATATCTATACGAATTGTCATTTGTGAAAGTATAAACTCATTTGAGGGTATTGTACGTTTAATTTTTAAACCTTAGTCATCCATTGAATATGTAATTTCTATTTGGATGAGTCATCCCAAAATCTTGAAAGGTTCTCGTCCCCCCCTAACAAAAAAATCCTATTCATAATAAAAAATGTCATGGATGATACTTCGGTCAAAATAATAATAATTATTTTCTGGTCTTGTTTTGTTTCATAAAATAATCCTCCGGACCTGTTCAATATAGAGGTTCAAATGAGCTTATCGGGTACTGAGTACGTGCATGGCTTGGATTTAAGGGTCCTGTAACTACCAGAAATGCGTGCATCCAAAATTCGGTAAATGTGTGTATATACGTCAATTGGTGACAGAAGCTGAGGGAACTTCGGGCCTCCGTGAATCGAGATTGTTTAATATGTGCCTATTTAGCTACAAGTGGTTAAAGGAAATATTCAGGATAAATATCTGAAACATTCCTCCAGTATGCTATCTGTTCTCTATCATTTTCCTGTCATTAATTTAAACAAGTTAAAAATCGACAAAAGCTAAATTATTCTCATTAATAGAAGTAGTCAACAAACAGACAATTTCCTGTCTCCCTTTGTTCGTTGTTTCTGCCATCTTCCACCAAGGAGAAATCACGTCAGTTTTGATCACCTTATAAATTAGTATAGCAGGTAGCCAAAAATTGGTATTCACCATGACAACAATATTATAACATACAAAAATGTTACATTTAATGAATGAAAAATCAAAATGATTTATATCATCTATCTGAACTGTGGATTAGCAACAGCTGTCGCTTTTTGGCTATTTCTCTAGAAAGAGAACTTGAAAGCTCCTACTTTGGAATCTGTCACACAATCCCAGAAGGAAAGTTTCTTCTGCTGGATCTTTTTCTCTTCTTTTAGGGTCAGTTCATCAATTATTCCAGGAAAAGAATCCTCGACAGCATTTTTAAAATTCTCATACATATTCACTCGATCTCTTGTTCCAGATACCAGTATGCTCGCATTTGGCCTCTTAAGAAAATCCAAGACATTTAGCAAGTTTCTCCTGCAAGAAATGACAACCAGTGAATTATGTCACAGAATTTTCATCCTGCAACATTTGAGAATTGAGATTACAGAATCCACATGCAAGACAGATGGAATATCATTAAATTGTCAAGACTAAATTGAGTTCATCTTGAAGTGAGTCTTAATAATTTTTCTAGCCGTTTAGACAATTATATGCATGCTTATTATATCAGAAGACATGGCCCTTCAAATGTCATAATATTTTTAGCTTGAATACGAAATTTCTTTTTTTTAGGCATTAGCTGGAGGAACAGCAATAAAGATGAACTTTCCTTCAGCCCATGAACAAGATTAAGGAGTAAATACTTAGTGCCTTGGCAGAGCTCACTCATTTTGGTGCATTCAAGCCAGCTTCATAGGTTACTTAGCTCAACATCTAACCAATGGACTCTTGCCTAGGCACACTTGACAGTTCCTCACTGAACCTCATATTTAAATACAAGGGATAATTCTTGCAAAGCTGCAATGGGCTAAACAAAACCAAATGATAAAAAGCCAATATATATATATATATATATATTGGTTTCGGACAGGTAGGACTCCTACTGGAGGCAATCCTGTCCGAAGCACTACTGAGCAATAAATATAGACATCTCTCCCATCAAAGACTCGAACTTTGGTTCATCACGTTATAAAAGACCAACTTGTTCACCTAAACCCAATCCCCATTGGTAAAGTCAATATATCTTTTAACAATGAGTCTTTGGACAAAATATTTCATAAAGGGCCGTGCTGCTCTTCCATAAAAAGACCTGCTTCTGTCAAGATTCAAATGTTTTGCTATCATACAATTAATATCCAGTGAATTTGACTAAAATCAGGCACTTGATTGCTTAGAGTGCAAAACCTGACTAGTCATTCAATTGCTTGATGCTCATCATTCCATTCAAAGCTCTAAACTCTATCAAGCTAGAATTACTAATTCTCCTTGATAGTAAATGGAATGACCATAAAATAGATCATTTCATTACTACCGTAAGATGCACAACAGCACAAGACATGAGTAAGTGCAGGAACAAAAAAAATATCTAGGAGCCTACAACTGCTATAAATTATTCAAACTTCAGATTTCAAATTAGTTTCATTGATCAATAATCTACCAATTAATCAATTTCTATTCATTATTCAAACATCAGAAATCTACTAAAAGCAATACAGAATCTTACCTACTGACATAATTTTGGGTTATGGCTATGGACTCCTCCAGGTTGATCACCAAATGCCACCATCCATTAGGCACAAAGATAACCTCCCCAGCTTTACAGATACACTCAATAGGCTTCTTTTTCCAACTTTTTGTTGCGCCATAGAAGTTCATGAACCACTCAATTATTGAAACAGGTGACGCAACCTCTGCACCATCAGGGCTAGGATGAACTCCAGGTGGAATCACATCAGGAGGAAATAATACCCACTTCTTGGAGCCCTTGAGTACTGCATTCCAAGCTGAAGTTGAATTTGGATCAACATGGAAAGATGATCCAGATCCAGCTGGTCCTATAATAATCCATCTGTAGTCAGGTCTATCTTTGCCCAACATACCAAACAAGTCCTCCTGGAAGTAGGCTGGAACTTCATATTGTGAACCCAAATTTGGAACTTTTTCAGCAAATTTTGGATCAAACAAATACAATGGTCTTTCTTCTCTCACTTGATCCGAGTACCCAAAATAGTCTTCAAGCCTCATCTCCACTGGTCCAACTGAAAACTTAACATCACTACACAGGTGCACCAAATAATCTCTATCCCAATTTTTCAATGCATCCCAATTATCAAGACATCCTTCCAACAACACCGGCTTATTAGGCTCCTCAAAATTCTTTACAAATTCTTCAACTGAAATGCCCTTCTTTCTAACTATATTATCTCTTACCAACCATTCAGGTTTCATTTCAAGATTAGCACAGAGCCAACTTTGGAAAAGATAATCAGAATAAAAGTCTCTCACTTTCAAATGCTGAACAGCAATATTTGAGATATCAAATGAAGGGTAATAAGCACCAATATAAGTAGATTTCCAAGACCCATTGTATCGAAACCCACCACAAATATTTTCTAATACAAGGTTCCTCCAAATGGGTTCATGGTTGGTGAAAACATAAAAAGACTTGCTCACAGTCGCCAAAACCCCCAAGTTGGTGCCATCCAACAACCCCAGAATTTCAAGAACAAGTTCATCTGACAGGGTGTGGAGATTACCTAAACCTGTGTCTCTGGAGTTGATAGAACCTGGGTTGAGATAAAGATTGCCCAGAGGTTGAACCCCATATGTGTGTGACGGGGCAGAGCTTTTGAGCCTGAAACCTTCTTCAGTATCTTCTATTACTTCTTCTCGGTCTGGTAATTCATTTTTGTGGGAAATGCAGTTTTGCTTGCCGAAAGCAAATTGGCTTTTGAGTTTGCGCTTTTTTCTGCTCTTTTTCGTTGTCCTTCTGGTACGGGACAAGAAGATCTTGAAGCCAAGCATTGTGGAACTGGAAGTTGAGTGTTGCGGACTTGCAGTCACTATGGTGCCAAAACCTAAAAGAAAACTGTTTTGTGAGTCGGAAAACGCGTTTCTATTCTTTAGAAACGTTACGAGTTACTACATACACAAAAACGCTTATTGAAAATATTTTGCCTCTAATATCAATGTCATCAAATCTTTTTTTAATTTGATATTTTTAAATAATGTATTTTAATTTATTTATTAAATATTTTTAATTTAAATAATTTTTTATTAGGAAAAAATAAAATTTCACCTAACATTTAGCTAATGGTATTAACTTTATAGATATCATCCAAAAACGTTTTTATATCAAAATTAAATTTTATTGTATTAAATAGTTATAAATACTTTTTGGATCAATCATTTTAACTAAAAAAATAATACTTGAAAGATTATAGTAAAAAATTTACTGATTAAAAATTTTTATTTTTCAAAGATTGAATTAAGAGAAAAATAAATTTTTAAAGACTAATTTAAAAAAATATTTTTGAAAGATAAAAGGAAGTAGTTTTTTGAAAATTAAATTATTAATTTATTTTGCATGCTCTGTCCGAAAATCAAAGAATTTTTTTATCTCATAAAATTCAAAAAAGAGAATAAAGAGAAAGAGAGAAACACACTTTTTATTTGTAAAAATAAAGTTTATAAGAAAATTCTTTGACCTTTTATTCTTTTATATTATTGTTTAGATTTTTTTTAAAAAATATTTTATTTTCCTTACACTCCTCAGAGAAAGTCCCAAAAATAAAAAAAAGAAACGCACGAAGCTTGGTAAATATATAAAATCCTACCTAGTTCAGTTAAAATTTGTGTAAATTCAGTTTTAAGACATCCGATACAAATAGCTTCAAAGATGGGCGTTTTTCATGCCCCAATTTACTCTTAGACTGTGTTATAAGAAGCTCGAGCTCAGTCATTGAATTAAAATTTTTAATAAGTCAAAATAAATTTAAAAAATTAAAACTAAAAAAAAAATTTAAAGGTCAAAAAATTTAAGCGTTCCAGAGCTCGAACTTACTGAAGTATAACTTTTTTCTCTTTGTTAACCTCTACATGGCAGCATTCTAGTATACTTCGATAGGTTTGAATTGCACTACTTCAATTTCATAAAGTGCTATATCGTTTATATAATTAAAAAAATATTTAGTGACTGGTTTAGTTTTCAAAACATTGAAATAATGAGCAAGCCTTAGCAAGTAAACCTGTAAATGGGCTTAAGAAAAGAATAGGCACTGCATGAAGAGTGAGGGAACTTACATTAAAATAGAATGTATATATATATTTCATGTACAGAACTGGAGAGAGGACTGTCAAAAGACATGCACCTCAGGTCAACTCCAACAAACCATTCGCGCACATGCTCATATCATTTTCACAAATCAACCAACAAGATAAATTCAATTTCATGCAAAGAATATAAATAAGAATAAAAGAACAATGCACAAAACCACTCCTTCCACGAGAAAAATATACAAAAAAAAAAAAAAGGCGATATCTCATCGTAATAGTGTGATTAAAATTCATTTGGTACTTGGTGCCCTGTGCGCTCCCCCCTGTGAGCTTACCCTGTAAGCTAATACAGGAATTGAAGAACTACACTCTCAACTGCGTGCTCGAAATACATCTCCATTGCCTTACACGGGGTCCATTGTCCAAGAGCATTTGCATGCCCAAGCCGTTGGCTGGTTGGCCAAACGTATACCTGCTGTTAAAAGAATTTTAGATAATGCATAATTTTAGGTCAAACAATCATTTAGAAGAACCCTTAATAATTGCTTAACCTCCTTCCCCTCCCGCCTACAGTTTAGGCAACAAATATACCCTCTGAACCCACTATATCAGAAATTTTTAATTTATAATACTATTCCCATATACCCTAACTTTTCATTCTTCTCCAAATTTTCACCCCTTCTGAACAGAGTGTTACTATCTACTTACTTGCATTGGCGAGCTTTCTTTCTCCAGGAAAAAATTGCAGAGATACACTGAAAACAAAAAAGAGATTAAAAAAATAATGATAAGTATGGACATAATGAACTTCACTTGTGAGTGGTAATCATTTAACTTCAATGCAAAAATGCAAGTTTTGATAAATTTAAATGGTGAAACAGCATGCATTTCTAGATGAAACTGTGGTAGCAGGGTATTGTTTTTTTTGGGGGGGGGGGGGGGGGGAGGGGGCGGAGCATGGACAGCAAAGGTTGAACAATGAAACATTTTATAGAGAGAAAACAACCAAAAGAAGCCAACATGAATAACTTCTGCTGTTAAATAATAAAACTAAAATTTTTATGCATTCAATTGATAAGTTAGCTTCTAAGGCGTCTTCAAAATTTTGGAAATCAACTTGGTTTGTCAGGAACCTTCAGCAGTAAATTTTCAACTAAAGGATAGACAACAATGGTAGACAACAACGTGAAGTATGATACAAGAATTAGATACAAAAAGCAGAAACGCATCCTTTGAATGAGTAGAAACCATTCTCTTTGTTTACCTTAAAAACTGAAGAGAATGAAAATCTTCCAGCAACAGCAGGCTTCCTCACTACCTTTCTTCCTTGCGGTGACATCTCTTTGCACAAATGTTGAGCTATTTCCTTTAGTAATACTATCTGTGCTTTATCTGTACTCATTGAAATCAGTGTCTGCTTCATTGATTCCCTATCGGCCTCAAGTGCCTGAAGCCTCATGTATAGCTTTTTTATATCAGGGTCTTCATATCCAACCATATGATTCAAGGACTCCTTTGGAGTGGTTGCATAATCTTCATAAACACCAGATACAAGTTTAGACTCTCTGAAACCATTATATGGAGCCCCATTATGAATAGAGTCAATGGTATAAACTCTGTCACCTGAATCATCACCAGCTTCTGATGCATTATCTACCTTTTTCAAATTGGATGGGTCCTCTGACTGTAAGATATTATCTATTTTCCTAGTGGTAGTACTGGGATTAGGTGAATCCATAAATGGCTCAGGTCCCATCTCTCTACCCATTGCAACAAATGAACTTGAATCACTTGAAAATTTCTGGGAATGTCTAGTCCGTCTAGGAGAGTGCCCAACTATCACCTTCTCTAGAATATTTTTCCCTGAAACATCCCCATCTACTTGGCTATAAGTGGGACTTTTTTCCATTAAAGAGATCCTACTTTCCAAATTCCTCAAACGATCACGAGGGGTTTCACCAAATGCATATTTCTCAATATCAATGTCATCAGTATCCATGGTAGCATGCATCTCATTTACATTACACTTCAATGGAGGGTATTCATAGATGGAAGGTACATATTCGTCGTCAAAATCTCCCATATGCAGACTCCTCTCACCCTCTGCTTCGGACTCAGTGAGTCCATAGCTCATCATCCTATGTTTATAAGCCTGCACTTCGCATGTTAGTGACTCAATTGCTTGATCTCTCTTATACAACAAATCCTCAAATACTAAAACTTCCTCCTGATCATGTGACATCTTCTCCTCTGCAAAAGTCTTGAACTGCCGGGCTTCCAATTGAATCTCTGCCTTTTCCCTCTGCAACCTTAATATCATTGACATGGCCTCATTTGCAGCTGTTGACGAAGCATTTCTCTCCTCCTCCAATTCAGCATATAAATCATGTATAGTTTTTTGTTGACTGCTAACTGTCTCGCGCAATGCAGCACATTCATTCTCAATTTGGACCCTTGCAACTGAAAAGTAATCCAAGCCAGGTAGAAACAATTGGTTACCCCGTTCAAACTCATCATGCTTCCGTTTAACGGAACGAATCCAAGTCGCTGGAGATTCAGCTGCCAACGAGCAACTACACCCACAGTTGCAACATTTTACCAAATTGCCGGAAAATTGAACTGCGTCTGAATCCATATTCAATTAATATCCAAAGCCGAACAATTTGTAAATCAAGAATACAAGGACAAAATATCGCACTGCCCTCCTCCCATGCCAAGCGCGCTGTTGTTGTTTGGTCCCCGAGATCGAACAATCACCCCCAAATCTATGCCACATAAATGAACGACGTGAAACCTACAAAAAAATTTCACAAAATATAATTTCCAACGCCAGCACTAAAAATCGTTTATTATTTTAATTTGCCTTTCGGGACTAAAAAGCTCCAAGCCATACCAGATAAAAGAATTTCCCCATATATAACGATTTCTGAAGGATTTTCTTTTTTCCAGAACAAATGGAGGAAAAAAGGATACAAATAAAAGTCAGAAAGAGAATTTGAAATTTTACCTTGAAAATGTAGCGTCGAGGAATCCAGAAGAGGAGGCGGCAAAGAACGATGAGAGCACAACCGCAAGCACCTCAACACTTGTCCCCGCGCTTTGTCGAAGAAAGGAATGCACGAGCGGGAACGGTGTTTGGAGGGAAGGAAAATTGAAGGGACAGAGAAAAAAAAAAAAAAAAAAGGAGAGAAAATGACTGATGGATGCCCTAGAATTCCTTGTTTATCTATTTGTAATGTAATTGTCGTTTTTAGATTTTAGGTTTGTTTATTATTCATCTCGGTTCAGGTTTTCTAGATTTTCGTGATGATGTCTTCTGCTCAATGGTCCCTTCCCCTCCCCTCACACACACAGACACACACAAAAAGAGAGACGTACGGTCCAGGAGTGAGGGCTGGGTGTGTGTAGCTTTCGAATGAGTTGTGACAGACCTTTTCCACACAGCTTCGTTGGAGATTACAACTATTTTTGTTTTTGGTGAAAACACAACTCTTTATTATTATTCATAGCGTTTACTCTCTTTTTTTTTTCTTTTTTCTGTTAATGTATATCATTCCCTATCTTTTAGTTGTTTATTTACTTTGCATGAGATCTATGATTATGATTCTACTTCGTTTTAAATTGAAACATGTTTCATTTCATTTTTACCAAAAAAAAAAGTTGTAAATTAAAAAGTGATTCGATGCTAATTTACAGTTTCATAAATATTAGAAAATAAGTTCAGTTACTTATCTTGGTTTAGATATATTAAATTATGAAGACTGTTTAAAATTGTAATATATTCAAACGAAAACAGAAGACATGCTACTAATAATTATCCTTTTTTTAGACACTAGAAAACTTTAACTATAATAACCACTTGTTTGTTATGTTCAATTTTGACCAGGCCAATTTAAGCATAATGAGGTTACAATTTGATCCTCTTTAACGTTATCTTATTAGGATTATAACCTGACAATTTTTTTATTTAAAAAAATGGTATAGCGTTTATAAGAAATTATTAGGATTTAATTTTGTAATAATGTATTCAAAGACATGCTAACAAAAGAATTAGTCCTTCACAATTTAATGAATTAAGAATAAAATTTTTATTAAAAAAATTTTTATATTTAATATTAAATATTTTCTTTGTCAGAATTATTTTTAAAAAGAGAATACTTATAAAAAACTTTAAAAAAAAAAAACAATAACTATAGGCTGATTCTTAAAAAATATAGCTCAGCATTCAATTGGGTTTACTCCTCTTGATCGTGCATTTTATTTTCCAGTTACTCTAAAATTAAGATCTCATTTATGTTATAAATCTGTCAACTTATATTATCATTTATAAATTTTAATTTAATATGAGATTTTTTTTTAGTCATGCGCTTCACAGAAATTATATTAAAATTAGTCCGATAAAATCCTGGCCCCAAAATGTGGCACAACAGGGCCCGTCTTGGCCCGCAGGAAGGTTAGGTGGCTGTGTTAAAGGCACGCCACTTCATAATTCATACTTCATGTTAGGGGTATTTTAGTCAGAGCAAATGTCAACGGCTACTTTCACTTCAAATATTCTGTGTGCGGCGTGCCGTTGTGTAGTTTTCAACTTCTCCCCAAAGAAGAACCCTTTCTCAGATAACTTTGGCAACACATAAAACCACACATCTCTGATTCTCACAATCTCACTTACTAACGTCTCTCTTACGATCTCCAAGCCCTGATTTGATTCTCTCAGGCTCAGAGATCAACAAGCTCACAACCATTCTCCTTTTTCTCTCTTTCACTCTTTCAGTTTCTTGTTTCTTTTGTTCAATATTCTGCTATTTTTTGATCTGATTCTGTGTTTTGCAGGGCTCTCTGTGTTGTTTCTCTTTTCTTGGCACCTTCTTCTCTCCCCTCTCTAATTATGGATGCAGGATCATTGTCTCGGAGTTCTTCTTCCAACAAGACCAAGCCTCGGTGTCCTCTCCAAGATCAATTTATCCACAGGAAAAATTCTCGAGAAAACGTAAGCCAATTATCCAAGTTTCTATGTTTTTCCTCTTCTGCGACTTTTATCCATATCATTTACCAATTGGTTTCGTCATGCACTCTGATTTCGATGTCTTGGCATCCCTGATTGGTTTGATCAAAAAGAGAAGAAAGCCAGGGAAGGGATTCTTGGCAACCAAACAAGCGTTAAAGTTTACCGGATCCGGTCCTGAGTTTCTGATCCATTTTTTTTCCTTTTTTTTTTTTTTTTTGCCAAACAGTTGGACAGATTTATTCCGAACAGGTCAGCCATGGACTTCGATTACGCTCATTACATGCTCACTGAAGGAAGGAAGGGAAAAGAGAACCCGTCTGTAAGCTCACCATCACGAGAAGCCTACCAGAAGCTGCTAGCCGATGCGTTCAACATGAACCGAACCCGAATCTTGGCCTTCAAGAACAAGCCCCCAGCAGCCGTTGAACTCATCCCTGACCATATCCTCAACCCACCTCTTCAATCCAAATCCATCAAACCCAAAAGACACATTCCTCAGGTATATAAATTGCTCAATGTCATTTTGACTTGAATGTTCAATTCTGTGTTGTAATTTTTTAGGTACGAATTCAAAGTATTGTTGCATTCTAAATGTTTGAGAAAATGACTTCAGAGTTCTGAGAGGACGTTAGATGCTCCTGATATCGTAGACGATTTCTACTTAAATCTACTTGATTGGGGAAGCAGCAATGTCCTTTCCATTGCCCTTGGAAATACGGTATATCTTTGGAATGCCTCAGATAGCTCTACCTCAGAACTTGTCACTGTGGATGATGAAGATGGTCCTGTCACAAGTGTTAGCTGGGCTCCTGATGGACGCCATTTATCCATTGGTTTGAACAACTCCCACGTCCAGCTTTGGGATTCTACTACTAGTAGGCTGGTAAATATAACAATCAGTTATCCTCGTAAAATTATCTGACCGTTACTTGTATTCTTTCAAAAATGAAATAGTCCATTCTGATATGATGCTTCTCTTTCTGATACGATGCTTCTCTTCTCTCGTTAATTTGATTTTACAAAATGCAGCTAAGAACACTCAAGGGAGGACACCGGTCTCGTGTAGGTTCACTAGCCTGGAACAACCATATCCTCACAACAGGTGGAATGGACGGTAGAATCATCAACAATGATGTCAGAGTAAGATCTCACATCGTTGAAACATACATGGGACACCAACAAGAGGTGTGTGGACTCAAGTGGTCAGGCTCAGGACAGCAATTAGCTAGCGGAGGGAACGATAATCTAGTTCACATTTGGGACAGTTCTATGACATCTTCGAACTCACCAACCCAGTGGCTTCACAGGCTTGAGGATCACAGAGCTGCGGTTAAGGCCCTAGCATGGTGTCCCTTCCAGGGAAATTTACTGGCAACTGGTGGTGGCGGGGGGGATCAATGCATCAAGTTCTGGAACACCCATACGGGTGCGTGCATAAACTCTGTGAACACAGGTTCGCAGGTGTGTGCTTTGTTGTGGAACAAGAACGAGCGTGAGTTGCTTAGCTCGCATGGGTTCACCCAGAACCAGCTCACCCTTTGGAAGTATCCTTCTATGGTGAAGATGGCAGAGCTCACTGGTCATACCTCAAGAGTGCTATACATGACTCAGAGTCCAGACGGGTGTACTGTGGCCTCTGCAGCAGGGGATGAGACTCTTCGATTTTGGAATGTGTTTGGAACCCCAGAAGTGTCTAAGCCTGCACCTAAGGCTAATCCTGAGCCCTTTGCTCATATAAACCGTATCCGCTAAAGATCACAATTGACAAAAGCAATTCTGGAATGTGTTTGCAATGGAACCTCGAGAAACTCAATCCAAACAAGCAGCTAGGCCAAAACATATACATGTATTTATATACAATTTGTCTGTACAGAAAGAATTAATATACATGTCACCTCATATTGGTGTTTGTTTTTCGGACTTGATTATTGCAGGTTGATAGGCAATGGAATGAATAGTCTTGTTACTGTTAAACAAATAGCAAAGAACCAATTCACAATGATCGTCATCTCTCAATAATCACAAAATCTAATGGGCCTTGAAGATTGCAAAGAAACAAACAAAGCCCATTTTCATGAAAGTTGGACCACATACATGCCCTGGATCAGCGGACCCTCGACCAAAAAAAAGATCAGCGGACCCCACTGGTCTTGGATTATTTAATCATTGAAAATATATTTTTTTAATCATTGAAAAAAGATAACGTCATAATTATTTGATCTATGAATTTTACTTTTATTGAGAGATGACGATTGAATCTTAATTCAATAATTTCTGAAAAAAATTGTCTTTGCTACTTATTAATCTCCGGACAATTAAAAAAGGACAAATATGCTCAGGCACTAACCCAAATACTCATAAACTGAATTTTATGCTACTAAAATTCACGAATGAAAAAAATTAAAATAATTATTTTAGATATTAAAAAATAGAATTTGTTTTAATTTAATTTTTAAATTATAAAAATAAATTTAATTTTTAAAAAATATATTATATTTTAATTTAATTTATATATATAAATATTATACGTCTCTTTATGTCTTAATTTAAAATTTTAAAATATAATATATTTTTTAAAAATTAAATTAAATAATTTTATCAAATCAAATTAAAACAAGAGAAACAATAATTTATTCAAAAAAATTAATGATGGGTGTTGAGTAGCAGTTCTTTGTCCTTTGCCTAACTGCGTCCTTCGAGGGAAATCATTATTCTAATGGCCACATTACTAATTTTGTAATTAGGTTATCTCTTTGTTTTGTTAACTATGGCTCAATTTGATGATTATTTTTTTAAAAAAATAGGACTAAAATCAGACATTCAATTTTTGGAAGAGTAGAGGCTTTTTTTCTTTTTGGTCAAATGGTAATGCAGGCTCGCGTAGTGTGGTATCTTTCTGCCTGTTTGGGCTGCGTTTTCCGGTGGCTTTGGACCAGGCCTGGTGTTGTTTTTCACCCAAGGTAATGAATTTGACCCCAAAAAAAATGAAAGCATATATGCTTTAAAAATAAAAAATCTATATGTATATAAAATATGTTTTAAACTCTAATTTTTTAAAATATAAAAAATAATTTTTTTATTAATAACATGTATATAAATAAATAATAATAATATTAATATAAATTCTCATAACTAATTTTATAAATTTTGTAAAATAATTTAAAACAATAAAAGAACAAAACAATGTTGAAATAAATCATATATTTCTTGGTTATTTTTTTGGGGCGGGACCAGCGATTAAGTTGCGTTAAGATTGCTCTTGCATTGGGGTTTTGAAGTTTAAACAAATGTCTTTTGCATTTAATTTACCAAGTTATGAGTGTGAGAGAATAGCCGTTTTAGCCTACTCATCCATCTTGCTACTATGACCTACTATTCAATCTAATATCCAGCTAGCCTGCATAAGATTATGATACCAAGAACTGGATTTTTTGAGAAGTTAATAGTCTAGGTAAAAAAAAAAATCAAAATTCTTGTAAATAAAAGATGCAGTTCTTTGTAGAATTAGTTCTTGTGTTGAGTCAATAAGTGATATCCATGTCATGATTGCTTTCTGCTAAATCCATAAGCATGTGGTAATCGATCATGGTTGATCAGACGACTCAGAAATTCAAACGGACTGTCGGAAAAAATGTAACATTGCATTTAATAAGGCAACGATAACAATGACGGAAATTAAGGTTTAAAAGTAAGAAAGAAATAGCAGACACTTTATATTGAGTTTTCATCTAGTTAGGAAATGTATTGTTTAATCTTTAGAAGATTCATGTTATTCCGTTTATAAAATTTAGAAATATAGTATTTAATCCTCGAAATTTTTTTTACTTAGCTTGTTATTTGTTAGTCTTTAGAGTATGTACGTTTTTTTTTTTTAAATAGTGACATGAGACTAGTAATTGGTAGTAAGTAAAAAAATTTGAGTAACTGCCCAAAAAAAAAAAACCTTCGAGAAACAAATGTATATTTCTAAAATTTAAAAACGAAATAGTTAAAATATATATCTTCAAGAGTTTAAAAAATAATGTTAAATTATGTTCAACATGAAATGATTGGAACAGGCCCTACTAATAAATATCTCCTCTAGCTTGTTCGACGAGTAAAGTGATTATCCCAATTGGGGTACAACTTTAATCTTGACAAAGTTTTAAAGGTGTTTTAAAAATTAGATTGGTTATTAAATTAGTTAAGATATTAATTTATAGTTTGAGAGTTTAATAAATTATTTATTAATTTTTTAAAAAAAATTTAAAAATATTATAGTGTACGAATCATTTATCATTTATTTTATTTTATTTTTTATTCTACTTTTTTTATCTTTTTTGTTATAGAAGAATAAAAAATATATGAAAAAATATTTTTTTTTAAATAAGTTGAATTAATAATCAGTCGATTCTGATTGATTCATCAAGTTTTTGATTGATTTTTTTAGTTGTGGATTAATTTTTTATGAAACTAATTTTGTGATTGACCAGATCAGGGCAACAATTGATTCACAACTTTTTTAGTTAAATTGACTTATTTTCTGAACAATGCTCTTTAACTTTTTCCTGGTGGAAGAAGACTTTGAATTTTAGCATTTTGAGCCCAATAGAAACTTTATCCTAAATGATACTTTCAATATTATTATCGTTAGTCACTTTTTTAATTAAGTTTTTATAGTTTAAAAATTCATAATTAAATCTTTGTAATTTAATAAAATTTTAAAATAGTTTCTATTGTCAATTTTTTGTTGAAATTATATTAAATTTTGTTAAGGTTGTCAACTTATAATATCTTAATAATCTAAATATATATGACTTATGTCAAAAAAAAGGAAAAAAATGCATAATGATGTAAAAAAATTTACATATATGGAATGAAATGCACTTTATGTTAAATAAACACAAGTATTGAATAATTTAACTTGAATTAAATAAATTTATAATATTAAAATAGTATATAATTATAGTATATTATCAAAATTTAACAAAAAGTAGTAGACAAAATTTAAACTTTGAGATTAAATTAAAAATTTGTTAAACTATAAAAATTTAATTACAAATTTTTAAATTATAAAAATATAATTAAAGATTGAGTCAAATTATAGCAACTATAATAATAATTTTACCATATTAGTTATAAGATCCAAGAATATTATTGCCTCTTAATTTGATAGAAATAGCGTGGGATAAAATTCCTTTCCTACCTACTTAATTCAACTTTGATTCTTAGGTGTAGATATTATATGTATATATTATGTTATTTTATTTTATTTTATTGACAAACAATATTTAACTAATTTTCTTATATTACACTAAAAGGTTTACATTATATATAAATTAAAAATAATTTATTAAATTTTATTGATCAATATATAAATAAAATAAAAAGATAAGTATACATATTTTTTTTAACAAAGATTATGTTATTGTCGCCAATGGCAAATAAAACTAAATAATACAACGAAAAACTGATGATACCAGAACTCGATGGTTGATATTGGACTATTTGACTTGATCAAAATCGAAAGTATTAATAATTAAGTCATTTTTTACTAAACCATTATAGCCTTAATTTATTTATTTTTTGTTATTTTTTTATGTTTGAGTTTAAAATTTTGAATTGAATTAGATTATATACATTATAAATTTTAGAATTTAAAATTTTATATAATTATGAAACAATTAATATAATACATAAACAATATAAATACATAAATTATTAGATTTGAGCTTATATTATTTTCATATATATATGTATATATAACTGAATTATATAAATTACTCATTATCTTTAAAAGTCACAAGTAGAAATATAACTTTTATAATATAAAATATATCATTGAAATTAAAAATATTTAATTAATATTATTTTTATATTTATGATATTAATGGTCAATCCAATTTTAACAAAACTGTTAGATGAAGACGTCCAAATTAAAGTACTTTCATAGCCAAAAAAAACCCTAAATTTTGTAGTGGACATTAGGGTTTGTCCACTAGGACTGTTTAGGCGTACCCAAATCAATCTAAAGCATTCCAAATAAAGAAACAAGGGCAAAGAAACATATGCATGTTCTCTTTTAGGAAAAAGAAAAACCCAAAAAACTATTCAGTATTCACAAGAGGCCAAACTTTGTTGATTTGTGAAGAACGTGTGTGAAACACATTCGTTGAATTTGTGATGATGTCTGGATCAATGATACAGAACTTGGACCCAGAACATATGGATGTGGTTCCACCCTAAATTGCTCCTTTCATTATCTTTTTGGAGAAGGGATAAGGACGAAAACTTCATACACTCTATTAAAATATTGAACATGCAGGGTATCTGCTGCCATCTATATTAACAAAATTTACAGGAAGGTAATCGGTCTTACATATACATAGATTATAAGAAATGAAGTTAGCTAGGTAGATTCAAGTGATCATGTGGTTTTGGACCCACCAAATCCTCGCAAAAAGGATATTGATGTTGAGATAATACACATTATTCGCCAAAAGGTGAGGCCATTCTTCAAATGATATAAGTTTTGGATACGTTGGGTTGTCTTGTCTTGTTATTTGTCTTAATTTGTTCATGATTTGGGCTAATTTAATAATGGGTTTTTTTAAGTTCATGGGGGATTTGACTCACTGCTTCATTAATTAAGTGGATCATATATGGCTTTATCACATAAAAAATAAATGAATAAGAATTGACCTTACGGGCTTATATAAGGGAGCTTAAGTGCATATTAACTGATATTTTAATTTGCAGCTGAATTTCCATGATATAATGATTAATTAAGCCAAAGCAAATAGTGTTGGATATAGATAAATATCAGTTTTCAGTCGAAAAAATCCACTTGAAAGACAAGGACAAAAAGAATTGTTAGTGCCTAGTGGGCTATAATAATCCAGATTGACCACTTGGAAAAAAAATAGAAGAAAA
This sequence comes from Senna siamea, assembly GCA_031216115.1. Classification (NCBI taxonomy): domain Eukaryota; kingdom Viridiplantae; phylum Streptophyta; class Magnoliopsida; order Fabales; family Fabaceae; genus Senna; species Senna siamea. Next base: position 25,286,653 of record CM062366.1, on the reverse strand, counting down.
GAATGAGAAGGAAAAGGAACTTAAAAAGCTATAAACTGATGTTAATGGTGTTATTCGTCATCCTTTTGCACGAGAAGCTAAATGGCCTAGTTAAGATTCCCACAATCTGATATCATAATTATGCCAGTCACTCGCCAATCATCGCTCCACTTCTTTTAATCTTTTGACAAAAATTGTTACGTCTATATATTTTATAATGAATAGAATTTAATTACTTATTATTCTTATTTTATTTTTCATCTATACTTAATTATTAGGTTGAAATAAGAAGAAATTAATGAATATTTGTTGTCAATGCATAAATGATGTGGTATCATCAAAATTTAAAAAATAATTTAAATTAAAATATGTTATCCTCATTTTAATTGATAAAGAAGGGGAAACAATTTTTAATTGATTAATTAAAAATAATGACAGACTTATTGAGTTTTCTAATGTATACCATCAAGATTTAAAAAATAATTTAAATTAAAATATGTTATCCTCATTTTAATTGATAAAAAAGGAGAAGAATTTTTAATTGATTAATTAAAAAATAATGAGTTGAAAAAATAATTGCTTCTGATATCACACCCTAGCCACTACTTGTTTTTTCTTTTTAATAAATAGAAAAACTTACCTAAATACTTTATTTTTTTAAAATAAGTATTCTTGATAAAAATAAGTAACTTCCATTAACTACACACCTCATGAACTTTTTTAAAATGTGTGTGTGTATATATACATATTATATATATTACCTTTGATTTCACACATATATATTGGCTTTCCACATTCCACTTGATAATTGACATATATATGTGACATCATAGAATTGATACAAGATGGTAAAGATATATGGCAACTCAGATTTCAGCCACTGCCTTACTTGAAGCCAACACATATATATCTCTACAGTGAAGCCACAACTTACCAATAAAGGCAAGTTACCTAAATTTCCTACCCACAAACTATGTTTACCAATACAATCTCTTCTTACGTATCAACGAGAATGTTCAATTATGAATCTTTTGAGGATTTGCATGACCTGTTCTGCAACTTGTGAGTATGGATCTTGCGTGAAAAATCCATGTTCTCTCCCTTCAAACTCAACGTATTCAATCTTCTTCCCTACTTGTTTTAACCTTGTTGCATACTCTTTTGCTCTATCCTTGAGCAATTCATTTCCACCTACAATCACCAAAATAGGGTCAACCTTCACTTCTCCAAGGTTTGGACTTCCAGGTCCGAATGGGTTCGCCAGTGGATGGTCTCTATTCTCTCCAACAGGAATTGACAGCCTCCAAAATCTGTCATTAATTAATTACAATATTAATTATATATATATAGTGCTGTTTGACATGAAAATATGAATGCCAACTTAGAAAATTTTTATAATGGGATTTCTTTGTTGAGAACCATTCATTGTTATATTGGATAAGGCGTCACAGCACTAAAAATGATTTGGAACATATAAAGAGATTGCAATTTTCTGTTGGATCTATCATCTCAAAAGATGATTACTTCACTAAAATTTTATATATAAAAGTTTCTAGATGAGATTGTTCGTTGAGGATGAGAAGAGAATTGCATCTTAATTATTTAGTGGATATTGATGGCAGATTGAATTATTTTTTAATAATGTTTTACTTGTGTGGCACACTGTGTAGTGCATGTGTGTGTCCACTTGTTTCTTAAAGTGCTAATGAAGGCTGATTTTAGAATCTTCTATATATCCAAATGTTCCTCTCCCACATAAATTTAATTAATTACGTTTAATCATTAGCACTACCTTTATATTTTCATTTTCTAATAATTATCACTGCCCATTCTGCTTTAACTAATTATTAAACTAATTATATACGACATCTTTGCTACTTTATCATCACTAATAGTAAGCATTAATAATATTTAGGGCAACGTTTTGTTATATTATCTCATTAAAAGAAGAGCGAGAAGAAGAAAAATTATGAAAGTAATTTATTTTTGAAAGCAATAAAAAGCCAAAATTGAAAAAGGTAAAAAAAAAATCTATATATTACAATTACGATTCTCAGGTCTCTGCAATTCATTCAACAAGGTTAGGATAGATGTGGCATGTGAAGGGTGGCATAGAAAGATCTTTTGTTTTGCTCACGTTCCGAAACCTAAATTATTATATTCGTATTTTATAACTGTGCATATATATCATAAGCTCACTATTCTGTGTTTTTTTATAATAGTCTGGAAAAATCAGAAGTTTACATTTTAAACTTGTTTCTCTCATCTCTCTTCTCTTTTTATTAATTATTTTGTTAAAAGAAAAAATTAATAATTGAAAAACTGGACCTTTCAAAAAATTGAACTCTCAATATATAAAAGAATTCAAATTTAAATATTAATGTTATAATTAAGCTATGATTTAAGAGATACAACATTTTTCAAAGATCATTTTGGATTTCATTTATACTCACACTCTCCTCTTTTTATTTTTTAAAATTATATTAATTTCTTTAAAAATAAAAATAAAAATAAATTAAAATTTCATTAATTTTAACTAAAACATTCTTATATTCATATATGCTTAATATAAAAAATATTAATTTATATTTACCTAATATAAAAAATTTAAAAAAAATTTAAAATTTTAGATAATTAATATGTTCTCTAATAAATTAAATTTTCAATGAAAAAAATTACATTATTTTTAAACATCATCAATTTTGTGAGATTTCAGACATGTTTTATATTTGGATTAATAATTTTGAAATAATCTATCTTTACTATTTTTTTCATTGAAAAATAACTATATAGACATTTAGGTTGTACATACACTTTGCCCTCTTCTTTTTTTTCTTTTTTGAAAATATAATTATTAATTATTAATTATTTATTTATTACCTGTCCAATAAGTCCAAGCTCAACATTTCTTCACGGGCACTCTCCTCCGACCCGGTCCTATCCACCCCACCGAAAAACGGCGCCAATAGCACGTATCCTCGTACCCGAACCGGATCCATCTCCTGAGATCCGAATCCTAACCGAACCGCCAAATGGTGCGCAATGTTCCCGCCAGATGAGTCACCCACAACGAACACTCGGTCAAAGTCAACAGTACCATTCAACCATGCATCCCCACCATCCACGTCCTTACTGATCAAAGCCTGCCTCTGCACCCACCTCACCGCCTCCACCGCATCGTCCATCGCCGCCGGAAGCCGGTGCTCCGGCGCGAGGCGGTAGTCGGGCGCCACCACCACCGCTTGCAGCCCCGTCACGAGGCGGACGCAGCAATTGTGAATGTGGGGCCAGGCACGCGAGCCAAAACAGAATCCTCCGCCTCGGATGAATACTATAAGAGGTAGCTTGGTGGTGGTGGAGGATTTGGGTTTGAAGAGACGGAGATAAAGATTGAATCTTTTGTGGAAGAGACAGTCTTTGAAGAGCACAGAGTTGTCTTGGATGGTTGAAACTTTGAAGTCCATGACGTCGTCGGATCGGAAAATGGAGCCGTCACTGTAGAGTTGGAGGAAACCTAGGCAATCCTCTACTATGTGAGGAAGGGAACCCATGCTTTAATTTGTGTGTTTTGAAATGAGCTATGGTTAATAATTTTGCAAGTGGCTGTGTGGGAGAATGAGGCATTGTTGGGAAAGATATAAATAGATCAAGGAGAGTAGCGAGGGTGGTGGTAATTGGGAGATATCGTGGAATGAAAAGGGTAATTCTGTCATTTTAAGTTTAAATTATTGAATGTGTTGTTGCAACATGCATCCTTGGCTATTATTAATTTTAATATATATATATATATATATATATATATATTAGTATAGTCATATAATATATTTTTTAACTGTTGCGTTCATGTATTTTCTCTGTTTACGTAAAAAGCTTACTTTTCATATGCTTATAATAAGTATGGGAGATATTTCGATATTAATATATTTGACACAGCTAAAAGAATCTTATATACGTTGTTTTTTTAATATATATATTACTACAAGAGATATGAAGAGATCTAACAAAAGTATTCCATATCTAACACCTAAAAATTTTATTCTGAAAGAATCTTACAATTAAGACTGTACATATATATACCTATGACTCTTGGATGTTTTACATGTCAGGGACAATAGGTGTCAAGAATATTGTGGTTCATTTAATTTGACAGAAAATAAGTATGTTCATAACATGACATATATATAGGGATATTTCTTTCTAATTTTTTTTTTGTTAACAAACTATAGAACAGATCTAGATTAAACCTAGCTTGCTTTATAATTCTTCACAGAAGGAGAAAAAATGCAAGCTTGTCCAATATAATTTGCTATGGATATTTTGTGGTTTCTGCTAGGTGAGGATGCTACCAATTAATGGGAATTTGAAAGTATGGGATATAAATGACACTAAAAAGGGGTAGTGATTGGTGCTTTTGACCTTGGAGAGCTTGGACCCATGTATTATATGTAGGTCTGCTTCATATATGGTATTGTTGGTACTCTCCTACTCATAGTGGTGGTGGAGGTGGAGTTGCCAACTGCAGCCATGAAAATGGGAATTATTATCCCGGCTATCTCTATTATCTAATTTAATTACTTTCTTAAGCCAGTGGATGGCATGCTTTCAAATGGCTTACGTACGCACAAGAAATCAAATGATCTCTTTCAATTACTTTTTTTTTAAAAAAGTAACTTTTTTTTGTTGCCCAACAGGTTAATAAGTCAAGAAAAATTTTAAGGTAGATTCTGCGTATTTGATTATATTATGTTAACGGTATAAAAATGAAATTCACTGAATATTTATCTTTTATTAGGTCACTGTATGCCCATCAAATTTACATAGAAGTTCCCCACTAACTACACCACTTTCATTACCAGAATATTATAAACAAAAGTATCTTTAATTACTTTGGAAATTCTAAAGCAATTAACACTTGTACTAATGCCATGATGAGAGATCCTTGTGTACCAATGAGTATATGATAAGTGGATGCATTCCTCTAGTTAAAGTAGCGAAACTAATTACCCATGATTGTAAAGAGATAATCCTCATATAATAGTCTTTTGGCAGTTCTATTACTTTACGCATTTAACCTATACAAAATCAATACTTCTTTTTTTGTTAATTAAACATCTTTTTATTGTTCTCAATGGACGAGCTAGATTTTCTAAATTGTACCTTTAAAGGAAGCTATAAGTATTGTCATATTTTCCTGTTTGGAGAACACCAAAAAGAAAAGATCCTCAGCGGTCATATTACGTTTGCACAATTATTTACACAGAATTGTCCTATCCGAGTGTTTGTCAGATTCTCCCTAAAAATAAATTTTTTTTTTACATTATATCTTTATGAATGATGCAATTAAAAACCAATCATGTAAACTTTTGTCTTTAATATTGTCAAAAAAAGGCATGAACTGCCAAAATTAATAGACAATAGCAGAACAGGATAGCCTGTCTTTTGAACGATGTTACATGTACCATAAATCTCTAATTAAATAATGAAGCATACTCAATGTGATGTTTATAAAATTATTAGTAATTTGTCATTCAACATAATCTTTAATTCTAAGATCGGATAACAATAACTAGAGTTTTTTTTTTCTTTTAAGGTAATCATCATCTTTTGGCCACGAAATATAATATGTATACGCATCAAAAGGGTGAGTGGAGAATCCTGCTTGACACAATTATCCGAATTAGATGCTAATACACTTGGCTCCGACTCACTGTAGGAATGCCTATATAGAGATAGGAACATAAGATTGCTAAGAGTAACAGTAATATTAATCAAAGTGGATAAGCAAATCCAAACTCGAAACATGGGGCTCGTCGCCTCTTTTGAGCTTATCTTATTGGGATCTCTAGACTACCTTTTGAAAAAAATGTTGTTTGTTCTTGTAGAATCTCCTTAAGAATCTACCTTGCCCAATTCTTTTCTTGCTTTGTCTTCTTTGGTAGACTTTAAGACTGAGCAACTTGTCTTACAGGATGAGGCAAAACAAAATAGAATCCTAGCCAAGTGGAGTCCTCCCCATATCAGATCATAGATCACCATTTTAATATTGGTCAACACAACAAGCCATTTTCTGAGTCACAATAGGAATAGAACGGAGCATGTAATTGGATGCACCGCCACAAACTATTGTCTTTTTCTTTCTGCTTCACATGAGAATTTTGTTGGTACTAGAGGAGGAGCTATGAAAAGGACTCTTAATCTATCAGTCCAGTGAATGTAGCTGAAAGTGCAAAATGTCAAAGTTCTAAATAGAGGTGTCTAATTGCCAAAGGAGATGCATCTCTCTCACATAGTAATATGTAGCTAATCAAGCAAATGCTAAGTGATGACTAAGGACAGGTGTCACTGCGGTGCAATGCCAACTGTCATGAAAATGCCAGCAGATCACCAGACAATATAATTTGCATTTACATAAAAATTATTTACATAATAATTATAATTTGAAGCAAATTACTCAGTTATACAAATCACATTGTCCAGTCCGGAACAGAAATGCCAATAAGGGTATCGATACAAATCTTGATTTACACATTGGCCAAGAAAAAAAAAATCTTGATTTGCATATTAAGTTACTTAATTCTAACCATATTAAAAAAAGAAAAACCTAAATGTACCAAATTAAAGATAGCACTTCTGGATCAAACATGATTGTTTAAGTTAAGTTTGACGCAGCTATTTGTACGTGTATTCACAGGTCATTTGGCTAGTTATCGTTGCCAAATTCAGGCAAACTAGTCTTTTAAGAAATATTTTGTTTCCCGGACTCTACAGAAAACAGTTGCACCCAAAAGATAAAATGCTTCTAATAACAATTATCTAGTAGTTAAATAGGATCTGGAATTTAACAAAATAAAGAAAATGGAGACTAATTACAAATTCCAATGACAAATTAAAAGAACAAAGAAAGACACATCTATCTGGTGTCATATTTACTGTATACAATTGGAAGAGAATAAGAAGTATAAGCTGACCTTCTAGACTGAAGATACTGCCGTCTCTAAATTCCCTGGTTCTTATTCTGTGTTCCCTCTTCATGCGAAGGACTTAAGACCTAACAATACCCTGCCTCATCTACAGTACATTCATAGTGGCCAAAGTATTAAAACTTACAGTAATCCAGCAGCATATGTGGACTGTAGATCCCAGTATTCCTTAGATTGCTTCAACGTCAAAGTTCGCTCATCAGCCATCCTTTCTTTCCAGTACTCATTGCACCTGGAAAATTTTGGAAATTACATGTCAGTAATATTTGCATAAGATATACAGTATGCTATCATTTACCAGCATTTACTACCTTCTCTTCAAGAGCAGATTAAGTTCTAACATGCGCACTGCCTTTGAATATACTCCAACCTGCATGAGGAGGGAGGACGGACGAAGAACAGAATATTATAATCTATCAACAGAACAGAACTTTATATTCTTGACAATGTTTGTATCCAAGTGTGTAAAGGCGTCACACAAATCTGAGTTGATGCTAGAGCGGTGCTTTACTCTGTTTGCTCTTCCATCAAGGATACAAAGTAAATCTTGTTATTTAAGCATAGAAAATAAAATAAGGATTTTTTTTCTATGATAAACTTTCCAGCTGAAGCGTTCCAAATGGAACAAATATAACCATGAATTCATCTGATGTATTTCAACTTTCAACTACTATATAATTTGAGGCAAAAAACAGATCTGCAAAGTTCATTCCACTGCATTTACCCTAGAAAAAAAAAAGGTGAAAGAACTGCTGTGATCAAAGGAATGCCGTGAATATAATAGTGACTATCAATAGCCATGTCTTTTGACATTTTCTCCAAACTAAAAGAGCATAACTAGCCATTATGTTTATGATTGCTTCACAGAAGGTGACAACTTAAGATTTCATGTACTGTCAGATTCCTCTCTCTCTTGATAAATATTAAAGAGCTTTTCCTTTTTATTTTATTTTATTTCTAAATATCAGTACTCCTTTAAAGCAAAATGCATACCTCTCTGCATATGGGGCACTTTGACTGTGGACTTGCAGCTTTAAGGCCTTGGAAAATCATCACAGAAGCAGCTGAGCAAGCACACGACTTACAAAAGATATGGCCACAACTCAAAGCATATGGATTGAAAACAGTATCCTAAAATTATGGCAATCAAAGCCTGTGTGAGTGATACTTATATATAAAAGGTCTCTTTTTCTTACTCCATACAATAGAACCTTACCAGGCAAATTGCACAAGTCAGATCATACTCAAGCTTTATAGAATCTGGAAAAATCAATGTCATTGCAGCTTCAGTCATCTTAAAATTACACGAAAAGTGACCATAGACTCCATTTAGTTCACCAACATCTGACCCATTGAAATTCAGATAAAAAGCACCCAATTCAATTAGCCAAGGAGTGTGTAACAGTTCAATGTGTTTTGCATGCATCCTGGATTTAAAGTTTTCCCCGTTCATAGAGCCATGTACCTAGTGTTAGGAGAATGAGAGAACATTAGAACCAAGTGATGTAAATATAAGGGAAAAAAAATTGAAACTAAGTGGCTACTGTCCCATCTAATGCATACTTTATCATATTTCTTAAGTATTTTTCTCATAGCAATAGCATTCATTGCAATGTACTCAATTAAAATCCTCCCTTCTTGTGCCAAAGAATGCTCATCATTTTTAAGGCATCCAAGAAAGCGCAATACATATCTCTGAATTCCAGATGCAATGTGAAGATGAAGGAGATGTCTGACTCTTGAATTGAAGTATCCTGCTATACCTGATGCTTCCTTCATCAATTCAGAGAAAAACATCTTATCACAAACTGCAATTTGTCAAGAGAAAATTTATGTTACCAGGATAGCATGAAGTAATACACTTTCGTCTACTTAATAATAAACAAATTGTTAAATTAGTATTCTCAGCTAACATAAGCTCCAGTCAACTGAAAAACACTTAGGAATGTATTCAAATATATTAGAGTATAATAGGGAAAACGCAAAAACTGACCTAGGCGTCACAAGACCCCAAAGTTAGAGAAATTGATGTTCAACGAGTAATACCAATCTCATCAAATATATTATTTACATAGAAGATGACCTTCACTGTGCATTCTCTTTCAAAGGCAAGGCCAACCTTTTTTTTATTGGGGAGAATAAGAGAATCATCTACCATCATAATAGGCCCTGAGTTCCATTATATAGTAGGCCCTGAGTTCAGCTGTTTAATTTTGACCACATGAATTTTGAATCAAAGGTTCTGGGAGATCCTCCATGGGATGTTGGCTTATCTCTATGTGCTATCATTATCACCAATCATCCTTGACATCCTCATCTCAAATATATCATTTTATTTAAGTATAATAAAAATATGGAGGAGAACACTTACATGGGCAAGCTTGACATTGACATAACTGGTTTTTAGGCAGCTGAGAATTGGAAAAACTACGCGATTTTTTACAATTCTGGCAGCTCTTTAGCACCTTTTTTAGCTTCTTATATTCAATATGGACGCATTTCTTGTCTAACAACAGCTCCCGCTCTTCCTGCAAAAATTCAGTATATGCCTCTCCGAATTTCATTTTCGTTTCCGTCTTATATCCAACCCTAATTAGAGAACCCAGGACCACGAAAAAGAAAAAGATCAGTGCAAATATTAGAAAACTCCCATAATCATTGATGAACATGTATAATTTTACATGGAGGGAAAAAAAATTGCAGATCTGTTTGTCTAATGAGAAAAAGCGAGAAAAAACAAAAACGAAGCATCAATGGTGAGGATCAGGGTAGTCAAAGTGAAATTGTGGAGAACACACTCACCTGACCAACGTAATTAAATAAAATTAATACGTTGGTCTTGATTGGTTATTTGGAGAGCTGATGCCTGGAGGATGAGGAGGGTTAATGAGTCCGGTCTCAAAACAGAATTGGATTGTCGGAATCGTCCGGGGAAGAGAGTTTAAATCACAAAGAACCGCGCACTCCTCGGGATTTCTGTTTTTCCCGGGAAACCATTTTTCGCGATTAATATCAATTTGTCATCTATTGAGGGAAGGAGAAACTATTAATTTGTAAAAAAATTATATATAAAATTAATTATAAGCAAATATATAATTTGGTCTTTTTAAAAATATTTTTATGCTTGAACGCTAAGCAATTATAGCGAACTTGCTCAGTACCTCGGGATGCGTCGCACTTATATCTCCGTCTCTCATCTCCCATATTTCCACCGCTTGAGTTACGTGTAACTCGTGAGCGTGGCTTCTGACTTCAACAAGCACTCGCCGCTACGGTTCCAACCTTCTCTACGGCGTGCTGCGGGTCAGTTTAGTACGGGTTGAAAGAGAATATGAAATTGAATCGATTAAAAAGGAGCAGCTTAAATCGATTTAGCTTGATCAAATTTGAATATTGAAATCAACCTAGCTCCACCTAGACTTGTATTAAAAGAGAAAAAAAAAAGTTATTGAACAGAAAATTCTTATATTTATCTTCGTGAAAGTTACAAATTGTATATATAATTATATATAATTTTAAAAGCTATCCACATAACAAAAAGTTAAGCAAAAAAATTAAATTTTATTACCTAACATTTCTCGGAGTGTTACTATTATCTTTTTTCTGCATCTAACTTCTCCATTATTCTCCTCAAGTTAAAGGGTGTTTTCTATTGTCTTCTCTCCCTTGTTAACTTCTCTATCAAAGACATTATTAGATTTCAAGCTTCTGTCGCAAAGTATTATAGTGGACACTAGACAGTGGCATTCGGTAGAGGTTGTGCAAAGATGCACGGCCTAAGAGCTATGGTGACGGTGGACAGTGCACAGCTTGCAAAGTCTGAGTGAAACGCACAGCACTGGACACTGATGGTGCACCATGCTCGGGCATGGTTGAGTGTATCGAAGGTGAAGGAAGGCAGAGGGCAAGCTGTACGCAACGACTGTGGGATGGTGCTTCTTGACGATTCTTAAGGCAAAGAGGGATAAAAGTAAAACGCACAACATTGATTTTTTTTTTTTTTTTTAAATAAAAGTGGCAAGTTGGCAGTTTGTTTCGAGTTTAGTAAGTCATGAATTTTCGTACTTTTAATTAAAACGACAAATCAATAAGTTAAAAAAATTAATCTGAACCAATCTAAATCAAATTAATAAATTAGATTAATTTTAGTGAGTTAGTTCGACCAAATAAAACACTTGTAACTATCTCCATACAAAAAAAAATCAATAAATGAATTATATTTATATATAATTATTTATACGTTTGTTATTAAATTTTTTAATTAAAATAAATATATAAAAAAATTTAAAATTTTTTTATAAAAATATAAATTATATATATAATTTTTTAATTAAAAAATTAATAATAAAAATATAAAAATTATACTTAGCCTAAGGACATTTGGATTACAAATAGAGCATTTTAATATTAGATAAAAATTAACTTGTTGAAAGAGAAGTTGAGTATAAAGTGAGACTGATAAGACGAGTAAAAACATTTTATTTTGAGTGACTGTTAACATAAGTTAGACGAGTGAATATTAAAGTTTTGGCTCCGGCCAATTTGTCATTAGATAATTAGTTAGTTGTTAATTTTTTTAAAAGTATTTGATTGGTCTACATCTTTTAACTTTAAAAAATAATATATTTTTATATTTAAAAAAATAAAAAATATTGAAGTTTTAATTTATTCAAAATAAATTCTTATTAGTATAAAATTTTTAACTTTTTATCTATCTTTAATTTTTAAAAAATATACTATTTTTTAGAAGATTTAAAATTAAATTGATTCTCACTCAAATTTAAATTCAAAATATTTTAGTGAAATGTAAACTTCTGGCCACACCAACTTCCGGAGGGCCACAAACATCTAAATATGTTGTGATTAATTGGTTGGAGTGTGAAGTGTTTTATTTTTTTAAACCAAATTTTAATTTTATATACAAACAAATATTTATTAAGAGAGTTATAATATTTCGATATGGGACCTGGATCCAATGAGATTAACATCTAACATTTACTGGTTCACGTTTCACTCCATCTATTTTGTGTCAAAACGTTTATTCTCTAACGTAATAATTGCAAATGTCAATGTTGAACCTGCGAGTTGATTTTTGGTTATTCGAGTTTTTTGGCCGTCCAAGGTAAATGACACCGTTTTTGCCTTTTTTTTTTTTTAAATTACAATTCGAAACGTATCGTTTTGATTGATCTAAAACGGTGTTGTTTGGACGCTTCACAAAAGTTGTCGTTCGCATGCGGATCTTTAAGGTTGCTGTCACAATTCTGTTGCCATCAATTAGTCTCCCTATCACATTAATTTATATTGTCCGTCGTCAATTTTATCCCAGTATCACTTACTTCTGGCCTCCATTATTACTTTTCGACCAGATGAGATATGATTTTATCGATTTTGCTATAGTTGATCATAATAGAAATTATAGGATGATGGAAACAACACCATTGATCAATTGGAGGTAGATGGAAGCCAAAATCGACACGAAGTCGCTGGAACGAAATTAATGATGGACAACTTTCTCCGACGTGATATTGCTTATTCTTCCTCTCTAATCAACTCTCTTCTTCTCTGTCATGCTTGGGAACGCAAATAAATCTCCTTTTTGTGAAGTGACCTCTGTGAAGCATTGAAATGACATCATTGTAGATGGTTTAAAATAGTGTGTTTTGAGTTGTAATTTTTTTTTTTAAAAAAGGCAAAAACGGCATCTTTTGCCTTGGACAGCCGATGACAGCAAAAAACTAAAACAGCCAAGGATCCACTCACGTTGAACCCTATAGCTAAGCTAGGCACTCATTTTTCACGTTCTGCCCATAGAAAAACCGAATATTAGAATAACGAAACGCATTGCTTTAAGAACTTGAAATAAAGTTGAGAGATAAATCCATTATTATTATTATTATATATTTTCTGCTTTGACAAATCTGCAAACAAGTTCTGTGCAGAGAGAAGGTAGCATCAGAAGGATCCTTATTGGAGGCAAGAACACACGGAGGCTTGGGCTGTAGCAACTTGCATACCTCTTGTTTTTTGGGAAAAATCTCCAATCTGTATTCCAAAGCCATGAGCTCAGACTCATGTCCTAGTGTCCTACATACAAATTCTCCTTAGTGACAATAAAAAAATTGGATTGTCATGGGCCGGGAGCTCATGTGCTTGCAATGAGCTGTAGGAATAATATGATAGACGAGTCCGACGGATTGCAGTCCCACCTCGATTGAATAAGATCAATTTAAAAATTATATAATATGTAAAAATGCTTTGGTCATAACACATTTTTTGTACTTAAATTTATGTTCAAGACTAATAATATGATAGAGGAGCCAGACGGATTGGGTTAGACCTGTTTGAACTTTACCATAAGAAAGACAATTTTTTGTTTTGATGGGTTTAGGATGACACTGGCCCTGCGCAGTTCTACGGAGGATAGAATTAAATTCCCAACATTACTGGCTCATACCTTTAGTGAGAGAACACTAGTTTGCGTTCTTTTTGGCTTGGGTAAATGGCATTAAAAATTTAAAATGAGTTATTGACAGTGCATCATGGGGGAAATTCGTAGATTAGTGCATTATGGTCTGGTCAAATGTGATTAAAAATTTAAAATGAGTTCCAACTCTTCTCATTCTATTCGTTACACTGCATATATTTACTTTTTGAGCGTACCACTAGAAGGGCCTACAGATCTTTACGATGATGCGGTTTGATCATTGTTACTGACACTGGATTTTCATTTGGGGTGTGTCGTATGTGGGTCTACTGATGTCACACCATTTCTAAATAGTGCCTATTCAATCTAGCATTATTTGCTATGTTTCTGTGCGACTGTGACATCACAAAACATTAATTATTTGTCCTCTTACATGCCCTGAAACTCAGATTTTCAAGTATTAGAGAAAGTAAAAGAAAAAGCCTACCTACATTTCCTTTGCCTTGAGATTCCCATCTTTAGCTTTATTTATTTGTTTTATATGATGACAGGTAGGGTTATGCTTAAGGCTGTTGTTCACATTCCCCATCATGATACACCCAGTTAATGAGATTGTAGAAGGAAAGCTTGAATGTTCCAAATGGTTTAAGAAGCCTTCCCCCAATGACAGTAGGTAACAATTCAACAAGACAGAAAATTTGGGATTTACATCAGTCAACCGCACGAGAGATAAAAGAAAAAAAAAATTTGATTCTAATTGATTCAAGATGATATTTTTTTTCTTTTTTTATATCTTTTTTCATCAACTTCATCTCTCCCTCCTAGTACAGCAGGATCTATTCACCTTAGAGTTGTGCTGTCTGTTCATTGATCTCGTGTGTTTTTTCAGCCACATTTCACCTAAAATTATTTGGCTCTTTCTATCCGTCTCTGACAAAAGGCCTTGGATTTTATTGTATTGTACTGTGGATTATTTTTCGCTGTTAATGGCAGTTACAGTTACAGCACCATAGTTGGAGTCTGAATGTAAATATTCTACTCAGATGAAGCCTTAATGTAACAGAACCAGCAGTGGACGAAGAAGGCCCACAGAAAGTACAAGCCTGCAAGGATTCATAGGGTAGTTGGTAATTTGCTTTGTTCAAATCCACAGAAACGTGACTTCATCAGCTTCCTTTTCTGGGTGATGAGAGTGGAGACCCCAAAATTATCTTCGCTTACTTGTTTTGTGAAACTAGTTCTTCACTCATGTTCAGAGCTTCACGAGGTAAATTTATTATTGGTTGGCTCGTGAAAATTTGAGCCCATATCCGTTACACTTTTGCTTAGAAAAGAGTACTTGATTGTGGTCCAGGGACCACGAGTCCACGACAAAGTTGTGAAATGAATTCGGGTGTTGTGGAGGCCTTTACCCTAATAGCATAACTAGCTATGAAAGTGAAACTGACTTGAGCCGACAGACACAGTGAAGGACAAGGATATGTATACAAACTGCAGGTTCATCTATCATGTTTATCGCGGCACCCATGTTTTGTCTTGTGTGCATGGTTGTGGAGGCCAGAGCAACAGTGTGCTGGGACACACTGATAAATAAAGCACGTCACTTCAGTTGGAATAATAATCCGAAACTCGAACTTATCTACTTTGGTTAGCATTGCATAACGCCATTCCAGTCATTTTCATCGTTTGTTTCATTGTAGTACATGTTCACAACAGGGACGTTGGTGAAGGATTCAATAATTTACAGCGGGGCCCATGAGAGGAGAAGATGATGCCCCGTAACCATAACATAATGGCATGTAGCAAATGACAGTTTGGGAAAAACAATGATATATAAGCCCACGTGGAAAGTGGTGTTTAGGCTTTGAGAATCTTTTGGGAACAGCTGGGTCTCCCCTTCAAGTTCCTCTGCTCCATGAAAAGCATATTACAATGATTGGTTGCAATAAATGTGTAATGCTGGCATACATCTTTTTCAGGGGGAGAGACATATTGGATGCTTAAGAGCTAATGCTCTCCCCACTCACTCACTCTGGCATGGACATCCACTCTAGTTTTGGCATGGATCACGGAGTGAAAGGGAAAAGGAGTGGCGAAACAAGACATTGATTCTCATTCTTTTTCATACCAAACAGAAGATGAGTAAAAAATCAAGAAAAAGGCAAAAGTTTTCACATCTGCTTCTTTACCTAGGCCCACTCATTTTTTTCTCTGTCGATTTATGGCCACAAGTTGGTTATTCTTAGTATCTATAAAAGATATGTCCCTGAAAACAAAGATATTCATGTGAGTAGTGGCAGAAGTAGCTGGTTTTAGATGAGAATGGATTGTTCTGGTCACAGATTTATAATGTCACTCACTCAACCTCCACCGTGCATGGATTGGACACAGGACACCTCTACTGTCATCCACATTTTAATAATGAAAGCATCACTTTTTTCTGCTCAAACATAATCATATTTTCCACTATCCAATCACTCTCAATAATCTTCTCTCAATTGGAGCATCTGATATGCATCTCTTTATTTAAAAAAAAAAAAAAGTCACCCCCCCCCCCGCCCCCTTCCTTTTAAGTCACTTATTTTTAGTTACAAGTATTGGGAACCAACTCTGTTATTCCCAGCCCAAGATGAAGTGGTTTGTTGAAAGAGGATGCACCAATTAATCATTACTACCCCTACAATATATTTGTTATATATTTACTTATTTTTCAGATTTCTGTATGAGGTGATATTTCGCATGGATAAAATATCTTAAGCAACTCTACTTGTACTCTCGCTCTTTCTCTCTGTTAATTAAAAACTGTCATTTAAAATAAATAATCTTATGATAGAATCATTATGATAAAATATTAATTATGCTAATTTTTACCAACTTTTGATGCTTCAATTTTGTTTGATGGAGTAACTATTTGTATGTATATAAATCCTATTGATTTTGTAACGAAGTAATCTTTTAATAACATATTGATTTACGATTATTCAAGGAGAAAACATACAAAATATAAATAAGTACACACACACACATATATATTTAACTATTAATAGGAATATTAACTCAAGTGTAACATCCATACACAATTCAGTTCCTTTCCAAATTAACTTCGTAAGAAAATTTTCTAAATTAAAAAGTGGCTGCGGTAGTTTGTGGCTACTTTCGTACGACCAACCAATATATATCAGCACATCAAAAAGCAAGCCTCCGATTTTTTAATACTTTGTGGAGAATGGAGAGGGGGTGCTCACTGCTGAGATATATAGGACCCCTTGAGTGCGAGCGAATCAAGAAGAAAAAATTTGCTTTTACAATATTTCAGAAAAAGCACAATACTCGAAGCTATACATAAGCACAATACTCGAAGCTACCTAGTGACTCCATTAAAAATTCAATCTTTCTCCATAACGGATCGAGTCTACCCTGTTTCTCTCCATTTCGTAACTCCTGCAGGGCTCGTCCACCTTTCTTCCTAATCGTTTTCTTTCAGAGAGAGAGAGAGAGACAGAAAGGAAGGGAGTTTTTTTTTTTCTTTTTTTCAAAATGGTTCAGTTTCTGTCAAAGCCCACCACCACCTTCGCCGCAAAGTCCTCTCCGTTGGGAACCTTCGTCGTCGTACTCATCCTCTGCATTCTGGGTTTCTATACCCTGCATTACCCACACTCTTCTTTAACTGCATCCACTCTGCAAAGCCCGTCTTACTTCCAGCACATTTTCCTCTCGTCTGCCTCGAACTATACCATTTCCTCCTACCTCCGCGCCCTCACCCTACAGCCTCATCTCGCCGGAACAAAACTCGCCTCCGATACCACCCGTTACGTCCTCAACCATTTCAAGGACCTAGGACTTCACACCCACACTGTGAGCTACAAGACCCTGCTCTCTTACCCTGTGCACTCCTCCATCTCGGCACATTTTAACGATGGCTCCTTCGCGGAGCTTCCCTTAACTGAGCTTACTCGGTCTGGTCAGGCCACCCAGGAAGTGGTGCCGCCATACCATGCGTATTCACCATCTGGGTCGGCGTACGCGAAGGCGGTGTTCGTGAATTACGGAAGGGAGGAGGACTACCGTGCGCTTGGGGCGCTAGGGGTGAACGTTACCGGATGCATAGTTATAGCGAGGAAAGGCGGCGTTTTGACGAGGGCGGCGGTGGTGGAGAGGGCGGAGGCGAATGGTGCGGTGGCGGTGCTAGTTTACACCGATGGGGACAGGTTTAATAGGAAGGGGTTTGAGAGAGGGCATGTTATGCGGGGGATAGGGGACCCACTGAGCCCTGGGTGGGGTGGGGTTGATGGAGGCGAGAGCTTGGACTTGGAAGATAGCGAGGTTTCGAAAAGGTTCCCGAAAATTCCATCCATGCCCCTATCCATTGAGACGGCTGAGACAATATTGTACTCGCTTGGAGGTGCGCCGGTGCCACAGGAGTGGAGCAGCAACCTGCGGTCCAAGGTCAGGCATGTTGGCCCTGGCCCTACACTTCTCAATTTTACCTACCAGGTTGGTTAATGGTCATGTGATCTTTTATATTTCATCCACATTGTGGTCAAACTCCTTGTGCCTTTCTCCTTTTTCTGAGCCCTAACTAAACAGGTGTATTTGACTTTTGACATTCTCTTTTGTTGTTTCGTATGTTGGACTACTAGTTCGGTGCTCAAGTTGGCCAAATTTGCATGTGGACAGGATATAAATGTGAACTATTTGCTGTGTATTTGGTCCTTTGAGAGAGAATATACAATAATTCTTTCCCTGAATTTTGTACTGAGGGAAGGTAAATAGTGGGAAAGCTGGAAGGGCCATGACGAGTCTAGAAGCTTGCATTTGTGTTTTTGCTTCTTTGATTGAGCTAGAAGTTCTTTCAAATTTGAAAAATTTGATAGATAGAGTTCCTTTGATGATGGAGTTTTGGAGATGATCTGGTTTTCCGCGAAGTTAATGATCGCCAGCTAAACTTGAGCCATATTATATCCAATTTCTGAGCCTTTTCCATCGTTGGGTTATAGACATATGTAGGGTTTCTTAAGAAAGCTATATAATTCCTTAATATTAATCTTTTAGTGGGATCCATAATTTGCTATGTTCTCTTTTCTGTTTTCTGGTAAATTATGTTACAGCTTGTTGTTCAGAACAATTAAATATTTGATCTTTCAGTAGGAAAATTGGTTAGAGCAAATTACTCAGGGAGTATTACTTTTTTATTTTTGTGGCATAAAAAAAGTATCATTAGAGAGGAGAGAGATAGGTTACATGCTTATTTCCAGGACACCGTTACTTCTTCTCTGGTAAAAGACGTTAATGACCTGTAGGCCTCCTACCTCAACATGGCATTGCTCTGTCAAGCTTTTGCCCATTGCGGAAAATTCCCTACTGCTGCCTCTCGAGGGAGTTTGGGCCATGTGTCAGTCCCAAAGAGTAAAATACGTATGCTCTGAATGAAAGTTCAAAGAAGAAACATAGAAACAACAAGGCTCTCCCCTCCCATTTTGATATCCGTAAAGGATGTTCCCTTTCGGAGATACACCATAGAGAGGCCAGATAAACCTTAAAACTAATTATCATTCATCAGATATTATATTATTAGAGAGGAAATATTTGGAGTATTTATGTCCCTACTTTATATGTTCATTTCATTTCTGAAGCTAGTGATACTGTTTGATGTCTGCCTTATTCTTCTGTTCTTTAGGGTGAGAAAAAGGTGGCTGCCATTCACAATGTTTTTGCCATCATAAAGGGATTGGAAGAACCTGATCGCTATGTTCTGCTTGGAAACCACAGAGATGCATGGACTTATGGTGCTGTTGATCCGAGCAGTGGAACTGCAGCTCTGCTTGACATTGCTCGTCGATACTCTCTTCTATTGCGTTTGGGGTGGACTCCAAGGAGGACAATCATTCTCTGCAGTTGGGATGCAGAGGAGTTCGGAATGGTGGGTAGTGATTTCCCACTTCACTTATCAAATTATAACTTTCATGGTTCCAGAAATCATGTGGAAAATGAACTGGTTCTGTAATTTCATTGTTTGCTAGTTGTCCTTATTGTGTCACTTCCTGAAATATGAATTTCTCTAATGAAGTTTATCCATTTGTATAGATAGGGTCCACTGAGTGGGTTGAACAAAACCTAGTCAATCTGGGTTTTAAAGCTGTAGCGTACCTTAATGTGGACTGTGCTGTTCAAGGGCCTGGTTTCTTTGTTGGCTCAACTCCCCAACTAGATGATCTTCTTCTTGAGGTCATAAAAAAGGTATGTGAAGTGATTTTACATGCTTGATCACATATATAGTAGTAGTTATTGTTGTTGTTGTTGTTGTTATTATTGTATTTCTTTTTCTGTCTATATAGGTTATATTTAGATGTATGTTGTACTTTCTTCTGGTATTTGAGTTATGCTGAACATTAACTACCATTTACGTCCTATTCAGGTCAAGGATCCTGACTCTGAGGGAGAAACAGTATATGAGAATTGGGCAGCCACTAGTGGATATTCTAATGTAGGGATCTGTTCCATCATCTTAAAAGTGAATTTCAATTCTAATGTCATATCGTTCATCAGAGACTGCATGAGAATTGAATAACTGCAAGCATAAAGTTGCTTGTTTTTTGTGTAGAAAATATTACCTTTTCAGGTTTTATAGTTTGTATTGATAGTAAGGTCAATGTGCAAAAACCAATATTCAGAAATTAAAAACAGATGCCACATTACTTTTCATGTTTCTTACTTTCATCATATATTGATTATGGAGATGGATCAAATCTTCATTGCTTAGCAGTGTGTTTTTGGTTGACTGCAGATTCAGAGGCTCAGTGGAGTTGATTCTGATTTCGCACCATTTGTGCAACATGCAGGGGTTCCATCTATTGATGTGTATTATGGAAGAGGTATATCTCATTGATATGATCTAGATTCTGTATGATGTTTGAAAAGTGAGGTTTTTAATTATGTGTGATGCAATGGGTTTTTTCCCTTTCCCTTCTCCCCAGATTTTCCAGTATATCACACTGCTTATGACTCTTATAATTGGATGGCTGAGCATGGGGATCCATCATTTCAGCGCCATGTGACTGGTAAGTTTCTCATTTAACCACTAAGTGTGCCATGCAGTATAAAAGAATTTTTTAATGCTTGTAGATATAGAACAAGATGGCGTCGTTTGATTTATATAGTCAATTCCACCTAGTGAGAAAAGGTTTTGTCTGTTTTTGTTGTAGATTGTTAATCTATGGGTTGATCATAAGATGCTTCTTTTCTGTTATGTGTTCTTAGTTACTGGAGTTTGGGGACTTCTAGCCCTTCACCTGGCTGATGATTCCATTCTTCCTTTCAATTACCTTCCTTATGCAAATCAGTTACAGGTGTGCATTTTATATTCCCAGTTTTTTTTATTGGTATCTTGCTAAGTACCATCATTTGGGATGCAAAATCGGATTATCAATCTTGTCAAGGAAATATTGTTTCTAGAATTAATTGTAAAATTAATACCTAGTAGTTAGGAACTCATCCAATGCATGGACATCACATAAATAATACATAAACGAGTTACACTCATATTTTGTGTTGATTATGGTACCTAATAATAAATTTAAATTAAATTTTCTGTAATTCCAGTAAGTTGATGATATTTATTATTTTGTTTTACAGCTATTGTTTGGCTATAACTGTTTTATTGGGCACATTAAAAAATTGTAATTGCAGTTGAACTTAAGACCTCTATATGGATGTTCAACCTTCCAACCACTTCCAACCTAGGTGACTTCATCATAAATGGCTTTTTATTAATTAATTATAATAATAAACTTTAAATGCTAAGTTGCTAATTACAAGCTCTCTATGAGGTTACTCCCATGTGATGATCTGAAGCCAGTGTAGAGAGGTCTTTGGAACTGAGATATTAACCAGTTATAGATTCCCAAATCTTGACTTTCCTACATTGAAGGCATATTTACATATTTGATAACTTGTTAAGTGGAGGAATGTAACCCAAAAACATAGTAATCGAAATCGCACGATATGCAATTTGATGAGCACAGTTTGCATTGATTCATCGGCCAAACGATACAGTTAACAGGGCTTATCAGTTTTTGGCTGGAATCGTTGCACAAATAGCTGAAATTGGGCTATTTGCATTGGAAATCGAGAATTGCATGCTGCATCTGGTTCTTGACGGGTAACAAACCAGGTCAACATGACCCAGTGACCCAAGAAGAAGATATCCGACAGGAAGTGCAAATTAGAAAAAAAAAAATGTTTAATAAGTGACTGCAGCGCTGGTGGGAGAAAAAAGTTTTTAAGGAACACTGCATTTCACTTGCTGCAGCACTGTGCGGGAGAAATAAGTGTTTAATTAACATAGGATTAGGAAATTCAATTTAAATAAGATTAGGAAAGGCATTTAGAAACAAGATAATGTTGAACAAGACATTGGAGATGGAGATGGAGATGGAAATGATGACGGTGATAATGAAGAGGAAGAGGTTAAAGGAATCATGATGTTAGAAAATGAGAAAGATGATAGTGATACTGATAATATTAGTCTTGATGAATTGGACTGTTGAGCATTTTGTTTATATTATAAATATATGTCATTAATATGAAATATGCCAAGCTAATTTTCATTGTATTCGTGAATCATACAATTCGATATGATTTACGATTTACGATTCGAAAAATAGCCTACCAATTTACGATTTGAATTGTGATTTGATAACCTGGCCAAAAATAGCTTGAAATAAAATAATATGCCATGTAAATTCTCTTAGTGAGATATGCTGGTATTTTGTATTACCAAGCATTTGGTCCATAATATGCATCCTCTTTATGTAATGCTTGAGAAGTGAGTACATGGTGCCAAACTATAGCCTACTTAAATAGGTTTTTACTTTTTATTTATGTAAAATTAATAGAAGACAAATCAAGGGCTTAGGTGAAGAGAGATATGAGGTTAATTGAAGAAAGAGACGGTTTTAGCAATGTCATGTTGCAAGAGGATTTTTACCACTAATTGCAAAGTGTTCAATATGTATTATATGGATTATTAATACTTATCCCCCTGCTTTGGGCAGATATACGTGAACATACTGAGCAACATGTTAGACCAACGAATCTCTCTTCATCCATTAACAATGTCGTTACAGGAGTTTACTTCTGCTGCCAAACAAGCTGACTATGAATCAAAGGTAAAATAAAATAACTGCTCTGGATTATTGTGTATCAATATATTTGCCTTTTAAAGCTGCTATTAGTCAGTTCCAACCAATTATAATTCCTTGTCTTCCTTTTTCTTTTATTTTTTAACTACAGAAACTGAGATCACAAGATAATGGAGATAGTTTTGTTAATATGAAAAAGCGGACACTGAATGATAGACTAATGCTTGCTGAAAAAGGCTTCCTGGATGCAGATGGACTCCGTGGAAGGCAGTGGTTCAAGCATCTTGTAAGCATGTTGCTTTCTTTGTCTTGGACAAGCTCATTTAATATCATCATTTCCTTTTCAACTGTAATATAGTGAGGTTGAACCAATTTGATAGATATGACCCCCCTATAGCAGTAGCAGTTGAAGTTGAAGTTGAAGTTATGCATCTTTCATGGTGTTTTCATGTAACAAGTACCATATATCATTGCTATGAGTTTCTTAAAGGAAAACCTGACATTCTATGCTCTCATTATAGGTGTTTGGGCCTCCCAGTGACCATGAAAGCAAGCTGGATTTCTTCCCTGGTATTTCTGATGCTATTACTTTGTCAACTAGAATGACTGAAAAAGAAGGGCTGGCGGCAATTCAGCATGAAATCTGGAGGGTTGCTAGAGCCATTCAAGGAGCTGCTTCTGCACTGAGGGGAGAATGCACCTAAAAACCAAATAGTAAATGCAAACAGAGGAGATAGGGAGCTATGCTTGAATTAACTTGTAAATATTCTTGTGGGGTGAAGTAAGGGATGAGGGTAGCTTAGCTCCATTTTTGCTAGTATTCTAAATTTTTGAGAGAGGAATGGATAAGTCAGCAGTTTCTTAAGCGGTCAGACAAATGCAGAGTATTTATGTGGGAAATAAAAGTTAGCCTGCCCTTCCATTTCTGGGAATCTAGCTTTTTTACTTCTGCATTATGTAATTGCAATATCTTCTAGTATTAGTCTAAAGAATCAAAATTTGTCTACCATACATTTTTGCTATATGTTTCAGTATTTTCAAGGAATCTGCTATGGTTGTCAAAAAAAAGACTTAAATAAAATTTAGTTTAAGTTAGGACTGTCAAAAAAGAGTTTAGAGATTGATCTAGCTTAACTTTAAATATAAAAGGGTTAAGATAAAAAATATATATTTATAAATTATAAAAATAATTTAATTTTTATTTATTATCAAACTATAATTGAATCTTTGAACATTATTGTTATATTATGTGTGTGATTGGAATTTTGTTTACTTTGATAATATCTTATTGTTTAAGAATGCTTTTAAATGATAAATAAATAAAAGAGATCATTTAAGTTAAGTATTTTAAATTTATTTAATGTATATTATCAACAAATTAAAAAAAAAATTAGGGATTAGCTTAGCCCAATCTATAGTCTATTGAAGATTGAGCTGGAGTAACAATATTGACCGTATTTAAATGGATGAATTAGCCCAAGCATATGTGTTGCAAGTCATTGACATTGTTGTCAATATGGGATTGCGAGTTCAAAAGCAAAAAGATTAAACCTAACTGGATTTGATCTAAGTATGAGCTCTTTTTTTTTTGGGATAAAATCTAAGTATGAAATTTGAAAGAGAAGAAAAGAGCAAAAAATAAAATAAAATATTAAAATATTTATTTTGATGAAATAATGAAATATATTATTTTTTACCAAGATAGAATAATAACTTCTAAATTTAGTATATGTGGTATAGAAAATAATAATGTATAGTGTTTATAATACAAAATAATATCATCTGTCTTTATCTTTTAAAAATATTTTAATTTTATTTGAAAAAATAAAATAAAGACGCGCCAGGTAGGGGTCGAACCTACGACTTTCTGCTTAGGAAACAGACGCTCTATCCACTGAGCTACAGGCGCTTTTGACTTTTAAGCCATAAATATTTTATTCAATCCTTAGATTTTGATTCCCGCCTAATTCTCCATCCCAAAATTTGAAAGACGAATTATGCGAAAAATGCTTCCCCTTCGTTAGCCTACCTATGATTTATGAATCTGATACCTGATTTGCAGAGAAAGAAGGCGATGTCGAAGGATCCAATTTCCTGTTTCTGTAACTCCTTAGCTTCATTTTGCAACCACCTTCAGTCCAGTTGCGATGCCCTCGGGCAATCCCTCGATCGCCGACCTATTCCGCTTGGTATCATTCTCTAAACCATCTATTTGATTGGTGAGAAAATTGAAAGTATAATAGTTTTCATAACAATTTCTTTTTTCAATGTGACATTATTTCTTTTGGTCTAATATGTGTCAGATTCTGCGTCATCGACCTTTGTACAATGCCTTAATCGTCGCATCTCAAGCGCGAGCAGCGACCTTGAACTGATTGACTCCATGTCTTTTGGCACTGTGTCTTTCGAGGAGCTCTTAGGTCACTGCAATGAATTATACAAGAAGAATCAAACCGGTCTAACTGAACTCGAAGAACGTCTCAGAAGCTACGGCTACGTTCCCTGTACTAAGATCCACGTTTTCAGTTCCTTTTTGACAAATAATTATTTTTACATGAGATTTTGATCATCTCACTTTTTTTTGGGTGGGCGTGTTCAGTTCCTGATATAGACAATGAAGATGAGATTCATGATATATCGACAGCGATGGAGCTTCCAGTTTCGGAAGATGGATTGGATAACTTGTCTTCTATCTCCGGAACGCTCTCCGTGGCGGATTCTAGATTCAAGAGTTTGGAAGAAGATGCTTTGTATCCTTATGATCATTTTGTTGCTTTATTTTCTACATATATGTCATAACTCTTAGGTCCTGACAGACGCTGATTTATTAAGTTCCATGGAGATTTTGAAAGGACTAAACTAATAGCTTTTCTACTTCCTAGCAAGGGTGATATGCAAAGGAAAAAAAAAAGGTTTTTCTTTACATGGAATACTGGGATTGATTTGATTTCCACTCCTGGATATTGACAAATAAAGTTAGTTGTTTTTGTAGTTCACATATGATTCTGTTTTCAGCTTTTCGTCATTTTATTTATTTATATTATTGCAGAAGTTGTTTGTCTAGAAATTCTTAAATTATTACAATTAAAGCGATATTATGATTGGAATTGGTCAATTAATGGTAAATAATGATGGAAAGACTCTTGCGTTCCGTAATTCTCTTCAGACTTGATGAGTCTTTGAGCTTACAAAAGCTTGGGTTGTCAGATGCATGTCTAGCCACCTTAGCGTCTGAAGGTTAGTGAATACTACATGCTCCATAGACTAATATATTAATTGCAACAAGCTTTTTTTTTTTTTTTTAACTTCGTTAGATTATTCATTTCTGTGACTTTCTTTGCCTGTACGTTGTTGTGTTATTATCGTTAACTTAACCCCATGAAAACTATCCTTTGCTTAAATTATTTGTATGTCACTAATTCCATTTTCGGTACTTCCTTCCCCTTTCTTTCTCTCGTGCAGCTAATGTGTCTTCAGAAGAACCAGAGACGTAAGTCAAAAGCTTTGGAGATCATTCGCCTTATGTAATATTTTTTGCATTCTATTGACAATTCTTGCACGATTTTCATTTCCTAGGCTCGGTGGGAACAAAGCACAAGAGTTTAAAGGGCTGACATCTGAAGGAAGGAAATGCTTGTCTTATGGTAATTGAAGCTATCTCTCTGCTCTTTTATGGTTTATCACCTCTGGTGTATGAAGATTTATAATACTCATTCAAAATAAAATTTAGAGGCCGAGAAAGAGAACATAGAGTCAGCTGAAGCCCCTCGTCCCGTGTTAAAGACATTGAAGAGCGAATTTGAATGTCTTCCTGGCTACATGAAGGGTCTGGCATCATGGGAGGTATGTAGTCTTCATGATTTTCACTATTGAAAGTCCTGTTTACAAGGAATTTTAGTTCTTCAAACCACATCGATGAGGGGTAACATATCGTTTGTTGATTTATGTATGGAAATCAATGATTTAACCAGAGCTTATAATCTTTGGCCCAAACCAAAAAAAAAAGCAGAGCTTATAATCACCTGAAATTGCGAAACAATGTCTCCCAATTTTCCTCACCAAAAAAGAAAAATCAGAGCTATTTTTTTCTTAATATCAGTAATATCTAAATTTCTAATCATATATATTTATAATGCAAAAATAGAATGTACTTAACAGTGATAGTCATGCTGAAAACGATAACTAAACTAACCATAATATGGTCGGCAAAAAAGGCATGCAAAAAAGGATCTATGGCATTATTGCCTTTTTTGCCTTTTGGTAGGATTTAAAGAAAATTCATTAGCCTCATTGCGATTGCTCTTGCTTCAGGTCATGTCATACTCTTGAAATTTGATGAAAATTGTCTATATAGCATATTAAGCTTATAAATCAGAAATTAGGGATAATTTGATCCACAATTTTTATGTGTTAGATATCTGTTATCATATTTTATAATTTTTTTTTTTTCGCCTTTTGTGCAACTCGACCTTCTAGGATCTACTTGTGGCTGTTGATAAGATCAATTCAAGCCTAAGCAAGAAGACCAAGGGATGCAACTTCTTCCGCCAAGATGAAATTTCTTCATTTGAATTAGGTAGTCACATTTTGCTAAAAGTTTTCTTTCATATATGTTTCGCTGATTTTATTGTCGCAGAATGACACTGCAATGCATGTCGGAACTGGGGGAAAATCAATTTGTTTGTGAATTATTCCCATTTGAAAGTCTTCTTTTTCCATCCTTGCGATAGTCTGAAATTGGGAGCTGGTTTTGGTCTAAGGCTAAGCAGCCGAGAGTCAATGTCTATTGAGCTCATTAGCCTTCACACGCATGCCAAAGAAATAATAACTTGTGTTCAAGCACCAGATCCAGAAACCTTCGTACTAGGGATCAACTTCAGCTAGAAAGCTATTTTATGATTAGTACCTCGAAAGAAAAAGAAACATCTCTTTTACAGTTTTCTTTTGATTAGGGGAAAAAAGATACATCTCACTCTTGATGTTTGGCTTGGATGTTTCAGGGCCTAAAGGAAGATCGTATTTGCTGCTTTTGGTGCGCATGAACCATCTGGCCGTTGAGACAATTGATGGCGTTTTATCCTACAGGGTGCTATAATATGAGATCCCATGACCCACGATGCCGTGCTTTTCCGATATTCGATAACGATAACCCTTCTCACCAAGCCTCCTTTCTTGTTTACTCTGATTTTACATTTTCTAGTATTTCTGGTTGTCAACTAATTCTTTTCTTCCACTTTTTCACCTGCAGTGTTTTTTTTCTCCTCTTTTCATTTGGGAGTTAGATTCATTGTCCATACCATCCTGCATTTCGATTGAGTGGATTAATAGAGATTCTTTGTCCATGTCGTCCTGCATTTTGTTTGAGTGGATTATTTCATTGTTACCTTTTTGGATATCCAAGTTTGATAATAACTAAAAATATTAATCAAATGAAATCCTGAACAGACATGCCCTAATGGTCGAAGAAAAGTTACTCGTTAATCGAAACCATGGAAATTAATGAGCATATAATCAGGGGTTAGCAGGACTTGCTCAGGATCATTATGCACAAGGAACAATGTACGCATTAAAGATTTGGCATCACCTATACAGGTCCTTTTCCTTGATCTTCAGCCGCTCAGGCTGCACCAAGGGTTTAATAGCCTGATCATCACACGGAAGTGCGGACCGCCCCTTTTGGATTTAACTAGATCACCATTAGACTCTTGGAGAAGCTTGACAGATAATACCCCTTCAGCAAGAATTATTGCGCTAGCTTTGAATCTTTAAAATAGTCACACTCCATTTTTCATAATCACATTCCACAGGCTAGCTGTACTTAGAAAGTCAACTTTCGTTCTTTGCAAATGGCCACTGTTACCTAAATGGTCTAGAACTTCAATTCAGAACCCCAACTAAATCAGTTCTAAGAAGATCATCTACCGCCCTGTAACTCCAATAAAATAAAATAAGTCAGCGGTGGGATACCTAGAGTTTGTATACGACCTTACATCATTTTCACCCTTGTTTATATTTGTAATCATTAGTACAGGTTATGCTGTCACATGTTTCTCTATGCTAATTGACATCAGACTGGCAGTCAGTAAACTGTTATGATCCAAGATGATAATCATGATTGGAACACACGAAGGCAATGATTGGACACAAGCTCCGAGATATTCAATTAACAATGCCAGGGAAGAGTCTTCAGGAATCAAGCATATGCTTGCAATTTTAACTCTGCAAATGCAATTACCAGGCCAAAAAATTATACAGGGTTAAAAAAAAAGGTAAGCAGGAATCCTAAATAATATAAAAGTAGAAAACTCAGACCTGTTGGCTCATAAGTATTTCGACTGCCACGTTAAGATCCCCATCAGCAGCTGCCAGTGCAACTTCCACCTGTGTCTGCAAGCAACCCAGACAAATGCATTGAAAAACAGAACTGAGCTACAAGCTATATCTTAATTTCAAGCACACACATCAGATGCTACCTCGTGATAGGACACTAAGTAATGGCTAATTTATTACAAATCTTATACACCAAATAATAACACAATGTAGTCCCCAGATTCACTAGAAAGGGCCCCAACATATTAATTGCTTTTATAAGAGAGAACAAACATTAGAAGCAATGGAGCATCAAGGGATGTAACGAAGATCACTTCATAATACTTATCACCTAGATGACAAAAGTGTTGTGAATGTGCAAGCATCAAAAGCCAGAGAAACAGAATCGTATTGTTTAAAATATTTCGTGTCCAACCATCGGGAGTTAGGCTAAATGGAAGAAACTAGTCTCTCACAACATGGCGAACTTCGATTTGAATTTTCGCTGGGAGCCGTGCTCACATTTAGTGTCTGACAGTGCTTCGAACAGAATTGTCTCCGGTAAGAGAATACTTGTGAGAAACAAAAAAATATATATTTCAAGTCCTTTTCTTGACACTCAAGAAAAAGTTGATTATTACCCTATCAAAGCCCATTGATACAAGTTTATTTATCTCTTCATCGGAAGCAACTGTTCCCTGCATTCACAGAAATGAAAAATAAGTAAACATTAAATCTCCAGATGAACCAGAAGAAAACAAGAAAATTCCAACTTGCATAAATAGAGACCTGATGTTGTGGAACACCTACAGCTGCTGTTGCAACATTATTCACACCTGTCTGCCTAAATTGAATAAGAAGATTTAAAAATGGGCACCATTCATAAATAAAAACACAGTTCTGAATAATCATAATATTAATGTGGCAGTTCAGTTATCCTAGCAGCTTAAGTGAGATACCATTCCTTGTATTGTTAGTCATGCTTTGTTTTCTCCCCATTTCCACCGGAGAAGATACAATTCTCAGCCTATATATCTATCATTCAAGGTATTATGACTGGTTTTTAAACAACAGTTTACCACAGGCTAAATTTTCACACAAACTCCAAAGCATAACTCTAGGATAACACCAAATGAAGTTCTGTTTTCACAATTCCTCACTAGGCATGGAGCACGAAGAGGATAGATTAATGATTAAGTGGCAGATACCCAACTTCACGAAAAATCATCAGTGATATTGTGATTTATTAAACCATATCCTCTTGTCACGTTGACCCAATAAAAAACTGCTTTAAGTAGCACACGTGAATCTATTCATCCTTAGTACACAGAGAAGCCAGGCAGTTTTACTTCTAGATTTTAGAATCCTAGACACCCATACCTATAGAGACCTGTTAAATAAACTAAAATTAAATGATTAAATATATATATGTATGTATTAAATTCAGTTATGTCAATCTATTTTCCATCTCCACTTTATTCTTTTTACTCATTACCCACTTCTTTTTTAACTAACCCATTAAGCCATTTTCTGTTTTGGATCATTACAATTTACCTATGTGGTTTGACCCAAAAACACCCTTGAGGTTTGACACGTGTCATTCAATACTTTTGTGGTTTGTTCAATTACCATTTAACCACTTTCTGGCATTTCCATCCAAATTTTAATGGAAAAACGTGAATTCTATATCAATAAACAGTTGTATTATTAAAATAACTATTTCAATTATATAGTAAACATCTTCACAATGTTGAGATCACTGCTAAGACTAAGTGTATAGTTTCAAACATTCAATTATGAAATGTCAACTTAATCCAATAATAGTCATAAAACGTTGAAACATAATGTAAGTGAACCATATTTTCAATGATGAAATTGGTAATCAATTTAGCATTCACATGATTATTTCGTTAAATTAAAACAAAAGGTATCACGGGAAGGTTAAGTGGTATAAATAAACATTGTAAGTCATCAAACATGCAGAGAACTATTTTTTCATACCTTCCTTCTGATATTCGTTGAGTAGTACCAAGAGTTGATGTGTCTAAAGGATGAGTTGAATTGCTGCTGTCCAGGAGTCTAGCTTGCAGATTTGAATCTGAACTAACAGCAGAAGGCTGTTGACCTTGACCAGAACCAAGGGTCCTAGCCCTCCCAGGGAATCTACTGTCTTGCACTGACTGCACGAATTATATACTACAATGAGATGTCTAAAAATTAAAACCTCCAGATTACGGAGAACATGGACAGCATGATAGAAACTTGACCAATGAACAATGACTCGTATTAAGGGAAGATACTATTTGATCTTTCAAGTCTTCACTTAATTTGACATGACTCCAGGTTGTTGATTACTCATCCAAGAGTGCTGTCGCTAAAAATTAGGGATCTCTAGATTCAAAGCAAATACACAGCTTGAAATGGACAAAGGGGCAATATATTGTTCAAGTGAACATAGAGACTACAATGTTCTATAACATTTCACTTTCCACAATAATGAAGTAGACTAGGGAAGATAAACTAAGTAACCAAATGAGTGGAAGAAGGCAATAAAATGCATACCAAAAATCAACTACAAGAAAATGAAAAATGGCCCTCTAATGAAAACGTAATATCACCTTGAATAAATAAACAATCCATTGCAATTTTTTTCATCACATTTTTTCACTTAAAATGCAAAGCAACAAACTAAGAACACACTAAAAGACACATACAAACTTATCCACTAGTTTACCAAAGGCACTCAAAAGACGAGACATCTGACATACCTGAGTAGGAACTTCCCTTTGTGCCATCAAGGACGACAGGTTTCTCCATAAGTTTCCAGAAAGAAATCCACTGTGACATGAAAAATTAGATTAATAGACATCCAAAGCCCTTGGTAAGGTTTAGTGCAAAAACTACATAATACCTGGATGCTGAATTTTGACTTGAATATGTCGGAATATAGCCTGAAGGATTTCCACCAGTGCAAACAATAAATTTAGGCCGTCTCACACATGATGACTGAAAGTCACGATGACAAAATTATACATTTAATAAGGAAAGGTTCACAAATTGTATTACATTGGCATAATGTAATACAGGTGTGGTTGATGCATAGGCCAGTATTTCTCTTCATAAAATAAAAGTCGTTGTCAAGATATAATACAAAAGATCGTTCTTAAAAGTTCCAGTTTATCATAATTTGTTACAGTCATCAGTCTGTACCAACAGCACAATGCATGTGAAATTTATGCATCAATAGATTTGCAATTCTAAATTATCCCTGAAAATACAGACTTAGTAGTTGCTTGACCTATGAAAAGTGGTACCCAGAAACAAACCAAATGTATCAGCTATAACCAATCAACTAATTAGACCGATTCTACATAGTCTTAGAAACAACTTCAAAAAACAAAAAACTTTCATATAAAATCCCTTGTTGATGCCAAAAGCAATTTGTAACGACTAAGGTCGAGATGGCTTCCTTTAAGACGTTCAGATACAACATTAGAAGCAAGGATTAAAAGAATTACACTTTTTTTCCTAAACATTTTGCTAAATTACAAAGAGTGGCTGCTTGGCACATGAAACTCCATTCCAGATTTTCATATATATAAAGCATTTAACATATTACATATTTTTTTCTTTTTTTAAGTACAGCTCCAAAAATAGTTTATGTTGCCCAAAATATGCGAATGAAGATCATAAGGGATCAACCATAATTAACTCACATATATCCCTATCTTCATACTTCTGTACAATGAAAAGTTAGACAAAGCTACCACTTTTGTCCTTGAAAGAATATTTTTCCTCAATTTGTTCCCTGACTTCACAACTGTTAAGTTTACTATTGACTATTGAGCCCTTGAATTTTTAAATTTTTAGGTCCTTTTCTACATTTTAGAGGCTCTACATCTAGCATTTGGAAGGTATGCAGAAGGACCAGACAAAAGCAAATTAAAAGAATGAAGAATTATAACAATAATAACAAAGCCTTTTCCTACTAGGTGGAATCAACTACATGAATCAAGCAATGCCAACATGTTCTATTATTTTCTTTGGTCTCCCTCTACCTCTAGTTATTGGGAGAATGAAGAATTATAAAACTAAAAAAAAAACTTTTAAGGACCAAAATTGTAGTTTTGTAAAAGCACTTCAGAAATCAGGAAAACTTCGTTCTTGCTTAATGCTCAGAAAGAGAAAAAAGCTGCTCTCTACCCTCACTGCACTCCAGAAGCTCCCATGCTTGCACCGCAATGAAAAATTGCATCTTTACATCTGACAGCAAAGACTATAACTATGCATTCCCACCTATGCTGCCACATGAAAGTCCATGGCTGCATACTGCAACCCTTAACTGCATCCACAATTCCACATCAACCTTTCCTAGATAAACCATGTCCTCCACTACAAAAACTAATTTATCTAACCAAATGCTCCAATAATGATCAGTATTCCCTAACCACAGCTACACCATGATTATATAACACAATTTTTCCTCTATATGTGATGCAAGGAAATTTGGCCTACTGACCATGCCTTGCCTTACATTGGTATCCTCTGTGTAGTGTGTACCAGGTTTGACTCCTCATGAGGCCATTCTTCCAGATTCAACATCATGAGTAATATAAGACAAGGCAGTGTGTGGTCAAGCCAGTCTGCCCAACAAACCAATCCAATTTGGCTAGTTAGATACAAAACTAAATGGTTCGTTGGTTTTGATCACTACCAGTTATACAATCAGAACCAGACCAGAACGTGAACTAGTTCCAGTTAGAACCAACCAGTGCACTCCTCTCAAGTGCTATTAACACCTGTTTTGACAGTGCCCTATGGCCTACATGCTAAACTAAATAACATGTAACTAACAAAGCCAAATTAACAAGATACTTACAAGCCAAGAGGAGGATTCAATAGCAGAATAAAAAGATGTCCCAGGTACGAGGAAATTAAACAAACCATATGTATCTGAAAATAAGAATAGCAGTATATAACCTGAGGTGAATTATTCATATCATTGGCAAGAAAAAAAAGAAACAGAAGCAAAAAGAGCAAAAACTGACAAGCAAACCCAGATAATATGCCACAAAGGTGTCCAAGTAGCGAGACATTTGACATGAGAAGCTGGAACACTACCAACAATATGAATGCGTACCTAAAACATGATAAGTCCAGTCACAAAGGGGATTACAAAGATGAAATAAACATCATGTAAACTTACCACTTTGCAGGCACATTAAACAGTCCAAACACACTGCAGAATCAATAGAAAAAGTTATTAAATAAATGAAACCTTTTAAGTCCACCATACATAAAGTAACTATAAAACTGAATCCTGTATTTATTAGAAAATGAGAGAGGAAAGCCATTGCACCATCAACTGGTTGGCAAAGTTATTAAGAATGCAGATAAACACTTCTCAACATTTAATTTCACCACCTCAGACTTTAGGTAATATTTAAAATAAGCACAAGTATCATTTTACAACACTTTAAAAATATCAAAATCACTATTTCAGCATTTGGGATAATTTGATGAGTGACTAGTAACACTAACATTTCAATTTGTCTTTTCACAATTGTAGAGCAGCAGAATTTATATAGTCATTACATTAGACATATAGAACTGATCAGAAACTAACCTTCTGGATTGAACTCCACTCAAGCTTGTCTCTATGACAATCATTGAAAACAAAATTCCTGAGAAGCCTATTGCACACTCATTCATGAGGTAATTAGACGTAAGGAAAGGATTGTGTGCCACCAGAAGTGCTATAAGAACGTGAAGTATAGCATTGCTTGTGGCTAACAACACAATGACATAGAGCAAGCGAACTGAGCCCATGATCCTCTCCAACTCAGAGCCCAAGGGGACTAAAGCCATCATGTTGAAGAGAACATGAAGAAGTGAACCATGAAATAGAACAGAGGTATAAATCCTGTAAACTGCAAGGGAAAACATAATTCTGAGTATAAGTGAAATCTGACGATCACTAGATGAATGCAATAAAATGCATGAGATTTCTGACAAACCCCCTCACCCTCACCCCCACCTCCACCAACCAAAAAGAATCTCAGGCTAGAATCAGAATCAAAAGGATCTACATCAGTAATACATATAAAGTATATCAGTAACTCCACAACAACCCCTGAAGCCATTTACCAAAAAAGCTTGCCCATATGTTTCTATCAAAATGAAAAGCCGTTTACCTATTTCCCTTCTACGATAATAATAAAAAATGTAAAAGGGCGAGCCACTTACTCCCTATAGCAATGCTCATTGTTATAGAGACAACCAGCACAAGGAATTTTATAAACAGAAAACATGATAAATAGGCTTGCTTCTCTGCTATAATTTTTCCCTAGTTTTGAAATTTGTTGAGAACCACAACCAAAAAAACGTAAAAACAAACCATTTCAAAGTCACAAAGTAATGGAAAATTCAGAATGTTTTAAGTCTTGCAGATAAAAATAACACATGATATTACAAAGGAAGAGCAATCGAAAGCATTAGCATAGATTAAGAAATGCAATTAAACGGTGTTCTAATTTATAGTTAAACAGCCAAGAAATAAATCCTATATGAAGGCTGATCAATCCAATCATGACATGAGTTTATTTCGTGATTCTGATTAACGAGAAGGAAGGATATTCGTTCAAGAAGACATACCTTGAAACCGTGATATAACAGCAGAGGGCAAGAAGCATATCTCAAAGAAGGAATCATATCCAACCAAAAGACAAACCAAGTAAATTATTCCGCAAACAACCACCACAGCTGAAGTGACGAATGGAATGCTTTCCCACCATTGATTCAACCTAGTTGGCACACCTGCCTGCTTAAACCATCCCATGAAGGTGAATTAATCAGACATCAGACCACTGGGGAAGCAATTAAACCGCTATGTAACCATCCAAAGACAAAAGTTAACACAATTTATGAATATTAAAGAAGATCTACTAGCTAAATAACAATTAAGTAAGATTCTAAGTTGGATCCACAATTAAATTTCCTTCATCGCACTTTCGCCGGGAAACAAACACGCAAGTTAGGGTTTTGCCCCACTGACTCATTGAACGAAAAAAAATTATCTGAAAGAACACAAGATTGAAGAAATGCAAGAAGTAGAGATATAGGGTTTGGATCCCATGTTTACCTGGGTTACTATATTGGGTCTCATAATTCTGGCTATTGGCAAGGAACTTGTCACTTGAGCTTGCAGCTCTGCCAAAAGCAAATTTATAGAATATCAGACTTCAGAAATGGTATTGGAATTGGAGATTGCTGACTGTAATATAAACTTCTGGAAAGGTTCGGCTTCGGATCTCTCCTTACGAACCAACAGTTAATGGGTCCCGCGTTAGTTGTGTACAATGAAATCCGGTGGATCCGAGGGGAGATGGACGTCCGAACTGAGAACGGCCCGCTGCCTCGTTCACAGTACGTCGTTCACAGTACGTGTACAAGATTACAATTTTTTTTAATAGAACTTTGAGCATAAGATTACGATAATATCTTATTTTCAATATTATATTCAATTTTCTTGTATTAGACAAATTTATTCTACTGCTAAGGCAAGGTGTCATTAATTCTATCGAATAACTTTTGTTCTATTGATGAAGAACTACATTAAGACACTTCAAAATATGATTATTAATAATATTAGATTAATATAATTTTAAAATTGTATTTCAATAAAATTATATATATATACATATATTTATATTATAATAGTTCAAATGTCTTTTAGTTATTAATTTTTAAAATTATATTATATAATATAAAATATAAAATAAAATATATAATGTAAAGGAAAAAATAATTATAAGTGAAATAATTTTTATTTATTTAATTTATTATTTTAAAATATAATAATAAATTATTTTTATATTAAATTTTCAAAATTACAGAAAATGAACATGAACTTTTGTACATAAAATTTAGGAGTGATTATTTGTATTTGTAATTAAGTTTTTATCAGTTAGTTGGCCAAAAACAAAAATTGGTCAGTTTAGCTTAATCTCAATAGTGAATATGCACAGTTAAGATTATTTTTGATATAGTAATTCCAATACTTACAAATTCTATCAACACTATTATTGTCATAAAATAAGCATATTCATAACTTCATTATATTTTAATTACAATTATATTCTTATAAATTTTCATTATTGGAAGAATCATATTAATAAGTAAAGTAGTAAACACAAAAATTTTTACTTCTAAAAAAAAGGGCACTAGTAAAGTTGAGCATGTCACATGCAATTTTTTGTATTGCTTTCAAAATGGGAATGGCTAATTATCACAATATAAGGTTGAGATATATCAGCTAAAATCCCAAACAGAAGTTAATTTGCAGTTTATCATTTTTCTTTTTTTTAACATAATCTTAGTAAATAAACTGTCTTGAATTTAGAGGATCCAGTCCAGGATTAGTGATAGAATTACAAGATAGCGAATTCTCAATGACCACACCAATAGTTACCTATACTTTTATTTTTAAATTCTATAGTAAAATTATAACACGTAAAAGAGATTTTGAAAAATCTAACTACACTACATTAGGTTGTAAGAAATCTATTTGTTTTAAAAAAAAATTGATAACAAAACTTTAAAAATTGTAATTGATTTTTTATTTAAGTTAAAGTCAAACCCCAAGATTGTTTTCAGTCAGACGATAAGATGTATTGTTATGTAAACTAATAACCATCTGATATGAAAAAAAAAACCAATTTTAACTGCAAATATTGAACTTCATATTGCAAATAAGCATCAAGGCTGACGGACTATGCACTCCAGTCACCGTATTCGACGCGATGCGATGCCATAATGGTATTGAAAGTTGAAACCATCGTATTTTATTTCCTCGTGCGAACTGCGAAGGCCTGATTTTCTTGCCGTTATCCAGTTCAAAATTACCATCAATAGGTAAAGACTAGTTGATGAGTGAAGACTCCTAAGTTTAAGACAATAAAATCACGAGAACAAATCATTCTAGCAGGAGCCTAAAATGGGTTGCATGCCAATACTAAGGATAGAAATCTTAAAAAATTTACGTCAAAATTAAAATTGTCAAAATAAAATATGCAGTTCATAACACGTGAACCGTTCAAGATAAACAGCAAAAAGGCAACTAAAACGTATTAGCACATACATGAGAATTCAACAGTGATAATAAAGTACAAGACTAAAACAAAATCTTGCTGGTCACTAAGACTACTTCCCGAAGCTGCTTAACGATTTGCTTTCGCAACTCTCTCAATTTCATCCTTCTTCTTGATCGCATAGCTGGAAGGGAGTCAAATTTCAGCATATACCACAACTCAGGATATATTAAATAAAAGGCTAACAGAGAGCGCAGATGATAGGCAGAGAACACAAGCATACCTGTTGGATGATCCCTTAGCTGCATTGATAAGTTCGTCAGCCAAGCATTCAGCAATTGTCTTAATATTTCTGAAAGCAGCTTCACGTGCACCAGTTGTAAGAAGGTAGATGGCCTGATTAACACGGCGAAGGGGTGAGATATCCACAGCCTGTCTCCTGACAACTCCAGCAGATCCAATTCGAGTTGCATCTTCACGAGGACCACTACAACAAAAAGCATACTCAATTTAAAACGAGAAAAAGGCCAGTGGCAGAGAAAGTCAATTACAGTAACACTGCTTAGTATTTTCATATCTGGATTTATATTCACCATACAAGAGAAACAGACCATACAAATTTACATACTCCATCTCTGTCAAAAAAAATTCATATACTCCATTAACAGCCCACTTATTAAGCTTTTGATTACATATTACATATCTAATCTCACACAGTAAAAACAGGAAAAATGGACTCGTAGTCAAAAAGGAGAATGATCAGATAGAGCTAATACAAAAATGCCATCATACTAGCTCTCAAACCAATAGGGAAGCAAATGATCATCATTCCATTCACCAAACCTGGCAGGGAAAAAAATCCCTCTTTTTAATATGATATAAAATTCACATGCTTACAATTTAGGAAAGTTTTGATTGTATTAAACTCAGTAACTTTTTCCCAGATGTGAGACACTCATCAGTCATCACTAATGAGATAGAAACTTCAGAGGATGAGAATTGAACAGTCATAAGGATTATTCACATTTATTGTAACTCCTTGTGAAAGAGTTTTTTATTTCAAACGGCATATATTTGGGAGAAAGCCATAATTTAAAAAAAAAGTGTATATTAAAACACGGAGAATGATCAGATAGAGCTAATACAAAAATGCCATCATCCAGGCAATCAAACCAATAGGGAAACAAATAATCATCATTCCATTCTCCAACACTAACAGACAGGTACGACTAAAGGTAAATCCTTGAGAAGAGATTTTCTTTTTTTCAGACTGCATTATTTTATTTCTTTTAGATGAAAACATGTATTTGATTACTACTCATAATTTAAAAAAAATATTAATAAAAAGGCACGTGAGGAGAATGATCAGATAGAGCTAATACAAAATTGCCATCATCCAGGCAATCAAACCAATAGGGAAACAAATAATCATCATTCCATTCTCCAATACTCCAACACTAAAGAAAAGTAGGGCTGAAGGTAACTCCTTGAGAAAAATTTCTTTTTCCAGACTGCATATATTTGATTTTTTTTATGAAAACATATATTTGATTACTACTCATAATTAAAAGAAGATTAGTAACAAGACAAC
The DNA here is from genome assembly GCA_031216115.1 of Senna siamea. Taxonomy (NCBI): domain Eukaryota; kingdom Viridiplantae; phylum Streptophyta; class Magnoliopsida; order Fabales; family Fabaceae; genus Senna; species Senna siamea. The sequence continues at coordinate 25,247,138 of CM062366.1, read as the reverse complement.
TGAGGAGAATGATCTGATAGAGCTAATACAAAATTGGTATCATCCAAACTACTCATAATTAAAATAAGATTAATAACAAGACAAGTGAGGAGAATTATCAGAAAGCGCTAATACAAAATTGGCCATCATCGAGGCAATCAAACCAATAGGGAAACAAATAATCATCATTCTATTCTCCAACACTAATAGACAAGTAAGACTAAAGGTAACTCCTTGAAAGGAGATTTTGTTTTCAGACTGCATATATTTGATTACTACTCATAATTTAAAAATTATAATATTAATAAGACACGAGGAGAATGATCAGATAGAGCTAATACAAAATTGCCATCATCCTGGCTATCAAACCAATAGGGAAACAAATAATCATCATTCCATTCTCCGACACAAATAAACAAGCAGAACTAGGGGTACCCAATAGAACAAAGAAACATCAACATTTCGTCCATCAAAATTGACCCTAGTTACTATTCAATGGTCAAACAAATTGTAATGCATTGGCACAAATGCATGATTGCTACCATCGCTGTGGCAATCAAGACAATCGGAAAACAAGAAAATGTCACTAATTAATTTTTTATAATTGCCCTTAATTATAATCTGGGACAAATAAATTAAACCAATGTGCAGTGTGTGGTCATTAATGCATAAAACAAAAAGACGAAACATTCACCAAACATGCCATTGTACCTGTTAATCACAGCATCAACAATAACTTGAATGGGGTTCTGATCAGTTAGCAGGTGAATAATTTCCATGGCATGTTTTATTATTCTCACTGCCATTAGTTTCTTCCCATTGTTTCTACCGTGCATCATCAAAGAGTTCGTAAGCCTCTCAACAATTGGACACTGGGCTTTCCTGAATCGCTTGACTGAGTACCTACCGGCAGTGTGAGGAACATATGTTGCATGCTTGGATGCTGCCACTCCAATATAATCAGCCAGAGAGATGTCATTGACCTGTCCAAGAACTTTCAACAGTTAGTAAATGAAATAAACTAGAAGAAATTTTCTGAACAATTTACAAACCAAGAGGAGAACATTATTATAATTAGATAAATCTAAATTAAAAACGAACTACCACTTTGGAATAATTATGATACGCTAAACTCACTTCTTCAATGTTCCAATATGAGCATTTCCTGTGCGATAAGATTTTTACAATTTCGTTCATTCTGATCATTCTACTAAATTAACAGCGAAATTAGCCAGCATTAACACTTATCGTCCATCAATACATAGATAAATGAAAAAATAAAGGTCATTCAAAAAAGATAAATGGTGGTCAGTGCCGTAGTATGCGTTCGTATTCTAGGCTTCTAACCCCAAAATTCAATTGAACAGTCATTATTAGCTACACAGAACATTAGAAATTATAAAAATAGACAACTAGGACGTTACAAGGGCAATGAACCCGTTAAGAATTTGAAGTTCGTATCAACTGCTTACTGCAAAAGTATATGAGAACCATTACAAATAGCCACTTTTCCAAAGCAACATTGTATAAAGAGAAAAAAAAAATACGGGGATATAATATAATTTCAACGTCATCTGTCATATACAAGGTGATGAAATAACTATAAAATGAACACAAAACAGCAAAAAGCAATGGTTCGATCGCACAACTTCGTCAAATGTAAAATGTGTACGATCAATATCAAATAAGTCGGGCACTGCAGAGTAACGAGTAAAAGTGACCTTAAGAAGAGCAATGAAGATGGTCGTGAGTAGAAAACAAAACAAATATTCGACAATAGAAAACGTCACATTAAGTACCTGAACGTCGTCGAAGGTCCACCTATTAAAGAGCTTCACCTCGATCTGTGTCGGATCTAGACTCATTGCAGCTTCAGCAGGAATTGCCACCGCAGCAGCCATGGCCGTTTAAGCGATTCGAACAAGTCAACTAACGTGAGAAGGAAAAAGATAGCAGAACGAAACTTGGGAGAAGAAGGAAAAACAAACTTCTGCTTCGGGAGAAACACAAAAGGCGGCTGAGCTTTGAAGCTGTCGCGGGGCAACGACGATCAACGCTACGATGTTACATGAGCAAAACCTTTCGCCCTAGCTTTGAATATTTATATTAAGATCAAAACCCTAAAAACCAAGTGTTGAAACTTCCGATTAAAAAAACATTTAATAAAATAAGTTTTGGACTGGGCCAGCAACAAAATCTCAAAATGGATTGTTGGGCCGTCCTTAGTTTTTGTAAACATCAATATATTATATTAAAATAAAATCGTAAATTATAATTAAAGTGTTTTAAATATAATAAAAAATGTATTGACGTCGTGACTTTTATATCTGAAAATTATTTTAATTTTTAATATCATGCATTAAATTTTTTAAAAATTTTCATTTAATATTAAAAGATAAGTGCATATTTATATTAAATAGTAGAGTATCAAATAATATTTATTTGTATTTTAAAATATATTTTAATTATATTATAATAATATATATTTAATTTAATTTGTTATATTCAAAAATTTAAATATAAATATACATTTAGTTATTTAATAATTAAATATAAAATATTAATAAATATATTAAAATGTATGAATTTTAAATTTTCAATGAGCTATTAAATATATGTATAGAAAGTTGACTAAAAATATTTTAAAATTCAGATTTTATGCCATAAAAAAATTGTTAAATATCACTTTTAATTCATTTTTTATTTAAATTATATTTTTGTCTCTTAAATTTGATTAATTTTATTTTAGTCTTTTAACTTTAAAAAATTACTCAAATTTTTTTAATTTTTAGCATTATTTATTTATTTAACGAAAAATTTTAAGTATGAGCCAATTTTAATATATCTATCCTATATAATTATCAAAACTATCATTATATTAATCAAACATGTACAAATAAATAAATTTATAGATAAAATTATATTTAAATTTATGTTTGATGATTACATAATTCAAAACTTATATTTTAAATTTAAAAATTTGTTTATTTGTAAAGTTAATAAAATGACAATATTAATAATATTATTACATAGAGATATTAAAATTAGTTTTAAATTAATATTTTTTGTTAAATAAATTAACAAAGTTAAGAATTAAAAAAATATTAATTTTTTAAAATTAAAATATTGAAGTAAAACTAATCAAATTTAAAAAATAAAAATAAAAACTAACTTCAAATTAAGGATTAAAATTATTATTTTGCCAAAAAATCATGACATAAGTTGCATTTAGCGAGTTTTAAAATGTTAGGAATATTGAGAATAACATAATTATGGTTCTTTTTATTTAAATAAAAAAATTAAAGTATATCTCTTCATGGCATATATAACATGACATTTTCCACAAATTATGATATGAAAAAAATATAGTCAAATTATTTAATAGAAATATGATATCTAAAAAATTAGTTAGTTCCTCTGATCGTCGTTATACTTAAGTTATAATTGAGTCCGCCATGAAATTTAATTACAACAAATTTATTAGTTATATTATTATAATTATAATTATTAATTTTATAAAAAATAAAATCAGTTTAGATAAATATTATTAATCATATATACAATTTTAATAATAAATATAATAAACCGAATAAAATACTAATTTATATTTATAATTTAATATATTATTATTAGGGTTAATTATATACTCAAATTCATAATTTTTTCACTCTTTAAATAATATTAACCATGAGATTTGAGACTTAAAAAATTACGATTAGAAGTTTATGTGTTCTTGCTAATTTATACCGTAATTTATGATTTTATGTGAACTTATAAGAACAAAAAAAAAAAAAGCAACAAATTTATTCAATCAAGTTAATTATATAACTTCGACTTTTAAATAATAGTGATGATTTTATGAACTTAAGTGAACAGTAAACTCTAATTATGATAAAATCAATTATTTTATATAAAAACAATTTTATTTTACTCTATTAATTTTATTACTGTAATTATATTTTTTATGCGATTTTATATAATATCGTCGTGCATTGTATGAAGACAATGTTAGTTCTCTCTTGCCTATTAGTTAATAGCTCTGTCAAATCATTACGAATATGAAAACGACTTATAAATTACAAAAGTAAACAACTTATATTGCATCAAATATTATTTAAAATATTTAAAAAAACGAAGTTTATCTCTTAATCCGGATCAATTATTTTAAATGATAAAAATTTAAAAGTATCTAATAATAATATTCTTAGTGAATATATAATTTAATAAATATAATTTTTTTGAAAATACATATAATATTAAAATTAATTATCTAAATCAAAATAAAAAAAATTTAAAACTCTTTTGCCCTAGCTTCGAGTATTTATTAAGATCAAAACCCTAAGTGTTGGAACTTTTGACGACAAAATAAATGAATAAATAAAATAAGTTATGTCAAATCATTATATATAAAAGTGATTTTATTAATTTATAATTGTGATAAGCGATACTTTAATTTAATTTTTCAAAACTTTAATAAGTATAAATAGTTGAAAAATATTTGAATTATTAAAAATATTTTCTAAATCAAAATGAAAAAAATTAAAATTAAAACTAACTAAATCTTAAAAAATTGAAGGTCATTTGTCCTTCTTTTAATTTCATATGAATTTTCAAAAATATATATATATAAAAAATTTACATTCCATCTAAAAAGTTCAACAAATAAAAATATCAACCGTACCTCTTAATTTTTACCAACTGTTTTAAATGATACAAAATTAAAAAGTATTTTATAAAAATATACTTAGTAAATCCACAATTTGATAAATAGAAATTAAAAAAACAAATATATATCATTAAAATCAATTACCTAACTCAAAATAAAAATCAAATTATAAAATTCAAGATATAAGTAAATATGATTAGAGTTAAGTGTGTGTGTGTGTAAGTGATTCCATCAATCTAGAATTAGGATAATTGATGCTTTAGATTTATTTTTTTAAATTATACTAATAATTTAGTCATTAGAAGATAATATTATTGACACTTTAATTTTTAAAAAATATTGACTATATAAATTGATCTTAAAAATATTAAAATATTATACACATTAATCTTTTTTTTAAATATTTTTAATTATATTTAATAGAGAATATAGTATTTCAAAATTTTAAAGATTAATTTATATAATTAAGATATTTATGAATTAAAGTGTTAGTAAACGTATTTTTCAAATACTCAATTATTAGTATAATATTTGTATTGCATAATTTCATTAATCTAAAATTATAACAAGTGGTACACTAATTTGTTTATAATATTTTAATAAATAATTTAATTAGATTTAGGTACGAGAATATTTGAAAATGGGTTAAAACTTGGGTTGGTTTGGATATTATTTTTGTTGTTCTTTAAAATTATTTTATAAAATAAAATTTAAAAAATTTGTATTAGTATTATTTTTATGTATTTATTTATATTTCAGTAATAAAAATATTTATTCTTTGTATTTTTTTTGTTTTAAAAGAATTAGAGTTCAAAATAACTTTTAATTATTTTAGATTTTTTGTTCTCGAGACACATATTTTATTTTTATTTATTTTCTATCAAAAATAATTATTCAAACATTAAAAATAATTTTTAAAAATTACAATCAAATAAGTCATTAAATTTAACAAAATATTTGATGCTTCTCCAAAATAATGATTTTAAATAGTTTTGAGTGCATCCTTGAATGTAATAATGGGGAGGGGAAAAAAAAACTCCACTAGAAGTTGTAGTGCAGCGACTCGAGTAATTATATGAATTTGTTTGAAATCATTCATCATATAGTTGAAGGATCTTAAATTTTAAGAAAAATGTTTAAAGAGAGAAAGTTTATTTTAATCAAAAAAATATAATAATTTTTAATTTAATTATTTATAAATCGTATTTGTAAATTTAATAGTTTAAAGATAAAAATATTTTTAATTTATTTTTTTACTTAAACTATATTTATATATTAACATTTCATTTAATAAAATATAAAATAAATTTTTTTATTAACGTAAAATTTATAAGTGATAAATAATTTATATTATAATAAAAAAATTTATGTGCGTAATTATTCAAATTAATTACAATTTTCAAATTTTAAATAAATATACAATTAGTAAAAAAAATCAATGTATACATGAAATTGAAAATTTTTTTATTTATCTCTTGATATTTTATTTTATATAAATTAATGTATGACATTTAACATATAAAATAATTATATTATCATATAAATTACACTTGTAAAAAATTATGAATAAAAATAATATTAAACATATTTTATCTTTAAAAAATTAAATTAATAAAAATATGTAAAAGCTCAAACTGAAAATTACTATATTTATCAAAAATTAAAATAAAATTTTTCTCATGTTTTAATTATCAAAATATTAATAAAATGACAGTAAATTAAATATTATAAATTTTTAGTTGAGTGTTTATCAAATTGGAAGGAGTTCAGGATGGATCATCCACCAACCCCTTGACTTGACAAATGATGAGGTCTTGTCATATGCTACTGTATTCCACAATACATCCGTAAGGAAATTTATTAAACTCAAAGATTAAATTCCGCTTTGTGTTTCAATTTCATTAGCAACCGCCACAGAAATATAAAGGTAACGCATATTACTGATTTATTATAGAGGGAGGGCAAACAAATCCAAACCGAAATTTTAAATATTTTGCATTCAACAATATCAGAACTTAGTCATACGAACAACTTGTAGATCCAAGACAACACAAGATTCAATGACTTATGAAATCCACTATCTACTACAAGAAAACAGTAATGTCTTAACTCTCGAGTATCCAAAAATCAGACTAAATAATGAAAAACACCCTAACGCAGTCTTCTAGCTTCCCTTTCAGACTCAAGTAAAGTGAGAATGTCTCCTTCTCTAACTGGTCCTTTCACATTCCTCATAATGTAACGGTTATGATCGTCCAAAAACTTGACTCGAACTTGAGTCACCTGTCCTCTGGATCCAGTACGACCCATGACTTTGACAACCACAGCATGCTTCACCTGAGACTCCATCCTGTCACCAGTTACAAGGGAAAACAGGGTTAGGAATGGGAGTAAGATATGTAATACTGCATCAGTGTTATGGAGAAAAGTGGGAACTACGCATGGACAATAAAACCCAAAAACTAGGAAATCATGGCTCTTCTAATTTCAATGGAACACTCGTAAACAGCAGATGAAAGCATTGAAACTAAAAGAAAATATTAAAAACCGATACTATTAAGGAGCAACCAATAGCATTACCAGTTTGAATCAACGAATATCAATGTTGCAACTAAGCCTGGGAGAAATATCAATCATTGTGTTGGTAAAAGATAATAGGGACATAATTACATCAAGATTATAGGAAAATAGAAAAAATATAGGACATCAGTGGTTCATGACATCATTGGAACACAATTAAACCTTAAAAATAAAAAACCTACTTGATTTCTCGACAAGAACTTGCGATAGTTTTCATTTTGTAAATGCCGTATCAACAGCTTTAGATTTAGAATACAGTTTCATGACTATATATCATGATATTTAAACATTTTTTTTTTCTTGTATCAATAAAATACGAACTAGATTAAATTCTTATGTTAGGAGTGGTCCGATTGAAGATATGACTCCTGTTGAATAGCTGATGACAAAAGAAACTACAAACTGCATGATATCCAAATTCCTTAATAATATTATGGAAACAATTTAAAGTAGACATTACAAAATATTTGCTAAATAACTCGTCCAAATATAATATTAGGTGAAAGATCCAAGTGCTGATATATTAGTGATGTTGGAGTTACTATGTTATATCTCTTATGAGCGATTGTGTATATATATATATATATAGGGAGAGAGAGATATATATATATATCCTAAAAGAGTGTTATTTGTTAAGAATATCGATAGCTTTTAAGTAAAGCTCAGACCTCCACTATACCAGGCAATCCAATACCAAATAATGAACACGTTTTCACAGTGCTTCCAAGCATCAGAATCTCACGATTGCATCATTATATTTATCTTTCACTAGGGCTATGAGAGTATACGCTAATCAAACCTGATACTAACAATCAGAGAATTAAAACCACAAATAAATTACACAGTTCAAACTCGGCTACGCCTATATAACACGATTCATGAGCAAACGCAATAGGATCTACTCAGCATCCATAAATTAAACGCCAACATCTAAACAGCAAGCGTTTTTCCCAACTGAAAAAAGCAGAGAACGCATAACCTCGGAGGGAGACATCACCAAACCTCACCACACATTGAAGTCCGAGTAAATTAATGGAAGATAAAATAAAACGATATAGCAACATACAGCCCGATTAGAATACTCGAAATGCAAGAGAACGATTAAGGTAATATTAAGCAAAACAGATAAACCAATCGATTAAAACGCGATGCAGTAAAGAACGCAATCCCGCCGTACCTGGACTGAACAAACACGAAGAGAGAGGGAGTGAATGCAAGGGTAGTTGTCCCGGCTGCTTTCTCTCCTTAGACGGCGGCAATAGATGGGAATAAACCCTAGTTCTTGAGATATATATAGGGGACACGTAAGTGTCTAAAATGACGAATTTAACCCCGTCAATTTTAGGAATTGATTTGAGAAAAAAATTTTATTTTTTATTTATTTTGCCTTGCGTAATTCATTTTAGTTTAAAATTTAATTGAATATTTGCTCTCCTATTAGTTATGTTAAATAGAGGTTTCAGAATGCGCTTTATCTGGTGGACTAATTCGTTTAACTCCTAAAAATAATTAAGATTTGATTAATATAATTTTATTTTATGTAAAAATAGACTTATCAAGTTTGACTCTTTAAAAATAATGACAAATTAAGTTATGGTCCATCATATCGAGCTAGCCCATTTTACTTAAATAAAATTGTTGAAATATTTCATGGTTCTTTAATTATTTTATAAATAAATAATTAAGTTAAAGTTTTGATGACAAATGTTTGATTTTTATTTTATGTTTATGATATATATTATGTAATGACTAATTATTATTTATCTTATAATTTTTAAATTTTAAATTTTATGTAATATACCTTAATTATATATTTTTATTTTTAAAAAAATATTAAAAAAAGTTAATATAATAAAATATTATTATTTTGTAAGTATTATTTATTAATTTAAATTATTATATATATATTTAAAAAAATTAATGGGCCAACTCAGTCCAATAATAGAGTTAAGCTAATTAAATAGTGACCTATTTTAAAAATAAGTTAACCTAATTTGATTATAAAAAAAATATGTATAAAATAAACTCAATCCGAACTAAGCTGAACTAACCCATTTTGATAGTTTTAATCTTAAAATAATTGATAAAAATTGAACATCTAACCATAGTCATAAATTAATAATAACAAGTCACCAAAAAAAAAATTGATAATGACGTGAGGTTTACCTTGAAATTGTGGAAATTAAAATGTGATTAAAAAAAATTTAATAGTCGCAAGTTCCGTCTTCTTCTAACTCGTAAAACCAAAAAAATGTACAAAATGCATTAAAACTTAAAAAAAATTATATATATTGTTAAGTTTACTTTGATATTAAACTATTTAATGTTTAACATTGATTTTAAAAATTATGTTCTAGATAAGATTAGAGTTTTTTAAAATTTTTAAATAAATTTATTAGATAATATTTGTGAGGTTGCTATGATATTCATATTACAGGGAAGCTCTTAATTTCAATAATGAGCTTTCTTTGTGTTTATTTTGCATACGTGGCATTTTCTTCATCCTCTTTCCTTTTTTCTCTCTTTATATTGCAACCTCATTTTTTCATCGATGCTGTCAAAATTGGATGTTGGCCTTTGGCATCAATTGGTTTGTGCTTGATTTGGATGTTGGATGGAGAGAAGACGCGTGAAGTTGTCTAAGGGATGAAAGTTAATTAGTAGTTTAGATGCTTGAATTGGATATAGATTGACGACACTAAAGGATATTTATTCCTTTTTGGCTGAAGATGTAAATATCACATAAAAAGTTTTAATAGGATTTATGAGTTTTTTTTAATCAAAATATATCAACAACAAAATACAAAAAAGAAAAGTCAGGCCTTAGGAAAGATAACAGAGAAAGCATCAACAAGTAAAACAAAAAAAAAAACTTTAGGAGATGTATCTTTTTAGTAGAGATTTTAGAGAAATTATAAGTTTTAATTTTGATTATATTATTAGTGTATTGATTCACTTTACAAAGACTAGATGCAACTTTAAAATAATATTTTTTAGAGAGGATATTTTTGATGTCTTGGATTAAAAACTTCAAGTGATGACAAATAGTGTTAACTTGAGACATTAAGTTAACAATATCAAGAGAATTAATTTTAAAATTAATTTGGATCACATCCATTTCACAAGTCATAATTACTTATTTTAATGATATTGAGCTTTGTGTACATATTAAAAGACATATTAATAAAGTTTAAAAAGTCAATGATCCAATTATTATTATCATCTTAGAACATCTCTCAAATCTTATCTCAATTAATTTTATCTAAGATATTTCTATCAATAAAAAAATGTTTATGAATTGCTTAATAAATCAGTGACAACATTAATAATTATGAATTTAAAGTGAAAATAGTAATAATTGTGAATTTAAGATTTCAATTGACCGACGCTTTTGATTAAAAGTTTGTTGCTAAAGATTCCTTGTTGTTTTACCTAGAATTGTTTATTGGCCTTAGATATTTGGAACATGAGTGTAAGATTTCTTTATTTTAGCATTAGATTCAACTTGATTTTTAAAGTTTTTATTTTAAGCCTGTAATTTATGAAGAATGATGTTTGCTGTTTGTTAGAGTTCATCTTGTGTTGTGGATTTTAGTCATTTTTTAAATGAAAGAAAAAAGGGGATGGGTAAGCTACAATTTATGAACTTACAAATACTAAAAGGGAACATGCTGCCAAGTGTTTAATTTATGCTAGTTTATTTTAAGGGAAGTAACAGAAGAATAATGACTAGAACAAGTTTCAAACTGCAGGGATTTGATTAAATAAATAAATATGTAGGACAAAACTAAAGCTTGGAGTATTATGGAACAAACTCTTCCTTACTTTTTTCTTTGTTTCTTGTTCGCATTTTACAAAGGCAAATTATAGGTTAAAAAGAAAAAGAAGTGTGTATTTTTTAATAACTGATAAACTATTCTCGTCAAAGTGCATCCTTTTTCTGGTGCAAATCTTTGAACTTCTTGGTAAAATGTTGAGGCATACTTCAAGTGGTCTTCCGTGGCTGAAGGAAGGAGGGAGAAGTGACGATAGTAGTCTTCTTTCCAGAAGTCTTCATTCTTCAATAAACTTAATCTGTCTAATATATATTCTATCATCTAACATTTCATCGGGGATGTAGCTCAAACGGTAGAGCGCTCGCTTTGCATGCGAGAGGTACGGGGTTCGATACCCCGCATCTCCATCCCTTATGTTTTGTCCTTTTTTATAAAGTATTGAGGAAAAACAAAGAATAAAAAAATCAAGAGGCCTCATTTTGGCTCTCTTCTGTAACAAAGAAAAAAACAAATACTCGGACGTGCAATTTTTATGATGTATCCTCAGTTCATAGAGTTGCTGGTTTTTGGATTCATAACCTTTGAGTGAAGCGAGACAGTGACGTAATACGAGGAGACGCTGCACGACTTCTCGACCTCGGAGACAAATTCTGCTCTTCCAGAATTCGAAACTGAAGCTCAGTAGGATAGTCTCTCATGCAACCAATACGAGGGCCTGCACCTGTTGTCCATCTGCTACTTAATTGGCAGGCCAATTGATACGAGTTCATTCCTTTGTGCGAATCAATCCTCTTTATTATCTTCTCTTTCGGAACTCTGTTTTCGTCTTCTCCCTCTCGGTTTTTATTAACAAACAAGTTCGACTTCACAACCATAAACTCCTGCTCGTCAATGAACGATTCCTCTGCTGTCTCATAACCATCGTCCGAGAATGAATTTGGAGTGTGAAAATTGCAACTAGGCGAGTCTGCTTCCTCTCCGAATATGGCACACACGTCTCCTCCTCTTTTTGGTATTTCAAGTCTGGCTATTTTTGATCCTACTCTTCTGGACAATCTTGACGATGGTCGATGACGATTTGACTCAGCATTATGTGTCTCATGGGATGACATGTTGAAACTCTCGGTTTCAATGTTTTGAGGAAACACTGCCTCTGAGAGAAGATCCTTGTTCTTTCTGGCAATGTCTTCGTCTTCATCCTCAGTCGGGCTTTTCTGGACATAAAGAAAAAGACGAGAGTAATTGAGTAATAGACCTTTATTTACATTTGATGCTTATTGTGTAGCAATCTATATATCACTTTTACTGATGCAAAAGTCTTCTCATTTTGTACCTTTACATCTGCAAGATCCACGTTATGCTCCTTAAGGAAAGACATGAATTCCTGGAAATTTTCCTCTGTTGGGAGATAATGCCCGCTGTGAGGCCAAACTGCCTTCAAAATTGAAAATTATCTAATTTTAGCACCTGATAGGCAAATATGAAGCAAAGGAATACAATGTAGTCTTGGTCTTTTTTTTAATCATACCTTAAGAACACCATCTTCCACCACCAATCTTCCAGCAGATAATGTGGCTCCACCTGCCAAGAAGCTTGAATGTTGAAATGTGCCCTTGTTCTTCTGTCCAACATATAAAGTCTTGGATGTACAAAGTACAAAAATCCACTTGGCATCTCCTGTAGTTTCAACACATTTTCCACTTTCCTTGTAGAAGAGCCTCCCATTCTCAATTACTACTTCATAAGCCTGTCTTTCCACCTGCAAGACAAACAAAGTTTAAAATTTCTCAATATTTCTGGATGGAAAAGGAAGAACATTATAAGTTATAAGGAACATGAGACTCACTGGACCCAGATACTTGATGAATTGCTGCTGAAGCTTTGATCTTGGGCATCTCTCATGACTGACTTCCTTGCCTTCCCCGATATCAAGCCTACAATTAAAACACTGAAATATAAACACTTTGTTTTCTGATGGTATCTTAGTTTCCAAACAGAAATAGAATTCTTTATTCTCCTTTTGGGACCCACGAAATCTTACCAATAGAAGAAGGGTTGATTGCTGTCACAGTGGAGCCATTTCACATAATAAAATTGAAGATTGTGGCCATAGCGATGCCGAGGATCAATCTGTTCAAACAGACAACCCAGTGAGAAAAACTAGCAGCATAATTTGTTTTAAACTCATATATATCACTTTTGCTATGAGACTTACTGCCTCTAGCCAGTGTTGTAAAGCAAGCTTACGAGCCTTCTCGTCCTTAGATAGACCCTTCCCAACCTGCCACATTAAAAAGTATCTCAAGTTATTAAAACATCAGTAACGTCTTAAAATACAAGTGATCATGTGAAATAGATCTTACCTTTGCAGCTCTCTTTCTTGCTCTTGACCAACGCGAAAGGGCAGTTTCTGTTCTCTCAATGTCAAAAAATGATATAGAACTCCGCTTTAGCTCCGCAAAATCCAACACCTTCCACCTATAAGAGTTATATGTAAGAATTTTAGAATTGGTGCAAGCTAATACAGTTGATGATGAAATCTTTAAATAGATTCCAATTTTTGGTTTATAGAAGTTCACAGAACTAACCATCTCTGCTCTGCAAGAACAGCACAATCTGCTAGCTGCCTCCTTGTTCGGAAACTTTTGTAAACTTTCTGCAACTTTAATGCGGCTTTGTCTCTATCAGTCTCTGGCTCTGGTAATGGCGAACACAATTTACTCTCGGATGAGTTGCTGTATGATCTTGACAAGTGATCAAAACTGTCTATATCCTTTGTGTTTGCTGGTTTGCCAAAGAAGTTAATTTTAATGTCTGCTTTTGGAGTACTGAAACAGTAAATGGTATCCAACTCTTGCCCCTTGAAGCTAAGTGCTCTGTCAAGTATCATATCCTCTAAACAATATGATTTTTTATGATAGGTTGAGAGTCACAACAGTTGAAACAAAAGGATGCTTTATATCTTCACGCCCAAGATTGATAGATCTAGAAAGAATAGCTTCAAAGGAACCATTGTAATCAGCAAATGGAGAAGGATTTTCCCTTCAAATAAACAAGATCTTAATCAACAAGATTTATGGCAAGCAACACTACAGTCCATTTATAAGACAAAAAAATCTTGAAAATTTGACAATCCATATTCTCAGTGAAAACTTGGGAAAATGTCAGAAATTACGTCTTGTACCAAACATTTTAGAATAGAAACGCATTGCAAGATAAGGAGGGTTAAGAATCTTAAGAGACACTATCATTGTTAAGATAATCTTTTCTTCTGAAATATTCAACGATATATAGCCGCATCAAATTTGACCCGCGGATAGTCGAACCATGAAACATTACAGATTATATCTCAGATTAAATAATCATAAGCAAACAGACTTAAAACAATGATTTTACCGACATTGTATTTATGTTGGAGAAAAAACAAATCAGAGACGGGTATGAGGATTGTCTTACCTCAATCTGCGATATTGGCAGAGAAAAGGTAGACAGGCTTCAGACGAGGCTCACTTCGCAAAATAGGTAGAGGAAGAAGCAATTAATATCTCGGAGCAAAGAATGAAGGAACCAGATAAAGGACGCAAGGTAGGTAGAAATGTTAGAAAGGCCGAGCAATGTTGGGAAGAACGAGAACGGAAAGAGGTTGAGTTCTTGTTTCGAGGTCTCCAATGGTTACAATTAGTTTTTCGCTTATGCAAATTGTCGAATGCTGCAGTGCCCGAGGTCTGTTATATATGCCATTCTTGCAAGATTTATATATAGAAAGGAGGTAAGGATTTAGGAAGTTGAATAAGAAGGACGTGAACTGACAGATGGTGAGTGTCCAATCACGTGGGGGTTTTTGTTCTCTTTTTCTTTTTCTTTTTATCCTATTAACTTTTCATGTAGTACAGTTCATTCTAATTTTGTTTTGTTTATGTCATGAGCAGTAAGACTCCGGTTTGACAATGCAATTTTTTTTTTAAAAAATCACCATTTGGTTTAATTAGTTTCTGTTCAATTTGTTTGTTTTGATTCCATTTTTGCATTTTTTAGAACAGTTAATTTTTCAAACAACCTAATCACATACCAAACAAGATCGAGTTGAACTAATTATCCAAAGGAGATAATTAGTATAAATCAAACGAGCCAAGCAGTGCCATAACCTCATCTTTTTGCTTCATCAATAAAAAGTATATTCAAGAATCTGTCACTGACTCACTGCTCATGATGCTACCAATGCCAGCAAATACTGTCGGATTGCACCGTTTCGTTATGTCCGCCGCAACGCATCCACCGCTTACATAATACGTGAAATGGTGACAGTAAACTTTTTTTTTTTCACCAAGACTTTGTAAAGATTGAATCTTCTGTAATAATTTTTTATAAAAAAATATTTTAATTTATACAAATTACAACTTCGTTACTACCAGAGATGGCCACGTGTGAAACTCTCCAGTAATCTACTCCTGCCGGTTTGACTCCAAAGTGCATGCTATTGAGTATTGACTTGGACGGTGGCAAAGGGGCACGAATATGAGAATAGAAATTGAATGTAATTAAATGGTCAACACTCGAACAGATATTTCAAACAATGTGTTGTCTCAGGTTAGCCAACTTTCTATACAAACAACTACGTACTTTAACGTCGTACGATGCAGGGTACGGACCTTTGCCTACGTCACACGCGTCTTCATTACTGTTGCACTGTCCTATAGTAGCTGGATATGTCAGTTCTTTGGTTTTTTAAATGAAAATTTGAGGTTAGTAAGATAGTTAGGTCTAAATCTGATGACTCTAATTAAGTGCAGCTGTAGAGCAATATCACGAAATTACTTTATTATTCTTATTCAGCGTTGGATTTCTATTTTCGTTTCTGTTCTTCTTTCCCGATGTGAGAGATTTTAGGGAATCCGAGCTCTGAGTTTCAGTCTTCGTTAACTTTGCCGAAAGGTTTTCAACGCGTTTCAATGCTGAGGCACCGACACTTACAGCCAAGTCCCCAAAGAAAAACGACTACACATATTTAGAGGTTATAGGAATTTCCGCTAAACAATAAATAATAATAGATTAATAATATCATCTTAAAAAATTATTTTTTCTCAGAAATCAGTATAGTTATCTAAGCATACAATTTTATAATTTAGTTTTATAATTTAATTGATTATTCTATATATGGTCCATGTGATAACTTAAACTTATTTAGATATAACGTACGTATATAAAATATTGTCATTTTGATTAATTTTCTTAAAATCTAAATATCTAATGTCTGTCATGTTAAAAATATAATTCATATTAGAATTTAAAATAAAGTTAAATTTACCATGTTTAAAATAAAATTACAATTTTATGTGTTTGTGTGTAAAAATAAATTTATTAATGAAAAAAATTACCTAGAGGAAAGTTATAAAATATATATCAAATGTATGAAACCAATTGTAAATTTAGAACAAGAAAGACATCATTAACAAAACTAAATATTATGATAGATTAATGTAAATTATTAAAACAAAAAAGTGAATTTTAAATTATGTGTAGATAACCATCAATTATAAAAGTTAATATAAATTTGTTTAAATTTTTTAATTTGAACAAAAAAAATACATATATTAATTTTGTCATTCTAAATTTTAACGAATCTAAAAAAAAAAAAAAGACAAATTATAAATTTAAGTTCAAAATATAAAAAATTATAAATTTAAGTTTTAAACTTTATGCGTTGTACACATTTTTTTTTTATCTTTTGACTTTATGTAAAAGCTCTTTCTAAATTTTAAATTTTATGTAAAAAATTCCTTAATTAATTGATGCTGTTACCATCTGTTAAAAATTTTTGTAAAAAAGTTAACGGATTCTTATAAAGAAAAAGAAAAGTTAATTGATGAAATTTGTCGTACAAAGTTTGACATGTTGACAAACTTTTATAATTAAAAAGAGTTATCATGACTTATAATTTATCAAGGTTAATTATTGCTTCAAAAATGACATATAGAAAGATGATGCATAGGAATTTGTCATACAGTTTGAAAATTCAAACTTTGGTGAGATATTATATTGTTCATTCTTCTTCGGCCTTTGTCAATATCGTTCGTGGCTTCGCAACATGAAAGGCATCATAAACAAGCGGGATTTGTATAGAAATCAATGAACAAAAGTTTTTCCAGCCCATTAATGTGTACAGGGGATCTAAAAAATTCATTTTCATGCCCATTTTTTGAATGATAAAAAGATGTAGAAACGTTTGTTTTCATTCAAATTAAAGTTATAATCAAATGGATAGTTCAACATAATTTGTTTTCATATAGTAAAAATTAGAAGTTAATTAGATATAATAAAACAAGTGAAATTAAAAAAAATAAATTATAAAAATTATACACATATTAATTTTTTATTAAAAGACTTAATAATAAAGATATAAAAATATAAAAATTATACTGTACATTATTATTATTATACACAAGACATGGAGATTAGAGGAAGTTCGACTTTGGGATTGTTTATAGTAGAGTAATTTTTTCCTATTCTATGGCCCAAAAAAAATTATTTCTCTCACACCATCGTTTATTTTTGGGTTTGAAGCCCAGTAAATTACTTAAATCTAGTTAATCCAGATTGCAAGCTTATGCCGAGCTCTTTCTATGCTTTCGAAATGGGCCTTAGTGAGTATTCCAGTTTGACTCATAGCCAAGTTCGATTCATAGTGTGGTCATTCTAGAACTATATAATATATTTGACCAACAATAAAGAACTATATAATATATAATGATAAGGAAGTGAACAATTATGGCAGAATGTGGAGTTATTGAATTTCTCAAATTTACTATTATATTTGAATTTTAATTATAAAAAAATTTATATACACTTTAGTAAATGCAAAAGTTACTGGTATATATATATAATTTTGAGTAGGGGCTGATATTAGATATAAAAAAGTCAGGCAATATATAAAATTTTGGAATGAAAGTATTTTTTATCTTGAAAAAAATAAATACATCTATTGAATTGTTTTCATTCCCTTTCTCAGCTATATTCATAATTTTTTGTATACAAGTCATGTTTATTCCTTATATGACAAATCAAGCTTCAAATTTCGCATCAAATTAGACGATCGACAAAGTGCAGGATGAACAAGGTGAAGAAGAAATATATATTTGAAACCATCGAATTTAACAAAAAACGAAGACAAAAAATAAAGTAATAAATTAAAGGTAGAAAGCAGGAATGAATTGCATATGCCCAATAAAAAGCAAAATGGTGGATTTGAGTTTGAAAGATAAACGAAAAGGACAAAAAACCTGGGAGAAGAAAGGGCTAATGTTGAGAGTCAAGGTGGAAGAAATAAAAAACTACGTGATGAAGCACAACTCATGCAAATTGGCTGTATGAGGAGTTTCACTATAATTTATTTTATAGTGAAACTCTTCGTAACCCCTGATGGAACTTGGGATGAAAGAAAATTACTAGAAATTTATGACATGAGGAAGCCAATAAGTTAAAAAATCTACCCACTTCAAGACATAACTTTAGTGATAAGATTTATTGGGATGGAAATGAGAGTGAGATATATAAAGTCAATGATGACTATAGATTATATCATTAGGAGATTTAACAGAATATAAAAAGCTTTAAATTATGAAAAAATCTTTGGAAATTGAAGATTCCTATAAAAGTTATTATGTTTGGGTGAAAACTTTCTCATAATACATTACCACTTCGACTCACCCTTACGTCAAGAGGATTTAATATCATGAAGTGATGTATTTTTGGATATGAACAAGATAAGAATGTGGAACATTTGTTTTTCATTTGCCCTGTAGCTAAAGCTATGTGGTTCAAATTGGATATTGCATTGAGATCTACAAAGTATCCACCAATGGATTGAGAGATTGTTAGAGGGCTACGTTGGAGTAAACATTGAGGATGGACGACTTAACAATGGTCTAAAAATCATAGAATACGTGCTTATTATTTGTTGGTGCCTATACTGCTATTGAAATAAATACTATTTCAAAGGCAAATCTTGGAAACTTGAAGATATTCTTTATATGGTAAGTCAAACTACAGTTCTTCTACAGCAGCAATTATAATAATATGAGTCTCTAGACAAGGGTTGATACAAAAGATTGTCGTTATGTGTTAACTAACTCAAATACCAATGGGAACATCAAGAGAATAATTGTTTTATGGAAAAAAAAAAAACAAAAGACAAAGGAAGATTTACTGGGTATGTTCGTTATACAACAAGACAAATTCAAAGAAATTATTGGTATGACGACTAGTTATAACATAAAAGTTATTGAAATTGTAATTAAGGGCATCAGAACAATACTAAAAAGATTTTAGAAATTATAATTGGAGCAAGATTGAAATCTCAATTTCAAATCATAGATTGATAGAGATGATCAAGACAGAAGATAAATTGTCAAAGGATGTTACGGTAATCGAAAAATATATCAAATTTCTTTTGTTGCATTATAGTTTAGTGGACATAATTTATTTGAATAACGTGTGTAACCTCTTCAAATTTCTTGAAGGTTCACTGATAGGTATTTATATAATCCCTTAACTCTGTTTAACTTTGTATGCCATAAAAAAAATTATAATTTAATTTATAATTTTGTAATTAACTTATTTAAATGGATTTTGATCAATTTGGTTCATCCTAGTTTGAACCCTAAGATGTAGCTATTGTGGAGTAGGGAGAGATTACTCACAAGTGTCATTCTCATAATTATTATTCTAAATAATATTTGGCAAGTTCAAAATAAGCTCTTCATGGAAGGCACACAGTGCACTCCTGAGTCTCTGCTCTATAAGATTCGCAATCAACGGCACGAATATTCTACTCTCATTGAGGAGCAAGGATGAATCAATATCCCTCCCCATTTGAATGCTCGAAATGAAACTATTGTGCAGCATATTTCAGTGCTTAATTTATGACATCAAACATGCCTGTTCATATTCAAGAAGAGAGTCAGGAAAAACACTTTTATCATTTCTCTTCTCACTTGCCAGAGTATGTGGAAGAAAATATCTATTATACCTAACAGAATCCGTAGTAAGTATAATCTTTTCCTAAAAATATATATTAGGGATTTCATATGTAACTCCCGTAGGAAAATCACCAATTTCCCTCAATCATCGCGCACTAGCAAAGCAAGGCCACATCAACATGCTCAAAGGCCCTCTCAAGATCCGTGCGGAAGATGTTGTGTGTCAAGATCTTCAGCTTTTGCTGAACCAACACAATATCCAGCTAAAGTTACCCTCCAATTTTCATCAACTGTCTACTCAATTACTTCATCCCTGCATGGGTTTATAGTATAACGTGTCCCTACCATCTCCCTATTTAATGTCTCTTTCCCTTTGTAATCTGTTTCTATAATAATAATTAAAAAAAAACTTGTTGCCAAATTAAGAATACTACACATAATCCATAAAACTAATAAAGTTCAATTGTTCACTTTTGCTACTTTTTTTTTTTTTTTTGTATTGCATATTTCCACATATGCAAAAAGTTATTGTAAGTATAAGTTAGCCTTAGTTTAGAATGGGGGACAATTGCCATTGGTGGCAAAAATTGAGGTGGGTAAGTATAATGTTTTCATTAAACAATAAAAGGGTATTTTAACAATTTGACATAATTAAAGTCAGAATAGTTAATTTAAATGGAACAAAAGTTGTTGCAACGTAACTAATATCTCATAAGTTAATTTATAATTATCTATAGGTAGGAGAGAATTAATGTAGCCATTAAAATGAGTTAAATTTATTGAGTTGATGCATTTAATCCATTAAAAGAATGGGTTGGGATTTTATTTTCTTAACTTATATAACCATACAAATATTTTTAATCTCAATTCACTTAAGTTATACCAACCAACTTGTATTTCCCATAAGTTAGCTTGATTATCTATTTATTTATTTTAATTCACGAAGAAGAAAAACTTATTAGCCATAATAAAAAAAAGTGTAAAACAAATAATGAAAATGAGTTAATTCATATTTAAATTTTGAAGAATTATATTTCATATATGTTTCATTTTTCTTTTTTCTTGAGAAAATTGAAATACTATTAATCAAATAACTCATTTACTAGAAAGCAAAAGGGACAACAAAGATGAGTTGTCTTTTAACCAAATATAAGTATAATCTATTGTATTAATTAATATGATAAGTTAAAGTATCTGTAACTTTATTTGTTATCTTAAAAATCTATTGAAAAGTCACATTTTTTAAATCCCTCATTGACAGCTTTGATATCCCCAGTCAGCAATGTGGTGAAGTTTCGATAACATATCCGTAAGTCTCTTAGAATTACTTTCTATAATAATATTAAAACAATTGAGCTCATGAGCAAACTTTAGATTTGCAATGATAACTACTGTTTCAAAAAAATCTATATTATCAATAAACAAGATCCTTTTTGCCATGACTGCTAAGAACCTTCCTTTTTGTTTAATTTTTTGATTTGATAATTTAATTTGAATATATTATGTTGTTAAATTTGAGACATTGTAATTATATTATATTATTGTTGTTGTATTATACTATTTTTAGTTATGTTGTTTGTATTTATTATAAATTTTTTCTATATTTTTCTATTTTTTAAAAATAGTGGATTTAAACCTATTAATCTGTTTCAAAGATAATGATAAGGATGGATAAATTCCATAATGTAGGTAAACCTTTCTTTTTTTCGTTTTATGGTCAAATGTAGCTACACGTCTTTTTTTTTTTTTTGGGTCAAAATAATGTTTCATTTCATAAGAGTATCGTCGGTGATTTTGGACACTTTGGGTCTAGGAGACGTCGGCCGTTGTCTATTATCTTTTATCCACATTGGGCTCCTCGAATAGCAAAACCAGTAACATAGCGCCCGGCCTGTTATTATCACTTTGGTGCCCTACCTCCTTATATATCGACTTTTCTCTGTTTTATAGTTCTTTCACACCCTCACGGCCTCAATTCCATTGCGTGCGCCGCACTGAGTAGCAAGCACCACAGCTGTTACTCCCTTCAGCCTTGCAGCGGAATTCCACTAGATACGTGAAAGTCGATCGGGCAGGTAAAAATAGAATTCCTCGACATTATGGTCTCAAGGAAACAGGGTATTGGCGTTTGTTTACATGTATTTAAAACTCATCGGTGGGATCTGTAGGCCGATTTCATCTCCTAAGTTCGTTTTAGGATTTTATTGTGTAAATTTTATTTTATTTTTGCTGCATTTATTTGTCATTTTCTTCTGAAGTCGATTAGAAAGATATAAATGTGATTTTGCTGTAATCTACCGAAGGAAATGTTTCTGGTACAATTATTTTATTGATTCAAATTTTAGGATACGAATTAAAGATTGTTGCAGCTAATAGAATTGCTTTAGAACACATCTTGTGTAGGAAACGAAAAGATGGTCGAGAAAACAAATTGTTCGCTAGGAAATAGTTGAATATCTCCCGGCACTTTCTACTAGGCTTACGAGCCTGTTAATGATTATGTATATTATCGGACTTAACACCTGTCCATCTACCGAGACAGGCTTTTAGGTAATATAATCATGGGATCTCTTGTAGCGAGTCCGCTATTCAGAAACCTAGCATTATATTTTGAATAGATCTCTTTATAGTTATAGTTATAAATGTGCGGACATTTGTTTTTTCTCGAGAGCTCTTCTTTTTGACTTCTCTATATGCCGTATTTACTGTATCATATTTTATCTTCATTGCAGATTGTTGGTTATATTCATTTTCTGTTTGTAGCTCTTGACAAAGGATGGCTTCAAGATTCTGGACCCAGGTCATTAACTTATGTCTCATTACCTCCTTTTGGCATATTCTTTGTTTGGTGGAATTGAACAATATTTATGCTTTTCATTATCACACTTTTTTATAATGACAGGGTGGTAGTGACTCTGAGGAGGAGGAGAGTGATCATGATGAGGACGTTGAGAATGTAGTGGGTGAATCTGCCAATCAAACTGTTAAAAGCAGATACTTGCAGGGTAATGCCAGTGATAGTGATGACTCTGATGGCCAAAAGCGTGTTGTTAGATCAGCAAAAGACAAACGCTTTGAAGAGATGTCATCTACTATTGACCAGATGAAGAATGCTATGAAGATTAATGACTGGGTGAGCTTGCAAGAGAGCTTTGATAAGATAAACAAACAACTTGAGAAAGTCATGCGAGTCACTGAATCCGAGAAGGTCCCTACTCTTTACATTAAGGCACTTGTGATGTTGGAAGACTTCTTGGCTCAGGCTTTGGCAAATAAGGATGCCAAAAAGAAAATGAGCAGTAGCAATGCTAAAGCTTTGAACTCAATGAAGCAGAAATTGAAGAAGAATAATAAGCAATATGAGGATTTGATTAATAAATATAGAGAAAATCCTGAGAGTGAGGAGGATAAAGATGAAGAAGAGTCTGAAGATGAGTATGAAAGTGAGGAGGAGGTAATTGAGGAGCTTGATAAGATGCAAAAGTCAGATTCTGAGGATGGTGATCAAGAAGATGAGAAGTCAGATGCAATTGATACACCTTGGGACCAAAAACTTAACAGGAAAGACAGACTTATGGATAGGCAATTTATGAAGGATCCTAGTGAGATCACGTGGGACATGGTTAACAAGAAGTTCAAAGAAGTTGTGGCAGCTAGGGGCAGGAGGGGGACTGGAAGGTTTGAACAGGTTGAGCAGCTTACCTTCTTAACCAAAGTTGCCAAAACACCTGCACAGAAGCTGGAAATATTTTTTAGTGTTGTTTCTGCTCAGTTTGATGTTAATCCAGCTTTAAATGGGCATATGCCTATAAATGTGTGGAAGAAATGCGTACAGAACATGCTAGTCATTCTTGATATTCTGGTGCAGTACCCCAACATAGTTGTTGATGATACAGTGGAGCCTGATGAGAATGAAACTCAGAAAGGCCCTGACTATAATGGACCAATTCGGGTATGGGGAAACCTAGTTGCATTCCTAGAAAGAATAGATGCTGAGTTTTTCAAGAGCTTGCAATGCATTGATCCTCATACTCGTGAGTATGTTGAGAGACTTAGGGATGAGCCAATGTTTCTGGCTCTTGCACAGAATGTCCAGGACTATCTTGAAAGGGTTGGAGATTTCAAAGCTTCCTCCAAGGTAGCCCTTAAACGGGTTGAACTCATTTATTACAAACCACAAGAGGTTTATGATGCCATGAGAAAATTGGCTGAACTGACAGAAGATGGAGATAATGGTGAGGGAGATGAGGAGTCCAAAGGGTTTGAGGAAACAAGGATTCCTACTGCATTTGTTGTTACTCCGGAGCTTGTGCCCCGAAAACCCACCTTTCCAGAGAATAGCAGGACACTAATGGATTTATTGGTGTCCCTGATATACAAGTATGGGGATGAGCGGACTAAGGCACGGGCACTGCTTTGTGATATATATCACCATGCTCTTCTGGATGAGTTCTCAACAGCCCGTGATCTGTTTCTTATGAGCCATGTGCAAGATAGTGTTCAGCATATGGACATATCTACACAGATCCTTTTTAACAGGGCTATGTCGCAGCTAGGTTTATGTGCTTTTCGGGTTGGACTGATTTCTGAAGCACATGGCTGTCTCTCTGAACTTTATTCTGGTGGAAGGGTGAAGGAGCTGCTTGCACAGGGTGTCTCACAAAGTCGCTATCATGAGAAGACTCCAGAACAGGTGTTGAAGATACCCATTTTTTCAGATTGTTATTTCTTTTATTGTGATCTTCTATATCATCATTGTTGTTTCTTGCTATTATGGTGTTATTATTTTTGTTAACTAAGTTCATTTTGAAAATGTAAGGAACATTCCTTACAGACATACTGAAGGAAATTGAGGAAGAGGATACTCGTGAACAATACACCAGGACCTAATAGATGGGTCTTTCTAATTTGAGTTTGATCCTATTGGATTGGATTTAAGTTATCTGATGGTTAATTCCCTCAAAAAAGAAAAAAACTAATGCTGCTATTGGGTGGATGATATATATCAGTGTATAGTTAGTATTGATCTGTGTTAATTGTATAAATATTTGATGATTGTTTATTGCCAGAATAAATGTGTACCTGGAAAATTATCATATTTTCATGTCTTGACGTGCTTTACTTATGTTATGATTTGTTTGTGTTATTAAATATTGCTATGCTGCTGGAAAATCTTTTTGCCTAACACATTTTTCTCAGGACTAGCTTTTGCAAGCATTACGAGAATTTTATAGAAACATAGCAGTTAAAATATTTTTTCCCCCTTATTCTACCAGGAAAGGTTGGAAAGGAGACGCCAGATGCCATATCATATGCACATAAACCTTGAACTCTTGGAGTCAGTGCATCTTATATGTGCTATGCTGCTGGAAGTTCCTAACATGGCAGCCAATGTCCATGATGCAAAGCGCAAGGTCATTAGTAAGACCTTCCGTCGCCTTCTTGAGGGTAGTGAGAAGCAAACATTTACAGGTCCCCCCGAAAATGTTAGAGATCATGTCATGGCTGCAACAAGGGCCCTTAGCAAGGGAGATTTCCACAAAACTTTTGACACTATCAAGTCTTTGGATGTCTGGAAATTTGTTAGAAATCGTGATAATGTGCTTGAAATGCTTAAGGAAAAAATCAAGGAGGAAGCACTAAGGACTTACCTTTTTACCTTCTCTTCATCATATGATTCTTTGAGCATTGAGCAGCTCACCAAAATGTTTGATCTATCTGTTGCTCACACCCATAGCATCGTTAGTAGAATGATGATCAATGAGGAGCTGCATGCAAACTGGGACCAGCCGACTGGTTGTATTATTTTCCAGGATGTTGAGCACTCTAGATTGCAGGCTTTGGCATTCCAGTTGACAGAGAAGTTATCTATCCTTGCGGAGAGTAATGAAAGAGCAATAGAGGCAAGGATAGGTGGTGGCAGCGGCTTGGATCTGCCTCTAAGGCGGCGAGATAGCCAGGACTATGCTGCTGCTGCTGCCGCTGCCACCACCACCACCACTGCAGGTGGTAGGTGGCAAGACCTGTCCCTTACTCAGACAAGGCAAGCCAGTGGTACTGGACGTGCAGGATATAGTATTGGTGGGGGAAGGCCAATGGCAATGAGCCAAAACACTGGGAGTGGATACTCAAGGGACCGATCGGGAAGAGGAACAGGTGGAGGCTATCAGAGTACCAGATATCAGGATTCTGCATATGGTGGTTCAGGGAGGACAACTCAGAGCGGGTCATTGAGGGGAGCCCAGGTGGATGCATCTACTCGCATGGTTAGCCTTAAGGGAGTTCGTGCTTAAAGAAACATGTTGTACGGGGTTATATTGTTTAAGCTTTAGCATCTAAATTTGCCCGACCTTTCAGTTTTGATAATTTTATTTATGTACTGTAATAGAATTTTGATCATGGTTTCTATTTATGACCTTTAATGCTGAGAAATGCATGGGTTCTTATAAATGGCTGGTTGTTGTTTCCGTTGTTTTTTTGTCTGTTGCCTGCGTTTGTTTTGTTTGAATTCTATCGCTAAGCTCCTCTTTGGCATTGATGGTGCCTGATGATGCCTGCTTGCCGTGGCTCTGTTTTCCTTCTCTCTACTAGGAATTGTATTGTTATGTTAGGTTTGGTAGATTTGAACAAAGAAATTTTATTAAGAGCTTTTCCCTTATGTCTGATTCATTTGGTTGCAATCTGCTGATTCCTTGTCCTTGATATCTGTTAAATCGCTTTCCCACCGTCAAGCAAGGTTTACCATTGAAATTGCTTGCCTGAAGCTGTTAAATACAAAATTGTACATCACTCATAAAAATTCAATTTGTTGGTGCTATGAAAAATATTAATTTAGGATTCAGTAGCTTGAGAGATTGCCATTACGTTAATATAAGGCTGATTTAGCTCCCAAAATACTTTTGGTGTTATGACATAGGAATCTAAATATTAAGTTCTACTGTATTAGTAGAGGATAAAAACAGATTATTATTTAAAAATTGAGTGAATTGTCTTTAATTCTGCTCAGTAATATAGAACTCTGAATTGTATTAAACAGGTAGATTTAAAATTCCAAAATGTTTGGATTTTTCATTAAACACAATTCCTTTAATGAAGGTGGACCGGAGAGACATCGAACGTAAAGTTATTGGGGTTATTGCAAGTTGGAACTACGGAAAAAAGGGGGGGGGGGTGTGGGGTGGAGAAAGGGACATGAGAAGAATCCTTTGATGTTAAACTTACTACAATCTTAAAGATTGAATTTAGAAGCCTAACGTATGTTCGGAAGCCCCCCTAAACTTCGCTCAGCTTCCACAGCTTTTCTAAGTCAGTCACTGTCAGTACTATGAAGGTCTAACAACATCCAATGCTTGCATTTTGATCAAGGATGGCGGCTGATTTGCTGCATCGGTTTAAGAGTAAGTATTTCTTCAGTTTCTGTTCTTTTGCTGCATTACCACTCCATTGTTTTATCTCTATTCTCTAGTAGTAACCCTATAGCAACTGCATGCTACAGGATTCCATGCATTGGCCAGAAAAGAAGGGAGATAGGTGAGGCTCAAGAGTCAAAGATATTGTAGTCGATGAAAGTATACATACACATTTTTACGTGAACAAAGTGAACCTGGGAAGAATCACCAAGGACAAGGAGCAGTCGTGAAAGAACTCTTTTATTTTTGTTATCGGCAAAAATTAATAATAATAAATATTTATACCTATTTATCTATTTAAATCATATTATCAGTAAAGTAAATCTATAAATGTTATTTTTAATAATTTGACAACGAAACGTATTTTTTTCATACAAATTGACCAAACACAAATTATTTTTCAAGTATTAAAAAAAATACCTTTTAATTAAATTTACTAAACATAAATTGTTTCTTTCTCACAATAATTTTTTTAAAACTATTTAAAAAGTCATTACAAAATAATAAGATTTTAGAAACTTGGCCAAATGTCGTCTAAGAATTGAAAACAAGAGTTGATAACCCTATCAAATTGGGTCTTAAATTTTATTCACGCGTAGGACTTGCGAAAGAGAGAATATATTTCTTTGACAACACTCTCATTAGTCAATACATGTCTGCAGTAAGTATATTCTGATTTATGATTAATCCATCAACAATAGGAAAAGAATGACGTTATAATCAAAGTAGCCTGAAGATAAGAAGATGCAATGTACCACAAGCTCATCTCGGTGTAGTATAGTCGCACAATAAAAGTAACCACAACTTTTTTGGTTGTTTGTGTGGGGTGGAGGGGGTTGGCGGGGGAGAAACGGCCAAAAGAGAATAGAAGAGACGTCATTTATGATGCTAAAGCATAATAAATAAGAGAAATCAGCATGTGTCATCAGTCACTCAACTAGAAAAAAAAAAAAAAACTCCAGTCTGAAGTCATCACTTTTATCTGACATCTTTGCAGGCTTTGAAGCATGTCTGCTCTCCGCACCATCATTTTTTGTAGCATGAACGTCATTTTTATCTGATAAATTTTCCACTTTCAAAGTCTGTATCCCTCTTCTAAGTTATCAATTTCGATATCTTTTACTTCACATAATTCTCCGCACTACCCTTATTTTCCATTTTTAAAGTATGTATGGTCTCTTCATTATCCTTTCCCTTCAAGTTATTATTGTCAATACTTCTTTTCTTGATGTAATTCTCTGCATTATCATTTCTTGCGGCACTAATTTCCACTTTACCTGATAAACTTGCTGTGTTAGTCTCTGTGATCTCTTCATTCCCCTTGATTCTTAAATTACCATCTTCAGTATCTTTGTTCTTGATCTTATTCTCTGCTCTATCATTATTTATGGCACTGTTTTCCACCGTATCTGATGAATTTTCCACATTAGTCTGCATGCTCTCAACATTTCCCTTGATTTTCAAATTACTTGCTTCAGCATGTTTGTTTTTGCAGTAAGTCTCTTCTTTGTCCTTGTTCACTGAACCAACTTCAGCTTCAACTGATAAAATTGCCATATCTGAAGTATTTGTGCCCTCGTCACTGCCATTGCTTATAGTGCGACTACATTTGGGATCTTCATTCTCGACATTATTTTCTGCACTATCCTTCTTCATGATGGCATTGACTTCAACTTTATCTGATGAATTTACCACATTTGAGGTCTGCGAGTTTTGTTCACTGCCATTTATTTTGATATTCTTGGCCATATTCTCGGCACTTTTGTTCTTCTTGGTACTGACTTCAAAGGGCCCTAGTTTAGATTCAATATCCTCCACAATCAAACGTAAGGATCTCACACCCTTAGCCTCAGCTAACTGGTTGTTTGATGATGCCTATAAAAAGAAATTACAAGCCTAAATATTTAATAGAAAATAGTAATTGACATATCTCTCTTTCCAAAGAATATGGCAAGCACAACACATTTTATGGTAACTGAATAGTAAATATGGTAAAAGCTTACAATTGCATGTCTCTATCAATGGATGATATAAAGGATGAATTAAGCGTATCAACTGCAGGAGAAAAACAATCCATTCTCTCAAATTCTCCCTGATAATATACTTAAAAGCATTTTCCTATGATTACCTCATTAGAAACTGACATATTAACTGATGAGGCCAAAGGAAAAATTTTATCAATCTTTCAGTTCAGCTGAAAGCTATTAACTGATATAAATCAAAATTCTTACAAAGATGTTCTCAAATAACCAAACAAAATATTGGTTTGCTCACAGGAAGTATAAAAGATATGTGTAATCATATATTTACAAGACGGGTATGTATAAAAATTCATTTACATGCTGAAATGATTTTTTTTTTTTTTGCACATTTTCTAATGGTGTTAGTTAATACTTGACAAAAAATAGTTTGAGTGTAATGCTTGCAATTCAAGTGTTCAACAGTGGGGTGGGGTCATGAACAATTTCAACATTGACGTTTTCTTCTAATATATTCTATTTATTTTATCAAATAACAATAATTTCCTTCAATATGCGCTCATTAAATTTTTTACTCGCACAGTCAAACAATAGCTTCTGTAAATAAACCCTCAATACCTAAAATGGAAATCTTTTCAAATGTAAAAAAATTCAGTGCTTATAATCTTTTATTAAACCACTACAAATTCCATGTTTAAAATTGGCAATTTTGAAAATTCATTAATGTGTTTTGGTATTAAGTTTTCAGTTCTATCAAAAAACAACATATGTCTTGATTGTTTATATACCCACAGACGAACCTGAAGAATTTGCTCCAATCTTTGTTTAAGATCTTCCTCAGATGCTTTTCTGTAGTTACCTTGAAGAATATACAACAAGTGACAATGAAGGTTGTCAGTGCAATGTTTATCAATCATGCATTGCGCAATAGCAGATCGACAACCCATTCCATAGAAAGGACAATTTACAAGCTTCATTGGGCAAGCAGTTATGCAGTGCCTGTCCATCTCACGTCTCATAATGCTGTCTGAACAATTTTGTTCACATGGAATCATCTTGAAAGGACAACTTGAATCATGCTTCTCCAAATGACTTGCACAAAATCTGGCATCACATCCCTGATTTTGGCAGATCATAGATCTAAAGCTGCAATGATCAACATGATTAGCAAGCTCTTGTGCAGAATTAAATTTCATGCTGCAGTGAGATAAGTTTTTGAAGTCAACATTCTTCAGGAAAGTCTCTGCAAGTGTTTCTCTCCTGTCTAGCAACCAAAACCCATCCATTTCCATCTCTTGAACAAAATCATCTATTTTATCTTCTCTCGATTCACTTAGCAGCCATCCCGAAAACCGACTGAACAAGTTTCTTTTTGAGCTTGCAAAGTCATCAACAAAGTAAGAAATGATATCAAATGGATGATCTGATACTTCACCTTCTAGATCACTTTCTAAGATAACAGACTCAGCAACAAATGATTGACTTCTCTGGGTAAGATAATCTATCATTTCATTTCTCAAATCAACAGCCACTGAACCAGGAGTCTTGAAGAGATCTCCTGAAGTGTTATCAACACAGGCAGTGGCTAGACCTGGAAGTAACATTTGAGCCAACTTGTGCACTACTTCTGTATCAAAAAGATCACAATGGAAAATGGGATTACTTTCTTTCTCATTTTCAATCTTCTCAGGCTCAAGGTTCACGTCAGTTGTAGGCAGATCCATGCTTGATAACACCTACAAAGAAGTTTCAGGAAGAAAGCATCAATATAGGCCCTTCAATAAATTTGACATCATTTTGAATTTCTTAAAAAAGTTGTTTTATACTCTCAGATTCAGTGACTTCTAGCTCACCTAGGATATTAGAAAGATTTCAGCATGTAATGCACAATATTGATGAGATATTGAACTTCAGCATCGGAAATATCATAATAGTTTATAAGACCCGAATGAGGATAGAAGGTAATAATCAATTTCAGGAATCTCATTTCAGCTACCGATAATAATCAAAATCTCAACTTTCCACTTTTTATTAAATATCGAATCTCCAAACAGTGCAAGAAACCCAACATATATTTTCCCAAAATCACCAATGGACTTCTAGTATTCCACCACTCCTCCTCCTTCACGCTACAAGCAGAAGCAAAACACAACAACGTTCAAAAAATGAAACTTACTAATCACGGGCATCCATAGGCCCGATTCACTATCAGAGATAAATTTATCGCACAGTAACTTAGTTGATCATAGTAAATCATACCATCTATGCTCACAAAGTCATGACATCCTACGCAACTAGTCCCTCGAAGTTGAATTCCACCTCTCGAATTCATGAAAATAAAATATTACAGAAGAACAGAACTTACCGATATTGATTTTGAGATAGAAAGAGTTAGCGTTGGAAGGTCAATGCTCGCACTAGCTTGGAACCTTTCAACCTTCAAAACATCAGAGAAAATGCCATATAAACTGAAGGTAAGAAAATGCAGGTGGAGAGAGAACAATAACAAGTTTGAAGTAAATACTTCAATTATTCGCAACTGTCTCGTCTCTGTCTTTATGTGAAGGTTGGTGCAGCATGGGACCTCGCCAATTTTAGGCGGCCAGGAGAAGGATCGGATATTCGGATGCTCCTCCGTCCCGTTTCGCCTGAGTTGATCCCTCGTGTGAAATCATAATTATGTGAGAAGATTATAATTAATTATATAAAATAACAGTTTCCATATTTATCATCCCTTGTAAAATCGAAATTCCTTACATTTTTCTTAATTTTATTAAATTGTCTAAACAAGTCATAAAATTGTCTACTTTTCTATCTTATTAGACAAAATTAATAAAGGAAAAAGAATATTTTCTTATAAGTAAATATATATATATATATAAAGAGCATATTAAATTAGAACCCTTTAATTATATAAAAGATAAAAAAATTATTTTTAATTGTCAGGTTAAATTAAATAATTAAGATTAAAATATTATTTTAAATTTTACATAACTTTTATATAATATATTTTAAATTTTACATAATTATCACATAATATATGTTAAATTTTATATAATTATCGTATGATATCATTAAAATAATATTTTAATTTTAATGATTTAATTTAATTTAAAAGTTAAAAAAATTTCTCTCATTTTTTATACAGTATTCTCACTTAATATATATATATATATATATATATATATATATATATATATTTAGTTAATTTTCTTGGCCAAATATTTGACTTAGATAGTTAATGAACTGGAAAATGTAGTTTTTAATGATTTTTTATTAAATTTTCAATAACATGATAATATGTAATATTAAATTATAAAATATTTATGTATCATATTTTTGTAAACAAATTTTAATAATAAACTCATAACTACCAATACTAGTGGCAGAAAGAGGGATTAAAAATAGATTTTAGTAACTAAACAAGAAAGAACACAAGATTTAAAAATGGCTAGATTCTTATATTTTTATTATGAAAATTTTTAATTAAAATAAAATAATAGTTTTTTTAAAACTAATTATTAAAAAATAAATTGTATAAATTATATTTATGTTAATTTTTAATTAAAAAATATGATGATAAAGATATAAAAAAATTTAAAAATCCTCCAAAGATTGAAAAAAATATAAAGTTCGTAAAATAAGAAAAAAATAAAAATTTTAATCTATTTAAAGTAAATTATTTATTTATTTTTTAATTTTTTTTTAAAGTTTAAAATTTATTTGTAAATATTTTAGATAAAAAAACTTTGTTACGAGAAGTTCAATCTGTCCATCATTGAATGAAAAACTAAGAGATATAAAAAATTCAAAAATAAAAAAAATCTAATGGTTAAAAAACTTGAACTCACAAAGCTCAAGCTATTCTCAAGTGTAACCCTTAAAAAAAAAATGGTGCTATATGTATGTATAATATTATCATCTTGCATTGATGAAAGACGGGACTCCTGATTTTATGTTCAAATTATACATAAATTTGTTAGGTATTAATAATTTAATAATAAAAAGTAAAAAAAAGTGTATATAATTAAAAATAATAATATAAAAATTTTAAATTAAATTAATTTATTTTTAAATTAGATGTTGATTTTATAATCTTAAATTCATATAAATTATATATAAATTTAAATTATATTAAATTAAACTATTTTTAAATTTATATTATTTTCAATTTAAGTCATATTATTTTCAATTTTCTTTTTACTTACTGTCAACAAGTATAAAATTTGAAAAATAAATCCTCTGTATTTTTTGTAAAATAATGACGGCACGCATAATGTACAAAGACATCACACGCTTCAGCACTACAAGAAACGCAACAACTCCTGCGACCATTTTCCGAAATATGGGAAGCAAAAGCACTATTTAGTCTTCTCATTTGCCTCTTGAACTATGCAGTTCGAGTCTGTAGTGTTCTAATGGCAGCAGGAGGAACCATCAAACACCATTCAAAGTCCCTTCCATTTTAGTTTTCTCGGTAAACAATCACTCTGATAAAACCTAAACTGTTCACACACAAAGCTCGAAGTGATTGTCAATGGCGGTTTCGGAGGAAGAGTGTTCGTCTGCTAAGTGTAGACCCTCTTCGTCTGCCTCCGGCACGCCTCACTACCTTGCCAAGTGCGTTCTCAGAGGAAGTGTCGTTCTTCAGGTCCTGTATGGTCATATTCGTTCATCCTCCTCCAGGGACGTCGTCTTTGGCAAGGTTCTTCTTTTATATGCATCCGTCTTCGTTATCTTCTTCCTTCATTAGATTTAATTTGTTAAATTTCCCAGCGTCACTGTTGAAATCAACCTGCAAATCAAATTTTCCGTTTGGGGGTGGGTTTAGGTTTGGCTCGAGGGTTGGAAACTTTCAAGTCTTTTAATTCGTCGTTATTGGTTCCTTCTGCATTGCCTGTGACTAGTCTATATGAAGAAAGTGATGTCCAGAGGAATCGGCTGATTGTTAGAATTTGTCCCTTGTATATCTAGTTTCTTGCATGAAAGTTTCTCCTGAAGTGAACCTGTAAAATCTAATTATATCTGTTACATGGTGAGGGGGAGGGGGTGGCGCGGGCCTCTTTCCTTTCGCATACCTAACTAGCTTAATTCAACTATTGTATGCTGTATTTATAATTAGCATTATTTGATTAGTATTATATGCTTTTGTTATTGATTTGTAATTTCAGGAGACATCAATAGAGTTGGTAAGAATTGGTGAGGATGGGATTTTACAATCTATCTGTGATCAGCCTGTTTTTGGCACGATTAAAGATCTTGCCATATTACCTTGGAATGGGAATTTTCGTGCGCGAGATCCTAAGGTGTGTATGTCTTTCACCTGTTGCGAACTCCTCATTGGAACTAAGAGCTGACTGAGCTGTTAGTAAATCTTCTTATTTTCTTTAGAAATAACTACTTACTTTGAATGAATCATTGGTTATGATTGCTATTTTTGGACAAGGTCTTATTTAGTCCTTTTTCATTCTGTAGATGTGGGGCAAAGACCTTTTGGTTGTTATATCCGATTCTGGGAAGCTGTCACTGCTTACATTCTGCAACGAAATGCACAGGTTTACTTTGTCTCCTTGTTTGTTTTTGGTTTATTCTTGTTTGATGTTTAATCCCCGCAAGTGTAGTGAATGAAGTAATATAGAGCAAAGGGGATGCCGTTTCATAAGGAATTCAAGCTAAAAACTAGACTAGAATTGTAACTTCCCCCTCTTTTATTAAACCAGTTTGTTAACTTCAAACTCTTAATTAACCATAATTATCTAACCAAATGAATTCCCTATATTTCTAAGGGAATATAAGGAATCAAATAAAGCAAGACACACTGAGTTTGGGTTCGATTAAGGTTCCGTACGACTATTGGTATATTTCTATTCTACTAGTGTATCATACCAATTAACAATTGATATGGGTCAAACTATTAGCGATTATTAAGAACCAATTTGAATAAACACTCACATCCATTGTAATAGAAATAAGGAGAACACAAATAGATTAATTCATATTGAGGTTTTGTTACAATCCTAGCATCAAAATTTAGCTCAACATCTCAAAGAAAAATAGAATCAAACATCAACATTACAACTATAGAAAGAAAAAAGAAGAGCAAATAGAGGGAGAAATGAAATACAGAATTGCCGAATCACCGATCTAGCTTGAGCTTCTTTCTTCTTCCTAATCTCTCTTGTAGTCACTTGAACTTAAACTATTTATAGGTGGCTTAAACCCAATAAGAAAATTGACTTTTTCTTAAGATTTTCAATGTCATGCTACAACACTCAATTTTCAGTGCTGCAGCATCTAGTGCTGACTCTTCAAGGCTTTGCGAAGTTTGAAGTCTTTAGTTTATGTCATCCAATTCCAACTTGTTAATCCAAGATCAAAGCCACCTCAAACATGCAAAATCAACAAGGATTTAGTTAGAAACTCAATTAACTCACTAAAATGCTCTAAATATCAATAAAACACATACAAATTCAACTAAATAAACTAAAACTTTAGGATTAGCTCTACTTAATACATAAATTAGGTAGTAATAACTCTATTTCATGGAGTTATCAATTCTCTTCCCATTGAAAAAAAGGTGCAGTTCTGATATTCATTGGTCTTGTCTTGGACATTATTCTTGAAGAATATTTCCAGTTTGGTTCATTAGCCCAACTTTTAAACATAGCAAAGTATGAATCAAAGTGGAATTATTTTAGTTAGTTGTCACTGAATTGGGAAATCCTTAAATTATTCCGTACTAAACTTCCTCCTTCTTTTCTATATGCATCAATGTAGGTTTTTTCCGGTAACACATGTTCAGCTATCTAATGCTGGAAACACAAGACATCTTCCTGGAAGAATGCTGGCAGTTGATACCAGGTGACGTCTTTTCTGACCAGAAAATTTTTTGAAAGCATCTATACTGGCCTTCTTGTTATCTCCAAGTTGTGTTCTGTTTTACTTGTAAGCATATATCAGTTACTTTCTGCACTGGCTGTATTAACGCTTGTGGTTTTCTTTCACAGTGGTTGTTTTATTGCTGCCAGTGCATATGAAGATCGGCTGGCTCTGTTTTCAACGTCAATGTCTAAATGCAGTGATATCATTGATGAGGTTCAAATCTAATGTACCATCTATAATTTTAGAAAATTTGCATGTGGGTTTGTGTGTTGGCCTACATAGGTATGCATATTGGAGGACATTTTCTGCACATAGATATACATTAATGGACTGTTTTCTCTTTCTGATTATCATTGGTTATTCTGCTGATAAGTTTTGATGAATCTTCAATGATGTTGAAGGGCCTTATCATTGTAGTGTCTTCTATGATCTTTTCATCTCTCTTTTTTTTTTCTTTATATGATGTCCTAGACTTGTAGCAGTATATTTTCTATTGTATACTTTTGATTTTGAAGCATTTCTTCTTTTGTCTCAAAAATATTCTTATATGGTTTTCTTTGCACAATTCTAGAGAATAACATACCCTTCTGAAAGTGAAGGGACTGCATATACTTATAGAGGCATCCAGAGATCCAGTATACATGGTACTATTTGGAGCATGTGCTTCATTTCACAAGATTCCAGGCAACAAAGTAAGGAGCATAATCCTGTACTAGCTATTCTTTTAAATAGGTATGCTGCTGAGTATGTATCTTGGCCATTATCAAGTGTTTATTTTAAGACTTGGATGGATCTATGATGGAAATAAGGCTCTTTCTTTGTTGTCTTTGTTTTGGATCATGTGTACTTACTGAATTTTTTTTTTTCCTACAGGAGGGGAGAGCTTCTGAATGATTTAATTTTGTTGGAATGGAATATTAAAGCACATTCGATCCATGTTATTTCTCAGTTTGTTGAAGTTGGGCCCCTAGCACATGACATTGTTGAAGTTCCTAACTCTCATGGACACGCATTTCTATTCAGAGCTGGTGATGCTCTCCTAATGGATCTTAGAGATGCTCATAACCCATGTTGTGTCTATAGGACTAGCTTAAATTTCTTACCCAATGCTGTGGAAGAGCAGACTTTTGTTGAAGACTCGTGTAAATTACAAGATGTTGACGATGAACGCTTTAATGTTGCTGCCTGTGCTTTGTTGGCTCTGAGTGATTATGATCCCATGTGCATAGACAGTGATAATGGCTGTTCTAATTCTGGTTATAAGTATGTATGCTCATGGAGTTGGGAGCCTGAAAACACTAAAGATCCTATGATGATATTCTGCGTAGACAGTGGAGAATTTTTCATGATTGAAATTCA
The DNA here is from genome assembly GCA_031216115.1 of Senna siamea. Taxonomy (NCBI): domain Eukaryota; kingdom Viridiplantae; phylum Streptophyta; class Magnoliopsida; order Fabales; family Fabaceae; genus Senna; species Senna siamea. The sequence continues at coordinate 25,209,533 of CM062366.1, read as the reverse complement.
TTTTGATTCTGATGGCCTTAAAGTTAATCTGTCAGAATGTTTGTATAAAGGTATAGCCTGTAAGGCACTTTTGTGGGTTGAGGGTGGATATCTAGCTGCTCTTGTAGAAATGGGGGATGGCATGGTCCTGAAGTTGGAAGATGGAAGGCTATGCTATACGAGTCCTATTCAAAACATTGCACCAATCTTGGATATGGCCGTTGTGGATCATCATGATGAGAAGCATGATCAAATGTTTGCGTGCTGTGGAGTGGCACCTGAGGGGTCATTAAGGATTATTCGAAGTGGTATCAGTGTGGAACAGCTACTGAGAACTGCTCCTATATATCAAGGGGTAACTGGTACTTGGACACTTCAAATGAAAGCTATTGATTCATATCATTCTTTCCTTGTCATATCGTTTGTTGAAGAGACCAGAATATTGTCAGTTGGCTTAAGTTTTACTGACGTGACTGATTCAATTGGTTTCCAACCTGATGTCTGTACCTTGGCGTGTGGCCTTGTGAGTGATGGTTTGCTTGTTCAGATCCACCAATGTGCAGTTAGGCTATGTTTGCCCACTAAGGCTGCACACTCTGAAGGTATCCCTTTGTCCTCTCCTATTTGCACATCTTGGTCCCCAGGCAATGTAAATATCAATTTGGGGGCTGTTGGACATAATTTTGTAGTTGTATCAACATCTAATCCATGTTTTTTGTTGATCCTTGGAGTTAGATGGCTATCAGCCTATCATTGTGAAATTTATGAAATGCAACATTTGGAGTTGCAAAATGAATTATCATGTATTTCCATCCCTAGACAAAAAATTGAGCAAAAACAATCAAATTTATCCATTTCAGCAAATAACAACTTCACCACTTCCTTTCCAAGTGGAGTTGACATCAATAAATCATTTGTTATTGGCACACATAGGCCTTCAGTGGAAATTTTGTCTTTTACACCTGATAGAGGAGTTAAATTTATAGCATGTGGGACAATTTCATTTATGAGTACAATGGGGACGGCTATTAGTGGTTGTATACCTCAAGATGTACGGCTTGTATGTGTTGATAGGTTTTATGTTCTTGCTGGACTGAGGAATGGAATGCTCCTTCGCTTTGAGTGGCCTTTGGATCAACCTACATCACTGCCAGTAAATGTGGATACTGCTTTATCTAATATAAATTTATTAAACTCTGAGGAAAATGTTTCTAAAAAGGTAGAGGACCTTCCTGCCACTCTTCAATTGATTGCTTTTCGTCGCATTGGCATTACTCCTGTTTTCTTGGTGCCTCTGGGTGACACGCTTGACGGTGATATAATTGCTCTAAGTGATAGGCCATGGTTGTTGCATAGTGCAAGACACAGTCTTTCATACACTTCTATCTCATTTCAGCCTTCTACACATGTGACTCCTGTTTTCTCTGTCGAGTGTCCGAAAGGAATGTTATTTGTTGCAGAGAACAGTTTACATCTGGTAAAAAATATTCATCTGTTGCACTTGCTGTTTGTTCTTTTTTGTGTGTTTGTGTTGGGGTGGGGGGGGGGGTTCTATTTCTTGTCTGTATTGCTGTGTTATTACTTATATTGTCTTTATCATGCAATTCTTCAGGTGGAGATGGTGCACAGCAAGAGACTTAATGTGCAGAAGTTTCATTTGGAGGGCACTCCACGGAAGGTCTTATATCACAATGAAGGCCGGATGTTGATTGTGTTGAGGACTGAGTTGAACTGTGAAACATGTTCGTCTGACATATGTTGTGTGGATCCCCTGAGTGGTTCAGTACTGTCATCTTTTAAACTTGAACTTGGAGAGACAGGAAAGTCCATGGAATTAGTAAGGGTTGGAAGTGATCAGGTGCTGGTGGTTGGGACTAGTCTGTCTTCTGGTCCGGCCATAATGCCGACTGGTGAAGCAGAGAGGTGTCACATCTATCATTTCTTTCTTTTTTTCCTTCAGTTTAGTCACAAGCTAATTGACAAGTTTCTTTGCCCTTTAACTATTGAATTACTGACAACTCATCTTTCCAGGACTGGATTATGGGTTGTATGAGTTAAATAACCTAAATTGCTCTTGGGCTACTTGTAAGCTGCTTCTTAAAGACCATACTTGCCTCAAATAATCTAACAAAAAAGAAAATAGATTGACTTAGCTGAGTTTTACAACGGGGCAAAAATGCAAAATCTGTATACTAAAGATACTGAGTATAATTTATAAATAATTAAAAGTAAGCTTTACAGAGAAACATCCATCTCTAGTTCATGCTTCACCAACCAAAACAAGACCTTTAAACTTCTTTTCCCATGATCTATGAAAGACCTGTTTGGAGAATTTTTTTCACAAGGAGCACTGTGTTCTCTGGAATGGTGGTTCACAGATTTAAACTTTAGGACACTCAAAGTTTTCATGATATGGCATGTATGGCTTTGATTGTTTTCTGTGTTACAGCATTGCTATCATTGGTGCAACAAGAATGTAATATGTTCAAGTCTAGGGTAGCCCTAGCTGCACTTTAGCAATAAATGCTTGTAAGTAGTTGTATGGACACCAAGATAAAACTCACTTAATCTGTATAGCATCCCTATTGTGTGTTATATACATGAAGCGTTAGTTGTACTTTTTTTAGCAGATTCGCTATTCTATGATGTTCTCTTTTATTCTTGTATGTGGTTTAGTATGGAAACATTGGATTACTGCCAACAAACTTCATTTTGCCCAGTTTTATGAGAAATTCCTAATATTTTATGAGAAATTCCTAATATGTTTTTCTGTTAATATTGTAAACTTCAAGCAGAGAAAGTTTCAATAAAATCTTTTAATTAGTTAGTCATATGGTAGCAATGTGATAATTGGATGCTTCTTTTGCAGTACCAATGGCCGTCTTCTTGTCCTCTGCCTTGAACATGTGCAAAATTCAGATAGTGGCTCAATGACAATGTGTTCAAAGGCAGGGTCATTATCTCAAAGAACTTCACCATTCCATGAAATTGTTGGATATGCCCCAGAACAGCTATCGAGCAGTAGTCTTGGAAGTAGCCCTGATGATAATAGCTCTGATGGCATTAAACTTGATGAAAATGATGCGTGGCAGTTGCGTTTGGCTTATGCAACCACTTGGCAGGGAATGGTGCTTGCCATCTGTCCTTATCTTGATCGTTACTTCTTAGCATCTGCTGGAAATGCTGTAAGTTGTAAAATCTTGCCTTTTCCCCTATTTTTAAATTTCTCTCTTTCCTCACCAAAAGGTTCTGTATCTATGCTTAACAAATGCTAATTTTAACACATTCATTCTACGTGGTCTGCTGATTAAGATATTGTGTTGTTATTCAGTTCTATGTTTGTGGTTTTCCAAATGACAATCCCCGAAGAGTGAGAAAATTTGCTGTGGGAAGGACACGCTTTATGATTACATCTTTGACTGCCCATTTTACTAGAATTGCTGTTGGTGATTGTCGTGATGGTATCCTGTTCTATTCTTACCATGAGGTGAGTAGCAATGGCTGTTTCTCTTTCATTATATTTTTTTTTACCAAATAACAAAGGTAAGCACTAAGAAAGTACTTTTGGAGTTCTAGTTTTCATGGACTCTCCTTGTTAAGACTTGCTGAGAGATTGTAGTGTTATTCTATATTGACGTTTTGTTTAATTTCTATTATTTTATGATGAAATTGTCCTGATTCTTTACCGTTTTCCTTTCCTTTCCTAATAAATTTTCTTAATTAGGTGCCCCTTCCCCTCACTTCATATGCTTTTGTATTAAAAGTTGTCTTATGATGTTTTTAATTGACATTGAAGGATCATGGTCCTCTTGTCATGATATTGTTTGCTAGGTTCGTTCATTAAGAAAAAGCAATATTGAACTTGTTTTTTGTGCATCTTTCTATGCTAGGAAGCAAGAAAATTGGAGCAACTTTACTTTGATCCATTGCAGCGGTTAGTTGCTGATTGCATTCTCATGGATGCTGAGACAGCTGTTGTTTCGGATCGTAAAGGAAACATTGCTGTTTTATGTTCAGATCATTTGGAAGGTAAGGCTGAGCAAATCTTGAGTCTCAAGAGATCAGATACCAATTGTATCCTCTTTTTTGTATAATTCTTGCCTATCTCTCTGAACTTTTTATGTGCTTAGGCCTTAGGCTTTTACTGTATGAACTAATTGGTTTTGCTGCAAACAAGAAGTTTCGTGGCCGTGCTTATGGCTGTGATAGATTTGTGCCCTATACCAGAGCATTTAATCAATTGTTTGATTTTCAAATTTATATAATAAATACTGCCTGTATGGAAGTTATTATTATACAGGGTGATCTTTCTTCTCGCTGACTGAATAATTACACTTTTGTTGACAAATATTAAGAAACCTTGTACTTTGTATATGGTTGCTACCTTTTGACTGTTTGAGAAGCAATAGTAATTCATTATTTTTTTCATATTGTGCAGTTTGTGTTATGATTTAAGGTGTTTATGTCAGTGTGATGCATTGTTACAATTTTTTTAAATCTTTTTTCATGTTATTGCTGTACTTTATTTTTTAAAAAGCTTCTAGCTTAATTAGACTTTTTATGCCCCTGAAACAAGATTCTGACCTTAATTTGTTCTTCTGCTCCTGCCTCAGACAATGCCAGTCCAGAATGCAACTTGACACTAAGCTGTGCTTTTTATATGGCTGAGGTAGCCATGAGCATTCGGAAGGTACATCCTTTAAATGTATCCATGAAAGGTTATTTATTTGTATTATTTTTGTAGAAATTTGAAGGGAAAAGTTGTGGATCCAATTTGCTGAAAAGAGATAGTGACAATGGTTGCTCTCCTTGTAGTCCACTTGTTTCCTCATTAAGATATACTGACTTACAGAGGAATTACCTAAACTTCTAGGGATAAAAAGGCTGCAATCTTCCTAAGCCTTTATAAGGGCTGGTAGTAGGCCAAAAGGGACTTAGTGCGCACCTATCTCATGCCTTATAATGTACATTTTTCACTGTGATTTAGTGTATTTGGTTGGAAAGGAATGCTTGAATCCTTAAAGGTGGCTCAGCGACTCTTAATGACTTTTGGGAAAGGGTCTTAGTCTTGCTTCCCTTTGGTGGTCTTTTCATGGTTTCTTTCCCCCCTTTTTGACTTTTTTCTCTTTTTGGAGGATGTCTTATCCTCCTCTATTGTAATTGTCTTTCTTTTTGATAAAGCTTCTTTTTACATACATTAAAAAAGTTGATGTGTTTTATCTTATTTTTATTATTGGTAGCAAGAATTGAGTTTGGGTTTTCCCAAACATAGTAGTGCTCAGCCTTTTTGGCCCCCCCTGTAGTCTTGCAAATGCTACCCTTCCATCATTTGCTTTTTATTTTTTGGCATGTTTCTATAAGATTGATTGTTGTGGATTCTGTGTTTGGGAATAGTTTCTTCATACGCAGGGCATTGTCCTGTAAATATGTATGAATGAGGAAAATAGAAGTTGCTGTTGTTTGATATGTATTTGATGATGTCTTGTGTAATCTGTCAATATATTGCCATTCGTTCCGCATTCCCCTTATTTGCTGTGCATAATTCTCTTGATATAATTTATACTTCTATTTCAGGGCTCATATTCACACAAACTTCCAGCTGATGATGTTTTGCAAGGTGGCGATGGCCCCAAGACAAATGTTGATTCATTACAGAATACTATAATTGCTACTACTCTGTTAGGAGGCATAATGATCTTCATCCGTTTATCAAGGTACCAGTCAATTCTGGATGCAACTTTCTTCACAAATATTACAGTAAATGATTATTGCAATTTGGGGCATTTAAGTTGTTGGATGGCAGCATCAGGCCACTGCTTGGATAATTATTTTCCATGTACCTGTAGGATCATGTGTTCTACATTTCTTGCATTGTAGTGATGTAGCCTTAAAAGTTATTTGAATAGAGGAAACGAGTAAATATGATTTATATTCTCACACTGATGAGGGACATGGGATACCCATCGAGATTTTTTGTTCAGGCCACAAAATGTAACTGCGTAAATCATAGTATTCTGTATATATATAAAGTTAAAAACCATGTATTGACATTTGCAATCTTCAACTTTCACTGGATTGATGAATTCAGGTTGATGCTCTAGTGCAGATTAGCCCTTATCTCTTTAATTTGAGTTCTGACAGATGCATCATTTGCCTGTGTAGGGAAGAATATGAGCTCTTAGAAGCTGTACAAGCTAGACTTGCAGTCCATCCGTTGACTGCACCTATTCTAGGAAATGATCATTATGAGTTTCGTAGTCGTGAAAATCCAGTAAGCACTACTAACTGGATTCAATTTTAGATTTGGCATGTAATTATTTAATGCAGTTGTCGTTACTGTGTTCTCTAGCTTTTAGTTATGGGACTTCTCGTTGAAATCCTTTAGCTTGTTGAATTAATTTCTCCATCTATTTTTAATTTTTGTTCTTTTTTCAGAAAATACTTTGTTTTCCCTTTCTTTCATCTGCTTACTGAAGTCCAATATCTTACTTTCATCTTAGAAAAGTTCATATTCTGAGAACATAGAAGAAGCTGGTTTTTATCTTGTGACGATTTATTTTCTTCAGTCTCAGTTTCCTTCTTGCTCTATTTTCTAATTCATATTCTATATACAAAATTGCTTAATAAGGTTCCTTCAGTCATTCGTATGTTTACATTTATTTTACCTTGTGGGCAGGTTGGAACACCCAAGATACTTGATGGTGACATGCTGACTCAGTTTTTGGAGCTAACCAGCATGCAGCAAGAGGCCATTCTTTCTTCTGAACCACTAGATGTGGTAAAATCAACTTTGAAGCCACTCCCACCTTCGCATTTCCAGGTGAATCAGGTGGTTCAACTTCTCGAGCGAGTTCATTATGCTCTCAACTAAATATGCCTTTTGATGTCCTCTGCTATAGAAAGTGGTCTCCTAGCTTTAATGGAAGAGTTCCATACTATGTCCATTTCTTTTGGGCCTGGAATATGAACCACCTGCATCGTGTGAGTTAGCTATGGACCTAAACTCTGTATATCCGATGGCCAAATAGTGGGTCAACAGATATACAGGGAATGCTACACTTGGCCGAGGGTGCAGTCCTCTTCCAATACATAGTATATTAGTCTCCTTTATTTGCATGTATTGTAGCATTCACATTACGTTGGGGAAAGAAACTGTACAATAGCTAAAATATTGAGATTAGTATTCTTCTCATTTTTTAAAGTTAGGAATAATCTTTGTATATTCCTTAATAAAAGAATCTTGGTGTTTGAGCACTTTAGGGCCATATAAATTTGGTGGGATTTTGGAGTTTGTTGGAAGGAAAATATTCTTTAATTTCCGAGTTTTTCTCTTTAATTCCAACAAAATTTTAAATTTTTATTGAAGAAAAATGATACTAGGACCTAAGGGACTAATCCAAACTGGAGGCCAAAAGGTGAGGAAGTTCTAATAAAAAATGAAATGTCATTTTACTGATCCAATCTTATTTATTTTTTAGTAGTGAATGCTGAGTCTATTTTGAAAATCTTAATCACGTAAAGAATATATACATGATTAGTCACAATTAAATCTGGCATTTAAATTCGACAATAACCGATTTTACTAAAGTTACAAAGAGACCGATCATTAAAGGTAAATATTTTACAAGAGAAAATGACTTATTTGAGTAATTAGAGGATAGAAGTCACCTACAATCTTCGACCAAACGAAGACTAATCTGGTAAAGAAACAACTCTACATCCAAATAAAGATAGACTACACAGTAAATGCATGGTGCCGAATTCAGCCACGTACAGGTATAATGGCTGAATCTACCACTTACCTAATGCATTAAGTTGCGATGGATTTTGCTCTACATAAAGGGTTAACTGCATTCATGCTGCTTTTATAGGGGCTGCAATCCATTATACGAACTTCTAGGGTCCTTATTCTTGGTTATTGACCGTGTTTATTTGTTAATTTCAATTTGGTGTATATACGTTGAGTTCATATATTTAGAATTCTCTCTCTCTCTTTTCTTTTTGCATTTTCATTCAACTTGGAGTCCCTTCTTCTGCGATATTATCCAGCCAAACTTATGCAGAAGATTACTAGCATTGAATAATAGATGAAAGTCTACCGCACTTGGTTACAACTCAAGAGTGCTATTTCTGAATTGAGGTGATGACAGAGATATATGTAAGTAGGATATGTATGCAAGTCTAATTAAGAAATTACGTGAATTGCGTTATGCTCATGGCAAGAGAATAACTTTCAGAACATTATGTCAGTGTAAGTAACCCATTAATTTCAGACAAAGCAGTATCCTTGTGGCGGTTGGAACTTACCTAACTAATCTTGGCGATATGCTTTTCCTCTTCTGTCTCTTTTCATTTATTAATTTGTCAACTATATCTACCCATTCAATGACGTGTCTGTCGTGCCGTGTTGCGCATCACTGTTTCTATCCATATTTGAATAAATTGATATTGTATAAAATTTGATACTTACATCCTTTAATATTTTATTATAAAAATAATAATTATGTTGATTTTTCATATCAAATTTTATAAAAATAAATAACTATTAATATGCAAATAAATGATTATAAAATTTTTATATTTGAAATTATGGTTAATTTTTAAATGTAAATGAGACAACAGACAATTTTAAATTAATGTCAAAATTTGTGACGATGATAAATACATTTAAGAACTTCGTAAACAATGATTCAATGGAAAGTTATTTAACAAATATCAATTCCTTCTCGATCTCTCACACGTCATCCGAAAAATATTCATTCAGCAATTATTTCTAAATAATAATATTATTAATTATTCAACGTTACAAAACTTGAGCAGTTTGTGCTACATATACTGTACAGCTCTTTTGTTCTACAATTGTTTGTACACCACTTGAATCAAGTTCTTCCCATCTTTTTCATAATTGACTGTTACATCGACAAAATATGGAAACACTGCGTGATCAAGGAGGAGACATCGTTAAAGCCCTGAATGCTACTATCTATGGAAATGGCACTCAAACCTTAGTTCTGGCTCACGGACATGGCACAGACCAGACCTCAAGGCACTACCTTGTTCCCTACTTTGCACACTACTTCAAGGTTCTGGTTTTCGACTTGGCTTTCTCACCAAATTTGAAACCTAATGTTTATAATCCATCCAAGTATGCTACTTTCGATGGATATGCTCAGGACTTGTTGGATCTTCTTCATCAACTCAATTTCAATGACACTATATTCATCGATCACTCTATGTCTGCTATGATTGGATGCTTGGTTGCATCAAAGAATCCACAGCTCTTTCAACATCTAATCTTGCTCAGTGGTTCTCCAAGGTAAAACAAATCTTTTTAATATCACGGTTTGGTCTCCGTGCATGAATATTATCGCTGACAGTCCTTACTATCATTCCTAGTTTTCGATTTTCTTTTAATTAGCTTCCCTCATGTAGGTAAATAAAATGTAGCAGGTGATTATACAATAAATCGGTTAAATATACTTTGGTATGATTTTATTGGCTTATTGTATATGTACCTAACGCAACTGCAAATTTTCTATATAGGTACCTCAATGCAGAAGGATATAAAGGAGGGTTCCAAAGATCAGATCTTGACATCATCTTCAATGAAATAAACCAAAATTTCTCAGGTTGGGCCCACATCTTTGCTCCAAAAGCTGTGGGGGAAAACGATCCAGCTGCCATTACTGAATTTGAGAATGGCACTAGTGTTGTTAAAACAGTTTTTCTAGGTGATCTATGATGGATCTTGCCACGAGTTCTGGTGCCTTGCTCGATAATTCAATCTAGAAAAGACTATATTGTTCCAGAATCTGTTGCATTTTACATAAACAGAAAGCTGCGTACTCAGTCCAAGGTGAGGATTCTGGAAACAGAAGGTCATTTTCCTCAGCTCACAGCTTACCCTTTGCTATTGAAAGTTCTCAAAGGATCTTTGTCTATCAAGTGACCGTTATGTTTAATTAGTCATTTTGTTACTCCCATTAACCAATTACGGTGCCAAGTGATTAACAGTAGATCGGATGTCGTAAAGTGAGCACGAGAGTAAGCATTTCATCTATAAACCTCTAATGTTTCAAGCAAAAGAGTAAGCATGATTACGAGTCCATTTGCCGTGAAGTGATCATAGTTACCAAATGTCATAAATTAAAATAATCTCCACAAATTCAAGAATTAACTGAATAAAAACAAGTCTAGGTAGGGATAGCTTATTTATCAACAATTAGTGAGGAATTCGCGTTATAAGCATCTGCATTCAACATTATCGTTCGCAATCAAAACAACATCAAAATTGATTTTAATCAAACCACTACATTAAAATCGTTTGTACAGTACAGTTGAGGGAAAAAAACAGTTGCCTATTTCCCTCTGTAATCCTCAATTTCACCACAATTTAGTAACAAAAATTAGTAAGCACCCATCATTTCCTTTCAGGGTGCAGATTTGATGAATAAAAAAGACCTCCATTTCGTCCATTAGCTCTCGCCCATGAACTCAACTTATGCTGCCAATAGCATGTTAGCCCTATGATGTACTGTTAGAACAACAAAAATTACTGTGGCATATAACCAAAACCCAAATCCTATTTCCCAGAGACTTATAAATACTTGCACTGCCTGATTATCATGCCGGAACAACACAATCCATTAATGTCTCTAGATTTCCAGTATACTGCTTCTAGGGTTTCTGCTTTTTTAGCAAGACTCTTAAAGGTCAGCAAGACCATAACTATATATAGAGCAGCCATCAATTTGCATCAAGCTAGAGTACTCTCGACATATTCCATTGCTTTCTTTTTCACATATTCAATCCGTTCTTCACCACCTTGCGACTTCTCATACTCAAGATACTTTTTAAATAAGAACTGCAAATTCAAACAAAAAAAAGGTGTCCTATTAAGGCTGACTGGAAAAAAAAAATGTGGGGGGGGAGGGGGGGGTGGTGAGGTGTTAGACGAAGAAAAAAAGCAAAATCAGGAATATGGAATTTGTACACACTTTCATCTTTTTAGCTGGGAGGCTCAGACTGATTGCCCTCTCAAACAGTGCACGAATTACATCTGTGTCTTTTCGTTGAATTTCCTGCCAAGTACATGAGAACGTTTAGATAATGATAATACTGATACAAACAGAACAAGATGTGGCTTTAAAGGATTACTTGATCAAGATATACGCTCCACAAGTCTGTTCTCTTTGGGTATTCCCGTAAAATTCCTTCAAACAAGGATCGCCCCCTATCAGGAACCCCAGCTTTAAATTCAAGAATTGCTGTCTGTGAGATGAATTTAATATGCTTATGTCTGGGAAGGCTTAACAAAGCACGACTGACAGCAGACTGAATTCCATCCTGGTTTTGCTTCAAAAGTCTTTGTAGAAGCCTCAACCAAACCTTAATCCAGTCCAACATTAGTCCTTTACATGAATATTATATTATTTGAAGGCCATGAAAAATAGATATTACATATAGAAAACCAAATAATACCTTGCATGAATGCTTAAACTTCTTTGTCATTTTATTGACAAGTTCATCAGCTAAGTCATACTGCTCGGTCCTCTCATACATACCTAATAGAGCTAGATGAACTTTTTTGGAATCATTATACTGCAGTGCTCTTTGGAATACTTTCATAACCGCCTCCTACAAACAGAAGCTTAACTAAAGATAAATATATAACCATGTCAGTCACAAACTAAGTGAAATTGCTGTCTCCTTATTACCTCTTTAGGGTTTCCAAATTTATTTTCCAAATTAAAGTAGGCCTTCCAAATATTGAGCTTCTCATTTTCTTCCCGAATGTTTATTGTCCTCAAAGCCCTTGAAAATAAGCATGCAACGAGGTAAATGAAGTCAGACAATATGAAATAACAACACCGATGGTGAACCCATGAGAAATTGAGGGTTAAAATAGCTATTGATGACTCTAGGCTGCAGTCAAACCAGAAATGACATCCTTCCTAGGTTCAAACCCACTTATATTCCACGACTAATTTGGTTGGCACACAGATTAAAGTATGAATCTGTGTGGAAAGAAAGTATGAATCGGATTAAAGTAAAGAATAATAGATGAGTTAATAATTGTGAAATACCTTTCAGCAATTGCACGGGCTTTCTCAACATCAGCCATGGAAATCATGAAATCCATGTATTTTATCCAAATGAAACTACTATTAGAAGAGCGTCTAACCATCTTTTCAAACTCATCAGCTGTCCTTGGTATGTCCTCCTCCAGTAGTCTTTCCTCAGCAGCCCTTATTTCTTTCTCCCTGCAAAGTACCATCACCATTTAATACAAATCAAAAGGAAAAATAATAAATTCACAGAATTCAACATTGCTCAGCAGAGCAAGAACCAAATAATTACGAGCATTGTACCAACCGCTCTTCCTTTGCTTTTTTCCTTGGGCGTCTCTTTTGCTTTTCATCTATAGTTTCCTCGTTTGCATGCTCTTGATTTTGACTATTAGAGTTATTTATATCAGATTGATCAAAATCCTCGATAGTGACATCAAGTGGAGGAATGGATGCCCTAGCTTCTGCTCGCAAAAAAGTTGGGCATTGATCATTTTCACCTTCGATATTCATAATTTCGGTATCAAGCAAACTTCTATTCATTGAAGATGTAGACTTCAATTCATCTACAACAGGTTTGTCTGCTTCCCGCTCTAAAGAAACCTCAAGGGCAGGTTCGTCCATCAAATATGAATTCTTCATTCCCAGAGAAATTCTTTGTCTTTCTTCATCTACCTGGTCATACATGTTAGGAAAATGCAAGAGATAATAAGCACCACAATCCCCACTGATAAAGCAAACAAGAGAATAACGATGGATAGTTGGAAATATAATCATAATAAATAAGAAACCTCAAGGGAGTGTCAATAATAATTATGGATAGTAGGAAATATGTGGATTAGGATCCTCTCATGTCAGAGAATAACATAACAGTGCCATGTGAGGAAGGAGATAAACACACAGTGAGAATATACCATTCACCCATAGTCTCTATTATGTAAATGGGACCCACATTCAATCAATTTTGTCTCTCTCCTCAGATCACACCATCATGTTATTCCTCACATGAAAGGATCCAAATTTGGAAATATGTATATTTATTTACGGTAATGTTTTGATAATTTTGGCAGATTAAGAGTCCTAATAAGCGATGGAAGAGGAGAAAATTCTGAAATTTATTTCGGCTCTTGCATAATTTTAAGAGAACTGTTCTCAATTGATCAAGATTTGAAAATTACTAGAAGATAATGTGCAAATCAAGATTTGGAAATTACAGATGTTTCAAAAATATCTTGATTCAGATTGATAGAGCAAACTAAGATTCTAGATGTTCTAGAATTCTTAAGGTTCAAACACATTGGCATTGATTTCATTTACTATGAGCCATTCAACATATGATTTATTGAAAAATCAACCAAAGATGCAGAAAGAAATGAATCTTGATAGCACAAATATGCAATAAAATAAATATTCTAGAATCTAATAATATGGAGTGAAGAAAAACTATTGTCACACAAGGGGTCAATTATGATAATGTATTTAACGATAATATTAACGCAAATATAGAAGGAAATATTTTAGGGAATATTATTGAAAAGCAAAGCAATATCAAGTTATTATATGGTCTAGGAGTATTGTAAATGGGTTTGTTATCAATCAAGTTTCATTTTTCTGCATTTCTGGTGAGTTCCAGAATTTTTTTCCTGCTTGATTTTATAAATTCTACTAGAATTATACCTAGCTTAATACAGTGCTTCTGTCCTCTGATTATACTTATAAACATATATAGTTGGCAGCCAACCAAAGTAAGGTAACCAAAAGGTCTAAAACATTTGAAGCTGCTGTACTCAAATTACCTTCAATATTCTTGCATTTACTTTTTCTCCAGCTCTAAACTTCGTGTCTATGTTGTCAATACGATCATCAGAAATCTCTGATACATGGCATAATCCAACCTAGGTAATTGAAAGAACTTAATAAAGTGAGATAATCCAACCACTTCAATTGAAGTTTCAGAGAACATAATTTGACATAAAAATACAAGCAGACATTACTTGGATGGAGCTGTAAGCATATAGACCATCCAAATAAAACTATGGATAGATCACGAAATTAGAAAGTAAACAAATATAGTATTTGATATTAAGTTGAGAGTATTGAAAAACTAAAAGCAACAACTAAAAATATAACTTTTCATTTCATTTTGGCCGCAAGACTATATATAACAGGAATCACAGATGGCTTTGAAGAAAGATGTAATGTACCACGTTTTTGTTGTCAATTGCTATGAATAAACCGTATGACTCCACCCGCTTAACCCTGCCAGATATAACATCTCCAACATGCAGATTACTCAAATCAGCAATTTCAGATTTTGTTCTACTGGTAACATTTGATTTCTTCAATGTAACTTCAACACGATTTGAAAGAGGCTCCACAGATAAGACCCTGCAGTTTTCTGATTCAGTATATTTCTTCATTCATCTCATGTTTGAAAATATGGGGGTTGATCACTTACCTGCCAATGACAAGCTTCCCAACAGGAAATTCTTTTTCAGGATCTTTAACATATTCATCAGAGAGATTTGACAGTCGAATCATGGCATCAATTTTTCGTGAGAGCAAGATGAAGCATCCTTTTGGTGTGACATTTTTAACATATCCCTATAATGGCCAAAAAAAAAAAAAAAACACATTCCCAATTAGATTTGAAGGTTCAAATCTCAGCAAGGAAGTTTATTACAATTACAATTGGACCAGAAAGCATTCACACATCTCATGATGATTTACTACTGCCTCTCAAAAATAGAATTAAATACGCTAAAAGTAATACAATACAGATTTTAGTGTCAGAATTTGACGAATGGTTTGAACATTGAACCAATTAGATTTAAAAAATGGAAATCATACTGAATTACCAATTCTTTTAGGTGGTCAAATAATTTGAAAAGAAAGTATTTTTAGCAGGTGTTCCTTAAAGTTTACAAGAACATAAGATCTAAACAGTTATGATAACGACAGATCTTCCTGTTATGAGCATATTTGATACGATACTAGAGCCGATTAACCCCATTATTCCCATAAAAAGAGGGCCAAGTAAGAGGAAGAAACATTTACCACCCCCTAACTACCTATTCTAGAAGAAAGAATATTCCTCAAGACTCATCACTGCTTCTGCTGGAGTTACTGGGGATGTCCCCACTATGTTGAAGTGCAGACTCACGTCTGCACTTTTCCTGATTTCTAGTATTCAATTTAGTTTTCAGCCTCTTTATGCTTTCCTAGTTTTTAGGCATGTTTCCTAATTTAGTGCAGATGTGCTATTTTCTGTTTTATGCAATTTAGGAGGGTATCCTGATTATAAATGCCCCTAGGCAGATTTCCTTTTCATCATCTTAACTCTGTTTAATCAATTATGTATTTGGTTTTAGTCCTACCTAAGGGCTCAAGTAGTGGAGATTATTAGTGTCCAGACTCTAGCACTCAATTTTCTGCCGCTACTCTTTTTATGTCTATCAAGTTTTGATGGTGCTAACAATCTTGCAAACACAAGACATCATCATATATAATGGCTTTCTCAAAAAGGCATTTTATTTAAATGAAACCATTACCAAACAGTAGTGAGTGTAACCCTGATCTGAGGCTTGTTATAAGAGGGGGGGAGGGGATGGGAAAATTGGTGTGTTACTCAAACAAAACGAGATCATTATTGCAAAATACTCTCAATCTCTCTGCATATCAGAAAGGGAAACTCCCTTAAAAACTGTATAAGCATGCCATAAACTTAAAGGTCAATGTGATATTGACAACTTAAGATTTCACCAAGCATGTTTGTTAGTACACACTACACAAATAACATTAGAGAAGCTACATTAAAGACTAAAGCGCAAAAAAAAAAAAAAAACAATGTACTTAAGAAACAGATCAAGAACAAGAATTATCCGGTACCTGTATAACCATATCAGGATGAAGATCCTCAATCTTCTCAACACATTTGCTATTAGTAGACCTGGAAAACCAATAATATTGTTATCTTGACCCTAATGCTTTGTCAGCTTCCGCAAGATAGGAGCATATTATGGCATCTAAAATTAAATGATCACCAAGTATTTTTAAGTATACACTCAGACCACAGCAAGCCACATATATGTTTTAACATGATGAGCTAAGGAAAGGACAGTTAAATGGATGAAGAACCACATTAAACCCTTATTAGTGCAATATTTTGGAGACAGATAAATTAAAAATTTCAAACTTAAAAGCTGCACTTTATGTAGCTCCCGAAAGGATAGGACTACATATGCTGTGAGCTATGCTAGTTGGATCAACATTGTAATTTTTGTCTGTTCTTGGTTGGGTCTGATAAAGGCTCCGCTCCTAACCACAAGAACAATCCACTTAGACATACTATAATTAATTTAAAAAATTGTCTCAATGAGTCTTTCTAAATTTGTCTAGCCAAAATGAAGGCTCAAGTAAGTGATTTTACAGGCAAATGCAATAGAATGATTAATAGGGCAAAGACTTGGAGCTCATTCTGTCTGTAAGTCTCATTACTTACACAATGTTGAGAAATTCCTTGGAGTTTTGAGAAGGCATCCCATCTGAAGATCGAAATGACAAGTCAACATGAACATTACCCTTGACAGAGTGACTGATTTCAAGAACCACACATTTGACAAACTGCCCTACATGATATCCAGACAATGGGTCAGGCACCCATGTGTCTGTAAGTTCAGTAAAATGAACTCTTCCATATGTATGAGGACCAACATGGACAAGCAATCCACCAACACCTGAAAGTATTTTAGAAATCCTTCCTGCCATAATATCTCCTACATGAATATAAGCTGCCAGATCATCATTCACAGTATTTGTTTGTTGATCATCCAGTTTGACCCCTATGTCATCACCAACTCTATGACGTAGAGCAGATAAGGGATGTAGAACCAACCGCAACAACTTCTTCTCTGTGTTGATACTGAGAATATAACCAGAAATATGTTTTCCCACATAAAATCGATTCTGGAAATCCTCAAGTTCATTGGGTTCACAAGCACTGTCAAGAATATAAAGCTGGGCCCTCACATTCCGAGATATTGTTAACCAGACCCATTCACTTTCCACTTTATATACATAACCAGTGACACATTGCCCAGTTGAGAATTCAAAATTTTCACTAATATTGTCTTCTACATCACTGGAACCTGGATTGAAATTAAAAGTAGAGTTGAAGATAATGCATTGAAAATTATAGCCCATATAATATAAAATATCACAAATCATTATAACAAAACAAACTCAGAAAGGATAATAATAATATGGGAAGACTAGAATTATATAAATGAACACAAAAGCTAATTTAGCAAAGGGTTTTTATGATTCATTTTAGAACCTTCTTAAAGACCATGGGGACCAAAGGCATATGCAAACGCTCTCTTCATCATTGACATACAGCTGATATCAATAAAATTACAACAATGATGGTAATAAGGATGGTACTAAAAATATGTATAACTCCCAAGAAGAGAAAAAACAGCAATTAAGGTGTTTCCTTCATTGACCAAGTACAATGTAAGCTTTAAGGCAAAGTGTTTCCTTGACAAAAGCTATATTGTTATACATAATCAAAGAGAACATAATTTAAGCAATTAATGTGTTTCAAGGCAAAATGGGAAGTTATCAGGAGGCAATTATGAAATGAGGCTACTAAGAAAATAACCAAATTAAGATCAGCTAAGAGTTTTTGAAGGAAGTACAAATTTGAACTAGTAAATAATCATATATAACAAACCTGTAAGCATTTTAGGTCTGATTGAAAGCTCCCACTGCGAGCCCTTTCTACGACTATCTGATTCATTAGGCCTTGCAACAATCCTTGCTGTCACTGTTTGCCCAATTTTGTAGCTAGCAAATGGATTTTCCAAAACATCTGTATCATGTACCTACACACACGTAGATAACCAGCAAATCAGGGGGGAATATATCACATACAAAGTAGCAAGGTAAAATGCTAAATTATATATCAGATATAGATGACAGTATGTTACCTCTGTTATGTGAATCCTACCACGTAGACCAATTCCAAACTTCAGTTTCAGTTCAAGAGGCTTGATTTCTGTAATCTGGACAAGAAGGTTATCCAAAAGAAAGATCATGATAGCTCCATATAACTTTGCAAATCACCATGCTATGAGAACCCTTCTCATGCACACATAAGAAGATACTAAACCCCAAGCACATACTCCGCTAAAATAAAGTTACATACCTCTGCCTGAACAAGAGATCCCACTTTATAGCTAGACTTCTTCTTGGCTCTTTTAGAACTAGAAGCCTCATTGACGTCACTAAGAAGCAAAAGCAGTCTTCCTGCTGTTTCAGCGCTTGGAAGGTCCATAACAGTTGCAATAACACTGACCAAGTAACCCATTTTAAATATAAGTCCACTTGTGAAGCATCAACAACCATATGTAAAGAAACTAGGCATACATTATTGAAAAAAAATAAATCAGAAAGGATTGAAATGTGCATATATTGATTATGAGTTATACTCCAACAGTAGAGACAGATACGGTAAAATATAATGAAAAAATCAAGATAACCTAGGAACAGAAGAGTTTCAAAGAGAAGCCGACTGAAAAGAACAGAATACAGCCAAAACCACACATTATCATATTTACTTCACTTCCTTAACCATTCCAACATCCAAAACATTTAGATAGATAAAAATCATATAAAACTGTCATTCGAAGCACATGAAATGTATCAAAAGGCTTGTTAATTCTGAAATGTTAAAGTCAACCATTGCCAATTGATGGAACCCAAGTGACTTGGGATACCCTCCCTCAAAAGCTAGCTGTAAAAGGAAAAGAACCAAGCCACTTATGTATCTCATCCAGCATCTCATACTATTTGATGTGGGACTTAGGTAGCCTATATTACTCTAGGGACATCCCATACTATCCTCATCCTCATTATAGCACCACCCCTATAGAGTCGACATCTCAGAGGCTGCACTCTGCGACACTTCACTCCATGTCACTTCACTCTACTGTGGTCAGCCCCTTCGTTGGTCAGAACCCTCTGCTGGTAGCCCTCTTCGTGTCATCACTAAATCAACTTTGATACCAATTAATGGAACCCAAGTGACTTGGGAAACCCTCCCTCAAAGGCCAGTCATTTTGAGAGAAGAACAAAGCCACTTAAGTACTCCATTGAGCATCCATACTACTAGATGTAGGACATGGATAGCCATACTAATCTAGGGACATCCCATACTATCCCCATCTCCATCACAAACTTAACAAATACCATAACCTTATAGAAAGGCCTTAGGCTTCTTTATAGAACTAGCAAGTGGGAAATAATTATCCATGGGTGAACAAGAAAAATTTTAGAAGGACAAAATCTAGCGAGAAGTCCAGTAGTGGAAAGGAGGAACAATAAATAAAGTTACAAGGGTTAGAAGAATCTTTGGTAGCTGAGGTTCATGAAACCGTTCCACCTTCAACTTACTAATGAAACTGCTACCACACTACTATTTGCAACTATTCTAAAAAACCAGAATTGCACCCCCTCCCTCCATTTTCCAAGAAAGCAACTCATCAACAGCAGCAATAGAAAATGAGTAAGTGTGATGCACATTTGAAGGCCAGATGTCAAATATAAGAGGAAGTTTCAATGATGACCCAAAAGCATGCTTTCCACCAAGCCAAAAGATTCAAAAAGCAGGAAGTAAAAGTGAGTAAAGCAAACTAATACCCCCCCCCCTTCTCTCCCCACAAAATAAAAAATAAAAAAAGAAACAGTAGTAGTAGTTATAATGGTAAGACAATAACAATGTAATACGGAAATGACATAAAATTGAAATGAGAGCCTATATTATCAGCCAACCCTTGTTCACCTTTGTCCATTTAAGAATTGCTTCTGAGGAAACCTTTGAGTATTATAGTCAGATAGCGATGCATATCCTATAGTATAATTATGATCTGGTATTGATAGAACCTGCTTCACAGAAAAGGACTTCAGTCAAATATGTTGATATACTCTAAACAAATTTCACCAATTGGCAACTATATTGATCAATGATATCAAACACTTGCCAAGTAGTTCTCCTTCACAATTTCCACTGCAGCATTCACTGTCAGATGTGTCACCAAGTCCCTTGATGCTTCTCTTCGTTTCTGAAATCATGATATGAGATTGATTTGGTCAAAATAGGACAAGAATAAAACAACCAATATAAACTCAATATATCTTGGTATACAATATTCCAAATTGTTTTTGGGCAAAACAAGATTTTTTATCAAAGACAACAAAAAGAAAGATTACAATGAATGAGAAGTCTCTATAGCTTCATGTTTGTATATATTTTACCCTGCAATGTCTCCACCACGTGGCACAAATATGCAATATGCAAACAATATGAATCAGGAAAGAAAGCACAACCTTCTTGTTAGCATGACTTGTGGAACCTCCTCCCTTGGATCCATTAATAAACTCTGGTCTTAGTGATAAGTCAACAAGGCGTTCGGCCTTAGCAACATCAAGAACCACCGCTTTCACAACAGAGCCTCTTTCTAATATAGTTCCAGCTACTGAAAGATTGCATTACCATAAGAATTAGTACTTGCAATTTGCATATGATTAAGAAATGACAAAATCTATATTACGTAATAAATTAAAGAGAGACAACTTGCGTAATAAATTAAAAACAACTTACATTGGTAATTTGTAATAAATCCAAAAACATCATTATAGTTTTCAAAGCTTATAACAATTCCCACTTCCTTAACGTCCTCAACTTTCCCATCAACAACTGTACCAATGTTAAATCCTTCAAGCCACTTTAAATCAGATCCACTAGAGCCCAAGTATTGCAACTTAGCAATCTGGATTCAGAGAGGCAGCGAAGATTTATAAGCATTAAAAATGTAAAAAGGGAAAAAGAAAATGATATATCTAGCACAGAAAAGTTCCATACTAAGAAAGAAGATGTATATGCAGTTCATTTTGAGTATCACAACATGGATGTAGGGCTAGATATCACCTATATTAAAGAGGTATATGATAATTCTTTGTACCTTTTCCTCCATAAGAAAGTAGTTTTGAATAAATGACGCATCTGTTGACGAGCATGATGTTTGCTTTAGAGAAAGAGTTATTCTACCAGTCTCGTTACTAATCTGCAAAGAAGAAATATAAAGCCTTAATTTATATTAGACCAAATTTTCATATATTAGAAATTGTCAGCCTCCAAAAATTACTAACTTCAAAAACATTGCTGCGAACAGATTGCCCAATGTAATAGGCTTCCAAAAGATTGGTTTTCTGGTCATCATTTGCCTATACAAAAAGAGGATATAACTGGCTTAGTCATTTAGAGACTAACACAAGCTGGTTGGCGAAAAGTGAAAGGGAAGGAGGGGCACTGTACAAAATGTAAAAAATAGAACACCTTTTTTCTTGGACAGAAACCAGTCAATCGACCAAGGAAGCGGACAAAGCAGCCAGTCTCAATTAAGTTACAAATATAGCCCTGCTCCACACAAAGAACTCATTCAGCTAGAGCAGAAAAGCTTGAAAACATTATTACTAATAACCGTCCCAAGAAAAAAAAAAAAAAACAAGAGCTTATGATGCGTCTATCAAAGAAAGCATAGGAAGCAGATATATCTATAAAGTGAAAATTTACATGCACAACTGAGTTTGGATGAATCTGACTAATATCTGCAGGAATCTGCTCAGATAATTTGATAAGCGAACTTTTGGCAGAAAGAACCAAATTGTTGCCATCAATATCTGCATTCATTAGAAAACAACTTAAAATTAATCATTTTTTTAGATTAAAAAATAATCTTATTGAAGAAAGGGAGTAGATACAAGTAATTACATGAAAGGAGGACAAGAGATCCTCTACAAATAAGAGTTAATAAACAGAAGAAAAGAAACAAAACTCTGACTCAACAAAGCCTTCCAATCCCTTTGAAGATCCATAAGGGATACTCCTCTAAACAAACCATTTAAGGAAACCCACAAGGAAGTCAAAAAGGTGATTCTTTTGCAAAGAAGATGAGGTGGAAGGAGTTTATTGTTAAAGACTCTAGCATTCTGCTCAGACCAAAGACACCACAGAGTTGCGAGTAACAACTTCAAATTAATAATCAAAATTCCTTTAGATGTTATCAGCTTTATGCATTAGGTTGAGAAAAATAACCAATGAATAAATTATGAACTACGGCTTCATAAATTTTAGACAATGACTGGACACTAAAACAATTCCAATCCTCAGAGGAAGACCTTAAAAGTACAATAAAGTACTAGAATCATGTGCCTATTGCCCATCTCTCCCTAGCACCTAACCTCATGTCAGTTTCTAGAAACAGCAAGACTTCTATCCTATCACATCCTGCTCTCAAACCCAAGCTTCCTCTCTTTTTGAATCATCCCCAATAGTCTGTCTATCATAACTTAAAACTTGTAAGTGACGGGAGCAAACAGTATCAATGAACTTAGTCCTTATAATATAATTAACCTAGAAATATGGCAACTCAATCACTGCAGCCAGCACAGATGCAACATTGAACTCATAATTGAGAAAAACATTTCCAGAATTAAGTAACCAGACCAATCTTATATGAACCACCTCTGCAATCAACCTGCTTCACACAAGTGTTAATTTCTGATTTCTCCTGGTATAACATCAACATAAAGGAGGAAACCTTGAAATTGGGAACTTTTGACTTCATAAGCAACATTTAATACAACAGTGTTTTACCTTTTCTTCCCTTGTTCAATATCTTTTTGTGTATGATGAGTGCACTATTTAATCAGTAATGTTTTTCTACTGAAAGGATCAGGACACTCTAGAGTAATGCACTTTCAAACTCATACCAACATGAACAAAATAATGTGTCATCCACATAAGGATTCAACATTGTAGATAGATCCATAAAACCAAACATTTTAGGCAGATTGATAAAGACTCAAAATAATAAACTTTACTGCCATGTCAATATTAATTTTCCAATCAATTGCTGAAGTTAGAATCATAGAGAATGTGCCCAGAGAATAGCAAGCTAAAATATGCTAAAAAAGTAACAGGTCAGCACAGAGCAACTCTAGAAGATAAAGATATACGCATATATAATGAAAGTAGGTCAGAGTTTTTCTGCCTCTGAACATTATATTATTCATCTATGAAGTACATAATATATATTGATTCAGGGAGGCGTAACTGCTGCCTTATCCTGACCAGTAAATTAGGGAATCCTAACAAAATGATAAACATAAAGATAACCTTATCCAAGACATTTAAATTTTAAACGCCTTAATAAACTGAAATAGGAACAACAAGATAAAGTAAAAACAGAATAGATAATGCCTAACAAAAGAGATAAAGCCTAATTTAAAATAACAATAAAATAAACTCCAACACTCCCCCTCAAGCTGGGTTGTAGATGTTGATCATTCCCAGCTTGAACCTTGGTTCTTCAAACCGTACTCTAAACAGTGCCTTTGTTAAGACATCAGCAACCTCAAAATGTGTTGGTACATGGGTAAATTCAATAACATCTTAATCAACTTTTTCCTTAATGAAATAAGGATCAATTTCAATATGCTTTGTCCTATTGCAGTGAATAGGATTCTTAGCAATGCTAAGAACAGCCAAATTATCACACATAACCTTCATAGGTTCTTCAAATTTAACTCTTAGTTCACTAAGCAACCTTTGTAGCCACATGCCTTCACATTGTGACAAGGCTCTATACTCAGCTCATGCACTCCTTTCCAACTTGCCAACTTGTTTCTACTCTACCTCAAAATATTTGGTTGCACAGCCTTTGTTCATATCTACCATAGAAATAAACTTGACCCAAAAGCAGCCAAGTGTATCTTCCTAGGATACTCCCCAACAAAGAAAGGTTATAAATGTTACTCTCCCATCCTTAAAATTTTTGTTTACCACCATGGATGTAACCTTCTTTGAAAACCAGCCCTTCTACACAAAAGCACCCATTCAGGGGGAGAATTCAGAAAACGTGCAAGAATGGGGTTTTTTGGAATCCCCACATACTATATACCCAAGCTGACCCTTAATCTAGAAAGCCCTAAAAACAACTCTGACCAGACACCTACAATTTCACCTGAGATACCAAACTCAGAACAGCCATACAGATCTGAAACAATGCAGCCAAACAGAACTGAAATAGTGCCTGAAACTGAAAGCGTACTGCAAGAACCAGAACTTGACAACAGTAGTGAAAATCAGCAAAAGGAGCCGCTATTGTACTCAAGAAGGAAGAGAAGGGAAGAAAGGGACTGCACACCTCTTGAGCAGAACAATCTACCTGAAACAGGTCCAGGTAATGATCTTGAGATCCCTATTGCACAGAGAAAAGGTGTTAAACATGTTCAAGACACCCCATCTCCAATTTTATTTCTTACAAACACCTTTCTCCTTCACAGAGCATTTGTTGC
Source organism: Senna siamea (assembly GCA_031216115.1). Lineage (NCBI taxonomy): Eukaryota > Viridiplantae > Streptophyta > Magnoliopsida > Fabales > Fabaceae > Senna > Senna siamea. The sequence continues at coordinate 25,185,066 of CM062366.1, read as the reverse complement.
TAGCTTTACTAGTGAAAAGATTCCTAAGAATGCTCAGGAGGCATTGGAGAAACCAGAATGGAGAATGGCTATTGAGGAAGAAATGGGTGCCTTTGAGAAAACTGGCACTTGGACAATCACTGATCTACCTGAAGGAGAGAGAGCAGCGAGGTGTAAGTAGATTTTCACAATCAAGTACAATCCCAATGGTAGCATCAATCGTTACAAAGCAAGGCTAGTGACAAGCGGTTTTACTTAGACATATGGAGTTGACTATCAAGAGGCTTTTGCCCCAGTAGCCAAACTCAACACTATTAAAGTTCTTTCTTTCTTTGGCTGCCAATCTTGATTGGCCACTCCATCAACTGGATGTAAGAAATGCCTTTCTAAATGGAGATCTTGAAGAGGAAGTCTATATGGAAGTACCTCCAGGTTTCAACAGAAATAGTGAAACCTTTCAGCTTCACAAGTCATTGTACAGGCTGAAGCAATCGCCTAGGGCATGGTTTGAGAAATTTACCAATGCAGTTAAAGGTTATGGGTACTCACAATGCCAAACAGATCACACCTTGTTCATTAAATTTTCTGCCGATGGAAGAATTGCTATTCTAATAGTATATGTAGATGATATTATTGTAATAGGTGACTTCGCAGAAGAGATAAAGTGGTTGAAACAAGCTCTAGCCAAGAAGTTTGAGATTAAAGAATTGGGTTAGCTGAAATACATCCTTGGCATGGAAGTTGCAAGGTCCAAATTGGGAATTGTAATATCTCCGCAAAAATATACATTTAGATTTGTTGGAAGAGACTGGAATGCTTGGCTGCAAACCAGCAAATACACCTATGGAAGCTATAACCAAGATTGGCGTTAAAGAAGATAGCATCCTAGTGGACACTAGTAGATATCAAAGATTGGTAGGTAAGCTCATATACCTATCTCATACTAGACCAGATATATGCTTTCCTGTAAGTGTTGTTAGCCAGTTCATGAATAAACCAACTGAAGAGCACCTTGAAGTGGTTCATTAGATACTTAGATATTTGAAAATGACTCTAGGAAATGGAATCTTCTTCAAGAAGGGATCAAATAGGAAAGCTGAAGTTTACTCAGATGTCAACTGGGCAGGGTCAATTATAGATCGAAGGTCTACCTCTGGATATTGCTCCTATGTCTAGGGGAACTTGGTGACTTGGAGAAACAATTTGTAGTGGCAAGAAGCAGTGCAGAAGCTGAGTATAGAGCCTTGTCACAAGGTATATTTGAAGGCATCTGGCTACAAAGGTTGTTTAGTGAACTAAGAGTTAAGTTTGAAAAATCTATGAAGGTTATGTGTGATAATTTGGCTGCTCTAAGCATTGCTAAGTATCCTATCCACCACGATAGGACAAAAAAGCATATTGAAATTGATTGTCATTTCATTAAGGAAAAAGTTAATTCAAGTGTTATTGAACTTACCCATGTGCTAACACGTTTTCAGGTTGCTGATGTCTTAACAAAGGCACTGTTTAGAGTAGCCATTGACATAATCTTCCTTGCCTCTCCCACAAAGGAACATCATGACTGATTGACTCCATTGAAGATAATTTTGTGCATTTAATTTGTGATTGGTAATGGACATTGGAGACATCTCAAAAGTTCCATGGCTATGTGAGGTTCTTGTCACAGACTCTGTTGCAGAAGAGGAGTTGGCTTTCTCAGTATCCATCGCCATTTGATGGCAGAATCTAATTGATTTGGAGGCTCAAACCAAAAAGCTCTGATACCATGAAAGTAGGTCAGAGTTTTTCTGCCTCTGAATATTATATTATTCATCTATGAAATACATAATATATATTGATTCAGGGAGGCATAACTGCTGCCTTATCCTGATCAATAAATTACGGAATCCTAACAAAATGATAAACATAAAGATAACCTTATCCAAGACATTTAAATTTTAAACGCCATGGTCAGGATAACTAACTTAAAAACAGGAACAATAAGTTAAAGTAAAAACAGAATAGATCATGCCTAATTTAAAATAACAATAAAATAAACTCCAACATATAATATAATTGATTTGACTCTTAATATTATATCCATAAAATCCCAAGTGACACTTGATGAGGCCCTGGTCTTTCTAGATTCACAATCAGAAATAAATTTCATATGACCATAAGTAAAACTTAGTACCTTCCCCAGCCTCCTTATCTACCCCCACTAAGGAAAAAAGCAGTTTCAAACCTCCCTGAAAAGGAAATGGTTATCTAAAAGCATGCCTCTAACAACTTTTCCGAGGTGTCAAGTTTGTTGTATCATTGTATAAAACCAACTAAAATCATTTATTAATATCTAACGTTCACCACAAGATCAGGACAAATAATTTCACAGAAACTGTTAGGGTTCTTGAATGTACCTAGAACAAGAAGTTGATCAAAATTATATCCAGGTTTCAAGACAGACTTCATCAAAGTAGCTTGCCCTGCATAATAATTAGCGTATTCAGCAATTTCATTAAAAAGCAGAAGCAACGGGAAACCCTTAATGAAGCAGAAGAAAACTTATACCATGATGATCTGCCAAGTGCTCCACAGATATTTTACCCCTTGAAAAACCTCTTGCATTGACATAAACAACTACATTATTGGAAGTTATTCTATCAACAACTCCAGAAACAAGGCTACCCAATTTAACCCTATCATCTTCAGAAACCCTGCCATTTGAATCACACATTGATTAAGCAGGGTTCATAATAAACCTATCCCATCATGGCTCTGGCACATTTCAATTATAGCCTACTACATAAGTCAGAATATAAATTAAAAGAAAAAACCTTGTAGGCTTTATAATGAAACTAAGGTTGATCCTCCGTAAAGCGGAAATGGAGCTGATTACCCGACATTTGACAACTTGTCCAACATTATACACTGAACCCGGATCACCTCCAGGCTCTAATCCAAGTTCAGATCTGTTTCAATACAAAAACATTAAATAATCAAACTACCAAAAGTAAAATGACATAGAAAGTAACAGTAACAATCAAATCATTACAGGAATATATTACTTCAGTTAGTCATTTAAAGTATTCTAGATGGCTGAACAGAAATAAAGGAGAAAAGCACATCAAACAAAACACGCGCATAAGCAGAGCTTCCTGCATTTTACAATTGGGCCAACCACAAAGGCAAGATCTTCATAACCAAACAAAAAAGTAACAGTAAAACCTTCCTCTGATGAGATGAGATGAAGCCATTGTCATCAATGAAATAAAAGTCACCTAATAAGAAGCACATTCTTACATGCAGACCATAATATTATTCCCAGCTACCATAATTAAGCCAGAATTATGACCAATATTCTTCCCCATACAAGCAGCTCTTGAGTTTGGAACTATCAGATCCATAAAAGGGAAATAAAAAATATGGAACAATTTGAACTGCAACAGTGGTGCTAGCAGGAATGAATGATTCAATGGGCTATTCCAAATAAGTATGTCAAGTGTAGGAATCTTTCACTGAAATTGTTAAACAACATGCTATTTGAAACAGATTACCAAAGATCAGAAACAATTGCTATAAAGAGCTCTCCAATTCTTATGCATGACCAACAAAGACGCCCACTTGAAGAAAGTATGAGTTGAAAACCAAGAGGAAGACAACAAAAGGAGAGGGGGAGATTCCTGTTCCACAAAAGTGTTATTTTTTTTCTAAAAGAAAAAAGAAATTTATTATAAAAAGTAAAGATACAGAAGATTATATGAATAGAGGACAAGGGATCCTCTACAAAAGAAAGCAAAAAAACAAAGAAAAAACAAGATTCTTAAGCAAACAAGGCCTTCCAATCCCTTTGGAGATTCATTAGGGAAACTCTTCTAAACAATTCATTTGAAGAAACCCACAAAGAAGACAAAAAGGTGATTCTTTCCCAAAGGAGATGAGGTGGTAGTGCTTTATTGTTAAAAACTTTAGCATTCCTTTCCAACCAAATGCACCACAAGGTTGCTAAAACTACACATCACCAAGGGGCCTTATTCTCCTTGTTCCTCCCAAAGCCTGCAAAATTGATGGAGGGAAGAGTCCCAACATTGGCTGGACAAACCCAACTCTCTTCGAGAAAGGTTCCACAAAAGTTTTATTCACAACAGCCCTACTTAGAGAAGCTCATATATGGACTACCATAAACATAAAAAAATATAGTAGACTGGGGTCATGACATATATCATTGAACAGATAAAATAAGAGACTAGCCTGGGAGCAAATCCTTGGACTCCATTGTAAAACCGTACAAAGCACCCATGCATTTCGATCTTTGCAATCCATCCATGAGTTATCAATCCATCAGTTGCATCAGCATATGAACTTATTATCCCAAGTTTTGATTTCACCTATAAAAAAATCAATAACAATATCTGCTTCAAAACTGGAATTAACACAAAATACATAGCTAAACGCTTCTAGTAATATATACATCATAATTTTTGGTTCACTGAAGAATGTTTAGGGACCAAAGCTGTCCACAGAAAAAGAAATAATCATAGGATATATTATCTCACCCTTTTCCTCCAACACTTCACTGTGTATTTCATCAAGTAAAGTTTGTAGTAAAAGGTAGCAGAATTCAAAGCTCAAGCAAACAAAACTGTAATATATCGCACTGTTATTACAAGATGCTTCACTATATAGATAAGTAAACAAAATTGCACATATAATGGGAAGACGATGATGAAATCAAGTGACCATCATATCTGATGACCCTTTTTAAAAAGAAGAAAAATTAAAACCTGTCAGCAAATACACAAACTGAAGCTTAATCAGCAGGAAGAAATTGTATAACAATTGCAACATCGTAAATTTTAATGTTTTCTTGATTAGAATAGTGCAACTAAATATGTCTGTTTATAGTCCATGATATATAACCAACTAGTGCTTGAGATTTTATGAAGTTCAAACTTAACATACAAGGAAAAAAAATTATGTTGTTGCCTTCAATAATGTAAAAGCTAAATAGCAAGATAAGAGCTTAAATAAACAACATACAAGGGTTTTCTTGTGTGTTACTGTTATCCTTTTTGACTTGCAACCGAGCACACGGAATACCAATTCAGCTCCCTCCTGCACCATGATCAAGGAAAAAGCTTCATCAATAAGATGTTTCATTTTTCCACTCACAGACTTGCGACAAAATGAAATGCACAACCATATAGAGTAAAATCCAAAATATAATAAAACTTCAAAAATACGTAACTAGAACAGAACCTTAAATTTTTTCCCAGGCTTAGCAATCTCAAATTCTGACATATGACGAAGGGGACAAAGTGCCTTCAAGCCACCAGGAATTTGCACAATAGCACCAAATGCATCAACGGAAAGAATCTTAGCCTTCATCACCATCCCTGGCTTGACATCGGAATGAGTAAACACATCTCCTTCAAAAGCACTAGCCTGCTTGATATAGCAACACACAGAAAGTTAAATGAAATCTCCTAAATCATTCAGGTAAAATTTCATCTTGGGCAATACCCATATAAAAAAAAAAAAATTTATACATATAAGCAAGAGAGTAAAGCAGTTATCGACCATTCAATCCATTTTGCCATCAATTTCTAAACCCCAATAGACTACATTTAACATATTAGAGAAGTTTTAGACAAGAACTATTAAAGAAAGACAATTAACTATAGCACTAATTCAAATGGATACAACAGATTCCACATATGATTATGGTATGAAACTCTAATCCACCCAGTTGATCAAAAGCATACTCTGTAAACTACAAACCTAGAGCTTCTGGAACAACTAAGTTGTATACAATAATTAAAGAAAGAAAAGATTGGCAGCAAAATAGCAAAACCTGAGAGACCAGAGGGAATAAATAGCTTGGTTGTTAAAAAAGTAACCTTTTCCAAATAAAGCATGAAAACATGGAAATTCACAGCTCCTAAATACCATCAATAAAATTAGCAGAAACCTTGTAGTTTCACAATTATAACTATTAAATTGCCATAAGTGATTAATGACCTCAACATTTGTTTCCTAGCACTCAAGCACAATAAAAAAATTTAAGCACTCTAGAGTTATATCTGTTAGCATATTAGGCCAAACTCTTCAAAGTTCAATAATAAACACACATGCATGATATCATAAGTATGATTTTCAAAAAATAAAACTATATGACGGTTTAAGTATATAGTCTATAACAATTAGAGCTGAGAAAGAAGTATAAAATTCAGAAATTAACAGAAAACAGAAAACTGCTTTCTGTAAAAATTGTAAATCAAATTTAAAGAATATAATAAGTAGGAGAGAGTGTATGTGTGTGTATTCATTTAGGTTCCAGTTATCATTGAACCCAAGGAAGCTATCAGAAGGAAAGAATATGCAAGACGAATATGATTAACTAACTAAAAATTATATAAGTAACATCAACACAGAGAAACTAAGGTCAGTCCCCTTCAAAGATTATCTTTCAGATATGAACCATAGGAAAAGCTGCACTAATTAGTAATCCATCATTCCATCTTTGTTGCTTTTGAGATTGAATGTCAAAAACCTATATCTGTTTGTTTTATCACCCATACCAACCATCCCCACCCAAAAATAGAAACAAACAAAACAAAAGGATGACAACCTTCAAAATTCCCGTCGCAAGCCCTTCCAAATGCCTTAAACCAAGAATTCGAACTCGAACACGATTTCCTTCCCTGTACTTCTTCTGAAGCTTCTGGATCTCCTCTTCAGCAATATCTGATATCTGTCAAAATTAATTTTAATTACCATTCATGCTGTAAAAGGTCTGTAATGTATTATAAAACTTGTAAAGCAACTGAATTCATGACCGTGAACATACACTGACATATGCCGGAGTTGACTCAGGAATTGATGGAACTTCAAGCAACAGGCCAAAACCTCTATCCACCCTGATAACTTTTGAGTCATCATATATATCTCCAGTTTTAACATGCTGCAACACAAAGCCAAACCATCAGTCTATAACATTGTACACACAATTTATCTATATAAACAGAATACCACCTTGGCAATAACCAACAAGCTTTGTCTACATTGCCAAAGAGAGGGGAAGATTCATCACTATTTTAGGCTTGTAGCAAGGAGCCAAGGAGGAATTAGCTCAAACTAGATGGAGGAGTAAAATATACAAATAAATTTCTTGAATCCGGACTAGAAACTATAAAGAATACAAAACATTTGTACTCATAGGAAAGTGAGACTGAAAAGCTAAGAAACAGGAAATCAAATTTTAATCTGCAACAGCTAACTACATCAATCAAACAGAGAACATGTGATTTTATCTTGTTTTGGTCTAATAATATAAGACCCATGTCTAGAACTGGCATTAGATTGTTTAGAATTCTTTCAACAGACAAAAAGTTTTTTATTCACAGAAAAGCAGACTTCATATTATCAAAGCAACTTGACATTTGACAATGTAGATACAATTGACTACCAATTAAGCTAAAGCACATACTAGAAACACCAGGAGATGAGGATCTGTAGAGAATTCAAGCCTACAGGCAATGACACCTGATCTCACTTCCAGAAAGCTTGTGATGGCACGATGGTTTGTATAAGTGTAAGTTCTAATTCTTGGTCTCCAAAAGGATTTGGTTAAAAATAAAATATCAACCCATTAATTATTCGGGATTCCTACATTTACAGGATTACTACTAAGACACTCTATTAAAATATGTAATGTGTAAGCGAAAGACAAGGATCAGTGTTGACTAGTTCTATTAGGCTTATTGGACCTGTCAGTTATTTAGGAATATCTTTAGAGATAATTGTCTTATTTTTAAATTAGAGGATTTTTAGGGATAATGATCTGATTATATTTTTTGTATTTATTCCTAATTTCTAGAGATTATGATAGATTCTTGGGATCCTTAATTGTATATATATATCCTTGTAACCTATTCAAAAATACAATTGAATAAAAACAAATATTCAGTAAGTTAAAATTCTACATGGTATCAGAGCCCGCGCTGCCCTGAAGTGAGTATTTTTTCTCCTTCCGCAGCACAAGGGTTTTTGTGTATACGAAGGGGTTGAATTACCATCCGATCTGCCACTGCCCAAATTCCGGTTGCCTTTCGCCGCCACGCACCGCCGAGACATTCAGGACAGAATTGCATTTTTCTCCAATCCCGGCAGTTCTGCCCTGTCGTTTGCCTCACCACCACCATATTTAGAGAGCTCATCACCCCGCCGGCAAAACCCACCAAGACCGATCACTGTCTGCCGCTACACGTGCCTCCCCATGCCAATCGCTGATTTGGTCTTCTGATTTGTTTTGTTTTTTGGGCTATTCTTTCTGTTTTTTGTTCTCTTTTCTCCTTTTGCCTTCTTTGTGGTGTTGAATATTTACTATGGGAGACACTAAGGCAATAAAGAATACTTCACTTGCCCATATTTGTACCATCAAGTTAGATGGAGCTAGTACCTATCTTGCTTGGTCAAGGGCATGTCTTTTGTACATTAAATCTCGAAAGCTACTTGGCTATATTACTGGAGATACAAAACCTCCTACTATTTCTGATGATAATTATGCTCAATGGGACACTAAAAACTCTCTTGTTATAACATGGCTGATAAATACTACACATCCCCGGATCTCTAAATAGTATTTGTTACTTAATACTGCTAAAAAAATTTGGACTTCAACCAAACGCACTTATTCTCGCAAAGGGAATGATGCTCAAGTGTTTGAAATCAGGACAAAGATCCATACCACTAAACAGGGAAAGTTGATTGCAACAAACTATTATTCTAAATTGAGTGAGTTAGGGCAGGAGTTAGATTACTATCAGGACCTCCATGCCGAATGTGTTGAAGATGCTGTTTTGTTTCACTAGTTAATTTCAAAAGAGAGGGTTTATGATTTTCTAGCTGGTCTAAATTCAGAATATGATTAAATTCAGATTTAAATTATGGGAAAATCTCCTCTCCCTTCTGTTGAGGATGCTTTCTCCTATGTTGTACAGGAGGAAAGTCGTCGCGATGTCATGCTTTATCAACCACTGGTTGAGAAATCTAGTTTGATCATCTCCCATGACAAACCCAAGGCCACCACCTCTGATAAAGATCACTTGCAGTGTGATAACTGTGATAAGCTGAGGCATACTAAGGAGACTTGTTGGAAGATACATGGCTGGCCAACTCAAGGCCGTGGAGGTAAACGAGTTACTTCATCTAAAGGTTGGGCGAATATAGTTGATACTGTTGAGCCATCCAAGGGCGCAAACTCAGGAGCCTCTCTCTCTTCTAATGAAATTCAGCACTTCTGTCGTCTCCTAACCAAGTTTGACACCTCTACAACTAGTACTTCTAATTATGTGCAATCAAGTATAACTTTTACTGTTCATTCTCCTTCTTGGATTATTGATTCTGGTGCGAATAAACATATGACTGGCTCTTCTAAAGGCTTATCCCACTACTCTTCATATCCTAAAGGGGAGAATGTTCGAATAGCTAATGGGTTTGTATCTTCTGTTTGTGGGACAGGTTTTGTGATTTGTACACCTAATATTATACTCTCATCTGTGCTTCATGTACCTGAGTTTCCTGTTAATCTTTTATCTGTCAGTTCCATCACCAAAGATCTAAATTGTAAAATTGTATTTTTCCCTGATCACTGTGTCTTTCAAGACCTTCACACAAGGAGGAGGATTGGCAGTGGTAGGCTGTGTGATGGCTTGTACGTGACAGATGGTGTTCGAGACTCAAGACAAGCCCTTGTTGGAGTTAATAAGGATGTCAATCATAAAATAATTCAGTGACATAGACGGTTGGGACATCCATCATTCTTTGTTTTAAAGAAACTTTTTCCCCATTTGTTTTCAAATCTTAATGTTGAAACTTTATTTTGTGATGCTTGTGAATTTGCCAAGTATACTCGAACCTCTTATCCTTTGAGTAATAATAAAAGTTCAATTCCCTTTATGACTATTCATTTTGATGTCTGGGGTCCTACTCAAAATATTTCTTTGTCTGATTGTCGATGGTTTGTTACCTTTATTGACTATTGCACCCGCACCACTTGGGTTTATTTATTAAAGTCAAAAAATAAAGTTTTTCCTTGCTTTCAATCCTTTCATAAAATGGTTTGTACTCAATTTGATGCTAAGATAAAAATCCTGAGAACTGACAATAGCACTGAGTACATGAATAAACACTTTGAGACTTACTTAGAAAATTATAGAATTATCCATCAAGCCAGTTGTCCTTATACCAGTGCCCAGAACGGAGTGGCTGAAAGAAAACACAGACACATTAGAAGTAGCCCGATCCCTCATGTTCATCATGCACTTACCCAAGCCTTATTGGGAGATGTCATTTCAGCTGCTACATACCTTATAAACCGCATGCCTTTAAAAATCCTTGATTTTCAGAGTCCTCTTGAGGTTTTAAAAGGTAAAAGAGACTATGTTATCTCACCCAAAGTGTTTGATTGTGTCTGTTTTGTTCATATCAAGGATACTGGAAAACTTGACCCTAAGGCCCTTAAATGTGTCTTCATAAGGTATTCTCCTACTCAAAAAGGTTACAAATGTTATCATCCTCCCTCCAGAAAAACCTTCGTTAGTATGGATGTTACCTTTCGAAAAATTGAACCTTACTTTAGCACACCCTTATCACCTCTTCAGAGGGAGGTTAATAAAACATAAAAGGTGACGCTTCTTGATCTAGAAGAAATAAGAAAGAATGTAGTTCAGGGGGAGACTGTTGAGAGATTGGACAAACATAACTTGTTGACATACTCAAGGAGGAACCGGCCAAACAGAGCTGAAGAAGCCATCATACAATTTGCCGATGCCAATGAATCCTCCTCTGCTGGTGAGTTATCCATATTCCCTAATGACTTAGATCTACCTATTGCTCACACAAAAGGAATCAAATCTTGTACCACAAAACTTATGTCTAATTTTGTTTCTTATGACTCTTTGTCCCTATCATATAGAGCCTTTGCCTTGTCTATTTCCTCTGTGTCTATTCCACAGAATTGGAAGGAAGCTATTACTGATCCCAAGTGGAAGCAAGTGATGATTGAAGAAATGAAGGCCTTATCCAAAAATGAGAATTGGGCCTTGGTCCCTCCTCCACCAAATAAGAAATTGGTGGGTTGCAAATGGGTATTCACTATGAAACATAAAGCTGATGGTTCGATAGAACGATTCAAAGCTAAACTGGTGATCAAAGGATTCACACAAACTTATGTAGTGGACTATCAGGAGACCTTTGTTCCGGTTGCAAAAATGAATTCCATTAGAATTTTGTTATCTTATGTAGCTAATCTCGATTGGGACTTGCACCAATGTGATGTCAAGAATGCATTTCTTCATGGAGACTTGGAAGAGGAAGTGTATATGAAGATCCCACCTGGGTTTGATAATGAATAGAGTCAAGGAACGGTGTGTAAATTGAAGAAGGCTCTATACAGACTAAAATAATTGCTAAAAGCATGGTTTGACAAATTCAGTAATGCCATGGTTTCATTTGGCTATCATCAGAGCAATGCTGACCATACCCTCTTTATAAAACATAAAAAGGGCAAAATCACTCTTCTCAACTTTTATAGATGATTTCCTTTGGGACTTGCACCAATGGTATGCTGACCATACTTCGGAAATCTTTTATAGATTGAATGCATTTTTGTGTTTTATCATCTTATTCCCAGACTATTTTTATTTTCATTTTGGGATATTTTATCATTTTCTTTGCACTGCATTCTTTTTTATCCATTACAAATTCAGATAAACTACTATCTGACTTCAGAAGCACCATAAAAGGCATACCACAAACAATCACATTGAATGATGATTACATTGGAATTGGAAAAATAGAAGAGAAAAGAAAACAGCTGCAGAATTCATAACAAAGGGTGAAAATTGGCTTGTGCACATGGAGTGCTGACAAATGGCAATATACTTACAAAAGGAGGAGCCTTGTTCTGAACAAGATGAGGATTCAGCGTCAAACCAACAGCTCTTGATGATGGATCGATGAATAATATCCTTGCAATAGCCTAAATCACATAGAAGGTACTTAATAGAATAGAACAGTAATCCATAACATTCAAAGGATTAAAACAGCTTCATGTTTCGGATAACAGAATGAGCCAAAGAAACACAGTCCATAATTTGAATTATGTTTGCAAACCACTCAAGGTAAAAAAGGAAATTTTAAAGCTGCAAACTACACAATCAGCGTGATGATACATTGTGATTACAACATGAAATTCAATGATGCCAAAGAACTAATAAAACAAGGAGAATGTCACATAACAACATTACACTTCTAGGATCTTAAAAATTCTAAATCTGTGTCTCAATACATTCTAATTACTTTTTTGATTTAATCAGATTATAACAATTATGAAGCTAGATTACTACAGAGGGTATTTCCATACACAAGGCTTAAACTCGAAATCTTGCTTAAGGGACATGGTGTACTTATCACCCCAACCAACCATCAGGATGAAAAAGTCTTAAAACAGCAAATTCGTAACTAATGGATCACATCAGTTCCATAGTTCCACACAAATTAAATTTCATATCACCTTAATTGATGTGTGTCTGCCAAGGACAACATTGAGATACTGCAGACACCAACTCGACCACCAAGTACACATTGGAAAGGCGTTCAAATTTCAGATTATTGATATACTTAGTATAAGAAAGTTCAACGGGATACAATATGTAAAAGTGAGTGCAGTGCAAGATGGGAAGTTGCATACAAAATTACCTTCTGAGATTCACTATAATCGTCTTTCCAGTTTGTTGTAGGACAGATATTTTGCAAATGAAACAGATCAACCTAAAATAATGAGATATGTTTCAAAATTTATATTAAAAAATAATGGGATTGTCAAGTGAATTTCAATATTTGAAACTGTCTTAAAACATGACAATCATGACAACTATATGATAAACTTACAGTTCCGGTGAAGTATGTGAGGAATGACAGCATGACACCATTCTCAAGGATTGACTTCACACGGGCATTAACCATCATGCCTGGAACAAGAAGATCAATTGATATACCCTTGAGATCCTTGGTCTGTTATCAAATGCACAAAGAATAAGTCCAATAAGAGGTGAGACCATGAAAAAATGAAAATATCAACACCAAAAAAAAAAAATTTTAAAAATACAGTATAATAACTTAGCAATAGCATACCACACATTTGGATACCATATCAGGGTCAGTACTCATATGAAGAACTTTACGAACTTTATCAATGCTCCTAACCACCCCCTGCAGAAGTTGCCCAGTTTTTACTTCATCACCCCGACCATCTGTGGAAATTTAAACAAGAAAAGGAAAAGAAAACCAAAAAACTTAGCTTGGTTTAACCATGCTCGACAAAATAAAGCATTGTGACTTTCAAAAAAGTTTACTTATGTTTACCAGCCCGGCTATTTTTTGGCAAAAATCCCATAAAAGAAGGCAGACCAAAGTGAAGAATATAACCATGATCTTCAATGCTTTTCACGTATGCAGCAAGGACCTGCATATACATAATATATAAAAATCAAAAGTTCCATCCTCAATAAGCAGTATGACACATAAAGGCATCTCAAAATTAGGGGTGTAAACGAGTCGAACTGAGCCGAGCTTTAGCGAAATCGGGCTCGTTTAATAAACGAGTTATTCGGGGTCGTTCATTTAAATGAAACGAACTTAAAATTGAGATCATGCTCGGCTTGTTCTGTTAAATGAGAGTTCGGGTTCGGCTCATATATCTCGTGTAAAATTATAAAAAAGTAAATTAAATGAGTGTAATAAACTAAAATTAATTAAAAAATTATAAACCACAAATATAAGATTCCCACATTTAAATATCTAAAAACTAATCATAGAAGAGCATTTAATTAAATGCAAATTAATCATGTACAAATTATTTTATATATTACACTAATCTATGAATTGTATCCTTTCAAACATTTTACTAACAAAATGATATCTTCATACAAAAACATAACAAATATAACAAATTAAAAAAAATATACATAGAAGAGGTGTTTATTATAGATATATATATATAAAAAAAAATCATTTAAATATTTGTTATACATATAATATATATAAAAAATATTTTTATATTATTTTATTCTTAAACGAGCTATTTATGAACTAAATGCATCGAGCCTCAACTTTTCAAACTCGGCTCGTTTAATTAAATGAGCTTAATTATATGTTCAAACTCGTTCATTTAATAAATGAACCAAGCCCAAACAAGCTTTTATATGAGTCGAGCCCAAACTGTTCATGAACAGTTCGTTTTATTTACACCACTACTCAAAATAATATATGGTTGGACAATCAAAAGAGGACACCAAATTAAATGCACTATAACAGCATAATGAATTCATGATCAATCACTTAGTAAGAAATTGATGAAATATTATTCTTAAAAATCTTTTTTATTTCTCTCTTTTGAAAGAAGAGACTAGTAACCACTTTTTCCTAATTATCTGATTCTGCAGTTAGGTCAAAATATGAAATATGCTTGGATATCTACATATAACAAGCAAATGTAGTCATCTATGTAAATTGCAAAGTCCTTTAATGGAGTTACACACTTCATCTATATATCAGATTTGAGTTACGTTAGTGATGAACATTTAGGTCCACAAAAATAGTTATTACTTTTATAGTTTGCTTTTTTAATTAATGCACTAACCTCAATGTAACCAAAAAGAAAAACATTTTTTGAATTTTTTGACATACAAGTGTATGTCATTAACATAAAATATATGGAAAAATATATCCACAAATAGAAATAAAATACTCATTTCTAGAGGAATTTTAACCCCAGTTTCATCCCCCATAAGTTTTTATAGAAAGTGTAAAATTTTCTATAAGGTAAGTGCTTTGTTTAGATCAAACAGGATACTGCAAAGAAGATAAGACAAAGCAAAATATGAATAAATGTTACCCTAAAAGAAATTAACTAGTAAGCACAGAAAACGTGAAGAAACTCCTAGATTCATCTAAATTCAGATATTGATGCCCAACTGAGTAGAGATGCAAAAACAAACATGAAGGTAGGATGCATCAGTTCACATTGGCATGCTTAGAAAAACTTTAACATAAAGGGTCAATTTGGGAATGCTTCAATGCAGTAGAGTTTAATTTTATGAGAAGATGGTGGTAAGCCTTTTATTTACCTTGAATTGCATAAAATTGCCTTCAAGTATGACATGCTTAAGATCCCTATTAAATTTAAAGGAAATAATTACCTAGTCTAGATGTGGAATCAGAAATATAACCATGAATACTTCTTTAGATTAAAAGAATGGGCATACCATGCCTTCTTGAACAACATCCAAACTGAAGTTCTTGTGCAGCAAAGAAAGTCGCAAAGAAAGCCAAATTTTTCGCTTTCCTTTCTCCTTATTATCATCAACCAGTCGTAATACGATACAAGAAACTAGCTGCCCAACACAAAATACACTAGAAAGGAAACTTCCGCCAACCTGACAAAAGAAGAAGATAGGCTTAAGTTGAACATAGCAACAGTTAACGATAAGGAAAAATAGCATCAAACCATTGTTAGAAAGCACGTGGTGAGAGGGGGAGGCATATGGAATGGGTAATTGGGGAGAAAAACTTAATACAAACCTCAATTTTGTCATTGAAAATAGGATCAAATGCATCAGATGCATGTACTAATCCACGTAAACCCCCTGGTAAACTAACTACAATATCTTTATCATTCACTTCAGCGACAACTCCCCAGAGCTTCATTCCAGGAGATATATTCTGGCATATATACAAGAATGAAAGACAAGCACATAATTATCTAAGAACAAATGACTATTAAGGAGTGATGAAAATAAGTCAAGAGGGTAAAAGGAAAAGACAGATTTCAAGACTAAAAGGATATTAAAAAGCTGTGTGAGAACATTCTGATTTCAAATTGAATATATTGAAGAGGAAAAAATAATTTGTTACTTCATCAATAAAGAAAGTGAACCCTTAACACATGGACATAAAGAAATTTAAGTTCCATACACGTTATAATTATGAACTTAATAGATTATAGAGCACGGGTCAAAATAAAAAATAACCCAGACATCGAAAGTGAATACAACAACAAACAAAGTTTAATCCTACTAAGTGGGGTAACGGATGAAACAACGTCAATGAATTCTGTCTTTACTCATTTTTACAGTTAGATTATTAATAGTTAAATTCATCCTAATAGTTTTTTCTATTGTTTTCTTTGGTCTTCACCTACTAGTTATTAGACTATCTTTCATCTAGTGGAGCCTCCAATGGTTTACTTTGTACATGTCAAACCACTTAAAGACTCATTTCTACTAACTTTTCTATTATATGTGCCATGCCAACTTTCTCTCTAATGCAAACATTACTAATCCTATCCTTTCTAATATAACTACTCATTCAATACAACATTCTCATCTCTGTAAGGTTGAATTTTTGTTCATGTTGACATTTTATCACCTAATATTCAGTGCCACACAATAATAAAATTTTCCTTAACTACATGAGAAATACAATATCTGTCAAGAGTAACAAATGCCATAACATAATTAGTAACATCTGATTATTGTTAAAATCATATAAAAAAATAATAATTTATGATTCTCAATTCTGGCAGTCAGAACTCCCTTTGCTTTCAACTTTATTAGTAATGAAATTACATTTGAAAGTTGAAGGGGAAAAGAGCAAAGAGATGCATATAACAGAACATCACATGCAAAGAAACAAACAATAACTATACAAATTACATCCTACCTTCAAAGTTATTTTATTTGCGTATCTTTGTAGCTTTCCCGTGATTCCATCACCGGATAGCAAACCTAAATCATTTGCGGGTGTATGACCCTTCCTTAACATATTGTTCCTCTTTTTCTTCTTCTTTTTCAAGTGATCCTCCGCCCTAAACTCAGCATAATCTTCTTCTGCATGTGTTTCTTCATTTTGCCTTAAGCTCAGAGAACTCTCTCCACCTAAAAGACCGATTTAAAAAAAAAAAACATGAGATATATATACACTAAAAATATAGCTATCTCTCTCGAAGGTTTCCAACAGAAGACTAATTAATACAATAACAGTGATTTTCGATTCCACATTAATCCAGCAAAGACAAGGAACCAATTGCTCTAATCGGGCTGAATTTCATAAACCGAGACATGGGATAAATTGGCATAAACGATCGTATTTTCCTGAGCAAGTAAGACTATATAAAATTCCTCTAAAGAGCAAGTAAGACTGTATAAAATTTCCTCTAAAGAGCAAGTTTGTAACCTCTGGGAAAATCAGAGACATCGTCTTCCAGCTGCAAAGCCAGTGCTTCACTCTTAATGGATTTGTTTGGTTCCTTCTTCTCTTTAAAGATTTTCTTAGAGGATTTGTCGACTTTGGGCCTGTCATTGGATTTTTTCTTCTGAGATTTCTTAGAATGTGGTGCCATATCTCAGGCAGTGGTGACCGTTATCACAAGAAATCGCCTTGTTGGCTTTTGGCCAGAGAAAGAGCTAGGGCTCGCTTCTGGCTAGAGAAGAAGCTAGGGCTCCCTTTTGGCCAGAGAAGAAGCTCGGGTTCGCTTTTGGCTGGATGTGGAGGTGAAGCTGGAGCTGGAAACAAGGGTTTAAGGGGGTTTTAGGTTGCGATTACAATGAGTTGGCGGCGGCGCTCGCGTCGTGTCTTGGTCGAAACTGGCCTTTTGTTTTTTCTAATTTTAGGTTTTCCTTTATAAAATAAAAATAATAAAGAGTGAAATAATTTTTTATTATTTTAAAATATAATAATTATTATATACTTATGAAGTCTCTAATAATGATATATTATATTAAATGTTAACATGAGAAAAAGTTAAAATTTTTATTTAAAAATATTTATATTTAATATTTTATGATATTTTAAACAATGATAAATATTTATAAGAAATCAAAAACACTAAGGCTTGTTGATAAAGTTTTTATTTAATAATTAATATGTATTGTAAAATTTTAAATAACAAAAAAAATATTAAAGAATTTATATTTTATTTATTTTTTTATGTGAAGAAAGCAATGAATTATACATGAAATTTAATTTTTATTCTCATATATAAGTAGTAAAAATGATATAATTTTCTTAATAAATTAATGATTCAATTATTTAAAAAAACTACATTTTTTTTATTTTTTATCAAAACTACTAGTATCATAAGTTTATTAAATTTTGATTAACCTAATTTGTATTAATGGATAGAATTCTTTCAATAAAAATTTTTTCATAAACAATATTCAAACTCAAAATTTTATTTAAAGAAGATAAAGTATCTACAATCCAAATTAACTATTTATTAATACATTTCTTTTAATTTGATTATTCAAATATAAGATCTTTCATTTTAGGTTTTGAAAAAAAAAATCCCATCAAAATTATGATTGAATTTTCAGAATTATCTAAATGATGTTGTTTTGTGAAAAAAAAAAAAAGTTACTAAATAATTTAACCTGCAGACTAAATAGACTAATTATTTTAGGCTAATTTTTAAATCATCCAATTTTGTTTTCTCAAGTTCACTATTTAATGGGTTAAATAAGTTATTTTAGTCTATTTTAATAGTACTGACTATCAAGTGGGGTTTATAAATTACTTAATGATGAGTTATATTAATTGAAAAAAAAAAAGCCTAAATTATAATGTACTTTTTTATTATTATTATTTATTGGCCATGGCATTTGACAACATCGATTGTTATTGTCCAAGACGACCACTCCATGGGCCAGAATCTAATATGAAGGATCCTTGACAGTGAAAGGCCCTAGACTAAACATTTTTTATCATTGTAAAAAAAGGCCAAGTCCTCTGGTGTATTTCGGCCCAAATATTAATGTTGATCCACTACGATAATGCGTCTTTATACGAAGCCCTACGGCCGCACACACTTAAACAAAGCCACATATGTGGGGAGAAGTTTCGCGAATACGAGTGGGAATCCGTTGATTTCCGTTGATTTAAAACTCCCTGGGAGTATCAGAGAGCTATCTAAGATTAGGAGCAAAGCATTCATCTCCGCCGTAACAGAGGCTCTTTTTGTCGATTGTTGAACAGTTGAGGTAAGTTCTTATCTCTATCTCTCTTTAGTTTTTACGATTCCGAAAATCTGCTTCTGATCCATAGTCGAGAGCACTTACACATAGGAAAGGTAATCCTTTTGATTTTTACGATCGATTAAGATGACGACCGCTGTGAGTATATTTTCGTTATGCATGTGTTTTATCCATGATTTTGGTTGGTTTTAAGGAACGAGTTTGAAGATGAAGAAATTGTTGGTTTGACTCGTTAATAAATTATATAGCGATCCGAATCTTCGTGGTGTAATGCTGTTTTCCTTAAAATTTTGCGCTAAGAAGAATTCATTTGGAATAACGCGGCTAGTCGAAGGAATAACATTATATCGGGGTGGGAAAAATGCAAGATTAATTGCTGAGTGTTGTTTTTTTAGTACACTCAAGGTATTTCTACCTTTCATTGTACGATTTTAACAAGGGAGTTTCTCAGGAGTATTTGTTTCGCAATATGCATGCATAACTTACAACGCAAAGACTCAGTTAATCTTAGAAAATACTTGGGTACACTTTTTTCATCCAATATTAGGTGGAAGCTGCCGGTAAGACTTGTTAAAATGGACGTGTCAAGTGGTAGGGCCCAATAACACACCCATTTGGCGAAGTTATATTGTCTCCTATTGTATGTAAGCTTCTCATAAAGCCTTGCTTCGAGCTGGCAGTTGTGTTGTGGCGTCTTTTGGGGGTCTTTATTGTTCCAAGAAAATGAGGATAGGATGACTTGCCACCTTGTTGACAGTTGTTTAGTAACTGCTGTCTTGTAGCGTTGAGTTTCCTCATCCTTTTTTTTTTTTTTCTTTTGATGACACTTATTTATGGTTCTGAGTTGTGCTCTACTATTCCCTTCTGATTATGATAGGTGTCAGTAAAACTGCAACATGAGAGGCAGAAGCTACAGTTACAGCCCCTCACCTCCAAGGAGTTATAGCAGAAGACACCGCAGTCCTAGTCCTAGGGGTCGTTATGGAGGCCGTGGTGGGGATTTGCCAACAAGTCTTCTGGTTCGGAACCTTCAGAGAGACTGCAGGTATTTTTCAGTAGCTTCTTTTTGTGGATATTATGGCGTTGCAGGTATAAATCTATTCATAGTGGTTAGGTTAATCCTATCACATGGATCAGGATTATGGACTTTCCTTTCTGTTTTTGGTATCTTTGTTTGATCCCTTGTAATTTTAGTATCAATAATTGCTCATCTTTTAGGTTAATATACAATGCCAGCTTTAATTATCAATACATAACTAGAATTACCGTACCTCATTTAGTTCCATTGAGTCTAATGGCTGCCTATCTCTTGTTTTTATGGTGATTTAAATGTTGGAACTTGGGGGAAAAAATCTGGAAGAGTGTGCAGTAATGGCTACTTATGATGTATGTGAGTAAAACCTAATTTTCTGCTTGTTGCAAGCCATGATATGTGGTTGCAAGATAAAAATACCCACTGGTGATAGCTAATGATAGAATGCAGTTGATATATATGAGTTAAGAATTTAGAATCTTGGCAAGTCGGTAAATGTTGTGTCTGAATAAGCTGAAGAGGCTCAATAGAATAAGAAGTATGCGTGGAATGTAAGGGAAGAAAGTAGAGGGGATGATAGTGGCAGAGCAGTATAGTTGCTTCTTACATGGCTGTCGGTCACCTGATTACAATTTTTGCTTTTGTACTTTGTCTGCAGGGCAGAAGATCTGCGTGGACCTTTTGGTCACTTTGGTCCTCTCAAGGACATTTACCTACCACGGGATTATTATACTGGGTAAGTGTATTTCTATTGCCTGAAAGATGGATCATTATATTTTGAAAGTTTTACAGGCCTCCTTTGCTCCAAACAAAAAAAAACTATGAATCTTGGTGCTTATTTTATTATATTGATATTCCCATGGTAGAGTTAAGTTGTCTCGCTTTAAGATTTTGTAGATTACAATGGTGGCTTCCCCCCATATTTAGTTTTGCCACTTCTTTCTCAATATAATTTCTACAATCATTTTATGGGAATCTGGTTGTTTTATTGAAAGAGTTGAAGACACGAATGAAGTAATAAGAGTACTGTGTTGAAGACAAGAAAGAAGTAGTAAAGGTGTTGTGTTCAAGACACAAATCAAGTAATAAGAGACCTGTTCAAGGTCATGTTAGTGTACATGAAGATTCAGAGGAGGTTGAGTGTGAATACATTGTGAAGAAGTTCAAGTCTTGAAGATTTTCATCTCAATTTATACTTTGGCATCAACAAGGTTAGCATCCATGTGATGTTTACTCATGAATTCTATGGAGTGTCAAGAATATGATTATATGATACTTTGGAGTCAGGGTTATATTTGTGGATGTCTGCAATCAACCCAGCTTTGGTATGGTGTTTTCACATTCATTAAATATATTTTTTCTGTGACACTTATGGCTTTTATGTAACAGGGAACCACGTGGTTTTGGATTTGTCCAATATGTGGATCCAGCTGATGCAGCAGATGCGAAATATCACATGGATGGTCAAATTCTACTTGGGCGTGAGTTGACCGTGGTGTTTGCTGAGGAGAACAGAAAGAAGCCTGCAGAAATGAGAGCAAGAGAACGTTATAGGTAAGATATACATTCTTTCTTGTTTGGAATGAGCTATTTGAATCATATCTTTGACAAATAGATTCTTACTTCAGGGGTCGGTCATATGATCGTAGGAGATCTCCACCTTGTTATTCTCGTTCACCACGCTATGCCCGGACATATTCTCATAGTCCTGAGTATTCTCCTTCTCCAAGAGGCAGACGTTATTCTAGGTATGTATTTTGATTAGCTTGTTTAAATAGTATTCTATTTGCCATAGGATGAATGAGATTTGCAATGTTTGGATACTTAGAGAAATTTCCCCCCTATCATGATTTAGGTCAATATCACCAAGAGACCAAAGGTATAGGGAGCGATCATACTCCAGGTCCCCCTATAGATCAAGAAGTCGTAGTTATAGCAGGAGCTTCAGCAGGAGCAGGAGTCGAAGTCTAGACTACTCGAGGTGACTAACTTGATAGAGCTCTTAAGGCTACCCCAGGTGACTAATTTGAAGAGCTCTATATATGAGCATTAGTTATAGAAGGAAATTGAGACTGGACAATGCTTTAGTTTCTATTTAATGAATTGCCTTGTGTGTTTGGATCTTAGTTTGTCAATATTTTGATAACTTGGTAGCTAGGATCTATCATCGCCGTATGCCTTTTCGATTCTTTTACCTTCAATGGGATTTATGATGCGAATCGACATTTTTAGTGCCCCCATGCGTAATGTTTTTCATTGTTTCGGTAGTCGTAGCATAAAAGAACTTGTTATGAGTTAAATGAAGTATGGACATAAAAATTGTGTTCGAATCAACTGGGTTATTGTACCCATTTAGATATAAAACGTGGTCTTTCACAATTAAGATCATTGAAGTCCTTAATAATAAATGTTTTTCTTCAAGGTCTCATCAACTGTAATTATCACTGCCTACAGGTCCTATTGGCCAGTTTTTCCATCATTCTATTACATGCTTGGTAATTAATTTAGGCAATTTGTTTGGATCGGAGGAAAACGGTTTGTTAGCTCCAAAAACATCAATGATAATTTATGCAAGGTCTCTTGACAAAATTAAGGCAATAACGTATCCATTGTTTTTAAGCCATTAGTTCTTGTTCTAGTTAACAAATTTTAGTTTTTGTAGAATCAAATAAATACGCATGACATCAAGTAACAAGACTAATGCAATTATCGACTTATCGTTGCTTGGAAGTAGGAATTTGAAGTGATGTCATTTCGAATTGCATAATGCAAATGAAAGTTGAGAAGTTTTTCTTATGGATTTTTCTGACAGTATGAAACAGCTACCATATTAGAAAATACACACATCCCACAAATGCTAACGTAATAACTATATTTGATAGTAAAATAATATTAGTGAAATGTAATTTCTTATGTATTTTACTGACAGTATATAACCTTGACTCTTTAGGAAGTGAACAAAACTCACGAATATTAATGTTGTAATTGTATTTGGTAGTGGGAAAATTATATTTTCTGAGTATGGCCTTTTAAAAAAAAATGAATTGAGTATGGTTAATCCATACTGCAATGTGTTTTCTCATTGCATTGCAAAAGATTTGTATACTTTACAAAATTGATGAATATATCGGTAAATATAGGTATAATGTAACAAAACTCGACAGAAGTTATATTACCCAGTAGAAGTAAAAAAGAAAAAATAAATAGAAAAAGGAAAAAAAATTGATTTGGTGTCAGCGACAGAAAAATGGCAGTTTTCTGACTTTCTCGTCTTAACCGCTTACTATATATTAGCTTTCAATTCATGGATGAAGCTAATACGTACTGACTATAGCAGAATCAAATTTGTATGAAAGTAAAGTTTTTTTCCCCTGGTGAACACTGTGTTCAAATAAATAATGATGATGTAAGTAGTGTAATAAATAATGCAACCATCGCATTAGAGTCATAGTTGAAGGCGTTGGTATCTTGGGAAGAAATTTCCCAACCAAACCCGAAGCAACAAACTATATGTTCCCAAATTTGTACCGAACTACCAGAAAGGGTATTATTGCAAATGGGGGAGGATGTGGACACGTCACCTGAATTGCATTGCCTCCCTTAAAAGCTCCTTCTCCGTATTTCCATGTTCCCCACCTCAGATACGCACCACAATCACTTGCCCCACGCGCCTTATATATCAACTATTTAGCTTTCTATCTACTTCATTCTATTATTATAATCAATTGTATAAAGAAGATAGAACTTTAATCACTTTTCTTGAGCTAAAAAAAACACTCCTGGTGACAAAAATTGGCACGGTGTTTAACCCATCTAACATATACTTGGGAACAAGTTATGGAGGTAGCTTGTTTTTCAATCTTCCGAAGTGGAAAAAAGAAAGTTAAAAGCATAGTAAGTTCTACTTATTTCTTATAAATTAAACATTTTTGTGATTCTAAAAATCTAAAAAAATCATATATAAAGGGTTCTTATAATAATTTATAAACTGTCCTTTCTCTTATTAAGGAAAATTATTAATATCGGGATATGTCCTCGAGTCCGTCCGGGAAAAAAAAGTTTAATGAGCAAAATAAACTTCCTTTCATTTTTTTTTTTTAAAGGAGAGAAAAAAGCTTTAGCAACAGTGTTTATATAAAGTTAAGAATACAATGTTCATTGGGAATTTTTGTAGGTATCACTTGTATTGCTAACAAGAATCCTCGCTAAATGGATTTTTTATATTTTTAGGTAATGGATATATATATGAAGATGACTTAATATATATTTTCGCACATATTTTCCTTACCATTTTTCTCATTTCATGGGCTACTTTAAGAAAAGATGCGCAGCACGTGACATGCAAAAGTTGTTGCAACGCATGTGCTTGGTCATTTTTCCAGAATAATGATAATAAAAGTCAGACATCTTTGGTCTTAATAAAATCAATAAGGGAATCCTTAGTCCTCACTTCCTTATAATTGAAATCAATCTGAAGATAAAGAAAGCATGGGCCAACTTGGGGGAACAACAGGTGAGAAAAAAGCTTTTGTACAAACAATGTGCGATCTCTAATATTTGCAAGGGATTGGAAGCATAAAATTATGACGCAATCTAAAGGTCCAAAAGGTGCTCATATCTTTTCTCACCTTCTCGTTCTCTCTATAATGTACTTTACCTCCAGCTCGATAATGCTCCTCAAAAACTAATAAAAGAACTAATTAACTTTTAGTTTAGTGGTGGCCGGTGGTATTCAATTTCGCAATTAATTCACAAAGTTTGCAATTCTTTTCCGTAGTGAGCATGTTTTATAATTATCTTAAAAGTATTGGGAAAAAACTGATTCACTTTCAATTTAGTGGTGGTGGCATTCAGTTTTGCAGTCAATTCAATTCACATAGTTTGAGTAATTATCCCATATTAAGCGCATCTTTCCAATCCTTTTCCATAGTGAGCATGTCTTTATACATGTCGACTTTTTATTAAATTCGATAAATTACGTACGTGAGATGTTAGCCAACATTTTTTAAAAAAATTTTAATTATTTATATAATAAAACTATTTTAAAAAATTAAAATAATAGAGTCAAATAAAATATTTTAAAAAATTAAAATTCATTCCAAGTTTTTAAAAAATTTACCCAAAAAATAATAACTCATTTTTAACTTGGTGATGGAGTTTAATTTTGCAGTGAATCCGCATAGATTGCGTAATTATCCTACATTAAGTGTATATTTCCAATCCTTTTCTATCGTGAAGCACACGCACTTTCTCTGCGCGTGCTTAAACCGCAGCAGAATAGTTCTGTTGTTCCTTTTAATAGTGTGTTTCCAATTTCCACTGGACTGCCTCCATAGCTCTCTCTCTCTCAGTTTTCAACAGCAGAGAGCTGAGATGGGTCGACTCGCTCCTCTATCGGAAGAACCCATTAACGAAGAAGATGACGGAACCACCGGCTCAAAGAAAGGTCGCCATCAGCCATGGCGGAACTGGAGTTGGATCAAGACCCACTTCTCCCTAGTCTTCAATAAGAAGTCTGACCTCAAGATCCTCCTCAGCGTTCTGGGTTGCCCTCTCTTCCCTGTTCCTGTCCTCTCCAAGCAACCCCTTAATGAGGCAAGCCTTTTCACTTCAACAATTTCTTCCGCCTCCTACATTCTTTTTTCCGAGAGGAAGTGGTGGTGTAATGCTGTTTAGATCCTCTGCTTCTTACTGCTACAATTTCCTCAGAATAGATTGTTGCTAGCTAGCTGTTTTGATATGCTTTATGTGTCTTTCCTTTTCTACAAAAGCATTTATAGAAGAAAGAAAGAAAAAACTGAATCATTTTAGAAGCATGGTTATTTTCTTTCTTTGGCAGTTATGGTTGAAGTGTTTAGTATAACTGTGCTTTCTTGATATAATACTTACGGGCTTGAAGTTAATTGGCTGTCATTTCCTTCACCTTCAAAATATGTTTAGTATCATGTCATGTGTATCTGATTTGCTCTAACGATTGTGATAATCAAATCTCTTACCATCGTTTATGAATATTTGGTCTCTTTCTTTCTTTTCACCAAGAAACAAAACACAAACAAAAAGAGAACACAGAAAGGGAGAACAGTTTGATATTTTCTTTCATTTGCGGTGTACTGTGATAGGTATCATCGTCAGCTCAGTACATTATACAACACTTCACGGCGGCGACGGGGTGCCGGAAGTTGGAGGGGAGGGTGAAAAATGTGTTCGCGACGGGGAAGGTGACGATGGGTGTTGTGGATGAGCTCGGATCCGGCGGCGGAGGGGCCACCGGAGTTTCGGAGAGAGGATGCTTCGTTATGTGGCAGATGGTTCCTGACAAGTGGCAGATAGAGCTCGTTGTCGCTGGCCACAAGGTCGTTGCTGGTAGTGACGGCTCCGTGGCTTGGCGCCACACCCCTTGGCTCGGCTCGCACGCCGCTAGAGGTGGCGTACGACCTCTTCGTCGTGCTCTCCAGGCAAGTTCATCATACCTTGTTTGAAATTGTTCTGACCAACCGGCTGGGCTTTGCTTTATGTTTGATTTTTTTCACAACAATAATTCGGGTGATTTGGTGCGTATGTATGTGTATGGATTACGTAGAGATTAAATTTTTTAAATTAATTATAGATTAAATATTTCGTACTTAAAAAATATAATGGTAGATATGTAAAAATTACATTTATTTTTTAAAATGATTTTATGAAGAGTTCAAGTTAGAAGGTTGAGTATTAAATGTATTTTAAATTTTTATTTATATTGAATAGTCAAAATATTTTAAGCTGTCCATGAGATTACCTTGTTTTCATTTAGTAAAGAAGGACAGGTTATGTACGTTCCCTTGCACACCCAAAAATTTCTCAAAAATGTTGGTGGTATCTTTAAGCTTTTCTTTAATCTTTTGGGATCTAATCTAGGTTCCAGTATAGTGCGAGACAGCTATATATGTGACTATCAATATTAAATGACTTTTATGAAGTTTCACACCATCTTATTGTCAGAAAATAGAGGGGTTATACAACTAAACCTTTGCTTTATGAAATGATTCAATCTTTTTGCAGTTTACTAAATAATATGAGATATAATACTTACCCCGTGTGAACTGTTGATGGAGGGCTTGGATTTTAACATTATCAGACAGACACACAAACACGTAAATTATGTGGACTCCTACCCAAAATTCTTTAATTTTTTTAAAATATTCATAAATGCTGGTTGATGACTATTCTTGTTCGTTTTCTTTAATACCAAGCTTGCATAAATACATATGCCACCGGCCAATATAATGGATCTTTGTTTCCCCACTAAATTCCCTTTAATTGTGCAATCTAACCACATTCCTCTTTCCTTTCTTAATTTCTAGAGGCTCCCCAATATGATCATCATGCCTGATTATTTTGGCTAAATCAAACAAGTAAAAAAAAGTCAAATAAATATTGTTGCTCTGAAATCTCTCCGATTTGTGAGGGAAACTGTTCGCTCCGTCCATCCTGGTCCAGTCCACTCTGAAACTATAAAGTATAGTTCAGTGATTTGATCAGCATCAAAACATGGCACATCTACCGTGTGACAAAGCTTAGTGCAATGTCAGTGACTGTTTTCTTCATCCTTAAACGACAATATGATTGTACGTTTTGTAGGGACTGGACCCTTTGGCCGTGTCTGCTGTATTCTCCAGTGCGCAGTACATGGGAGAAAAGCAAATCTCAGGCGTTGATTGCTTTGTGCTAAAGCTTTCAGCTGATCAGAAGGACCTCATTGATCGTAGTGATAACACAGCCGAGTTGATCAAGCATGTTATATTTGGTTACTTCAGCCAAAGAAGTGGGCTTTTGGCATTCCTAGAGGACTCTTACCTGACCAGGATTCAATCACCTGGGACACACCCCACATACTGGGAGACAACAATGTTCACCAAAATCGAAGACTACAAGGTGGTGGACGGTGTGATGATAGCTCACGGAGGCAGATCAACGGTGATCATCACAAGGTTTGGGGACAATCTGAAGGCAGGCCCTGCCATCACAAGGTTGGAAGAATCATGGACCATTGATGATGTGGCATTCAACGTGGCAGGCTTATCCATGGATTGCTTCATACCTCCTAAGGAACTTCAGAAAGATCATCCAGGAGAGGATCTTGATTGGAGGTCACCCTTGCATACATGATGGAAAGTTTTTCACTGTGCTTGCTGCTAATACTAACTTGTCTTCTGGGCTAAACAGTGGGTTGATATGCTAGTTGTTACTAATTAGTATACAATGCTTTTTGTAATTGTTTTACTGATTCTGGGCATAGTAAATGTCATCTATTAATGTTTGATAGTGTATACTTATATAAATATAAGCTTGGGTCCATTTCCAATGTGTAGGCGCCTTTTCCTTGATAATGAAATTAGACTAGACGAAAAAAGTAGAAAGCCTTGTGCCTTCTTTCTGCTGTTTATGCTAATTGTAGTGTAAGTGGGCCTTTTCTTTTCAAAATTCGATTTGGGAGTTGTTAACTTTTGTTATTCGGACTTGAAAGATTTTTCTTTTGTTTTGGATGATAAAAGCACTGACACCGTCACAAATGAAGCAAATTTTTAGCCTGCAAAAAGAAGTGAGAAATAAAGCACATTTGGTTTGATCTAGCACTCTAACTCACTAGCTCTGATATAGATCTAAAATGGAAAAATGCCACTAAAAAAATGTCTTGGATAATAGTGGGATGCGAAGTGAAGATGAAGTGTAAAGCAGGAACCAATTTTTGGTCCCGTGCAACAAATGGATTGAAAAGTATTGTTGTGTAATGGCCTCAAAGGACATGTTAGTGGACCATGAACTGTATTGTGGTTACGCAATTATTCTTTTATTATTATGTGGTCACGCTAAGAAAAGTGGGTTCTGTTCTGTTTATCATCCTTTGAAGATTCAAAGAAGTTTTCCTCCCATCATTTCATAGTCATTCATCTTTATATAAGTAATAACACGTAGAATTTATTTAACGAAGGGGAATGAGGGCATTATGATCATGTTTTCATATCAGTCCAAAAATCGAGTTTAATGCCTGCTGTGTGAAATTGTGACCGGTAACATCTACTAGGGTGTTGATATGTTTACTTTGGTTTGATTTTGTCCTAAAATTAAATCAAATTAATATAATTAATTTTTAAAATATGTTAATTTTGTCAAATTTTAAATTATTTAAAAGTTTTATATTTTTATAAAGTTTAAATAATTTTTAAAAAATAGTTTCAGAAAGTTTAAAACTATAATATTATACTAAATAATCAATCTTAAATTTTTAATTAAGATTCTAACAATATTAATATATAAGTAATAAAAAGATTATAACTAATTAATTATATTAAATATTTTTATTTTTTTATTTCTATTCAATTTAGTTTGATTTAGTTTAATTTAATTATGAATTCTGAAGATCCCTTGTATTTAAGATTCTAGACGTTCAGAGTCCGTAAAGCAAAATATGCAAAACCAATTTGCGTTTGCCGGGAGTCGAACCCGGGTCTATTGCTTGGAAGGCAATTATCCTAACCGTTGGACTACAAACGCCAGCTGGTAGTGAAATTATGTAACTATTTTAACATTTGTGCACACCCTGGTCCTTGATTCTAACATATTATTTTCCAAATTTATTATGCCTTTTGCAATACTTTCACTCACCGCCATTTTTTTTATTTTCTTTTTTCACGTATACACTTAAGTTATATTTTGCATTAAATCATGTACCCAACTTCTTGCACAGTGACACTGGTTGGCAGGAATTTAGATATTCTAGGAATAAACAAATAATCCACTTTATATGAATTATGTCTCATTGTGTTTTCTTTTTAGTTTTTCAAAGAAATTAATATTTGTCAATTTTTTTAAAAAATTAAAGAATCTAAATTTGCTTACCAACTAATTATCGGATTTATTGCTCCGAAGGCTAATCTATTTGACTTGAATTATATGCATCAGGAACTGGGCTGGGTGGCAAACCCCAAGCGCAGTTGATGGATAAACAGTCTTCCACTCTCACACCCTACCTTTCTCTAATTTCCAAGCAAAAATTAGGCAAATTACAGATAACTACTTGGAATTATAATTTTAAGCGTCACATTTTATTTTAGCAAACTATCACATACAGCATTTGCAGTACAAATTACAGAACTAACAAAGCCTTCTTTTTTAACAACCAGGATGGAGGATCAATAATTAGTAGACCCAAATGGGGCACTCGATGTGTTTAAGTGACATTTACCATAGGATAAAACTTAGATATACTTCTCTGAAGTATTTTCTACAATTTTTTTTTAATATAAAAGCATTTATATTCTTAACTCCTATCAAACGTCATATTTTTATGGAAAAACTTGATAACAATTAACAAATACTTAAAGAATTATACGTGAGTTTTGTCCTTTATTAAGTCCAAAACGTAGGATAGGAAAACAAAAAGATAAGGAAACATGGCTGTCTTACGTTAACAATTACTGTCTTAATCTGAACAGATCCCAGCAACCTTGGCAGCAATGGCACAAAAACCAGATATTATGAACATTATAGATCCAAACCATGCCTTTACTCAAAAAAGGAAGGGGCAGGCCAATTCAAGTTCCATTGAGAAGAGGGAATATTATATCCCCAATGTGCATTTAATGGATCGAAGGACTAAATGAGATATATTTGCCATGAAGGGAAAGGAAGGAGAAGTGATCGAGTGACCTCAATCTTGTGCCATGTAATGTAATCATCAATGTCAATATGAATTTCCTTCTTTCCTTGGATCCTGTAGACTGTAGAGTGAGGCATCAAGTGTCGTCTTCTTTATCCATGTTTTAAGTTTTGCCTATATACAGATCCAAATATTGGAAATTCGCTTAGTGAAGTGGTCTACCTGAACAATCTCATTTTATAAAAGTTAGAAGAATGGTGATACCAAATGTATTAAAATCAGATTGTAAACTTGATGGAATACTAAAAATGTATCGGCATCTTATTTAGTTGGCACTTCTACCAATTTGAAGGTAAATTTAGGTATTCTTATATGATAATCAATGGTATAGCCTACTAAACAGGTCACTAACATATCTTGTTTAATATTTCAAGTGTTAATAATGCATTTATTGTGTCGTACGTGTCCTTGGAACACTAACAAATTAGTATGCTATTAGTCTTTTTTTTTTTATTGATAAATAGCCTATTAGTCATAAAGCTAATTAGTTTGTTTCTCATCTATGTTTTCATCATTGATTTTTAAAAATGGCTTTAAATTTCATTACAAAAAAAAGAGAAATAAATGAATATTTTAGGTTGTGACTCAAATTAGCAAGTTAAACAGAGAACAATATTGGAAGATATGTATGTGCGACCTGAGTTGATCACCATTAAGCTTATGCTTCCCGTCAACTGATTTGGCCTGAGGGGTTAGCTCACCAATAAATGGAGTTTATGAGCGCAAATAATAAATTAATTAACTTTTTGTGAAGTTGTAATTAATTAACTTAAATCGTATTGCGTTGTAGTTTCTGGAACATCCCATGCAAATTGCAATTTGAAAATAACATAAAAGGATGAAAAGAAGGAAACTTCTCTTTTTCCCTAAATCACTACGCGTTGAAAGGTCTTGTTTTGATATTTTGCTTGGCCTGCCGAAACTGAAGAATCCAAAGTCCGAAGTCCAAACAATTATAAAAATCGCGGTTCAAATAAGCCTCACTAATCACTATTAGAAAATTACAAAATTAAAACTACTATCCGAATCGATGCTGTGTTTCTGAAGTCAAACATTCCCAAGACTGCTGCCTCCAGTTTTCAAGTGGCCATTGTTTTCTGCCACCCTCATTGTCATTCCTCCTTCTCTAAAGGAAAAGAGAGAAAGAGAGAAGAACAATAATGGAGGGGGCAGCGATGTGGCAGGGGACTGCTTTGGCTGGAATACTCTTGTGGATCGTCTCTGCATCATACTTCGACGTGACTCGTAAGCTTAGATCTTTCCTGCAACCTTGGGTGACTCACCATGTTGAGATTGGAACCCCTATTGTCCTCCGGATCCAGGTAACTAACAATTTATGATTGAAAAGAAAAAATCGAAAACCCAGATTTTTGTTCATTCAACAGTTTTGTTTTATAATTTTGTTGGCAAAAAAAAAAAAAAATTTGTGTGGCTCCTTTTTGGTGGGTTTTTGTAGAGTTACAGGCTTGGATTCCTGGATGCTCTTTTCTCCGGGTTGTCTTGCGTTGTCTCTGTGCCCTTTTATACTGGTTTTCTTCCTTTGCTATTCTGGGTATGTATTCTTTCCTTACGTACTGGAGTTCATTAAATTCACTAATTAGTGAGAATTTCTCTTTATGATCTTGTTTGAAATTTAAACTATTTAACTTTTTTGGGCCTATATAGAGTGGGCATGGGAAATTGGCTAGGCAGATGACCTTGTTGATGGCTTTCTGTGATTATATAGGTAACTGCATAAAGGTATGTAATTCAATCAGGCTCAGTGTTTCATCTGTCTCTGAGTCTTTACCTATTAACATATACCTGGGCTGTTTGTCTTTCAATAGGATGTGGCATCAGCTCCAAGACCTGCTTCTCCACCAGTTCGGAGAGTAACAGCTACAAAAGATGAAGAAGAGAATTCATTGGAATATGGATTGCCTTCTTCTCACACTCTTAACACAGTTTGCTTATCTGGGTATTTATAATTCTCTTCATTTTCTTTTTCATTCCTAAGTCATCCTACTTGAGGGAAAATTTAGCTGGCTTGTATTGGTAACAGAAGGGGAATCTGAGGTATGTCTTGAGGGCAAGTGTTGTGTAATTTTATGAGGTTGTTGGTGTGTCACAGGATGCTGTTAAGGCAATAGATATGTTCTCAGAGTCTGAAAGAGCGGACTGCATGCTTGCTAGTCAAGTCATCTCGACTAAAATTTTCTAACAAATAATAGTTAATCGGTTATATATACTTCTCTACACTTTGTTTGGTAGGGGTGAAAGTGGAGGGAATGAATTTGGAAAGAATAAAAACTAGAAGTGAAGTTACATTACCTTGTTTGGGAAACAGGGAAGATGTGAAAAGAATAGAATGAGGAGAATAATTAATATCTTCTACTTTGTCATTTCCATTCCTCATATTTTCTTTACCCTCAGTGTTCTCAAATAAAGGCTTAATCTTTTGTCTGGATTGACCTAGGAGAAAATAAATAATAAACATCAAAACTTGATTGTGTATTTGTCACAAAATATTATAGCCATATTCTATCATCAGCTCAAGGACTTAACATATTTTTGATTATTTGTTCACCATATGCTTATCATTTTTGCAATTGGGAACTTTTGCCTTTTTTCATTAATTGGTGTTTCTTCTTGTAATGGATGTTTGTCAGTTACCTTCTGCACTATGTCCTGACTCATACTCAAATTCAAGGTGCCTTCATTAACTTTCTTGGAGTTGCCCTTGCTTGCTTGCTTGTGGCCCTCATTGGTTTGGGTAAGTTTATTGCATTCACAGTATTAGGACATTCCTGGCTTATTACAAAGCAGAACCGTGAGATATATTTTTTCTCCTTTGTAGGAAGAATTTATCTTGGCATGCACAGTGTGATCGATGTCGTTGGTGGTCTTCTTATTGGACTCGGGGTCCTAGCATTTTGGCTTGCAGTTGATGAATGCATAGACAGTTTTGTGGTCTCAGGACAAAATGGTATCTCTACTTCTAATATATTCAAAGCACGTGCTGGAACTCAGACTTTAGAAGTTGAAATATAATAAGAATTATCAGATCGGAAAAACTATGCTCAAGTAGAATGTTTATAAACTTGTGAAAGTTTTCGTGACTCCTTTTTCCTTTCTCAGCATTTTGTTTACAAGAAGTTATTAAAAAAATGATTTTCGACATAGAAGTTTCTTTATATTGAAGTAAGCTCAGCAAGCTTTCTTTTTAGTGTAACTCATTAAGTTCTATATTTGTTGCAGTCACATCCTTTTGGGCTGCCCTGAGCTTCTTCTTGCTCTTTGCTTATCCAACTCCTGAACTTCCAACTCCAAGCTTTGAGTACCACACAGCTTTCAATGGTGTTGCATTGGGAATTGTAAGGAAATTTTCACCTTTAACATCATCTAAACATGTTATATCATTTTTCTTCTGCCAAAATGTGGATGGAGGCAAGATTATACAATTTCATCTTGGTCATTAATTAGGTGTATATATGAATGGAAGAGAATAGGCAAACAAGTAGTCAGTCCAACTGATTGTAGACTGAAATGTTGGTGACGTGTCCAGATGCCTATTTTAATCACTTCACTTTTTAATCATCTCCAAATTTCAATAATTGCTTTTACTTTAAACAATTTGATGGTTGTGTAAAAGGTTTACGAAAGTAGAATCACTTAAAAAAAAATTTAGTTGTCCTATTCTCCTAAGGCATGGTATTTTTCTGAAATTTTCTTTTCAAGCAAGAGTTATCATCTTTGCTGTGCTTGAGTATTCAATTTGTCATTCCCCGTAGTGGAGACTATTTAATATCATTATCAAGGACCAAAAAGCCATCAATCTTTTACTATTATAGCTTCTTTGTTGTTTGATGTACTATATTAATTAAGCTGGCAATGTTCTCCAGGTTGCTGGAGTACAGCAAACATACCATCAGTTTCATCATGACTCTGTTCTTCGTTTGTTCTCTCCCGATTTCACTATACCTACATTTGTAGGGAGAATGCTTCTAGGAATACCCACAATTTTGATTGTGAAATTTTGTAGCAAGGCTCTCGCAAAATGGACTCTTCCTGTAGTATCAAATACCTTGGGTATCCCAATAAAATCTTCCGGCTACATACCCGCATTGAATGGATCTTTAAAGGGAAAAAAATATGATAAGCTCAAACAAGGAGGTTATTTGCAGAAGTTTCTCTCCCAGCATGAGGCATTTGACGTAGATACAGGAATTAGATTTCTTCAGTATGCAGGTCTAGCGTGGTCAGTGGTTGACCTTGTGCCTTCTCTTTTTTCATATTTGAGCTTGTGATTCTGTCATTTAAGTTGTATTTTACCATAACTCGTTACAAATATATGCATTTAAATGTAGATCAAATTTTTGTACAGAAAAGGTCGTCCCATTTTGGTCATAATATGAAGAGAAATTTTAGTTCAATTAACTAGTAAGTTTCAAAAATATAGTCGTTAAGTACGTCAAAATCATCTAAGTACCGTCGAATGCTAATTTGCCGACCACATTGCGTTTTACATCCTCCAAAATCATCGATCCTCCCAATGTATGTGGAGCCAGAGTTCCGCTTTCCATTATTAGACCTTAATAAATCTCTTTTTGTAGTATCCTTAAATTTTCCATTTAAAAAATTGCCAATTCAACTTTTGAAAAGGGAGATTTTTCCCTAACGGAAATTTGAAAACTAGACAACAGATATATTGAGAAGTCAATAATAACTTCCACAAGATATCTACCGTGATTAGCTATTTACTTGTTATTTTACAATTTTTTATATATATAAATAATGTATATCCACAGTATTGCCCCTAAATTAATGACAGATACCAGGTTCAATCAAAGAAAAAGGAAAATCCATCCGGAAGATCAGCACTAGCCTGAGCTGCATCTCTGCAAGGGTACGATATTATATCGATACGCATCTACGAAAGATGGCAGATAGACAGCAGATATAACGAAACTAAAATTGTTCAGAACTTGACATATGTAACTGCAAATCTGCAAAAATGTCATCAGTAGCCGATGGCATTCCTCCAATTCCTCTTCATTCCCAATAAATTTGAACCACCTAATAGCAATGTTGAGTTTTCACATATAGGTTTTCAATTATTCTATCAAGAAATGGAAGGTCCAGGAAAAAGCTCCCTCGAGTGGATAAGGTCTGATGGTTAATTAGAAATAATTCGTAAGAACAAAACTTATCACTAGCATCGATCAATCTTTTATCTAAAAATTGATAGAAACATAGCAAAACATGCACGAGACAAAAAAAAAACCCAGTCAGAGCTTTTAACGCCAGAGAAGGGGGTATAAAACACGAGGGGGTGTAAAAGAGATGGGAAAAATAAAAATATCCACATTTTGCTGGAATGATACATATTCTGACATAGCCAACATCTATGCAATCTCTCCAAAAGGGTGTCCAGCAAGTTCTTGGGCATAACAAATCAGTGGAATGTTACCTTTCCTATTATACACCAAACCGGTCTTCTACAACCACCACAAATGCATGGAAAGTGTATTTCCACGGATTTAAGTGCTTAAAGCAATTTCAGGAGAATGCACTACTATGGTAACTGCCTGAAATTAGTGCAGAAGTAGATGTAACCGTGATGACAGTGAGACATTCAGAAGCTACATTATAGGAAGTAATCAGGTGTCCTACGGGTGACATCTGGTTCTCCTCTCCTAGGAGCTGGTTCAAACTGCAAGATACGTAACAAATTTATGTCATGTAAATAAAAAATGGATTACATCAACAACTTCATACCAAGTAGAACGAGAACAAAGTATGTTGATTGGGAGTGACAGACCTGGATAAATGTGTGGCCTTTGCAATCATCAACCTCCAATATAGAAGCCATGTTCCCACATCTATAACAGTAGTTAGGTGCACTAAATATAGTAACCACCTTTTGTTCCTGTTTCAACAAAACAATGGACTTAGCTAAAGATTTCCTCAATTTTAAAGCAAGAAAAGTCAAAAAGGAAAAAGTTTCGCAAAGATGACAATTACATGAGCCCAGTTAAATCCATCCATAACTAGCTGATGAGCTCTAGCAATCAACTTGAGACTGTTTGTGTGGTTGAATTGTTCAGATATATCCTGAAAGAAAAAGCATGGACTCAAATAAGAAAACTTCAAAGACAATAATCCACTTCTGAATGCTACAAAAATGTTTAAATAAACAATGTAGAGAGTAAACAGTTATGACGTTACCTGGCCAAAAGTATATCCAGCACCGCGAGGAGAAATTCCCCAGCCACATCTGTCATCTGGGTCAGACCATAGCAGATCACACATGGGTCCTTCATGAGGAACCTCTTGAACACGATCAAAGTTCCTTATGTTATCAAGGGTTTCAATTGAAGGTGATAGTCCACCATGTAAACAAAATATTTCTGATTCGACCTGTTAACAAGAAAATTAAATTAGAAATTGAAATGAGCAAAAACCACTGACTAAAAACTCTAACTAACAATTTCTTGTTCAGTTATTATGGCAAACATAAGGAAGTTGTTCACTAGTTTGAGCAAGAAACTAAACAAAATAATGTTTGGTATGCACGACTCCTGAAGTTGTTTTGAAAACTATGAAGTATTGAAATGAAAGAAATATTAGAAGGTAAGTTTGTAACTCGTAAAACATCACATTTAATCATTTATGCTTACACACACCACATGCATTCATAAATTTTACACTATACATCTTCACCACACTCACTCACTCTAAACCTTCATATTTTACTTTATCGACAAAAGTCACAAAACAAATTGGCACTAATTTAAGATTCTTAAAATGAATGCAGTTTAAATATGATAAATATAAGAGCTGACGGTGGCATTCCATTTGAAATTTCAGCAATTGGATGGGAGATCATCCATGATGTAAAAAAGATCGCCAGATGTAAGCAGGAAAATTAATAATAATAGTAGAAGTAGTAGTAGTAGTAGTAGTAGTAATAATAATAATAATAATAATAATAAGACTAAAATGCACATAACCCCCATCAACTATAAAAGTTAACCTAGAATCCCCCTAAACTTTGCAATTTGTGCAAAAAAACCTCACCATTAACTTTTCCATCCAAAACTCTTAGGGAAGGTAGACACATCAAATTAGTTGAGGAGATTTTCTGTACAAGGCCTAAAATTTAGAGAAATTTTCTACACAGGCCTAAAGTTCAAGGGGTTCTTTACACAAGACCAAAGTTCCATAAAGTTTTCTGAATTTTAGCCTATTAATAATAATAACTAGTGGGTCTCTGTGACTATTAAATAATCAAATTGAATTGCACAAATGGGAAAAATATGTACAAACCAATGCAGTCAATGGAAAGTAATCAAAAAGATCCGTAAATATCTTCCAAACATTAGCATTACCATACCTGCAAATAAATAATCAAAAGAATAATTATCCTGGACTTGATAAAAAAAATGAGATTGGATTGTTTATATGCAAAAAATCAACAAGCAAAAAGGAACTATAAAAATCTAATTCAAAGACTCGTGCAACTGGACCTATCAAAAGGGTTGGATCCAGCACAGCATATCGAGCTGCATATGAATCAAGATACAATTACATGACATTTATCAACCCACATGTATCAACCTATGGACAAAATAATTCAAATTATATACACCAAACTGTTTGTGTTATGCTTAAATATCCAAAATCTGTCTCTAACCTGAATATTGGTGTTTCCATTGAAAATAAAAGATGAAAAGATCTAAATCAGAGTTCAGATTTATACAAAAAGACCACCAGATATATAAGCATCATCATAAATTATCAGATCATGTAATCTGACTCCAGATCCACTTTAGCTTGCACAGGAAGTCCACAGATCATATATCTTCACAACACAGAAGTGCCCAATTGTTGTAGATCATTTCATAGTTAGAAGCTCTCAGATCATACTTCAAATCCATAAGTGTCCAACGGTAGCAGATCAATTGACAATACTAACAGAATAAGTGCATGATGAGCGTAGCACCAATCTCATACTTGAAGCTTATAAAAACAAAGAAGTCCACTATGCTGCTTAGCATTTTAAGTTCAATATTATCCAGGTCAAGGCCTGTGATAGATTGACAGAGATTGCATCACATGCTTCCTCAACACCCTTCCCCAAGAAAAAAAATTCCTTTTGATGGGAAAATTTGTTTGAAATTACGAGATTTTTCTAAAATCCCAACTGGGCAGGCATCCCAAAGCTATCAAGTATCACTTTGTCCAGGCGTTGAATTTGGAAAGCAAGCATATATAAATATTTATTTTCTTCCATTTCTCTTTCAGTTTTGACCAGTAATAATACCTCGGAGAATAGATTTTTACACATCATGACTAATTTTACTGGAACATAAATACTAGTCCTTTATTGTTCCATAACATCAATCATTATAAAGCCAAGTGTCAAAATGCCAAATATGACATATCCATCAAAATTGAAACCAAGAATCTCAAATTTTAACCAAAAAAAAAAACCTACCAGTCAGAATCTAATGTTAAATTGCTACAGATAGATATTATTACAAGGGAAAAAGATGAAGGATTTTTCAAGCAAACCTATTATTTATGTCTAACGAAAAAAGTTTGTACAGAAAAAAAGAATAGAAAATTTTGTGACACCCTCGTGGTAGCATTAATAACACACTTGCATATTGGCAGTTATTAGTTAACAAAGGGAAACTTTATTGATACAATTACAAAATAATAAACATAAAATCCTCTGGGACAAAAGCATCTCCTTTTTTCTCCCTAGGACATCTAAATGAAGGTGTTGAAAACTCACTTTCTTAGGCATTCATCATAAAATCCATATACTTGAGTAATCTGCATAAAGGAAAAATGATAAAGTAAGACTTAGCTTAATAAATCATGTGAAAGTCTAGAAACAAAAGCCCAACTGTTTAGAAATTACAATTCATTAAATAACAAAAAAATCTCCAACACTAACCAATTTTAGCACCAGTTAGAGAATAAAAATAATTAAATAACTACAGAATTAAAATTCCTTAGAGGACCTCAGGGAAAACATAAAATCTACGAATTTCAATGAAAGAAGAGAGCAAAAGCATACCTGACGACTTTCATGGTTTCCTCGAAGAATAGTAATCCGCTGAGGATACCGCACTTTCAGTGCCACAAGGAGCTGGATAGAATAACTAATTAGTAACTCAAGCACAATACAATGTCAATCCAAAGAGAATTACTGAACAGGAAACGAAATTGCATGTTAAGATACCAAAGAAGCAGTAAGTTGTATCTTGCAAGGCTATTCAATGAGAACCATTTTATAAACATATTGCCACTAACTCATTAAGAGTTTACAGTAAAAGCTTGAGATTTAGTATTCTCAGTATATCAATTCTCCATAATCTCTAAAGGTCAATCCTAAAGCCAAGTCAGTGGAGAATTCACTAAAACATGAAACAGCTCTCAAAGACACAATGAACCTAAAATTTAGTAAATGGAAATTTGAAACTTCATCTAATGTTGTTCTGCTTAGCTGCTTAAAACCCTCCACTAATGTTCAAAAAATCTTTCCAATTACCTCTGATGAAAATCCACAAGTTGAGAACCTAATGTTCACAAACTTGTGTTGAAAATATAATTGTAAATAGTACAATTGTAATGACTCACATTCTGATTTATTATGTACAATTGCCTCATTTACACATGCTCATGTTAGGAACTTGAAAAAAGTTATTTTCCAATTGGGGGAAGGTCCCATATTTCATTTTAACCCTGTTAGTGTATGACAAATAAAATGATGCTCAACCACAATTTTTTCTTGAGAACACATTCTGCTAGATTAAATGGGCCTTTTATTCAATTTAAAACATAAATGTTCAAAAATGCACAAAGACAGAAAAGGGGGGGGGGGGGGAGGGGTGAGGAAATGAAACAAGGGGGAAATATTATGAAGATGAAAATTCAGATAAATTCGTTCTTGTTGCACTTACTGTTACAGTTTCAACTGAATAATAACCCCGATCCACATAATCTCCCATAAACAAGTAGTTTGTATCTGGACACTGTCAATGAAACATGGTATTATTAGATTTCGATTAGAACTTGGTAAAGGACTTTTTACTAAATCACCAGCATAATGTTATCCACAAACTGACAAATTTGCAAAATAGATCATAAAAAATTCATTTTCATAAGCACAACAGTAAATGAACTTTAAAATAATAATATAAGGATTGCACCGAATGCAATGAATAGTTCCCTGATTCTGCAATTTACTCCTCAATACCACTGATGCACTTGAATCTTCAAAAGCTTTTTAATTGGCAAGTCTCAATTAGTTAGTTAAGTCATTCCCCCCAGCCCCAGCAGAAAAAAGATTTGAATACAAAAAGAAAGTAGTTGCCAGAATTGATACCTTCCCCCCGATTCGAAATAATTCAGCAAGATCATGAAATTGTCCATGAATATCGCCACAAATTGTCACAGGGCTTTTCACAGGCTGTGATACAGGAGATACCAAAATATATATTAATGCTTTCTGTGTCTAAGATCAGAAACTTTGCAAACTAAAGTTTCCTGGAAATAGGGTAATCTGATTGGCATTTAGAAATGGATATGTAGCACAAGAAATTCAAGCATAATATATACAGAAAAGAAAAAAGCCTGAAAGAATTATTTCTTCCTACCACAAAACAGGCATCATTCTCAGAAAACAAGCATTAAAAGGAACTGACATGAAACCAAACCCAAATGTTTAACAATAATAAAGTAAATAAAACAAAAGTATAGTTCAACGTCTCATTTCTGACTTAATAAAGGATTACTTTTCACAAAAATCAAGCAGCAGAAGAAACAGTTATGATGCTAGATCAATGACTTCAGAAACAAGAAAACCATCGTTGAGAAGTAAGACAACGAGTTAAAAAGCAGAAAGAAAGTTGCACCTGGACATTACTTTCATCCATCAAAATCTCCTTTGCCTTCTCACATAAAACTCTAACCTAAAGACAGGACAGACAAACAATATCATTAATTTAAATTTATATAACAACAATACAACATAATAACAAAAACAGAAGTCAAATGATATTTAGCAATATAGAAGAAGCATGATAGCTTAATACAAACTATACAAGGCACTCAATGCAAAATGTGCTAACATAGATCACTTTATAAACCCTTTGGCCTTTTCTAACATAGATCCCTTAAGAAGCAATGAAATCCAGTCATTCTCCCATCTAAGTCAGTTTTGAGTAAAAGAACTTCATGAGATGAGCTCTTTTGTGCGGACAAATAAATGAAGCAACATTGTTGATAAAAAAATGATAAAGGGTGAAAAGTCTCTTCTGAAAACTAGTTGCAATCACCAAAGTAGCATGTGCAGAATGTGCTAAGCTCCAATTCCTATATATTTGATCAATTCTTGACATTTGACAATAAACGTAGTTTTGTGCTTCAACTCAAAATTAAGAATCAAAACCCTGAGTTAGCTAACATCTGCTCCACCAAGATGCCAACAGAACAAGGACTTTCTGGGGATAAACCTTACTGCCGTGCCATAAGATAATATGAAGAAATTACCTTATTTGCTAGATACCTTAGGGCACTAGCAACAGTTCATGATAATTCCAATGCCTAAGATGTCATCATGTGATATGTCAAAACTGCCAATGCTTAACATTCCTGATTCCGGTAACTTTTAGCAGGACGTGGTAATTATCTCCTCTAATTTCTTGACAGTGAGGAACAGATTATTTCTCTAACCGAAAATATGACGAGGTTGACAAGGCTAAAAATTGAGTTTTGCAAAAAACAACATTTTCTATGATTTTTTTCTCTCACTAGTCCAAAGCTAATCCTAGCCAAATCTCTGTCGCCATTTTGTGCAAATCAATCATACTCTCACATGGCTTTCAATTTTATATTTATGATATCCCTATTCGCCGCGACACGGCGCTAAAACTTTTCCTCGTAAATTCCATATCTTAGTGCTATATTTATTCAGCAACCAACCAGATCCTAACCATTCAGGTTATATAAATCAAACCTGTTGCTCTGAAAGTGGCTTGCACTGCATGAGCTGTGAGATCTGCTCATCGAGATCGTTGCTTGACTCCGATGGCAGGGAATTTACACCCATCTTGCTACTTTGATCGATCAGAACCTGGAGGGTAATATCCCGATTAGGGCAAACCCTAACCCTAGATAAAGATTCTCCGGTGTCGTTCTCTAGTTGCTCGCAGTGTCCAGAGTGTAAGTGGACGAAAAAGAGGAAATCGAAAGGGGAGAGGGCGCGTGAAATAATAAGCGAATGGACGTACTGGGGTTGCCTTGCGCTGTAACTACAATAATTGTTTTTTTTTTTTGTCTGTCCTTTCCTTCTTTTACATTTTTCGAATTCGTGTCCTGTTAGAACCAGGAAAATTTTCACTTACTATTTTGGCTTCACACTATTATCGAATTTTTAATACATATATAATATTTGCAATATTTTTTTAAAAACATAATTATATGATGTTGAGCTGAAAAAGTATTCAAACATTATGTTTGAGTAGAGAAATTTCATAGTAAATATGAAGATTACACCTGATTTTTATTCTTGTTTTTAATAAACCTTAATTTTACAATTTTTACTAGTTAATATATTTTATTAATTTGTCTAACTACAGTTCAAATAAATTTATACAATTATTATATGAGTTTGAATCTTTTACATTTAAAAAATAATACATTTTTAAATTTAAAAAAATAAAAAAATATTTAATCTCTTATCTATTTAAGTTTTTTATTAATGTGAGTTGTTCTTTTTTTACCAACTTTCTTATCTCCCTCTCTAAATGCTCCAAATGCAATATTTCTAAAACTTAATTTTCATATATTAGCCTGATATAAGAGGAGTTTTGGTAGCCAAATGCCAAATTCTAAAAATAGTCAAACAAATTAACACATCTTATTAGACTAAAATCTCATTTTAATTTTTTAAATTTAATAATTTTTTAAATTGATTCTTCATATTTGTTTATTTTTAATTTGATCTTTTATTTTTAAAATTATTATCAATTTTTTTCTTTATCTAAATATTTATTATACATTTTAACAATTCATAGATAGAGGAACCAAATTGATAAATATTTTAAATATGAAGAATCAAATTAAAAAAATTACTAAACTTGATA
Organism: Senna siamea; assembly: GCA_031216115.1. NCBI lineage: Eukaryota > Viridiplantae > Streptophyta > Magnoliopsida > Fabales > Fabaceae > Senna > Senna siamea. The sequence continues at coordinate 25,141,146 of CM062366.1, read as the reverse complement.
AATTAATATGAAATTTTTATCTTTTTAAAATTAAAATATTAAATAATTAAGATAAATAGAATCTTTTACACATTAAAAAATACATATTCTCTTTAATTTATTTAATTTTTTCAACAATATATTTTCTTATTTTTTTAAATTAAAACTTAGAATCATTTTAATTAGAATTAGAATCTTCTCCAAATTCATAAATTTTAAATCATTTTTTTAATTTAAACAATAATTTTTTCTTTTGAAATTTAAGATTCAAGTAATGTATAATTAACTTGTATTGATAATATTTTGTATGAATACTTTATTTATTCAAATGTACACTTACATCTCAAAGATTATATTTACAAACGGTGAAATGAATTACATATAAAAAAATAGGGTATTCAATAATTGAAAAATTAGAGGAAATTATTGTTTTTGTATCTTAAAAACATTTTTCTTAATTTAATTTTTTTAAAAATTAAAAATTTTATTAAAAATTGATATTAGAATTTTAATTTACATAAATAACTAATTCCTTCATTAGACTCAATTTTTGTTAATTTTTTATGATAACTCTTAAAAATAGAAAAAAAATTATTTTGGTCGTTCGAATTTAATATATTTTTTAATTTAGTCTTTTATATTTACTCATTCTTAATTTAGTATCTTGTATTTATTTATTTTTAATTTATTTTATCACATTTAAAATTATTATTAATTAGATCTATTTATTTATATATTTATTATATATTTTAACAAATTGTTAACAGAGAACTGAATTATTAAAGATTTTAAATATGAAAGACTAAATTATAAATGAATAAATATGAGAGACAAAAAAAATTAGTAAACTTGAGGAATCAAAATAAGAGTTTTGTCTATCTTATTAAGTTAGGAGTGTTAAATCCATTAAAAATCTAGAATAATTAATTTATTAAAATTTTATTTAGAAATTTGCATGTGTTTCCCATTGTGCCTCGTATGCAGTAAAGTGGTTATAGTTGTTTTTTTTTTTTTTTGGTCATCTTATGTATGCATTGACTTTTTACAAAATGCGCATATTCATGGAGAATCATTTCATTTACAAATGAGTTAAATATTGTATAATTTTCCTTTAAAAATCTGTACATAGTATAATTGTAATAAAAAGTTAAAAAAGTTATTTTCTCATATTTATTTAGTAAAAGTATATTTTATATTTTTAAATTTTATATTAATTTTTGATTTCATTTTTAAAATTTTGTTTGTAGTTAATTTTATTTTTAAAAATTTAAATTATAATCAATTTCATTATACTACTTAATATTGTTTAAATTATTAGTAAAAAATTATAATATAATATTAAATTTTAGAAGAAAATACAAAAATATCAATAAAATTATTTAAATTATATACAAAATATCATTTAAAGTTTTCATTAAAAAATTTAATATTTATATTAGATAGTAATTAAGTGAAAATAAAAATGTTATAATTTAAAAATATATGTTATTATTTAATATTTAAATATTATCAAAACATTATTCATATTTTTAAGATTTATTATTAAATATTTCATTATTATTATTTATTAATAATTTAAATAAATTTAAATTATGAGATAAAATTAATTATCATTTAAAATTTTACGAACAAAATTAATTTAAAAAAATTTAAAAATAAAATTAAAAATTAATATAAAATTTAAAAATATAAAAATTACTTTTCTCCATTTATTTTAATGACCAAGCTATTGAACATTTTTTTACCAGTAACTCAAATTACTCTAAAAATTAAAATTTCGCCCATGATTATTACAGATGCATCTTTGTTTATGGCATTTTGTATATAAAAAAGTTATGTAGTTAATGTGATTAAACAGAGGAAAACTGAGAGCAAAAAGAAAAAAAGGAGGAGGAAATGCTATTTCGGATAGGTAAACAAAAAAGCACGTGTTACAGGATTTTCACGTCGCTAAGACTCTAGCTCATTTTTCGCTAAGCCGAAAGCGTATGGAGGCCAGTGCATGTTGATCTTTATTTTTTTGTTTCCCTACTAGAGGTGTTTGGCAACGAGGAAAAACAAGAGAAACGAAAAAGTTGTAATCCAAAATTGAAAAACGCCGAGAAATCTGAATACTCTCTCCATTGACAAACGAGAAAGAGAGCTATATCTTCGCTAGTATCCACCGGTCATCCCCCGTATCAAACTTCAAATGTTCTGCATTTTGCTGTAATAGCAGCTCGTCTCATATCCCTTTCATTGAGGTTGCTCCTTTGCTTTCTCCCTCTAATACTTCTTTTTGTTGGGATTGACATGAAGCTCAATATCATTGTTTTCTTTCCATTTCATCATTCACCTAATGCTGATTGCATGCCATTCATGCTCTCTGGAAACTTGATCTTCTCATTGTTTTTGCAAAATTTTTCCCGATTCTATCGCATTATGCTCATAATATGATATTTCATTTTATCTGTTTTCTTGAAAATGTAATTTTGTAAACATTCCGATATACTGTGTTTTAATCTCTTGTGAATTCTGTAAATCAGTTTCTGCTTCTTCTTTTTTTTAAAAAAAAAAGTTTTGCAGTGATGGATTTTCTTGTTCCCTTTTTCCCTTTTGATTGCCTGTTCAAATTTTGGGTTTTCTTCCAGTTTTTGTGCATCTTTGGGTATGATCTCCCTTTTGCGTGTGTTTTTGTGTGTGTATGTGGGTATTTGCCTCTTCAACTTCGTGTCCTGTTTAGCTTGATCGAACTTGTATCATGATTGATCAGGGTTTTGATCTGCTTAGTTATGTGTAAAGAACACACATAAGAGGATTGACAATTGGGAAGCAGAGTTATTTTTAACATTTGCTTGTTATCAGCGAAGTTAAATTTCTGCAGCTATGAGAATTTCATGGTCGGATTCCGCCGACGGTTCACTAGGTTCTTCTGACACTAAGGATTTAGCTCGCCCTTCCAGGTCAACATATGTTCCTCCACATCTTCGTAATAAGCCACCATCTTCAGAACCCACTGTAACATCATATTCATCTTCTTTATCAGCTAATGATCGGGTAAATTATGGTGGGCCAGCTGCTGGTTTTCATGGTGGCCATTCCTCTAAGCCTGATCTTGGGAAGCAGGGATATGGCTCTAGTAGTCGAAGTGCTAGTGGTTGGAACAATAGAGCTGGATGGTGGGACCGTGGAAGGGAGTGGGAGGTGAATCCTTTTGGGGAAAATGAAGCAACGGATCATGCTTTTAGTGAGCAAGAAAACACAGGCATTAACTTTGATGCTTATGATGATATTCCTGTGGAGACTAGTGGGCAGAATGTGCCTCCGCCAGTAAATACATTTGCAGAAATAGACTTGGGTGAAGCATTGAATCAAAACATAAAACGGTGCAAGTACGTCAAACCAACTCCAGTTCAGAGGTATGCCATACCAATTTCTCTTGTTGGGCGAGATTTGATGGCTTGTGCTCAGACAGGGTCAGGCAAGACAGCTGCTTTTTGCTTTCCTATTATAAGTGGAATCACGAGCGAGCAGTATGTTCAAAGACCACGTGTAGCAAGGGTTGCTTTCCCTTTGGCACTTATTTTCTCCCCCACCAGGGAACTCTCATGTCAGGCATGATTCTGATTTTACTTCACGCTTTTCACTGCTTTCATAATGTGCATCTGTATCCTCAAAGACCAAAAATTTTCATTTTAATTATTGTTTCATCATTCTGTAGATACATGATGAGGCCAGAAAGTTTTCCTATCAAACTGGTGTCAAGGTGGCAGTTGCTTATGGAGGAGCACCAATTAATCAGCAGGTTCGTATTACATGCCAATGTTGATTCTAGATTGTATAATTGGAATATATCATGCTTTTGTTTCATGATGTTCATCATATTGGGCTAATAAGCAGAATGATTTGAAAGTCGTTTGTTATCCTATTGAGCTTTGAGAGTGCGGATAAAGCCTTCATCACTGGAATTACTACTTAAAGATTAATTTAATAGTTATAGACTAAGATTGTGCTTTAGTTCTAGGCCATGATGGTTAGTGCTTCTTAGAGATTGGAATGACTTACTTGGCTAGCTGAAATTCTATTATGGCAATGTTATTATCCTTTATATAATTTCAGAATTCCCATATACAGACTAGCGAGGTGGTTTGTTTTGTTTGAAACCATATTTGCAGTTGTTGGCTAGATCTAATGTATATATGTTCATGATTATGCATTAATTTCCTTATGCTTATATGTTTCAGCAGTGTTCCTCTTTTCACCTTTAGAATTATAATAATCATGTCTTCTGTTGTTCAGCTGCGAGAGCTTGAGAGAGGAGTTGATATTCTTGTGGCAACTCCAGGACGATTGGTAGATTTGCTTGAGAGGGCTAGGGTTTCGTTGCAGATGGTCAAATATCTGGCTCTTGATGAGGCTGATCGGATGCTGGATATGGGTTTTGAGCCTCAAATAAGGAAGATAGTTGAACAAATGGACATGCCTCCTCCAGGTGCAAGACAGACAATGCTGTTTAGTGCTACCTTTCCCAAAGAGATACAGGTATCTCTTTTATTTATAATTTCATCATTTCATGTTTCTTACATATATTCTGCTTTCACTGAAGTAACTTGTATTGATCATGATGATGCTGAAAGGAGAAAGACTTCTAGATGTTGACTGTTTCACTGGAGTTTGACCACTTTTGTTTCTATAATTAAAATTGGTGGAGGAATTGTTTTCACAACGTTTTTGTACAAATAAATATTCTGCAATGTTCAATTGTATGCAGAGACTTGCATCAGATTTTCTTTCAAAATATGTGTTTCTGGCTGTTGGAAGGGTTGGTTCAAGTACTGATCTAATTTCTCAAAGAGTAGAGTATGTCCTCGAGTCCGACAAGAGAAGCCACCTTATGGACCTTCTTCACGCTCAGAGGGACAGTGGAATTAATGGCAAGGTAATCTGTCACCTCTCCAACCCCCCCCCCCCCTCCCCCAAAACCCAAAAATAAATAAATAAAAAATCTGAAATGTTGACCTATCTTGGTGTATGCCATATTTTTATTGTTATTGTTCTAATATTATGCTGATTGGAACTGCTTATTTAAGAGTGCGCTAATTTGATTTATAGATATATCATATTCAGCACTCTGTTAAGGATATTTGTGCGGTTTTGCAGCAAAGTTTGACATTAGTTTTTGTGGAAACGAAGAAAGGAGCTGATGCATTGGAACACTGGTTGTGTACCAACGGGTTTCCTGCATCTAGCATTCACGGCGACAGAACACAACCGGTTCGTTTGTTTAGTTAACTGAAATCTATATGCAAATATAAAATACGTCAATGTCATTGTTTGGTTGAAACCACTTAACTATTTATGTTATCTGCTTTTTATGTTACTTGTTTTAAAGGAGGCTAGGGGAGTGAATTTGGTTATAGTCTATTTAAACTAAGTTAATCAGAGTTCAATGATGGTGTGGAGTCCTAAAATATTCCGGAGGCTTTAATGACTTATTAAATTATAACACCTCAAGGATCACAATTACTCTTATTAAGATTTGCAATGCGCTAATATAGTAAGAACCAATATATAGGACCTATGCTATGAACTTTCTCATTTCTTTTATTTTCGTTGTTGCCAACCATGGCATTGTGCCTGAATCAGATCTTTGTAGCGGCATCTAGCTGAAGTCCTGACTTTGTTTAGTTTTGAAGCTGTAGCGACTAGTTTTCCTTTTAAAGGACTTTCACTGACAATTATGTATAACGGGGGTTGGAAGGAGAAAAGGAAATAGAGTGATCCCTATCCTATCAACTACTCCTTCAGAATATGAGGGAATTGCAAAGTAAATAAAAGGATCTCCGAAAGTCCCTCAAAATCTTCAGTTTAAGATTTTTCAGATTTAGTATTGGAATTTGGAACATCTTAACTAAAAGTTGTCCTCGTGTGTATTTGTTTCTTTTTGTCCTGTTGTTAGTAATTATAAAGCCATTGTTTACCACGTTGAATGTAATGCCTGTGTATGCAGGAAAGAGAACTAGCATTGAGATCATTCAAAAGTGGAAACACACCGATTTTAGTGGCAACAGATGTGGCAGCACGTGGTCTTGACATTCCACATGTGGCTCATGTGGTAAATTTTGATCTGCCAAATGACATTGATGATTATGTTCACCGGATAGGAAGAACAGGTCGAGCTGGTAAAATGGGATTAGCGACAGCATTTTTTAATGACAACAATTTGTCATTAGCTAGGCCCTTGGCTGATCTGATGCAAGAAGCAAATCAAGAAGTACCTGCATGGCTTACAAGATATCCAGCAAGAGCTTCTTATGGAGGTGGCAACCGAAATAAGCGGTCTGGAGGAGGAGCCCGCTTTGGTGGCCGCGATTTTAGAAAGGATAGCTCATTCGATAAAGGGACAGAAACAGAATATCATAGTGTAACTGGTGGATATGGGGTTCCTGCCAGTTATGGTGGAGGGTATGGTCATGGTGTAACTAGTGCTTGGGATTAGTCTCTCCTATCATCCATTTATCCTTCGTGTTTTTGTTGAGCGTAAATAAATTTGAAATACTTGATCCTTGATTTGCCTGATGTCATTTCTTCCCTAGTACAGATCTTCTAACAAATTGTATAGAGCTAGATAGATCAAAATAATCCAAGGAGATTTCTTATTTCCAATTGTCTTCGTGTTTTATTTTTATTTCTAATTCAAAAAAAAAAAGTTTTAATTATTTACCTTAATTCCTATAGTATAAAAAATTGATTGAGATTATTATTGTTTCCTAAAATTAGGGCCAAACACGTCAAAAATAAAATAAGTATTAAAGGTTCTAAAAATAAGCTACTTTAAACAAAGCTTTGAGGTTGTTGTACATTTTTTTTTTTTGAAACTGTTTTTCTATTAAAATGGAGTTCATTAAGAACTATAAAAAAGAAGCAACTATGTTTAATAGAATTATTTTATAAGTATTTTTTTATCAATATTATTGTATTTGACAAATGCTTTTAGAGACGTGCTTATTTAGTCTAATTACCATACATGGTCAACAATATAAAGTTCTGACATTTACTATTATCATATTTTATGAATGAACAAGAACCTAAAAGGTAAAATCACTACAATAAGAACACAACCCGATTTAATCTTTTTCGCATTCTGAGTTTAGTTGTAAAAGACTTAAATTTAATATCAGATATTCGGTCGCAAGATATGAACCTGTCACAACCCCCCTACTAACGTAGTTGTCCTTGTCCTCTTCTTTTCTTTTATTTTTACGCGTGGAGAATATAAGGAACATTTTACTACCACTATAACAAGACTCTTTAACAGAGAAAAATGTTATAGGTCGATACTTATTGGCTACCTCTGTTTTGTAAAACAAAATTAAAAGTTCTTGTCAGAGATCTTGGAAATGTTTATTGAAGAAACTCAATCAAGAAAATCAATGTGATCTTGACAAATGACTTTTTCTATCAATTGACATGTAGTATATTTTATTAGACAATAATTTCACAAATAAAAACCCTAGGAAAAACAAAAATTCAGATTTGCAGTTTCACATTCTCCACAAATTAAAAATAAAAAGCTTATGGTGTTGCTACACAACATAGATTAAACGTTCATTTGCCACCAATGACAGCATAAAAGGAAAATGCAGAGCTGAAGAATCAAAGTATTTGAATTGTCATAACCTTTTTTTTTTTTATGATGCATCAATATTCGACGTTAAAGCATCGTACATCCCTGTACAAGGCTACATGGCAGGTACAATTCAAAATCACAAAACCCATGTTAGGCAACCTTTCCCGTATTGGCAGGATTCTCATACTTTGTTTTCATATCATGCCACTCCAAATTTGTCAGATTTTTGAAAACACTTGGCAACTACAACATAACCTAAGTTTTGAATATTATCACTAAGAGAAGGGACTTGAACTCAATGTTCAGCGGCCACTTGATGGTCTACAGGATTTTGGAAAAAGGGGACAATTACCCAAATATTAGGATGAATAGGACCACTGGACATCTCTGAAGAAAATGCCCTCTTTAGAGGGAAAGAGACTGGGGAGGATGGACCAGGGAGGCAATTCAATAAGGTGTAATCATAATTTCTCTGTAAGACAAGGGTGGCATATTACAAAGCAGATCATTTGCAAGGATCGCTCATGGAAATACTTGTAAAGACAAAGGCATGATTTACCATTCTTATAGTAGCTTATTAACCAAATGCTTCTTTCAGCCTTTCTTTGTGTCTTTAGATCCAACCTACAAACATTGAGAGATGTTATTTTTAAAAACTTAAGCATCGACAAATACGAAGACTCATGGTTGAACTGAAAGGCAAAGTGAATCAAAAAGGTGAATAGACACAAGTAAATTGTGCACCCCATACTAACTTTAACAGTCTCAAGATAAAATATCCACTTAATTTTTGTGGATTCAAAATTATCGGTGTTAAATGTTTACAAGCATAGCGGAGATAATAATCTTAGACAATCATATCATATACAAAATGATAGATCCTACTTCACACTATGACAACTCCATAAAATGTTCATGTCAATTACTTCTCCCATGAGAAACTTTGAAACATATCTTACAAAATCCTATTCCCTGTTGCTCGTATTACTTAACAAGGTCAAGAAGATGAAAGAAAATAAAAATTTGAAGGCAAAACATGGAAAATTCCTAATGCCAGAGCACAATAGAGATTCCAAAGAATCCAATCAACCCCATAGTTTTACTTGGCAATGCATAGTCCCAAACATACAGCCAGATACATGATTTCCTAAATCAAAACTATTAAAGGTCCCATTTAACTATTTCTACCATCTCTCCGTATTACTTTCATCTATATCATCCTTAGTTTCCCACTATTGGATTCTATGGGAGACACCCAGCTTAATTTCTCCTTCTTCCAATTATTAATACCAAAAAATGCCCATTCTTGGAGGAAACAAGCCCCAAAGAGAGTTCAAGGAATGCATAAGTTTTTAGTATAAATAAAATTCTAATTACAAGCCTCCAAAACTACTTAGATATCTAAGTATTGAAAAAGCCTAGTGTCAGAAACTGCTCCAAACAGAGATTTTCAAATGAATTCCAAATATATATTCTGAAAACAATTTAAGCTTAAATATACCTGTTACCAACAATGAAAGCAAATCAACGAAAAGTAAAAAGCTATACACAAGAATAATCACAACGGGGAGGGAGGAGATGGTGCCCACCTTCAAATGTTAACGCCTAGTTCTATTCTTGCAGCAGCGAAATTCAGCTAAGAGAGCTATATGATCTGATGACCATTCAGGAGAAGGGAGTGCAGTGTCCTTCCTCAAACTCTCCTCATCTAATAGCTCCAACAATGACTCCACCACCAAAGAATCCGCTGAACCACAAAAATATTACTTCATCAAACAGCAACTTGAATGTTGATGTTTAACAAAAGATACAACACAGCAAAATAGCACACCTGTGTAAAATATGTAATCTAGAGTGCCAATAAAATCTCTAGTGACATTTGTGAATAAAGGTTCATTTGTTGCACTATCCAGTCTCCTTTTGTGCTGCTCAAATCCAAGACCTACTGTTCTTCCAAAGGATGAGTATGCACTAACCTGTAATTGAAAGTGACCCATAAGCAGTAAAAAATAAAACAGAAATTATACACTGAAACATTTAAGGTTAAACACAACTAAAATGAGAGGAAGTATATAAACAATAATCCAACAAAGGTGGCATGCTAAAGAATATATTACCAGTGGCAACTGATGAACCAACTTGCTATGAGGTCGCAGGATATTAAGTGGATCAACTGCTAAATCTGGATGCATTTGATCTACCTTCCCCAATGCAAGAAGTGCATGAGGAGCACTGCAATAAAGTTCAGTATCACCTTCAGGCACAATTTACTGATGCTACTATGAGATCTCCATAGGATTAAAATAAGCAGAAATTGAAAAACATAATAAAGTCATCTGACCTTCCAGGAACTGAATTAAAATCTCCACAAACCAACATTGGAATGTCTGCACTTGCAGCAATTTTCTCCAACCCTTTCAAGAGAGTATGCACCTATCAAGGGAGGAAATTATAATAGCTATGTACACAATGAAACACTGCTCAATATAAATGAGCCAAATAAACGGCTTACCTGCCAGAGTTTGACATCTTTTAAATCTTGTTGAACATTTACATGTGTATTTGCCTGAAGTCCAAGAGAAATAAAAGAGCCAATAAGAAACACCATTGAAAGAGTTGTTTTCAGCTCCACCCACAACAATTTAAAAAAAAAAAAAAAAGGGAAAAAAGAGGGAGTACTAAATATAAGCAAAAACCAAACACCTCAACCTCAATTATACAGAATTCTTACTCTACGCCAACAAACTAAGAAGCCAACAGTTGCCATGAAAAAACTTTAGTGAAATAAATAATAGTTGAAAAGAAACCATTAATATATACAACCATCTTTAATGAAAGAAAGAATAAACAACGAAATTCAAACACAATCTAGAAACAAAGTATATATCATGGCACCATTCACAATGAACACAACATTGCCTAAGGCCCACAGATAATTAAAAGCAATAAAAGCTTACCACACAAAGAAGTTGTCTTTTCCCAGGACTATCAACTAGCTGATTGTTAACTTTTGCTTCAAGAACCACTATTAGCGCAACATCATCCTAAAGAAAAGAAAAGAAGAAAAAAAGGTAAGCAACAGTTCCACTAGAGATGACTTTTTTTTTTTAGAGTTGATGCAATAAGCCACCTTAACCAGCCTATTCAATGCAGTTTTCTTTTGAGTGGTCGGAATCATAGCATCAGTCAAAGACTGTGCAGCCTTGTTAAATTCAACCTGCATGCAAGCAAAAATCATATTAACTTGTGTACATGATTAAGAGAATTACCAAACACAAAAAATACTTCCCAACCTCATATTTCTTCACATGTGAAAATCTGTCTCTACGGAAAAATGTTGCACAACCGTCCACCGTGTTAGTGTTGCCACCATGTACCTGCAAACAAACAATGAAAAGGTTAACATCAAAAGGACTTTTAGAAATTGTAACAATAAGGAAACAGAATAGCATAACAACCTCATTAGTTTTTCTCTTGTATAGTCCATAATAACCATGTTTGTCCAGCTCAGGGGCAAAAAATTCTTCATAATGATCACTTTGTACCTGGGGGAAAATTTTCTGGTTAGCTGACAGCCTGACAAAGAAGTTATCAACTGATAGCATGCAATCATATGCCTTTAAGAGCTTCAATTAAGTAAGTGGAGAACAAGAGATTCCAACTTTAGATGGTTGGGTTACAGTTAAATTTCACTATTCCAAGATAAGACACAAATACTTAAAATGGAAAATAATAAACAAGACCAAAGTACATTCAATTGATGTTTATGTTTAAGAAATACATAGAAAGATCTCAATCATACTCAAGTATAATATATTATTTTTTTAAAAAAAAGGGCTACAAATGGCAGCAAAATTATCCTCCTGTCCACCAAATAATTGACCTTTAACCATAATTTAAAAATTCTGACATAAGATAATTTGTATTTAACACAGATGGTGACATAATATCTGGCTTTTTCATCAAATGATTTTTTGAGAAAGGAGAGACTAGAATAGCAGCCAAGTTCAAATCAGTTTATCACTCATCAAATTCAAAACCAGAACCTAAACCAGGTTTATGTACCTCCTGAAGACAAATAATATCTGCACGGTAACCAACTATTTCTCTTAACAAATTTTGCCTGCGGTATGGCCAAGAAAGAGCCCATGATGGGCAGTAACTGTATAAATCATTTGAAGCATATGAATCAGACAAAATGTTGTATGATAGAACAGTGAATGTTCCTGAAGATGTTATGCGTGCATCTACATCTATATGTGCCATCCCATCAACAGAAATCAAACGGCGGGGACTAGGAGAGGGAGCAGGAATAACACGAGAAGTTAATATAGTGCTAACATGCCCCACAGGAACTTTTGTCTCAGCATCAACTACAACACACTCAAATTTAAGGACATGACCAATGTCATCAGCTGTTGGTGTATACGTTTTAGATCGTCCAACTTCTATCCAAGTTTCACCACCACTTCGTTGTGTAACAGCAGCTGGATACAGAGGTGCTGACACATTTGCCAGGCTAGCACTTGATGCAGAGCTAGTTAAACTGGTATTGATTACCCCAGATCCAGAACTATTATAACGTCCAAATATTTCCTCCTCATCAGCTCCATTTTCATTGACTGCGCTTGCAGCACGGTCATGCAAAAGACGATGATGCTGCCATGCATCTGAAAAACACTTTGGTGTGCAATGATAACTTTTGGCAACAGGTATTTTGGCCTTAACACAGCCAAGGCACTGCAATGTAGCCTGCTCAGATGGATGTATGCTACAGACAGCAATCTTTTTATCACTTTGTACACGATACCTGCAAAAGAGCCAAATGATAAAATTTCTGCCAGAACGCAATTTTAAATCAGTTCAAGAAAACACCAGATAGAAGCAACATTTCAGGAAATTTAATATTCAATCTACTCAACAACAAACTAATACTTATTAATCCTAATCATTATAAAACCACATATATGTAACACATGTATCATTCAGTGACATATTAAGTCAAGAATGCACATACTAGCCAAAGATGTTGTATCTGTCTGTATCTTTGTGTGAGATTGGGGGAGGGGGGGGGGGGAATAGCAAGAAAACTAATGTATTAATTTCTCCAACTTGAAATCCACCACCTGTTATACACAAAACCATTAAGCTTCTTTTTATGGAAGCTACATTTGTTCTGTTCCTTCTGGTCAAAAGAAAGTAGATACAATTAGTGGGGGGAAAAAACACCATACTGGAGAACTATCCTGTCCAATAGATCTTAATCCATCAAATCTCCAATATATATATATATAGAGAGAGAGAGATAGATAGATAGATACAAAGGGACACTGTATCTTGCCTCTAAAATACTGACTCAATTTAGGAGTAAGAATTATAATTACAAAAGCTCACCAACCCCACTCCATTACTTTACAATCATCCAAATAATGGCTTGGGTATTTTTTTTGACCTCACTCGATCATCCCAAACAAATCCTTAAGTTATATTCATCTCCACTTGACCATTCTATTGCATGCAAATAAAATACATAACATATGGGGAAAGAGAAGTATATATTATCATCTATATGTGACACTTTAGCAACCTTCAATTGTACACAGTTTACATACCCAGTATTGGCAACCAAACAAACACCAAAATAGTTGTACTCGTGCTGTCCCACAACAGGTTCAAACCTTATCCCTACAACTTATGTTAGGGGGTATAAACAGAATTTCCAGACAAGTACATATTTTAAAATCTGATACCTTAAACTAGTGTTGACAGACAGACAGACAGACAGACAGAGCAAAAAAATATGCAAGTTTACTTAAAACTTTGACAGAATTAAGTTGTGCAAATTAAGAGCATAATCAATGCGATAGCTATATTAATCCTCAAAGGATAGGACAGGTAGAATGTACTTAGGCGCCTTGCACACTCTAATTTACTTTGCAGCCCAAGAAGCCCAACTGAAGTACTTTAAAACACCATAGCTCTTTAAGGATAGACAGAACCATAAAACCCAGCCCAATAACTTGCATGTAACAGGGTAAAACAGCCATTCTCACAACAACAACAACAAAAAACAAAGCCCTTTCCCCCTAGGTAGGGATGGCTACATGAATCAAGCAACGCCAACTTATTCTATCTTGGCTCATTTCTATTGTTAGGTTATTTATAGTTAAAACTATCTTAATAATTTATCCTATTGTTTTCTTTGATATCTCCCTACCTCTAGTTATTAAACTATCTTCTATTAGATCAACTCTTCGTACAAAAAACTCTAATGGTCTCCTTCGTACATGAACAAACCACCTAAGGCGCATTTCTACCAACTTTTCTACAATAAGTGCTACCCCAACTTTTTCTCTAATACACTTATTCCTAATCTTATTCTTTTTAGTGCATCCACTCATCCAACGCAACATTCTCATTTCTACAACATTGAATTTTTGCTCATGTTGACTTTTTATCGTCCAACATTTAGTATCATACATTAATACAGGTCTTGTAGTAGTGTAATAAAATTTTTCCTTGAGCTTGAGTGGTACTTAAGCTATGTGATAAAACAGCCATTCTCATGTTAAAGATTATTATATATAGGCTTAGTTATTTAGGGTTTTGCAAACATAATATATAGGCTTAGTTATCTTGGGTTGTAAAGTTAAATTTTCAGTTTGCCTTGTGGCTTGATGACTTTATTAATGCACTTGATAACTGTTATGACTTATGAATTTGATGATTATTATGCTTAAATACTGATACTAGTGACTTTAGGGCACTATATGATTATTGTGGCTTATAACTAAATCATTATTGTGCGCTTTGTTAGGGCCTTTCACCTTTGACTATCTTGTTTAGAATATTCATTTTTGACCTTTATTTGGTGGGGGGAAAATGAACGATTCAATTTGACTATTTGGGGAAATGCGCTAGCCAAGAATGATACAGACAATAAGCAAACCGGGGGGAAAATACACCAAGTCTACTTTCAAACCAATAGTAAATTCATGAACTTCCAATAGATTAAAAAAACAACAGATAGAGAACCACAAAACAAACGCGTGACTAGAAAAACCTAGAGAGCATAAGTTCCACAGAACTTCAATAAGAAATTTACATAATTGCCAAAGATCCAAAAGATATCCCGCAACGCACATTGAAGCTCAAATATTTAAGCACCATGACAAACAACAATAAAATACCATCACATAAATGCCCATCATCAGAAGTAAAATGTTACCAACAACAGAGCAAACAAAAAAGACAAATACAATAATTAAAAAGAACGAACTAAACAACACTTACCACCTGTACCGCAAGAAATGGCCATCTAAAGGAGCCGTCTCAGGGACATCGTCGGTGGTAACAACCTTGTCGGGTCGCCGTAAGAGCACATACGGCGTAAGCTCACAGCCTACGATGGGTATATCAGAGGGGAGGTGCACGCGTAGCACGTTCAGCATTCTTTACTCTTTGCAATCGTCACAACGCTGTAAACCTATCAACGCAAACGGAACACGAAGACCGACGACTCTGCTAGCTTCCGAAATATCACACGTGCAGAGGCGGATGCCAGGCGGATCCGCCATTTACTAGAACCTACTGCCCGCCAGCCTTAATGGACCCAAAGCAAACCCCAGGAAATCACAGCCCTAATCAAAGCCAGCAACGGATCTTAGAAGAAAAAATTTCAGGTTGTTGGGAGAGAGAAGGAAGTGACCGTACACCGAGTAATTGTAGTGGATTCAATCAATCAACGGAGTACGAGGGATCGAAAATTCTTGAGAGATAAAGCTGGTTTTGAGAGAAAGTAACATAAAAGAATGGATGATTAGGGTTTTACAGAGAAAGTGGCAGCAATCGCTAATGATTCATTGCTATTGAGGAGGCGAAGAGAGAGAAGAAGAGGCGCTTTATATGATACATGCGACTTTGTTTTCCCCCTTCTCCCTATTTTCTGCCCTTTTGTGTGCGCCTCTTTGCATTCTGCTTCCGCCCTTTTATGGTTTTGTCTACGTTTTTCTTTTCACGCTTCTCTTCCTTCTCTCATTTCTTTGAGGATTAAATAGATTTTTTGACAAAATTGTTAGATTTTATTTTGGAATAAAAAAGTCAATATTATGAGCCTGCAATGAAATGAAAAATATCACCGAGTAATACGTACACAAAAATTATGATTTTGGTTGTAATATTTGACATTTTTATGTTTTAAAAAATATTTAATTCAAAAAGTTTCACATACAATTCATTATATATCAAAAAAAGATAAAATACATATGTGATTATTCTTTGTTATTATTTTCTTAAAAAATACCGCTGTGATTTCTAAATATATAGCTAATCTTCTTTTGCACTGTACAAATGCTTCTTTATGAGGATGAACCTCTGATTATTCTTTTAAATGCTTAGTGGAACTTTAAAGGGAAATATCAAATTCATTTTCTCTTTATATATTCTTTATATATATATATATATATATATATATAAAGATATATATATCACATTTGGTCGGTATAACGTCTTTATCTAATATTACAACGTTTCATATATAAATAGATAAGTTTAATACATTATTCTTAACTTTGACTATTTATTAACAACTTCTGAGCATTTATACCATCATAATATTATTTAGATTAATTAGGTTTAGATTTTTTTGTTTGGATCAAAACTCATAAGCATAGCAAAAATAAATTATAACACATTAGAGATAAATTTATAAAACATTACATATACTTTCATAAGTATTACAACATTGTATCTATCTGAGAACTATCAAAAGTCATCCTAAGGTCAAGAGAGAACATCTCTGTCACTCAAACTCTCAGGCTACAAAATATTATTAATAAAAAAACCTTCTTTAATGCCACTTCTATCTTTTTCAAAAATTGCCAAATATTTATATCTGATACATATTAGTACACAAATGAGAAAACTAATTTCTTAGTAGCTTAACAATTCAACATTTTAAATCTTACTGATATGTACTACTATGCAAGCACAGAAAACTATTTCTCGTACATTTCATTTTTTAATAATTAATCTCTTTCATGTAAATACATTGATAAGCATTGTATGATTAACTGGTATGTTAGTGTAATAAATATGGTTGTTCTCATTTTAATTATAATTTTTTTTTCAAGGAAAGCATATATATAACAATTGAAATAGTTAAGGATCAACTCTATATTTTGTATTCTTAAAACTTACCTTACCCGATAGAGTGAAGCACATTTGGTCACTCTACACGAAATTTGGACACTTGACTACTTTTGTAAGAATTGTGAATACTTGGTCACACTGTAAACTCTTGGCCACTTTTATAAAAATTGTGAACATTTGGTCACATTGTGGACTCTTTGTCACTTTCATAAGATTAGTGAACACTTTGTCGCTTATACATACACATAGCAATTTCAATTCTTCCCATTTTTACCCTTTCAATCTTCTTTGCATTTACCCATCATAAGGTACATTCTAATGCATTCATAATTTACATAGTGATTCAGTCGCCAAGGTTAAAACAAGACATTGGTTTCGGTCCCATGCAAAAAAAATAAAACTTAAGATTTCTAATGTTACATTGTTATCTATCTGATCTTTTATATGGTTTAACCCTAATGGTATCATGGATTAAAATTTTTATGATACTTTTCCCACATTCTTAATACGTAACCATGTAAATTCATAATTTGTTCTACTTACTTTCTTGGTTTATGTTATATACTAAATTTAAAGTGACATATATTTATTTATTCTTACTTTCTAATAGTCATATGGATCTTTATTAGCTAAAACTAAATTCCTATACCTTAATGTATCATAATTTCTCTCTTTTCGTTAGCCAACTGAATTGCCATCTTTCTTAAACCATTTTCAACAAACAAATTTACGTCTTACAAAAGCCATTTTCGAATTTGGTAAGCTAACAAGAAAAGCACTATAATTTAACACTAAATTCTAACTAGTAATCTTCATTTAGGTGTCTATTACTTAACACATATTTTAACCATCCCAAACTACAAAAGTTCAACACTATCCTATGCTAGAACTTTCCATTATATATGCTGAAATTTTCTAACGATAGTTCTTTCCTAGAAATGATAACATACACTTTATCACATCTACAATATCACCACTTTATCATACCAACTTAGCCAATGAAAGCATTGCATCTTAAGGAATGTAGAGTTAGAAAATTTGATTCCCTGAAGATTTTAAATCATGTCACATAATTTAAATCATGAAATCAAAACATAGAATTGCTAAGCTACCTCGATGATGCAAGGAAATGGAAGTGTCTTGGATTTCTCTTTGAATTTTATCTTATTCTTTTGCTTCTCCCCCTTTCGGCTAAAGCTAGCTTTTTCTCTTCTCATCGAATGTGTTTGTGTTTTTCTTCCTTTTGTTAAGCTGCTCTCCTTCCCACCATGGTATCTCAATCCTAAGTTGCTCTTCCCTTTCACCGCTTTTCTTTATTTCCTTATAAATTTGTATTTTTCTAATTTGATTGCTATCAATTCCTTTAACCGACTTAAACACTTCATTCTTTCAATTCGGTTGAAAGAAGTGGGATGTAGGGATGACTTATTGAATTTCCCTTTTCTATTATTCCTTGTCACCATCGAAGACATGTATAATTAAATACAATCCACTTTCCTTGCAATCTTGTACACATATATATATCAACCAGTCGGTTACTTCAAAGGGAGAGAAGAAAAGAAATTCACACAAGATACACATTTTAGCACTATGCATTTATATAATTTAATTTAGTCCATATAATGCCTAGTTAGTGGAATGGAAAATGAATAAAAGAAAAGAATTCAAGCACCTAAATCTTAATGTAAGCACCTCCCTTGCATTCTCGATCAAGAAAATAAAAAAGGGTGGATGGAAGTTTAAGAGGAAAAGTATAAGAAGAAGTAGTCAATTTTCCTTTTTTTTCTTACATGTCACAATTCTTCTTCACCAATTGCCAAGCTCCTCTTAAGGGTCTTTATCGTGCATATCTTTAGTAAGTGTATCAAGCACCTTAATGTAAGCACCTCCCAAATATTTCCTCCACCGAATGGCTCATCCTTTTTAATCATGATGATGAAATTTTTTTCATTCATTCATATATATGTCTACGGCTAAAGTAAGACAAAAAGAATAAAAGAAAAATTTAAGAATGAAAGTGTCACACGTCTTTTTCTTCTTTCTTCTTTTCTCTAACACCGAATCTCTTCTTTTAATTTCATTTTGTTTTCAATATTACAAGCTTCTTAAAAAAAAAAGAAGATTTACTACACTTACTTAGCATATTACCTTTCTATTCTCCTTTCTAATTTTCTCTACCAAATACCATACATATACCATACATTGCATACGTCTTCCTCTCTACTCATATCACATTGTTTTCTTTTCTTTTAATCAATTATTAAATTATCCATAACCTCTTGTAAGCTTCTTGCAACTTATAAGATAATGCATTACTATAAATTGAGTCTCACTTCTACTTCTCCTTATACTTGTATCTCAATTTAGTTAGACAAGAAAGAAAGGTGTTCACTTTCAATATCTTTATGCTAAACTCTATACTACTAAATTAATTTTATTGTACTGTATAACAAATTCATCCAATTACTTAAGGAAATATAACAAAATAGTCAAGAGAATGGAGAATGAAGAATGTTACAGTCGACATTTAAATAATTGTAGTGCTAAAACTAATTTCGTTTCTACATTGTTATTCTTGGCAAAATTTTGCATATTTCATCTTCCATATTTATTTTATTCCTCAATAAGATTTTTGCGTTGCAAATGCTAAAACAGTTCTGTCCCCGCTAATAAAATATCAAATAATAATAGCTCCCATCAGAAAAAATATATATAAAAACTAATAATTTACAATTGAATACATAAATTCTATTTCTTTGATATCACGACACTAATTTTTTTTATAGCAGTTTTTTAATAATCTTTGAACCCTACTAATGTCATTGCTCAACAAACCTTATATATAACTAATCTATATGCAGCCCGCGCGTGTTATTTGATTATATTTTTCAAAATGTAAATACCAACAAAAAAAAAAATCATTTCAGAGCATGAAAAGAAAGGCAAATTTCGAAAATGACACGAGAAAGTATTAAAATAAATAAACAAAAAAAATGAGATTCAGTTCAAATAGGATTAGAGTGATCTCTAAGGTTAAGTAATTCGAATATGTAAATGTTAATGGGCACTAAAATTAACCAAAAACGTGTTTAGAGTTTAGAATAAGTACCTTGGATAAAGTTGAAGATCTATAGTGGAATGAGTTGTAGCACAGATGGTGCCTCTAAGAGTGGGTTTGAGAGTTTGGAAGAAAAGAGAAGGACATGAACTGAAAGCAAAAAGAAGAGAATTAGAGGTTAAGTGATAATTTTTTTTTAAAATTATTTAAACTCTTATAATTTAAGGTAATTAAAAATAATAAATAAAAAATATTAATTTAAAATTTTTTAATTTATTATCATTCAAAATTAAAAAAAAATAAAAAAAATTTATTATATTTATTTCTTTTTTCTTCTCTTCTTTTTCAAAATCTATCTTACACTATGAGTGGAGACCCTCCAGTAAGAAGAGTAAAAAGTACATGCAAAAGTAATTAAGAAAAGAGTTCATTTTTTTTTTTAAGAGATATAATAAGAGTTCTTGTAATATAATAAATTTATATATAGTAGCTTAAAAAAAGTGTAATGGATAAGAAGGCCTTTTTATGCATAAAAATTATTACGAAAAAAAGACAATTCTCTTGTGTGATCATATAATTGGTATGAATTTAAATAGCGGGCAAATAAAAGATAGAGTTAGCGAAACAATTTGTCCGTACATACAATGGTGATGAGAACTATTTACTGCAGTAAAACTAGTTAGTGTTCGTTTGCCAATGAAGAGGGAAGTGCCTTTCATGTGATGAATGAGTTGGTGAATCATAATTGTTAAAAAAATTAGCCGAGATAAAATAAAATTCAGTGTTTTGAGACTTGATAAATTATTTTTTAAAATAAATTTCACTAGTATTATGAAAAAATTAACAGATAAGGATATAATAAAATCTCTTAAAACTTTTTTAAAGAACATCAATTTTTTAATAAAATAAATTTTTATTTATTCTATCTAATTAGACATTTTCAATAATTATATATTTTCTTTGAATAAATATTTTGAATAATTATAAACATTGTTTAGAGAACTGGACGAAATTGGTCCGTTCGACTGAAGAATTGATAAATCAATTGTGGTTCCAATCTAGTTAATTTTTAAAATTAATCTCGTAAATAATTAGAAAAATTAATCAAAATTGGCTTAGTTTACTAGTTCAACCAATTTTAAAAAAATAATATTTTTCATGTGTTTCTTAGTAACAAAAAAGACAAAGAAAAAGTATAATAGGAAAGAAAATAAATAAAAATGAGAAAAAAATAAAAACAAAAATGATAATTAATGGTTTGTATATTATAACATTTTTTTTTTAAAATTGACAAATAATTTATTGATTTGTCTAAAAAATATGATATATTTTATATTTTATATTTATTTTATTTATATACAATAAAAGTATATAAAATACTTATTATTATACTTAATTATAATTTAAAATTAATATATGATATTAATATCAATTCAACCATAGGTTGATCACGGTTGAACTGTGAACAAATACCTCACCAATTCAATAACCAGTCTAATTTTTAAAATATTGATTATAAATATAATTATATATTTTTTTATCTTGAAATTTCAAAACTAAATTTATTTTAGTCAAACTCCATATATTAATATATATATATTAATTTTATTTAATTATATTATGAATACTCTATTAATATATTAAGAAAATTCTTTTCTTTCATTTGATGTGAACTTTTTCACAAAATTATATATTATTCGATAATAATTACACATTACTCTTATTAACATTTTAGCAAATAAAAGTTTTTGAAAACAAATTGATGGCATTATAGGTCATAGCAGGAATAAGAAGCCATATATGATTATTTTACCACTTCTAATTTGAGACATATCGTCTAATATTAATATATTATAGTGTAGTAAATGCAATTTAAAGACTTTATGTTGAGAAAAGGGCAATCAATATTTTGGTGATTTCATCTGAATTGTCGTTCATAGTATTTTATATACTCTATACAGAAATAATTAATTAAAGTATTCCATTATACCTCCAAATAACAATTAAAAATCAACTGGAAAGCGATTAAACGGGTTAATAAATACTTTATCTATAAAGATTGAAGAGCCACGTAACATATACCATTATTTGAATAAATGAAGACAAATAAAACATTTTCTTAGAAAGTCTATTGTACTAGTTCTAAAAACATCTTTATTCATCCACTTTAGATGTAGGATAGTTCAAAGAGTTAAAACTTGCAAGATAATCTCTCAACCTGTTGACCAATATTTATTGCTCTCTCTCTCTCTCTATATATATATATACGTGTGTGTTCCAAACTGATGAAAGAACCAACTTTTTAACATACAGATACAGATTAAAACAAATAAATCAAGAACTTATCCAGAAATGCATTATAATAGTTGGAATTAAGAGCGCATATGGGTTGGTGTATTAAAATACAGCTAATATGGGCAAATCTGGAAAAACTTACAGCATCCAGAAGAGACCATTGTTTTATAGTGCCATATTAAAATGATATGGGCAAACATCATCATATGCTTCCCTGTCTATAAATGCTTCCCAACCATATCATCACCAATAATACATCCTCTCTAGTTTTTATAGACAACAAATTAACAGAGATTTCAGTCTTCTCTATTTGCTAGTGTACTGGAGAATTCAGATGGCTAAGCTTCATTTCTTGAATTTCTTCCTTCTCTTTCTTCTTGTCTCGGGTAAGTTCTAAGCTCTATATCATATTTGCAATCAAGAGTGAAATTGGGGTTGGAGTTTTATGTTTCCCTATCTATGTGAAAGTGTTAGATTATGTTCAGATGGAAATAATGAAGAGACGGGTGGAGAATTTTTTTTTTAATTTTGATATTTTATTTGTGGATTTCAATAATTTTGTTCTCTTCTAATCTATTTTTCTTATATTTTTGGATAAATTACTCTTTATTTTCTTGATAGATATTCAAATATGCAATATTTTCCCTTATTTTAAAAATATAGATAATCTCCGTTGAAATTTAAAGATGATCAAAATACCATCCAAAATCAAAATAACTTTGATTTATTTTCTTATATTTAAAAAATTTTACTTCAAAATTACTTACTTTATGTTGAAAATCATAAATTTAATTTATTTTAAATTTTAAAATGTTATTTTACATAGATCAAATACATATTTAATACTTGTTATATTATATAAATAATAAATATAAGAACATTTTAATTTAAATAAGTGAAATTGTAGCTCATCTTTTATCACAAGAAAATATTAGTATAATACATATTTTGATTTTACGAGTGAAAAGTATAACTTTTCATTATAAATGGAAGGATCCTATAATTTGGGCATTCAGATAAATGCAATTTACCTAACATTTTAAGGAAAAGAATATTAAACGTAAATATAAATCCATGAAAAATGTCAATTTTGAAGGGAATGGAAAATAAATTTTAATTTTGGCACTTTCTTTGATTTATATATAATTAAATAATTATTTTTCCTTCCCATCTATTTTTTAATCCAAACACAATTTAAAGAAAATAAATTAAATATAAATATAAAAAAATATCAAATTTAAAATTTTACTTCCCTATTTTTCTTCTTTATTGTTTTCAATCCAAACGTATCTTTAAGTATTACTCACCAAAAGTTTCAAATGATTGTAAGAGGAGAATTTCTTAACTACAATAGCAACTTATTAAAGTGATGTGTCAATAGACCTTATTATTTGCAATACTCAAGATTTTCTATGGACTCCTCTAACATCTAATCGCACGAAATACTTGGAATTTTTCTAGCGAGAGATAGCTAGATTTGTTTGGTTGGTCAAAACTCGACCTCCCTTCTCTCTTTCTTTAGGTTTTCTGTTTCTGATGATTCAATTTGAAATTTTTGTAGTTGTTTTGATGGTTGGTGGAGCCAAGGCTAGAAGTTTATGTTCAGTGGAGCTTAATCCTAACATATGTGATATTCCTGCTTGTCAAAGAGAGTGCCTACAATTATACAGAGGGGTGGGAGAATGCGCTCACTTTGGATTGCGTATCTTTCATTGTGTCTGCACTTATATTTGCCCTTGAAAACAACTTAAGTCAGATAAATATATATTGCATTAATTAGGCTCTTTCCATTTGGTTTATTCATGTCTCTACATCTTGATGAGTGGAAGGCTCCCTCTGAAAAAAAAAGAGACAATCAAACCAAATGATCGTAATGAATAATCTGAGATATTTTTGCTCATCCTACTTGTACTTTGTAGCCTCTTTATATAAGATATAATGGGGGATTAATCCAATTGGAACTCTCTGCCATGCGTGCTTGCTGCCTTCATCTTCATTCCCTCACCCCAAGGAAAAAAGACGAACAGCAGCAGCAACAAAATAAAATGACAGTGGAAGAAAAAATTGGATGATGCTCAATGAAGTTAATTAAAAATAGTAAAATACCCTCTTTCACCGTTATAATGGAAAGGAGTTTTTTTTTTTTTAAAAAAGGAAAGATATTCATATATGTGACTTGATGTTGAAATAACCTCTTTCGTGTTCTTTTGAATTGATTTTCCAATAAATAATTATTGCTCAGTCATTATTCTATTCTACATTTCCTCGATACACCGTGAACCCCATCTCCATCTGT
The DNA here is from genome assembly GCA_031216115.1 of Senna siamea. Lineage (NCBI taxonomy): Eukaryota > Viridiplantae > Streptophyta > Magnoliopsida > Fabales > Fabaceae > Senna > Senna siamea. The sequence continues at coordinate 25,116,759 of CM062366.1, read as the reverse complement.
TAACCGTCATAAATTCTGCAGTGCTTTATGTTTGTGACAGAGGAAAGCAGAGGTCTACGAGAACTGAGAAGCATGCCAATATTTACTGGGAGAGAGGATAAGGAAGAGTGTATGAAGTAATGTAACTTGAAACATAACTTGGCCGTCCAATTTTATCAAGGTGTTGCTTTTATGTCTGCAAATACACGCAATACCCTTATAACAGAGATAGGAGGCGATGTAGATTGACACCTGCAGTGATTATATACAGATAATATGCTCTATGATCTGGAATAGCAAATATCAGGTTTAAGAACAGCCGACGTCTGTAATTGAAATGGGATCATGTCTTTGGATTTATGCATGTTATTGACTCGTTATTCCGTAAGCAGTCAATTTTAGACAAGGATAACATAACTGATGCATTTGTCAATTCTTGCCACCCCAGCACTTATTCAACTATTCTTGTCCATGTAAATAGTTCGGCATCCTAATATATAAACGAATAGTAATTCAAACGAGGGCCGAGACTAGACAACATCAAGGCAGCAGTACATAAATCATGAATTTAGAGCAGAAAGTATTAAAAAAAGGGTAAAAAGCACATACTTGTATTTAGAATTATAAAAGACAAAAACTTCGGAGTCTGATGATGCATGAACTTATAGGGCTCTTTCAATGACAAAAGCTAAGGATTCAAATCCAATTAAAGCTACTTGATCCAACAAACAAAAAGAAAAACAACCTAAACTCAGAACTAGTAACCGCCTTTAAGATCATTGACCACATCATATGGAATGGGTGTTACAGTCTCCAATGTAGCACCTTCCACCATGAAACCTGGTTTAGGACCCTCTGGCTGCCTCTTAGTGCTGATGACCTCTCCTTTTGCCTTCGCCTCAGCCTTCAGCTGATCATTCTTAATTTTCCTAAGACGGAACTCCTCAGTGCACCTGGAAGGCTGTACATGCTCCACGCGAACATGAATCCTCTTCCTGATTATCCTGTTCCCAACCTGGATCACAGATGCATAAAGTGAAGTTAGGAAATTTGTGTCAATAGTAAATTAACAATTACAAGCAACAAAAGAGGTACTTAACCAAGAGACAAGGCAGGAAGTGAATATATTTTATTAAAAACATGACGAATGCACAGAACAGATAAGGGAAAACGGCTATCATCAAATTGAAATTTGCTCTAATCCACAGCTAAATTAATAAGTTTTTCCAAAATATCCATGTCGGGAAACAAAGGGAGCAAAGAAAGAGGAGAGTCGCAGCCAAAACCAAAAGTTTTCAAATTACCCATATGACCATCATCATTGTAAAGGCCACGAGAGATTCATAGGAATACTAGAAAAGAAAAATTATCATCAAATTGGTAACAAGTAATCAATAACAAGAATTTGTTATATGTCTAAGCTATGGCGTAAAGAAGTATTAACAATTCCTAAGCTAAAATTCTTTTTTTAAACCACTTGGAGAATTCCACCACAAACACGATTTTCAATCAATCCGAAGTTCTATCAGTTTAGCTCAATGACGGATTAAAATAAGAACAAAAATTATAAAATTAAACAAACATAAAACTAAAGACTCAATGTCTACAGAAGATCTAAAAATCAACTTGTCTACATTAGATCACGAAGATAAAGATAAGCATGCTAAAACTAATCATCATCCATCTTCTGAAATCCTCATGGAATTCAAACTTGATTTCAATTAAATAGCAAAAACATTTTAAGACCACCTATAATACCAACATAGGCTATAACACATCCACGAATCCTATTAAAACCTCTTAAGATAAATGACACAAAATGAATCGCGCCATCATCACGTCTATTGACATAAGCAACTATTTACCATCATAACGTCAATTACAGTAGCCAAGTATCATAAGATGGAAGTATACCTGCTTGTTGACCTCAACGCCGATAGCGCGCTTGGTGACATTCCAGACACGACCAGTGCGACCGTGGTAGAACTTATGAGGCATACCCTTGTGGACGGCGCCATTAACCTTGATGTCGACGTAGTCTCCGATTTTGTAGGTGCGAAGGTAAGTGGTGAGGGCTATGGTACCCTTCTTCCTGAATGGCCGAGAGAACGAGTCACGAGTACGAGATCTCAAACCGTGACCGGCCGGCATTTTCAGCTACTAGGGTTTTTCTCTTGGAGCAGAGTGACAGGGGATTCCAAGAGTAATATTTAGGGTTTCATTCCCATATTAATAAATGAGAAATGGGCTTTTTGTTGGGCCAGTTATAGTATTTCAACCCATGTTAGGACACCATGGTACAACTGGCTTATTCTTGATCCAAAAGAACCTGATTATTCAGACGAACTTTCGGGCCTATTAAGACATTTGGCCTTATTTAAATTCTTTTGCCAATTGAGACATATTTTTACTAAAGTTACTTAACCTAAATTACAAATAATTAACTATATTTGGTTAAGAGAATAAAATATATTTATTAATAAATATTATGAATAAAATTCAAATTTCATTTAAAACCGAGGGACAAACAAGTAATATTAACTTTCTAATTAAAAAAGAAGCATAAACTAAATGCAGTTGTAACTACTCTCTTTGAAAATGTATATTTTTCACGAAGCGCCCTACATTTGAAACAGACAAGCACTTAAATCCATACAAGTTTCGCCGTCACTACTACCAAATAAAATCAACCAACCACTCCAAAGTTTTTTTTTTTTTTGTGCATCTTAATATATGGTTTATATTTTGCTCCCTTTCTCATATTATAGTTCACCACTCCTCCTCCACCATGGCTAAACTAGCCTCTAATTTCTTCCTTCCTCTCGCCATCTTCTTCTTCTTCTTCTTCTTCTCTTCCTCCGTCGCCACCACCAAAACGATCCGCTTGTCTCGGATCCTCTCTCCGGCATCTTTGGGCCTCCGTAGGGAGAAGCTCAGTCACCTTCACTTCTACTTCCACGATATCGTCAGCGGCCCAAAGCCCACGGCCGTCAGAGTGGCCCAGGCCCGTACGCCCAACGCTTCCTCAACCGGGTTCGGGGCGGTGGCGATGGTTGACGACCCATTGACCGTAGGGCCCGAGCTCAGCTCCAAACTCGTTGGAAAAGCCCAAGGCTTTTACGCTGTGGCGTCCCAAGACGCCGTGGGGTTATTAATGGTTATGAACTTGGCTTTTATGGAAGGAAAATACAACGGCAGCACGTTAAGCTTGTTGGGGCGGAACATGGTGATAAACGCCATGAGAGAGATGCCGATTGTTGGCGGAAGTGGCGCATTCCGGTTCGCACGTGGGTATGCTCAGGCCAAGACTCACACGTATGATTTCAAAACAGGGGATGCTGTTGTGGAATATAATGTCTACGTCTTCCATTATTGAAAGATGCTCTGTTTTATTTACTTTCTGTTTCCAAATGTTCGTGCATTTGGTCCTACCATGATCATGTCGTTATTAACTTTACTCTTTAAAACGCTTTATATGTGGAAGTCTGTATCACTCCTCTCTTCCTTTGACGTTCTACATTGATAAATGAAACAAATTAAAAATAAAATGGTCAGTATTTGCGTCTAATATTTTGCGTTTGTTGTTCAATTATATAAAGGAATGAAGTGAGATATACTGTAAGGTTTAAATGTTTTTCTTTTTTACTTACTTTTTACTCTTTAGAACTTCTTTTTCCCTTTCCTACCCCACATACACATACATAAATATGATAAAAAAAATTTAAAAAAGTGTCATTTTTACTTTTTTTTTTTTTATTGACCACGTTGAAATTTTAAAGCACCACTTGTCAACCTATTGTAGTCAAATTATTCATTTCGATTAGACTCTCGACGAAGAAAAATAACTAAAAGTAAGCAGAGGTGGGTCGAGCGTATCAAATTACTGAGATCTTCAAAATCATTAAATCAGACAAATTAACCTTATAGTTTACAAAAGGACGTGAAGTTATTGACCGGCGTTGGCAATATTGGGTTAGCAACTACACCACTCTAGAGACTATCAATGTAGTGGGATTGGATGGTTTATTTTGAATGATATCAATGACTCCAATGACAATTTTTATAGTACTTTGATGCTAGTTTATCCGTGGACATGTTATAATATGGTCTGATGCAAGTATGAACCGACAAGTATAAGCACTTTCTTTATAAATGTATTTGTTTTTCAAGAGCACAATCTTTGTATCACTACCAGTATAAAACAACATCGCTAATTGGCTACATAGCTCACTCTCTCTCGCTCCTTTTTTACCCCTCACATTGTAGCTCATTATTTGATGGCTCCCACCATGGTTAAACTTACATCAAATATCATCATTCCTCTCGCCTTTGTCTTCCTCTCCTTCGCATCCCTCGCCACCACCAAAACGACCAGTTTCTCTCGAACCCTCTCTCCGGCGTCTTTGGGCCTCCACAAGGAGAAGCCGAGCCGCCTTCACTTCTACTTACATGACATTGTCAGCGGCCCAAAGCCCACGGCCGTCATAGTCGCCGAGGCCCGTACGACCAACGCTTCCTCAACCGGGTTCGGGGAGGTAGCGATGATGGACGATCCGTTGACGGTGGGGCCCGAACCCAGCTCCGAAGTTGTGGGAAAATCTCAAGGCATCTATGCCTCGGCGTCCCAAGACGAACTGGGGTTGTTAATGGTGACGAACTTGGTTTTTACGAAAGGGAAATACAACGGCAGCACCTTAAGTTTGTTGGGGCGGAACAAGGCGCTCGCCGCCGTGAGGGAGATGCCGATTGTTGGAGGCAGTGGCGCTTTCCGGTTCGCGCGTGGGTATGCTCAGGCTAAGACTCACTCCATTGATGCCATTGCTGCTGTAGTGGAATACAACGTCTACGTTTTCCATTATTGATTATTACTTTTTTTTACCAATTAGGATTTAAGATAGTGCAGAGTTGCATACCTCAGATTGTTGCATCTAAAGCTATAATCAATTACGTCGTCTCATTCCTGTTTTTTCTTGGTTGTGGAATTCTCCACTAATCTTCTTTTCTTTTGGTAAACAGTTCTCCAGCCTTTTCCTATTTTCTCTGGGTCTAATGTTTCTAGATGAATGCTTTATGTACCCATTTTAATGAAGTGTGATTAGTTTCTCACACTAAATTTGAGTATATAAAATATATGTTATAAGAAATTTTTTATTTTTAATAAATGGTTTTATTGCTATTAATGCAGCCATTGTTATAGAGCACATGCATGTTTTATAATTGTGATCGTTTATTTGTAATAAAATGTGACTGGTTTTATGAAATGCAAAAACAAATATATATGAAGTCAATGATTACGTGCTTTAGTATATTTTTTAAAATTATTATATGGAATAATTTAACATAAAAAATCTAAATGTTAGAAAAATTTAGAATATTATATATATATATATATATATATGTTTGAGATCTGAATTTTTTAAAAAAATTATAGATAAGATATAGATAGATACTATACGGTCCTCATTTTCATACAAAAAATATTTGTTCATCTTTGAACTCATGTCCTAATAGATAATAAGCTCCATCTCCACTATTTTTTATTCATTTTTTAAATGAGTATTTTTTTAATTGAAATCCGTCCAAATTAAAAGGGTGACTGGTTTTTCAAACGTCATCATAAAAAGAACTAATGGTGTAACTTTAATCACATGAATTAAAACCAAACATTTATAAAAATATTAAGGACTAATTGAAATATTTATAAAACAAAAAGACTAACTAAAACCATTAAAAATATCAGGGGTGCTAATTAACTCTTTTAAAACATGAAGGACAAAAATAAACTCATTTAAAAATTTAAAATATAAAAGTAACTATTTTTTGGCCATGTGTGAGCCCATTTTAGACATTTTGATAATAGCGTTAACTTATACATAAAAAATATTGACCCTATTTTAAACATTAAAAAAAAAAAATTAGGGACTAAACTCAATTGACGTGAAATTTCTAAAACTAGCAGCGCTTGTTTGTAGAGCAGTTTTCAGCGATCAGCAGCGCCAAAGCGAGGGAGACAATGGGAACTCGAGAAGTGTATGAAGAGAAGCTAAGAAACGGCAATCTCCACCACGATCCTACCCTCAATCCTGGTCTCGGCTCCCCTCGTTGCCCTCGCTGTCTCTCCCTGCTAAACCCTAATTCTGTAAGTCTATACGCGTTGCAAATTTTGATGAATTTACTCGCTCGCAATTTTCTCTCAACTCTTTATGCGATCTTGTGGATTCAGGATAAAGGTGAATGGACAATCACTTCCGTCTTGCATGACGCCACTGTCGTGGTGAGTAAAAGATGTGAGGCTTAGAAATTTGTGATAAAATAAAGTAGATATTTTAATTGCTCATATTAATTTTAATGTTCAGTGCTAACGCAACCTTGAGTATATACATTTGGTTTCGATTTGCTTGGTCTTGCTCGTGTCATTTCCCGCTTCATGTAATTGGCTGTCTTTTATTGAAAGCATTGGTTCAAATTACTGGGATATTGCAATTTGTTTTAAATTCTGGTTTATCTGGTTTCAAGTGTGGCTGTAGATTCTAGCGACTTGGTGAGTGAAATAGCGTCATGACCTTGAGTGTACTTTACCTGTTATCATGGCGTGGTCCCTTCTATGTAATATGGATATTCTTGTTGCCTTATGTTATCTTGTGTTCCCCATTGATTAGGCTGGCTCGGGTATTGGTGGTATGCTTAGTGCAGTTCATGGTTTTAATACAGGTAATGCTAATTATTTTTTCGTTTTTCCCCTATACTTTATTGTAGATATTGGTTATTAAACTTTGATTGCAGGGATCCCATACCTTCAAAATCGTCTGAAGGGACCAAAGTGGCTTCCTTTCCTAGTTGGGGTATGTATGCTTTATTTTACTTTTGAATTTCCTTTACAATTACTGAGCTTTCATGGACTTGCAGTGATATTGATGCCTGGACTGGAACTATCAATGAACTTATTGTTGTCTTCTTCAGTAGTTGTTCTTGTTCTTTAGCTCTAAGTATTTTTTTTCCTATCCTTTCCTAGTTGAATAAGTTGAGGCATTTGTGCTTTATTTTACTTTTTGAGTTTCTTTTGCTACTACTCTTAATGGCCTTGCAGTAATGTTGATGCCTATACTAGAATTATTGTTGAACTTGTTGTCATCTTCTTTAGTTCTTTATATTAGCAGAGTAGATGACCATAGAACTTCTTCATATTTTTTAGCTAACAACTTATCCCCTCTTTTTTGTTCACAGCTCCCTCCATTGCTAATATTGTCAGGTGCAAGTGCTGCATTTGGAGGTAATGTTATACCTTTTTATTTAGTGGGTTTGATTTCTAACACCTATTACAGTTTGCAAGGTATTATCTGTAATGCAAAAAGGAAATATACTTTAAAAAAATGTTGTGTCATTCCCCTTTAATTTCCTTTTTTAGTTAATTTTTATTTGTTATTAGAAGGGCTTTGAATCATATTTTATTATTATTGCCAATAAGATATTTTGGGTTATAGTTCCTACGCACTCAGCCTAGTTTATGGAGAATAACTAATAGTCCTCTCCAATGTTGTAATTCTATTTCTATCTTAGCTGACTCAGACTCACATAATACATAACTGGGACTCACATGTCAACAGAAACTTTCTCAGGTTTCCTGAGAATGTTCACAATTAGTTCTTGGTCAGGCTTCATCATTTGTTTATGTAATTGAATGTTAATAACTATGGAATTTATTGTTGACTGGTATTGTTGCCATTATTCCTATAGGTTTTGGGCAGGCTTCATCATTTGATGGGTTTTGATTTTCACTTGTATTACTCGGGAATTGGCATTGTGAACTTTCGTATCTAGTTATATCTTTGGTTTCACTGTGTAGTTTTTTTTAATAAGGAAATATCAGCTAGAGGTGTTGGAGACTTGTAGTTTATTGAATTGATGCCATAATCTTTCGATGACTAATTTGGATGATATTGAAATTTGTAGGTTATGTGCTTCCACAGTTTGCTCAACTCACTGTAACATCCTATTATGCTGCCTCAAGTGCCTCACATTATGGAATCTCACTTCTCACCCGGCATATTGAAGAGAATTACAGTTCCCATACTCAACAAGAGAGGCTCAGATAATTCCATGGAGGTGCACATATGAGGAAGATATGTTACCCTTGACAATTTTGTTTGCATTAATTTAAATAATGACTCTAGATATACTAGCCCTGCCCATTGGTTGGTAGGACTGTCCAAATTTGTTATGTCATGTATTGCTACTACATGTGGAACTCCTTTTCATGTGAACATTATCTTTTTTTTTTTTTATAAAAATAATAATTTCCTGTGTAATACCTTCCATTCAGTTTAAATGTGGAATGTGTAATCTGTAATAGGCAGTGTTTTTGGGAAAGATGTTGGGAAAGAAAACGAAGAAAGTTCTTATGAGCAATTTCTAATGGTTATTTTACTCATAAGGTTGACATGCAAAACTAATCTTCTTAAGGGACTTGTATAGGACTTTAGTATATATATAGATTTATCACTGTAACTCCACTAATAGTGATCGATGTCTTTTAATCCTGCATTTGGATCTTGTTTCAAATGGAGCTAATATCCTGCTTAAAGTAGGAGAATTTGGTTATTTAAAACCTTCCATGAAGTTGCTAGATGTATTAATTTGAAAATTTTTACAAGAATGCATGTGGCAGATTCTAATTAGTTTTGATGGAAAACCAGTAACTGACTCAAATATCAGATGGAGGATTATTCTTCTTGCCATGATCACTTATGATGTATGTTTTCCAGTCCTTTGAGCTGCTTGTTATTCTGAAATTAAATGACACCCTTTCTCTGCTAGCAGATTTTTTATGAGGTTGATACATGACATACTTAAATGGATGTTATTGTTTATATGTCTCTCTTTTAGAATGAGTTAATACCAGTCTGTCTTGTATATTTTTTCATTGTTTTCACTCTTATTTGAGTTAATCAGCTGACTCCAAGAACCTGTCTTCCTGAATATTAAGTTTTAGACTTTAGACTTTTTGGTAGGATAGTTCCTGACTTGACTTCCTGTGTGGCAGTTGAGATATCACATGTTGATATGGGCATGGTGATGGCCTACTGTCTCCTGAAATTAGTGGCATACCTTGTATTTGCAAGGAGTTTCAACCTCCATCAAAATTAGTTAGGTGATGCAAGCAGTAGAGTTTTTAAGGGTCTTGCAGAGGGTGGAAAGGTTTAGAAAGGTGGGTAAAGAATCTATATATGTTGTGATAGGTGGGGAGAAAAATTGGACACAGTTGGGGATATATTGTGTTAAGGTTAAACCTAGGCTTGGTCCTCAATTTCATCTGTGGTCCTCTCTGTGGGATTGAGGCTTGTCTGGACTTCTTTTAAACTAATTACTAATTATATTTTACTTTGCAAATGTTTCTTGTGTTGCTTAGTTCCATCTGAAAAAGGCTGACTGAAAATCTTGAGGTCTGGAACTTACTAAACCGGAGTCTAGACTGCAAGGCAGATTTTTTCTCAACTCACCGAGGACTGAATTTGTTCATGGTGTTCCTAGTTTTACCCTCAATTTCTCTCACCCCCCCCCCCCCCCCAAAAGTTCAATGGGATTGTGAATTAGGTGTTATTACTGGCATTTATGAAGGTTATTGTTTCGCTGCAAACCAAAGGCTCACTTGTACAACTCTCACATTCAAATATTGCTCAACTGTGTAGGTGGCTCTTTTTATTTATTTTTCAGGAAATTATGCAGGTTAGTGAATAGTTGAATCACTATCAAATCAGTAGCCTAAAGAGGCTAGTTGTGTTTCTTTGTAAGTCCAAACTCATTATTAATTATTAATTAATTAACAGAGAAAGTTTATATGAGCAATTTCTAGTGATTATTTTACTCATAAGGTTGAGTTACAAAACTAATCTTCTTGAGGAACTCACATCATTGGCTATGATTTTAGTACATATAGATTTATCTATGTAACTAGATTGATGGAGTCCCACATTGGGAAGCCATGGATAATATGGTATTTAAAGGGCATGGTTTTTCCCCTTACAAGCCAGTTTTAAGGATGGTTTCCTCTTGCTTTCACTTGCTTAGGTCTCCATCAGTTTTCCTTCACAGAAAGGGCTATTGTAAAGTGTGTGATCTAGCCAGTCCACGGGGAAGGTGAGACCTGATGTCTGGAACCTGCCAGCCTGAGTGAGTATCACAGATCTTGGAAGCCAGAGTGAGTGCCACTGAGTGTAGCTTTCAAGGATGCTGGTTCTTTAGTGCAGTGCTACAATGGGGTTCGTGGTACTTAAGGGATGCAATTCTTCCCTCTTACAAGCTGCTTTTAAAGCTATGTTTCCCTTGCTTGCTTAGGTCTCCATCATACTGTAATAGTGATCCAGTTCTTTGCATTTGGATCTTGTTTTGAATGGAACTAATATCCTGCTTAAAATTTGGAGACTTTGGTTGTTTAAAATCTTCCATTAAGTTGCTTGATGTATTAAATGGAATTTTTCTAGGAGAATGCAAGTGGCAGATTCGATTTAGTTTTGATGAAAGAACTATATAACTGACTCAAATTTATCAGATGACGGCTTCTTCTTTTTGTCATAATCACTTGTGCTGCATTTTCAAGTCCTTTGAGCGTATTTTGGCCAGAAATCAAATGAATCCTCTTCACTGCTTAGCTGTTTTTTGATGATGTTGATACATGATATAATTAAATGGACGTTGTTTTTAATTTGTCTCTTTTAGAATGGGTTGATACTTGACTGTCTTCTATATATTTTTTTTTTGTTCCTTTCACCCTTTTTTGAGTTAATCATCTGATTCCTAGAAACTGTCTTCCTGTATTATAAGTCTAGACTCTGGACTATTTGGTAGGAATAATTCCTGACTTGACATCCTGTGCAGCAGTTGAGATAGCATGGCATTGTGGTAGCCTCCTGCAACCAGTGGCATAACTTGTAGATGTGGAGAGTTTCTTCTCAAGCAGTAGAGTTTTTTCTTTTTTGGGAATTGCAGAGGGTGGAAAGGTGGGCAAAGAATCTGATATATGTGGTAATAGGAGGGAGGAAAAATTGGACAAAGTTAGGGATAGACTGTGTTAAGGTGGAACTTAGGTTTGCCCAGCCCAAAATGTTATGGAATTTTCTAAAATCTTGACTACCTATCACCTCAATTTCATCTGTGGTCCACTATGTGGGATTTAGGCTTGTGTGAACTATTTTAAGCACAATGCTATTTGTATTTTATTTTGCAAATGTTACTTGTGTGCATTAGTCCCTGCCGAAAACGGTTGACTGAAAATTTTGAGCTCTGGAAATTACAAGGCTAGAAGGGTGCAATAGTAGTCTTCACCTTATTTTATTTTAGGCAGATTTTTTCCTTAACCTGGTGGGGTTGAATTTGTTCTTGGTTTTCCCAGTACTCTCCATTCTGTTCTTCCCCGTTCTTAGGGAATTGGTTGTTGTAACTGGCATTAAGGAAAGGTTACTGTCTGCAAAAGCTAGGCTTACCTGTACAACTCTTGCTTTCACAATATAGCTCAACTATGTAGGTGGATTTTTTTTTTTTTTTTAGAGAAATTATGCAGGCTAGCAGAATGGTTACTGTCTATGAAATTAGTAGATAGATTAAGGCTGTTTGGTTGTCTCTCTGTAAGTCTAAACTCATTATTAATTATGCATAGCTGTGAAAACAACAGTTATGTAAGTAGAATTATTCTTTGCTAATTGCTGGAAATAATATCCCAGTTTAGTTGCCATCGTGATTTTTCTACTGGATGATGCTGAAAGGCTATATATTAAGCATTCCAGTCCAACTTGGATAGCTGGCTAATTAGCCGCGACTAGTGCAGAAGCTGAAATCGATTTCTGTAGGTGGTTATCACAACTTAATTTTGGATCAAACTCGTCCAATTAAATATGATAATGCTATGAGCCAATCGAACGTGAAGATCAACAGAACAAGCATTGACCTGGTGGTCCTATACTCCTATATATGAACATATGGATACATCATGGGCAGCTCAGCACCTAAGATTTGGCAGTGATATTTGTTGGTAGTTGGTTGTGTTTAATATTTGAGTGGAACGTTTAAAAAAGCGAAGATGGTTGAACAAGGGCTTGGTTCCGACCAACTTGATCTACTAGACTGCTTGGCGCTTATAGCAAAAATGTTATCCAAATCCAACGCTTGCTGCATACAAGGGGAAAGTTTTTTCTAGTGTTCAATAATGTGCCTGTGCAGGTTGGCATAGGGCTACTGTATAAGCTGTCAACCTCGTTTGCAAACTATATTGAGGGGTGGGCCGATGTTTCATTAATTCCACTGTTCTTTCCTCCCTTCTCTTTGAATAAAGGCAAGTGGTCCTAATCATAATGTGTGTACTCTTCTGTGTCTTCATTGCGGTCTCCATCATCTTTGCTCCTCACATGCGCTTTATATGTTGCATTTACTTGTGGGGTCTATAGTTCGGTTGACATTATCACAGCGGCAGTATTTGGGAATTTGTCTTCATTCCTCACTTGTTTGCTTTATCTTCTTTTTTTTTTTATTGCAATTGTAAATTATAATCCGAATTCTTGGGTGGAAAGCTACCATTATGAGATTGAAACCCAAAATGGGCATCAAACTTTTGTTGAACGAGCTTGATTGATTTAGAAATTTATGATGGTCGAATATGCTTCAGAACTTAATCAGTTGATTGGAACCTGAATCCAGATCGAACTAAACCTCATAATTATTTAGATTTTTCAGTAAGTCTGGATGCTCTGCCGTGTAACTACAATGTAGTCAGGAACTGAGGATTGAGGATGTATTGCACGGTTTCAAACAGAATCTAACAGCTGGAATCAGACTCTTTAAGTCATGACTCATGAGATGGGAAAACTGGAAACGACATGTGTTTGTACAATAGAGAGCTACACATCTGTTCAATGAGAGAGAATAACGACAGAGGTAGATGTAGCTCCTTCCTCTTCTCGGCTTCTCCCTCTTTCTCCTAACCAAACAAGAGAGTTACATGATAGATTTATTACACTGCCTTTACACAAGTCCCATTATGGCTATTGATATTTACTTAAAAATTCTTAACAAAGCAAATAATTTCCAATTAAGTTAGTTTTTGGTTTTCCCCAAGGCATAATGTATGCCATGCCATATAATAGTCGTAGAATTTTTCTACATTCCTTGTCAAAACTATATGGTTAATCCATCAAAGAAGACTTCTGAGAGAAGATTGTGAGATGTTCTATAAAATACTTTTCTTAAACGAAAAAGAAGTATGTTTTAATTTCCGCAGAAGAAAACCTAAAAGTTGAATAATTGTCCTCAAACTTCAGAAAGATGTATAAATAAGAACTCAAACTAGAAGTTCAAAATTACACATTTTTGGAAGGGAAAAATGAATTGGAAAGTCTGGTCTGCAAGATGGTATTGCTAGTCAAATCCATCATGTCCCAACAATGTTGAGGAGAAGGAACTTTAGCATCTATGCGGTAATTGATTGCCTTTTTTCTCTGAATTTTATAGTTAAGGTGATACATTGGTAGCATCCGTTGTCATATAAATCTCTGACCCTTTGCGCTACCACAATAACAGATGACTAAAGTAGACAGATCCCTCAGTACTAACTATTCTGTATTATTGTTAAGGAGAGAACGAGTTCTCCTCTTTTCCCTAGAGAAGGAATCTCCCCACTCTCACTTTTTTTACTCACCAAACTAACCCACCTAACATCTCTCTCTCTCTTCGTGTATCAGACATAAAAGCAAAGGTACAGAAGATGGGAAAATAAAGATGGCAGTCTAACTACCATGTTCATATGTTCCTTAAAGGCATGAAAGCCACTTGGTACCACTGCCTCTCAAGTGTGAATGAAATTTGTGTATGTAATCAAGGCATAAAGTCATGGACCATGCCTTCCTTGTTGTGTGGGACTCACTATCAACTTAGTAATAACTCTTGTCACTTTGATTTTGAATTTGAATTTATATTGAAACATATCAACCTATATAACCTTTCTCAATTTAATTTTTAATGATCCCCATGATTATTGGTTCTTATTCCACCATTAGATCCTTTCATCCCAACACGGCAAACCCATTTGGTTAAATCGGCTGCCATTTTAGTCAACTACGGTCAACCTAAACTCTCACAACGAACATCACAAGTAGCATGTGCACACGTTCTTGCGGGACATGTTCCTTCTCCAATTAATTGATATTCATAGAGAGAGAAAAAGGGATGAGAGACTTTTTTTTTGCACTAGACTAGACTTTGTCTCCCTATAGCCTTAGGTCTCATGGGAGGAGGTTCACCTTATATCTTAGCTAGACACAAGAGACATAATCTAAAGTTGATAGGCACACATCCATATTCTACTATATATACATACATTTATCTATCTATATCCATATGTCTTCCTCAACTTGTCCCTCTCTCTCTTTATAAAACTTGCCGTGGAATTAAGTGATGAAAACAAAAACATAGTAATGTTGAAGTATGGGAGAGCTCTATATGGTGCCTGCAAATGGCATGGAAATATCACTTTCTTTTCTGCAAATTTTTTAGCAGACCATCAAAACTTATCATCATGACTTTTCTCAATTACATTGTGCATTGAATCAGAAACCCGCCCTCTCACATCACCCCCACCTGTCAGCACATTCTCATGATTTTCGCACACGCGTGTGTCTCGACAAAATGTTCATGCGCACCCCAACTGTCTTCTATCCTTTACATGCTCTCCACACGTGTGAACATTTTCTCACATTGCAGACCAAGAAGGACGTACAACAATACATAGATATTGCTATGCAAATATATAATTCTGTACATATATTAAGAGTTCAATATAAGTATGCTTAGAATGAATTAAAAAGAAGAAAAATAATGAGAAATGGAAAATAACTTACGTTCCATTTTCATCTCTTAAAGATAAATATATCATCTAATTAAAGTAACTAATTGTTAATGCAAATTAAAGATAACTAGAAACAAATTAAGTGATATGGGGGGTATATCATCTTAGAATCATCACGGACGTCATAAAATTCCAGCAACAGAAAAGGAAAAAGCTTTGGTAATTCAATAATATTAATCTCCAAATCGCGGCTGCTCAACCCCAAATTAAAGTACCTCAAAAAGTTATTGATATACATATATATCATACTCTCTATAAGAAATATAATTAATGTTACAGATGAAGATCCAAACTCACATGGTCTTGGACGGTTGGTTTGGAATCATAGACGTACCGGTTTTGTAACTGTGAAGCAGACCCACCAAGCTGCAGCGACGAGGCCCTCATGTTAACATCCTCGCCAGCAAACAAGGGCAGGGGATGCAACGAACGGTCACGGTTGAAAGTAGGGTTACTACTTGGGACGGTGGGGATCCGCCACAAGGCCAAGGGGCTTCCATTGATGGGCTGCTGCTGATGATGATGATGATGAGAATATGGGCTTCCGTAAAACCTTGAAGTAGTACTGCTAGCGCTGGTAATAGCAGTAGAAGTTGGATAATTAGGCATTGGCGTGGTGAGCCTGTAGTTGACGAGACCGTAGACGTGGGCGTCGGAGAGGGCGGTGTGGAGGTGTGCTCGTTTGGCGTGCTGGCGCTCTCGCTTGTGGGCGTTTTGGTGGCCACCTAAGGCTTGGGAGGTAGGGAAGTTTCTGCAGCAGTAATGGCATTCGAATCTGCGGTTGCTCTCGCCGTTGTCAGCAGCGGAGGCGGAGGCGGAGGCAGTGGCGGTCGTGGTGTCCTTGGCATTTGAATCTTCGGGAGAGTCGGAGGAGGATTGGTCGTGGGGGTCGGAGCGGGAGGCGAATTCTATACCGAAGAGCTTGATGGGCTTTTCTTTAAGAGGAGGAGGGCGGATGAAAGGTAGCTGAGAGAAAGAATCGACGTTCATGAAGTCGTGGGTCTCTGTGGCCTTGTCCATGAGAGAGAGAGAGAGAAATTGAAGAGAGAGGATGGATGAAGAAGAAGAAGGAGAAGAACTAGAGAGAGTAAGGAGTATGGAGTATGGTGGATGGTATAATGAGAGAGGGGAGAGGGTAGAGGGTAGCTAGGGAAGAGGGTGGGGTCTGAAGAGTGATACAAGGACAATTGGGGCCGGTGGGGGGGGGGCTGAAGCTGATGAATCTGAGAGAAGTGTAAGGCCTGACTGACAACGCCACAAAGTCTGAGACTGGCTTTGCCTTCTCAAAGTACCACCTTCACTTAATTTATGGTTTCACCTGCGTGTATCAATCTTCCTTCTCTTCTCTACAACTCCCCCACTATTTCTTTCTTATTCTCTAACTGCCCCAATCTTATTTATATATCCTCCTTCAAACTTCAATATTCAAAATTCACTCACCCTCCTTAATTTGGTTCTCTATCTGTTAGTTATTTTCAAAACATGTCAAATTCTTTATCTTTAAAGTCTATTTGGGAGAGAAAAAATAAAAAATAATAATAATAATATTTTCTTTGTTTAATTTTTAAAATTTTAAAAGAGAGAAAATTATAAAATTTTATGTTAACCTCTTTAATCTTATCTCTTTGCTAATTTTAATTATTTTAAATTAAAAATTTTTTTGGATAATATAAATAAAAGAAAAAAAACACCACTTAATATTTCTTTCTCCCTTTCTCTTTAATTCATTCCCTACTCTTCTCTTTTTCATTTCTAAACACACCTTAATGTTTAGTGTTTATGTAAATTCTTTTACCAGTGAGAAATAATTTAAGATTAATTGTTCACCTAATTTCTTAAGGGAAATATATATCGTTATAGTATTAAAAATGCCTTGAAAACACACTACAAAAAATAAGGGAAATAGTGGCACTTTAAGTGGCAATTTAGTGGCGCTTCAAGTGCCACTAAAACATCTTCCTGGCGCTTGAAGAAGCGCCGCTATTCTAGGTGTCGGGACCACTTTTAGTGGCGCATCAGCGCAGCCGCAGGAATTTGCGCCACTATTTATTTTGCATTTAGTGGCGCCTGATAAGCGCCGCTAATATTTTGGCATTTTTAGTGGCGCCTGATAAGCGCCGCTAATATTTTGGCATTTCGTGGTGTTTGATAAGCGTCGCTATTATTTATTTTGAATTTCCTTTATTTATTATAGTGACACTTTTAAGCGCCGCTATATTTATTTTTTTAATAATGGCGCCACTTTTCAAGTGCCACTATCTTTTTGGTTGAATTAATTTGTTTAATATTAGTGTCGCCTTTCAAGCACCGCTATCTTTTGATGAATTAAATTTTTTAATTAGCGGCGCTTCAAAGCGCCACTATATTTTTGGATGAATTTTTTAAATTATCATCGCCTTTCAAGCGCCACAAAATTTTGTTGTAAATATAATTTTTTTCGACGCTTTTAGGCGCCACTATTTTGATCAAAATGCGCCAGTAATTTAATCTACATTTTTGCTTCATTTGACCATTGTTTTAGGCTAATTCATATATATATAAATTTTTTTTTATATTTCATTGTTGTATACACCCTTTTAGCGCTATTTAAACTAAAATTTTTAAAATCATTGCTCCTCAAACTTTTAAAACACCAATATAATTTAAATATTCTTGTGCGAAATGATGCATACCCTATCTACAATTCCCAATTAACATCAAACAATATAAACACAACACATGATACATTCAAAATAGTATTTTAATTGCATAAAATTTCTATGTTCAAAATAACATAAACCCAACTTTACACATAGGGGTTTATAATATATACTTAATTACTACTCTAAATGCCAAAATATGTAATACCCCATCTATTGAGTAGGATCTTCCCCTGCCGACGAGTGAGGTTCGACTGAAGGCTGTCCACTATTTGCATCGGATGCCTACAAGGATTAATAACTTTTTTATAGGTTGAATGAAACAAAGAAAACAATTATTTTTAAATAAAAAACAAATATTAAACTAACCTGAGGAGTAAACAAGTGTGCAAACTGAGGTGGAACATTTCCCAAGAAATTTTGAAAAATGTAACTTAAGGCATTTCTCATCTCTTCATTTGAAGATTGTAACCTTGAAACTTCCTGTTGAAGAGCGACGTTAGAAGTATTAGCACTGATTTCTGAGGAACCGACCAAATCGAGTTGTACTCGCACCAAATACTTGAGTTGGACTAGGACCAAATCCTAAACCACGAACTCTTCCAGGACGTTCTTTTCCCAACACTTGTCCTAGCGAATCTTACTCAGAAATTATCTCAGATGAAGTTCCTTGACTTTCAATTTCTAATATTTTTTCCTAAAATTACAATTTAACTTGTTAACTAAAAGACAAAGACATAAAGTGCAGCAATTGGTCCTAATTAGCATAACATACACACAACCTATGAATCTAACATCTGCATGATACACACAACCTACCATATGAACCCAACATTGATAGTTACAACAAGGAAAATAAAATAATACAACGATACACATAGCCAACAAACCTCTTCATGAATTTCATCCAAGACATCTACCATAGCTCACGCAAGAACAGCCCCTTCATTTGTGATTCACCATTTCTAACTTTCGGAAGCCACCCACAAATTTTCAGAAACCATTAAAAGAACCAAATAATACCCACAACCAAATGGAAACCCATAACTAAAATGAACCCCTTCCATTAACCCACACCCCACAAACAAATGAAACCCCAAATCAGACCCACAACCAGATCGAAAATGAAGATGAAGAAATGGAGAAATGAAAACTCACCAAATAGAGAAATGGCTGGGCAAACGAACACGAACGTCGAGCGAGAAGTTTGAGTGAGCGAACGCGAAGGGCAAACTTCCTGGTTCTTCTACTCCAATGCTTCAATGGGACGAAAATGGGAGGAAAAAGACGCTAAAAAGCATTTGGGAAAGACGCTCCAGGAGGGAAAAGACGCGCCACGCGGGGGGATATTTTCGGCCCTTTTAGTGGCGCTTATAAGCGCCACTAAAATATAAATTTGAAATTTTAGGCGCCGCTAAGATAAAAAAATATTTTAAAATAATAACGGCACTTTTGAGGCGCCACTAAAAAAAATTTTTGAAATTTTAGCGGCGCTTATAGGCGCCACTAACATTCAAAACATATTTAAAAAGATGCAGCGCTTGCAAGGCGCCGCTAAAATAAAATTTTGAAATTTTAGCGGCGCCTATAAGCGCCGCTAACATTTTAAAATAATTTAAAAAGATGCGGCGCTTGCAAGATGCCGCCAAAATAAAATTTAAAAATTTTAGCGGCGCTTATAAGCGCCGCTAAATTTAAAAAAAATCTGATGTTAATTTTAACGGCGCTTTAAGTGCCACAATGTGCTCATCAAGCACCAAGAAATAAATAACTTTCCTGACGCCTCTTTAACCGCCGCTAAATTGTCATGTTAGCGACGCTTTTAGTGAAGCGCCGCTAATTAAGCGCCAGAAAAATATTTTTTTCTTGTAGTGACATTGGGGGTTTGGGGTTATATGAAATTTAATAGGTAGTAAATTATATTTGAGATGAAAATTTAACAAAGGAACTAAAATGGCTAACAGAATCTTTTATTGAGATTAAAAATTAAAAATTCTTTTTTTCGGATATGAGAACTAAATTAAGACCTCTGACCAAGATAATATTTTTTTTCCTTAAAAATTTAATTTTTTTTCTTATCTTTTTTTTTTTAAAAAAAAAAGTCTATACAATGATTGAGTTAGACTAGGGAAAAATGAAAATTTCGAATTATGAATTATCTATTTTTTTAAAAAACAATGAAAAGCCGCTAACCATTCATGTCGGAATATAAGATAATAAATATATTCGAAAAGATGCCATGGTTTACCTTTTAAAGAAAAATGAAGGTGCCGTAAAGATGGTACATATTTTTGTGGTGTAGGAAAAGTAATTGTGTGATGAGCCATAGACGTGATTAATAGAAGAATATATCAATTAATTAATTTAACACTTTTTTTTGGAAAAAAATGGACATTTAGTTAACTTAATTAATCTTATTCAATCATATTGTTCACATCATTTTCAATTATTGACGTGGGTGATCTTGTCTTGTTAGCATGCTTCCTGTGGCCCGTACAGTATGTAATACTAGCATTAAAAGCAACAGGCAGCTAAGCTAATCGATTACTTCAAGCCAAACCGAAATCACCAAAGTAACCTTCTTCAAATAGTTGTTTACATTTGTATTTTTAACTTATACTTAAAAAATTAATTTAAAATATAATAAAAAATAAGTAAAATATCTTTAATTTTTCACTCTCCTATATATATAATTACTTCCTCTCACACAAACAAATCCTCACCCTCTTTTATCTCATGTATCTTATTTATACTATATTATATTATAATTTCCTTAATTGTTTACAAAGAAAACCTGCTCACTGCTGCAGGGTGTGTTTGACCAAAGATTATACATTAAAATTAAACATGAAATTATATATAAAACTAGGCTATAATTGGCAGGTGCGTCTATATTACTATATATCTAGCTAATACTGATATGTGAGTGCAATAATAGAGTTATCAAGTTGCGGAGTGGTTTGGTAAATCGGATAAATAAGATTGCAGAGTTTTATTTGGGGAAAGAGAGTATGTATGATAGATTGAATTACAACTACTGCCACAGTACTTTGTTTTCTCTGCAGTCTGCACACGCCTTTCCTTCTCACGGTTCTCTTATTTTTTCATGTACGTAACGTGTATTCATCAGACACCACCACGTTCGTTAATGAATTCGTAACTTTTAAAACACTAAGATCAAATGATCCCAACTTCTTTGGTAGGTCCTTCTTCTCTCTCTCTCTTTCTATCTCTCATGGACCCTATATGTATATGGTACTATTAGTTTGGTGTCGGTTCTTTATTTCTTTGTTGGCTGTTTTTTATATCTGTCTCAGGATTCTACACAGAGAGAGAGAGAGAGAGTGGTCCTCAAAATTGTTAAGTTGATTCAGACTACACGAATGGGTATGATCAGCTAGCATATAATGTAACACTTTTCTCTTCCACTGCTTTACTAAGTACACCTACTCTTCCATATTCATCTTTCCTTCCTGCTTCATATTCTATATTTTATATATTCTCACTAAATTCGATGCTCCATCTCTTCATTTGTTTGACCAGAGTTAATCTTTGAAATGTCTTTTTTTTTTTTTTTTGGAGATAGAGACTGAAATCTCTTACTGTCTTAATATATATGTAGCTTAACTCAAGTTTACAATGACGAATTCTTGATGTTAAATATTGAAAAAATATTCGATCGATGAAATAATTTGAAAAACTTGCAGCTGTTAAACTTCACATATCAATAGACAAACAAGGACAAAGAAATTATATTCTTGCAAGGATATATTTGTAGAAACTAAATATTGTAATAAAGATAAAAGCTAAATGAATCTATATATCTTTAATTCGTCTTGCAAAAAGGAAAATGAGGGGATATCTGTCAATATGTGTTTTTTACTCTTTCACTTCTTTTAATGACTGCACTACCCAATTCTCTTTAATCGATCGCTAGCTCAAAAAGTTACTCCTAATTATTCAGCGAGAGAGTGAAAAAAAGAAAGAGAAGTTGACCTCTCAATCGTTGTTATTATAATGTTATAAGAAGTTGTGAGGGCTAGCTTCTGAGAAGGCTGTCAGTGAAATTTTCATGGAATTTATCTGAAATAGAAATTTAATGTTGTACATTTTAAGTGACCTTTTTCTTTCTTGCTTGCTTTCTTTCTTTCTTTCTGCACAAAACAGTGCTTTATTCATGCATGCTTGACTCGTTTTGCCCATATGATCTCTCTCACTCTCTACGCCTTTCTTTGGCCATCCCAGGACATGTCACTATCCCTTCTTTCTTTCTCTCTCATAATTATTTTCTGGGCGGTCATTAAGATAATGATCCCTTCTGTTGAAGTACTTGAACTAATTAAATATCTAACCTATATCTCTATAAACAATTATGATTTTGGTTTTTCTCCAGTTCTCATTACTCATCAAGACTCCCACCCAATTTATATAGACTTGCAGCGACAAGTAGTGGGCCTTTTTCTCATTTTCATAACCCTCGTCCCCTCCCTCTTTTTTTTTTTTTTTAAATCTCAAATACGCTTTTAAAACTTTTTTTATGAAATTTATTAATGAAGCCGTGATAAATAAGATAAATAATAAGTAATTAATAAATAGTGGAATAAATTATTGGTCCCTCTTTTTTAAGAAAAGTAGGCTCAAATTATATGACTAAAGAAAAAATCAGTTCAATAAACACCTTTCATTTGAATCAAATGTACAGAATCTTATTCTTACAAACAAATAAAAAAATTTTAATATTTGAATTTATAATTTTTAAGTTATATAACAACAACTTTATTATTATTTTAAAGTTTACTTTTTTTAAAATTATATGACTATGATCAGGTAAAATATATAAAACTTTTTAACAAATTAATTAGTTTAATATAGTTGTCTTTTGTTAAATATACAAGGGGTGAATGTAGTACATATTTTAATTTTAAAGGAAGAGAGCATAATTTTAAAAAATAAGAGAGTCTTATAATTTGGGCATCTCTCTCAAGGAAAGAGAAGTTATTTACACTAAGAAATTAGTTCCTAAATTATAAACACTTAATTTTAGTTTTTAAATTTTTTGCAGTGCACAGATTAATTAGGTGAAGTTATGTGTTCTAGAAGAGAAATTCATTTCTTTGAGAAAGAGCATGGTCCATAAAAGTTGGATAGACAAAAAGACTAATTAATTTTATTTATAATGATGGATGGAGAGTGAGATATTTTTACATACTAAATTGTGTACTATAAAAATTTTAAGAATTAACAAGAATCTTGATAATAAAGACGAAACTAGGTTTTATTACTCTCTTAATTAGTCCTACCTACAACATCAACAAGAGCCATCGGTTCACGCAAACCTTCTGTTTGCCAATAGTGTCACACTCATCAACGGCCCTTGAGAAGAGATATAGAGGGGACCATATAGAAACATATGGATTTCAATGCATCTGCTTCACTTTTAATTAATTATATATATATGCCCTATATATATATATAATAAAGTAGAAAATTATTATGTGATGTGATTATGTGAGCATGAGAACTTGCTATTTGTTTTAATTACCTAATTGATTTGGCTACATGGTTAGCGAAATTTCATGAATCTTGAAAAAGGACATGAATTTTATTAATTTTTCGTTCTGGTGAGACCATGAATAAGCAACTTAATTATATGTACAATATTAAAATTACGACATACGTCGAACTACTTATTGGTACACCTTCAAGTATGTATATATATTAATTCTATGAAATTAAATTCTATCATATTCTTCCAAAGGGTCACAATGAATAAGTAGTCTGCATCAACAATTATAGTGGGTAGGTCTGCAAGCTTAATTCATTACCCCTAATTTATGAATACTATATAGAACTATTGATCAGTGTTAATTAATTCGAAATTTTACGAGCAAGTACTGTGTGTCGGTGCAGGCTCAATTTGTTGATCACCTTTATGTGCTATATATATAAACCTGGATTTCTTATTCAAGCATTAATTATTCTCGCGTTGATTAGTTTGAGAGATAATAAATTTTGTATGTAATGTATTACTTTGTTGCATCAACTAATTAGAGGGAGCACAGAACAAAAAAAGAATCTAAAGTTTCACAAAAATTCTTGAGTCTTTGTGTATATATATTAAATTACTTGAGTAGAGGCCATCATTTTAGCTACGAGCCAAGTCCTTATTAAATAGTTTGACGTCCTTATTGAGAATTAAGCAGAGACATGTGAGCATGTATTTGTCGAGCAATATATGGTATTTGGCCACCAGAAAAAGGGTTGAAAACTGAGAATATTGTTGAGAGGAAAACAAATGAAAAACCTGTCTTTATTTCTTCGGGTATATTGCTTTGGTTTTGGCTGATCATATATTGATGTCCTCTTCGTTAGCCATCTATGATCATCGTTAATTGTAGCTTGTTTTGGCCTTACGTAAGGGAAGAAGAACAAGGGTCACTTTCCTTTCGTTCACTGTCTTTCTTGATTGTGACATTGCCTCTCAGAACTACAACTTTGGACCTCCCAATTTGCAATTCCAATTTCACATTACTTCAAACATATTGAAGTGCTTTCCTTTGGGTGTGGACCATGCAAAGGGATTGATTTGTAGTGCGTGGGTGTGTGTCCCTTATGCAAAGCCTTGTTTGGATGCGACATATGTATATACTTATTGTTTGTCACTACTTGGGTTTAATTTCAATGCTTCTAAGCGGCGAACATTTTTATTGTGTTATATATATGTCAAGGTTGATTTCCATTTTCAGAATGCTTGTCTTTCGGTTTCAAAATCAGAATTTAAGGTTCTGGTTAACTGTGAAGTAATTAATATATAATAAGGTTCATTTGCGCGGGGTCATGTCATTTCTCATGAAATATTGATGGAGAAATATGCTTAGAGCTTTGCCGATGAAGAAAGTTTTAAATCACGTCACTTCTGTAATGGACGAATTTTAATTTTTTTTAAAAGTATTATTTTAATTCTTAACCCTCCTCTGAAAACAGGGACGCCCTTTAATTAAAATTTCCTATTGTTTCAGAAGGCCTAAATTCAGAGTTTTAGTAGATTTACAAAATAAAAAGACGGTAAATTTTTATTTTCATCCT
The DNA here is from genome assembly GCA_031216115.1 of Senna siamea. Taxonomy (NCBI): domain Eukaryota; kingdom Viridiplantae; phylum Streptophyta; class Magnoliopsida; order Fabales; family Fabaceae; genus Senna; species Senna siamea. The sequence continues at coordinate 25,092,168 of CM062366.1, read as the reverse complement.
TTAGTTAAAATTTTAAATTTAGTCCATTATCCTTCATTTGGTTTCATATAGGCGTCCTAAATTATTAAATCCATTATCCCAATTGTTAAAAGAGTTGTTGGTTAACAAATTCAACTATTTAAGACATTTATGGAACAAAATAAAAGATATGGACCACTTTAACACGTTTCAAATTTAAAGAAATAATTTGAAACTTTAAATAAATCAAATTATGAAACTCATATACTAATATTAATATATACAATCTAGAAGGAATAATACAGGAGTAATTTACATGAAAAGATATCAATAATATTATTTCTTTTAATTAATAATATAGTGTTCAATAAATGCTCTGAAAAGCACACAATTGATGGAAGCTAACTTCCCTCAATGAAAGCTGTTAATTAAAGGTTCATGTGCAATTAAAAGTTGATAGCGGGCCGATAATATAATTAAAATTGATAGCGATAATTAAACATGTATAGGTTAATTTTGCCAGCTTTTCATTTAATTTTTAAGGCCTTTTTTTTAATTATAATTTACAATTACCACGCTGCAAGTTTCTTAAAAATAATTATTATGCAATTAAGTTGTGTGTGCGCGTGTATATACATGAGAGGACTTACTTCTCGTCAATTCATATATAACTAATCATTCTGAACTTGTTTTCGCTAGAGCATTGAATACAAAATATGACTATTTTTCGATCTTAATACTTATATATTAGCATATATAATGATCTAAAAAAAAAAGATAATAATATATGAGTCTGTAGATATAGCACCATCAAGCACATATACTCAAAATAAGGTCACAACTCATCACAACATATGCATGGATCTAATCTAATTATCACTATGCGAACATGATGGACCAATCAATCGATATTGGACTTTTCTACTTTTCTACATATAAGACTCTTTTAACTGCCAAATATAAGGATATGTAGTTATTAATTTGAATTAATTGAAATCTTGATTGATGGGTACGATATCATTGTTTTCTGAAACTAGGGGAATTGGACCACAAAATGGCATCTTTTCAGATGTTGAATAACCATTGTGGGACCATCTCTAGATAATGTGATTTCCATTGTCTCATTGTTTTCATTTGCTTCCTCCCTTTTATTTAACTGATCATTTAATTTCCTTTGCAATGTATCAATGAATTCACAGGTAATCCTACCTATATATATAGTATATACATGCTGATAAATTATAACTACACTGTCAACTTAACATATATATTTATTATTTGCCTTTTTGTTTTCTGAATGCTCCACATGCGTACCTGCTTGATTATTTCTACCTCCTCCTCCTTCTATATTTCTCCCAATTCTATATTTATATTGATGAGCAGATTCATCTGTAATCTTTAAAAGTACCATTTAATTAAATTAATTTCTTCAAAGCAGAGTGAATATATATATATATATATATATATATGGGGATCACAAGAACCTTTGATTCGAAATGCATTTACGTACTTGGTAGAGTGAGTGTCAATAGCAATATTTGAACAATAATGTATTATCGGTTGAAGTTTAAAGTTAATTAAATGATTTTAGATTTTCTACGTTTAAAAAATGATATATTTTTTTAAAATTATAAAAATATAAAAAAAACTTATATTAATAGAAATTCATTAGATTAGAGAACAAATATTTTTTTTATATTTTTCTTTAAATATAAAAATTATATTATTTTTTAAATTAAGAGAATACGAATCCTAATTAAACATAGGGCTTTCACGCAATTTGATCACAACAACATTTGTAATAATTAACCAATTAGAAAATAATAAATTAGATTGTTGAATTATGTATCTTTCACTGTTGTAATTAAAAAACTTCCGTAAGAATTGGTGCATTATGAGATCGATAATGTAAAGCTTTTTCTGTACGTGTGGGATTGAGAATAATGTCCAGGCGTGTGTACTGGCTAGAGTGCTTAATTAATCATCCACAAAAGTTCCTATCATCTTATAATTTTCTGTGGATTTTAATGGATTCGCAATGATGGATAACCAATGGTTGTTTCCCTGTCATATTGATAGAGATTTGTGGTTCCCGTGCCTGATCTTAGACATGATGACAATGTAAAAACAACACAGTACATGGCCTCGACAAACTTTAAACTCATCATTAATATATCTACATCTTCCATTAATATTGTGCTTGATTCATAATTAAGAGCAACTTACAGTATACATATGGTGTAAGTTCCTTATGATCAATCTTCTCAATTCATATAATTAAGATTGTACACCTCTCTGGACATATATATATTGAAGAGATTGAATAAGAAATTAAACCATCTATATGATATGTCACAACCTGGCAAGTGGCAATTTTCGGAGAGGGTACAACCTTTGTCTCTTGCAAGGTAAAAAGTGATCGTAGACTACTCTGACAATCAACTCAATAAATATAAGAAGAAAATAGGATTGAAAGAGTAGCAGAGGGAGAATTAAAATTTATAAGGAAGATATTAATTTGTACATACTTTGAAAGTAGTATAGTAATTTCATTTCCCGAGTATATGCTTCTCATAATTTCCTAAGCCAATGCAGTTGAATGGGATAGATATTGTTGAGATTTTAATGCGTGAAAAGTTAGAGAGTTCCTAAGTAAATCTTATTCACTTGCCTTTGTTTATGACAGACAATCATGTGGGAGAGAGAGATAAGGTTTATTCACTATTGTACCTCTTTTGAGTTCGACATTAAAAGTAGCAAGAATAGTATCTGAATTTTGGTAGTTGTAAGTTGGGGACGTTCACATGAATAATGTTACTGTCATTTACTTCAATCACTGAAAAATTGGTCCACATTCATAAATCAAGATGTCGACATACACTAGGGACTGTTTCCTCTATGATACATGTTTGCTAATTATTAATTTTCCTTTCAACTGCTAGCTAATTAAGTACAGACCATATTAATTAAGGTACCATTAAATCCAAGCTTTACATCATTGTGCATAAAATTAACTATTATTCATACTTAATTTATATCCTATACATACGCACATAGATACAATTGTGTATGAGTGAGAGTACTGAATGAGAGGAAGTTAATAATTAAGTGATGCCTTTAATTAAGGTGAGCCACGACTTTAAATTTTCTCAAATTCTTGTTAAAATTGATTGTTGAATTTAAATGAGAGATATATAACTGGAGATTTTGTAAGATGATAAGGTTTACTACTTAAATGAGGTTTGTAAGTACTCTCTCTTACCTATTTCTCCAAAATTCACTATTTTTTTCTCGCTATATATGTCGCTTCTGGCAGTCTCAAGTGGTCCTGAGGAAGAACTGTCTAATGCATTGTGTTTTTATCTCCTTTTGCATTGCTTTCCTCCACACATCAACAATTGGCCTTTTCTATAGTGTTTAATAGTGTAGGGCCTCTTTGATTTGGCTTCAAAGTGGATGAAACTACGCATATATATATATTTATATATATATATATATCTCCATTGGAAAACCCCACAAAAATATACCTTTTACACATATATTCACCTTCCAATTACTTGCATAGTCCAAACCTGTAAAGTTAAAACAAGTACCAACCAGCAGGGAAACAATCATAATTAACTAGTTATATATAGAAGACTAAACATACATTACATATAACAATTTCTGTCTTTTTTTCTTTTTTTGTTTTTGCGATATATTTATTTATTTCTTTTTCAAGTGTATCTTGTTTAATTTACTTTAAAAATTAAAGGTGGGCATATATAGCTATATATGAGTATGACCAACCAAGTGGCAGGTGGTTCGCAAAACCTTCATTGTCATATTATATATATATATATATATATATATATATATATATATGGTCGATCATATCATTTGGACCGATGTCTGTGAACCACGTTGATATTATGATATACCAGTCAATAGAGGTGTTATAACTAGGCTTTTGATATTGATTGATTGTGTTATTAGGTACAATTCCATCGTTATAAGTCAGTGGCTTTTTAAGGCATCTACAAAGGTTACCCATATTAGGGTTTTTTATTGCAAGTTCTAACAAATCAATGACCCAATTTATGGATTTCAATTTTCAAACAGTTACTGCACAATAAAGTATGAGTGCGAGCTTTTTCTTCCATATTAATTTGTGTGGAAAATTCAGATATAATTAATTATGGGTGACAGAAGAGCTATTTACAGCTGGATAAAATGATTAATTATAATTAATCAAGTTGCTTCTGGCTGAAAGTTTTAGAGAAAACAATTTTGTAGCATAATTAGTATCATTAGATTGTATCAGTATCATTTTTGGTAGTTCTATCTAGCTAACAAAGATGATTAGGAACTGCCATAATAATTGATATTCGGGCCACCATTTTTTATCACAAGTTTGTAATTAATGGATCGGAGAAATAATATAGCAAACTGTAGAAAAATTTTCAATTATGTGTTTGTTTTAGTAAAATTAGCAATCATGTATAGCTCACAAACAATAAGGTGTATTTGGCTTATTACCGAAAACAAAAAAATAATATGGTGAAATTTGTTCCCTAATTAATGTACCTTGTGCCAAAGCAGTTTCCTCCACAAGAAAATTAAGGTAGCAACTATAGAAAGTTTTTCAATAATTAGGCTTCACAACCTCAACTTAATTTGTCCTTTCAATTTAATTAGTAATTGCCTGTTTCATTTATTATATTGTTTTTATGACAAATTAAAATTTTTGAAACATTTCTGTTAATGAGGAACTAGACATTAAAGGTTTAAATCTCAAGCTGTCCATTTCATCCAGAATGCTAATACCAATTTTTACTTACTTGGTGGTATCGCTGAAGATATTCCTCCCTAGGGCCGAAAAAGGGTTATAAAATAAGTCACATATTTAGGAAAACCAATCATAACACTGATAGAATGGTCAAAATTAATTTTCTCAATTCTTCGTACATATTCATTTGGAAAGACCCTTTACATGAAGTCATTCTAACTCTTCTTATAGATGCTACTTCGGTTATGTTCCTTAGATCTTAATTCCTGTATTTTGTTTATTTCTTTCTTGTAGTTACAAACAATTAAAAATCTTAAAAAGTGATAGTTGATAGGAGTATTTTCAGTTAATTTAAAACTTGAATAAAATATACATTTACAAAAATGACTTAAATTTGAAAAGAGTTATTTCCATTTATTTTTATGGTGTAATAAATTGTGCAAAATTAATTAAGTACACTATTTAAATATTTATGTTTTATCATATTTCTACACGACCTTGTTTACAATCTGGTAGATATCTGGATTTCCAATTTCCATGATAGTCGAATGAAAATTCTTTCATCGCAATTTTATCATGTAGTTAAGATGCCTTCATCTTGAGCACCACAAGGGGGACAAGCAAACTTAAGAATAAGGACGGATCTTAGGATTAGACTATCTTTTCTTTTCTTTTTGGAATGTAGTCTCCACCTCTCCATATACTTTTCTCCATCATATTTGAATTATGTGAATGGGATGATTAGACACATTAAAATATACATTGCTCAGCAGAACTTTTCTGGAACAAATTATTTCACATACTATATTATATTATATTTTGATTGAACAATTATAATATATATGTAAGGTTTTTTAAGAGAAGAAAAATGATAAAGAAAGATAATAGAAGTGAAATGTTAATATTGATATTTTATATTTAAATTTAATTTGTTATTTCTTTTTTTAATCCAAATATATCATTAAAAAATAAAAAATTCATTTTAAATAAAATATATATATCAGAATTAAAATTTTAAATTCTGTCTCTCTTTCTCTATTTTTATTCACCCAATCAAACCCTTAAAAAAATTGTCTCCCAACCAAAAATAAAATAAAAAACTTTACAAAATCTTATCCTATAAAATTTCATGTCTTTAAGAGATTATATGGTAAAGGAAGATAATCCGAAATCAGCCTTAAGTAATCTTGGGCCTCGTATGAGTATTTTCTAAAGCAAAGAAAAAAAGTAAACGAGGCTTAGTTTCTCGGCCCATTAGGTATCAAGTATATGGAATGGACATATGGTTAACTGGCAAGAACATGTGGCCCAATTAAAGTACTCCGTTGCAGCAATCTATAAGAAGGCCCAATGGCACCCCTGTTTCTTGAGCTAAGTTACAAAAATGAAAAATATATATTAAACCATCCCAAAAAAGAAAAAGAAAAATATAACAGTCAATTAAAATTAATTTACATTTTTTGTACAATTCATATACAATATTTTTATATGAATAATACAATTTTACTTCTTAAGTGAATCAAAACCAACAGGTTTTGAATGATAATTTTAAATTATAAGTAAACTAATTTTAACTAATTTTTATATGACTAAATTGATTATATTCTTAATGCAAAATAGCATAAGATAATTAAATAGTAACGGCGAAAAAATTATAAAAATAAATGCATAATTACATTTACCATAATTGAACACTATGCTATGAATGTTAGATAAATTTTGTATATTACCGTTAGTTATATATATATATACATATATATATTATTCAAATTTTGTGATTTTATTTTGAAAACAGGAAAGTTTCTTGTGAACGATAAAGATGCAGTGCACGCAGAAACAGAAACCATAAACGTTAATACGTTACATTGGACTTTGAAGTGAACAAAAAACGGAGTGTGTGGGACCCTTTTTACTGTGTAACCAAAACAACAAAAACAGCCGTGTTGCGTGACACCCTCCGTTTTTCCTTTGTTGCCATTCAAGTTTACTATTCTTCTACGAATTTTACGCCATTTTCAGTACGCATATTTGTTCTTTTCTTCTCTTTTTTTTTTTAAAAAAAACTTTTCCTTTTTAAGGCCAACGATGTTATCGTGAGCTTATTAGTTTATTCACGCTACATTCTCGTGCCCACAGTTTATGTTATGTATTATGTAATTTCGAAGGCGTCTCACGTGAAAATTAAGCAGTGCCAACTTTGGTATCCAACAGCTCTTTAACGTTCAATATTTCATTAGTTTCATCTTCATATATTTAACATTAACACTGCTATATATATACACTTAATAACTGTGTAGAGCTAAACAAACATTGCTTTAGGTCACTACTCACTGCTGAGAGAATTAAATATTTACTCTATCATATTCTTAATACTATTATACTTTACGAATTCTATAGTGACAAATTAATTTTTATATAGTTCACAAGTTAAAAGAGTAATATAAATAAATAAGTACACTATTTTAGCTATATAGTTGGCAAACTGAAAAATGTTGTTGAATTGGAGTATATGCCACAACTTTATTATAATTTTCAAACTATATTTTTTATTTAGCTATATTTATATATACTTAATTATCGTATTTTGTAATAACAAACAAATATTTATAATTATATGATTAGTTTGAAATTATAACCATTAATTAATTTTTTGTACTTGCATAGAGAACTATAACTAGATAAGTATTTTGTGAATATAATTTATAAATTAAAAGAGAATATTATATATTATCTTTTACGTTATACTAAAAATTAATTATTGAATTGGAGAAATGTGGCAAATTTAATATTTTTTGTTTAACTATATCTATGTTAATTTGTGGTATTTTGCAATAATGAATAAATGTTTGACATAGTTGAGATGGTAATTTAAGATTATAACTATTAATTAAATTTGTCGTATTTGCATGGAGTAATATAACTAAATACGTGTTTTACTCATAGTTCAAAAAATAAAATTAAAAAATTAGTGAATCGATCTATCGATTAACTCAAAAAAAATCATAAAATCAATGAACCATGAAAGCATAAGTTTGTTTTTTAGATTTTGATTTTTAAATTCTACATCTTGTATATTTGGATTATGCTGGACTGGAGCAGCTTTATAATGGCTTATCTTGTGATTTTTATACTGGCTTATTTTGTGATTTTCACAAAGAATATGGTGGTGGGGTGGCTCACCTGGATTGTTTATAATATAAACATTATTGTGCATATATATAGACAGGATGCAAATTTAGAATGATGGCGATCCCCTGCTAGTTCATTTTGTGCATATAAATGAATTAACATCATTCCACTTTTAGAATGATGGCCATGAATTATTTTCATATACCTTCACTTTTTTTTCACAATTTACCTTCACTGCATTAATGGTGGCAAAATCAAAGTTGATAGATCTTGTATGCATAATGCTCTGGTACATTGAATATATATTTGATTGTCCAAATCAATTTTTCTTGTGAGTTGAATCTGAAACTTGATATATATATATATATAATAGTTTTTATTAATATAGCATTTAGGTACATCAATTCCCTTCCTTGTGACTTGAGTTGTGACTTATATATTATCAGGATCATTATTGAATTCAATAATATTTTATATATTTTTTTTGTGTAGGAATTAGAAATGATGGATTCTAATTATGTTAATCTTTCTAATCCTAATACAATGATACAATCATCAGAAAAACAATCCAAGCTAGCTCTTCTGCACCAACTCATAGGAAGAACGATCCTGCATGGAACCATTTTACTTTTCAAAAGGAAGGAAAAACTAATGTATAAACTTGCCTTTATTGTTCAACAGTATATAAAGGTGGTGGTATAAATAGAATGAAATAACATCTTGCTAGTGAAACAGGGTAGATAAGCCCTTGCAAAAAGGTTCCTCATGATGTTCGTCATCAAATGCTAGAGTCATTGAAACAAGTGCAACAAAAAAAACAAAGTGACGAGCTTAATGAAGCATATGATGACCAACTTAATGATTCACAAGAGGTTGATGAAAGCCCTCACCCAACTAAGAAAGTTGCTCTTGCTTAAGCTCAAGGTAAAGAAAAGGTAATGTTGGTCTTAATACCTATTTTACTCCAAGAACAACTCCTAGTTTCCAACCAACTCTTAAATGTGTTTTATCTATTAAAGAAGCAATACATAAAGCTAAGATGGCAATTTCTAGATGATTTTATGATGCTTGTATTCCATTTAATGCAATACAATCACCTTATTTTCAAGAAGTTGTAGATGCAATTGCTACTTTGGCCCTAGGTTCAAAGGTCCTTCTTATAATGAATTAAGGGCTTATTTGTTGGGAGATTGTAAGAAAGAATGTCAACTAATTGTTGAAAGTCATTAGAGCAATTGGGCAAAAACTTGATGTACAATCATGGCTGATAGTTGGAGTGATCAGAGGCAGAGAACCTTGATAAACTTTTTAGTTTATTGTATAATCATAGCAATTTGTGAAATCTGTTGATGTTTCTGATGTGGTGAAAGATGCAAGAACACTATTTTATTTTTGTGAGGTTATTGAATGGGTTGGACCAACAAATGTTGTTCATGTAGTAACTGACAATGCAGCTAATTATGTAGCAGTTGGTAAGTTGATACATGAAAAATATGAACACATTTTTTGGTCTCTTTTGTGCTGCCCATTGTTTAAATCTTCTCTTGAAAGACATTGGTAGTATGCCTCAAAGGCCTCAAAGATAACTACTTTTGTTTATAATCATATGATCTTTTTATCTTGGCTTAGGAAAAGAGAAGGTTGGAAAGAAATTGTGTGTCAAGGAGCAACTCGATTTGGTACTACTTTTATCACATTAAAGAGCATTTATGATCATAAAATCACTTAAATTTTTGGTTGTAGACAATCACTTTTTTAGTCATAGATTATCAAAGACTACATCTAAAAAATTTGTTAGTGATATTGTACCTGATAGTAAATTTTGGAATGATTGTTTGATCATAGTGTCAATTGTAGCTCCCATTATCCACTTGTTAAGGATTGTTGACGTGGATGAAAAACCTTCTTTGGGTTATGTTTATGAAAGGGCAAATAATACCATGAAGGAGATGTTTAAAAGGAAGAAGCAATTGTACAAGTCTTATCAAGAAATAATTAAGGCTGGATGGGATAAACATTTCAAGTGTGATCTTCATGCAACAACTTATTATTTGAATCATGCTTTCTTCTATGATGAAAAATTTTGTGAAAAGAACAATATAACACAATCACTTCTTGATGTATTTGAGGTAAGAAACATTAAATTTGTGGTAACCTATCAAAAGCATTCAAGAGATGCAAACATATCATGATCGCAAGAAAAGTTTTGGTCGATAAAGTGCTTATAAAGTGACAAAGAAAATACCACCTAGTGATCACCAATTTAATCTTAGCTATGAATATGTTTTTATTTTAGAATTTTAAATTTAATTATCATTGATTATGAAATTGAATATTTTATGTAGATCAATGGTGGAGGTTATACGGGCTCCAATTTTGCAAAAGTTAGCATTCCTATTCTTATCCAAATAGTATCTTCTTCTTTAGGATGTGAACGAAATTGGAGTTTTTTTTAACGCATTCATACGAAGAGAAGAAATAGATTGGAACATCAAAGGTTAAGTGATCATACTTTCATTATATAAAACTTGAATTTAAAGAATAAGTATTTATGATCTTTAAACATTATTGTATTTTTTAATCATATTTTTATTGATATTTTAATGGTTCATATTAGGTTTCAAAACAATAAGAGAAGTTATGATCCTATTGACTATAAATCTATTGACAATGTTAAATTTTGGATAACCGAAGAAGAAGCACCTCCTAGAGTTTGATGAGCATGAGCTTGACAATAAGAATGTCATTTATCAAGAGCAAGCATTCCTGGTAGTTGAAGAACCATGAAGATAAGGTAATGAAAATGATCTGAACATCAGAGACCAATATTGGAAGTAGACGATCAACCTTAGGCTCAAAGTAATATTATTGGTGATGTTGCTTTGAATTCTCACTTGGTGTCATTTGATGGAATTGACATCAAACAATATTATGATTGATTGTTATTGTGATTTATAATAATTATTGACTTAATGTTCTAAATTTTGAATTCTAATATTGTTTATGATTAAGTACGGTGAACTTATTTTATTATGTAATAAATTTATATAATGTTTTAAGTATTATTTATTATATTATATTAAAAATTAATAATATATTATAATATATAAATTAAAAATTATACATTTAATTATTACTAGTTTAATCACGATTAAATTAATAAATAATAAATTAATACTTCAACCAATTTGATAACAGATTCAATTTTTAAATCTTAGTTTTACGTATCTAATTTACATTATAACTATTAATTAATTTTTTCATACTTGCATAGAGTAATATAACTAGATAAGTCTTTTCCGTATATAGTTTACAAATTAAAAAATATTATTATTACATATTATCCACTACAGTATATGAAAAATTAATTATTGAGTTGAAGAATGTGACAATTATTATAATTTTCAAACTAGTTAATAATGAACAAAAACATATACTTGAGATCATAGCTTGAAACTATAACCATTAATTATTTTATCGTATTTTCATGGAATAATATAGTTAGATAAGTGTTGTGTTTTACGTATATAATTTACAAATTAAAAGATTTTTAGTGACGAATTTTTTCATTAATCATATGTTGATGTTGTATTTGGTGGTGAGTATAAGTTTCCGCCACAAGTTTATTAGCTACAACAATAAAAAGTTGCTACATAATTTTTGTATTCTTTAAATTAGGCTATAATGTCCAAAATATGCATAACAGATGAAAGTGTATATTTTGTTATGCATTAAAATATTAAAATATATGTTAATTTTTTAAAAACTAATTTTAAATATAATAAAAAAAGTCACTAACTCAACTTCCTACGTCTTTATTTCTCTATATAATATATAGTTTAAGTGAAAAAACTAAAAATCAAAGTAATAATAAGCCAGCTACATACATCTAACATTTCAAACTCTGATACATATTTTATAGTCGCACACACACTCATGAAAGCTAATAATGTAAATATTTGTAAATTAAAAACCATTTTCCCTGTAAGTTTGGTAATTGGTGTATCCTAAAAAATACTGCGTGTTCACTTTCGCCGTGCTTCAAGATAAAAAAAATTGAACGCCATTTTAAAAAAAAAAAAAGATAAAATATTGAACATTAATGAAGCATTTATCGGTTATCAATGCATTTGTGAATTTGGTAACTTTTATTATTTTTTCATATCTTCCTTTTCTGATTGTATCTCAAATACATCCGATCGAAGATATATTGAAAAGAAAGAACGCGTCCTTAGAAAATCAAGGTAAGAAAATAATGAGTGCACTTCGTGGTTAGCTAGCTAAATATGCAAATTAACATTTGGCTTCAACATAAGGGCTTCTTTTTATCATCCGCTTTTGACTTTGGTATCTGTTTGAGAATTAACATATTGGTTATTAAATAATATTCAACAAGTAATAGATCTAGATGGGTTGGAAATTGAAATTGAATGGTTATTGGAAAACTGGAATTAATCATTTGAGATATAAACACCGTTTTCTGGATTAACGGAGGAAATGGAAGAAGTTCTTCTAATTCTACACTATTTTCCTCTTTCTTATCATTTATCATCCACAGAAGCAGGAGACAAACACAGAAGATAGATAACGAAATAAACGGGACCGATCGAGATACCATCATCGATCGAGCTAGTTTCATTTTTACATATAATATATTTGATTTAAGACAGGAAGAAATTAAAAGACACTATTGAGACTAGACTAAGACTGGACACTAAAATAATTAACCATCACTTGGATGATTAATTAAATGTATCCTACAGACAAATTAAAACAGAAATACACCCAAATTACTGACGCAGAATCATCACATAGTCTAAAGACACTGACAAATTAACAAAGAAACTTCCCTGCAGACAAAGCCAGACAAGACCTGATTCATTCGAAGTTCAAACTTGCAAACTCAAAACACACAAACCCTAGACCTAGCTAGCTAGACCCAGAGATTGAGCTTCAAGTCCGTTTCCGGCTCCTGAGTTCCCCATGATGCGAATGGATCCCTTAGGGTTAGTTTGGTGAATGCGTGCTCCGAGAGGGTTAAGCCTTCACGACGGACGGTTGAGTTGGTTCCATTAAATAGGCCCAGTAGATCCTTGGTCCTCTTTGAGACATGGTCATCGGGGAGGTTAATGGGCTCGTTAAATAGGTTCAGATACTCCCTGGTCCTCTTGGTGCCACGGCAACCTGCACCATCATCGCCATCTTGTTCAGCGACGACTGGGCTTTTCTGCCTCTGGTAAGGATAGCTGCGATGAACCCGAGAGGACGACTCTGGCTGGAAACTGTTTAGGGTGGGTGATTGCGGGGTTGGCGGTGGCGGGCCTGGCGGCATCAAATTCAGAAGCTTTCTTGTGCGCCTGGTCATGGGCTCATCAGACTGAACCTCGTGCTCGCTGATGTCCTTCACACGGATCAACACATGAGAACAGCCAGGGCAAATGTACTTCACCAAGGCCTCCTTGTAGTTGTGTCCGGAGCTTCCGGTGCTGCTTTCCTTGTCTGAGAGATTGAACTGCATTTCCACGGAAGAGAGAGAGAGAGAGATAGTGAGAGAAAGAGTGGCTTGGGAGAAACAAGCCTAGTGAAGCATCTATATATATATGGGGGGGGGGGGGCGGGGAGGGTTTGGACTTTGGACTTTGGATATTAGGGATGAATTGGATCTCAATTTCTTTTTTTTTTTTTTTTAATTGAGATTTGGGAATTAAAAGGCAGGTTTTTAGATGTGTTTTGTATACCTTTTTTAATGTATTATATTTTAATTTTATTAGGACAGAGAGGGAATCAAATTTATGAGTGATTGTACATTAATTAGCAAATATTGGCTAATAAAGAAATACATATATATACCCTAAACTCCAAAAAGCCACCAAAGATATATGCTTACTCTTTTCAGTACAAAACAAAGTAGGTGTGAAAAAGAACGCCAAAAACGTTAGCTTTTTTCAATCGTTTTGTTCGTGATCAAGGTACCCCTCTGACATGACTATATATGTAATTTTCTTTTTTCTATATTTCTGTCTATAACCTTTACAATGGTAAAAATGTAATTAGATAGGTTGCTTTGCCCTCAAATACACGTGTGATTTATTAGAATACCATATGTGTCAATATTTTATCACTTTTTTTATATCCAGTCCCCACAGCATTCACTGAATTTACAAAAATGGTTGAAGCACGTAAAGTGTGAACTTGGAAACATTGGTAAATATGTACTGTAATTCGAACATCTGATTGATATGTTCGGTCTGAATAATTGTTATGTACTAAATTCATATATATGTGTGTGTGTGGGTTTAGGCGCGCGCGAACAATTAATAATCCAACAATTAGGCAATTAGCTACTAATTCTATAACAGATATCCATGGATGATTGATTCATTTGAAAATTCATATATGTGCAAAAAAATACCGCATTCTTGTAACACAACTGAAATGGCATCATATCAATAAGTAATCGCCTCATCAATGGATAATATTTCTCTCTGCTAGCACTGGAATTTATTAGTATTTTTTAATATTTTAAAAGTTGGCCGGGGGTGGATTGAATAGCACCCTAAACCAGATATGGATTGAGGTTGAGGCGTTGCGCTATAATTAGCTTGTTTTATATAACACATTTATGGATCAAAAAATTACAAAACATGGGCACCAACGATTGCTGGATTTTTGTGAAACTCTATTAATTCTAAGGTGCGATAGCATTGACTTCGTAACTCTCATATTGGATCGTCTCAGCAAGAAGACTACTGCAGATGCTTCAGCATTTCACACTCGTAGTCGAAGACTAATTATTTGGTTATGAATATGGCTGAAATTTTGTTATAGCTAGTTCTTTTTTTTTTTTTTCGGAAGGAATGTTAAAGAAATTGTACATAGAGAAAGCTTTTATATATATATATATATATATATATATATATATATATATCAGATGCTGTTCCTGATGATTTTCATTTTTACAAAGTTTGCATCTTTCAGTCCCCTCATAATTAAGGCGATCAATTACAAGCATATATATGATGATCATGTACTACTGAAGGGAAAAACTAATAAACTATACTGAAACCCAAAACTAAAACAAGATTACTGTCCCTAGATTTCTTTTGGGGGTAGGTATGATAGACCTAGTTGACATTCAAGCAGAATTACAGGTAGAAAACTTATACATAACAAATTAAAAGACCATTATTACTCAGAGCTTCAGAGTGAGGTCAAGCTCATCCATGGAAGCACCACCTGCAGTGTTGTCCACATCCACTAGTGCAGGAAAAAGCCGTGCCTCATTTGCACCGGACGAAACAGAAGCCTCCAGAAAGCCACCACCACCCCAACCTGCATTTTCTCCTGAAAGTGAAGATCTCAGAAAGCCACCACCACCCCAACCTGCATTTTGTCCTGAAAGTGAAGATCTCAGAAAGCCACCGCCACCCCAACCTGCATTTTCTCCTGAAAGTGAAGATCTCAGAAAGCCACCACCGCCCCGACCTGCATTTTGTCCTGAAAGTGAAGATCCCAGAAACCCGCCACCACCCCAACCTGCATTTTGTCCTGAAAGTGAAGATCCCAGAAAGCGGCCACCACGGGCAGTACTAGCTCCGGTATTCAAGAGGGGCAGTTCTCGGCGTTGAAAATGAACTCGTGAGGATTGGCGCCGCCGTTGGTCATTATAAGCGGCTGCAAGTGCTGGTGCAGGGGTGATATACGGATGATACTTTGGGATGTGAGTGTGACGGTAAGTGGGCTTATTTCCAACACCACGAATAGGAGCACGAGAACCAGAAGCACCATATCCATATAGACCATGTCCTTCCTTCCTCAGAGGCAAGAACTCGTAAAAAGTTTTCTGGTTTGGATTTGGAGGTCCACACCTGAGCCCCAACTCCAAGTCAATTTCTTGACCATTTGGGGGTGGCGCTGCCGCCTCAGCCATGGGGAGGTGGTTGTTTTGTGGAGTTGAAGGGTGTTCCTCGTTCATGAGCTTTTGCATCTCACTTCGTTGCTGGCGATGGGCGTTCTGGTGGCCACCCAAGGCCTTGAGGGAATCAAAGCGCAGGCTGCAGTATGAGCATTTGTAAACTCTGTGAGGGGCAAGGCTCCACCACACACCCAGCTTTGGCTTGTCGGTGCTGGATGATGAAGACGACGACGATGATTTCTCAACAGAAGATGCCCTTTGCAGACGCAGCATTTTGTGAGGAAAATTGATCAAGGAAGGTGGTTACTGGTTAGTGGTTAGCTAGTGAGGAATGGAGTGAAGGACAAGGTTGAAGAAAGGGGTATTTATAGCAAAAGTTTGGAGTGACATGTAGTGTAACCTAAGGGGTCAAAGAGAGTGAGTTTTACCTTGAGAGAGAGTAAGATGATAAGTTCTTAGGGTTTGAGCACAACGTGGGAGGGAAAAGGAGGCTTTCTACGAACTCCATGCACAATTGGTGAAGAGAAAGAAGGACGCGTGGATTCTGACCAGGAATTGACTTCTTAACCATGGTTAAATAAATGACTCTGCAAATTTTTTGATCAAAACTCCTGCTTTCAAACAAAAACAATATTTATTCTTACGCCTGCACTGATCAATTCCATTTAATTGCAGATAAATGTAATAAAATGCTAATAAATAGGAAGCAAGTCAAATTTATTACTCAAAATATAAGAGTGCTTTGTCAATATCAAAAACTTTAAAAGATCTTTGCATAAAATTAAAAGTTGAACTAAGGGGTATTTGCAGAATTAAAATTGAATGTTTGAAGGATTTTTTTATTAAATTTTAATTTAATGTTAAGGGGAAAATTGTACAACTTTAACAACACTACTTTTTGACCAAAAAATAAATTAAGAAATGAGATATATTACACGAAATTAAAAATTTGAAGGGATTTTTTTTCAACTTTGAAAGTTCAAAGAATAAATATTGCACAATCTTAAAACAATATTTTTTTTTTTCAAAAAACCTTCATATAAATCCTTTTCATATAATATGATAAACTTTGATGATATCGTTGGTTTATGATAGGGGATAATGCAGTTGTATAAGCTTAAAATAATGAGTTAAAATAAAATTATAAATGGTATAAGAAAAGATTTTCTTAAAATTTTGAAATAAAATTTAAATAGGTTTTATTTTTTTTCCTAACAAAATAAACACAACATTTTTTGTTGTCAACGGATAGATTATTTAACGATTACTTGTTAGTGTGTTACTTAACTAAGTGGCCTGGTTTTGGTTTTGGTTTTGGTTTTGATAAACCAGGGACTATGCCTAATGGGATGTCTAACAGCGCGCTTAGAAGGTGTTTTCCCCCTCGTTCACATTCATCTGTCGTCATAATAGTTGTAATAAAAGTCTGTGACGTAAACACTTTAATACTCTGGTTTTCGAGGCATGCCACCTAAATGTTCTTACGCAGATGAGACAAATTTGTTGTGCACAAAATAACTCACATTCTGACCCCAGGTGATTCTGTGTCAGAAATAAAAAGTTCTTAGGTGTATAACCATCTTATTTATATATTTATTAATAAAATAATTAAATTTTTTATTTTAAATTATAAAACTCATATGATATATAAAATAAAAATATTTTATTAAATTTTATTGATTAATATATAAATAAATTTGACACAAAAAATACATCTAAAATATTTTTTTCAAAAACAATTTTGGAATAG
Source organism: Senna siamea (assembly GCA_031216115.1). Lineage (NCBI taxonomy): Eukaryota > Viridiplantae > Streptophyta > Magnoliopsida > Fabales > Fabaceae > Senna > Senna siamea. The sequence goes on along the minus strand of CM062366.1, from coordinate 25,074,648 downwards.
ATATACGGATTGGCTTGCAAGACCACATAGATTTTACCGTTAGATTGGTTTTAAGCTACCTTTGTTCATTCGTTGAGCTTTGGCCTCATTGTATTACCAAAAGAATGTGTATAAGACTAATTAATCATATAGCTATTAAAAGATACAATAATAACCATCATCATCTTTAATTTGAGTGATGTACGCAAAAAATAATATAAATTATATTCTGTTTTATCGAGGCTATGAACATTTTAAACTTTCTTATTCTAAAAGTAAAAAATGAGATATATCTTACTCTTTTTAACTAAAACACCTTTATATTGTTAATTTATATAATTTAACAAGTATAAGTATATATCTGAATGATATAATTTTTTAAAAAAAATATATTTTTAATAACTTAAAAACTAATATTCTATTTCAAAATATTTTGATAAGAAAAGTTTCCAGAATATATGATTTTTCAAAAAAAAACATGGAGGAGAGAATAATTTGAAAAAATAAAACATTTATTGTGGCAAGTAGAGTACGACTAATTGCAATTCATTGTGAAGACTGAAGAATAAAAAGACAACAGACACTAAGTGTATCGGCGATGAGTTTTCATTACACGAAAGAAAAAAAAACAAAAAAGACCAACCGGATATAAATTTACCAAATTCCTATTGGTTTGTTTCCCTGGTTTCCCTCGTGTGTAAGTCTCTCTCTCAATGCATGGATAGCCACGTCCCTTCCAAGAGGCAAACCATGTATTATGACATTCATTTCTCATAAAAGTCTCATACATCATCCTCTCATTTTGGCTGTTTCAGTGATTCAATTAACCACTTCTCTTCTCATTGGCCGCTAGACTTGGCTTCAGATTCAACCGTAGTGAGTGACTGCTGCTAGAGAAAAAAGCGAACGTTAAAGAAGAAAACAAATATACATAAAAACCTAGCTACCTGCGCTACGTTACATTTTAACCTTTGCCGCTTAATTTACTGTTTTCGTGCGTCATGCACACCATCTATTTACCATTACCGTTGATGAACTGTAACATACAAGACGCAGATGCCGATGCATGCGAATATTTTTGGGTAAAAAAAAATGTTTTATTATTCATTGTAAAGTTATTACTTTTTTTTTTGCCACTCAAATAATAGCAAAGAGAGACACTCTAATATCATTCAACGAGACCTCAAGACTTCAGTGACATGTTAAATATTAGATATTAGATATTGAGATGAATTTAAGTATTAAATATTTTAGATATCTCCTCCACTACTCAAAATCCTAAACATTTATTATTCTAATAGTGGATATATATTCTAGCTAGATTCAAATTTGAGTATTAAGACAAGTATTCTTCCTCCCGGGCTCACTTTTCTTTAAAAAGTTCTATATAAAAATATAAAATGTTTATCTACTGAATAATTAACTTCTCAAAATATTTAAAATAGACGTAAGGTATCAATAAAAAGTTAATAAAGTAAATGCATCAACCACACTAGTCATTAAGGAAACTAGCTCGTAGCTAATAAAGATGACGTTAAATAAAACCTTGACTTATGCTTCATATATTCAATGAATTAAATCCGTACTTAATTTTATCCAAAGAAAAAAGAGATCCTAGCATAATTATTTTTAAAAATTATATTTTCAGCCCATGTAAAAAAAGATATCACTACCATAATTATTTTAAAATCTAATACTTGGTTTTAGAGCACTAACATATATCCTTAGTTTATACGAAAAAGTACGATTAAATGAGTCTGTCCTAAATTTTTATCTACCAGATCTGATTCCGTAAGTGAATATAATATATTGTTCTTAAAAAAAAAAGGAAAAAAGAAAAAGGAGTGGACTTTAATGATTTAACATATTAAGTATTGACTAATTGTTTTGGCATGAAATGTGAACACATATATTGGCTATAGATTTCATTACATATATATGTTCATAATTATATTGTTTGGGGCTAAAAGATTGATGTATGTACATAGGTGGGCCCAATCATAAACGATATATAACAGTATTGGAGAAAATGAAAGTAGTTCTGAGTCAGACGGATCAAAAACAAATATATAGTTAAATAGTACACACCCCAAATCGACTCAACAGAATGAGACATCTGATTGTAATTTCCCAGTTTACTCATCCTTCTTTAAAGTTTCAAACTCCGTCAAATTATATTCAATTAGGTTTATTTTATATATTTAATTATATTTTTATTAATATTACGATGATACATATTAATTACTAAAGGCCTGCATGAACAAAAGTTCATTATTTTTTTAATTTTAAAATATAATATAAAATAATTATTATGATAATTTTAAAATATGAAGTTATTTAATTCATTCATTTTAATAACTACTCATTATTTTTATTTTCTCTCTCTCTCATTCTCACATCACATATTTTATTTTATATTTTATAATATAAAATATATCATTTTTTGATATCACTTACCAAAAAAGTCAAAAGTCATTATACTATAGATATTTTTGAATTTTAACAAATTATTAATGAGAATTTAATAATACAGACTAAATTTTAAATTTTTTAAAAACATAAAAACTTAATAATAATTTATTTAACTACAAAAAATAATATGGGACACAAACAACCTCATTATTATATACACATGGTTTTGTATAAGATCTATACGGTTAAGATTATATAGCAAAAATGTCAATAATTTATACACATCGTTGAATTTTTTTAAAATAAAATTGATGAGTCTAAACTTTGTTTTTTGGGACAAATATGAGTCTAAACTCAGGTGTAAGTATGAGGCCCAAAAAAAACTCAGGTGTATGTATTACAATGGGTCACTAAAATGACAAAAATATTGATAATGGGCTTCGCGAAATGCAAAGCTAGGCCCAATATTGTTCCGTGGGAGGCTCAACTAGAAGTAAACAAAAAAACAATCTAGTGTGGTTTATATAACATAATACTAATAGCATGAAACCACAATCATTGAAATGAAGATAGTAGTTGTTGGTAGGAGAAATTAACACTGGGTCGCTTTAATGGCATATCCCTTCTCCAATTTGAAGTACTCAGATAGTGTGGGTGTGGTGGATATCTCCATCTGCACAACTATTGTGTGTGAGGCCATCTTCAAAGTGAAGTACGATTTGATTTTGGAGCTTGGAAACCATGTTTCTGAAATAATTGGAATTAGTTAGATTTGTAAAAATTGTTAATTAGGCCTTGTTTATTCCATGATGCAATTCATTTTGACCAATCTTTATATCACATGCTTCTTGCAAGTTGCAAATATTAGGCCTCACAGACTATTATATCTTTGCCACCAATATAAAACGTTCATGCAAAATAATTTCTCCAAAATTTAATCTTGAGCATGGAGAGGGCAGATTGAGGATTAACAATTACATCTCTTTCTGCAAGATTTGCATTGGCTTAAGCCTTAGAAATCATACTTTGTTTGTTATAGGTTTTATGGATACTGGATAGCAAAAAACAGGCCCATTTGATCTTCATATTCACACAGTTTTTAAAATTGAATTTCTCACGTTCTCTCAAAATTTTAAACGCTAATACAAGATAAGCAAAAATCTATAGCAATCGTAAACAAGCTATAATTCAATTTCATATATTGATATTATTAATTTTAAAATGAATTGATTAATTTTTTTAAAGTATGATCTAGTGATGAATTTGTATTAATCAAATGTCAACATAAATCATTTACAAACCTTTAATGCAAGATATACAAATCTTTAAATTTTTCTTTAGACAAAACATATATCAAAATAAACAATAAATGGTGCGCATGAGGTGTAGTTATAAAACCCTTCCTCTAAACTCTTTTGAGAGATATAACGTACTCTTACATATTCAACTACAAATAGCTAGTATGTTGTAAACTCTCTATAATTTATCTTTATTAATGGCAAATGATTATTTATTAGGTACACACTTCTTTAAATTTTAACTTTGTGTATACCTACGTGTATCAAATAACATATGTTATTGATGTTAAAAATGCTCTATTTTGATCAAATAGTGTATATTATACAATATCTCTCATCACCTAATGTTGAATGTAATTTGTTTTTATTTATTTGAGAGTAAATCATTATTTTTAAGTTTAAAATACTAACAGAAAAAAAATAAATTTAACGACGACCTACAATCTATCACTAACTTAAAAGTTTTGTGACAAATTTCTAACAGATAATAAATTTAGTATTTTCTTTTATAAAATTTAGTAATTTACTGACAAATTTAAGTTTACCACTAAATTTTGTCACTGTTCTGTCACTATCCATAAAAAAAAAAAAAATCCAAATTTTCTATCTCATTCGGTCATTCCCGCTCCAAACCGTATCTTCAGCGCTGCGAGCTGCCGTTCTTGTCTGTTGTCCGAGAGTTGTCGTCACTTTTGCGTCTGTTCTCGTCTGTCTCCCCAAACTGGTGAGTTGCTCTTTCTCTTCTTCTTTGGTTCTTCTTCTTGCCATACCCTAATTTTTCATCTTCTTGAGGTTTTGGTTCTGTTTATGTTTTTTGGTTCCGTTCCCGTCTGTCTCCCCAAATTTTGCTCCTTTTTCCTTCTTTACTGGAAATATTTTGGGTCCGATTACTTCCAAATTTTATGGTTTCAGTTTGATATCGGTGAATACCTTCTTCTTCTTCTTCTTCTTCAAACTATTAAATCTCAAAGTTAGATTCTTCAACTTCTAATGCTATTTCAAGTTCTGTTATAGTTGACGTGCCAAGTTCACTCTTGTTCTTAAAATGTGAAAGTTGAAATACTCATTATTTGATTTTTTTAAAACTTCAAGACTTATTTACAAGTGATTAAATATATGTGAGAGAGGTTTTTGCATTTTCATTTTAAAAAGGTCTCTATCATATATATGTACATGCTCACTTGCTCCAATTTTAGTTTTAGCTATATTTTGTGACTTGCTCTGGATACGAATGACTTGTTCTGGCACCCAGAACCAGAATTCATTGCCTAACACTCCCACATCTTACTCTTCCTCCATTGCCTGACATTCACTCCATCCTAAACACTATTCCATCAATCCCATTCTTCTCCCCAGTCCCCACCACCTTCATCCTGTAGCCGTTGAAATTGTTCATCGAATGCTATTTGGTTGATATGTTCAGCATTTCTCAGCAGCATTTAGTTCACTATATACATCCAATACACACACACACACACACACACACACACATATATACATACATATATTTATACATATTGCCGTGATTGCTTTCTTGTATGAGAGGAAGAGTTGTATCAGGCTGTATATATGTCTTTTTTTTTTTTTATTATTAGTGTGGGTATTTTGGTGTGAGATGTTAAACAGTGTTGTTAATTTCTATTTAATTTCATGTATGAGTTGCTTGTAATTTTTCTTACATTATAGATTCTCATTACTTGTTATGCAATAATTTTTCTTCTATTTAATTTAATATCTTTGTATCTATGTTATGTCTAAACTGTTTGGTATTGCTAATTTAATATCTTCGTTCTGGTTGTGGATACTTTGAAAGAGCTCATCCTTTTGGCTGGTTTTCTGAATATGGTGGTAGTATTTGTTTTGAGATAGGAACTGAGGGAACTGTTTTAATTTGCTCAAGAATCTGTGCTTAAAGGGCTACAAATACTAAGGATAGTTGAAGGGAAATGCTCTTGGAATTTTATTCATATTTTAAGAGCATTCATTGTCAAATGCTAGATGTGTTTTCATTTTGGGGCTCCCTTGCACACACAGTGAGATGCATTTGTGATTTTGCCCTTGCCAACCCTAGAGGATGAAAATTGAGTAATCATTTTCAGAACAGTGGGGCATGAACCATTTTATATCTTGTTCTCATATCCCAAACTGTTAGTTTTGTTTCCACTTTCTCATTTAAGCATGGACATTGGCATGACAATAAGAGAGAGCCGGAGGGAGGGGGAGACAAATCTAACTAACAAGAAAGTACAATAAAGAAGACAACTCCTACCTTCTCATGGATGCTAAAAGGATGTGATATGTTGATGTTATTGATAGGAAAATGTAGCAATTAAGACATGAATAGAAAAAAAAAATCTTGGAGCATATGGAACAAATAGGTACCAGTAATTGGTAAAAACAAGCCTGTAATAGGAAGATAACCAAGTGGTGACAAAAGAGGAAAGAGATGGAAGAATTTCAAGTTTCACACACAATGACAATACACATACCTTAAAGCAAACTTAACAATATAAACATAGAGACTTGGAGAGAATCCAAATTAGGATAATGATTCAATCAACATTAAAAACAATTTTAAATTATTGTCCTTTGCTAGTTAAGCCAAATAGATGTTAGTGGCTGCAATGTCAAAAAAATATCTCGAATAGAAAATTATGGACAACAATCAATGGATGTCATATTCTTTAGGAATTCTGAACTGATTTTTATTCAATTGTAATGCTCATCATTGATTTAAATATAAATGACTTCCAAGTAACATGTTAAGAATATAAGGGTTTAGATTTAATGCATTACTATATAGTTTCAGTGCATGCAAACTACGTGATTGGTTTTTGCAGTAAATCGCATCTTTTTATTTTTCCCTATCGTTTTCCTGGCTGTTTCTATGTTTTTCTCTTGCTTGGATATAATTTAAAAGACTCGTTTATTTTACCTGTTTGTGATCTGAAAATTATTTATTCTTATGTATTTTAATATGCTTTGCTATTGCAAATTGATGTTTTTCCAATGATGGGTTTCCTCAGTAGGGATACAACATTGTATGCTATCTGTGAGCAGACTAAGAAACAGATTTGAGGAGTAGTTTAAAAACCTGTCATTTTGGTTTTTTTTTTCCTCTCTCTCTCTCTACCTTTTCAATAAACTTCTGATATTGCTGATCTTGAGAAGGCAATAACACCCAGGTGGGAAAAAGTTGTCTCTTCCATGAATTCTTCTTCTTTGGGTTCCTTCCACCTTACTTCACCACCAATATGCAAGTTCCACCCACGCTTTCAAATAAAGCATCAACATATTCGCCATCACAGTTACAATGGTCTCAGTTCACTCAGTAAGCCAATTTTGCTGCATGCCACTGACTCAAATACTGATGCTTCAATTTCTTTGCCTGAGGGAGCTGTAGCTGTTATGAACTTTGAAGAATCTATTGAGAAGGACTGGTCAGTACTTGATTCTGATAAATCCAATTCTGAAAGGGAATTCAATAAACATATTGACTACATTATTTCTGCTGGAAAGATTGAAGAAACTTCAAGGGTTTTGGTTTCAATTGGTTCTGAAGAGTTTGTGGATCGTTTGGTTGATTCATCGCCCAGCAATTTTCTGCTTGTTGTCCATGATTCACTTTTAATATTAGCTGGTCTTAAAGAGAAATATGACCAGGTTAAGTGTTGGCAAGGAGAAATCATATATGTTCCAGAAAAATGGGCTCCCTTTGATGTTGTATTTCTTTATTTCCTACCTGCTTTGCCCTTTAAACTTGATGACATTCTTGGATCTCTTGCAAAAAAAAGTTCACCAGGTAAGTTCTTTGCTAGTTTAAATATGCAAGTTGTTCGTTTTGGATGCAGTTTCCTCATTTTTTTGATATCCATTCCATTTCATGCATCGTGTATGGTAATAAAGGACTGGCCTTAGTAAAGTTCTTTGGATGATTGCCATCAATTTCTCCAATAAAAACATAACATGTAGAAGATATATTTTAAGAGAGTCAATCATGTGATGTTGAGTAGTAAAAAAAATCCACTTGTAGCAAACACCTAAATAGTAAAACAGGTATAGGTTATCCTCATGAAAGAAACTTCTAGAAAACATTGCGGATTTTGTTGGTGCACTTATGTTTCTGTTATCTTTATTGTGGGAGACCAATTTTGTTACTTTAATTTGCTGTCAAGATGGTTCACTGATTTTGGATTTCTGTAGGTGGAAGGGTGGTTATCAGTCATCCCCAAGGGAGAGAAATATTAGAACAGCAACGGCAACAGCACCCTGATGTGGTAGTTTCTGACTTGCCTGATAAAACAACTTTACAGGGAGTTGCTGCTGCACATTCTTTTGATTTGGTTGAATTCGTGGATGAACCTGGCCTTTATTTGGCTGTTTTGAGCTGGTCGGGGGCTTAAAAACGAAAGTGGATATGAAATTAAAGTTTATTACCAGTTCATTTTACAACATTTGTACCTAATCTTAGTCGGACCCTGACGTATGGTTTATGGCTTTAGGATTATTACGGTGTATTTTGGACGAAAACTCGTAAGGACCTGGTTTCTATGCTAGCTTTCCCATAACTTAAAAATCTATCCAGTTTTGAGGCACTATTAATTTAATTTCCTCTCTTGCCTTATGTTTGGAGGAGTGATGCCTTCGGCGTACCCGTTTTTATCGTAAAAACTCACACCCTTGTCTGGGCCTTCTGCCTTTGGATCTTGGATAGTATGTTAAATCATTTCCGCAAATGAGGGTCGAGTTTTTCCGACATAAAGGGTGCTTAGTTGCATTATGTTGAAAGAAATATTGTTGTTGTTCCTGCTTCTAGCTTCAAATATTTGATGATACGGCAAATTTGTCAGTGTCTGGTAGCACACTCTGTGCATTAGATTTTAAGATCTATCTTCCCATGCATCGTTTGTGATGATTAGATTTATTTTTGTTTGAGGTACTGCATTTTAGTCTGTAGCTATATCATTCAAAATGGAGCTCGTATTCTCGAACGGTTTTGATCCTCACGACAAAAGGTAAAAGAATTGGCCACGAACAAATGCTTCATTAAAACTTAGAAGGGGGGCATTTTGACCTCACACAAAACCATTCAAAATACCAGTACGCTCAAAATATCTCTACATCAAATGAAAAAAATAGACGAACTGGGTGTCAATCAACTGACCAAGCTAAATGCTGAAATTGGAAACTGCTGAAGGAAGCTTATTGCTCATCAAATTACAAGGTACTCAAACCTCCATTAGCCATATATTGGACATGATGACTGAACTCCACAACAGCCACCTTATGCTTTACTCTATCATTTTAGAAAAATGAAAACCTTAAGCTATTGCTTGCTGCAAACAAGTTGTATTCCTCCATGTTGGTAGTCTCTTTCTTATTGCCAGCTTGATCGTTCTTGAAATGATCTACCAAACTTCGGGAGCAGAAATTCCCATCAGCTTCACCATTTGAAGACGTTGAAGCTAATTCACAACCTGTTGAAAGAGCGACAGGCCCACCAAAATGAAACAAGGAAAAACCACTGTTGTTCTCTTGTGAGTTGGCAGAATTATCGTGTCCAATTTCCCCATTCAACGCACATTTTTTAGAGTTAGCTCCAGCTGGAGCAATCCTCTCCGAAATAGATCCATCAACATACTCTTGGATTGAAGCTGGCTTAGAAATTTGAGTTTGTTCCCCTGGTTTTAAGCCTTTGGCTCTTGAAACTGGCTGATAAACTGGAAAAGTGGCATGGTTGAGTAGGGGCATTGGTTGCTGCAAGGAACCATACTGCAAGCAGAAGTGTGGGTCCTCATTTACGCCATATCCGAGAGGGCCAGCATATACATAGTGATTTTGGTGTGGAAAAGGCATGAACCCATTTGTGGAAGTTGCTGGCCATGATACTGGATTTTGATGGTAATAACCCATTGTTGAAGGAGCTTGAAAGGCTGGAAATTGTATATTGTGGTTTGGAACTGGGGGAAGCATGCTTTGAGGTTGAAAACACACATTGGTGGTGGAAAAATCACTGGCCAAATTTTGCCGAATTTCTGTCACAGGGTTCCCTGATACACTTCTTCCTACTCCATCCAAGGATGAACCACAGAGTAACCTGCTTGCCAAACCCTCACCATTTGCATTCTGATTTTTCTCCACCACAACTTTGTAATCAGACAAGCCATTTTCAATGCATGCTGAACTTTCTCTTACTTCAGATTGTTGGCTAGCATCTTCTGAATCTGATGTGGTTGAAGATTCTGTATTTTCACGGTTTGAAGTTGTGTTAGTGTCACCTTCACTTAGGCATGACGAGCAGTTATCAGAATTAGAAGTGGAGCCTTGACTGGGATCAGAAGAAACTTTCGAGGCAGAGGTTGAATGAATTCCAGGGTCCTCAGAAGCAATTTCTGTGGAGCTGCATGAAAACTCAGCTTCTTGAAGATTGTTCTGACAACCTTCATCCATTCCACTTGATCCCTTGAAATTACTATCCCCATAATCAACTTCACCCGAATTACCAGCTTCACTAGATGATGACTTGATCATGTTATTATCATACTGACCTCCTTGAACATTTAAAGTAACAGAATTTAATGTAACGTCAGAGTCTGAATTACTATGGTGATACTTCTGTGATTCCGTAGGCTCCCAAACTTTCTTTGAGTGAAGCAAATCCCTGCTGGCATAGTTCCCTGAGATGATTCTGCTTTTGAGTCTCCCACAACCATCATGCCTAAAGTCCACTTGGTTATACTTACTACCATGATAGGACTGCTTAGATGCATTTACTGCAGATTCAGACTTGATTGTATTTTTTGTCTCCTGACTAACTCTACTCATAGGAGAACGTTGGTCAACCCTAATCCTATATTCATTATTCGAGTTACAGCTGCAGGAGTAGAAATCATATTTATCTGTCATCCAGTTGTTTGGACAATGGAACTTCTCATTATGCTTATGACCACCATTTCGACCAATGGATTTGGGAGCATTTGTTCTTAACTTCCTATTTGATGCATTGATTCCCCTGGTTGATGCCACAAAAGCATCACCATAATATCTTGGTTCAAATTGACCAACCATTGCACCATTTTCTGAAACAACTGCATATCGGCGCCTGTCAGACCACTTCATAGGCATATCCAGTTGAAAATCTTTCCTGAACCTTAGTCTTGGACGAGAAAGTTTTGATTGGTCAACTGTGGAAATACCATTCCCATTTTTTGAATTGGTGATTTCTCCATCACATTCATCATAAGAGTGGTCATGTACTGTCAAAGAGCTACTATCAATTTCTACCTCTTGGATGTCAGAAGATTCATCCCTTGATAGATTAGCCACACCTGTTTTCATAACTGAATCCCTGCAGCTACTAGGACTATTTTCCTCCATATCTATAATTGCAGACAATTCTTCCTTTGTAAATTCAGGAGAGTCAAGAGCATTAATTGACCCGGAATCCTTTGTTTCTTTATTTTTTTCCTTTCCTTTCAGTCTTTCCTTCCTCCGAAGTTTTTTCTCCCTTTCTTTTGTCCTCCTCCTTTCTTTGCGTTCTTCTTCTTCACGCCTTTCCTTTTCTTCTTCTTCAAGAAGTTTCATCTGTAAGAAAAATAAGGTAGATAGGATTTCAGAAGTGTTATCCCAAAATTGAAGAATTCTACCTTATTTGTGGTCCCTTTAAAGTCTTTTCATAAAAGCATAATGATTGATACCTGCTTTTCTAAAGTAATAATTTCTTTGCAAGCTACATGAACACGTTCCTCCAGAAGTTTTAGTGCAAGACAAACAAACATGCTGTGCGCATTTTGGCGTGCTGTTCCTTCTCTGAAAGCTTTCTCAACCTGAACGAATAACACAGTCAGCTGTTGAACAAAACAAATACACACAGAAAACAGTCAAAGTGCATAACAACAGAATTTAAAATACCAATTTGTGTTGATAATTAACTACTGGAGCATGATCCAGATTTTGAACCCCAGATCTGGCCATCCTTGTTATCTTATAAACAGAGTAGTACAAAATGATGGAAAAAGTTGAACCCATGGGCCATGGCTACCACATTTTAATAGAATTGCACTATATACAGTTTGTGTTGAGACACTATGAGATTACATCCAAATGACAACTATCCAAATTAAGCATCTACCTCTTAATGGGGAGAGGATGGGGGAGATTCCCATGTTAGAGATCAATCTTGATAGTGGCAAAATGTACCACTTCAGCCATTTTGTGGACATCAGCCTACACATAACTGCTTCTCCAACTTCTACTTATTGTTTGTGCAAATATCAAGGTTTGCAAAAGTCTTAAATCAATCAGATTAAAATTAGGAATAAAATAACATGCACTGACATCTGGAGCAGCCAAACTTCATGTCAACTTACTATGTTGTTGCTATAGCTTCCTTAAAACAGTAAAACCTGACAAATCAGAAAAATAGATGGTATGCTCTGAACTTTTCCCTTACAAAGGGAATAAGACAAGTTTGAAATAAGTTTGACACTCCTAATGCGATCCAAAAGCAAATGCTGATTTCCATTGCCCTACAGTATAAGATTCCATCAATTATATCCATTTGAGTTCCCTTTCATCCAGCACCAATTACATTGTTTGCAGCTTTGAATGCATAACATGTTACTTATATAATTATGAACAAAGACTTCAAAAGATGATATATTAATATGCCTTGAAGGGAAAGCATCTAGCATGTAGATAGACCAAAAAAATATAATGTAAAAGCTAAACGTGCCTGTTCTTTAAAAATAACAGTGGCAGCATCTAGAAGAAATTCTCGAGCAAGTTCTGGGCTCTTTGCGTGCTTTTGGGGACGGGAGCATTCTCCATCAAGCTCATTCCCATCCTTGTCCAGTGAATCATCATCCTGAAAGCATACAGTATATAACAAATGAAACTTACTCTTACAAATTCCTCAAATTTATGGATGATAGAAATGATATTTATTTCCTTAGTTGAACTTAAACTACCTCTTCTTCCTCTGCCTCTTCAGCATGTTCGAAGAATCTTCTGATGCTTTCCCCTTTTGTGATTGTAACATAACCTTCCCCTACGATTAGCCTACAATGTACACATTTTTTACCCTTTAATGCATGAGCTTTCACAGAAAGTTCATTATAACGGCCATCTAGTTTCCAAGCTCGAAGAGTGATGAAGCATGCACTTAAACCACAAATATCTAGGCCACTTCTTTTGACACATCCATTCATTCCGACATTTTCAAACTCCAATATGTCAGATTTTCCTTCACTTGTCCCAACAGCCCACTCAAAGTGATGATAAGATCCTAAAGTTTCAGCAAATGTCTGTCGCCAATCGGCTTGAATTGAGTCATCAGATACCTGGTAAAAACAAAAGGATAAATGATGAGCTTGGAAGAACATCTACCCTATATTCACAGGCAGAATAATAAAGGATATTATCATTACAATGTTACTTTATACTGTTCCATTGAAATCTCAATCACAACAAATTTACAGCATAGAAATATGGAATTAAGACCTCATACTGAAAGGCTGTGTCAGCAACACAAAACCAATTAGTGCAACGGGGTTCTCTACGCATGCGTTTCAATTCTTTGAGCTCCTTGAATTCTCGAATAACATTTCTTCTACAGTCTCTGCAAAATCTCTTGCTATCAAACCTGAGATAGAAGGAAACTTCTTAATAAAAACAAAAAATGGCATCAAAGCTCCTCGTAAAACACAGAAAATTAATATGTACTAGTACATAGCAACAGCAGGTCAAGAGAAATCTCAACATATGCAATAAAGCTGCATTGAGTATGGCTCTATAAATGATGACAATATATACTGATTCATTAAAGAGATCAAGGAATAAATTCCTCATCTGTGTTTCAATTAGCACAAGAACTAATTGGAGGAAGAAATGGCTACAGAATAGGAATTAAAAAGGAAAAAAGTTCATTACCCATGTGATAAAAGAAGGCAATTAGCTTTCTGGAGAAGGGCAACAAACCAACAATCAGAAAATTTGTTGCAAATTTAAATTAAATAGTATGGAACTTAAAGCTCATACTGAGAGGTCCTCTACCAGTGGATGAAGAATCTGGGCCCCCCCCCCCCCCCAAAAAAAAACCACCACCACCACCACCACCAAAAATAAAAGAAAAGAAACTCTAGAATAAAGGATACTAGAAAAAACCACTAAAAAACAAGTAATATCTTGTGAAAGGCAATTATTTCATTAGATCTAAGATAATATTTCTTATTTACACTATCAAGACGACTACTAAAAATCGCAAAGGAAGTGCAGAATCCTTGTCCTGGATTCCTGTTGTCTATTACTAATGAAGTAATATTTTTATTTCCATATCTAATAAAACTTTGTCCGAAATCATTCCCTGTTTTCTTGTCCCTCTTAGCACGTTCTATGTTTTTAAAGATCTAAATGATAGACTCCCCCAACTGTGTTGTCTTTTGAAATTCCCTTATAAGATCACCATAATCTTACAAAATGGTCCATGCACGTTATTGTATTAACTACACAATTTTCTAAACACTTCAATAAGAAACGGCAATCATCAATTGAGTCAAGACTGGTTGGGGTTCACTCCTGAAAACAGCCTATCAGAAAATTCATCTTCGGCATAATTGCATGACAACTCTTTAACAAAGTAATCCTTGCTTATCTGATTTCCCATGTCTTAACTCCACAAAGTCATTCGATATCCAATTTCTCAGACCTCTACCATCTCGTGAAATGAAGACTATTTCATAACCATCTGAATCATTCTGCTTTTTCAGTTTTAATGTCATAATCATAATTCTAGCATGAACTACAAGTCTACAACTATAATGGGGACCGCTTTGTATCATACAAGATCAAAACTACCCTAAGCAGGAATCGAGATAAAACCTTCAAAATCAGATGGGCTCTGGCAAGGCTTGAAATTTAATAGATCCAGCCCTTGGTTGCCCCTGGGTTAGTGAGCTCCAAGACCACACATAAGCAGACAGAATATAGTCATATTTAGCAGAGAAGAACTGAGGACACATAGCATCACTGACAGACATATAAGGCCCTCAATGCAGCTTCCCCATCACAATCTATCTTTGACATTGTATTAATGATTCTGCTTAAAAGTCCATGAATCACAAAGAAATTTCCCATTGAACTGCCTGATTATGTAACAGAGTCACACTTTCCATTAATGCACCATTTTATCTCTTTATTTAATCTGAAGCATGCTGCTGTTCAAATTTTTAACTCCAAGCCTATGAGGGAGCTCTATAATCCCACAGATAGCTAGTCCTTTACAAATCACCTGCATATGAATGGTAAGGAACATCAACAACCCAAACCTTTCACATTTTAAATTTTCAGGGGAAAAAATGGACAACCCATAGAGCATGGCCATATTCAGGATATTCTAATCCTTCAGATGCATTTTGAGATTCTCTTTCTTTGTGTATCATTTTCAACTGCAGACTGTTTCTAGTATGCATCAGTATTCCAGTACTAGCAATTTGTCACTTGTCTAAGGTTTACATAATGTAAGGAGTGTACAAATAGATAGACACCTGTACATGAGTCTCTCAATAAAATCTTCTTCCTTCATCCTTAAAAGAGATTGCCTGGTCTCCTCTCCCAGTGCTGACCAGAAATCCACCAATGTATCACATGAAAGTCTGGCAGTGTGCAGTGCACATGTTTCCCTTGTTCCATGCCCTCTGCCATAATTCACTATTCCTTGGCTTATCCAACCACGGCCTTCTCCGCCACATGCATCAGGGTAAAGCAATTCTCGTTCCCGCTCCCTTGAACGTGCACCATCAAAGACCTGATATGAACAAATTTTAAAATAACAATCAGGAAAAAGGATTGAACAAAAAGCCAATACAAGGGCGCCACACTTACAATTTGCAGTCCTTTCAGAGACTTTGAATACAAGTAGCAGTCCATAAGTGTCAATGAATTATCCCGTGTTGTGGTCAAACCTCCCCAAGGATGGACAGATGGATCTTGAATTTCATCTGGACATCCATTTATAGTGCTTGATCCATCATTGTTTTGATTTTTTAAACCTCCAGGTCTGTTGCAAGCAACGTGGGCACCTGCTCCTTCCTGCTGCAAAGATTTTCCATACATAACAATCTGCAAAAAACCTTCAAGAAGTAACCCATTGCACCTGGAGCAGTACATATTTTTACGAGCTTGTTCAAAGAGGGTTTGCTTGTCTATCCTCAAGAGTTTCTGCCTAGCTTGTGGTGACAGCTCACTCCAGAACTGTATCACAAGAATGTAGAACACCCACAAGAGACAAGTTAAGCATATCACAAATAGAAATATTATCCAGAAAACCAGCTAACATATACAAAATGTTCTCAATCCAAATTTAATTTCTGGAACCTAATCATAGTTCCATTGGAATATTTTTTCCCTGTTCTCATCCTTTGTTAGTCTAATTACTTCTGTTGCTCATAAGCACTAAAAAATAGTTGCCTCAGCTTCAAAATTTATCAGGAGTTTTAAGTGTTAACCTTTGAGCAGCATTGTTTGTAAAAGTGGTAGAGATTACTCAAGGGCAATCAAATTAAACAATTTGTTGTATTAGATATTACATCTAACATAATTTTTTTGTAGCCTTTATCAGGCACAGATATAAAGACAAGGAAGATTAAACTGAAACCCAGTCATCAAACACCAAAAACTGAATTAAAAATAAAAATTGAATCCAACAATAATGAATCTAAAACCCACCTACGGAGTCAATGAATTGTTTCGACTGCAAGGATCCAGTAATAAGTCAGGCAACCCATATATGTTTACACATTAATTAACACGCAAGAGTCATCTAGTGGCATCCTCATTCACAAGAAAATCTCTGAACTAAGAGAAATCAAATTAAAAAACAAAAGAAAACAAAAACTGAATCCAGTACCTTGTGGAGCTGATTGTAGTTAACGTCGTCACGATTCTTGGACCAAAATCCATTGGCTGAAAGCCTGTAGGACGCCGATGACCCATTACAGAATTGTTCATTCTTTTGCGCTAACCCGGGCATTTTTAAATACTGATGAATGGTTCGTTCACTACTTCCATTCTTTAACTCCAATATTCCACCGCATACAGAATCCAAAAAGGATCTAATTTTAATAGATATTGAAAATTTTATATGAATCAGATATTGGAATAAATACGTATAATTCAATAAAATGATATTAACAATAATTCGCAGATCGACCAAGTACAGGGATCGAAATAGATTAGTCTGGGTGTGAATAGGATCGAAGAGGCATGAGGGATCGAAGATGTGTGAGAATTGCGAGAGATTAAGAAAGGAAACAGCGAGGACGTAGGAGTGTTTGATTGATGAAGATGAGATTTGGTGCCAAGTGTGAGTATATATATTTGTAGGGGGGGAGAGGCAGAGAGAGAGAGAGAGTATTGGTAATAGTAGCTCACGGAGGTACGGTTAAAGGGAGCACCTGGCCCTCACTTCTCTTGTTCTGTTACATGTATCATGTATGTATGTAACAATTAACAATTAATCATGTTTATTTTATAATTAAAAAATCAATAATAAATAAATAATACGAGTACCTTCAGACTAACACAACATGTATCATAATATTTTTTTAAAATTCTTCTTGTAAATATTTTTTTGCATAAAATAAATTATACTCCTCTAAAATATTCTGAAATTATATTCATCTTTCATTTGTTTACAAAAGTTATACTCCCTTCTTATATGAAAATTTATAATTTTATTTATTTTGACTAAATTATTTTATATTTTATATTTATATAATTAAATATATATTTGAATAATATAAAAATATATATTATTTAACTAAAAATGAAATAAATTTATTATTTTTAATTCAAAATAAATAATAATAAAATATTATAATTTCTAAAAATATATTTTATAATAAATTATAATATTTTTAAAATATTAAAAATATTATTAAAGATATTTTAGTTAAAATAAATAAAATTATAAATCTTTTAATCTTTTAAAAGATATTAGTGTAATTTACTCAATAAATTATAATCATTTATATAATGCATTATAACTTCTCTTTTTTTATATATATTATAATATTTTATATTCTATTTTATTTATATACTAATACATGATTTTCGAAGTGAACGACCATAAGACTCAGAGGGCCTCAAAATTATGTATATTGGTATAAATTAAATGGTAGGAGATTTTACATACACGTATAGTATGAACTACATTTTTTAAGGTCAATCAAGAAATAAATATTGGCACAAGGAAATATTGACAGACAAAATAAGAGGTCTTTTTTATCATCTACCCATTTTAAAAATTCTCAAATACTTCAGAAAATCTTATTTTTCATAAATTCCTACTTTTGTTGTGTAGTAATAGTTTCCGTTTTGTAATCCATCTCACTCTCACATATTTTTTTTTAATATTTAAGAACTAATCATTTTTAATATGAAACAAATTAGGTATCAAATTATTATCTTTTAAATACATTGTATTAAAACATGAATAATTGTATGCTTATAAAAATTAATTTAAGACGTTATCCTTCTCACATTGAGGTATTAATTTAAGTACAATGTATTAAGAGGTATTAGGTATATTTGAAAATTAAAACATGAATAAATGTATGCTTGTATATAATAATATTATTATGTGATTTAAATTTAACTCAATTAAAGTGATTAAGAATTTGGATATAAGTTTTATATGAGTTGTTTCAATCACTTTGTTTTCAACTATTATTTTGATAATGATACCATTAAAAATGACGAACACATAGTAGCGTAAAAGTTTGGACTTAAATTTGTGAGAAAATTTTTGAATTTTGAATTTAAATTTTAAATACAACAAATAATAAAAAAATATTTATGTTTAAAATTAAAAAATATATTATGTGCATACTACTTATCACTATAATTTATACTTTTAAAAAATTTATTTCAAGTGCATAAAAGAAATTAGTTTAAACTTTTTGTACATCTTAGATGCAATGTTTTATTCAAATAGTATATATTCTATGGAGTGAAACTTAAAATTTTCAATCACCGATATTTTTACAATGTATTTATATCTTATGCTCCTTAATTTTAATACATTGCAGTGTTAACCCATAAATATACTAAATAAAAAGTTATATAAGGATTTGAATAATAATTTTTAAATTGTAAAAGTTTAAACTAGTTCTAACTAACTACTACAATTCTAGGTCAAATTATAAGAAAACACAACATAATAGTTAGAATGATAATAAAATAAATCATAAAGAAGTTAAATGACACCTTTATAACTATAATTCTAGGTCAAATTATAAGAAAATAAATTATAATTAATCTTTTTTTGAAAGAAAACCTAAAAACTCAGTTTAAACTTTATTAATAATTAATTAGAGTGCATTTGCTATTTGCTATTTTTATTTTCAGTAACATTTTCTCTTTTTAGTGAAAATGTGACTGAAAATAAGTTTGGTAAAACTTAACCAAAATATTTTTTAAAATTTTAAAAATGAAAACTAATTTTTAAAAATTAAAAATTAAAATTTTTTTCAAAAACCAAAAACACCCTTAAATATTTCAAAATGTTGTAAAAACATAAAACTTGGAGATATATTTTTTTAAAAAAAATCTGTGACTAAAATGAATGAATGCATAAAATTTAATGGACTATAAAATGATAAAAAGTCATTGATATTAAAGAACAAACAAATAAATCATATATAAAACAAAGTACATGAATAAGGTCAATCGGCTGGAAAACACGAGGTTGAGATTCAGAAGTGGTGATGACGACATAGTGTTTAGGAAATGACAAAAACCTTCTCACCACAGGTTTCATTTAAATCATTGAAAAAATTTTCAATATTAAAAATTAGAGTTTTGTCAGTCAATGTTATAAAATATTAGTTAAAATTTTTATTTAATTAGTTGATAAAATCATAAATATTAAAAATTATTATTTTCATTTATTTTTTATAAATTTTAAAGTATTAAATACTTTATTAATCAATTAAAATAAATTTTAGTATAAATTTAATTATATTTATTATTATATTAAAAATAAAATTATAATTTTAGTTTATATATATTTTTATTGAGAAAAAATAAATTAAAAATAAATAAGTATAAATTTTTAAATTAAACAAAATAATCAATATAATTTAATCAAAATATAATTAGTATAATTTCTCAAATTAGATTAATGCACTTTAACTTTCATAAACTAAAAAACCATTGTGCTTCTCGGCCATAAATACAAAACTCTTATAATTTATGAAGCCAGCCATACCAGGCGCTGTCGCGCGTTGTGGGCGCGTGGTTTTGCCGATGAAGTCGTTCCCTCATCCTTCGAAGGCTCGAAGCCATGGGCATGACAAAATTATTGGCTGAATGAATTGAGCTCTTAGTAAATTATTTGAATTTAACTTGAATTAAGTTGAATTTATTTAATAAATAAATAAATTAGAACAACATTAAGTTTATTTAATTAAATAAATTGAGTTAAATATTTAATGTTTAATTTATTTAATAATAAAACATTATCTTATATAATATTATATTTTTAAATTTGATATAATATATTATAATCATGTATATATATATTTTATAAAAAATTTAGATGAATATAAAAATTAATGCATAATTAAGAAATATAATATATAAATTTATATAATTTTTTTGTGCATATATAATACAAAAATTAATATTTTTTTATTTAATTTAAATTTTATATATTCACAAAAATATATATTATACTTACAAAATTATTCATAAATTATTTAAGCTTAATTTATTTAAAATAAATTAAAATTAAATATAATTTTTTATTTATTTTAAAATTCAAACTTATTTTTAAACTCATCTTAATTTAAATCAACGGTCAATTCATCTCAATTTGTATACAACTTTAGTCATTGTAACTCACAACCATTCATCTTAGCTTATTGACAAGCCTAATTAATAAAATTCACAGCCACAGCATAACTCATAGGACACGTGTTTGAATCTCAGGCATTTAGCGATAATCTCATTTCATATTCTCATTACCTGGCAAAATGGTGTGAATGTTTCATGGGCTGACGGCTCTCACCGGTGGCTTTCTTTTTTTATTGCAATTTGAAAACCAGACAAATGGAAGGAGGATAAAAGTCAATTCTTGGGTGGGACACAGACAAGATTACCCACATGATGGCGTTATATATATAAAATTTTTATAAATATATTATAGTTAAATAATTTTGATATATTTTCATAAAAATATAATTTATTATTTCTATTATATAATTCACTAATAGGTAATATGTTGAAGAGTTGAACATTTACTATTTATAAAAATCAGCAGAAAATAAAACCACCTATATAGTATTCGTCGTGGAGATTGAAGACTAGAGAGTATGGGCCTGAATGAAAAATCTCCACTAAAATTATATGAATTCGGACGACAAAAAAAACCTATCATCATAAAATTGTCACTGCTATTTTCAAACCAGTGTTACATTAATCTTAGTTTTAATTTTTAATTTTTGTTATCTTCTACATTTTTTTTAATATGATCAAAAGGTGATGTAGTGATATTGAAATTGTAATTTTATATTCACAAACAAACACAATAATTATGCATTATTCTTTGTTACTAGAATGTTGTATTCCTCAAAAATTTCAAGTGTCTCGTAGTTTCATTGCTCTTGTAAATTTAGCTTTATTTACCTATATCACTGCCATATTTCTCAGCTTAAAATTGAACTTTTTTTTTTCTTTTTGATTTTTTATGCAAAAATTTAACTATCAAATATTAATGTATAACTTCATTAATAAACAAAAATTACGTATATTTTCCAAGAAATAAACGTGCACACACGTCACGTGCAAATGACAAATGAGACGAGACATTGAGACCTTATGCTAAAAGTCCTGATGTTTGAAAATTTTTAAATATATTTATTATGTCACTTTATTTATATATTAATTAAGGATATTTGGTAATACTTTTATTTTATATATTATGTCTAATTTAAAACAAAAAATTTAAATAAATATTATTGATTAATGTATAAATAATATAATATAATATATACAGTAATAACTTTGCATGGTACTGACAAATAGTTAATTAAAGTAATAAGTATTCTTTTTTTAAATAAAGTTTTAAATTTAAATTTTGTATATAAAAAAATTTTGTTAAATTTTGCACGGTTGAAGAAAGTGTCGGTTTCTTGTTTGGGACTATTTAGGCAATACAACTGAGGTTTTTATTTTTTAAAAGACTTGGACAAACCAATTACCCAGCCCACTTTGCTTGCGATCCAATATATTATTTACTTTAAACTTTATAACTAGAAGCCCAAATAATTTACCCAAATAGCATGAAATCAACTTTGATTATCCTTCACCTAGCTCTTTAATATATTTTTTTAATATAAAGAAAATGAATGCTTGAATTTCATGTGCTTATTACATCATGTATAATAATACACTGCATTTTATAATATATTAAAGCTATTAATTACCGTTAGTCTAATTTGAGCCTTAATGAGCTGAGACGTTTGAGTTTGAGAGTGTCATATCAACTATCAAGCTCTTTATGAATTATTCTTATTCACATTATAATATTAAATCAAACCAATCTAATTTTTTTGAAGCTTGGAGACTGGCTTCAAAGAATTGCCATAAGGTTAGTCTTAATAAATATATAAATCTGTGAAACAAATTATGCAATATAACAACAAACAAATCAAAATTATTTTTGTCTAAAATTCAAATAACACTCAAAATGCACCAGATTTTGAGGGAGATGGCAAGCACAATGAGAGGTCAGAGGTGATGATAACCACAATGACAATGGCTTCCATGCCATTCACAATGACAGTAATTGTGGGGGAGATAGTGCCACGACAGACATCAAAATATATGGATAAATAAAGGTAATAATAGATTTCTTTTATTCTAATACCTTATACAATGTTTTCTTTTATGAAAAAAATTTCATTTCACATACTCTCTCAAACTTCTTTTCCTTTGAATCTCATAGGCCAGAATTATGAGCCTCACTCATGCGTTATGCAAACAATACATAAGTTTCCAATTAAACTGGAGCTCAAGCGGAATGAATCATGCTCAATACAATCTCGAACAATGAAACTAGGATTAAAACTGAGGTCACTAAAAATAGATTGCACAAAAAACTTTTCAACCTTTGAGACTTGATTTGTGAAAGTCAGATTGTCAAGCATTAGATTATGGACCAGCCGGTTTTGAGTTGAGAAGGGGCTGGAGAGCTTTGACAACAATCGTCATGTTGGGCCTGAAGTCAGCTTCATACTGAACACAAAGTGCTGCTACTGCTGCCAACTGCATATACATACACATACGCCATGAAAAACCTCAAAGTCTATTGTTTATTTATTATCTAAGATCAAGATAAAGTTAAGAGGAAACACTAAATGAGAGAACCTTAGCAATTGCCTTAGGCGGGTAGTCATTGTTTAATTTTGGATCCACACATTGTTTCACTTTGTCCTCACTCAGCCTTGGCGTTGCCTGCAGTAGTGAAAAACCATATACATAACAGCGGAGTAAAGAATGATGGAGAAAGGAACCGAGGCCATTTAAGGTGGATAATTGAAAGGTTTTTTAATGAAAAACTTGACCTTTTGAGAAGTCAAGTTTCTCTATCGTTATATCTCTTTTGAGATCCATGTGTTTAGAATAAAAAAATTCTTCATAAAAGTCTTGAGAAGATCCAAGGGTCTCCATAGCATTGCCCTAATTGAAATGAGAGTAATTAAGGTCATTCAAGACTGAATTTTGATCATGACATACCCATGTTACAAGACTCTGTTGTCCCTTGGGCATTGTATGGTCTACAGGCTTTCTTCCTGTCAAGAGTTCTAAAAGCACAACACCAAAACTGTAAACATCGCTTTTTTGGGTTATCTGCCCTGTCATGGCATACCTAAAAATGAAAGCAGTCATATTAACCAAAAAAAAGACAATCATATCTTAATGCATTAACATGAAATTCTTTTTAACCTATGTTGGATAGTGTTTACTTGTTTCACGTGGAATAGGTAACAACTAAGAAGAAGCCCAAATATTCTGAAGGTGCACTCCACTACAATGTTCTTCATTTTGTTTAAAAAATGGCTATACTTAGTTACATAGGACAATTTTTAAGCCCGATTTACGTTAATGGGAAACAGTTATAGATATCATCAAACTTAAATATCGATTCATTTATTTGTCTTTTCAAAGTATGCAAGACTCAGCATAAGCGAGTCTCTGTTTAAACTAATCAGGAAGTAGAATTCAAGGGCATACTCTGGAGCATGATAACCAAAAGTTCCCAAGACTCTAGTTGAATGAAGCCGAGCTGCTGTGTCAGAACCCTGATTTGACAAGCTAAAATCGGCAATCTTGGACTCATAGTCATTAAAGAGTAAAACATTGCTGGATCTAACATCACGATGAACTATGGATGGCTGACACTTTTCATGAAGAAACTCAAGCCCTTTTGCTGCACCAAATGCAATTTTTACTCTCTGGCTCCAGCTTAGTGCTGGACCAGGTTCGGCCCCTTGTACACCTTT
The DNA here is from genome assembly GCA_031216115.1 of Senna siamea. Classification (NCBI taxonomy): domain Eukaryota; kingdom Viridiplantae; phylum Streptophyta; class Magnoliopsida; order Fabales; family Fabaceae; genus Senna; species Senna siamea. The sequence goes on along the minus strand of CM062366.1, from coordinate 25,050,395 downwards.
CCTTCCTGCATCAGCCGAATTCCACTATTTATTCAGAACAAAAATTTTTTTTTTCATATAACTAAAAGAATAGTCAGTTGCATAGTTTGGCCTACCATGTAATATATCATGCAAAGAACCCAAGCTTGCATGTTGATAAACCAAGATTCTGTTGTTTCCCTCCAAACAATATCCAATCAACTCCACAAAATGCTCATGCTTTAGCCTTGAAACTACAGATAACTGCATGATGCGTATTCCGTAGTTACTCAATGTAGCGTGCAACAATGTTTTAAGTACCAAAAACATTGCTTCAATGGTTTTATAATCTAAAATAAAAATCCCACCTGTGCTGTAAAATCAGAGTCTGGTTCTGGAGAAGAACTGGTATCCAGCTTTTTGATTGCTGCATCCTGACCATTGCTCAACTTTGCATAGAAAACCCGACCATATGAACCTTCTCCAATCAAAGCCTCCGAACCAAAGTTTCTTGTTAAACTATTTAACTCATCCAATGAAATAGCTGGTGTCTCAATAGGTAATTCTTTCTGCGGTGCGCCAGTCTTGCCAACATTTCCCCTTGGTTCCCCTCTCTCTCCTCCTATATTCAAACACACTTACTCTAAATTAGTACTCATAACCTGGAAGAGGAAAGGCATTTCTCTCAGAAGTTCATGAGATGAGCAAACACTAAGCTGAATCATTACGAAGTAGCTAATGAAATCTCAGAACATTTAGTGTTCTCAATAAGCAAGGGATGTAAAACTGACAACTAAAGGCCTTTACTGATTGAATAATATAAATAGCCGACAACGTAGACGATGTATGTATTCTTGGTCCTTTAGTTTCTAGTTATCTTAGCCCATTAGGAACTTTCTAATTCAACAAAACGGCATAGATAAGTTTTGTTAGGAATCTACTTCCGAATACTGAATATAGGAATGAAACACTACGAATAAATTGCAGATAGCTAGCTATCTTCGTTTTCAAGAGAAGATCAAACTCCATAAGTACAAAATTCTTAATTCTTTTTTAATGGACCCCAATAGAAAATAAAAACACACCTAAAACCACCTGTTAGCAAAATCATAACAAAAACCTATATTTTAGCCAACTAAGTGGACAAATCATCATACTCCACCTCATCAAGTCATGCTCATCCTACATCCTTGTCCTTCGTAGCAAATTCCTAACAAGTTTCCTGTCAAATAACTCCGAAGTAAAATACATCCTCAGTAGCTGATGATGCGTGCTACGAAAATTGAAAACAAAAGCTTAGAAATACATCTTCTTATCCTTTGTCTTTGAACTATTTTTGTGACTATCAAGGAGCAAGCAGAACTGTTTCAGGCGAGCAGACAAGAACGGTTTAAATATTATATGTTCAAGCCAAACATTGAATAATAATAATAATAAATAAATAAATAAATAAAATATCGTATAATAAATAGATGAAAATGAGCATATGTTACCTCCTCCTCCACCATAAGTATTAGGTGGTGCAGAGTATTGGTTTGGAGGTGGGCCAGCGATCTCCTCTTCTGCTCCTCCGCAGCACGACATACTTTGAAGTTAGTCGCACCAGTGGTCTCAATGAGCCATTCAAAATAGAGGATGATCAATGAACAACCTGAAAGTATTCCATGGATAAAAAATTACGTACTACCCCCAATTTGTCTTTGGAATTGGTCGAACAGGGGATCAAACAAATAAAAATTAGACAAGACTCTACATTGTAAAACCAAAGAAAAACAAATATTTGTGTGTGGGAATGAAGGGATTGGGGGAAAAAGGTTGTCATAAGATTGCAGAAATATCAAGTATTTTTCTTCTAATAATGAGAAAACAAAAGGGAATGAAATCCCGTTATTTTCTAATCTCTCCTAATGATAAAATCAAAATTCGCCAATGAAAAAACATTCTTGCCGATTATGAAATTTAAAATAATAATAAAGAAATTAGATATTGTAAATGTGCTTAAGCATTGGCAATGGTGACAACTGAGTTGACATACAACCAATCAAACATGAAAACCTTATTAGAGAATCAAACCCTTCTCATTTAATCAAATCTGCAATAAAAACTAAACGTAAAAAGAAAAACAAAAAGGAAGAAGTTGTCTGTAACTTGCTCTTGATCAACCCCAAATGCTCAATGAGACCGAAATTGGCAGAGAGAATATGTTGAGGATGGATGGCTGAGAGGGCAATAAGAATGCAGAAGAAGAAAGAGAGGAGGGAAAGGAGAAGGAAAAATTGCTTCTTCTTTTTTCCTAACTCCTCCCAATGAATTTTTTGTTTTGGGAAGGCCCATATTTTTCAATTTGCCGGGAAAATCGCTTCGTTCGTGTCAGATGGAGAATCAAACCGCTAAAACTATTGCTTCTTCAATGGATGCAATTTCCTCGCTTTTTTCTATTTTTAATTAATGCATATAATTTCTTTTTCTAATCGGACGGCACGAAGCTTTGGAATGGAGTGTGACGCATATGTTATGAGCATGGCCATGGCTTTTATTTCCAGCATGCCTTCGTTGTCCGTTTGTAGCTAAATAATTTTGGTCTTTCATTTTTTATTTCAAAAGAATGCAATAAATTAAAAACAAAATTTGTGTTAAATATTTGAATCAAAATCAAAGTTTATGTGAGATTCAAAGTTTAATTCCATTTAATCGGCCATGTTTCTTGAAACTAATCAAATTCAAAGGGACGAAATCTTTCGGATAGAGTCCATTGACCTCCTCTCTCAATCATTGGTTGTTATTGACAATCTCTTCTTTATTATTCATTGGTAAAATTAATTTTATACTTTTTATAATTTTACTTAATTTTTATTGAGTCTCTATATTTAAAAATTTTTAAATTAATTTTCTTGTATCAAATTTTTGTTAAAATTATATTAAACTTTGTTAATATTATTAACATATAGCATTTTAATACTTTAAATATATGTAATTTATGTCAACAAAAAAATAATAAATAATGACATAAAAATAATTTAACTATATAAAATAAAATATAATTTATGTTAAGTAATATGAATAAATTAATTAAATTAAGTAAACTCATAATGTTAATATAATATATAATTAACATGTTATCAAAATTTAACAAAACGTTGACAAAAATTTAAATGTAAAGACTAAATCAAAAAATTATTGAATTATAAGAATTTAATTACAAATTTTTAAATTATAAAAATTTAATTAAAAATTAAATAAAACTATAAAACTACAAGAGTAATTTAACATTGACCTAACTATTTTGCTGCTTGTTCTTTTTCCTTTGCACTCTTTTATCTGACTATATGAATAAATGTCCATGTATGAGTCTCAAATTTTCAGTGGAGTTCCATCTATAATATTGGGAAGCACACAACACACTTCTTTTTTTAAGGCGGAATAGAGGCACCTAATTCGTATTTTCTTAGAATTAAAAGGAAGGAAAGAAAGGTGCTTAAGGAGCAGCTTGGGAAGTGAAGCTTATTAAAAAATTGAGATGATAAATGCGTGATTACGAGACACAGAACAAAATCATAATTCATGATTTCTAGCTCTGTACAAAGTAGAATCACAATTCACAGCACATCCATGACAATTGATAATATATTTACATTTCTTAATCTTCTTTCCATATACGACCAGTGATCCTCAACTTTAACTCTTGCCTATCCCCCCCAGAAAAATACAGAGCTAGGTTCCTCTGAATGATAAGCCCATCTTGACTGTCACGAACTTTCCTATGATTGTCACGAATGCTCCTTGGAATTCCTTGCCATATGAGTTTGCGGCCATTTGCACCAACTTCCAGACTATAGTTGAACTTCTTTGCTTCATTGTCATCGCCCATGAATCTTAAAAAAGCCATATAGACTGGAGCCATGCCAAGCTGGAAAGCCTCAAAGTGCAAGCAGAAATGCCTTCCAAAACAATTAAAAACCTGCAAACAACAGATCACAACATGTAAGTAGGATTTCTATACCAGATATAGATAAAAGAGACCATTTATGGCGCAATGTATATAATGGCTTACAGTTAGCATCCACGTGGCATTTTCTACTTGGTGTGGATTTGATTTGACGTATCGATGGTTGAAGGAACTTCCAATATGCATGTCAACCCTGTGATCATCCTTGAGATGGGCAACAAGAGTTGGAATGTCACCCAACACAGAGCACTCAGATCCAGCGTAGGGACAATTGTATGGACGAAATCCACAGTTTTGCTCATGCTTCAGCTTGGTGTAGTATGGGAATATGTCAGGACAACCTACATTCTGATATCTACAAGGAATCTCCAATGATTCAGCCACTTTCTCTAGGGCCAAACACCTTATGTTACCAAGATCGTGGTGACAAGTTGGACAATGGTTATGCATTCCAATCTTACATTTTGAACATAGTGTGTGGCCATTAGGACACTGAAACCCATAGTAGTGACAAAGAAAAAGATTAACAACATACTTGATATGTGATAATTCCACAGTAAGAACAAAGTATATGATCATCTTGACACTAATACTCAACTATCAACATCTCAACCCCAAACAAAAACTTTCGAGTTTCTTTAATTCTTAACCCATATTTGAGTTAGAATACTACCAGGGGACTCACTTGACTAAACAAATAAAATAACTTCATGAAACCCCAAGGACTCAATCAAAACCGATAACTAAATTACTTCTGGATCGTTTTTAGCAATTTAAAGAGGTTATTGATAAAGTTTAATATACAAGTGATTTGAAACCTGAAATGGAAATGCAAGTATTTTACCTGGTGGATTGGGGGATACATCAAGTTCTTGCAGACAGGACACTCAAGCAAGGCATGCACGCTGCTCTTTGAATTGATTCCATATTTTCCAACAAACCCAGTGCTAGTTTTTTTATGAGTACTATTACTATTAGACTCAGATTTGGCCTTGGCTGTATCATAATCTGAAAATGTCTGGCGAGACTCAAGGACTTCTTTGCAAGCACTACCTCCAGGAGCCATTGCTATTCTAGATCTGATGTATTTCTTCTCAATCACTAGGACCCAAAATTCTAATTTAGTACTCCAATCTCTTCTGCTTTGAGCTTTTTTACAAGCATGCTACATCTGTGAAACAGTAATTTCATCAGTTATATATATATATAAAAATGCATTCTTAAACGATACTAATATTACATTCAAATTGCCCAACATCTGGGAAAAGAGATGTAAAACACCTTAGAAGAATTAAGGCATTACTTTTTTTAAGGCCAGAATAATGACCTCATGGCATTTGACTTGGACAATTTGAAGGTTATGACAAAGCTAGATTTTATGCTGCTCGGTTTACAAGCTAAGTTATATTCTCATACACCAAAAACAAAACTACGTTGATATTGGACATCCTGATCGTTCAAGCACGGGAACCTTTCATCTGCCTCGCTACATGCTTGTTAGGCAAAAAGCCAAGAAGTTTGACATGTTTCTATTAACAAATACTATGCCAGTCCAACAGCTAAATTACTGTGAAATTGCGGAAGTTACTCTTTGAATTTCGAACTGCCAAAGCAAAAATCATAACTGGAAACTGCATGCTGCAAATTCATCCCAGATCCCCAAGGCTAATTTTACCACATATACTACATGTCTAGGAAATCGAGGACAAACTGAAGGCAACTTTTAAACTGACGTTCATATCTAAAGGAAACATTTCATATTGATGTTTCCCAACAGAACACCCGCCTTTCCTACTTTCCTTTTTTTTCTTCTTCTTTTCCCCATTACGCTAAGCCATCTAATCAATCAAAATGAGATAGAAATTTGAAGGATGAAAACAAAAACTCATAAACTCAAACAAGCAACATAATTCTGGTAGGATTTTCCAGGAAACTACCTTTTCCCGAAGCAATAAAAAACCGGAACAAACTGGGGAAAACAAGGGGGAAAAAGTTTTAACAATATGTCAAACTGGGTTTATCCAATAGCAACCTATGCCCTTATATAGAAACAGAATGTAATAAAATCGGGCACATGACGGGCAAAATGAAGACAAATTCCAATACAAACATCCAAAACCATTACGAATCAGAAGAAAAAACAAAACCACAAGTTGTGAACAAAGAGCAAACAAAAAAAGAATGAAAAAAAATACAGGTAGCCAGTAGAGAATTCCAAGCCTAGTGTGTCTGCATCCCAACAATTCAAATTCTAACATCTAGGTTGCGCTCGAATATAAGAAAAAAAAATTTTAAATTCAAATGAGAAACACATCGTACCACGAGCTACGGAAGTTGCGCATATTACCCAAGCTATGGAGATTGAAGAAAATAAAGATTGTATTGTTGGTATCGATGATGGACCTCAAAGTCCTTTGTCGATCTTCTTCTTCCGGGCTCAAAATCGCAAGAGTTTCCTTTGTGCCCAGTTTTTGTTTATGTTTTGTATTGTGAGTTCTCGAAAAGAAAAAATAAAGAAAAATAAAAACTTAGCCCTTGTCCGTCGTCTCTACCGTTAAGTTCCCAACGGTGTACCAGTGAGCCCTCCCCGCACGCGATGTTTGAAAACACAAATTTCCTTTCTTTCCCTTTCTTTTGATGTCTGACAGAGTTTGTTGATTAACGTTAATTTTCTTCCATGTCTCTGCCTATGGCTGTCTGCTTTCTCAAAAGCCCCTTCATTTTAGGTCTAACACTTCCCACTCTGCTTTCACCCTTTCTCTTACAAATAAAATCCCACCTTCTTGTTTTTTTTAGAACATGTAGAATTTTGAAATTTTATGTTCTTTCTATTTGGTTTTAAGTATTATTAAGGACTGCCAACGATAAACGGATTCAATAAGCAAAGGTAATATTAGTAACACAACTATAAACACATGAGGTATAATTATTTCTTTTATTTATTATTAGTATGTGAGACAATCTCTTACACTAATTAAAACTAAAAGTACAATTTTTACTTAAAACTTAATTATATGAAGTATGAAATATACTAATCTAGAAAAAATCTTTTCTACGTCCTTTCTATATTTGAAAAATGTAGTAAAAAAATTGATTTTTTTTTTGGATTTTCTTTTAAATTTCCAACCTAATCAACAACCCCAACAATGTATTTGTATTGTATTGACACGAGCACCACTTTTCTCCGATATTCTTGGTCTCTGAAACAGGGACCACCTTGTTCGTCTCTCATTGGTAGAGAAGAATCTTGTTCAGTTATTTATTTGAATTTAGCTTCTTTGTTATTGTATGCAGCATTTACTTTTTAGGTCAACAACTTTGTCTTCTGGTGACTGTTTTGTTTGGCTATTTACTATGAAAAAAGAAAAACCCATATTTATTACGAGAGGTTTCACTATGTGTATGTTTTTTTTAAATATAATATAAAATAATAATTTTATAATAATAAATTAAATAATAAAAATATTTAATTTATTTATTTTTTATAATTATTTATTATTTTTATTTTTTCTCGTATTTTTATTTTACATATTTTATTTTATATTATAAAATATATTATTTTATAAAACTGTTTAAAAAAAAAAGAATTCAGAAAGTGCCATCTTTGGTAAAAGAAGAGCCACTGGGTGCTTCACCTTGCACCACTCCACGTCAACAACTTAGTTAATGGTTGGTCTGTTTATATGAAATTTAATTTTTAAATAAAATTTCATAAAAAAAATTTTAAGAAATTGATAGTTTGTGCACAATTAAATAATTTTATTAATATTACTGTATATAGGTAATCCTTAAAATAAAAGTACTTTTTACTATCAAACTACCAAAAAATATGTATACTAGTTAGGCCAAACACTTCATAAGAATCACTGCATTGCTTTTTTTAAACAAAAATTATTTTCCAAATTAGAGTGGGCATTCTAAATATTAATTATACACTTATGAAAATCTATTTAGAAAGGGAATTTGGTATCCTCATCAAGGAAAAAAAATGAACTTGGGGCAATAGGACGTTGAAAGAAAGAAATCACTATACTGTTGTCATGTTTTAAACCAATTTATACAATATTGAATCACAATATCACATATATTTTTATCAATCTTAACGTCAAACCCAATCTAATAATAGCTCAATAGTCGACCAAAAATAAACATCAAATATTAGGAAATGCTAGGGATTATGTACAGCATGGATTCAAATTACGAGGATTCAAGCATTGAACATAGATCCAAACTCTGATTAGTCATAGGATTTCAGGGTGGATAAAAAGTATATATGATAATATGAATCACATTAAACTAAAGAATAACAGAAAAGTTAATAATTGTGAAATACCTTTCTGCAATTGCTTGGGCTTTCTCAACATCAGTCATGGAGATCATGAAATCCATGTATTTTATCCAAATGAAACTGCTACACTGAGAGAGCTTCCAAATGAACACACACACACACACACATATATATATAAGCTACATATTTGAAAAAGAAAAAATAAATATTAGTGAGTAGGGATTCAATGATTAATGAGATAAATTCTTAGGTATCGAAAGGTATTAATTATAATTTATTCGGAACAGAAGCCATAGATATCTTATTTAATTTTTTATACATTAAGAAAAAAAATAAAAATTGTAACTTCTAAATCTTCATCCTCCCGATCATTTGAGTTGGTTTTTGGGTGACTTAATAATTAAATTTCATAGTTATAGAGTCCAAATAGAAAATAGATAATAGAGGTTTTGGTGTACAATTATTGGAGTTAGCTAATTAAATTGCTTGCACTTGAAAGAATAAAGGAAAACAATAATGCATTCAGAGTTGGTCAAATAAAATGATAGAGAACAAACAAATTCAGGTTCAACAGCTTCAAGTTATAAATATAAGGAGTTGACAAGTAAATTCTACTTGTATTTGTCTGTATGCATTAGTTATAAAACAATGAGCGATGATAGAAGACATAATATATAATGTTGGTTAGTTCCTTAAATGAGAAAATATTGTTTCTGCTTATAAAATTTCATCAACACCTTCGCACAACCACCTATCTCACCTAAATTCGTGTCCATGATCATATATATGATCAACATTTGTACGTGTATTATTATCTAACAATTATACAAGAAAAAACAAAAAAAAATATATTGCTTAAATATCACATAAACCTAACTGCATCTTACACTTATTAAAATAAATAGAGAGTTCAAATTAGCTAGTATGCATTATGCCTATATAGTGGCTGGAAGAGGAAGCTCCAAAATCTTCACCAGTTTTTCTCTGTCCCTCTTTAATTATATTATTAAAAAAATGATCAAGCAAACATCATAAGAAATTTATTTTAATTACATATAATATTTATTTTATTTAAAAATATAATTTAATTTCTCATAAATTAATAAACATTACAAAAATATCATATTTTATTTAATTAATAAAATTAATTATTCTAAATGAGATAATTTAAAAATAATAAAGAGCTTAGTGTTTTCATATTCTTGAACGAACAAATTTTATGCCAAAAAAAATCAAAATAAGGTAAATAATAAATGAAACTTTTGTAATATATATAAAATATTTAGAGAATTAAATTATATTTTTAAATAAATAAAACATTAATCAAATCTCAATATATATTGGGGGCAAATTTATTGGTGACGATGGTAGGAAAATTAGATTTTGGGATTTTGGACCGTGAAGGGAAAATGGGCCACAGAACATTCAAAAAGTTGATGTGGTGGCCAAAAGCCTATGTAGTTTATAATTCCAAAGTGATATAATTATCCATAATTAAGCCCATATAAAACTAATAATAAATTAATTGGATAGTAAGAGAATAATTTTAGTCACTTAACTTTAATTTAAGTTTTAATTTTATTATTTAAAGTTTTTAATTTTAAAAAATTAATCAAATTTTTTTAATTCTTAATATTATTAATTTATTTAATAAAAATGATTAATTTTGAACTAATTTTAATATTTTATGATATATTATTATCAATATTATTAATTTATTAATTTTATATGCAAAAAAATAATAAATTTAGAGTTAGTATTATATTTAAATTTAAGATTAATAAACACTTAATTTAAATTTTAAAAAATAAATTTAGAGATTTGTTATTTTTTTATATTTAAGATTAATAGATTAATAATATTGATAATATATATATATTTAAATTAATTTTAATTTAAATTTTTTTGTTAAATAAATCAATAATGTTAAGAAATAAAAAAATTGATTAATTTTTAAAATTAAAAAATTTAAAAAATAAAATTAAAAGTTGAGTTAAAGTTGAGGCCTAAAGTTATACTTTTACCTTACGTTATTTATAAATTAATAACTACAAACTAAAATTATACTTTTACCTTACTTTATTTATAAATTAATAACTACAAACTAATAATCAACATGTTTTGTTTTTTTATCAAATAAATAGGTTTGATTAGTGCGACACGTTATTTCTTAATTACACTATCAAGTCTTTTTGCTAGCAATTACTGTGTCATATGCTTTTTAAGATATAAAACCCTCATTTCCGCGCCACACAAAAATATCAAAAAAGCATTCTTTCCATCTCAGTGTCTTTAGTTAATAGTTCCACTCTCGCAATCGCATCACACTCCTTTCAGAAAAGAAGAGAAAAGGTTACAGCAATTCTGCGAGACGCTGTACTAAATTCTCATTAACCATTTGATAACACAATGGATGAAGAAGAAGACCAGCAGAAGGTTGCGGATCTGGTCAAGGAATTGGTACTTCGACTGCTGTCTCAAAATCACACATCCAATTCACGAACCACAAGCCCTAACTCCCCCAACTTTCAAAAGTCTCTTCGTTATGCTTTTCGCATCCTCTCTAGCAGATTGACACCCTCCGTTGCTCCTGACTCTGCCGCCATAGCCGAGTCCATCAAGCGCCGCCTCGCCACTCAAGGTAGATCCGCTGAAGCCCTCACTTTTGCCGACCTTTACTCCAAATTTGCTTCAAAAACCGGCCCTGGTAGTGTTAATAACAAATGGGCAGTTATTTATTTACTCAAAATTATATCCGAAGATCGTAAAAACATGAAAACTCAATTAGATACTTCGGTTTTGTTGCCCAACTTGGCATTAGCTGAAAGCGAGTCCGGTAAGGATTCGAGAATTTTGTATAGTCGTGCTGCTCAGGAGAAGGGATGGAATAAAGGGGTTCTGTTGGTTGCCAAGGATCCTGATAATCGTCGTGATATTGCCTTCCGCGAGTTTATAAATTTGGTTAAGTATGAAAATGAGGTCTCCGAGGAGGTCTTGGTTAGGGATGTGCTATATGCATGTCAAGGAGTTGACGGGAAGTATTTGAAATTTGATAATAACATAGATGGTTATGTTTTATCAGAGTTGATTAAGGTCCCTAGAGCCACTAGGACCATGGTTCACAAACTTTGTGAACTGGGGAGGTTGTTTAAAAAGGTAACAGGGTACATATCTCAGAGTATGGATCGACTTCCAGCAGATGATGTAGGAACTGTAGGGCAGGCATTTTGTGCTGCATTGCAAGATGAGCTTACTGAGTACTATAAGTTGTTGGCAGTGCTTGAGGCACAGTCATCAAATCCCATTCCATTAGTATCTGAATCAGCAATTTCAGCAAATTATCTTTCACTAAGGAGATTAGTTGTGTGGCTTGCAGAGCCAATGGTGAAAATGAAATTAATGGCTGATTTGGTTGATAAGTGTAGGATTTCAAGGGGTGGTGCAATGGCTGGTACTATTCATTTGCATGCTCAACATGGTGACCCACTTGTTCATGAATTTATGCGGAGATTACTGCAACGAGTTTGCTCTCCACTTTATGAAATGGTGAAAAGATGGGTTCGGGAAGGGGAGTTAGAAGATATATTTGCTGAATTTTTCATTGTGAGTACACCAGTGAAAGCTGAATCTCTTTGGAGAGAGGGTTACAGGCTCCATGCTGCCATGCTTCCTTCATTCATTTCACCTTCTCTTGCACAGCGAATATTGAGGACTGGTAAATCCATAAATTTTCTTCGTGTTTGTTGTGAGGATTGTGGTTGGTCTGATGCTGCAACAGAAGCAGCCACTGCTACAGGGGCTACAACGAGAAGAAGTGGTTTTGGCTATGGTGAAACTGATGCCCTCGAGTCCTTGGTTGATGAAGCAGCAAAAAGAATTGATAAGCATTTGTTGGATGTAATGTACAAAAGGTACAAATTTAAAGAGCACTGTCTTGCAATTAAGCGATATTTACTGCTTGGTCAAGGTGATTTTGTTCAATATCTAATGGACATTGTTGGGCCTGAGCTTTCTGAACCTGCTAACACTATAAGCTCTTTAAAACTTGCTGGATTGCTGGAAACTGCAATTCGATCATCCAATGCTCAATATGATGACCCTGACATATTGGATAGGCTAAGGGTCAAAATTATGCCACATGAGAGTGGTGTTAGGGGATGGGATGTATTTTCACTTGAATATGATGCAAGAGTTCCCCTAGATACTGTGTTCACTGAGTCTGTGATGTCAAGGTATTTGAGAATTTTCAACTTTCTGTGGAAGCTTAGAAGAGTGGAACATGCACTTATTGGTGCGTGGAAGACCATGAAACCAAATTGTATTACATCTCATTCCTTTACCAAGCTGCAAAATGCAGTAAAGTTGCAATTAGTTTCAACACTGAGGCGCTGCCAGGTTCTTTGGGTTGAAATGAATCACTTTGTTTCAAACTTGCAATATTATATAATGTTTGAGGTTTTGGAGGTTTCATGGTCAAATTTTTTAAATGAGATGGAGATAGCCAAGGATCTTGACGACCTACTTGCTGCACATGAGAAATATCTACATTCAATTGTTGAGAAGTCTCTCCTTGGAGAGCGTTCTCAGTCCCTTTACAAGTCACTATTTGCTGTATTTGAACTTATATTACGCTTTCGGAGTCATGCTGATCGATTGTATGAAGGAATTAATGAGTGGCAAGCAAGGTATAAAACATACTGTATCATCTCTATTATATTTATCGATCATCCTGATTAACACCCTCACCCCCCACCCCCCCCCCCCCCCCTTTAAAAGAAAAAAAATGCTTAACACTGTCTATAATTGATCATGTCTTTGCTCTAGAATCATGGAATCCTCACATCAAGATCAAAATAAGTCACGAAAGCCAAAGAGTGATAAGTTTGTGGAACATGAATCATGGATTGCTGATGGCAGGAAAGCCCTAACACAACGTACCAGTGAATTTCTTTTCAGTATGGGACAAGATCTGAATGTGATTGCTGAAGAATATTCATCTTTTCAAGAGGAATTTATTTCTCAGTTGCCTGTACAGCAGCATGTGGATCTTAAGTTCCTCTTTTTCCGTCTTGATTTTAATGAATTTTATAGGCGGTTGTGTCCAAGCACATAGGAAATATTTGAATACGTGGAGTTTCAGGTCATTGTTCATTGATCAACTATAGGTATGGTGGATATTTTGCCTTTCTCATATACTATTTTTTAAAAAAAATTTAAATGGAGAATCTGATGCTCCCTCTCCATCTGTGCAGACGGTTTGTACTTCTTTCTGGTGGTTTGTATGGTAGAGTGCAGTGGAGGTATTCATATATTGATTTGGCATGAGATGTGGGCAGTGTACACATTGTTATCTGATTTTTTTTTTTTTTTTGTGGGGGGGGGGGGGGGCGTGGGGATGGGGGTGGGGTGGGATTTATTTGACATTTTCTGTGGGTTTTGCTAGATGGGCATTTCAGAGATTGTACATCTGTATCATAGTTTTAGTAGTACTGGCTGAATGGAAAAGAGTGCCTTGAAATCTAGTTTCTGCATTACCGTCTCTGCAGAGTGCTTGAGTTTTCGCCCTCGCGTATTAAAAAGAGAAAGGGCCACAGGTGTTGAAGTATTAAAGTTCTTGCCTCGCAATAGGAGCTTATTTGCAGGATAAATAGCTTGTTATTTTTGAGGAAAACATGACGTGACTACCATTGCTATTCAATATAGTTCATACATGTTTCTGAAGGTAAAGAGAAAATCTTTTTGAATTAATGCAAGCTGAGTCCTTGAGTTGTAGAACGAAAAGTCCAGTCCTATGATCTTTTAAGTTTTTAGTTGCATGTGAAGAATGGCACGTTCGTAGAGTAGTCGCTTCGACTTGTTTTAATTTTATATAATATCAGTCATCATATTTCAACATGGAGATCTGGGTGATGTGAGCATGACTGTTTTGCTTTGAATTAAAAAAAAAATGTTCCTAGTTGACAAATTTGTTACATATGTGTTTATAAAAAATTTCGCATATTCAAATGGAAATAACTAGTAACTACTGGTTAGACACAGAGTGTTGGAGTCAGCAGTTTGTGACCTGGGAGTATTTTGAGAGGGAGGGAGGGATTGAATTATCAATTACGTTGTGGAGTTCTCAGAGTAGCAGAATAGACCTGGACTGGCGATCTGCTACTGCTATCGGGAGGCTAAGAGATACAAGATGCTTTGTAATAAAAATTTCTAGGTAGAAGATTGACTTGGCTAGGTTCTGAACTGATGTTCAATTTAGCCAAGGTAAAGGTATTTCATAATTCGGAAATGGACTTCCTGCGAGAAGTCTGTATAGATCCTAATTTGGACAATTTTTGAAGGATCAGCACAACTTTACTTTCTTGCTGTACAAGAAGCTAAGCCAAGTTCAGAACAATTTACCATAAAAAAGGAATAGAATAAAGGTGTCTACACAAAGAAAGCATTTAATTTTTTTTTTTTTTTATGTTTGTTAATTCATTTTCGATGTTATAGATTTTTATTTTAATTAAATTATTTTGATTTAGTTGCTATATAAATATTTGGATAATAAAAATGTTTTTTTTTTCACTCTTCCTATTTATCATGTCTGTTTGTTCTAACGTTTTTCACCAATTTTATGCATAAATTTAGTCGCAAACACTTTTCAGTTTTTTTTTTCTTTTTTTAAAAAATGGTAAATAAGTAGTGTTCATAAAATTATTTTCTAAAACCCATATTAAAAAAAAAAAAAGATAAACTTATTCTATTGTTTAGAAGGATAACTTTTTAAGGAGTAATTTATTCTATTAATTGATTATTGCTTAAAACATTTTTTTTATATTTAAAAAATAAAAATAATGAAGTTGCGAAACGTTGAATAATTTTTTTTCTATTTCTTAGCTATATTTGAATATCATTACAATACACACACACACACATCTATTTAAAAATGTAGAAAATTAAAAATATCATAAATTCAAAAATCATATATAATAATATAAAAAGCAGCTTTACAAGTAGTAAAAATTAATAATGCAAGTTAATTACACATTCGAGAAAATGTTTTAGTGAGGAACAAACCGTGCTGCATAAGCACATTATTGTAAAGGCGGCCTGAGAGTGTTTTTTGGAGCACTTATCCAAGGTGTACCTGCAATGGCAAATCTCCACAACGCATTCACATGCTCTGGCAAAGCGTAGTCGATACCAACACGAGGACCTATCAATATGCTTTCAGGCTTCGGACGATCTAACAGTTCTAAGCCACCTGCGTCAGAAACTCACATTTTCCTTTTTAGAAACCAATCACTTTATCCATTTGTCAAGTTCACATTTCAGACTTGGAATTGTGAGCTCACCAGGGGTATAAAGAGGATGGTTGGACCATTCTGTTGAAAGACCCAGTGCCTGACCAACCTAGTATTTTGGACAAAAATCCCACTCATCAATTTCCAGAACATATGCACAGAAATTTAGAGAAACCAATCACTTCCACCTAATTGCTAACTAAAAATGGTGTCCACATGAAGAAACCTTAAAACAGTGAACTCTTATCTATAGGTTCCTCCTTTTATTTTTCCGCCCCGCTTTCCGTTAAGCAAGAACTTCATTTATCATTTAACTTAACTACCATGTCAATTCTATATAGAAGATTGTGATATGATACATATATATTTTTTCAAATGACTGCAACCTCCTTAGAGTCTTAGACTGCCATTGAAATAACATATATAAGGCGCATTTGAGATTTCTGGTTATTGAATGATGTACACAGTGTCTGAAAACTTCTAGGAGGTGGGTAAGCAGTAAGCATAATCACTAAATTTTTTTATATCGAATGAAAATTTTTATGAAAATCAAAGTTATAGTATAGTACTTAAATTGTCAAATTGGACCAATAATATATATGAAATATAAATGATAAATGATAGTTGAATATCAGGCCTTTAATTTTGGATAACTTTCACTTGATAATTCAAAATGGTAGAGCAAGTTACTAACCATGTTGAGTTACTCAAAACAAAAACATATCAAAGAGATTATTAGAAGGGCGAGAGGGAGGAAACGAAGCTAACCTTCCCAGGGCCAGTTAGAAGTACAGGTTTCTCAGTTTTCTGACCTCGGCGCTGCTTAATAACATCTAATCCTGTGATATTACAAGTATTATAAGGATACATTGATACATCTGCAAATGCTATTATGCAGGGCTTCCTTATATTGACTGTTGAGTACTAGACTAGTAAAGACACTGACGTTTTTTTCTTAAAAAAAAAAGAATCTTGTTAAACTCTTAACTTAAGGAAAATGAAGAAACTACCAGAGGTTGATGAAGCAAAGATGCTAAACGGCCTTTGGATTTAAATTCTCTTGAAAGCCTCAACTTCCAAAAGAATCTATAATGTGAAATTTTCTCATTGGATATGCAACCATTACATAGAAGGCATCAGGATTCCCCGAAGTTTCCCAAGTTTAGATTGTAAATTTCCCACCATCTTAACCCTCCGTTGCCATATAGTTAATTAATATTCATGGTTAAATCAAAGCTGCCTTAGCACTTCACCAAAAACGTACTGAATTTACACCGTAAATTTCTTATGTAACTTCAGCAAATCCTGATACTTACAGGTGTATTTGGATGGTGAATAAGAGAGGGGAAAGGAGGAGAAGGAAATGTTTCATTAATACTCCTCCCTTTTTTGGGAGTTTTTATGAAGGGGATGAGAATGGAGGATTTTTTACTAAGCTTCCTATCTTCATAATTTTGGATTCCCCAAATTTGGGGGATTTTGGAGAAGTTTTTTCCAAACTAGGAAAGGTAAATTATCATTTAACCATCCAATCTACTTCCTTCTCTCCCTTCCATTTTCTTTCCTTTCTTTCCCTTCCCCTTCCCCTTCCAACTCCCAAACATACCCAAGAGAAACATCTCCTCAAGTTTTCTTTTCTTTTCCTTCTACAAAAATGAGAATGTTGTATTCATTTTAAGCAGCCAGTTATCCATGAATTTAAGTCTTCACACACGCACAACACAATCATTAGGTTAATGGTTCCTCACAAATAAGCAGTGCTATGCTGAGGAAAGCAACATAGATTCAGAGAATGACTTCCTCTCAAAGAAACTAGCCCAGACTAGGTGCATAATTGAAGAGAAGTTTAGCAGGACATATCAGAAGGGTTAAACTGAATAAGTTATATGAACCAAGGGATGGAGCTTTACCACTAATGGGGGCACAGGAACGAATCAAAACAGCAGCTCCAGCTCCTTCCTTGTCAGCAACAATATTCAGCATTATGTGGAGACCATAGCAAAGATAAACATATGCATGCCCACCAGGTCCAAACTACAAGTAACAAAGTAAAAAACCATTAAAAGAAATTATTCTACACAAGATTACTCTAAAGAGAGAGAAAAGGAAGTATCTTACAACAGGGGCAGTTCTTGCTGTAATACCAAATCTACCATGACAAGCTGAATCATTTGGTCTGTATGCTTCCACCTGCCTGATACGTATTCCTCGTTAAATACTAACCATAATATGCCCCAGACACATACTGACGCACAATCATAGCATGGTGCTAAGCAAAAGGAAAAGATCCTTTGAGCTTTTATTTCCTCTCTGGATAAAGTATGTGAAACCAAAAGGGGGAAAAGAAGATTCAAGGAATAAAACAAAAATCTCAAACTATATATTCCTTCTAAAAATGGATAATAGAACTGTATGGCTTTGTACAAAAAAACAGACTCGTTTAACATTTTTGGACAACATCAGATTAATGTTCATGATACAACTGACTCTACTACTCCTGACCCGCTGGAAATTTTCTATTGTACACTATATTGTACATACAATGGAGGGTCAAGATTCGATTGATGAAGTATGCAATGGGGCCTGCTGACGTTTCAGAGCAACTAATGTACAATTAAAGAGCCAGACTAAGAGATAACCTAACCCATATGCTTACGTTAGGTTTAGGAGGGAAAAAAATCATTAGTCATGTATAATAACTTGTTAAAAATTTGAAAAGGGCAAAGATTTTCGTTGCATTGATGAAGTATGCTATCAGAACAAAAAAATCCTTTAAAACAACCAGTGTTGTCGCTTTGTAGAGCACCGTAGATTTATTTCGTCTTATCGCAATCCAAAGTTGAACTGAAAAAGAAGAGGCGAAGGGGAAAGGAAGTTGACCTCAGTAATTTGAAGAACGACGTCGTCCCTGCGGAGGAACTTTCCAAGCAAACGAGGGGCTAGGTCAAGCGCATCAATTTGAAAGAAATGTGATGGCAAGATTTCCAATTTTCCGAAGGAAAAGTCTGATAGTAGCGAAGCATCTGATCTGGGTTTGGGTTGGAGCTGAGGCGTGGGTTTAGCCCTAAGCCTCGTTGTTCTGGAGCGCTGACTCGTTCCAACTCGGCAGTCATCGTCCGGTTCGGTCGCTGGAATCGGTAATCTGGGTTTGGCGACTCGCTTGAATCGCTGGGTCCTTTGCATTCGCTGGCCACGAAAGCAAAAAGAATCAAACAAAGGAGCGGGTTGAGGCAGAAGGTGACTCGCTTTGGATTTTGGCGGGAATTGATTCCGGGAGAAACATACCGCGTCTCATGTTCAATGCAAAATCACCGTCGTTTTAGATTTTAGTCAGCTCTTTGATCATGAGACATCCTTATTGGGTTTCAATCAGCAACAAGAAATAAAACTACAACTAGTCCTTATTTGTCAACTAAAATAATAAATAATCCCAATGAAATATACTTGTTGATGCTTGATAGTTGATGCCGGCATTTTAAATTTTCATCGTCAACCTAAATTGTTCACAAAATAAATTATTGTTATTATTGACTCTGGTGGAATATTTGATTTGTATGAAGTTCATTTTTTTTTTTCCTCTTAATCAACTAACTATTTTGTTCAACTTGGCCAAACTGCGACTCAATAGTATGTTTTCGTTATATATCCAAAATAATTTGTTTATACGTTTTTGAATTGTCAAAGCTAATACAGGAAAAGAAACAAGAGTGCATGTGTGGATTGTAACTTAAGCTTCCTCAATTTTTTTTTTAATTTTCCTAAACAACCATAATTTTTTAGTATCATGTGAAAATATAAGTAAACAATAAACATTTTACTAAAAGATACGTACAAAGATTTATGTAAAAAGTTTTATTAATTCTGTTAGAAAAGGGTAAGAAAAGTTATAATTCATTTTCTAAATACAAGTCTAATTACAAAAATATTATATAAATTTTAAAACTTAAAAAAGAAAAGTTCCTGAATACAAAGGCAAAACACTAAACACTGATTTAAAATGGCTGTTTTAGTTTCACTATCACTGGCTTATATATCAATTTTATAAAATTTTTTTGGCCAAATATATCAATTTTATAATTAAAAAATGTAAATTAAAGAAAAAATTATTGGGCAAGCTAATAAGGAGGCACTAAGGTGTGGTGTGGGCCTTTGAGTGTGTAGTTCTGGACCCTTCTTGGGTCTAATTTTGAATGTAAAGTTAGAAGCATGGTGGGTGGTGACGTTCTAGATCCTTCTAAACTCACAGCTCCGAACTCTCCAGAGTCTACACTTGACCTTAACCCCTTCTTTCGTTTCTTTCTTTTTCTGTCCGAAACGAATCACATTTTCTCAATCATCTCGGATCATCCAGATCTCAACTCTCTCTCATAGTCTCTTTCCCTTTCCTTTTCTCTTGGAGCTTCAGCTTCGGCTTCTCTCTCTTTCTCTGTTCTTCCATGGCTCGATTCGGAGAAGGCGATAAGCGCTGGATCGTGGAGGATAGGGCCGATGGTACCAACGTCCACAACTGGCACTGGGCCGAAACCAACTGTCTCGAATGGTCCAGGAACCTCTTCGCTAAGCTTCTTTCCAATCTCATCGTTCTTGATGGAGAGGGCAGCTTGTACGTCAAGACCAAGACCGTTGACAAGGTCGATGGCGAAGCCTATGTCAATGTGCGAAAGGGCAAAATCATACCCGGCTACGAGCTTAGCCTGACTGTGTCTTGGGAAGGAGAAGCCAAGGATTCCGAGGGCAAATCCTTGCTCAAGGTCGATGGGACTGTGGAAATTCCCTATATTTCGGACGAGAATGCGGATGAGGACCCTGAGCTGAAGGTCACTGTCAATGACGAAGGACCCATTGGCAAGACGCTGAAGGAGGCCATGGTTTCCCGGGGTAAGCCTTTACTCTTGGAGAAAGTTAGGGAGTGGGTGAAGTGTATGGCGAAAGGTGGGCCTGTCAAAGACGAATTGGAGCCCAAAAAAGTGACTCCGCAGACTCACGCTGCCTCCGCTCCGGCCGCGGCGGCAAAGCAGGTTGCGGTGGAGAAGAAGGAGAAGGTCAAGAGTGACAGCAAGAAAGGTTGTAAAACAATCACCTTGACCGAGAAGTTTAGTTGCCGGGCAAGGGATTTGTATGAGATATTGATGGATGAGAATAGGTGGAAAGGTTTTACGCAGAGCAATGCCAAGATAAGCAAGGATGTTGGTGGAGAATTTTTTATTTTCGACGGCTCTGTGACCGGAACGAATGTGGAGTTACAGGAGGCTAAACTGATTGTGCAGAAATGGAAGTTTGGGAGCTGGCCCGATGGAATGCACTCTACGGTAGGTTTTGTGTTTTCTTCAATACTTATTGTTGAATGATGTGGATCATTTAAACGTGATTATATCATTATATCATGTGGAAATAAATTTGCAGGTAAGACTTGTTTTTGAGGAACCTGAACCAGGGCTTACGATCGTCAAGTTGACACATACGGATGTGCCTGAAGAAGACAGGTGACCGTTTGATTATTTATTTCTTCTTTTACTTTTTTATTTTCGTTGGAATCTTTGCACTAGTTCAATTTCACTGCAGAAGGATTTACCTGTAACTGAGCTGATTGCTTGCAAATGCAGATACGGAAACGCCACTGTGGTGGAGAACACAGAGAGAGGATGGCGGGATCTTATCTTCCAGAGGATTCGGGCAGTTTTTGGTTTTGGACTTTGAGATTTTAATATATAGTCCTTCTAGTGTTTTAGGATTTCTTTTTCTTTTTTCCTTTCACGAATTGTTAGCTTTTCGGCAAGGAAAGATCAATGGACTGACAATTGGATATTGTGAACTGTAATACATCTGGTTTATGTTGCCAGGATTCTACTGAAATGGGATTTTGTTTCTAAATCAATCTTACCCTTGTTTAATAGCATGGTGTTTGTGGGTCTATGCTTGGTTTAAATGAGATTTATAATCATTGTGGCCACTGGCCACTCCCACCGTCTATAGTACTCATATACTGCATCAATATTGTCTGTTGTTAATTTGTCATGCAATGTACCAGTTGAACTCTGCTGAAAATAATTGCTTAAATCATTCTTAAGGTTATTCTTTTTGAAGTTCTTTATCAGATTATGATTGTTTGTTTGAGGTCGTTGTGTTATTACGGGGTTTGATGTGAGTGGATGATTTACGGATTCATGTGGGATTGACTGATTTTTATGGAGAGTATGGTGGTTCTGTTTTCTTGTTAGATCTCAAGATTACTTTTATTCGTGTTTTCATGCATTAAAAAAAAAAAAATCAGGGAAATGAAAATACAGGGGTGTATTGGAATTTTTCATAACCTTTTAGCCTCTTTGTTCTTAGATACTCTGGTCGTATCTGGACTGGAAGTAATGTTAGAGCCTATTACTTAGACTTTAGTAGCACTTAGTATCGCTTAGTTTAGTAATACAGATTTGGAGAACGGAATTGTCAGACAATCAGAGTACTATGGCCAAGACCAGCTCGAATATGAAATTTCTAGTTGGTGGATTACAAGTGCGAATTGTTTGTCTGGATTGAAGAATGACGCCCTATTTGAGTTTGGATAAATTAATTGTCATTATTTGGCCTGATAACAAAACAATGTACAGATTGTCTAACAAATTTGGCTCCAAGTTTTCCAATCGGCTTCATGAACTTAAAGATAGCCGATTCCTCTGCTGCAAGAGGATCGGAGAGCTTTTAGCTTCCCTGTTATGTTTAGTATGGATTTGGGCATTCACGCCCTTAGCTCACCCCAAAAAATAATAATGTCCTTGACGTTTGATATTTTGGTTAAATACTAAATAGAACTATACAAGTTTGATTCTCGAGTTGCTTATGAGAAAAACGTCCGACTTTTGACACTAAAAAAAAAAAAAAAAAAAGGTAAAAACCAATAGCAACAAACGGGAATTAGTTTTAGTGAATATTGGGTTTTGGTAGGCAAAATTGGAACTCGTCGCCTGAGAGATTCGAACTCTCGCGGGGAAACCCCATGTACTTAGCAGGCACACGCCTTAACCACTCGGCCAAAGCGACGCCATCGTGAACCTCTAAAGTAAGATTCTAACAACACTCGAAAAAATAAAAAAAGAAACTTAGGTTAAATTAGTCTTTAATTCTTTATAATTTACTCAAAATTTAATTTATTCCATTTAGGTAAAAAAAATTATAATTTAGGTATTGTAATTCTAACTCAAGTTATTGGTTCTTCCATGTGTCAAATGAAAAGCACAAATTTCAAGGGTGGGCACAGAAATAAGAAGACAAAATTGCATCAACTTCAAATATTGAAGGGCAGAGACTTAATGACAGAAGTTACAATGGCGCAGGAAACAATAGTAGTTGATAGTGTTGATCAACGTAGCCTCCATGAGCACTCAGAATAAGCATGCAAAGTGAATGGTGCCAGTTTACAATCTTCATATTATTATTCATCATCGTCATCTACGTTATTGGGCCTTTCTATGTGCCTGAAAGATCTTGTTAATGTTATTCTCAGTTGATCAGGACCAATCATTTGGCCCATGAGAATTCCAAAAAAAAGAAAGGATTTGCTTTGGGTGCCATCAATTCAGCATTACTAGTTGTTATAACTTGATCTGCTCATGTTAATCCTTTAAATACTTGCTCCAAGCTTCTCAACTGAAGATTTTTCTTATCCCGTAAACATGTTCTTTCTTACAACATTGAGATTCAAATTGGAAACCTCTTCTCAAAAAGTTGGAAATTAACATATAATTACAAAACTACTGTAGTTCAATAAAAAAGTCAAGGCAATATATTATTTGTTTCTGTAATCCACCATTCAAAAAATGAAAAAACAAGACAAAACAAAAGTGAGAAGCAAGTTGTTGAATTGGCCACAAATGGAAATTAACCAAAGTCCAAATCCTAAAGTAACAAAACAATATAAAGAAAAGCAGGGGATTGAACATTAACGATAGTGATCGATGGCGATGCTTCTCTTCTTTTTTTTGCTTTGCATTCGTAAAGCTATATATGTCATTTTGTAAAATTTTCCTCGTCAGTAGGCTCGTGCATGCTTTAGTGGTCCTACAGTTATGCTTTTCTACTATTATTACAATTTGATCAATTTTTATTTTGGTGATCAGACAAATCTTAGATTCTTTTTTCTTTTGGTATGAGTAATTGCTTTTGGATACAAAATCAAGTTTGTTCAAGTGTGGCAGAGCCTGGCATATATACATACATACATACATACATACATATATATATATATAATAATGGTCAAATGTACTTGGACTGCCAAATATGTTTTTTCTTTGGTACAGTACTTCATATTTTAAGAACTCAGAATTAAAAACAGAAAAGTTTGTTTGTGTGGAATAAAAAAGAACTAATCTTGTAATGCCAACTCTGTATACGGATTTCCCTCCATGATTTATGTTAATCCAATATTCTCACTTCTCAGTGCATATTGGTGGTTCAAACGTTGATGTCATCCTAGCTAATTAAGCTTTTCTCTTGGATAAGTAAAACACGAAACTCGATTTTGTATACTGTACTAATGAAAATGATTAATGATATCTATATATATAGTACTAATAATTAATTCCTTCTGTAAGGATTTGTGAAAATGAAGCAAAAAATTTGGCATTCTAACGGGAAGTGTGTGATGAGTAGTACTGTAAGGCATGCGTGACGGTGTGATAGAGTGGATACACACATGGATCTGAGAGAGAATGTGGTCGGTGATGAATTATTTTAACGAGACGTGGAAGCTAAAGATGATCATGTGAGCACTGAACAAACCCATCTTTTTGTTTCATCTAGTACTCTATCAATATTTCATTGCATTCATACTGAAACCTTTTTTTCTGTGAAATTTCACCATCACATGGATGAAAATTTACAGCCCAAAAATTCTATACGTGGTCAAGAAATTAATGAAATAGCCTTTTAAGGTTTATTAATCGAGTGTAAAATTGGGTGTGCATTCCTTCATGGTTACGTCTAAGTTCATAGCCGCTAATGGTGGAGTCCAGTTAGGCAGAACCTCTCTTTTGTTGGAACCATGCTAAATTCTTTTTTGCGAGCGCCCATTGGTCCACCGCCACGTGGAGGTTACCAAATCTCACAGTACACTCCATTATCGCAAACTCACATGGCAGGGGATACATCATAAATGGAACAAATTGATAAAGTATTATTAAATTTAAAGGCGATATTAAACGAGAAAAAGAGACTCAGAAATCAGAATCACATGCAGGAACTTGGTTCAACTGTGTTAAACTTGTTCGTACAAAACTAAACCACTTGAAGATTGTTTCAATAATAATGAGAATTGTTAAATGAAATCAGATATATTATAGAAAATAAAATTTTATACTCTTGTTTCAAAAGGGACATCAACTTTTTTTTCTATCAATTCTCCTTCATATATAATATACTACTAATTTTTACTATTCAAAATCTATGCTCATCTATTTAAATGTTCATCACTTCTCTAATTTTAAAACTCTTTAACTTTTATTTCACTGTCATACTAAGAAATATAAAAGCTTATTATGTAAACTTGTAAATTATATAATTTCATATATATCTTGCAATCCATTAATAATATATGTGAACCCTTCATTTTAGTATGCTAGTACGTACTGTTAAAGGACAAATTTATCATTTGGTATTTATAACTATTATCTTTGCATTATAATTTTATAATATTATAATTAAATAAAGATAAGAAATTCTTTGTTTTATTCAAATCGGTCTCATTTTATTATTTAAATTAAAGCGTTAGAGAAACTTTAACTTTAAGGAAAAAAAGCACTATGAGCTGCCACTGCCTGCACTTTGTTCATTGTTTCTAAACTAAAATGAATTGCGTTTGTTTTGGAGGTAATAGGAATTGTGGAAGTAAAACTGGAGAGGAATTAATGTCATAGAAATTAATAGGCCATTGGGAAGAACAATTGCGTGATCCCAAATTCCGTCTCGTATGCTCGCTTTAAATTTCTGAAAGTCACAACTCGTAAACGAAAACAAACTTTGTTTGAGGAATTGTAGATATTCACGAAGAAACTAAATACCTTCCCCTTCGCTTCTATCTGCGAGAACATAATGATTTTGAGGTGTTGGAACTTGTAACCTTGGTTCAAGTTTATGCATTCCCCAAAACATCGCCTATAACTATGCTATTATACTTTCAGACAACTTAATTTCTTTTAGAAATTAAATATTGATGTTTAATTTCAAACCACATGCCTCAATGGACACGTGTTCCATCCTTGTTTTGCTGCTTTTAGCAGATATATTATTGGATCGCATGCGTTGGACAATAAGATTTAACATAAACGGACCAAACCACAAATTCTGTTATTTCCACTATGGGCATTGAGTCATTAGTCATTTGGCATGACGCGTGCTGTGCCTGTGGGTCGTTGGAGCAAAGTTGTGTTAGTGAATGAATGTGAAGTGAATTTTAATGACTTTAATTATACATAGTCACTTCTATCCATCATTCACGACCCCATTCAAACACGCATACTTATAATTTGTTTGTAATTTTAGTTATTTAGCAAAGAAAAATTTTAGTGACAAATATTATTGCTAAGCCTAAAAAGCAGCAAATTAAAACAGCCTCTGATTTGACTTGGACAGTTGCACTGTTAGATGTGGAATTGAAGAAGGTGGGTAAGTCTTCACCCATCTCTGGTAAATTTTTTGCTGACAACAGAAAATTTCAATCTTGGTTTCTTTAATGAATTGAGCTCATAAGTCGGGCAATAACATGATTTCTACCTAATCCAAAACTGCCTATTTGATCGTTATTTGACTGTAAATTATTAATTATATGTTTATGGTTGAACAACTCTTTCGTTTTCTACATATTTAACCAAACTGAATGGAAGTCGCAATCATGGATTCTTCCACTAAATTTATATTATTGATTTGAATATATTAACAACATGTTAATTATAGTTTTTCAACCAGAATATATAGTAATATTAAGTGCTAGCCATGGCTTAATTTGTGATTAAGCAATGAGTAACTTGCTTCTTCAATTTTAGAAAGGAGCGCCACATGTAGAAGATCTGTATTGCATTCGCTTTGGATACTTAAGTATAATATATTACGATATGTATTTTATACATATATTATAATTTCACCTTTGATTCTTTTAAAAAAAATGAAAATGATTATGATACAGTAATAAATTACAAAGACAAGAGAAAAACTTACTCTGTATATAAAATAGTTAAGGGAATCTAGGTGGTGTGAAGAAGAAGAGGCAGAGGTGTGTGGAGAGAAAGGGACGAGAGTGAATGAATCACCGACAGCTTGCATGGTGGGTGCACCATTCATTCCCTGCACCATGGACTCTATTATTTCTCAATCACGTGCAATCCCTCATCCTCGGCCAATAATATATATATATATATATATATATATGTAAAAGAAATTTAATAATGAAATAATTAAATTGAGCAGCAGTTAAAATTGAAACAACATGGGAGAACCTGCGGCAACACTCAAATCACCGATGAATATGTAAACTATGTTTTCAAGGTATTAGGTTTTTGTTTGGTTAAGAATTGGAGGCTAAATATCCGGTTGGCACTGTACGTAGTGTCAGAAACTCCTCCAATCCGATGGCAACGCGTTCAATGTGTGCATTTGTTTGAAAACAAAGGATTTGTTATAAGAAAGAAGTGGGTGAGGCTGCTGTGCTAAGTCTAACATACATACAACATTTATACGATACAACTCTGGCATTGAATTTGACACGTACGTGAGTTTCGAGTTGGGTGCGGTGGGGACTTATTCAGTGTGATACTTATTCCAGGTTGTACGGTCCCACGCGGAGTGAACAAATTTGTACAACATCAAAATACTTTTACTTGTTTTTAATTTTTTAAATTTCAATTAATTTTATTTAAATTTTTAAAATTTATTGTCAAATATTATTTTATTATTATTTATTAATAATTTAAATAATATTAAAATATAATTATAATTTAAAAATTAAAACAAAATAATTTTTAAGATGAAATTAAAAATTAAAGTAAAATTTAAAGATATACAATATATTTTTATCTTAATATAATTTAAATTTTTTAAAATAAAAAATATTAATATAGTAAAACATTAAAAATAAAATTAAAGATTCACTCTCCAAATTCAAAAGTGACATTGGAGAATGGACTTTATTATGCACGTTGTCACCTCCCTACCGCCAACGGCTACGTTATTAGTCTCACCTATAGATACTTGATTGCTTTTAACTTTTTTTCTTTGAAACATCAATCTTTATTCTTTACCATTCATGTTTTTACCTAATTAATTCCAAACTTAGTATAAATCAAATGTTCACGGATGAATTTTTTTGTGTGAATTGAAAGAATAAGAGATAACTAAAATAATGATATCAAATTTTAAAGACAGTTGTTTATATGGTTTGTGATTGACGGAAGGAGCATTAGCGTTTAACCAACAACAGTTCCCTATCAAGTTTCAATTACTCTTTATCGAGATCCAGACACGGTCATAGGGCCAAACGCAGTGCCTGTAGTGGCATTTTTGCAGATAACACGGTAAAGCATGGTCATTTGCTTATCTCCTCTTTTTCCTTATTCTCATTATTATGACTACGAAAAATGGAAAAGCGTCTTCCCCCACTCCCTCCTCTCAGATTCTGTATTGTGAACCGACCTACTTTCTCTTCACTATCTTTGTCCATACCGCAAGCTTCTCTCTCTCACACCCTCCTCCACCACAGCACCCTATACTCCTTTCTCTCTGCTCATAATAGGGACGATAACAAGGACAATCCTTTCCTTCCATGGCTGATGCTACCAAGTACCTTCCCATCGGAGGAGGAGGGAACCTCGCCTCAGACGTCAAGAACCTCTTCATTATTCTCAAGACCAGAAGATCAGTAGCTTTTGCCTATGGCTTCATGCTTGCTTTTGTTGCTTTCACTGTTTTTTTAGCCTTCTCTCCTTCTCCGAATGCTGCTTCACCCTGGTTCACCAACATGTTCACTACCTCTACAACTTCCACGCCTCCTTTATATAAATCTCAATTCCCTTCCTTTCTCTCTTACTTCTTCCCCAATACTTCACCTCAAAATTCCTCTTATCCTCTTCCCCTCCAGAGCAACACTTCTAGATCTACCAATGCCACTTCTCCATCTCTCAACTCAACAAAACAAACATCCGAACCAACCTCTCCCAAAAACCAAACTCAAAGTTCCTTTATTTCATCTCAAAATAAACTTCCAACCACAAATCACACCACAATTTCCACTTCAAAACCTCAGACCTCAAGTAATCAGACATCATCTTTGCAAGTGAAGTCGCCTCCCATTGTAAATAAGGAACCATCTGGTGCTGTAAATCATACTCTCAAGGCAAATCAAACAACAAATGCTGCCGCTTCACCGAAAGTTTTGGTGCCTCCCTCTCCCCAAAGTGTCCCAGTGAGCCCCAATATGACTTTGAGTTCTGGCCTCAAGTCTAATTCTTCGGTGAAGACCCATTCCGTGAAGGGTGTTGTATCCAATAACTATACGGCTTCCTTGGCAAAGAAACAGAAAAATTCGACTAATACAAGGCAGGAGGATGACATGATGGAGTCTTTGATGAAATGTGATCTCTTTGATGGAGAGTGGGTTAGGGATGATTCCTATCCTCTTTATAAACCTGGTTCTTGCACTCTGATTGATGAACAGTTCAATTGTATTCGGAATGGCAGGCCTGATACAGTCTATCAGAAGTATAAGTGGAAGCCTAAGGGTTGCAACCTTCCAAGGTATGTGAATATGGCAAAAAAATTTTGCCTTGTCGTTTATTTCAAACCAAATCCCTTCGGTTTTCTCTGAGTTCTGTTATTCTGTTACTACTCTTGGCAGTTGTTAGGTATTTAGGTTTTTCGAATTAATCAATGTTTGTATTCGTAAAAATTCAATTTGATTTGTCCAATTGGTGTTGTTGCTTTACTTTGTTAATTGATTTGTTGTGTTCTGTTTTGGCCTGTAAAGTTTTGTTCCTTAGTTTTGTTAAAATTCAATCATGGATCAGTTATTTTATTTGGGGTCCCAATTTTGATTTTTAAAAAATGTTGAAATATGTAAATTTAGGTTGGACGGGCATCGATTGCTGCATATGCTGAGAGGGAAGCGATTGGTTTTTGTTGGCGATTCCCTCAACAGGAATATGTGGGAATCTCTAATTTGCATACTGAGAAACTCTGTGAAAAATAAAAAGAAAGTTTACGAAGCAAATGGCAGAGTCCATTTTCGAGGGGAAGCCTCTTATTCTTTTATATTCAAAGTAAGTATTGTGTTGTATTGCATCAGCTTTTGTTTGTGTTTCTGTTTTAGTTTTTCATTTCTCTTTCTGGCCATGTAGGATTACAACTTCACCGTAGAGCTTTTCGTATCTCCATTCTTAGTTCAAGAATGGGAGATGCCCGACAAGAATGGAACAAAGAAGCAAACACTTCGTCTGGATTTGGTTGGAAGGTCTTCTGATCAGTACAAAGATGCAGATATCATCATCTTCAACACTGGTCACTGGTGGACCCATGAAAAAACTTCTAAAGGGTAAATGCATCACAATTTTTCCCTTTTGGCTTGTATATTTATTTTTTTACTTTATCAGTTCCAATTAGTACTAATGCTCTTGTGTTTTACAGGAAGGACTATTACCAAGAAGGTAGCCATGTCTATGATGAACTAAATGTTCTTGAGGCATTTCGAAGAGCAATAACAACTTGGAGCAGATGGGTTGATGCCAACATAAATCCATCCAAGTCCATGGTCTTCTTCAGAGGCTATTCTGCTTCTCATTTCAGGTAAAAACTTTACTTCGTCCATGTTTTTAGAAAGAGTGATGATGACAATTGACAACACCAGGAAACACATTTTTATATTTTGATGCTAATAATGCAGTGGTGGACAGTGGAATTCTGGTGGGCAATGTGACAGCGAAACAGTGCCAATCGACAATGAGAAGTACTTAACCGAGTACCCAGCAAAGATGAGGGTTCTGGAAAATGTGATAAAGTATATGAAAACCCATGTGACATACCTGAATATTACTAGAATGACAGATTTCAGAAAGGATGGTCATCCCTCCATATATAGGAAGCAAAACCTTTCACCGGAGGAAAGGAGATCACCATTGAGGTACCAGGACTGCAGTCACTGGTGTCTTCCCGGTGTTCCTGATGCATGGAATGAGATTCTCTATGCTGAGCTTCGAATCAGACAATATCAGACTCAGCATCAGCACAAGACACCCTAAGCTGAACTTGAGCTTAAAACAGAACAACTGGAGGAGATCCAATATATACCATTTTTGTCCCATCCATTTCCCCGGCTTGGTAAGAAAACAAATTATACTAAAATTTTGTTTTTTTAAAAAGAAAGTTAAAAAGATTATGCTAAGTGAGAGCTGTACGATAAATTTTTCTATATAAATGGCACAGGTACAAGTTGAGGAGGATTTGGTTGGTCACTGTAAATTATAAAATCACACGACCCTTTCAACTTATTTTCTTTACTGAAAGGCTGAGACATTGTAAATCTCTAATCAAATATATTTGTTTAATGGAAGCATATTTATGTGATTAATTATTCCTGGACCTTTCTTCAGTTAAGTTATTCATATCTTATTTTATTGTAGCCTCTGGCTAGTGTAGAGCCCATGATGGTCAAATATTCAAACTTCGTTCTGGGTCAATGTAAATTCGTTTGGAAGGTAGAGATTACCGTCTTTCTTGCTTTAATTGGGGAGAAATTTCCTATAGAAGAGAATAGGAAATGGTAATATAGGTGATCTTTTTCTGAATTTGTCACCTGAAATCTTTGACTAGTGAAAGTTATGTATAATTCAAAGCTCTTAAGTTTATTAAAGCTTTTGTTTTTCCTATTGTCTTCTTGCGGAAATAAAGTATCTTTAATTTTATAATGTTAAATCTGTCATTATATTATATTGGACAAGAGTAATCACGGACTCAATCACGGGTTACTATTTTTGAACTGCACTGCAAATCAAGTCATTTTTTAGTACTTAACTATTGAAGCACAAGATTCTTATTTTATGCAAACGCAAGAGGGCGAAAAAAGTTATACCCAATAATTGTAGTTTGGCTTGTGGTAACAAGTCAAAATTTAGTACTATGTTGAGTTGATAAATATTTTAAAATTTTATTATTGAAAAGCATACTTTAGGGTAATTTTTGGATATTAATTTATGTTGGCCTCAGTTATCAATTTTGTGCTCCCTATTTGTTTGAATATCATAGACAAACCTTCAATAACAGGCATTGTTGAGCTTGAGCATCTTAAGGTCTAAAGTTTTTGGGAGAGAAGAACTCAGAATTGGATATGTGGTTTTTACAAATTTTTGGGCCTTGGCAGCACACTGCTTGCTGAATTGTGGGCTATTATTCTGTCGGCCTCTACAGAACTAAAGATCCAAATTAAAGTATATATATGTAAAAGTAGAGTACAAAGAAAACACAAAGAAGGGCGTAGGTGCAGCTTGATCGATATAGCAAATTGATTATATATAGGAGGCTGATCATTGATTGAATAGCAGCAGGCATGAATAGTTTCGAGAATATATAGTGGGAATTAGCAAGAAAGCGTGGGTGTTATATATATTAGTACTTAAGGTGGTGGAAGGACATCACAAGGCTTCTGTCAACTTGTGAGTGTGGATCTAATAATCCATGCCTTTCAAGTCATCAAAGTTTTTTTCATTTGTATTTGATTTTGAAACTTGATAAAATCTCATTGTCCCTTCCTCTTTGTTTTTCATGTGCTGTGGGTATATGAGGGTAATGATGCTAAACCACCTTTTCTCTTTCAAGCCTCCTCAAACTCTATACAACCACCTCCACCACTACCACCACTTGAAAACTTTGTATTAATGTTACTTGTTAATCACTCAACATCTATATACATAATCATGCATCTCTTGTCACCTGCGCACAAAAGTATTAGGCCTTTGATTTTCATTTTATAAGCAATACAATGAAATCTTTTAGTTTAACATCCTTGTAACAGAAGACAAACACTCCTCAGCTTTACTTTCATCCACGTCCTTAATTTGGACTGCCTTAATTATTGTAAGAAAAAGACTAAGTTAATATATAAATTATTGTATTTAATTTGGTAGGAACTTAATTATTATTAGTTAAATTAGTGTATTGAGTTAGTTTTTAAAGTAGAACAAGTGAGTAATAATTTAGTCCTCCAACTGGACTAACTCATTTAACTTCACTTTCCAATCTTATATATCCAAATGCATAAATTAATTCTTAAAAATATTAAACATATCTTTTATTCTTTTTGTTAGTTTCCCTATAATTGCCATCCAAATTTTGTTAACTATGCCACTTCTCAAGACAATCAATTTCTCTTTGAGCTCATAACTTCATATTTTTAATAGAGAAATGTGAATATATTTTAAATTTTTTTTGTTTTTTGTTTATAGATATAGGAAAAAATTATAGAGTTCTATATGCTTTTTTTTTTCTTCTAAAAAGGCAAGTATTATATACTTCCTTAAGAGGCGGCGTAAATCTTAATGGATCAATTGGATGAACAAAATTCACATAAAAAACTTAACAGAAAGTCTAAAACGCAACAAAAAAAATTTGTCATTTGTATCATCTTTTTTGACAACGGGCCGTTTTGTCAAAAACTTAAAAAAAGGAGAATATGATGGACCATGTCTTTAGATAAAACGACACAGCTGTAACCTTCTAGAACCATCTTAATGGACCTGAAGTTTGTTGTATAGTCGTTTATCTTCAAACTGTTGTTAAATTAATTGATAAAAAAAGCCAAAAAAACAGGGTCTTAATGAATGAAAATGTCTTTAGGGTTGAGCTTTACTTCTATTATGATATTTTAATTAATTTAAACTAAATTAATTAAAGTTTAATATATTTAAAAATATTGATTATTATAACTAAAAAGAGGGAAAAAAACATTTACAAAAAACTGTATCTTTATATTAACACATCAATGAATAAGTGGATGCATCTCTTTGTTGTGAACAATATCTAGCATAGCGAGAAACCTAAATCATGCAAAATATGACGAGCGTGAGGGATTCGTGGACTTCAATGCTCATTCATGTGGGAACTTTGATTGTTGTCACTATAATGAGCCAACACTTGTGGCATGAAACAAGGTTAATTGATTGACTAAAAAAGATTCCGAAAACGCTATGCCCTAAGTGGGTAATTAGACATAGAATTTTCTTTCATTTTTTTTTATGTTGCAATGTCATGTTTTTTAGAATTACGACGGTTGTAACACATGCTGTGTAATTAGTGCGTTGCCAGTAAAAGGATTTGAAAACATTGTACTTTTTTATTTTCTTTTATTTTTATTTTTTAAAAAGTAGTATGAGATGCAATTAATAGATAGATATGGAGATAGGCTGGTGGTATTGTGATTGATGAAGCTAGGAAGCATGCATATCGTAGCTATGATCCTTAAGCTTTTAGGCCTGCTAGAAGATTTCGTTGAGATGCTGCATGTGTACCTGTTGATTCAATTACTTGTCAATCCAGAAGGAAGAAAGGCTAAAGAATTGGGCATTTATGCTTTGTCTTTCAGCATACGACTGCTTCCACAGATGCATATAAGCCTCCCCTCAACATCAAAAAGCTGTGTCCGGACAAAATAGATCACAATATCTCAATTCTGACACTGTTTATCACTTCCTATGCCAATGTTGTAGACTAGATAGGCTGTAGGGTCCCTTAGTTTTGGGGCATCCCTTAATCTATGGGTCCCTCCCAACACTGGTTTACATCGTTCATTCATAAACTCATTGATTCCTTTCTTGTATTTGCAATCACACCGTACCTCCACGCAGGAGTATTACTTTTCACTCTAGAACTTAAATTAAGATCCACCCATTATTTCACGAAGTACCATAAATATTTTTCTTCGGTCTTCACAGATTTTTTGTTTCTAAAAAATGTTAGTTGCATTCATTGGAAATTCTATTCAAGTAGGCAACACCGTAACACTACATTCGTCATTATTTCACTAATGAGAAAATGAACGTAGAGAACTTAATCTTTATTTGACATTTTGAACACTCTATGGTCTGATTGACATTCAAAACTTGTGTATAGTTATGAAATATTTGTTTCAGATTTGAAGATTTTACTCTATTATTCTATTCCAGTAGGCAACACCGTAACGCTGCATTCGTCATTATTTCATTAATGAGAGAATGAAAGTAGAGAACTATATCTTGATTTGAAATTTTTAACATTTTATGGTCTGATTGATTTTCAAAACTTATATTTAGTTATGAAATATTTGTTTCAGATTTCAAGATTTGACTAGATTTTAAAACAAACAATTAAAAGTCTCAAATATTCTTTATCACCAATCATTTTATTAAATGACAATATTATAAGGGATTTGACTTGTTGGAGAGGTCAAATTTCTCTTTTATCATTTCAAAACCTGTGCATAATAATTAAAAAATTCTATACAAATTTACCAGAAAGAAAGTGAAAGATTGTACCTATTAGAAACCCTTGGATAAATTCCTTCTCATTTATGAACAATAAAGACTTGGGTCCTACTAGTCACTCATATGAGAAACGTCATAAAGAAGGTCACGCATTTTTACTCCCAATTAAATTTATTATCTTATTTTACTCCGGCACCAGCAGACAAAATGCAGTTATTAGAGTCGTTGAGACGACATTCAAATTTCAAACCGCTGCTAGTTCGATACTACCAAACAGTATTTATTGTGATTTAAGTGGCAAAGAAAAAAACGTTTAAACCTAAACGATGGGTTCCAATTCACCAAAAAGGCGTCGTACTTTGTCATTGTTCAACAAAAAGGATCTTTGAATGCCTCCCAATCATAACTCCACCGCCAATAAAACTAACACAAACATAAGATTGAAACAAGATTTAGATAAAGGAATAAAAATACTATGCACATGGAATTGAGAGGTCAATGCATTCCATTGTCTTTTTCCACTATAATATTAATAATAAAAATGTTATTAAGATTGAAGAAAAGAAAAAAAAAAACGGCGCTTGAGATCAAGTGTTTGAGGAAGGCGTACGATGAGAGTGGGCCTGGTGGGCTTTAGGTTGGGCTTGAGTATTATTGTCAAAGGGGGCTACTCTAGCGTTGGCAAGAGACCTGACGTTGTTGTTGGTGGTGGTGGCAACGGAGGTGGAGTTGGTGGCGACACGTTCACAAGAAGGGCACATTGTGAGAGTGGTAGCTGGAAGCTGCATGTAGAATGGCTGAGAAGTCTTTAAAGCCCTTAGCTCTTGCAGTTCCTTCTGTAACCTCCTGTTCTCTTCTGTCAGTGTCTCGCAACATCTCTTTAGATACTCACAATCTACTTCCGTCTGCTTCAGCTTTGTCCTGTCCTCGTCCCATTCAATATAACGCCACACCATCTTAAATGTTAATATTCCTTATTTTTATATGAATATAAAATACAAATGATCAGATGCAGCGGAATGTTTTTATTAGGTATTAATGAAAGATAAGATTTGTATCTACCTTGCCCTTCTGTTCTGAAACCACACTTCCACTTGACGAGGACGAAGGTTTAACTGTTTCGCCAGAGCAAGTTTCTGCTTCTGTAGTTAGAAAGTTTATCCATAAAAACAATTAGTATATCAGAAAATCCAAATAGAGAGAGAGAAAGATGTTGATGCATCGAGTTAATTACAGGATTGAGAGTAGTGTGTTCCTTGAAGCTCTCTTCCAGAAAAGCCGATTGTTCCTTGGAGAGTCGGAGCTTCTTGCGAGTGGAACCGTTTTCTTCATCATCGCTGGCTCTGGAACAGGCTCTCTCGCCTTCACCTTCATGTTCCCTCTTGCTTCTGCTCCCCACCATACTATTCCTAATGCAGAACTCCATCTGAAACGACGACACGCTGTTTGGGGACGACGACACAGGAGTCCCGTCATCCGCCTCCTCCACTCCCACCCCGTTCACCGGCAAACGATTTACATCCAACGCCCTTCCCCCTCCATCTGTGATGCACAAATACAATACCCCTCGCGTTCAATCATTAATTCCGATCATCATAAATAAAACTAAACATTAAATTCAGATTATTTCAAAAATAAAAAAACACCAAGTATGAATTTCATTACATGAATGTGAGAGGGAGGGAAGGCGGGGTCTGGGAAGAGGCGTGAAGGGAAGGAGGTCGAGCTGAAGAGGTGGATCTGATGAACCTCTTCTCTCATCAGCACCTTCGGAACTGCTGTGATTCCCTCTTGTGTCGTCGGAGGCTTTTCCGGCGAGACCATCCCCTAGTGCTATGAAGAAGCCAGAGGGATCCTTGTTGGGGATTCTGGTAGGCTTGTCCAGATTAATAGTGAAAGCCTTAGGTGTATCTCCTAAACTCAATGCCAGCTCCATATTTCCAAGATCAGTCCGCAGTTGCTTAGTGATATTCAAAGTTGAAACCCAAACACAAAGGAATTAAGAGAGCGAAGAGCGTGGGAATGTAGTATAAAGTAGTAAGGAGTGTTGTTCAATGTAAAGGGAGAAAGTCACAAGTAAAGGAAGTGGGAATTGAAATGCAGAAGGCCTTTTTCTTCACCACGTCACCAACCCCCCCTCTCCCCTTTTTATTTCTGTGTACCCTTTGGCATGTCATGTGGGAGTAAAGATTGACCGACAAATCCAGGTTGACAAACGCACGTGAATCTATTTTTTTTCAAAAAAAAGATACTCACTTCAGTCTCTCCCTCTCACATACAATATAAACACACAAGGTCACACACACGCCTTCCCTATATATTTACCAAACGTTGCCATATCCACGCCTCCCCTGTGACATAAGTAATGCAAGATTTGAATGTAAAAGTATTCCCATTTTTCAAATGAAACTGGGCTGTGAAACTCCGTACAAATAAATTTGATTTTATTATAATTATTATTTAAAGCATTAAATATTTAATTTTAACATATTATTTTGGTGGATACTGGATATATAATATATGCATGAAATGAAATGTTTCGAATAATATTATTTCAGTCCATGTGTAAAAGATTCGTTTATGGTCTCCATATATGTCAATTAATAATATATATATATATATATATATAGTTAAACCGGGACCTGCTAAGTTGAGCCCTTCTTTCTTCAACTTGAAGGGCCTCCCTCCATTAGTAATGATACCAATGTTAAATTACGTTGGATTTTCACTTAAAACGACGCGAAATTGATGAGGGTGTACCAAACAAAGTGCTCAGAGCATAATGATGACGATTGATGAGAAGGGAAAATGATATGATATACATGACGAGAGAGAAAGCGAGAGATATATGATAATTGATATGGGGGAGAGGGAGATCTTAAATTTGATGCTATTGTCTTATTGACTCAGCCATTTTCATCAATTACCATGTATAGTGGTGAGTGATGATGATGATGTGATCGATGATCATGGGTCATACATTCATTCTGATGATGCATGAGGAGAATATGATAAAAATGATTAGTTGTCTTAGGTGCCAAATACACAATGATGTGGGCTACACCCTATGAAGACAGTAGTGATTTGATCTGCTATCATGTTCCTCAAATGACAACCCATGAGTTTTAAGCTAAAAGTTTTTGCAGTTTCCGAGTTCAACTTTGATTAAAGTGAGGCCATTTACAAATGAAATGACCCCTGGTAGCTTCCACCTATATATTGACCGCTATACCTACTCCCCAATCACATTCACAATCACAATCACAGTGCTATCTAGCTAGCTCTTCCTTTTTCTTTTACTACCACCACCCTCTCCTCTCCTCTCTTCAAATTAAACCCCAAGTATATCACCTACCCAAGGTCATAATGCATTCAATCAGTTTCTTTTAGAAAAAACATTTCTTTTTAGAAACAAGCGTGATGGGAACAAAGAAAAATATATGGAGACAAAGATGGGTCAGATGATTAGCACGAGATCTCAATTTGACCACATTTAATATAAGTTTTAGTAGAGGCAGACAAAGGGACCAACTTTTCCTATTCCCAGAAAAGTTTGCCCTTTCAATTTTGCTTTGCATTGGATTTTAAGTGGTTTAAATAATTATTATCATTTTATATAAAAAGGGGAAGGTTCTTTTGTAGCTTTTCAAGCACACCCCTAGTCGACATGGATAGCCATGAATCTTTAGGGGAAAAAAATGATGCCCACACAAATGGAATGGGTATCCAATGAGTCCACAAAATAGGGAACCCTAATTCAATTCAATCTTACAAGTCTAGTACAATAACTGAACCATAAGCCGCCCTATATGTATGTGGTGGTCCCTCGCGCGTGGCTTCACTTTACAACAAAACCCCCCCTATTCTTTAACGACCTAGCGTTCAAATTAAAACAACAAATAATTTCTTTCAAACAAAAATCAACCATATATATAATTAGCATCAAAATATCTTAGTTTAAGTATAGTCATTAATCAGTATTAAGTAGAGTGAGCGAACAAGAAAAAAAGCCTTTAAAAATGGAGGGTACAGGAGAAGTAAGGGGGGTGGGATATGTCATGCTTTTGGGATCAATGCAATAATTGAAGTGATGCAGGCTTTAATGATAAGCTGCATTGAGAGGAGAGAGAGGGGATGTGTGAATTATTAGGTGGGACCGCTTTCTTCCAGAAAACGAACCATGGGCATGAAGATGAAGCCCCATGTAATGATGAATGGAATTTTGAAAATTGCTTCGCATTCCTTAATTAGTCACGCCTTTCTTAACAATATCATACCTATCACATTGCAAATTTACACATATGTCATACACTATCAACTACAATGTCTTTCTGCATTTAAAACCAGGTGAAGCAACACAAATACATTCCCGTTCTCTTTGCCCCTTGCCTTATCATCTCACACTTTTCTAATCTCAAGCTTTCACATCTCAATTTTATTCACACCTTTGTGTGGGCTTTAAATAAATTTCATTCAAAGAATTATTCTAAACATTTTATATGAAGTTGTAAAAGTATCTTTTTAATTATTTTATATCAGTAAAATTAAATCACTAGAAAAATCAGCATAATTTACTCAATATAGGGGTTTATAATTTTACAAACTTAAAACTAGCAAATAATTGTCCTTGTCCGTCTGTGCTGTGCTGTTCACCAATTATAATACACACTACATACAGTACAGGCTAGCTAACAAAGGTGGCTTCTTTCCAATCTCGGACTAGAAAGAGTACTGATTAAAATAATTAAAAACATAACCTTTATATATATTTTTATTTATTTTTCTTGTTTTTATTTTTTTTCCTAATGCGGAGTTAAAGAATAAAGACGCACGCGTGTTGGTCAACTGTTCCTGAAATGCTTGTTACGTTAATATCTTATCTTATCATTCAGTTTTACATAATAATAAGTATGTAATTATTGAGATGTCTTGCAATTTGTGTACATAATTTTTATGTAATAAGCTTAGTTCAAAAATTAAATTAAAATATATAATTATGACAAACTATCACCAAAAGAATTATGTAACTAATGTTTGCTTAATTAATAAAATATGTTTATCATGGATTGCTTTTTCATGAAAAAAAACTTGATGGAATATTTAATCGAGGTTTTCATTGATTAACGTTTGAAAAAAACAACAAAAGGAGGAATGGTTGTGGGTGCCGTCAGTGTGAGAAATTAATGGATGAGGTGAGAAAAGGAAGGTCACGTGAGTAAAGCGTGAGTGAGTAATGATAGGTTTGATGTCAGAAATCAGAGGAATGACGTGATGGAGGGAGAAGGAGAGGGCATGTGTCATGTGTGATTACTGATCAGGGTTTGTTTGCTCCTGCCTCGGTACGCACAACACGCTTGTAATGTAAACTCTCATAATTACTATTTTAAATACATAATTTAATTTATTTGTATTAAAGTTAAATAATTTATTTTTAAATTATATATTTTATATAAAAATCATTTATATGTCTTTAATATATACACGTGATAATATAAAACTTTTTAATATTATTAAAGTAATAAAGATTTTTCAAGCTCTTGTTTAATGATAGAAAATATTTTAGTCTAGAAAATGAAAAAATAAATTGATAAGAGTAATCGCATGATTGGCGAATAAATTGAAGTAAATAATGTATAATGAAAAATTAATAGGAATGGAGGATAAGGGGGGCCCACAGGTAGGGACGTGGTGCAGTGTCTCAAGGAGACAATCTACGCAGCAGCAATCATTTGTACGTCGGATCTTCAATACATCTATGGAGATATATAACAACATTAACAATTATTTAATGTTGTTATCTCTCTTTGTGTTTCCGTGTCTCTCTCTCTCTCTCTCTCTCTCCACGGACCATACCTTCCCTCATCCACAATAGTGAATACTGTTTTATGCCATTGCCAAACTGGAAGACAGCATGGCATTGTACGTATGGTAATTAGCTCTGCACATTTTTATTTAAAATAAAAATATTTAATTAAATCTTATTAATCAATATTAAGATCAACAATAAATACATTAATTTTTCTTATTTTTCCCACGACCTTACTTATATATCTATGTTTCCCAAATCACATATATGCATGCGTATGCGTATTTAAAATTTTGGCCTAATTTTTCACAAGTCTTTTATACAGAGAGAATATAGAATTTATTATTTTTATACATTAACTTTTTTATTTTTATATATTAATTCATTTACA
Organism: Senna siamea; assembly: GCA_031216115.1. Taxonomy (NCBI): domain Eukaryota; kingdom Viridiplantae; phylum Streptophyta; class Magnoliopsida; order Fabales; family Fabaceae; genus Senna; species Senna siamea. The sequence continues at coordinate 25,009,242 of CM062366.1, read as the reverse complement.
AATTAATGTATTTATATAATTCATGAAATGTGTGAGTCAAAGGATTTAAAAGCGCAGAAGTCCGTCAGTTTTACGAGTGAATCACTAATGCTACTCAACAAATAATGGACTGCATGCTAGTGTTAAGTCTGCAACTACCAACAGTAGATTGATATGTACTCATGTGGCTGCGTAAGCTCTATTCTATACCCTATAGCCCTCTTCCTCTCTGCCAGTGCTCCCAACTTTCAATCAGTTTTATTATAACTTGACCTTTTTATTTCTTTCACACTGTTTGGCCGTTTCCTCTTGGCTCTTCCTTTGCTTCCCCCCTTATAACCCTATGTCTCATCACAAAACTAGACTACTCTAGCTCTACATCTACACTGTACCCTCTTATGTACCAAATTTAGACACTCCTTGCATTTAATGTATACAACAACCCAACTCCCAATACTTGAACTGCATCTTCAATTCTAACTACGCCGTCTACATTGGAGACGGAACAAGCATATACTTAGATCAATGAATCCTGGGAGAGCTTCATATTAGGTGACCGATGCAGTATTAGTATAGTTTATGATTTGATTTGATAGTGCCGAAAGCTGGTGTAGATCTCCATATATATGAGCTCATCCAGATTCTATATATGTCCTTGCATTATGATATATACTATATTATAATTGGCTTTGCCCTTTTCCGAGACAAGTTATTCAACGTTTCGTACTGCAAGGGATATCATATATATATATATATATATATATCAGCATATCACAGTCCCCAAACTACGTAAATTTGAATGACATTAGCCTTCGAATGAGCCCTAGCTGTTTCACGCTACGTAGGAAATCAGCAAGTGCACGCAGCTAAGCTAGTGGATTCATGAGCGCAGGCACGACTGAGGAGGTAGAGTTAGCATTTAACACCTAGCTACTACCATCACCATGCCTTCCTTGTTTCTGTGTTAAAACTGCGACTCATGCACACCACAGCTAATATGGGTTTTGCCACCAACAATTTCACTTCCTTTATCGTGAAATTATCATATTTGTGTGATAAAATTAATTTACATAGATTTGAAAAGATTCAACATTAAATAAGCTTTCTATATAATAGTACTGTCCAAAAATTATTTAGAGAGAGGGAGAGATATTACCATCCACAAGTAGGAATTCTCAGTCCCGGTCAGGACAAAGTCAAGTCTCTTTTATCATAATTATTTATGTGTAATCATGATGAGTACTGATATTATTCTCATCTGGAGCCATATGCCATATGCCATATGCCATATGCCATACCCCAATCCTTTCAATCTCTATTCATGACTTGTGGGTCTTTCTCTGTTTTTATTTACCCTGTCCCACACTACCCTTCCCCACCAAGACTAGTATATATATCGCTTCCTAAATAATATCCAAGATGGGATTATATATGAAAAAATAATCATGAAGGCATAGTTAATCTACCTCATTTCCATTATTGCAGGATATCTAAAGTCTAAACATATTGAAAGTAATTAGATTGCAGTTATTAAACAAATAATTGTTTGATAATAATGTGATATTTATACCAATATGAATAGAGGAGGAAGCATTATATAGAAAAGGGACAACTCGACATGCGATCTTGCACATAGAATACAAGGGTTTTTGCTCCCCCCTCGTACATCATTATGAATCATTTTTCATGCCTCTTTCTTTCTTCTTTTTTTAAATAATTTCCTTTTCTTTACTGGTCTTTCATTAATTATGATAATGATAATCGTCACAATCATAGTCTTCGACTTCTTCAACCTGGGATGCTGTGTGATGCCGGCAAAGTATGGGACATCAAACCCTAAATTATTTGCCCTTTCCAGAGACAATGGATCATAATCATGATGATCGTGTGCTTTAGGATGTCCTTTCCTGTTCCACAGTGCCTTTTGGAAAACTCTATTTTGACATCATAAATTATTATCGTATTTAACACATTGCGAGAAGTTGGTCCAATACTGCTTCACTCACGCATAATTCATAAGACACTTGAGAGATTGTGATTTGGAAATTAAAGCATATTACCAGAGAGACTGAGAGCTCACAAATTGAAAAATTATAAGTTGTTTAAGTAACTCAATATTTCTTAAATAGTAAATAGAAATTTGATTAGTATTTTTCTTCTATTTATTATAGCTCGTTCTTTCGTTAATCGAGAAAGGGCGAAAATAACATTCTAATCAATGAGAAGGATCTTGTCAAAGTAAACAACACCAAAACGAAAATGGCTAGGATCGGAGTTGGTAGCCTAATAATGGTCACATTATAAGTATAAGCAGTAATGGGTGGTTGATAATTGACATCGCTTTCATTTTATTATTTTGACATGCTTACTGAATTGTCCAAACCAAAATTTCATTGCTTCATAATTGAGAACTTAGCTTCATGATAGACCCTTTTAACACAATCTAATTCACAATTTGAACTCCTTAATAGTGAACACAAAATAATTAATGTCTTTCATTATTAGTGAACACAAAATCTAATAGATGAAAATAAGAGAGAGGAATCTTTTAATAGGTGTCAAAATTTCTCCCATCTATATTCTGTATAGACTGCTGAAGAATTAATAATTCTAGATAAACAAGAAATATTTCTTTTGTAAAATGTCCTTTTAAGGGTTTCTTAAAGTTGTACTCAGCGCGTACAGATTTTATCATACTTTGCCTGTATTATTATTTCTGCAGGTTCTTTCACACCGGTGTTCAGAACTTAGATACAAAGATTACATAAGAATATATATGTTCACACTGTGATATATATGAGGCAGCAGTACTATAAGAGGGGAAGAAGAAAGGTTATTCTGATCCCAAATTAACCCTGCTTAAGAAATTACTAATTAGTTTCTAAACCATGGATTTAATTTGGAGGGGGAGAGGAAATATGAAGTCAAACAGTTTGTTTAGGTTAGGGTCTCAAACAATAAGCATGAAGGTCAACCAAGAAAAATCTTTCCTGGCCTTTGAATTTGCAGTAATATTTGAATTATTTTAATCATTATATACACAAATTTTGAAGTAACCCAACAATATTAGGAAATTGGAACTCTTAACTTTCTCCACGTCTGCACTCTTGATTCAACTTGGTGATTATATATGAATTTCAAGAATTGGGGAATGCATGCCTGAGTGAGAGGGATGAGTACATAATTATGATGATAATGATGGTGATGATAAAATGATAAACAATAATGTAAATCTGTCCCCCAGAAAATAATGATTGATAGGAATGAAAGGGGAATATATTGGTTCTCATGATAGCTAGGAAATAGAAGCATAAACATTTGAGCATAAAAAGAAGGATGATGTTGGGTAATAATGATGGGGGATTGCTGAATGTTGACCACAGAGCGCGAGAGTGGAACGGAATGGAATATATATGAGATATTGAGATGAGATGCCTTCAAACACACTCACCCGTGTGTCCAATCATTCCCCCTCACTCCATTCATCATTTTGTTCCCTTTCACCTTTTTCTCACACTCTTCCCATACTTCAATAATATATATTGTATTTACCCAAGCAAATTCACATAAAATATATATATATATAACCAACCATGCATAATGAAAAATCCTATTATAAGATTTTCATGATCTTAACATTCATCATCACCAGCTATCAAGATGTTTCAGTGGGATAAGCACAAGCAGCGTTTCCTTGTGTTGGGCAAGTTGAACCAGATATTAATTTGAGATATGTTGGAGGTAGCTTTAGGAAGAGCAAACTGCGCTATATGGCATAAGGAAATGGCCTCATGGGTCCTATCGTTTCATATCAAAGGATGATCTGTTTACTCTGTTTTAGAAGCAGACACAAGTATGAGTGGCAACTAACAGGCGTTTAACCCCACAGAGGGATTCGCTATATGCCAGGCACATCTTTACATGTGACATGCCAATGCAGCCCAATCATACACATCAAGGCAAGCTAAGACTAGAGCGATCAAATATCAATGCAGGATAACTTCTGTTTACTACACTGAACTTATGGGCTATTAATATTATACTTCAACTGCGAACGTGGCAGAACTGGAGGATGCCGAAAAGTATTGCTTTTTTTTTTTTTAAGGTAAAAAGAGTGGCATTAACAAGGTTGGCGTGGGCTTCGATGGAAGCTAACAATTTTTTTTGACATGGAATTGTCAACCTAGTAACTTTCATATTGGCCTAGCTCACAGGTCGCATCTGGGCTATGCCCCATGAAGCCATGACCATGTGGATAAGAAAAAAAAAATTGTCTATTTTAAGGGCGCTTGGGAGAAATTAACTGGACCGTAAACTGAAATCAAAACCTAGCCTTGTGTTGGCTTACTAGGCTTTGATAAATTTATATCGTCAAAAGATGCTTATTAAGCTTAATAAATGAAATTGTAGACTTATAGTTCGTTAATGAAGAAAAGTCTTGTCGAAGCGTCAATATTGACAGAGCAGTTGGCAACATTAGTTACTGACTTTCAGGTGCTAATATGAAGCTAATTGCGGGGAATTCGATCAGAACAAGGTACCTGAGAGGGAAACTTGAGATTGTGCTGCGTGGGGAGAAGCGTATTGTCCCTTCGGCATCTACAGCTTCCTACACTACAAGTAACAGTCCAGTACTAAAAATTTCTTAGCAGATCCTATTCTTATCTGAAGCACAATTTGCTTTATTCACAATGCGCTTAGTGTTAACCTTGATCCGAGGAATAAGTCCGTACAAGATGAGCAGAACGAGTAACTATTATATATTACATAATACATATATCATGAAACCAGGGAAGCAGATTAACATGATAAACACACTGCATATCTTTCTCAAATAAGGGATGCAATAACAATTCTGATGTTTTATCATTTACTTTCTGATATCAAGATTAAACTCTAAGTTGAAGGACTTGCGCAATGACTACATAGGACTAGCACCTTACTAAGAAAAAAACCTAATTGTACTGCGACATAAATGAAGAGTATTCCAAAAGCATATTAAATAAAAAGAGTGTCGACTTTCAAGAGGAAACCCTACCAATAGGAGGACATTATCAGTAATTGAAGGTAAAAATTAAAGGGATCTCATACAGATCCCAGTAGATTTCCTGAGATCCGAATGAGTATAAGACTAAGGAAATGCGCAAATACCAATTGGGATACTTGTTGGTGATCAGACAGAATGAAAAAAGGCAATAACAAGTTACAAGACAAACTCCAAGACATACTTCGATAGATACTAGTGCTTTCCCTATAGAATTTTGTCACATCGGTATGTACCGCTTTAAAATATTACTAAAGAAACCTAGAGAATTTTTAGTGTGTTAATGTAGATTGTAGAATAAAAAGAAAGACGAAACATAATGCAGAAAATATTAGTTATTTTGCAATAAAATAAGACAAATTAAACTTTCTCGGTTTTCTGTAGGGCAGAAGTTAGATTTCAGGATGACAACCGACCAATGGTATAATCCATGACCAAGGTCAACTTTATCCTGCAGTGCAGGTGACTGACGCAGAAGCTTCCAGAACCATCTTAAGACTATGAAGGATGGCAGTAGAACGAGAGTAGTAGATAAATACAGAGGCCCAATTAGCACTTACATGGTTGCTGAAAAATTATTGATGTTGCTCGTTACAGGATAGAATAGTCATAACTGGATAAAAAACTTATACAAGTTCTACTCAGTTCAAACGTCTTCGCCTAGGCCTAGGAGCACGAGAATCTCCACTATCTACATCAGAAACTCTAGAAGCATCGTTTCTCCTTCTTGAAGAGGAAGTCGACAATGATACCATGGAATCAATTTCTACTGCAGTGTCTACTTGACTCTCGGAATTTATAACAGCAGCAATGCTTGAATAAGAATCTCTATCATCCACCGGTTGAGTTTGTTCTTGGTTTCTGGCCACTGCACGGCTACGGAAATATGTCTCAACTACCCTCTCCGCAGAAGTTAAAGCTGACGAAAGAGAAGAAAGTGTTGCTCTCTGTGACTGTGTTCTTCGAAGTAAAAGTGATTGCAGCCTGCGGTTATCCCCTGCATCAAGACTACCCATGTTTTGTGTTACCTCTACTACATCATCTGGGGGTGCTCCGTTATTATGCTCTCTCCGAATTGCTCGAGATGTCAGAAACCTATTCAACAAGGTACTAGTTCTCTCTGCCGTTTCACGCATACTGTCAGTGTCATGCGGCTGAACCAAATCCCGAGTAAGATGATCAAATCTTCCTCCAAGACGCCTAATCATCTCCTCCATAGTGAATCCCAATGTAGTTCTCTGAATGGTTTGCCTCAAACTCTCAACACGCCTTGCATGGGGCCTGAGAGGGATTTTGAGAGTGGGATCCTCCTCTGGATCTTGGACATTATTATTTCCACGACCATATATTGGGGTGACATTTTTTAAAGCCACCTCGCCCTTGCAAACAGGACATTCCTTAGCATCTGAATGCACATGAAGCCATCGATAGAGGCAAGGCCAACAAAACAAGTGACCACAGCAAGTGACAACAGGATCCCTGGCCAGGTCCAAACAGATATTACAATCAAAAAAGCTCCCATCATTTCCATTACCCTTTTCAACATCATTCTTCTCTGATGTTTCATCATCTGTTACAGCATTGTTGTTTTCACATGCTTTTGGTACCTCTTCTGTTCTTTGCTCAGCTTCTACACTTCCCTGACCAGCTTGTAGGGCACTTCCAATACCAGGTGTGAGCACAAATTCGTTTAATTCCATTGGAATAATTTGGGATTCAGGTGGCGCATGAACATGACGCTGGGCTTCAGGTGGGACAAGAAGATGCCGCCATCGCAATTGCTGTCTAGCCCTATACCTTCCAACTTCACTAAATCTATGAAGAGGCTGCTCAGTCCAATTATCTACCAAGATCACAGGTTCACTGGATACGGAGTCAGCTTGGGGTTCTGGGCCGGGACCCAGATTCAAATCAAGGTTCATTACATCGGATGTCTCTTCCCCCATCACAACGTGAATGTCCAAGGCAGAAAGATTACTGTAAAGAATTTTGACGAACCAAGATTAGGAAGAAAAAGGGATAATACTGCTACAACAGAAAATTTGAGAAAAAGAAACCAGCATACAAGAGCTCAATTTCTCTTCATACAAAGTCAACAAACTAAGGCAAAGCCAAAGAATTCAATCGAAGAGAAATTGACGATCAGAAATTACAATACCCAACTTAGTGAGAAGATTGGCGATAAACCCTAAATTCATCACAAACGTGAACGATCCCAGATCGAATTCCCTGGGTCAACCACAATTAAAGGAAAACCCATGCCGAATTGCTGGAATAGAACTCAATTTGAAGAATTTCATATTACATAGTGTTTGAATTGGAATAGAAGCTAGGCTCAATTCAAGTGCCACCAATAAGGGTTTGGCAAATAGGAGTTGAGGAAAAGCAGATAACTTTAAAACCCAGTGCTCCTAAAGGACGAAAGAAGAGAAAAATAGTAATCAAGAATGGAAAGGAAGATTAAACACCTGGGTTGTGATTGCAGAGGGCGGTTCCGAGGAGGAGGAGGAGACGCGAGGCCTGAGTGGAATGGAGGGTTGCGACAAAGAGAAGAATTTGATTGGTCAGAGAGAGAGAAGAGTGTGGGAAGGTAAATGAATCGGAAGTCAGCACTCACCAATGGGCAATTGGGGAGTTGCGACTTGCGAGAAGAGAGAGGAACAAGAAGTCAGAGTCAGAGCAGACGTGTTGGCAAGTAGGCGCAGAGGGTATTGTGAACTTGTTGTGATGCTCGAATATAGATGGAGATGGACGGTTTGGATGAAGAGGCAAGTATGCCTTCACTTTCAGTCTTTCGCCACTTTCCTTCCATTTGTGCAGATTGCTGAATCAGGTTGCGCATATTCACATTCCCTCTGCAACTTCCTATACTCAAATGCAATTTTGCTAACTAGTTAATTCTACTTAATACTTATACATAAAAATAATTTTAACCGGGGGTAAATTTTTTCTACTGTCTGGATTCAGAGTGATTGTGCAGGGGATATGGGAAGGATTCTCTATATCTCTCTGGAAAAACAATTTTTAGCCTCTAAATTATCAATTTAAATTACATACCTCTCTCCTCTGTAAGAGGAAATGTAAAAACTTTCTAAAATTAAAAGATTACCAAAATATCTTTAAAATGATATTAATTATATTTTTTTAAAACTTTTTTTCACTATTATTTATTTTTAGTTAAAAATATTAATTTACTTTTGTCAAAATTTTAAAAAAATGACTATTTTATACTATTAAATGCATATTTAACACTCAATGTATTATATAAATTATTTTAATCAAAATAAGTAGATTTATATCTTAACTTTTGTTGCTAAGGAAGTTCAATGTATTTCTTTTTTTTTTTTTTAATGGTTGCAATTGTAATGTTAGTAAGCATCTTAAGATATGGAAAATATTCACATTTTCTAAAGTATTATATACCATGGCACAATACATGACTTGAAGAGTTAATGGAAAGTTCCTGAAATAACTTGTGCAATAATCTTACGCCTGTCTTCTGCCATCGTGCAGATCATCATTATATCATATAGATTCCGAAGTTGATGAATTTGATTAAAAAGTTGATTCGATTAACGAATCATATTTGTTAACACATGAAAAATGTACTAAACTGCTGAGTTCATAGTGTGACAATTGTTTCTAACTAGTTCATATCTTCTTTCTCCCTTCCCGAAAAATGAAAAAAGAAAAGAAAAAGAAAAATTGAACTGGTCGGCCTAAGAGTCTCAAACATTCATACATACACATACCAGATAATACCCTCTTTATAGTTGCATTATGAGGAGACAAATTGGAAGGCCAAACTAACAAATAATTAGCTCTATTCTATGAGTATTCTTTCCATTCTTTCATTCTGTCCACAAGATAATAATTGATGCAAATAATGAGTCTTAACTGATAAAGACGCATTTATGAGACCACCGAACACTAAAGAAAGCGCCCATTGCAAATATCTTCTTCCAATAAGTTGCGCTGCCTGATATTATGCTCCTCTGACTCCCTTCTAAACTTGAATAAATTATATTTGTCACTCATTTATTTTCTTTAAAATAAATTATATTCAACTTTTTTTTTTTTACATTTAATATAAATACTTTTAATTCATTTTTTCTTACTAAATTAACTTTTTATACAACATAAAATTCTGATTTTATTTTTTGAAAGAGACAAATTTTGTAAAAAAATATAAATTAAAAGTTAATTTTACAGTCCATTTTATATGTTATTAGTGATAGATATAATTTATGGAAGAAATATTATAAGTTGCTCATAAAATTACAGAAACTGAAGGGCAATGATTGCTAATTTGCAATGAAGCAAACCCATTTTATAATGGTTTAATTTCCTTTGATGACTGGTGCAGCATAGCCGGCACACACACGTGAGAAGATTACCGTCATTATCATTAATTTCCTGCTGGTTAGTCCAAAACAAAGCCGTACGTAGCGGTGGCCTTAGCGGAAATTTAATATGAAGATTAAGATTAACACTTCCATAATAAAATGTATTATATTCTCATATTCTTTTCTTTTCTGAAATTGCTTCGGCCTTATCCCATACTGCATTGGACACAAGTAAAATAGAAAATAAGCAACACAGAATCAACTAAAGTATACAAGTCACATCCAAAGCATCAAAACTAGAGTTCACCCGTTTATCTACGGAGAATTCAACTTCTTTTTATTGAGGAATACTTGAAACTAGTAGTATTGCTACATGAGGAGGCAGCAAGACCCAAAAGTCATTTTTCTAAGTTGAAAGTCTTCACCTTTCACATTCATGCAGACAGGGTAATTGATGGTAATCATATTCTCACTTTTAGCTTCCATTGACTTTCTTGCAATCTATTCTGATTTCTCCATTACTTCCGGTTAAAGGGCTAATATTACCCATATTTATCATTGACTGAGCAAAGGCCGCGAAGAAAGCCGTTTGGTTGGTGGCAAAGTTGTTAACAATGGAGACTGTAGCAGAGCCATTATTTGAAAACAGCTCCTGGTCTGACTGCAGAAGCCCCTGGTTTGTTACAAGGTTTGTGAAGTAGTTGTTATCGAAAGTGTCAGGAGAGGAAGGATCAAGATTGTTCAGTGTAGCCCCATTCCCATTTTGAGGGCAATTTTGCTGCAGAGTAGCCAAATAGGTGGAGTTCAGAGTAGGGTCAGGACTCCCACTACCATTGAAGTTGAATAGTCTGTTGCTGAAGGTTCGACATTGGGCACGACCAAAAGTATGTGCACCTTTCAGCGAATTTGATTTCAGTCAGATTCAAATTATGCGATATATGTATGTATATAATTGCTCAAGGTTCGAGTTCGACAGAGTTGGTTAATTAATTATAATTACCAGACAATGCGACCAGATCATTTGTGTTTAAGCCTACAGCAGAGAACTTGTTTGTGATGTTGGCTAGCCCTTCGGTTGGTGTGGGAATAGAGGTGTTTGCACCAGTTTGGTTCGCTGTTAGACTGTCTCTTCTGCCCAGCTGTACACTCCATGAAGGACCCCCTGACTGCAAATATTGTACCATTTATTTCTAATTTTACTAACTAAAGCAGAATATATATGTATGAATGTATAGTAGCTAGAAGGTTAATTGATTATTACCAAAGACACAGAAACCTGGGCCGCAAGGGCAAGAATATCAGCACAAGATACGACACCAGGGCATGAATTTTCAAGGGAGGTTTTAATGTTGTCGACAACATCAAATCCTCGAGTGGAATTGTTGTTGGGGGCTGCAGTTTTCTCGCTTTGTGTTATGTTGCCACCTTGATCTAACAAAATGGAGCCATCACATCCCTAAAACAAACATTAAGCACAAGATTAATTAATATTATCAGTGTTAATTAATTAATAATGGCTTTTCAATAATTAATATGAGAATGCATGGGGGGGATATGGAAACTTTTCACTGATTTGATTTACATTGACAAAGCAATCATGAAAATGGAGACGAATGAGGCTTGCGCCTATACGAGAATCAGATTGGAGAGCCTGCTGAACCACATTGCTCACAATGGAGGACACATTAGGACATGTGTTAGAATAGAAGGTTGAGCTTAATTGAGCTGTAATTGATGAGGGATTAAAGATTAGAGCTAAGAAAATGGAAGATAGCAAGGGATAGAAAGTAGAAGAAAGCATGGTTGATATTTGTTGAGCTATAGTATCTTCTTAATTTGTCAAATGATGTAGTGCTTCATATCGAGGCAACATATATATAGAGAAAGGAAAACGCGTCATGTCTCTTCACCTTTAATAATTTGATTACACACATATAGTGTTCATTGGTTATACTTAGAAGTGCCAGCTCTAGGTATAGCCAATAATTTAATTTTATAACGTGTATTAGGTACTAAATGGGAAAAGGAGAGGAATTTTCAGACCACTGTTATTGTAACATAGTGTAAGGTCAAATAATATTTTGGTAAGTTCAATAGTTGTAGGTATATATATGCCTAAAAATTACATTTTAAAAGGGGTTGAATGAGAACATTGGTTGGAATGTCTACTAAATTCAAGTGACATGATTAAGAAGATTGAAAAGAATTATCACTAGGTAAATAATGAAAATGTTAATTACTTGTACAAATATATATCATTTTATATATTTTAAATCATACACACCGAGTATATTAAATTAAGCTTCAAATATCAATTTGAGCTAGCAAAGTGAAAGAGTAAACAATGCCAATCATTTGCTCACCGACATCTTTCTTACTTGGTCTACTTTGTTGTCTTTACTTCATACTTGTCTTCCTGAATTTTCGCAGCTGCCTACCAAACTATAATAGTCTTAGTTAAAGCAGAAGGTATGAAATATGAATGAAGGGTCTTGCAATGGTGTTAAGTCATCATTTCTATCTAGAAAACGATTGAGAAGATTGTGATAGCCTAATGTATAAAGCTATAGGTAGGAAATTTACTAAAGATCAGCTACTTGTATCATACAAATTGTTCCTTTTTCCAAGGCTTTGTTTGGAGGTATTACGTGTAAGTCGTGACCTAAAAACAAATAAAAAAAAAGGCACCAATGCCATATATCAACTCCCTAACCTTTAATCCTTTATAACACAAGCATCTCCGCAATCAAAGGACAGAGGGATGAAAAATTTAGATAGAGTCAATAGGTATGTTGGGCAGGTTTATCATCACATATCATATAGAGGAATATGACTTATTGAAACTCTGAATTTTCATTTGTTTATTTTTCTATTGGTGTGTTAGTACTGTCTTCAATTTAACCATAAATTAAAGAGTATGTATGTATACAGTGAGTAGTTTGATCTTGGATCAGAAATAAAGGAGCAAGTTTGAGTATAGAATATTTGTTTGAAAAATAGTAAAAGCCGAAGACTGTGGAATATATCTCGATAATATAAATGTTGCTCAATTGGAGTTGGTAAAGCTAGGTGCTTACTTGGCAGCCATTTTTGACATATCAAAGATGCTCTTAATTAGTTGACCTTGCTTTCAGTATATTAATCATCGTATTTTAACATGCATATACGAAGACCATCTATCATGCTACGCATAACCAAAATCAATATCTGTATGCTCACCACCCTTAACCTCCTCTTGTTTTTTCTTTTTGTTTTTCTTCATCCCCACAAATTCTGATTTCAAAATTTTGATTTGTTCTTTAACATTTAGGTAAATTATTTTTTACCTTTTAAAAGATGTTTAAATTATACAATCATATTATTTATTTTAAAAAAATTACACTCCTTCGTCTTCAAAAAAATAAAATAAAATCACTTGTATTCCTTGTAACACAATATTTACTTCTATAATATAATAAGTATTAAATATAAATTTGACTAATAAACATGCATTTTTTTAAAAAAAATTATTTTTAGTAAAATAAATTGATGTTATCCTAAAATTGTGTATATATATATTTAAAATAAAAATTATGTAATTTAAAAAAAATTTTAGAAAAATAATTTACCCTTAATGTTTAGGTCTTCTGTAAGGGACATGCATTTTGAAGAAATGAAAGTAGCAATTTTGTCTGGGCCAACAAAGCCAGATAATTAACGGAGGTATGAGTGTGACCCTAACACGTATGTTTCAGACACAGTATTTTGTTCTATAACCTTTGATTAGTGGCGTTTGGTTTTCACAACCCTACAAACTTTAAGCCTCAAATTCTTGACTAAATTTATCTAGAAAGATTAATCGACTCTTTTTTTTTTTTGTACTAGTTTTATTGATTTTGCTTTGGGATATCAATTTTCTTTTTGGCAACTTGGGATTTCATGTTTGTGACTTCATTTCTTCATTTTTTATTTTATTTTCTGGGAAAGGTTTTAGTATTTAAAATATATTTTTGGCTTGTAAATATTCTCAAAGATATTCCAGTCGGTTTTCATCTTTGAAGGTTAATTATTTAATTATAAAAATTAATGATTGTAATTACAATTTAATCTGTTCAAATTTTAATGTGATTAATTTAGTTGATTTTTTTGTGTCTCAACTATATTTTTAAAAATTATTTAATTTAATTTTTTATTTATAATAGTAAAAAGATTAAAAATTATTTAATCTCTCAAACTCTTAAATATATTTTATAATTTACATTATAGTTTTCAAACCAAAGATGATATATGTTTTAAAATCATATATAATATATAATATAAATAAAAAATTCAGAAAGGTTTAATCATAAAACATTAAATTATAAAATAAATATATTTTTCTTTTTTATTAAAAAATTTTGATAATTTTTTCAATCATATGTTATCTTTTTCTCCATGTGGGCCAAACTATTGGAAAATATGTTAGTCCGTGCAAAAGTCGAGTTGGCGTTAATCATGCGAGAATTATGAATTTGCATGGCAACCCAAAGACATTTCACTCCCATGTAAGCCAAAAAAGCCCAACGGAAATTTGGCGTCGTCAAACTTATTTTTGCACTGTATGCTTGACAATTGTGTATTCATTTTGTTTTTTATTTTTAAATAATATATAAAAATAATTATTATATTTTAAAATAATAAAAAATTACTTAATTGTAACTTATTACTATTTTTATTTTTTCTCTTCTTTCATTTTACATCACATACTTTATTTTATATTTTATATGATATAACATAATTTGAAAGATTAATAAAAAAATTTTTGAAAATGATTATAATATAAATATATTTATATATGTATATAAAAATCAAACTAATTGAAAATTAAAAATTTTTATGAATACGTGTATAAGAGAATATTGTAAACTATCTATATTACAATAGGCACCAATCATGTATAAATTTTTGTATTTAGTCATAATCTTAATAAAAATATATTTAATTTAATATATATTTTATAAATTAATATTTTATAAAAATATAAATAAACTGCTTGTGTGTAATGAGTTGAGTATTACATTTTTATATTTAATTTATGTAATTAAATAAGATTAATATATTAATTAAATATATTTATTTAATAAGCGGTTTTTTTAAATTTTTCATAAAGACAATTTTATTTAAAATATTATTAAATGTAAATACTAAATCTTATGATTAGAATTTCGGTAATGTTCTTATTTATTTGTTTATTTGGTATTAACAGAAGGACTGTCTTAAAGTACAGGAAAATGCCAACCTATCTGTTTTTTGGAGGAACCAATGATCGAAGTTCGCCTGAATTTTGTTACAAATGCATGTAACTTTGGAGCCCGACCCAACTAAGGACCCAGCCCAAACCATGTTGACATTGTAATATTCCTCGGTACATTTCATCATCTGACCAAAACCCAAAATAAGGTTCACTCAATCCAAGCACTTGATTCTGTATTTATAAAAAAAGGTCTTTAATCTATTTTAACATATGGATATGGAGATTACTTCTTCGCTGTCTGTCCTCATTCTAAAGTTCGTCTGAAGAAAAACATGAACGGAAAACAGTACTAAATTGTAAATAAAAACCAAATCAAAGGAGGTTCTACAAAACTACTGAATCATGCATATTTGTGGTACAAGACAAGAGCGAATAGAACTTTAAATTAAGCATAGGAGCAATGATTACGTACATATTTGTAATTCACGGGGCCAACCTTATAATTTATACAACTATAAAAAATGGCAAGAAACATGAACAAGAACAATGATTAAAAAGGCTAATTAATAGTTGGTGAAGGTTAATCATGGAAGATTGAAAACGAGGGATAGTAGTTGCAGTAACAACTAACAAACATGTAACAAATAAATGATAGTTATGAAAAACGCAGAGTTAGGACGGCCCGTTAAGCCCAATAGATGATAACTCTACCCAAGCTCTGTTTTCTCTATCTAATACGACAAGTGCAAGCACGCTCGTAGTATGATATCATACGGACTATTATACATTCTGAATATACACTAGTTGTATGTGTGCAGTACAAACGTACAGTTCGTGCAACATTCAGCAAGTATGTGTGGTTGTGTTTCTTCCTACTTGTACAAATTTTCTTGCTTTATGATCCATGTGATGTTTGGTTTGGGGATCAATCACAAAACATTAATTGTGTTTCAGTACGAGTTTTGTAATAGCTATGGTGTAGTTTTCACTAGTGAATAGATTATTATATGTGGATTTCGCTTATTTTCTACGTTATACTAGCTTTCAACAAGTTGACTTGATTTTGTTTACAACGCTAAACTCAACCCATTAATTAACTATTCAATATTTAAATTATATATTATGAATGGCTGTGACTTTAATTTCAAATAATTTAATTTAATCAACACTTGTTTATTACGATTATAAACAATTAACTATCCATTTAGAAGGAGACCGATTCAGTTGAGTTGGTTCTGCGTAATTTGAATCTCTTAGATATTGACTGTATAATTAAGTAATACTTTTACTTGGTATCATGGGGAACTAATCACAAGCTGATCGAAATATAAGATACGAAACTGTGATGCAATAAACTGAGTTTAATTGTGCTAAACTAGAGTTATACATTGCTCATATTTAATTGCCGTGTAGGTTGGGGGCTAAATAATACGTACGGTTGTGATCAAATTCAATGAATGGATAAGATCCATTGCCTTTCTCGAAAGCAGCATTTGATTTTGCATGAATTGTTGCTGTTTGGGTATGTTAGTGTCTTACTGGCGGTTTTACAATAAGATACATCCTCAAGCATGCCTGTCTCTTAAATTTATCCACGCAAAGAATATAGTTAGGTTACAATAGGCTTCGTTTGTGTTGGAATGTAATATACAAACAGAAAGTTCACCAGAAACATTTTGGGTTTCTACCGTTTGTCTTTGGGAGGTGAAACAGATTCTACTAATTAATTTATTTGCACAAAATATTTTTAGAAATAAAACTTAATGTAAACAAGCAGAAAAGAAGAAAGAATTTTTGAAGCAAGGAAGAAATTGATATAGTTTGTGAATTATGTAAAAGAAAAAGACAATGCAGCAGCAACACGAACAAAAAAAAGGCATAAAATGGAGGAAAAGTAAGAAATGTATATGGAAGGAAAGAGGGTGGGAGTGGAAAGAAAAGAATGCAGAAAGAGTGAGTGAACATGGAAAGGAAGGAGCAGAGAGAGGGAAGGGAAGGAAGAGCGGAAGAGCGGAAGAGCATCAGAGTGGTGTGGTTGTTAAGGGAAGGGGGTCCCACATCCACCCTCTCTCTCTCTCTCTTCCTTCCTTCTTATAAAGTTAGATGTAAAAGTATAATAATAATAATAAGACTACCCACTCAACTCTCTCCTCTCTTCTTTTTTGTTTTTTTTTTTTTTTTGAGAGGTAATTGCCATTCTATCTATCCCTTCCACCCTGGCATCCTCGTCCGTACTCTGTTCCCTTCCATAAGTTGATAGTTTCCTTCTCTTCTTTTCTTTCTCCCTCTCTCTCTCTCTCTCTCACCGCCTACCGTCTCATCCGGTCACCACCCTTCCTCGCACGTGCTATTTCCTTCACAAACTCTGCCACACGTGCCGTCTCCACCCATACAAACGCCCTTCTTTCTCTGGTGCAACAAATAAAAGCTAGAGAGAGAAACCACAGAGCCAATATATATATACGCAGATAGTGTGTGTGTGTGTGAGAGAGAGAGAGAGAGTGTGTGATGAGAGAGTTGATAAAAAGCATAAAAATTTTCTTGGTCCTTGAGGGGGTGTGGGTGTGGGTGTTGTAACAGTGGATGGGTTTACCCATCTCTCTCTCTTTCTCTCTCTCTGCGTCTCTATCTTGTCGTTTATTATTATTTTGCTGTGAAATCTGAAGTGAAGCATCAGTTCTGGGTGTGAGGCTTTTAAGTCTATTGGTATTTTGTGGCTTAAATCTGGGGAGATAGCGGCAAAATCCTATCTTGCACCGATGAGGATCCGGAAAAGACAGCCTCTTTTCCCTCTTCCCTCCTTCTCGCCGCTTCCCCTCTCAGATCCCCAGCTGATCAACCCCTCTCCGGTGGTGCAACTCAACGATATTCCTCCTCATCCTCTCCACTTAGATCATCCTCAGCCGTCTGATTATCCTCTCCCACCGATCGGCAAGCCAACCAAAGCCTCCGATGATTCCCCCGGGGAGGCTGGGCTACACGAGCAGCTCGCCAAGCAATACGGTTTGGTTAGTCAAATATTATTAACAGATAGCCATTCGATTTTTTCCTGTTTCTTTTTGAGCTTTGGATTGGATTGGATTGGGTGGGTTTGTGCAAGTGCAGTTTTCGTCCGATCTCTCACACAATTAATTAAGCACGAGGGAGGTTGTCAAGATTTGGTGTATATATATATGCCTTTGATTTTACACCCACTCTTTCTATGTGTGCTTTGCTGCAATTTTGCAGGAGCAAGATGGGAGAGGACGAGCAGAGAAGAAGGATAACGATCCCAGGTAAGAATAACAACAAAATAATGATTCCACATAAAATTACAAAAATATCTTCCTTCTCCATCTTCTTTCCTCAAAATTCTGGTGGTAGTAAAAAAAAGTTGAAAACATGGAGACCCATAACTTTGATTTTACCTGTCATCCAAAAAAGATTATTATTGCTCTTTTTTTAATTTAATAAAAATAGCAGGCACAGGAGGAAAATAGTACTGTTAGTGGAAATACTGTTGAAGTTGTTTTGTTTATTTTATTTTATCTTTTTTGAAAAAAAAAAAAAGGAGCTTGAGATAGCTGGGTAGCGACCACCATAACCTCCTATCTATCCGATCCTTTTTTCTTGGGCTCTAAATTGGCTTCACTACCATATGCTCGAGAGGTGCACTGGTATCACCCAAATGCTGGTCCCCATCTACATTACATCTTTTGTTCTTTCCTTGTTTACACCCCCACCCCCCTCTTCTCCCATTTATTTTTCATTCCTCTTTGGCTGTAAATTTTATGTATGTGGGTCGTCTGGGTCTGCTTTGTTCGCAGAAAAGGGAGCATCTTGGGTTCAGAAACAGTGGCTGATCTGGTACTCTCACCCTCAAGCTCAAGCCCTTCTAATCAAGGTTCACATTAATATTTCTCTATCAAATTATATATATATATATATATATATTATAAATATACATGTGGAGGTTGTTGAATATTTGTGGTGTGGGCAGATGGGAGATGGTATGAGGGAGAGAAGGCGATTCCATTGAAGAAACGAAGGGGGAGATTGGAGAGGATAAAGGTGGAGGAGGATGAGGAGGAGGTGGAGACGTCGCAGAATAGTAACAAGAAGGCGAAAACTAGGATGAAGACGAAGATGAACAAGAAATGCTCGAGGACGCAAAACGATGACGACCAAGATTACGAAGACGAGGAGGATGACGACAAGGACGACGAAGAAGAAGCAGGAGAAGAAAAGAAAGGAGAGGGAAACGTGGGGAGGAAGAGAGGTAGGGGTAGGGGTCGAGGAAGTACAGTGATGGAAGGGTCGAGGTGCAGTCGGGTGAATGGGAGAGGGTGGAGGTGTTGTCAGCAAACCCTTGTGGGGTACTCGCTGT
This sequence comes from Senna siamea, assembly GCA_031216115.1. Classification (NCBI taxonomy): domain Eukaryota; kingdom Viridiplantae; phylum Streptophyta; class Magnoliopsida; order Fabales; family Fabaceae; genus Senna; species Senna siamea. The sequence continues at coordinate 24,990,295 of CM062366.1, read as the reverse complement.
GTGAGCATCACTTGGGGAAGGGAAGGCTCAGGAGCATCACCAGTGTCAAAACACGATCTGTTCCCACCAATCATATTGCACCACCTCCTCCTTCTCCTCCTCCTCTTCCCTCATTATTCTCTCGAGTTTCTACTTCTTCATCGTCTCCTGATCATCAGAAGCATACTCAGTTTGATCATGCTTTGGGTAATAAGGGTGAAGACCACAAGGAGGCTGCTGTGATTATCACCAAAAAGAGGATGAAGCTTGGGGTCGTCAAAGCACGCTCCATAAGCAGCTTGCTCGGACAAACTACCACCCAAGTTGCTGTAGCTCCTCACAATGATAACAAGTAAGGCAGTAGCTACTTGATCAGTAATATATATATATATACACGAAAGATTAAGCTGAGCTGTGCACAAGCTATTATTATTATTTCATGTAACCAAGTTTTAATATATACTAGACCTCGTCTTGTGATTGGGTGCAACACTGCTTTTAATTCTACTAGTAGCTTTCATTCCCCATGTGTTTCGTACTTAGACCATCGGTTTTTTCATGTTTGTGTTGTTCTTTGTTTCCACTCTCTCTCTTTCTGGGTTGGGATGGGATTATTATTAGTAAAGTATTGGACTTGGAGGCACTGTATGTTTTGCAGCTGAATCCAATATTTAATATTCATACACGCACTCGATTAAATTATCCAACGGTTTTCTTAGTTTCCCAGTGGACTGGATCGCCACCAGTCCACTGTGTCCTTTGACCAAGGAAACAACTACAACTCTAGCTATCACGTGAAACATTGTTTGTTATAATAAAGAAAGCAAAAATTTTAATGAAGATGGTTAATTTCATCGTTTCATCGTCAAGTCAACAACACAGTATGGTTTCAGGCTTTCAGCATTTGCACCTTCCATTTACATACAGTGAACAGGTATTAGCAAATCGTGGCAAGTTTTTAAATTTAAGAAAATAAGTTCGTATATATAATTTCAAATGCTAACGGTCTAATATCGTATTGGGGTTGCGGTTATTAACAGTTGAAGACAGATGGCATTTATACTTGTAATATTTGCAGTCTGCAATACAGGGATCATGCATCTGTGATCGAATACGTGTTTCAATGAATTGGACCCGAACCCCATTAATTCAGTAATGTTATTGTCACACTATCGTTTTTCTTTTCAAATAGCAATGAAATGTTGATGATCATATATGTAGAGTGAAAATAAGATCAGAAATAGTGTAAAAAAATATGGAAATGTACTAGCTTAGGTTGTTTGTGTACGTTCATTGAGTGGTTTTATTCTGAAAGGAGGGCAGGTTTTGATTTAGATGGATCGACTCGATCCCTCTTTCGTTCCTTTTCTTTTTTTCTTTCGCATGACATGACATGCATACGGTTCTTGCTAGTTGCTACGCACTACACGACGCGACCCCATATATAATTGTTTACCCTTTTATATCTGCATTTGTATTACATACGGCTTATCATATTAATTAACATTAATGGTTTACGAGATTGCGATCCATGCTGATTCTAAATTTTCCAAAGATGGTGCTTTAAATTTCTCGTTGATCAGAATTACGCTTAATTGTCTGTGTCAATATACAATAAACAATTATGTCTAAAGAAGTGAAGAAAGCAAACTTTTGTGGTAGGACGAAAGAAAAAGAAATGGATTAATTGACAGTAGAAGTAAAGATGCATTCAACAAGGTAAAGTTTTGCTTGAATAAGTTGTTGAATGAGAGCGTAGACCCCATGATATATGTAGGTTGTGTCATTAACAAATAATCACGCGCATAATTTAATCCAAAATCACGCAGGGTTATATATGAATCAACATATTTACTTAAATAATGCTATGTGTATATATCTAGCACGCGAGGATGAAAAGGTTTGTAATTGTAATTGTAATTTTGTGATGGAAAAATGTAGTAAATCTAATTATATTTGGTTAGGAGAAGAAACAAAAAAACTTTATACATAAGTGAGCACAGTTCGACAGCACATGATAATGAGATATTGTGAACTAAAATCTGATTTACTTTATAGTTTGAGGCAGCGAGGTGCGTCCTTTGGCAGTAGTTTCTAAGAAAAAGTTGAGGACGTGATCCCTCGACATGGGTCAATTGGTGCATAATGAAGGTAGGCCCCTACATATATGGCACTACAGTAATGCTCAGTAGCAAATTCTCTACCATTGAAATGCAGAATTTTCAACCTGTCTAAATCAATAAAGTTGGGTTTGGTCAATGTTGTTTTGATGGCATTTAGTAACATAGTAGATATATATATATATATATATATATATATTTATATAATATTCACGAGTTTAATTTCTTCTATATATCTCTTTTCCATATTACGAGAAAGTTGATGATGATGAGCACAACAATAAGAGAAACATGCCCATGTATGTTTGGCCTTTATTAAGAATTTTATAACCACCCTTACAATGCCATTGGCTGTCTTGTTACGGTTTTATACCCATGGAAAAGTCTATGCATATATCGCAATTTGGTGTTTCTGGATGATAGATAAACATTGTTGTAGTATTCCATCTCTTTCAAAAGCTTGTCTTGGAATCTCCTTTACAGAACTTTTTGGTATAGCGATCTTTGCCCTTGATGGGTAGGTTTGGGGATGACAGCTCATAAGAATTTCCTTATCTTTTTTCGGCAATGACGGGATTCTCATGTATTCCATTCTACTGCAAATTAAAACCCCATATCTATCTATGTTTGTTTCACTCCAACTAAACCAACCCCACTATTAATTTACTCACCAATACATACATATCCTATTAATCTCTTGGTGTAATACACATGAGGTTTGCGTGATTCCATGCTTAATTTATTGTTTGTGTTATGGGTAATTGATTGTATGTATGCTACTATCTAACAACATGCTTTGATTTGATTCTTCAAATTCAGGCCTTTGGTTTTCAACTCTTGTTTTCACTTTCTTTGAGTCGGGCCTTTTAGTAAGGATCAACAAAAGCAAATGGATGTGATAAATAGGACGCTACAGTATTCCTCCTTCAACCCACCCAAATGACTTTCAAACCGTTCCTGTGCTTTTCATTTATATATATAAATATATATATATCTTTCTTTTTTTTTCCTTTTTGTTTTTCTTTTGGAAAAAAAAAAACAAAAGAGAATCTATTATTTGCTGAAAATCAAAATTCAAGTTTTGTAAAGTTACCACTTAATATTTCTTCTATAATGATATTTCTTTATAAACATACGTAGCAGATTGTTGAGGATGGAGGTATAGACTATAGAGCCCGTATCACGTACGGCACTTTGATACAAATCACAAGAATATCATGATTTTCCCCCAATTGCCTGGGAGCCTCAACCTACGTAAAATGGCGGTATATATATGTATGTATGTATGAATGTATATATATATATGTATGTACGTATGCAATTTATATATTGCGTTTTGGTTGCTCTATCTCTGGGATTCTCATTTATGTATGCATGTTGAGTGGCTGTTGAACCAGAAATGTTAAGATTTGTGTAATAATATTGAAACGTGGAAGGTGAGCTTATAAGCACGTACGACATAGGAACAGAAGAAGGTAACTAAATCCTGTCATATACGGAGGAAAGACTTGAGAGGGAACTGCATATAAGATTGATAAATAGTTGAATAGTATAGCCAATTGTTGATGAAGTGGATTAAGCAATGTTATTATTGGTGGAATTAAGGGGTTAATAAAGGTAGCTTTTCTGGAGTCTTGGCAATTAGCGTGTATGTCTGTCCACTAGTGATCGAAAAGAGAGAGAAAGAGGGGCCCAAACAGCAAAGCCACTCTTGCCATCCTTACCCACTTACATATAATATAACATATTCACTCGCATGTGCCTAGGCGCCCCACCAATCAAACACTCAAGTAACAAACCCATATATATATGTATGTATATGGCATTTCTAATCATCTATCTTAGTACTCTTTTCGCTCTTTTTTCTTCTTTATATTTAAGTAAATATAAAAATCTCCAAAATTAAATTGGTATTTTATATATATATTCCATTTTGAGGGGAAAAGCAAGCATGCGGCCACCACAGCCACCGGTAAAGGACGTTACAAGTTGCAAACGAATTATAGAATATGGGTGTTGAGGTCATGGCCAGGCTGGTGCGTAATAACGGAGAGCCACACACATTTTGGGGATTGAATTGCAGCTCCTTAATGATGCAAATCACAATCATTTGATAATTGATTCATCTTTCCCCACCAGAGGACCCCACCCCACCCACAGTCTCTCTCTATTTAGTTTTCATGTTTTTTTTAACACTGCAGAGATCATCTGGTTGTATATATAACCACTATTGTTTCAAAGGCAGATTTTGAAATGGTAGGTCTCGCTCTCTCCTTCCTAGCTAGCTCTCCCATGCCTAATCTTTCATTCTACAATGATGACACAGATATTTGTGATTATATATATATATACACACACACACAGATATATTACATAGCTGAGAGGGCGCAGAAAGTACGTTATAATTACTGATCCTTCGTTGTTTCTCGCGCGGAACAGAACAATATCTGTAAAGAAGAAGAATTTATAATTATATTATGAATGTTGGTGAATGATGATGATAATAGCTAGCTAAGGAAGATAAGAAGCACGTGACGTGATGCCTTCTCGCATAATCATCAGTTCAGTAATTGCTTTGTATGTAATTATATTGCATATATATAATAGTACTGCCTCGTTAACATCTGTGGACAAGTGACTCTGAAAAACCATCACATATCCAAGGGAATAGATATATACATATATGTATGGGACCCTAATAGAGATAGTTAGCTGGGCTTGATGGGAAATGCCAAACCCATATTAATTACCATCTTTGGATTGTAGCTGAGTGCTATAATTAATTTGCAGCTGCATATTTGTCCTGCTCCTTAGCTGGCTTCACCTTAACCACTTAACGCATCCCATTGTTGCCTACCCATCTCCTCTATGTCCTCAATCCTCATTCCTCATAGGCTATATAATACACGTACCGAGGTAATGGCGTAACAATACTATAAATATTTGCATTCTTTAATACTTATGTCTAATGGTTAATTAATTAAGTAATCACCACAGATATCTTGTACTACTTATTAGGTTGGTGGCTGGAATTGGCACTGATTCATTCTTCGGATACTAGGAATTCATTTAGACGTGCATGGTCCACCTAACTACTACTGGGTGCTGCCTCAAGATAGTTTTGATCATTTTTGGTCAGCTTAATTACTTCAACTATTAGTATTCTATAACCGATGGCAATGATAGACTGGTAGTGGTATTTTTTCTTTTTTTTTTTTAAAGAAAAAAAAAATAATGAATGATATGCTTAGGGCCGCAGGAAATGCCGTGAATATAAATATAGTACGGCTTTTATGCCTAGAATTTGCGGAGAGTACTGTAGTGTACAACAAAATAAACAGTGGTCTCTTCAAACTGGACAATGCAAACGCCACAATACAAAATACTGGTGCTGCTTGCCCATCATTTAGCAATTTGTTTGTATCCACGTTGGACGTCAAAGACTGCGTTAAATTTATACATACATACATACATACATCCACTTTCCAAAATTTTGTACCTTGACCAAAAGTTTTCTAATTTTTTAAAAATTGATTCTATCAATTTTAAAGAGATATAAACACATTGTGTATGGGGCTTTATCTCTTGCAAATTTCTAGAAAAATAATTGAGAGAAAAAGAAAAACAAACGGAGGAATGTGTTCGTGTCTGGGTATAGGCTGCCGTAGCTAGCAGAACCTTTAGTGGAATTCGTAGCCGTTTAGACCAAATCAATAAAGAGCCACTTTGGATGCTGTACAGTACTAATCTTATTTTTTTATAACACAAGGGGAGCGGGGCTTCAAACTTGAAACTGTTTGTGACCTATTCACATTTTTTCATTGCTAAATCGCATCTGGTATTTTTACTTTTACAATAGCAACTTTGATAAAGTTTTTGCCATTTGCAGTAAATTGACAAAAGCAAAGTCAAAATATTCTCAAAAGCTATTAGAACGAAGACCATGCATATATGGATTCGATCAGTGACAGTCAGCAACAACTTGAAACCTGTTCGTCCACTGTTGAACAAAGACAAAATGGAGGAGGGTCTCTCTTCCATTTTCGTCATATAAACTCGTTCAAACTAGATAATAATAGTGTTTAAGCTACAGTAGTAAACTTGATGTGTAGTTGCAAACTTTTCGTGTGTTTCAAGCAGCGCTCTATTCCTGCGAAACTCACTACCACATTTTTCTGTACTAGAGGCAGCAAGACAGGCACTTCCTCCAAACTGAACGACTTTTGTATTTGTCCTGCAAGATTTACAAATAAATGCAATCTATGACATAAGCTCCTAAACATGCATGTAATAGTCTCCTTCTTTCCAGTAATCCAGTCTACAGAGCAATGGAAATAAAAGTGAATGAAAATATTTTTTTTTGGAAATGTGTATATGCAGAGTTGGAACTTACTGTGTCTGAGTTGGTGTTTGTGTGTTTTAAGGCTCTCTGGCTCGATTGCCCAAAAGTACTGGTACGCCCTCCATTTAAGAGTGATGCACTAATCATCCTATTCGGTTGCCCCGCCTCATTGCATGAATTGAAGCTTGGCCAATTAACAACACCAAATGGTTCTTTACCTTCTCCAGAATTGCTTATCATTCTATTTGTTCCTTGAATGACACTCACACCTCTTGTTCCCGCATATGACTTTGCCAGGTCTATTGAAAAACAGGCCTCACTGAATTGATAACTTAAGGGTGTACTTTCAGAAAGCGGGGTCAATTTATCTCTAAGCGGTGTTCTTTCTTCTAAATTTGCTGAATTTCTAGCAGGACTTGGTTCTGTTCCTTGTAACTCAACAATTTTCTTCTTCTTCCCACTTTCTCTTGGACTTGATACTCTCTTATCCCATCCAATCACCGTACTACCAAAACCATCTTGACCATTGACCCTTCTCACGCCCCCACCAATTTGCTGTGCAATCAAGTGCACGATCTCAGATACTACGCTACTACTACTATCACTCGTAGCACTCGTAATTTTTTTTAACAGAATGTTTGATTGTGAGAAGGATGGATGGCGAATTGAGTGGGGCTCTAAATTTTGAATGGCACAAGCTAGATGTATATCAAATTCACACAAGTTGCATCTGTAGAGCCAGCCGTTATAACTGGGTTTCTTGCACAAGTCACAGAAGAAGTCATAAGGAGGCGAAAATTCAAGCTTGAGATTGTGGGGATGGTAGGTAATTGAAAGGGAAATAGGGAGGGCAAGACAGAAAGTATGAAAGTAGATGCTGCATTCAGCACAGTGGTAGGAGAAGGTCGTGACATGGTGTCCACAGGCCAAGCAGTTAAGGGCGTCTTTGGTAGGTCCAGGGAATGATCGTATAACAAGGAGGACTAGATCGTGGGTAGAATGAGCAGGATGATGAGTTATGATGGGCAATTTGTAGCAAAAATAGTGAAGACAAAATTTGCAGGATTTACAGCTGTAGTAGGTCTTACCAGACTCCACATTTAGGTTGCAGCCGAAGCAGTTAGTGTTTGGTGTGGGAGGTGAAGTGGTAAGTTCCAAAGGATGTGGATGGCTGAAGTGGAAAACATCAAGGTCCGTTTGCGGTGATCCCATCTTCTCTTTTTTGGTGAAACTATTTTAACTTGTGTTTTTCTTTATTTATAGAGTATTAGCGTTAGGTTAATAGGTTATGTGAAATTTCAATTGAAAGCTGTTGCATCGATTTCCAATCGTCTGTCAAAGCTCTCACGAGTTGTCTATAAATATAATATAATTATATATGTATGTGGCTCCCTAGTTCCTGCCTAGTTCTTGGGATTTTCGATTGTCAAACCGAGACATAAATGTAGACAAAAGTCACAGCTATGTTAGAAAGATTCTCACATTTCAGCCGGCTACCGCATCCATCTTCAAGGATGTATTTAACAATTTTTGAAACAAATCAAATTAATGTTTTCAGGGTGCCTTATCTGCTAAATTATTCTAGCTTTAAAACAAAAAAAATGAATTATTCATCAATTTTTGTAAAAGCCTACTTTATATATAATAATAAAAAAAGAATGCAAATAATAAATAAAATCCAATCAGAGACAAAAGAGACTTGAGACATCTCAGATAAAAAACCCTTGGAAAGTGATAGGTGGATGACAAATATTCAACTAAATGTGTATGGGTGGGTAAGAGCGTAGTTGTCGTCTGATAGTAATGGACGAGGTGCACGTAAGGTGTGGTAAAGGACAAGGCCACATCCAACAACGCACGTTCTATCTACATTCCATTTGCCAAGGCTATGCCTATACTTTATGTTGTGAAGGACGAGGGGACCATAACCCAAAATCAATATATTAATTAATTAAGCATATTTCTTCGCGGTGATGCCTCGTCAATTACTAGGTAAGGCCAATGAAAATACCAGTGTGGGGTCCATTAATTAATCTTTTAACTCCACATATATTTATATTTTTATCCTTCGCTTGCATAATTAGTAAGCGTAGGTTTTGTAATTAACTATCACTCATATTGAATTCTCCGAACTCTAACAATGGCTAGCTATATACATACTTTTAAAACCCCCCAGCCGGACCGACAATAAATATTTTTGTCCCTGAGAGACCTTTTTTGGTCCAACAAATTTAGAGTCATTGTTAATTTCATTTTAAATACTTAATTTGAGTTAATTTACAATCATTAAAGCACGTTTAATTGCTTATATAATACTTATTTTAGTCCTTATAAATGTAATTAGTTCTATAAATTCACATTCCTATAAAAAAACAAGATAAGGTTATGAGATTAGGTAGTGTGATATTTTTAGAAACAATATACAATCTACCTTAAAATGTGTAATAAGGGGGGTCAATTGTTTACAAATAACATGTCAATTTTTATTAATCTAATGAAAGGAGTTAAAATTTAAGATGATATTAAAAATTTTGGTATATATGTAAGATTAAATGCACCTAACAAAAAAATTTGGAATCAAATTAACAGTAATTCCAGTTTTTCCAAATAAAAAAAAACCTTTCTCTTATTCTCTGTCTTGTCTTTATTACTCTCTGTATCATCAATGTTTTATAATTAAATTAACATACGTAGTTACGTATGGTTTACATTTAGGATTTCATCATCACATATTACATTAAGAGGTGAATTATATTTCATTTAACAAATGTAATTGGTTATTCTTTTCATAGTATAATGCGACTCTGATTTAATAGTAACACGTACGCTAATGACGGAGTTATACACTATTATAGGATTTTGAATTTTTTAAAATTAAAAAATAATAAATTTATTTATAGTTAAAGAGATAAAAATAAATAAATGACTCAAATACTCATTTTAAATAGATTAAAAATCAAATAATTTTTTTATCTCTTTCTAATTTAAAAAAATTTATTATTTCTTAATTTTAAAAGATTTGGACCCGTATTATAGCTATATAATAATATTTATTGTATAATTTAATTTAGCAAATATAAATATGGCCAAGGAACTCCAGATAACATTATAGGAAAAAATTTAACTATAATTTTTAATTAAAAATTGATATGCAAATAATTTATACAATTTATTTATTTTATAATTAGTTTTTTTTTACAAAAATTTTATACACCTTATTTTAATTAAAAATTTAATAACAAAAATATAAATAACTTTTATGTGTCTCATTTTGTTGCAATGTCGTGCATGGACTAACCAATAATCATGCTAAGTCATTCATTTTGATTTCTTGCGGAGTAAGCGATTATTAGGAAGGATTGAGCGTTCCAAACGCTTACCAGTTACTCAATAATCGAATTGTGTCTCATTCCAAACGTTTACCAGTTACTCAAGAATCGAATTGTGCCTCATTCCAAACGTTTACCAATTACACAAGAATCGAATTTGATGTATAATATAAATGAATGTATAATTAAGAAATAAAGCATAAATGGAGAAGATTGAGCATTTCAGCCACCCGCACCCATTGGTGTTGAAGGAGAAGCCCAGCAATGAAGGAGGTCAAGGTCAACAAGTACTGTTGTGCTCTGGTTGCGAACAAGCAATTTCAGGCCCTTGTTACTGTTGCACCTATTGCACCTATGTCCTTCACAAATCATGTGCCACACTTCCACCCCAGTTGACCCACCCTCACCATCCCCACCCTCTCACTCTTCTTTCATCTTCCCCTTATCCTGGATCTAATGCATACATTTGTAACATCTGCAGCAAACGTCGCAATCACAACAACTTCGTTTACCATTGTTCTCTTTGCCAATTTGATCTTGACATGCCCTGTGCTTGGGCTTCTCTCTCCACTCTACACCCACCCCTTTCACACCAACAACCTCATCTTTTCAAAGACTTCTCGCCTCATGACCATGCTTTAATGCTTGTTGATCAACAGGAACAGAGTCTACAATACGCTGACAAACTCTGTGATGCCTGCATTCGACCCATCACATCTCCTCCCTTGTTTGCTTGTGTACAAAATTGCGGCTTCCTTCTTCACTCAGATTGTGCTGAATTACCCACAACCAAACAGCATGCATTTCACCCACACCCCCTAACTCTTTTCCCAAAGGCACCTCATCTCGATGGCATTTATAAGTGCGATAGCTGTAAATTCCCGAGCAACGGGTTTGTGTATCGGTGTGAAGAGTGTGAGTTCGACCTTGATGTTTGTTGTGGTCTCCTTCAAGAGAAAACTGAGCATGAAAGTCACAAGCATCCACTTGTCCTACGCAAGTCAAGCATTGAGAGGATATGCAAATGTTGTAATCTTGGGTCGAAGCATGTCCTTGTATGTGAAGTTTGTGATGACTTTGCTATCGATAGTAGATGTGCTACGCTACCATCTAGGGCGTGGGCCATGTATGATAAACACCCTCTGAAGCTAACGTACGGTGTGGAAGGACATTTGGGAGAACAAGAGTGTGTAATATGCAAAAAGAAAAGGAGTCCGCAGGAATGGTTGTACTACTGTAAGGAATGTGACGTGGGTGCTCACACGTTTTGTGTTTTTGATAAGTCAAGGCATGTGAAGTTTGGAGGGAGATTCAAGTATGATAACCACCATCACCCTCTTACATTTGTGGAAGGAATTAAGGAGAAGGCTGTTGCGTGTGGTGCGTGTGGAAAAGGAAGAGGATTCGATGGTTGGGCATTGGAATGTGGGGAATGCTACTTCTGGATGCACCGAGAAGGACAGTGTTTCTTGGAACAATTTATAGGCAAGAGTGAAAAGTTCTGGAATCTGTCAGGAACCGCGAGGGATAAGTACGTCTCCAAAGTATTTGCCTCCACGTTTTAATTAACATATAACAGTTTGGTGTCAAATGTCAATCACTCTGTATTCTACTTCAACCATACTCCTCCAATATGTTAAATTAATCTCTAGTTCATTACATGTTTAAACATTCAATGTTCAATGTTATCTATCCAATGGGTTTGATTTCAAATTAAGTGCCTTGCTTTGAATAGTCTGTTTACCACATGCTTCTTGTCAAGTCCAATCACATGCGTACTTGCAGTGGCAATACGCAGCTATCGGATTCTCTTCTTCTTCTAAGTGATTCCTTCGACCAGTTTCACTCTTGATCCTATGACTCGTCATCAGCCTCTCAACTTCAACTTTGGGCAAGTCAATGACCATTGAACGCCATATCTTTAAATATAGTAACTCTTTATAGTGAACAATTAATCATATAATTCTGTTCCCATCCAAATTAAAGAAGCAAAAAAATGAACACAAATATAATTTACTTTGTATCAGTATATTAATTAATTAGAGTTTCTTCATCCTTTCTTTACCATCAAAAGGTTACTACCATTCTTCTTTCCATTTCTTAAACGGCAGAAGAGTAATACATTAATTCCCCCTAGCCTTCATACAACAAATCATGGATATATATTCCATTATTCCAATGTCAATGACTTTCCTCGGTTTTTTTAAGCTTATAGTTCTAGGAAAGCCTCCTTGAATTTCAGCAAATGCAACTTGCTATCAAGGAAATAGGACAATTTTATTTTCCTCGCGTCCAGAAATTCAAATTCGAACGACACCATTCAAGTGATGACACCAGACACAGACAGCACAGGACCTGCAGGTTCTAATAGAAATATCTTAAAGACTCAAACTTGTGTGGAATGGTCTTGTAATGTAAAGTGCAGAGTGCAGACAATTCAACTTATGCTTTCAATGATGGTCCCATGACCTCTTCCGTAGCTGAAGTGTTTAGCTTTCATAACAACCCCCGGGACTTGTCTTCCGAGCAAGTCCCTAAATGGTTAAAATGTTTTCACCGTTAAATCTATGTTAAAAAAATTATAACCTTATTAATAAGATGTTAAAGCGAGAATTGCTAAATAAATGTAATGATAACAAATTTAACTTTTCAAAAAAAAATTTAAATTTCAAGAAATTAAGTGTTTACGATTCGAAATTCTACTTTCTCTCTCTCTCGTCTTATTCCACTATCGTAGATATAGACTAGGAAACTGCGTAAAGTAACATATTGAGAGATAAACACAATAAAAAGTTTGAGATAAAGAATTCCCAGAACCCGGAAGAAGAAAAAGATACCAAAGAATGAGTAAAAATTATACAAAAAGGGTACATAAAATAAACAAGAACCATTAAAGAGGGTGGTGGCTTGACTAATTAATCAATTCCACATTCAATACAGTAGCGGAAGGTGCAAGACGATTTTGAATTTTTAAATTTAAAAAATAATATATTTATCTAAAATTAAAAAAAAATAAAAAAATTCACACCAATAAAATTTATTAAATTAAATATTTTTTTTTATCTCTCTTTAAATATAAAAAAATATATGTATTTAAAACATCAGACGAATTTCTCAAAAGCAAATGGGCAGATCGGCATTGGCCACACTTTTTGAAAAGGCAATTTCGGAGGCTGGAAAGAATGCCCATTTTCCTTTTTATTTTTAGCAACTATATATATTTACTCATTCATTCACTTGTTATTTACGCATAGATGATTACTCCACAATGGCAAATAAATAAAAGAAAGAATAGTTATTTTTAAAAAAGCACTATCACCTTATTGTGTTAATTAATTTCAACTATTAAGTATTAAGATATCAATACTTGCTTTTAAAAGGTACATACAATTTTAAAAGGAGAAATAATTTTATCGATTTCAATCTAAAAATTTAATATAAAAATAAAAATAATATACATGTAATTAAAATTAGTTGTTAATAAAAAATTGAATTGCTAACCAATTTTTTAATCTATATTATTTTCTATTTTCTATAGTAAATTTTTTATATGTGAGAAATCCTTCTATAATTTGATAAATTCAAATAATTTTATGGACTATATATAAATCATAAATAAATAGTTAAATCATTTAATAACTCATATTATTAACATAAGATTATGCGTGTCTTTAGTCTGCTATTATTTGATCCGTTTGATAACATTTTTTAAAAATTATTTTTAATTTTTAAAAACAGAAAAAATATTTAAATAATTATTTTTAATAAAAATAAAAAATAAAATATATATTTTAAGAATAAAAAACACAAAATAATAAAAAAATATTTTAAACTTTAATTTTTTAAAATATAAAAAATACAAAAAATAAGTCTTTTACTAATAACACATATATATAAATATATAAAAACAAGAAAAATATAATTTTTTAAATTAATTTTTATAAAATAATTCTAAAAAATAAAATAACATTTAATTTCCTTCCTGGAATCCGTTGAGTTGACGAAAGCTACCTTATTCCTGTCCCTACACGTTATTCTTGGATGTATAGTGTTGACTGTGAATTTTAGTAGTCCAAAATAATTTATAGATTTATATTAGATAGTTTCTTCTAATTAAACATCAACGACGGACACATCAACGATCAGTGTACACAATTTCGCATGAAACGTGTTTTCGGCAGACAAGTTCATATACTAGATTTTCCTGCGCCGGTTAGTATACGTCAATTTGCCCGTTAAGTATTGAGAATAAAGCTTAAAAAATCTGGTGACTAAGTCTAAGTTACATAAAAATCCACCCTCACTTCTTTTATTCACGTTATCTTTGGTACTGCCTACTCCCTAGTCCTTACCATCAACTTCGCCTTCACACAGACAGAGACAGACACGGACACCATCCGCAGGCTGTAACTAGGTAAGTTCAACTGTTCAAGCTCAGGAATTTGGAAGCAATACTTTTTTAGAATGATTCCCTACAGATATATATCCATAGAAATAATTAAAGCAATATATCACATGCAATATTATTCCACCATTTAATAATATTAAGAAGTCAAAGACGTGGAAGCCTCCTCCAATAGAAAACTTGGTCTATTTTAGATGACAGTATATGTTTCCTAGCTAGTCCTTACAAACAAGGAGGATTGATAAGCCGTCTTCAACCTCTTTGGTTAAAGTTCACCTTGTCTGCGTTAATTTCTAGTACCCACAAATTAAGGCCATCCTTGGCAGTTTCATGAGTAGAAGCAATGCTCATTTCTTGGGTAGTCAAGTCTCAATTCCTAGCAGTAATCTTCAGTATTGTTGCCCTTATTCAAGTTAGCTGCTTTTCCTTCGATTTCCGAAGCTTCCAACCAACGGATGAAGATGAATTAATTTTGAGCAAAAACTCAAAAATATACTTGGATGCTATCCAAGTAACCCCTGATATTCGTGGTGAAATAGTCAATTATTCTGGACGTGTTTTCTACCGAAGGCCATACAGACTCTGGAGCAAGAGCAAAAACCAAACTGCTGCGTTTAATACCACCTTCGTGCTCAATATCGGGCCTCAAACTTCCCCAGGAGGTGAAGGCTTGGCTTTCATATTGACTGGAGATACCAATCTTCCTGAAAACAGTGCAGGGAAGTGGCTTGGCATTGTGAATTCTACAACCAATGGCACTTCTCAAGCAGGGATTTTGGCAGTAGAGTTCGACACAAGAAGCAACTCTGAGGAAGACGGCCCTGACAACCATATTGGTGTCAACATCAATAGTATCAACTCCATGAAACAAGTTTCATTGACAAACTTGGGTGTCAATGTTTCGTCGGCTACTAATGTAACCATGAGAATTCAGTATGCTGAAGATATATTATCTGTTTTTGGTTCCATGAATGGAAGTGCTGACATGAAGACTCTGTTAATTTCTCCAATTCTAAATCTATCTGCGTATCTCCCAGAAGAAGTTTTTCTGGGTTTCTCGGCTTCAACAAGTAACTATACAGAGCTGAACTGTGTAAGAGCATGGGAATTTAACGGCACCTATATTGCAGATGATAATCAAGAGCTATTGTGGGTGTGGATCACAGTTCCTGCAATGCTGATTATCATAGGAGGGTTGGTCTTTTTCTTGCTTTGGAAAAGGAAACGCAGAATGCAGAAACCAGAGGATGCGTACCCGAGAATAGAAGATCAGATTCAAAGCTCCTCTATGGCCCCGAAGAAGTTCCGACTGGGGGAAATCAGAAAAACGACAGGCCGATTCAGTGCTCAAAACAAGCTTGGGGAAGGTGGCTTTGGAACTGTGTATAGGGGGATCTTGGGAGGTAAGGAGATAGCTGTGAAGAGAGTCTCCAAGGATTCACGTCAAGGCAAGCAAGAGTTCATAGCAGAGGTGACTATAATTGGCAGCCTTCATCACAAGAATCTGGTGAAATTGATAGGCTGGTGCTATGAGAGCCGAGAACTCCTCCTTGTCTATGAGTTCATGCCTAATGGGAGCCTAGACAAGTACCTCTATGATGATGACAAGTTTGGGTGCAAAGATGGATCAATTCTAAGCTGGGGACGCAGACGCAGTGCGATATATGGGGTAGCTCAAGCACTAGACTATCTTCATAACGGGTGTGAGAAAAAGGTGCTTCACAGAGATATAAAAGCCAGCAATATTCTGTTGGACTCAGACTTCACGGCCAAGTTGGGAGACTTTGGACTGGCTCGAACCATTCAGAAAAGAGACGAAACTCACCACTCCACAAAAGAAATTGCAGGAACACCCGGTTACATGGCTCCGGAGACCTTTCTTACCGGCAGGGCGACTGTGGAGACCGATGTGTATGCCTTTGGTGTTGTTGTATTAGAAGTTGTGTGTGGAATGAGACGAGGGAATTTGCATACCCAGATGGACGACTATAGGAATAGCATTGTGTATTGGGTGTGGGAGCTTTACGGCAAGGGAAAAATACTAGCTGCAGTGGATAATAGGATAAGAAAGGAAATTAAGAAGGAAGAAGTGGAAGTTGTACTTGTTCTGGGGTTGGCCTGTTGTCATCCAAACCCACACCATAGGCCCTCTATGAGGACCGTGATGCAGGTTCTCACAGGGGAAGCAGCTCCACCACTAGTAGCCAAGGAAAGACCTGCTTTTGTGTGGCCTGCCATGCCCCCTTCCTTCAAAGAACAAGTGGATAACTCTATCACAGAGTCCCAAGTCACTCCCTTCTTAGGAGACTTGGAAGTCACTGGCAGATGAGTCATTTGCCAAGAATTTGATTTAAAGATATTTATTTTGGCTGTGTGGGTTGATAATTAAGATTATTCTAGTTAGTTTGGATGATTAGTGTATCAACTGCTATTTTCTGTAGATGACTGGGTTAGTCAGTATGGCACCAAATAGTATTAGGGATGCCCGTTATGTTTGTCTATGTATGAATAATCTTATAGAAATTGCCCAGAATTTAGTTTCATCCACCAGATTCCTGCCTTTTTTATAAACAGCAAATCCATCTCCTGGCCTAATGACCATCGATTTAAGTATGTTAACCATCACTTTCCATTTTTCCAATCCTATGTAATAATTCAGGAATTCAATACTAGTACGATCCGTCAACAACTAATTATCCATGCGCAAAGCCAATGCTAAACATATACGAGAAAGGGACAACTCGTTAAATTGGCTGGCAAACAAAAGCTAGTAAAATTGACATGTGATAACTCAAAATTACTGATCCCTTCTAAAAAAAATCATGTTTCTATCCCTTCACCAGTAATAAACAATGACAAGTGACAACCATATCAAATGAAATCCTGAGCTATGGCCATTTGCAGAAGACCTCAAGAAGAGCTCAGACACTATCAATCTGCACCGTGAGGTCATGCACACCTAAATCATGGTATAGAACATGCAAAAATCCAAGTATTGACCGATCATCCATACCCTTCACCTGTCATTTTAATTTACTAAAGTCAAACTACATTGAAACTCTTCAAAAACAAAAAAAGCATGACATACCAAAATAGAAAAGGAGAAAGAAAAAACTAAAGAGCAGTTTTCATGTGAATATTTTTTAATCACGAAATAGCATATAGATATTTTTTACAACTCAACACCTCATGTATGTGATAGAAATAAGATGGATAAAACAAAATTGAAGCATCTAAATAGTTATATGTTGTATCCAAGTACACTCCCAGTTTTCATTCTTCGAAGCACAAGCTAAGTAATAGTAGCTGCCCGAGGGAAAGGATTCAAATAATAGACTACCTGTAAGGAGATTGAACCAACAACATGACCAGGAACCAATTTCCAAAAGCGAGCTTGAGAAACTACCAACACCTCTTCCCGAGCCATAATCTGAACAAAAGAAAAAAAAGGATTTAGACACTAACAAAAAAGGAATATGAAGATTAACACACCAACAGGTGTATTCATTTACAAAGGCTAAAGAACATACAATAGAGAGAAAAATATACATCTCACCCCCATCCCACCAGGGATTGGATCTGTTGAACAAAGAATGAATAGGCATTTTTGTGGTAAGTTCCACATGTAGCTTTGCCAACTATTATACAACACATAAATTATATCCGTGTACAACTTCAAGGTGAGATGATCAGGAAAATGCCTGATTACGGAGAAATTTGGTAAAGTCAATGCATTTTTAGCTGGGTTGAGAAATAGAAACTGATGTTTAAGGAAAACTTTGCTGGCTTATGTTTAATTTTTAAGTTTAACTCATTGTGATAACTCATAATATATATATCTTTGAAATTTCTGTTAAAACCAAAGATGCAAGATTCCCAAAAATTTATAAATGTTAGTTCCCCAACCTTAGGGCAAATCATATTTTTCCCAAGAAGTAATGACCTGTCTCAAGCATTTGCTCAAATCAGAAGTTGGAATACTAGGCCGTGCCAATTGGAGCAAAATACCACTAGTTGCCCTTGAGAGTGGCAAGACAAGCATAAAAACTGAAACTGAAACAATTCCCAAACAGAAGACTTCTGCATTCCGGACCCTACCAAGAAAAAGGAAGAAGTATTACAAGATCTGAATAACCGGGACACCAATATCAACCCAGGATGCGAATATTCCATTATCTCTTGAGTTATTTTTTGGACAGAAAATGAAATAGTACTTCCCTGATTGACAATAACCAGGATGCCAATATCAAACCTGCACTGAAAAAACGTTTAAGTATACTATTAGCTTGACATGGATGTGTAAAGGAAAGGAAGGAATTGACATTGAGAAGGTGTTGCTAACTAGCGAACAGTAAAATGCACAGTGATATGCATATAGATTAAGCATACATACCTGCGAATGGAGTCAGCAAGAACATGCAGGAAAACTGAGTGGTTATTCATATCTTCTGCATTTCTGTAATAAGCTGCAAGAAGTAATCCAGAAGAAACAGAAGAAAAAGTATCTAATCAAAGCTCAAATTCAACCTTCAATATGTGAGAATCCCACTCAAAATGGATAAAACTAACTTAAACCAATACAATATCTAGCAGTGAAAAATCTTGAAGGTCCAAAAAATACTAACCAAGATGAATCCGTGCATAGTTCCTGAAGAACCACACGAAAATGAGATTCACAATTAAATTAGTTACTGCCGAAACAATCAAGTAATGCCTACAAAGCAGGTCAGGGTCAGCAGATATTAGAAAACAGAATATTGAAGAGCCACAGAAAGTAGGAAAGAGACAAGCAGCACAATGCAGACACAAATGCCTCTTCTTACTAGAGGAAAAAAATCAGCATGTATTGGACATAAAAAAGACCAGTGAAAGGCCCAAAGAACCTGTTACTGAGCTGAATTTTGCTTTGCTTTCCTCATAGGTGATGATAATAACATTTAACACAAACAAACAATCCAGCATTAGTAAGTCAATAGATCACTTCCCTATTAACTAATGTGATCCTCACAGATCATCTTCCAAGTAGATATTAACATATGCAAAATAATGAAACAAAAGATCAAATCAAATGTGATATTTATAAAATAAGGTTGGGAAGAAAAAAAAAAAAAAAAGAAACCACAAATTTCTGAAGAAAAAGTGTGGCTGACTTATGCCAGAGGACTTAATGTAACTGTAATGATGGAGCTTGATTAAATACCAGAGGACTCAACGTACTTGTAATGATTCATGATAATAACAGATAATTTTTTCTTATAAAAGACAAAAAACAGATCATTAGCAACAGTATAGCAAGTATGTGGGAATACATGAAATGCAACCCAAATATCAGCTACAAAGTAAGAGTAATATAGATCATAATTCTTATATAATACTAATACTTGTGCTCCGATTCATCTTGTATGAATGCAAGAAGTGCTTCAACTGCTAGGGAGAATGACAGAAACAAAAGAAACAGCTGTCTACACAAGCAGCAGAAAAAGAAAGTTCAATACGTTAGTGCATATGGTGGAATGTGACTAGATGGCAGTATCAGTTGACCTAATTTACTGTAATACAACAAACAACTGCAGTAGTAAAGGAAATATCAAATACTTATGGCATTTGTAAATGCAGACAAAACTTCTAGCTGTTTTTACCTAAAAATATAGAATGATAGTTAAAACCATAAATAATCAAATACAGATTGATATATCTAATCTAATAGTTAAGAGGAGTCCAAATTCATCATGACTGTAGTCACCCAGACAAAGAACAAATTCAGAAGTTCTGGCATGTGTGCATCTTCAGCTAAGCAAGAATCGGACAAATTCATCTACTTGCATGCCACAGCCCACATGTGTGTGAGCACATATAGGCATACAAGACTTAAGTTATAGACCAGATGCATAAAGCCAGATAAAGAGTTAAAGACATGTGCATGCGTAGCGTGGTTAAAGGTTACTCTGATTAATCACTGAAAATAAATTCCAATGGGCCTATTTGATATGAAAATTCAACATTTTAGTGTTCTTTTTTCCTAAACAAAAAATATATACAGAACTTTAACTCTTAACATTAAATGAAAACTGGTGTCTAGCACTCAATATTGGTCTAATAAGAATTGTTTCAAGCACAAAAAAATAATGAGAAAACCCCACAAGGCAAAGGCAGGGGAATTATGGTTATCTTGGGATAAAGTACCCAATCAAAAGACCCCAGAAAAATTCTTGGGTGCCATAAAGTGTTTGTTACAATAAATGGCACAGATTAAATCTGCACATGGGGCCCATGTTTGTAAAGACTCAATCTGGAGCTCTTAATTGTATGATCATTATATGGCACCCAAGTATTGCTCAAGACCTTATGCATCAATTTCAGACATAAAAATAAAGGACACTCGTGAGACACCATAGTTAAATAGCCAAACCACTAATAATGCACTAATGAAAACAATATTTTAAATATACAACTCAGTTCCAACATGCCAGTGGCACCCTGCCCGGTAGTATTGGGGTTGCCTTTGTTTAACCATTTTTTTAAAAAAAAAAAACAATTTCAGGATTGAATCAGGCATTTTTAAAATTTAAGAACCAAAATAATTTATTCATGTATCTTTCAAAAACTAAATCATATATTTGGGGATTAAATAGTTGAAGCATGTATCTTTGAGGGACCAAAATTATGTTTTCCTAATATTTAAATAAACAGTCTTACCCATATGTATAATCTCTATCAGCCTGCTCTCTTGAGGCAGCCATAGCAAACAATGCAAAAGTCAGAACACCGCATGCAAAAGTTAAGTGAAAAGCGACAGACACCAAACCTGAAAGCAGATATACGAAAACAAAAATGAGCAGAAATTTTATTTCAAATAGAGGGTACACGGCTGGTTTTGGTTTTAGATCTTAACCCATATCAGTTTTTAGTATAAAAAGAGCAGGAAAAAAAAAAAAGATACTGGGAAAATTACAAAAGCCAACTTTTTTAATAATGACTAATTAGTCAGGCAAACAATTGTGAAGTTACACATGTATGTGAATCGTATAATCCTAAAGTTAACTACCATTGGACCACTACAAATTATAGAAATCATACTTCAGTTGAGAACTGTCAGATACTGGTATTCACAGCATGAAGCATCTAAATGCTCTTACCTATACGCCCAGTAAGGAGGCCAATCAATAACTCGACGGTCGAGTATGCTACATTCAGTGAAATCATAAAAAATAACCTCTTCATTTATCTATGCCCAGACATTATGCTTCCAAAAACCGAGAAAACAAAGGAGGAAAATGAGATATTCTGTGCCGACCCTTTCCTTTGGCCCCAAGATTTGTCATCTTCAGGAGTCCAATAGTGCCCCCAAGGAATGTCTATACTGGAGTCGCTCCTGGAAAGTAAGGGCCGTGTGGAACCACTCGAATCAATTGAAATCGGTGTGTGAGGTTCTTGGGATTGCTGGAATGAGGCTTGGCGCGAAAACGCGAATCTTCGGTCATTGACTCCAAATCCAAAATCCCCATTCAGAGAGGACCGAACCTCATTCGAATTTCTTGTTTCCATTTATGACAGCAATCTCCCTATTTGCGGAGAGCTGAATACTGCAAACGCTCAGAGAAGAGAGAAAATGAGTTCACCGTGGAATTTTCATGATGAGATACTATGAAAAAACAAGAGACTTGAGTGTTTAAGCAAAGCAGGAGAAGCTTAGGATCCTATAATTCTATTATGACCAGATAACTAACAATCTTCTCAAAAAATAAAAAATAAACGGTAGTTATTTAATTAAAAAAAATGGAGCAAAATGGAAGTAAGAAGTATAGAAGAAGCAGAGTATGCGAGAGATTGATGAAGATAATGGGCGCTTTAATTTGGATTGCAGGTTTGGCTTTAAGTTTAAACAGAACAAACGCAACCATTTATTTTGAAAATGAGGGTCTCAGGTAGTTGGGTTACCGAAACTGAAACTTCGCTAGTGCGAAGAATTAAAGTCAATATTACTCACCGGGGGAGCTTGCAATATATTAATTTTTTTCTCATATATTATAAATTAGAAAATGAACCGGTCCAATCCTCGGCTAGTTATAAAAATTGCAACATAAATAAGTTTCATATACAAATATAATTGAAATAAGTTGATATGAATTTTGTATCCATTCAATTATTTCATATTAATTTTTGCACAAAATATTTTAAAAAAATTTTCAACCACTTCTTAATGTACATTCTTTAAAACTTTTTTATATATAACATTTAGAGCATTGTTATAGCAAAATAAATTTTATCGAAAATTCTCTTTGCCTCATCTTAACTGAAAGAAGAGAGTCTAAAATAGTAGTAATTAATTTAAAGTTGAATACCATTTGTCTAATGTTGTTTTTTAATATGATCAATACTTCTATAACATGATTAGTCAAAGGCAAAAAGCTTTTTCTTAATGTACATAAAGATGATATATTTAATGTGATTCTATTCCATCAAAATGTGCTCAATTTCTACCTTCTTGACGTATGAATGTTTTTTTGTTATGAAATTTAAAATAGTGCCATCATATATTGTTAACATCACCAGACTGCAATATTAAGTTACAACCTCTATTGAGTGCCACGATGTAGATAATATCGGAGATGAAGTTAACAGCTACATCTCATACTCATGCAATAAATTAGAATTAATTTATAAAATATCGTCATTATCAGTTATTCCGAGTACATTCTAAATTTGAAGAGTTCGCTAGGCTTCTCTTAAGGGCATCTGATCTGAACTGAACATTTTACTTATCCAATTCGATTAAACGTGATTTGCGATGTCATATAAATCTATTATCTTTTGAGTGTTTTAAAAAAAGGATCAAATTATTAACAAGTTGAATAACATATATTAACACTGAAAAATTAGGGGAAAAGGTGAGTCTCGTTCCTCTGCTCAAGGTCCGCCAGCCCCAAACGCTAATCTAAATTGAATTCTAGGTCATATAAAGGGCAGAATTGTAAATGTATATACATAATAAAAACCTTATGCCTATCTGAGTCCTCCTTAAAAAGGACCCCTCTAACATTCATAGAGTGGAAACAGGCGCTGTGGGGCGAGGAAGGCTTCAATGGTGATTGCAATCCTTTTACGTTTGTGGTTCAGTGTCTTCTGAAATAGGGAAACCAAATGATGCATTTGGATGCGTATTTTCTCACGACGGCGTCTGAGATTCACTTGATGCTATCATCCAATGATTCTGATCTGATGGTTTCATCTCCACTTTTCCTAAACTCTCTACAAAATGTTTCTACTTTAGCTTTTCAAATTTTTCACCCATGACGTATCCGTTTTTGTTCACTATCTAATAAGAAACAGCTTATAAAATAATAAGAGTTGATTAAAAAGATATGATGGCCAACACTAATTCCGAACCAAAATTGATCCATCAACATGGAAAAAAAGAGAGGCAGCTTCAATTTCCAAAATTTCAGCAGTCTCCCAACATATTTACTGATCGGAAATATTACTGCTTGGTGCCTTAATCTTACGTTGATTTAATTTTCAAAATCAATTTCGTTTGTCTTGGTGGACATTTATGCTTAAAACAATTCTGACCAATGTTATGGGCATTTTAACACGCCTCATTCTTGCATCTATAAACTAAACCCCCCACCAATTAAATATGGCACCCCCTGTAGATGACTATGAATTACAGCAAGCATCATTGAATTGAGACTGCCTTCAATGGAAGCAACTGCCCATCAATCTTATGACAACGGTGAATTCCGGCCAGGAGTTTTATGATTTTTCATGTGATGTCAAGGTTTTAGGTCTGACAGACAGCTGACTTTTAAAAGAATGGGTGGAATGTTAATTTTGTAAATGATACTCCAAGACCACCTGACAAGCAGATTGCTCTCTCACATCAATTTCCTCTGGTTTCAATTACAACCTTCAGATATTCAGAGTACTGCAACCAATAAAACATTCATGACTACGGATATCTTATATCTGGTCTATGGAGGATAAGTAACTGGTAAATATGATCTAACCTCAAGATTTTTTTTTTTTCCGGTCAATGAATACAATAATCATTGAAATCCCAAAATGCAGAATGCTAAGCATATTATTCTAATATGTTCTTAAGGTCCATGAAATGCAGTGGGGGACTCACCAGCTAGTCATGACCGCATATGATGATCCAGTGTATAGGCATGAATATCAGAAGGACTTGTGCCCGGCCTAACAAAAACCATCATGATAAATCAAATACCATGAGCAAAAGGTTTGCGAATATTCAATAAAGACCGGAGATAACGTGAGCTCAGGCATTAAAAGCATCTTCCGTAGACATGATCATGCTCTTGATGAGAAAGTTCATATTGATGCTTTCATGTGTTTGAGGCCAAAAAAAGGACCCAAAAAAAAAAAAAAAAGAAGACGATTTTAACTCACACAAGGGTTAAGGCTGCTACATATATTTGTCAATTTTAATCTATGTATATGCATTTGAATAATGACAATAATCACAGAGAAGAATGACATGAAGAGTCTTAAGCCAGTTCAACTAGTTGAGATATATGTCCTTAATCCTAGTGTTATTAATTTTTGGGAAACTTAAAAATTTTCTTCCATAAATTGAGACAATGCATAGGATAGGAATTATGTGAAGAAATTAGACACGTAGGGTGAAAATACCTTTTGTTAATGGTGCCATAATGAAATTTGAGCTTTCCAGCCTTAATATCCTCAACATACTGCATCCATGAGATAAAACCATAACATACCATGTGTACTAAGATATTCTAATAGCCCAAAACCGCCACCCAAAAAAAAAAAAAGTCTTAAAAGGTCTAACTATCTGGGACATACCAAATTTAAGGTAACCACCATTGATGAAAAAGACAAAGAATCAAAAGGTATGTCATCAAGCGGGAAAAGCTGGCATTCTGATGATTCTGGACCAGGAGAAAAGTGGGGCTTCTTTAGCTTTGCTAAGAAGATAATATACGTCTGCCTCAAACATGCATTAATCAAGACCAAAATTCTTTAGTCAGTTCAGAGAATGACGAATAAATAGCTATTAAAAAAACAAAAGCAAAACCTCATTGCTTCTTTCTCACTTGGCCAATTAGAGGAATATCCAATTGAGCAAATGGAGACAGCACTTCCACTTCAGCATTTGCTTCCTCCCTTGTTTCCCTGATAGCACCTTCCATAGCTGACTCTCCAATTTCCAAATAGCCAGCAGGAAGCGTCCTTGGTGGCACCAAGAAATTAACATAAACTCAAAAGAGGAGCTATCGTCATTGTAACAAAACACTTGTTACCATCTCAACTTTATAAGTATATTTCCTAGGAAAGGATCATAAGATATTAAATAAGTGATGAAGATAAGAAATTCAGTTAAAATTTCATTCATACCAAAGGCCATAAGATGGTTGAATTTTCCGCTTGCAAAGCAGGACTTTGTTATCATGTTCGATGAGGCAACCAACTACCTACTTTGCCAGCCAAAATAACTTGTTCAGAAGAAAGTAATTAGTCTGCTATAAACAACATGAAGTGGAGTAATTGCTCTGACAAACAATATACAACTATTACAATAAATTTGCCTGACAACTTAGAGAATACATAAAAAATATCTGATTTTTCCCAATTTCTGAATTTTTGGCATCTGCATTGCCTGTTCCATGATAAATAGAATTACTTTGGAGCTCAGACAATCAGAGTATAACCATCAGTTTTAAAGCAAGTTATTCGTGAATGCCCTTGACATCCATATCCACTTCAGTATAAATACAAGCATCATTCTTAAAAATAAAAATAATAAAAAATAAATCAAGCTGATTCAATCGATGTGCTTCCTCAGGTCAAGGAATGGTTGGCAAGATGCAAAACAGCAAGAGTGAACTAACTTTTGTCCAATATCCACCAGTAGTAAATCTTGGAAAATTCAGCAAAAGCCATAACATTTATGCTCAAGCAACAACAATGTCTGTGTATATTTTATACAGTGCAGAGCAGCATATAACAAACCATACCATAAAACACTTTCGGTCTACAAGATCATCCTAAATCAACTTGGATGGAAGTTTAGGTTATACATAGTTATACCATTCTCCATTTTTTTACAACTGGAACAACAACCTCTAGCCTGTCCTTGTGTATATTTTGACAGTAGACCTTATTTTCTGAAGTTAAACTTCAATAAATATACAGTATATAAGCACAATACTTATACTTGTTCAGAAGTAACCTTGATAACAAATTGACACAAACTGATGTCCTTATCAAAATTCAAAGGGCTAATATTATGTCAATAACAACCAAAGAGTATAAATCACCTGTCAAGAAAATAAGCGAAAGAGAATAAGAGATAAAGAAGAGCCAAATGCAACGAAAAACTAATATTGACTTTAAGGTGCCTTTTTTTAGGAAAAACAAATTTACATCTAGCATAGCTATGATCACGCATGCCACATACACATCTGATCTTCCACTTTAACCGTAACAGTTTATATATATTGCACAGTCAAGCAAATTACCTTTGATTTTTGGAAGGTATACAAGCTAATGTCCAAATAGCACGACTTTAACTATAAACAAACTACTAATCTTGTATTTCTTCTTAAGCACTGAAGTAAATCAAATGGAGGCTCCTGTGATTTTACAGAGTTACCATTTTTGGATTCTGATAGGCAATCTTCCCACAAATTGTACATATTGCTCTCAACCTTTCTTCTCCTTCAGGTATGTCATGCTTTGTTGGACCTCCACACCACTGACAGAACTGGATGTTTCGAACCCCCTACATTGCAATGGAACCCAACAATATGACCAATAGCTAAAAGGAAGATGAACAAGAGAGATACATAACACCATGCATTTCAGTGAAGTAATTTGCTTCAAAATTAAAAAATTCTAATGTTGTGCGACACTGCCACTGTCAACATATCTCATCATTAGTGATGGAGATTTAGTGGCAGCATTCTTATTGCGACATCGTTATTCAACTGGTTTATCGATAATATCAAGACTCATTGTTCAAAAGTCAACTCATGTTGCTACTATCATCTCTGGAAGACTAGTTACAGCTACCAAAACTTGCAATAACCTAGGATCCAACTATCTTCAAGAAACCTATGGCATTCCCCTCAACAAGATAGCATGGAAATTAGGGAATGAAATTACCATGGGTGATTTGCAGTTCCCACAAACCACAGAAACATTTTAACGGAACGTATCTATAAAATTAGAAATGAGCTGTAAAGAAAACTTACAGATGACTGAACTGCAAGGGATGGTGATGATGGAGACGACGATGTGCCATCGGGGTTTGAGTCCGAACGAGCCGCCGAAGCATAAAATGCTCTAAATTGAGTCCCATGAATCGAATCTTTGGGCAAGAACGAAGAGTCCATCTTGGGAAATACTTTAAAAAATGATACAGAGGTTAAAGATAAGAAGGGTTTTGAAGAGATTGTAATGGAGGGGAGCCCTTGACTGCTACAGGGTTTCCAACGTTGAGTAACTAAACTAGATGAACAGCTCAGGATCTGAATAGTTTTCAGCATTGCTTTCTCTATATCACTGAAGATTGGAACAGAGGGCTTACAGAGATAGAGATAGGACGAACTGGTTTCAGTCCAGGCATGGATTTGTTTTTCTGCGCAAGTGCCTCCAAATCCAAATGTTTGAGCTTATCATCCAATTTTGAAGAAAATAATGCTATTCTCCTAATTCTATGTCAATAGGCCAAACGCAGTCTCCAGTTTTTATTTTTTTCCTAAAAGAAAATATTTTTCTTTCGGCCAAACTTCTTCCCTCAAGTATTTAGATTAAAGTAATCTTTTGTTCTTATAGTTTTAACTTTTAAGTGATTGTTAATTTTGTCTTTATTTTTTTATTTTCAATTGCATTTTTAAATTTTATAATTAATGTTGATTTTATTTCAAACTTTAATGTTACTTCATTATATTACTGAAATACACTTGAAATTCTAACTAAAATGACAAATGAATGATATTGAAATTTAGGACAAAATTAATAATAATTATAAATTTTGGGAATATAATTGAGAGAAAAAAAGTTTAAGATGAATATTCACAATGATCCAAACTTTAGCAACAAAAAATATTAATGTATAATTTATTTATTAAAAATAATTATAAATATTTAAACAGGCTTAAAAAAATAAAATACACTAGTTTTAGATATTTCATAATTTCATTGATAGCCAAGGTAAATTAAAAAAAAAGATTTTCTTAACTAAAAGTATATAGAAATACTAAACATATATTCATGAAAATTTATTATTAATGTTAATTTTTAACTCTAACGGTAAAAAAAATGAAAAATAAAATGATTGATAATTTTGACGTGTGAAGTGGAAACTAAACTGACCAATTAGTTTTAAATAAATACAAATTATAGAAAAATTTAAAAATATTAATATTTTAAAATTATAGAACAATGGTTAATAAATGTACACCTAAAATTGAATTGTAATGGTATAAAATTTTCTCAGTTAACCTTGGCTCACTCTTTAATAATTTTCCAATTGTTTTTCTAATTGATGGAGAGAAAAATAAAATTACATCATCACAGCAATAATAGATTAGCATGGCCAATTAACTGTTATGAGCTGGAGACTTGTACAAGAATGTGTTATGATTTCTGATGCTGAAGCATCCTTTATCCAATTATCCATCATCACCAGCTTCTCCTTCAAACACCACATGTCAAAACTCAAAAGCCCATCACCTTTTGGTCAAAAGAGCAAATTGTCAGACATCGCATATATGTGACATAAACCCAAAATGAAATATGCCTTCATAGGAATTGTCGAAAATATTTGAGGAAAGTTTCAGGTAAATTTGCTGGGCTGCCCCTGCAAACTTTTATTTAGGTTGTGTTAGTTCTCTCTCTCCTTTTTTTTTTTATTAAGAAAGATTTTCTCTTTTCATTAAAATTTTTTTTATTTTTATTAGAGTTTTCTATTTAACAGCGTTTTCATCTTTCATAAGAAAAGACTTTTCTTGTTTTTATTTAATTTTTTTCTATTTTTTTATGAGATTTCTTTTCATAGAAATAATTTGAAAACATACAATATTTTCAGATCTACACTTACGAGTTCAACCTTGAAGAGAAGGACGTATTGACAATATTGATTGCTCATAGAGTCAAGAGAGGTGTTGTCTTTCTTTATTTATTTTTAAATTCTTTTGTTTATTTATAAGAAATGTTTTAAGTTTAAAGTAAATGTAGTACATCAATTGAAATTATGTAAGAAATTTAGAGTTTAATCTACTTAGGTGCGTTGTCTAAGAATTTAGTTGTTTTCTCTTATTGTTTTCACCAAGAATACAGGCCTGTGTAATTTTTTTTATAATGTATGAGATTTGTTAATTTTTTTATATTGTATTGTCTTAGTACTTTTTCATTATGAATGAAATTTAATTTTTGACAAAAATATATATACGTGACGTATGTAGTGTAATTAATCAAAATCTCTTTGATAAATTATTTTAAAAAAATTATCCTTACGAGTATTTTTTAATATAAAATAAAATTCAATTAAAATATTAAATTTTTTTATTTTCTTTTTTATATTTAATGCGCACGGGGGCCAAGCCTAGGGCGTTGATAATAGGATGGTGATGACCCAAGACATCATTCACATGCGCAGACCTTCCGCTTTGATTTCTCTGCCTCACTTTTATTTTTGCTTTACCCAAATCCATGATACTTTGGCAACTCACCCATCTATAATATCCTTCTTTTCCTTCCTAACTTGCAATAATAACAACATGTGACTTTGATGCCACGCCTTTCAACTTTTTGATATCATTCGCAAGAAATTATAAGAGTAATTAAAATACTCTAATTTGATAAATATTTACAAAACTAATCGTCCTTAAGCCACAATGTTGTTTACTGTTGAGGTTGATTACTGAAGAAAGAATCATTTGCAACCTGCAACTAAATGAAAACTAATTCGCGTTCAGCCGTGCACCTCTAATGTAAAAACTCGTTCTACCGTATTAGTAGTAACTGACATGCTTATGCATATTTTATAAAAACGAAAATAATCTTTTAGTTTTAGTTTTTGAAAAAATATGTTGACCTGTAATTGGGATGAAAGTTACGACATGGATGGCATTATTGATCAATCGAGAAAAGCAGACCAAAAAGAATGATCATTACTAACTGCTTTTACAGAAAAATGTTATGTGGTTAATTAAGGAAGGAGAGGAGAGGCAAAAGGGAGTATGGTGAAGAATGGGAAGGGAAGAGGAGATTGTGTTGTGCGTTTGGTTTTTTGTTGTTGGTGAGGATGGAATGAAAGAAAAAGGAAGGAAAGGGAAGAGAAGGAAAAAGAGTGTTAAATGTTGGACCAATTCATAAGGGTCAACCAAAGATCCAATCCAAGTGACGAAGATTGAGGTTAAAAGACACAGGTGTGAGTGATTGAGTGAATTAGATCGCACTTAATCAGACATGCCGATATTATCTTTCGACAGTTTCAAACTCAATACTGAGTTGGCATGTCATTTTTTGCACCCTCCCAATATTTCTTGTTATTTTCATTGCTTCACACCTCTCACCAATAGCTTTTGCTAATTAGTTGTCACATAACAAATTAAAATTCTTTTTCTTAAAAAAAACGCCTCCAATTCACAAGCCAAATATACTTCCAAATTACCTTTTTCTTTTAATTCTATCACCCTTAGATCCATCAGGCGTTGATATTGACAATTATTTAAGCATAATAATTATTTTAATAAAATCTTAACACAAATTTGTAATATAAATGCCTGGATTTGTTAGAAAAATAAAAAGGACGGTGACTTAATATCGCACTCACATTCCCAAATATTCCAATACAGAGACAGATTGGGTATACTAAAGAGATGGTAGGGAGAAATTAGTCCTGACAAAAAATGTGAGCAAAGTGTGCCAGCTATTATTTGGCCGTCCGTAAACGAGATATTCGAAACACGGTGAGGATTTCAGGAAAGCGAATTTGCGGTTCATTTGAGTTGAATTTCATTTGGGGGAGAAGAACTTCCTTTTTTAAACAAGCGAGGCGGGTAGTTCGCTCTCAGACGCAGAGTCCGTTAAAAGAGAATAGAAACAAGACACACACACACGCACATTCATTCTCTTCATTTCAGAGGTACACATTCTCCTTTTACGTTCAATTCTCTCCTTCCTTCTATAATATTCCGTTATTCGCATTGGGAGTAATAATTTAGAATATTCACAACCTCCATCTCTCTTTCCTCTCTTCCTAATTCATAATTTGTAGTTAGCTTCATCTTTCTGGTATGATCAATTTGCCATGTATGAATCAGTTATCCTTTTCTTTTCATAATTATTTTGAACATCATTTCATCCAATTGATTCTCAATTTTTCCTTCCGTTGCTGGACCAAGAGCTTATATTTCCCTTGTAAGATGCGCTACGCGAGGGATGAGAAACACCAAATTTGTGGTTTTCAACTCATCCTGATCATCAAGGAAACGTGGCATATTGATGATTAGGATCTTTGATGGATCCATTCTTATCTTTTAATGTCCATTGCAAATTCAATATAGTGATAAAGGCTACAAATTGTGGCCCTTGTCTTAGCATTA
This sequence comes from Senna siamea, assembly GCA_031216115.1. Lineage (NCBI taxonomy): Eukaryota > Viridiplantae > Streptophyta > Magnoliopsida > Fabales > Fabaceae > Senna > Senna siamea. Next base: position 24,958,523 of record CM062366.1, on the reverse strand, counting down.
GAGATTTATACGATTACGTCTGAATTTTATTACATTTAAGGATTTGAGCATATAGCAGACAGAAATTCACAATTTCCTTTTAGCACCCTATATAATGGAATGATCTCTTCTGCTTATTCTGTTTCGATTGCATTGTCTCTATATGCGTGTTTTCGAGATTTTGATTTAAGGTCTGTGTTTTTTAGCAGCAATCAATAAAGAATGGCAGACGGTGAGGATATTCAGCCTCTTGTTTGCGACAATGGAACGGGAATGGTCAAGGTGAGGATCCAAGCTTGTGATGATGACAAATCATATCGGTTTAATTTCAGGATTTTATTTACATATCTTTACATGTGTATACATCATTGAATAATTGATATATCCCAAATTTGTAGGCTGGGTTTGCCGGAGATGATGCTCCAAGGGCTGTATTCCCCAGCATTGTGGGTCGCCCTCGCCACACTGGTGTGATGGTAGGTATGGGACAAAAGGATGCCTATGTTGGGGATGAAGCTCAGTCAAAGAGAGGTATTTTGACTCTGAAATACCCAATCGAGCATGGCATTGTCAGCAATTGGGATGATATGGAAAAGATCTGGCATCACACTTTCTATAATGAGCTCCGTGTAGCTCCAGAAGAGCATCCTGTTCTCCTGACAGAAGCACCTCTCAACCCCAAAGCCAACCGTGAGAAAATGACTCAAATTATGTTCGAGACCTTTAACACTCCAGCCATGTACGTCGCCATCCAGGCCGTCCTTTCTCTTTATGCTAGTGGCCGCACTACTGGTAACAAATCATCGTCATCTTTTTACCCTTTTTAGTTTCTTTGGGATAATTTACTGATCTTAAAATTTGATTCCTGCGGGCAAGGAGGATGGTATAGTAAACATATTTATTTCTGTTATTTTACTCTTTTTTCAGTATATTTAATAAATTAGAGAAACTAAAGTTTCCTTTCGCAAGGAATTTATTTGGATAACATATAGCTTCATTAGCACATTTATTTCCTTAGTAATTCGGGGTATATTTTTTTTTTCTTTCCCTTTCTGGTTTTAGAAAGCTACTCTCTATTGTGAGCACATTGTATCTTCCACAAATGGTGACTAAGATTTATGGACTAGCCATTTCATGGTATATTTTGGTTATGGATTGAGAAGACAACGTGGTTTTTATGCTTTCTTAGGTATTGTTTTGGACTCTGGGGATGGTGTCAGCCACACAGTTCCCATCTATGAAGGCTATGCCCTCCCACATGCAATCTTGCGTTTGGACCTTGCAGGCCGTGATCTCACTGATGCCTTGATGAAAATCTTGACTGAGCGTGGATACTCATTCACCACTAGTGCTGAGCGTGAAATTGTGAGAGACGTGAAGGAAAAATTAGCCTATATTGCCCTGGATTATGAACAAGAGCTGGAAACGGCAAAGACCAGCTCAGCCGTTGAGAAGAGCTATGAACTACCTGATGGGCAGGTGATCACAATTGGTGCTGAAAGATTCCGCTGCCCTGAAGTACTCTTCCAACCTTCCATGATTGGGATGGAAGCTGCTGGCATACATGAAACAACATATAACTCGATCATGAAGTGCGATGTTGACATTAGGAAGGATCTCTATGGTAACATAGTGTTAAGTGGTGGTTCCACAATGTTCCCAGGCATTGCTGATAGGATGAGCAAGGAGATCACAGCTTTGGCACCAAGTAGCATGAAAATCAAGGTGGTGGCACCACCAGAGAGGAAGTACAGTGTCTGGATTGGAGGCTCCATTTTGGCATCTCTCAGTACCTTCCAACAGGTAGAGTGCATAGTTTAATTTTAATTTGATTACATATGCATAAAACTGTTGGATTTTACAAAGATAATGCAGCTAATATACTTGGAAACCTATGTCCAGGACAAGTAATGATTTAATAAAAGAAAAGGAAAAGCCATGAAATTGGAAATAACACAATAGTCATACTATGAGAGAGAAACAAATAAACACAACGTTAGTATGTAATACGGTCCTTTTTCCATGGGGGAATAAGATTTGCTGGTATGTAGTTCTTTTTCTTTTTTGCCCAAATAGTGTAGTACTGTACTCAAACCATTGAAAGTAGCAAATGTAGTATTACAGAGGCTAAGTGCTTAACTACTGATCTGATCATATTCATTTCTCTCATCACACTTCAAGTATTTCTTATATTTATTATTCCTGAGTGCAGATGTGGATTGCAAAGGCAGAGTATGACGAATCTGGACCATCAATTGTTCACAGGAAGTGCTTCTAATCATGGAAAGCAAAGAGTCGACCAGAAAATTACAACATACATTTTGTATTACACAAGTAGCATCCACTGGTTACGGATCTTTCGTTTCCTATTCTTTACCATTTTTTGGATCATGTTCCTTTCTGTGTTTTCTTTTCTTTATATGTCGGGATAAGAGCATGAAGGCAAGCAAGATATGTAAGGTTCATTTTTTTGTTTTGCATGACCATTTTGTTGTAGAAGAGCTGTGTACTGTTACCGATTTGGGTTGGTTGAATAACAATTCATAAGCTATTCTGATTATTTTAGTGATTATGTACTTGATTTTTGAATGGCTGCAATAAAAAGTCAGTGATTATCAATGCTTTCATCATAGATTTATAATATGCCAACTTGGCATTAACTGATTTGCTTGCGAGAATTATATGACTGGGAGTTGATCAACAAATTATGCGGGTGCATGTAGTCTCAGCAGCAATTATGCTCTGACAAACGATGTTCATTTGTGGTGTTCAAATAAAATAAAACTATGCTCTACAAGTTTCACCAGAGTGTCCTCGGACTTCCAATATATTATTCTGCACTCACTCCCACGTAAAGCCATTAATGAAATATTTTTGTTTTTCACTTTCATGGCCAAATGAGCAGTACGAGTTTTTATTTTTATTTTTATTTTGTTTTTTAGGGCCAATGCAATTTGAATTTTTACCCATTACCATCTAACAGGTGCAGGAAAAACAGAAGAAAAGGAACATGACATTGATGAGGATCAGAGAACAGGACATAACCCACCAAACATAGAATATGCAAGGTGAGATAATGCCGCCGCCAAATCCACTCATATGGGAAACGCACATAAATGAATAAAATGTTTGGTGGTAGCTAACGTAAAAAGTTGGCCAGTAAGCAAGCACCAAACAACAGTTCAAGCCTCTCTGAGCGAATGCCTTGTAGCCATTACAAGATAAAGGAACACTACCTACTTGTCCCAAAAGCATGTCTTGTTTGTCTTCGTACCTGTCGAGATAACCTCTTTAATTTTTAGGTAAGTGTAAACTTTTTTAGGCATCCGATAAAGTTTAACTTCTGAAAATCATTAACCTATTTGAAAGTTCAATTTTAAGTCAAACCAAAAACACTTTTAAAATGAGTCGGAACTCCATGATACACTTGGTTTGTCAGTGGAAGGTCATAACAGGCCAAGAAAACAATCAATAAATAAACCTAGAAGCTTGGAAGTTAAAATTGAAAAGTTTGACTGCAGTTTAGTTCACTAGATGATAAGATAGGCATATCTTCTTTATCTTATTATTATTTTGAAAACAAATTAAAAAACCAAATTAAAAAAATAATGAAAATAAATATTTTTTTAAAGTAATTTGTTGGCCAAACTAATTGAGTTTCCAAGATTTACTTTCAAGTTAAAAATAGCTCTATAATTATAATTCGACATAATTTTCAACCGCTTGAAGGCATGCGGTCCTTATCAAATCTTCAACGCTCATGATCATGATCATGATCATGAGCAAAAGGAACTCGAAAGCTGTTGACTGGCGTCTATATAGTCATTAGCAAATAGAAATAGCAATGAGAGTAAAATCAAGCTTCAAATTATCAACTTTATTCAAACAAACGAGGTAATAATATAGTCACACTTGAGTCTATCCCCTCCAAGAAACCCCGGAAAAGAAGTAAAATCCCTTCCCTTGGCTTTCCTCATCTATCACCAGCGACTGCAAGAGAGTCTACTAAACGATGACGTATCAATTAAGGTTAGGCAGGAAGAAATGTTCAAAACAAACAACAATGAGAACCTACAAAAATGTTAACGTAATATACAACTTTGTGAGCTTGCTTTCTCCATAAAAACAGGCAGAGTAATTCAAGTTATTGTTGGTCATAGAACTAGAAATGAACATTGCATTGCATGGCAGTCACGTCATTCCCGCACAACTTTGAAATTAGATGGACCCACCGTGTCAGAAAAACCTCTGATGGACAATTCTGGTACAGTAATCTTCTTCCCAACCAACTCATGATCTATGAAGACAACCACAACTGTTATATCATCGTGAAAGAACCTCCTGATCCCCTTCTCAACCTTCTGAAGGTCTTTATATCTCATTTCCCTTTTCCTAGCTGCCTCCTTTAGAGCCGCTTTAAGCAGTCTTCTTGCTATCCCCTGGCATTCAAGAAAAGCATCACAGAAAATGAGATAAACTTGGAGCTTAAGCTTATAAATGTCGATGGATGGGGCACAGAAGACACCAGTAGTACAAAAAACATACAGTTCGTGGGTTGTTATACACAATCTCAGCAGCTTCCTGATTTGTAATGTGTTCCCAAAGTCCATCAGATGCAAATATAAGGAATTTATCATTAGGTTGTAAGACCCTTGTACTTATTGATGGTTCTGCTGTCAGCACAGGCCGGCGAATAGGTTCAGGCAGGTGGAACCGAGGGAATGAAGGATCAAGAGAAAACTCTGGTCTCTTCAAATATGCATCACCTATAGATCTGGATACCTGAAAGCAGTTTGTGAAGAAAACAAGAAAACTGCAAAGTTACTACTAGCAATCACTTTAATTACTTACTAATTAATTGCAGAAATATATAATGATTAGATTAGAGGTGGACAGAAAATAAATGTAGCATTTAAGTATGATTCAGAAAAGACAAAAAATAGACAAGTAAAATATATAAGTATATATTATCTCATGAATCTTTGCTCAAGTGACACCTCCTCCTTAAATAGACTCATACTGTAGTCTCCCTTGAAGTTGCTATGAATACCAAGTCCCGTAAACCCTTAAAAGTATATACACAATGAATGCTTTAGGCACACTAAACTTTCCATAAATTTGAATCAGTCAACAGATAAATATAATTGTGCAATAAGATCCTAACACTGATAATGAAACCTTATCACATTGAAATAAAACATATAGAGAACATTCACACACACAATTACATATTTGTAACAATTTGGAAGTTTTACTACAAGCATAGTCCAGTATGAGGAAGACTTTAGCATAAGATAGAGAGGAATGCCACCTTCCATCCATCCATTCATCATGAGTTAACATAAAATGTATTACCAAAAAATAAGACTAAATATTCCCAATCACATATGAGAGAGACTCAAAGATAAAATGAGTGCTGTTAGCATTTGAAAGATCGTTGCTTATAATTTTCAAAACCTACAAATGCTACACAGAATCAGAAGCAAAAATGGAAAGATAAAGACAACATAGACCATTAACAAATTCTTCCGAAAAGAAAAGAGAACCTGGATGATTCCTTTAATGCGCCATGTTCCATGCTTCATTACTACAATTTGCGAATCTTCTGGATGCAAGGACCTGAGCTCCCGTCTAACCTCCTCTTTGCTAGCATTGTGCTCTCTAGTCAACTGCTCAGCAACAATCTTGTTAGATCCATCTATAGAACCAATTACAGCACGAGAGTCTCCAAGATTGGCGACATATAATGTCCCTTTCCAAATAACACCAACCAGACAACAGGAACCAACTGCCGCTATTAATGGCTTTATACCATAAGTCCTTCGAACAAAAGTCAGAAACCCATCCTCAGTAGCAGAAACAGCTCCCCTGAGGATATCTTCCGATATAGTACCATTATCTCGAGTAATCCCTGCAACCAGATTTGCCACAAGACTTCCATAACTGCTTGAACCGACACAGAACCAGCAGGTCAATCAATTTGTGGCATGTGCAATAGATCTCATATTATGCAATCCAGTTTTTGGAAGATCTTAAATGGAAAAGGCACTTTTCAATACATTATACTAGCATCATCTAAAAAATCTCGCCAGTTTCAAATGACACAGTAAATCTGTAAAGACTACAAAAGGAGCATAAATGAACTAAATGATAACTGACGGTTCTAGGAACATATTTCCCTTGTCCTTTTATTTTTTACAGAATCAATATTTCGTTCCTTTCAAATTTTTTTCTCAATCTTTTCCCCCTCTTTCCAAGAAACATCCTTTAAAAGAAAAAAGGAGGGGAGGGTGGAGGAAGACGAAAGCAATATTAGCTGGCTTGGTGCTTTTGATTCAGAAAGCAAATCGAATTTTCAACACCAAGACATTCGACTCAGCATCTTACAAGCGCTATAATTTGCAAGATGAACAAAGCAACAAAACCATCTGGGCCCTAGACCATATAAGCCAAAGGACAATCCAAATAACAAGAAGAAGACATAGGTGATATGATTATACAGCCAAAATAAATAAATAAATAAGAATCCAGAAAATCAACAATCTCTGATAATATCGAGCAAATCAATCCCGTTCAATGACATAAACCCATAAATTTATACATAATTCCAAAAGACTCACTCATTAGATGATGGAAGAGGTGGTCGCTGATAAACCGGGACGCTTCGGGCCCGCCGTGGCCATCGTAAACTCCGACGAACACGGCGTCGGAGCCGGTCTCGACCTGGCTGTGATCCTCAATAACTTCATTGGCTTGAACCACAGCAAAAGAGAATTCGCCGCAGTAGTGCTTCTCGAGGTCCTTGTACCAGAGCAGATTGTCTTCGATAGGTGATGGATCATCCACGTCATCCTTGCTCATGCGGGCATACCGCCTGACCGGCCTCAAGCACGCAGAAACTATCCTTGCCAACCACGAAAACATCCCACATTTCCCTCTCTAACAAATCCCTAAATAATTAAGCACTGGTAGTGTACAACAACACCTGGATGCCTCAACACAACACACTGCGGATTTCTGAAATTTGAAATTAATATCCGAAATCATAAGATTCTGATTTCTCTAAAGAAGAGTATAGATGATGCAGTTAATCAAAGAATATGACTGCTTGAACCTGGACAATTACAGGGAAGAAGATTATAATTCAGTAGGAAGAGACGAGAATTAGTTGACAAACAAGGCTAAGTAAGTTGTAATATAAAGAGAGAACGGAAATTGGTATCCAAGAAAGAATAAATCAAAGTATCAAATTTGGATTTGAGTAGATAGAGTTTATTACTAGAATTTCAAAACAACTAAAGATCTGATATTTGGTAGTCTAAAGAAGGAGGTGAGTGGTTTTCTTATCAGTGTTGAAAGAGAATGTTTAAATTGCATCTTGGATTAAACATAGTGTTTGCAAGAAAGAGAGAATGGAGGAAGGGGGATCGTGGGGTTTAAGCAAAGGATTGTTGTTCCTACAAGCAAGAAGCCACGGTTTCCGAAGAAAGTACAGATTGCAGAAAGCTGGGTAGGAAGTGAAAGGAAGAGGAAAGTTGACGAAAGCCTCTTTTGACTTTGTGATGAAATGGACGAAAGAAGAGAAAGGCGCATCAATTTTCCTTCTTTTTTTTTTTTGGTTAAAATGAAAAAAAACTCATACAGTTTATGGAACTAATAAAAAAAAATCCTCAAGTTTTCAACACATTTCTTTGTTAATATTTTCGTTTAAAACACTAACAATATTTGTTCACAAAGGTTCCAACAATCATAAAGTTATGCAATTTAGACTTTTAATTTTCAGTAATACACTTTCTTAATTTTATTAATATGAATAATTACTGTTAAAATTTTGAACGAAAATATTCATAGAAAGGTATATTATATAAAATTAAAAAAATAAATTGCGCAAAAATTTACCCTCCATTTCACATGACTGTTGTTTTCATCCATCTCCTAGCTGACAGATGATCTATTTACATAATTGCCATTGATATGATTGTCAAAATTGGGTGAACCCATATCACAGACGAGCTGCTAGCCCGCTAAGACATTTTTGGCAATATTGTAACATTTATTTTTTATCAACAGTAGCTGCTAAGTGTAACAAAGTTGTGAACTTTCCGTTTCAATATCAAAAGGGTTCAACTTCGACCCCGTCATCTCTGTCAAAAGCCCCACCACCACCACCACCACCACCGACTGAGCACTTAACTCTCAAAGTCTCAACTTACCTAGAGGAGGATATCATATGCATGCAGAGCAATCAAGCGGATGAAAAGGACACGTGTGATTGAGTAGGTGTGGCTTATAAATTATTCAACAAGTTTGGATGGATTAAAAGAATAGCAGAGTGGTGGACGAGGGCACGTTGTTTTCCAAAACTAAAGGGAAAGTCACTAAACACATGTGGCCTGTGAAGTTGCCTTTTTCTGAATCACAAGCCTGTTTTGCATTTCGTTATTCGGTTTTATCTTCACTTTTTATCTAATCTGATTTAATCCCTAACTTTTACAGCTGCAATAAAGGTTTGTGGTTGCTACCTGGGAAGCTAGGACCATTTCATCCCCAAGAACCACTCTGTAACATTAATACCACAGGGCAGAATATGTGACATCTTGGGACCTTGTATGGCCAATGTCAGAAAGCGAGTGATTCATTGCTCACTCCCATAACCCATGTTTCATTTTTCAACCCAAAAGTTCACTTCAACTCTATCAAATTCCCAGTGTGCTTTATGATCCAGCGGACTTAAATATGGAACAGTTGTTTTAACTGAGATTATTGTATATTAAATTGTCAAGCTTCTTTTTCCTGTCTGTTATCAACAAATAATTTTGGGGGACTAAGTGTGCTTACAGAGAACTGAAAAGGCATTCCATTTGTTTTACGATTTTATTCTAGGCATCCTCTTTATTCTGATGTAATCAGAGCACTGTTCAAGGTTATATGTTTTATCTTACAAATTCTTAACTCACCAAAAATGGAAGCAGATAGTATGTATTGCGATTGTGAATCTGATATTCAAAGGTATGCCAGGCATGAGAAAATTAGGCTGCTTCTAATTAGAGATGGGCATAAAAGGGAAAAAAAAAAAGTTGTATTTTTGTGTGGAATATGAATACACGAGAAAATTAGGCCCCAAGGCAACTCCTATTTGCGACCTTGAATGAATTAATGAAGTTTAATAATTGAAATGAAGGAGTTGCATCGATTGACAGAAACTGATGGTACAATATACAAAATTACTAAGAATAGGACTCAACAGACTCTAGGCCATATCATTGATCAAAAGCTTGTGTCGATGATAATGCTTCTCCGTGAAAACTCTGGAGGCCCCCCTTCTATGGTTCGACGCCATGTCTGCAATTAGAAGCAATGAAATTTAATGCATAGGCATTGAAATCACAATTGAAAGGCCAGCTACAAGTTACATCTTGTCCCTTTTCACAAGCTCATCACTTTATGTTATGTCAACCTCTGTTATACAAGCCTTTTTCCGAAAGGGCATTACCCTTTTCTGATTTTGACTATTCTAGATTTGATAACACTAATTTTTTTTAAAGAGAACCAATACAAAGTGTGTAACACCCACACATAATATAAAATTTATTATTCATATGAATTCCATGTATTCTACGTTTATTTTTCCTCTAACTAATCAGCTTTCTTACACTTTACATTATTTGTGGCTTAGGAAATTTCAACTAAAAGATTTGCGCCACTAGGTTTGGGTCATGGAACCAAGCAAACCGATTCCAATCAAGTATGATCATTTGAACCCTACGGTCCTACCTATATTTGTAGGCATAGCTTCAGTTTTTGGTATTAGAACAATGATTTTAGTATGATTTTTCAAAAACTTCCTACCATTGTCTAGAAACAATCTTGTATGACGCTGTCACATACAACATTCGCTTCTCTCTGAGAGAGACAATGACTAGAAAAATGCAGTAGCTGCGACACTGAAGAATAAGCACTATGGATCAATATGTACTGAAATTAGTCGATAACTTTTGCCCCTCTAACTCTCACTCACATTAACACTCAATAACAGCAAGAGTATAAATTTTTGAAGGACATCTATGAATCTCACCTTTTCAATGGTAGCCAAGTGGAACTTGTTCCTGCATCCCTCGCCCAGAGTTATACCCTCCCAATCCCGAGTTGCCGGAGCAATGCCGATCTCTGGGTAGCTGCTGCCGGCAGCATTAACCTTCTTTCCACTAAAATGGCGTTGCAATTTGATGGGCTTTCACATTGACCTTCTCTCACAGACCAGCTTTTCTTTGGGCGTTTAGCAATATGCAAAATTTTGTTCTTCTGGGCCTCATTGCCGGAGTCGTCAGCAAACTTTCTGAGCAGCTCATCCGAAGATTTCTTAGTTATATGTTGAACTTTAGCAGAGGCAGAGGTGGTGGTAGCAGTAGTAGTAGTAGTAGCATCCATTGTGATGGAAATTTAAAGAGCGCAAAATAGTTTAGCTTAGGATTTTGCGTGACGTGCATGGGTTTGAAGGGAGCGATGTGTCTTGTGTGGAAAATGGACCGTTGTCAGCTACCAAATAATAACGCCAAAAGGAATTTATAGCCGTTAGGCATGATTTTGCTATGATTTGTGTGCTACGCCATGTCACTTCCTGACAGCTACAATACAAAAATCTAAGTTGCCAGGGAAAAGTTTTGAGAGGATAAAATGTACCAAATTATTTATTCATTGGTTAATCATATTCATTTAATTTTTTTGTATCTTAAATTAAAAGACTCACATAATAAATAAATAAATAGTTAAATTATATTATCAATGTCTAAATAAAATAACAAAGCTAAATAAAATTTCATTGAAAAAGTAGGTTAAGAATCAGGATTGTCAAATATATAAAACAAAATGTTGTTGTTTAATATAATGATAACGTAAGAATTTTTTTGAAACAATACATAATCTCGCATTGTCTCGTCTTTCTCTTGCGGGGTGGGTATGTCGCAATCTTTTATTCTTCTACTTTCTGGAATGTTTAGCAACTAGCAGAAGAGTGGTTCTGAACTTCTGATTTTTAGGAGTTAGAATACCCTAATTATGAATCCTATGTGATACCATCACGCATTGTTGCAAAAGTGATACAATTATGAGTTAGCTGTGTAGTTCTACTCATTCCGATCGTGAATTTTTTATCACCGCACCAATTAAAGAAGAAAAACCTTTTGTTTTGCTTTCTCTTCAAGGATAGAAATATCTCACACTTATACTCTAAAATAAAATGGACACATCACATTCAAAAAGCGTAATTAGAAAAAAAATCACATTCGGCTCCATAAATTAGGATGCTAAACCGGTAATATTATACACTAAATCACTCATCAGACTGGAGCATTCATCTTCACCTTTTGGCTTTCTCTTCAGGGACAGAGATGGCAGCCATCAACAAGCGTCCAATAACCTATATCATACTTGTCGTGCCTGGGATGTTAGAACATATATATCTCAGAAATTTGCAACCTCACAGAATAGATAGGTACGTTAGAACTTACAAAGATAACGTGACAGCTATAAAAACATATACCGACATATTTAGCAATCAGATTAGCTTTTAATTAATTGTATCTGTAACCACTAAAATGGAAAAACCACATTATATTTCAACCAATAATAAAATTTTAACAGGTCATGCTTTAGTTACCAGAGAAACTTCATTATGCATGTTTAAGAGCTGAATTGAGCTCCAAAACTAAGAGCATGACATTCAAGATTCCTCAAATTTAACTGCAAAAAAGACACAAATGAATGTAAGTACGTATGAAGAATCACATCAGATGAAACCCTCTTCCTCGTCTCAGGGCCATGAAATTAAGCCAGGAATAATTAAAAAAAAGGGTCGGGTTGAACCAAAACTTCTACCTTTAAAAGGCCACGCAAAAGAGATTACATGGCCAGGTGAATGATGATCAAAGCATATCAACTATTGACATGATGTAATCAAAATGTTACAGATGAGACTAAATGGTTTGTTCATCATGAATTACAATAATCACCTTCTACCCAACTGGTAAAAATATCTACTGAATACTCCGGGGTAATGGTGTTAAACCTCAAAGCTAGAGGGCTTCAACAAAAAAAAAAAAATATTCTCCTATGCCATGATATTTGCTATCACTTTCAGTTAAAGTAGCAAGAGAATAGACAACCTACATACCAAAACTATCTCATCTCATGTCCCCTCAACAAAAATAAGAGGAAACACCTAATCTTAATTTTTGTGAGCTGTTATCCAAAGGAATCAAGCAGAACAAGAAAGAAAAATAGCAGACTTCTTTTAGGTGTATTGCTAAGGATAACATGCATAATATTGATGCAGAAATAATAGTAAAATTGGATCAATTTTAAGATATGCCTTTTTTTATTTCATAATTTTCTTGAGGATAGCCCTTGATTCTAAAGCAGAGAAAAATAACAAGAAAAATTTACACGATTTTGTTAATTTTTATTTTTGCAAAGTTACGTTATGCAATAAGTCAAATAACAGAATGGAGAATAGCAACAAGAAAGATGAAACAAATGTTCTAGCAAAGAATGATACTCTCACTTTGTCAGTCATTTATAGGAGCAGATTCCTTAATTAACTGGAAGGCTATTATGCTAACAGTAAGTTTAACAGTACATTCAGGGGAACTAACTTGCACCTTTACATATCAACACTGTAAAAGTGATTTAAGTATGCAGAATCTATTTTAAGAGAAGCTAGTGTGAATATTTTAAAGCTCACCATAACTGCAACTCCAGTCTCATTGAATTTAGGAACACATATGAGTCTCACTAACTGCCCTTCTGATCCTGCAATCCATACTTACAATTAACATGCATTACTAGTGGAAGATTCTTTCTTCTGATTTGAGTGCTGATAAATCAGAAATAAGAGTACCAATTATTTTTGAGAAGTAGAACTCAGAATGAAAATACCCTTTATCACACGAGTTTCATATTTATCCTGATTGCCAACAAAATATACATGAGGACAGCTCTCAAGGAAGAAAGGATCCTTATCAGTATAAGGATAGCACCCTGGAAGACAACAATTCATATAAACTTCAGAAATAACTCTTTTTAAGGACAGTCTTGAGGAAGTTTCAAATTTTAGCTTTATAGAGTCTCCAGCAAATAGTAGGTCATATGATATTGACATCCTTCCAAAAGTCCAGAAAGTTTTCTAATCTAAAGTGGAAAACAATTCACATTGATGACCAAGCAAGTAAAAGTGTAAACTGTTAATGCATTACAGCATATATAATGTATACCAAGGGTATTTGGTGCTGTTGGTGCCAAATGCCTCCACTTTAAGGTCCTTTCCATGAATTCAAGTTTATCTTTTGCCTCTGAGTACTTCTCAAGATCATCTACATTTTGACCTGATGTCCCAAGAAATCTGGAAGTAATAAGGCGGCAGTTCAATGTATAGTTGATTCTAATAGACAATGAATGTTACTCAAAATATTTTTAATGACCTGATATTATCAAGCTCAAAGCAGTGAGGATTTGTACAAGATCTAAAAGTGTTATAAGCTGATGACCCAGGGAAAAGGCATCTATGCAAAGGCTGAAAGGACAAATTTTAGTATCAAAATCAAACAACAGAGATTATATATGTCACATATGCACTCTCAAAGGACAGCACAAGAACCTGCTGTGGTAATGAGAAGTTAGCTGGGTCACTCGGTCCTGGCATGATATCCAAAGGCAAACCTGCAGCAATCTAAACATATATAAAAACATTAAGCAACTTCATTCATGGAGACATAGGCTACAATCTAGCAATCAAACTAATTAAAATGACCTGATTCAACAGGATATCCAGTTCCTTTATTGGTTCAGACAACCTTGAGAGATCCTTTGCAGTCAAATTCTGCAAATTTTGAGCATAACGCCTATATAAGTTAATTTTATATAATACATACATACATACATACATACACCCATACATGTGGGTGGGTGTGTGTGTATTATCAGATTTATGTATGTTGTCAATACAAAACCCCATGGAAATCCAATTTTTTTTAAGAACTTTGCAATATAACCACAATTAGTAGAAACAAGCTACTAAACTGTATGGTACATAGCAAGTTCACATGCAATGGATGGTGTAGCCCACTAGATTAGAAGGGACCATCATCTATCACAGAGGTCTCAGCTTTGCAACTCCGAGGCCAAGTGGTATAGATACAACTCAGCTTTACATATGATGAAGGGGGCAAATTATGAAGCATTACGGCTTCACTACAACTAAAGCATATTGACTTCTATCATTTAAATTTCTTTAAGCGAAAAAGACATCAGTACAGAAAAGAAAACCAAATAATAGAAAATGAAAGATGAGGGAGTTAATCATTGAAGTACACAATTAATTGAGCTGCAATACCTGCCCATTAAGAAGTCCACGAGGGAACTCAACAGAATTTCCAGCAATGACAACATGAACAATTTGAGACACAACATTTTGCTCCTGTTTAATTTGTCATTTTTGACAGGTTATAAGTTTGAAAGGTTACATAAATATCAGCATGAAAGCTTAAAAAGAAGGGCAGGATAAACCTTCTCATCTCCTAAATGTCCAGTAATATGATCAATGAGAAGCTGAAATTGGAGAGGATTAGAGTTGCCGCTCCCAACGCTCAACCCCGATACAAGAACAACATATTTGTCTTCCTCTGTTGAATCCAAGAAATGTTGCATCATTACTTCAAGGGAAGTTTTCATAACCAGAATAAAGGAAATGTGCATCAGAGATGCACAGCTAGAACCACAAAAGGGCAAGCTAACTTATCATAACCTGATTAACAAAATTATAAGAAAAGAAATAAACAGCAAGCAACTGGTGATTTTAGAAATCAAATGTATCATATGGGACTTATACAAACAACAACAATAACAAACAAAGTCTTTTTCCTACTAGGTGAGACCATAAGAGACTTATATGTGAATAAAATTTTCAGTAAATTACAATTTTAGTCCCTGAAAGATGCAACTTGTCTCAATTTAGTCCCTCAATCATAAAAATACTTAATTTAGTCCTTGAAAGATACATTATGTCTCAATTTAGTCCCTACATATAAGAATTTTATGTCTTTTAATGTTTCAATTTAAGGTTTCAAGAACTAAATTGAGACGTAATATATCTTTTAAGGACTAAATTAAGTATTTTTATGGTTCAGAGACTAAATTGAGACAAGTTATATCTTTCAAAGACTAGAACAATAATTTACTCTAAAATTTTCGAAGGGACATTCTGTTTAGTTCAGTTTCAATGTCCGTGGTCTATTAAGGTAAAGGCATCATCACAGTTACAAATGATTCGGAACAATACTTGATTTAAGAGGAAGTTCTATCTGTGGTGGTAGGCCAGCTTCAAGGACATCTTGAACCAAAAAATCACCTGCCCCAGTTTCCTTTCCATGTATGGCAACCACAATTCCTGTCAACCACAAAGTCAATACAAAATAATGAGGAAAGTTGTATTTCTATGAGAACAAACAAAATTAAGCAGTCAAAAAGAGTCAGAACTCCAGATAAGCTCAGAAATATAAAATAAAGCTGAACCATGCAGCCCTTCCACCAATGAAGCAGGAAAATAGACATGGACATGGAACATGACTTAAATAATTTGAACACAGAAATGCAACATTTAACAGAAAGGATATAAAAGGAGCAGACCCAGAATAATACTTATAGAATGCACGTATTCTAATTGTCCCCTATTAAAACAAAAGCATTTCGAACACAAGATAATTTCTACATCTCTAATCCTTTTTCAATTTTCATAATATCACACGTTTGCAAGGCAATATTTAACCACTAGCCCTTCATTAGAATACAGGATGGAAGAAAACATAAAGAAACTAGAAATACCCATACCAAATGTTTTGGAATAAGTGAGTATTAAAGTCAGGATTGCTGTCACATCTGGAAAGCTATTTCACTCAACTAAAATAAGTTGTTCATGATACAGACCTGTTATATATACAGAAGGTGAAAGAAGACCACTGAGCTTAACTCTCCCACTTTCATCTTCCAAAACTAGATGATCATCTGGATGCATGAAGTTATGAGGCTTGACGAGTGGAGTTGCAGATCTCTGTAAATTATCGGCAGAGCAATATAGTACTTTACTTTTTATCGAATTTCATGGACAGAATGTGACAAATAATATTAAAATTTAAAGAAACTCCGACCTCCTTAGAATACTCCTCCAGTATGCAAGGTTTGAGCTTCATGTGTTTATAGAGGGTTCCAACAATGACACATTCCTTGCCCTCTTCCAGTCCCAACACTGTGCATACTGCAGCAAACTTAAACTTGTAAATGACTTCCAAACTAGCTTATAGGTTCCATTATTTAATTTATTGATAGGAACTTCAAACAACCACCATCTTGTTAGCACTAATTGAGTTGCAAAGTCAGCCTTAATTTCCCTGTAATTAATGCTATAGCCCTGAACCCCTGCAAGTTAATATTTCCTAATAAAAAAGATTAATGGATACATAATTTTAAGTCAATAAACATTCTAAACTTTGAAGTTAAATACACCAACAACAACAATAAACAAAGCCTCTTCCCACTAGGTGGGGTTGGCTAAACTTTGAAGTTTAATAATCTCAATAATTATTTCATCGTTGAGTTGGGGTAAGCGGCTTTTTAATTTAGTGCCATATCCAAAATAAGATTACCTGCACAGAAGTGCCATCGGGATGAACTTAACTATACAAGCTGTGCCATATCAAACTAAAAATAAAAAGTTTATCCCCAGAATTTGAGTTTTCAAACCAACAATGTACTAGGGGGGAAAACACAGGCGAGAATAATTAAATCCTCTATGAAACCCTCGAGGATTTTGAATGGAATTCCCAAATTAAACCGACCAAGAAAATCATTTAAAAGTAAAACATAAGTCAAATTAGCAACACAAACCATTAGCAAATGAAAATTGCTGAAACAAATTATGGAATAGGTTTTAATGGTTAGTGTCATCAAAATTTCAACTAAAATACTAAGTAGAAAGTTGAAAACTAGAAAAAGGGGTACCAGGTAAATGAGGTTTCCACTGGGAAACAAGGGAATACAGGAGAGTTCTCATCAAGTGAAGACGGGCAAAGTAAATCTGGCTGTATTGCTGCCCCCTATACGTTTCTTTCTGAATTTCAAACACTTCATCCTGCAATGAAAGGCGAGGAACATAAGATCTGAAAGCAAAATAGCATTTCACACGAATAACAGATTGGCATGAGCGGGATATTGCAAGATCATCCCATTTTCTTTTTCTCTCTTTTTCTTGTCCCTCCTCGTAGCTTTTCCCAGGGTTTCCCAGGTACCAAACTAGAAGCTACAAGAGCTTAGATAAAAAAGGAACAACAAGTACAAAAACTGAAATGGAAAGGAAAAGAATATAAGAAACGAAGAATAGTGAACCATGGAGTTATAGGCACATTGCATTCTGCAGACACTCTTCTCCGAATCGATTTCCATGGCGGGAACGAAAGACTTACAGACTCGTCGATAAGCACGAGCTAGTATTACAATTTACCAATTATATTTCGCTTTACGGCACCAGCTCACAGGTTTTTACGAAAATTATATTAACTTTGAAGGGTAATTAAATCCTTCAAAGTTAATTTTTAAAAAATATATAATATTTTAAATTATTTTTATATTTATTTTATTAATTTCTAAAATTATATATTAATATATATATAATAAAATATAAATTTAAAAAATATATGAGGAAAAAAAGTGGAGAAGTAGAATATGTTAGAAGAGTAAAAAAAATTAAATAATATTTTATTACTTTGTTATTTTTTAAAAACACAAATTATTTTATTATTTTACATTTAAAAATTAAAAAAATTAATATACACTTTAATAAATATTAAACTACTATTAATTATAATTTTTTTTATGAGTTGAGCTATATAAACTTTATCATATTAGAACTCAAACGAATCTAATTTGTTATACAGATTAATTTGGTTCAAATTTACAAGTTATTTTTTAAATTGAAAAATATATTTATATTTAATTTTTTCAAAGATAATTTTAAAAAAATATATAAACCATACAGATAAAAAATAGTTATTTCTTATGTAAAAATACTAACATGAATTAATATCAAAGTTATGCGTAATGTCTAGCATACATATAATATTTTGAATTGCATATAAACTTTTAATTTTTCTTATCTTTTATTTATATTGTGTAAAAAATTAAATAAAAATAAAAATAATGTTCAAAATACTGCTTAATATATATTTAAAAAAAAATAAATGCTTTGAAATAATGTTTGAATTAAAACGAGTTAATTTTTTTAAGTTCAACTCAAATTATTAAAGATGAGTTAAATAAAATTTTAAATAATTTACCAATTTAACCCAAATCATTCTAATTAAGTTGTAATTGTGCAAATTAAATTAAATTTAGCGGGATTGCTGAGCTAACACAAACCAAGCAAATAAACACATATCGGAAGGGAGTGAGAGGGTGTAGTAACCAAGCAAAGTCGATTCATGAGATATCATCTATATATAGCCAACGACGGTTTTAAAAGA
Organism: Senna siamea; assembly: GCA_031216115.1. NCBI lineage: Eukaryota > Viridiplantae > Streptophyta > Magnoliopsida > Fabales > Fabaceae > Senna > Senna siamea. The sequence continues at coordinate 24,939,981 of CM062366.1, read as the reverse complement.
AAGCACCATACTCATCTGCCATTATTTTCTTTCAGTTTTGTAATCATCACCAACTCATCTGAATACTTACACAAAGTTCCTATAAGATTCTATATCATATATGTGCTTTAAAAGTAAACAATTAAGCAATCCCAGCAATTCAGAGATTAACTTTAAAACAACAAAAATTGGGGAGTTTCTCTTACCTCAATTTTAGAGCTGTGTTTACTTGTGGGATTCATCTTACAGTAACATATTGTATACCAAAGACTTGGTGGTTCTATTTTTTAGATATGGATGCGAACTAATTTATTTGCGAGATAAATAAAGAATGTGAAGAAAGGATATGCATGTTAAACCAAGTGGGGTTAAGGTTCTTTGAAGATAGGATGGGTTCGGATGGCAATTTGCAAGTAGTGGTGATCACTCAGCAGCCCTTAAAACATGCATGCCTACATGTTCTTCTCAAATCAATGACACACATGAATGAATATTTAGCCGGTTTGACATTTTATTCTGTTATGTTTACTACCAATCTATCTGCGAGAGAACATGATCTTTTTTATGTATATCAGTATATATATATATATATATATATATATATATATATATATATATATATATGTTGAAATACAAGCACATCTTGGATAAAACATCAGCACAGCTGTTATCCATGAAATAAAACAGATGAAGACGATGATGGTAGCGAAGACTGCAAAACCATATGAAGTACTAACTGCCATGGAATTGAGGAGCAATGTCACTTATACCTCGGCAGCATGTCCCCCACAAGTCAGAGAGAGAGAGTCACATAGAAAAAAAGACAAAAATAGTATCTATAATAGTCAAGAAAAAGAAAATTAAACACGCTCTGTACGTCCAGTAGTAAAGAATTAATATTGACTTGAAAATAATATTATAATTTATAAACCAAGTCGGATAGTTTGGCCGGATGGTTGCCGGTAGCATACATGAGCCTGGAACAGGATATCCATTAGTTCGGACAATTCAAGTATCTACTATGGATACGAGAGAATTAGGAAAAAAGAAGGATATATAATTGAATTAATGTATCATAACTCATAATAAACCAAAATCCTATATATATATATATATATATATATATATATATATATGTATGTATGTAATCACACATAGAAGGCAATCTGCAGGTTGTTCAAAGGCTAGATCTAGGTAGTGAGAGTATCATCGAAATCCAAAGGAAGCAAAGGAAATTGAGAAAGCTCAGAAATAAAGCCTTCCAAATCGGAAAACCCTCCCAAGTAGCCACCAGAGTTGTCATTATTATTGCAGCAAAGTCCCACTTCTTGCTTCATTAGTAGCCCCTCATCCCTTGAGTGATGATCATTTGAATTTCTGAGCTCCATCTTGTTCATTTTGGGTTTGTGGTGGGCCGGCCCACTATTCGTGCTTCTTCTTGTTGCAGTATGTTCATGATCTCTTGCTGCTGATATGAATGTTGGCTTCTGCAGATTGCAATGCTTCTCAGAAGTTGGTTTTCCAGTCAACCTCTGCACTAGTTCTCGGAAGTTTCCAGCATCGGTCTTGATGATCTCTGGTGCAAATATGTGAATTATGCGTATCTTGGGCTGATTCCTACTTTTTGATATTGTTTGGGAGTCTTTGTGCATACATGGGGAAGTTGATCTATTATTTGAATAATTGCCCTTCCCCATGCATCTATCATCTTGTTTCACTCTCACCTTCTTCTCCTTCTCCATCAAAACTTTGAACAGAAACACAAAAAGGCCGGGCCAGATTTTGATTGTGCAGCAAAAGAAGATAGCTAGGGAGATCATATATATAGAGGACTAGAAGCCAACAAAAAATAGTTTAATGGAGAGAGGACAAAACATAATTAAAAGGGGAAAAGTTTTTAAAGAAAAAGAACCAGCTGTCTGTTGAAAGCAAGGATTAGATGAATCCTTGTCTGACAAATGCAGGAGATCGGATTCAATAAAATAATTGCAACTCAGTGGTCCCCAATCTTCCACTTTTGATATACATAATCAAATAGAAATGTTACTTCATTTATATTTAACATTTATAGAATATTACGAATATCTTGAGGGGGGAAATAGATGTGGGCGCACACATACGTTAATGTACATTACCCTTCTGTCAAATGATCCAAGCAGCCTATATATGTACAATATTTTAAATTTTGTTTACTTCACACTTATTTATATTTAATTTAATCCCAAAATTTAATTAGCTACTGGACATAATTAATATCAATTTTATTCTTGTTTCCATTTGACTTTAAAAATGAATAAACAATTAGCCAAATAAAAACTGCATATAAATGAATTTAATTACTCACAAATTTAGTTACCCTATTGTAATTATTACTACTGATCGCATTCACTTTTTGCCTCCAATATTTTGAAAGAGAGATATAAATTAAAAGTAGGGTTATGTATCCAAAAATCTTTGTTGCTACATACAAAAATTAAAACCTTAAAGTTGTGTTTGGATAAGGTAATTTATAGAGAGAAAAATATATTTAGAGGTATTTTAATAATCTTATTACAAAATTTCTTATTTGAATTAAAAAGGAATAGAATTTAAAATTTTTATGGTAAGTTAATTAAGTGATTTATGAATAATTTAAATTTTAAAATTTCATTCTTATTTATTTTTAGAATGTTAGTTATTTATGTTATTTTTAATACATATATAAATATAAATATACATATATATACACACTAATATAAATATATGTATATACTACATGCTCGTATATATATTTATATGTACTTTGTAAATATATATGTATAAATATATCGTGGATATAGATATAAATATTAATATTTTATATATATAATTATTAGTTATAACAAAAAAAATTTATAAATATTATAGTGAGTAGGAAATTTTAAATTTCATAATCTCAAGCCAACCTAAGTTCCTGGATAATTAATTTCTGAGTAAACCGTACATGATATTTGGATTATAAGAAGAAAAAAAATGTGAAAAGAAAAACAGATTCATGAGACCCGTAGAAGAAACCAGAAAAGCTCACAAACGAAAAAAAGATTTCCTGAATATTTAATTATACTAAGTTTAGATAGTACGAAATTCCGTTTGAAATTTGTGCTTCGTAATTATAACACGAAATCCGCGTAGTTGGAATAAACCCCCGCATGTCAAGGATTTGCTCAAACGACGGCCATATGTAATTAGTTTCCGCAGAAAAGTAACTCTGGGAGAAATTCTTAAGAATATTGTTGTAAGAAATTATTCATATTTAATTATATCCATCAATTCTACTACGTACTAGTAATATTTATTTTAACATTTTTTTACTACCTATTTAACTATGTAATAAGAATACTTAAATTTTTTTTGTAACTTTATACTTTGAATTTTTTTTAATGTAACTACTGATATTTTATTTTACCTTTTCTAATTATTGTGTTTTTCTTTATATAACGAGTAAGAGTTTGAGATTGAACTTTTTTATTAACTATCCACACTTAGGCTCTTGGAATATTGCAATTATATTTAAGCATAATAATTTAGCATTCATGACAATATATTAGGACAAATTAACTACTATATATACATAGATCTATCATATACTAAGAGTTAAATGTGTTCTAACTTTACTAATCAACCGAGGCCTTAAGCAACTAGAAAACTAGAGCCGTATTCTTGTCATGATGATTTTGACATATATGTCCAGATGTTGAAGGTTATTTAGTGAGTTAGTGACTACTGTAACTTGGGTAAATACAAATATAATACCTCTTTCTCTTACTAGAATGGTAGAGTACTATGTACCAAATAAAGAAAAAGTGAAAAACAATTACACATACAAATTAAGACTCAATTCTCATGGAAGCCTTAACCAGTTGGATGATTACTACATGTGAAACAGATCATACATGCCAACCGCCCATTTATTTCATAGAGTATACACACACACACACACACGTTTAAGTTAATAGTATAAATTTGGTTATCACTTTATATTTTTAGAATTTAAATTGAAGAAATTTAATTTATTTTAGAAATTTTGGGACAAAAAAAGGAAGGTGAAAGTCACTTGACCTGTTCTTTAATGGCAGAGATATGCTAATTTACACAGTATAATTTTGTGAACACAATTGGCAAAAGAACCTCAACAAATTAATGTTCTCTCATTCCCAGTTTCCCATAATTAAACAGTATCTCAGTTACATTAATTAGTATTAAAGAATCCACTTTGATATTACATTTGCCAATATTGTCTCGACGTTTTCAGTTTGTTGCAACGGAGCCGAATAAATGGGCACTGGGATTGCCGGCGGCGCGTATCTCTCACTACTCGGTAATAATGGAGCTTTCCAACCTCAACAGAATCATAAGCTCCAAGTCTCCAACAACTAATTAGTATTTTTTATTTTATTTCTTATATTAACTACCTAATACCGTAGATTGGATACTTCAAAATTGAAATCTGCATTTTGTAATTATTATTATTTGTTGTTTTATATATAATTTTCTTTAAGGGTATATATAAACAAATTAATGATCATGACCCATGACATTATTTTAACTTAATTCTCAGACATTATAAATACCCAACTTTAAATCAATGGTTATCTATTATTGACATAAATTGAGCTCAATGTCCGAAAGAGACTGGAAATAGTTTTTTTTTTCTTTTAAATCACTCTAAATATGGAATTAAACTTATAATATCCCTATTCAAATGGCTTTAAAATAATTATAAAAAAAAACTTTATTCTTTATCGTTTTCTATTCAAGAATCCTTCCTCATATACTCATAAACGTAAAAATATTGAATCCTACTAGTTTCAAACAGCGAGAGCAAAATAGATAATAAGACAAATTATACATTAAAATAATATATATAAAAAATTATTATTTTATTAATAAAATGAAGTTTATACTTTTTTATTTAAAAAGCGGGTTGGAGAGTTGGAGTTGGAGAGCATTACTGAAACATAGAAGTTGAGTGCATGAATGGTGAATGCTCCATACGTGCTGTCGAGTCTGGGTGTGTATATATGGTGCCGGCTGAGACGGTCCACGTGATGTATGAAATCGAATCTAACGCCACGTGGCGACGTGGTATAATTAGAAGCGTAGAAGAACTCATAAGATTCCTAGGAGCAGTAGGGGGAACCAAGACAAGAAGAGCCAACCAGTGCCAGTTTCCAAAAGTAAAAAAAAAAAACTTATTTAGAATTATAATTATTTCCAATTAATTAAATAAATTCACAATACATGATATATGCATGTTTTGGAAAATTGTATTCACGTATCATTCTCCAAAAAGGAGAGGTGAGAGCGTGACTCCAGCTTAGAGGTGGTTGACGTGGTTTCATGTGAAGGCCGTTGCCACTCATCTCCTCTGCACCTTACCTCATACTTGGATTCTATACTTTCTTTGACGTGCGCCCACTTGTTCCCTCACCTACTCTCTCCCTTTTATTTTTTATTTTTGAAAACTCTCCAAATTGTACTAGCTAGCTTTAACTTCTCACATTCGCATGCATTAGTCTACAATTCACTATTTACTCTTTGTAGCTAGTGAAGGTGTTCATTTTGTTATACATTTTTTTTTTGGGTAAGGTTTCTGATCTTTCAATCCGCAGCGGTTGTTCTTTCTTTCCCCTTTATGTACAACTTCATTTAATTTGTCTGATTAAGGGAAAAGGCATCGCCAAAAAAGGGAAAAGGCAGAATGTTTTCATTTTTGTAATATACAAGAGAAGAAAATATTCTTCCACTAGACATGGTATAACCTCACTTATTCCTATTGTTTTCATTTTCCTTTTCGTTTGTCTAGTGTGAAATTGAAAGTTCTTGTCCTTAAATAATTAATCAGTCACTTTCATATATTGGAACCGAGTTTTAAAGTGTGTAATTAATTAATTAAGAAAACAAGATCCATATCTTTTCTCCTGCGAATGAAGTAAACAAAGGATGATTGGTTTCGGAATTTTTATATTGCAAAGAAAGCACCGAATGATTAACATAATAAACCAACAGGATAGCGTATCGCTTTCGTTTTTTGCCAGTTACCCAACTCAAAAGTCAGGATGGCCTGAGTTAAAATTCAGTTTTTGTACTTCTTGCACATTATTAATTTTGAAATATATATATATAAGTTAAAATGGTTTTGACTATGATGCAAGAAAGAGAGAGAGATTGAATGAAAAATTAAAGGGAAGGAAAAAGTTGCTACAAGTTATTATGGTACCAGAAAACACCTTTGGTATGACCAGGCTCCACATAGAAACATTGTTTAGCCTCTCTCCACATTGCCTTGCAAATGGGAGTTCCATCAAACTGATAATACTCACCCAAAACTGGTTTGATTGCGTTCGTAGCCTCCATCGCATGATAATGCGGCATTGTGGAGAACAAGTGATGCGCCACATGGGTGTCTGCTATATTATGGAAAACCTTGTTCAATATCCCATAATCTCTGTCCACTGTGGACAAAGCCCCTCTCAACCAATCCCATTCCGACGAATCATAGTGTGGCAAGGAAGGGTGAGTGTGCTGTAAATACGTGATCAACACCAACCACCCATTCACCACCAACAATGGGCCTCCGTAAACACACAGCACCCAGCCCACTCCTTTTGCCATCGCAACCAGGTAAAGCCCATAGTACACTCCGACAAGGACCACATCTGAAATGAATATCTGCAGTCGTTCACGGTCAGAGTAAATGGGCCCGAATGGGTCATAGTGGCTGGCGAAGCGTGGATAAGGCCTGCCTGAGACATTGAAGGCTAGGTAGAGAGGCCAGCCCAGGGTGAGGGTGATGGAAAGTGTGAGGAATCGACCCAGTGGGTTGTTGAGGTAGTGGGAGTACCAGGGGAGGGTGGATTTCTTTTTGGGAACGAAGACTTCATCGCGATCGAGGGAGGCGGTGTTGGAGTGGTGGCGGCGGTGGCTGTATTTCCAAGAGAAGTAAGGGACGAGAAGAAAGGAGTGGAGAATGAGGCCAACGGTGTCGTCGAGCCACTGGTAGTCGCTGAAGGCGTGGTGGCCGCACTCGTGGGCAATGACCCAGACGCCGGTGAGGATGCAGCCTTGGAGGGCCCAGTAAGTGGGCCAGGCGAGAAGAGAGAGTGGAAGAGGGTGGTGAGGGAGGCGGTGGAAGTAGTGGGTGGCAATGTAGAAGAGGGAGAAGGCAACGGTGAGGTCAAAAACGACGTAGGAGAAAGAGCGGAGAAGGGAGCGGTGGAAGCAATGAGGAGGGATGGCCTTCTTGATTTGACTCACACTGAATGGGGGTTTTGCGGAAGGGACCCTCTTCACGCCCTCACCCTCAGATTTCCTGCCGCCGCCTGGAACAGAGGTTCGGCCACCGGCTCCCATGTTTATGCAAGCAACCTGTGTACACAAGATTGCATCAGCCAAGACTAGCTTTAACGTTAATCTTTTAACTCATGACGTCTGATTTATTAGTAAGTATATTAGGAAAATGCTTATAATTGGACCGACTTAATTAAGCGCTATATTTGGCAACCTTATTTCAATAATTTGTTTCTTATAAATGTGAGATGGAAGACACACGACAAAAATGCTTACAGAGCTTAGGAAGTTTAGACAAGAAGAACGCGACATTTTGAAGAAGTATTAACAAAACAGGAATAATGAATCATACACAAAAGAGAAGATAAGATATCAATCTTGAGACAGGTCATTTAATTAAGACACGCTCGAACATCGGCAAGCGCATATATTCAACGATTTCATTTTCAATCGAACTCCATCATTAATTCATGGATCCTAATGTCAAGCTCTGCAATTTGATTCGTTTAATGCTTTAACAATAATAACAAATAGATAAAAGAGAAGCATGATGAAAAATGAAGAAATTAAATATGTAAGGTGTTGAAAGAAGAGTAGAAAAAATACCTGAAGGTGGGGGTGAATTTTGATGAAAAATGAAGAAATTAGATATCTATAAGGTATTTTGTATTGAAAGAAAGAGGAGGGAGAAGGTGTGTTTTCTAGCTATTATTATTCAATTAGCAAATTAGTGGCAGTTTTGGGTCTAATGAAAGGAGTCCACGTTACTTACATGAGGTGGTTTCAGTACTTAATTTGTGTCAATTAGCAATCCTATTTTCGTATGTATTCTGTCTCCCATAACCATTACCGCCTGTTCTCCGTCACCCCATTCCCTGCTTGGCCCTACGATTGTAACCGTTTCAAAAAATGAAGCGGAGGAGTCTCTTCTTCCTCTTTCCCTTTCCTACGGGTTAATTCCACTTTCACTCCCACCTACAATATCTGCCTACTTCCATTCTCCTCAAATTAGGTTTCTTTGTATCTCTTGATGTTTAAATTTGGTGTTGTTCATATTGTTAGTTGTTATTTTTTTAAAAAGCTTAAAGGCACAATTTTGATGTAACTAAAGAAAAAAAATGTTGAAATTTGACTTAATGTATGTGCCAGTAGGAACAGTACCATAATTGAAGAGTGAAGGATCCAATTTGCATTCTCCTTCATTTTACCCGCAAAAATACTAAAGTAATATTTTATTCTTTATGTATATCAAACTTAATTTTATATATCTATATTATAATAGTTTTAAATTTTTTTTATCAATGGTCTTACAAAATTATATATTTTATAATACAAAATACAAACTAAAATATAGGATGTAAGAACATAGGAGAATGAAAATAAAGATAGTAAGAAATCACAATAAAAAAATATAATGTTAGATAACTATTCATTATTTAATTTATTATTTAAAATACAATAAATATTTTTTATACTATATTTTAAAAATTAAAGAATAAAATGGCTAAAGTGCATGCAAAGTACTCTCTAGTATATATATAAATATTTTTTTCTTAAAACATACAATAAGAGAATTTTATTAAATTAGATCAAATAATACAGCCACCATAAATATACCTAACTAAAGGTGTAAATTAAGCTATTTGGACTCGTTTCATTTAAGTAAAATGAGTTTAAAATTTAAATCATACTCAGTTTATTTTATTAAATGAAAGCTCAAACTCGACTCGTATAACTCATATAAAATTATACAAAAGTAAATTAAATTAGTATAATAAATTATAAATAATTAAAAAATATTACAAACCACAAATATATGATTCTAAGATTTAACATCTAAAAATTAATCATAAAAGAACATTTAATTAAATATAAATTGATTATGTACAAATTATGTTATATATTATATTAATTTATGAATTTTATCATTTTAAACATTTTACTAACAAAATGATATTTTCATACAAAAGCATAACAAATATAACAAATTCAAAAATAAATATATATAAAAGAAGTGTTTATTTTATATACATATAAAAATGTCATTTAAATATTTATTATACATGTAATATATATATAACATTTTTATACTATTTTATTCTTAAATAAGTTGTTTATGAATTACACGAACTGAGCATCAAATTTTTAAATTTAATTTGTTTAATTAAATAAACTTGATTGTATGTTTAAACTTATTTATTTAATAAATGAATTGTGCTCAAATAAATTTTTTATACGAATCGAACTTAAATTGCTCATAAATAACTTATTTCATTTACACCCTTGTATCCAACAATTGTTCATAAGGATTAGCACACACTATTTTTAATGTCACACCACACTGCAGAAACATTTCTATCATAAAAGATACTAAGTGCATGCCTGTTAATTTGGTCAAATTGTCAAAATTTTTTTATTTTTAAAATGACTTTCTCTTAAATGAAATTTTAAGAAAGTGTTATAAAATAAAATTAGTTTATGTTTGGAAAACTTGTATAAAAAATTATTTTTAACTATCAAATTATCAAAAAGAACGTGTATAAATTTAGTAGTTATTTAAATAAATAAATGGTTATAAATATTTATTATTATTAATTGTTACTAAGTTGTTATTATTAATTAATTAAAATATAAAAAACATTTACAACATTTCACATACATCAACACAAGGCCTTTAAAACCAAAATCTATATACCTAAATTCTCAAGAGATACCTTGTAAGGCAAGACCTAACTTAGAGTAAGAAATCAATATCTATCAGCTTGCCGTGAATGCAAATGAAGTTTTCCTAACTATTTCTTTCTATTTTTTTCAGATTCATGACTATTGTTGGTAAGTGTCTAAAATAACAAGGCTTCAATTATTATTATTATCATTATCGTTATTATTATTATATAGATATATATTTGAACTTCATTAAATGCTAATATTTTCTCCAACATTCAGTTTGACTTCCCATAACTTTTTCATCCAATTAATTAGATTTAATTGTAAACTAATCAAACTAACCTAATATGATCAAAGCCATCAAAATCGATTAATTCACATGATAAATATGTCATAGATCAAATTCAAATAAAAACAATTAATTATTAAAAACAAAATAATATTTTTAACTTTTATATTTTATATACTAGATGATTAGATCTAATGTATCTTTATTAAAAAATATATCTAGTATTTCAATTTTGATTGAATTGACTAAACTAAACCACATCTGAGTAAAAACAGAGGAGTATTGGTCTTGAAATTGAAAGTTGAAAGAGGAGAAAATAAGGGTATGGAGATTTGAGAATTGATAGGGAGAGAGAAAGAGACGCGTAGTCATTGGCGCTAAGGAACCAACGTGTAGTTAACTAACTTTGCCAAACTCCCATGCTGTCCTCAAGTTGCTTGCCAACAGACACGTGGCAGTTACGTGTCGGATAGTGAAGCCTATTACCTTCAGAAAAATGCCACGCGTACCATTGTCTGTACACGCGCCCATAAGAATATGTAACACCTAAATCTATATAACTGCAGCCATGGAGAGTGAATAGTATTCGAGAAGGAAGATATACAGAAAGAAAACTGAAAGTTAAAGATAGAAAAGTGTGAAAAATGCAGACAGCAAAGAAAGCAATGGAGTCGATGAAGGAAACGGCAGCCAACGTTGGTGCTTCTGCCAAGGCTGGCATGGAGAAGACCAAGGCCACCATGCAGGAGAAGGTTAATTAATTTCATTTCCTTAATTATTATTTATAATTTCTGTCTTTTAAATCATTTTTTACTGCTATTTTCACATGTTCCATCCCACTACTGTTTAAATAATTCCCAACGTGGATGGAACATCATATACATTGATGCTTTTTCTTTTATAAAGAATGTTTTGTATGGATACATGTCAAGAAAAAGATAAGCTTTATGTCTTATAATATATTAATTAGTGGAATATAATAGCAAATAAATGTTCTATGTATACATATCAAGATACAACTTTTGTGTCTGCTATCACAGTTGAATGTTTTAATTTAACAGTTTAGTATTATATTTATTTCTTTAATTTTCTATATATCATATTTGTTAAATTTTCAATCATCATATACCTTATTAAAAATATACTACATGACATGATGCTTTTAGAAGAAGAACTAATGTTGATTTGTAAATAATTTGCTATTTTATTATTGAAAAATTTGATAATAAAAGTACAAAAATTATTTCGAAAATTTTTCGTTATAAGACTAATTATGTTTTTATAAGCACAAAAATAAGATACTAAGTTTTGTCCTATATATATTTATCATACAGTCTGTTAATGGCACTGAGATTTATTGCATGATGTGAACGGTACGTACCTGTACAGACGGAGAGGATGACGGCACATGATCCGATGCAGAAGGAGATGGCAACAGAGAAGAAAGATCAGAGGATACGGCAAGCGGAGCTGGAAAAGCAGGAGGCGCGTGAGCACAACGCGGCATCCAAGCAGGCAGCAACGGCGACTACTGGGCATGGCGGCGGCGCCTATACCACGGGGACAGGAGCAGGAACGGGGACTACGACGTACTCGACCACAGGGGAATACGGACAGCCAATGGGAGGGCACCAGATGTCAGCGATGCCGGGGCATGGTACCGGACACCCGGTGGGGGGCAATGTGACGGAAGGAGTGGCGGGGTCCCATCCTGTGGGTGTGGACAGGGGCACCGGTAGGACCACTGCCCATAATACTCATGTGGGAGGTAATCCTACAGGATATGCTACTGGTCCTACTGACGGTCGTTATAGTTAAGCAAGAAGATGAGAGTGTGTAATGTATGTAAACTATATAAGTGGGTCACGTCATTGCTAGGCTATGGTATTGTGTTCTGTCATTGTCAGGTCTCCCTTCTGTGGATATGGTGGTGACATCTTGCACTTTTTATTTTTGTGTGTTTTTGTTTTCCCTTTGCAGTGTGTTGTACTTTAATTTTCGATAAATAAAGAGTGATTGTGAAAGAAAAACAGTAAAAGTTGTAGTTTTTGTACTTTTGACTCCGCTTTTATCTTTCGAAGTTACAATGTTTTGCGATGTGAACAAATATGAAATGACTAAATGTATAGATATAACTTTTATCAATCCAAACAGGTTTTAAAATCAACTTTTCGATTTCCGGTCAAAGTAATTCCCCTAAAACAATAAAACGGAATGACAAGAGAACAGCGTACCAGAACAGAATGACGAGAACAAATCCAATCTCATTAAAAGGTTCAGTTTTGCTACAGAATATTCTCATCGACCCGTGGTGTATTCCTGCTAAATAGTGTTTAGCCTACTATTTATTGAAACAGTTTAGCCTACTATTATTGGCGTTAACAGACGGATAAACAGGTGAAGATTGCAACTATGACGTAGCTAAGAGCAATTTCGTTGTCTCCATTTGCTCTAGACATATATATGAGCCGAATGTTACAAAAACATAACGTCGCATAAAATAGATGACATTAGCGCTTCGCAGACCAGTCATGGTACTTGGTAAAGTTCTATTGACGATACGAGGTAAGATATGGAAGAGGTCGAAACCCTGATTTACAGGCTAAAGCAAAACAAGACTTGTCACGTAATATTATTAGGTTTTTGGGCACTCGACCATACAGTAGGCTAATTAAATAATATTGAGATAACAGCTCCCCACATCATAGATCAAGCAAAATTTTGCAATTAGAAATAGTAGGGGTGGTAAAGAAACTAAGAACAAAACCCTGATATTCAGAAGTTCGGTCAATATCTCACTAATTTGCAATGCACAACAAATAACAATATCCTTGCCTAATACAAGGTGGGAAAACAAATTGTAGCAAATCAAGGGTAACTCATACTCCTGCTTTACGCAATTCAGCAGCCCCATGTGCAAAGTGACATCTTTCACCAAAGGTGCAAGATCCTTTGGCAAAATTCTCGCACAGCTTTGTCTTAAAGTTGCTTCCATGAGAGCCTGGTGCGCTGGGAACACCATGAGTTTTAGGTGGGGCAGACATTGATAAAGTCACCAGTAACTCTTTTACCATGTTACTTGCTTCCTTAATTTGTTCAAAGCTACCCTCAAGTTCAATGTTTCTAAGATTTGGATCTGACTCATGATCGCGAATTGAAAGTTTGGCTCCTGTTTGGCGGCAGATCTGTTTGGAGTTCACACCACCCTTTCCAATGATAGCCCCAGCCAAGGAAGCTTCTACACTGATCTTAGCAGTGGCATTAGCACCAAAGCTAGCAACGGGAGGAGGCTCCATTCGACCAGCCAAACGGCTGGAAATAGGCCCCACAGTACGGTGATCATCCACTGAAGGAGCAATAGGCTTCCCTAGTTCCCATTCACCATGGGCAAAATGGCACTTGTCACCAAATTTGCAGCCTTCTGCAGTATTATACTTGTTGCATATGCGGGTTTTAACAGTGGATTGTGCAGACCCATTAGGGACTGGCGGAGGGGCTGCAATATTTCTTGATGCAGGTGGTGCAGCAGGTGTTAAATTCATCATTTGGGCAACAGCATTATAGCCACCAGGAACATAGTGCAAGAAGTGGCAGCTCTCACCAAATGGGCAGCCAGCAGTGCTGCAATACATAGCAAGAAATGATCAGATCATACCAAATCATGCACGTGATTGTTAATTAGTAAGAGTATCCATGATTATTTATCAAGACCTCAAACAACGGAATGAAACTTCAGATTGACAATTCAGTAATTACTATACATCCAATCATACAATGAAAACAGATATAAATGTGGCAATGAGCTCATTACCAAAATAGTCCCTGCAATATAATGACAAGAGGGAAAAGGGAAAAAGAAGATACAACTGGAGAAACCTGAAGAGAAAGATGGGTCATGTGGGATAGATTCAGCAAAGCCCACTTTTTTAGTAGTTACCATAAAACCAGTGAATACTTATGAAGCTATGATACAGTCAAGGGAGGAAGCAGCCAAGGTTTCTCTCAGAAAATTCAAGGGGTAAATTACTAAAGTGGAAGTGAAAACCAGAAAGGAAACATAGGCCTGAAAATACAAATTTTACAAGACCAAACTTGTTATACTATGCTCTCTTTAAATTAGAAAGCACCAGTTACCAGTAAGTATAAGAATGTGCATCATTCAGGCAGCGAATCCTAGTTTACAATTATATATAAAAAAGACAGACATAATCACGATTAAAAAATGATGACTATTCTTATTTTGTTTTTAAAAAAAACCAATTGAATATGAGAGAGATAGGCTAGAGGAAGGGGCTGAACCTAAAAAAAGATGATGATGACTATTCATACATAACTACCTCATTCATATTTGTTGTTTTGGGGGGGGGGGGGGGAAGACCTAGCAAAACTAAATTAGCTATGAAGCACTGTCACTGACAGACACCTGACACAAATACAACAAAAACAATTAGGAGAGAACTTTAGGGCCTGTTTGAAAGCTATTCTTAAAAATAGTTTTTTTATTTTTAAAAACAAACAAAATAAATCTGTTTGAACTGCTGTTTTGAACAGAAAACAAAAATGTCGAGTTACTGAATTCCTTTTTTTTCAAAAAAAAAAAGAGAAATAAAGTATTTTCGTTAATGGCATATACATAAACATATGAAAAAAACACTAACATGAATTATCAAAACTAATTTTGTAAAACAATTTTAAAAAATGAAAAAAAATACAGAATCAAACAGGCCATTAATTATTTCATAAAGATGAGTTTTCTAGTCTTTCATTTTACTTTTTTTTTTTGGTATTTTTGTTTTTTTCTTGAGTCACCATGTGCTTGAGCTATGTTCGGTTCAAGCAGCATGTCTGAGCCAAAAACAAAACATTTTTTAATTCTGGCATATGTGTATTGGATGCATGTCAACAATGTATCATAGCCATGTTAGTGTCGAAAAAGTGTCAAACATGTGACAAGCCTGAAGATAGGCATGTCCATGCTTTATAGTAAATTAGTAATATAAATAGAAAAAAATAAACCATAGAAGATCAAGAAGCCACCCCCGTCATTAGAAAAAGAAATAAATCACACAGCGAGTAACATCTAGATCAAGTTCACCGCCAATCAAAGTTTCACACAATCAGAATGGGATATAGGATAGAATGTGGCCTTGTTGACGTAAGTCATAACAGATGGCAAAAAGCAACTTCTTCAAAATGTAGAAATACAATGCCATGATATTACAATTTAGATTTACTTCGTACCTGACCCAATCAATCAAAGTTCACATTAGTTCATTGATATCTTACCTATTGAGAGGTGGGTTCATAAGCTGTAGATAGAATCCACTAAAAGCTGAAAAATTACCATTAGAGATCCCTTAATTGGATACAAAAGACCATTTGGATTGACTAATCAGTAAGGTAGTCACAGTGAAAATAATCAATTTATCTTTGATATTATGGTCTCAATGCCAGCTACCCTCCTGCATATATTATCTTTTTCATACTCCATATAAACAACTATTCTATTAAAATCAATTAGACAAAAGAACAGTTTATACCTGTATAATGACCCCATTAATTACATAATTAAGTTTTTAGCAATCGTACAATTAATTCTTAAAAGAACTCATAACATTATTTAGAATTTAAATATGCAGTTCAATATATTTATTTAGACAGGAATAGATTTGAACCTGAAAAACTTGGTACATGGCTTCGATTTGCTTCCTACAGCAGTTGATAATGAGTCCATTTCTGTTGCAAAACATTAATTACTTTTCCTCAGTTAACATCCTGTGGCTTATTAATCTAGTACACTCTACACCAAGATTGATGACACCTCAATAATACTTTTCAGTTTTATTTTAAAAATATATATATACATTCATGAAAAACCATATATTTAATTAAGTATTTGTAGCTAATCAGTGAAGGCGATGGGGCAATCAAACAGTGAAATCACCATATTTTCTAACCAAAATCGTTTTCTATAATACAGAGAAGGCAGTCTAGGATTTTTCGGAGGCCGTACTTGCTGTAATAGGTAGTTTGGGCATGTTGGAGAGTGATTGAGGCCAGAATGCCCACCATACAAGCGAATCGTACCAATGAGAATCCAGGAAAGTAAAATATTTATAAAAGGAATTAAAAAACCACAAATATTAGGGCAATTAGTAAGAAACTCATCTCCAAAGAAACAGGAATCAACCAAATCTTAAAGCCTTTTTGTTTCATGATTTTTAAATAAAGGTGCACCAGATTAACTTCAGTTCAGTTACATTCATCAAAGTAGGTGAAGCATCCCGAAAGAAAACAAACAACTTCTAGCAATAATTAAAAAAAAAAACCACGAAATAAATAAGCAGTAGCAAGGATGCTTGTAAAACATTACACTGGAGACAGGACACGGCACAAAAGAAAAAAGGACTCCCAAGAACATTTGAAAACCAAATTTGTAAGCAGAAGAGTGTGGAAGTTAAAAGACAAACCTTGCTTGGACCTTTTGAGACCGCCATTAACATTGAATCCAGCTTCAAACCTCCCTCTCTTGCGGGTATCCATTTATGTAAGTAGATCGAGATCCGAATAGAAGGACGACCTCGATACGAAAAAGAAAGTTGAATAGGAAACACCAAAGAGAAACCTGAAAATACAGAGATCTAGAAGGCACTAGAAAAATACAGGGTAGGAGCAAAGAATATTGAAGGGAAAAACCCTAGAACTAGCACTAGAAAAGGGTTTTTAAGAGAAGGAGCTGAAGAGGGTTGGGAAGAGAGTGAGAAAGGATGAGACTGAGGATATTTATTACAGACGCAATATTAAAATTGAAGGATTTTAAAATTAGGGTTTCAAAGCAATTTATCCTTTGAGTTGGATTCCGGGGGGAAAAAGGAGAAAAGAGAAAACAATCGCCGTCACGGTCACAGACAGTTTCTTGGGTCTGACTGTCACGTGCTCCGACTGGTGACGTCAGTGTGTAAATCAATTTAATCTAGGCATACTGCCGTTTTCTACTTTTTCTTTTCTTTTTTATATTTGGACATACACTTTCTCTTTTCTCTCATTCGATTCTTTCATTCGTTGGGCCTCTCTTAAAAGCCCAAAACAAACTACTTTAAATAATTTGGACCTATAATAATCATAATAATAATAATTTTAACTTTTAATTTTTAAAAAATAATAATCATATGGCAAAAGCATATTCTTTTGTTCCTACTTCTCTAAAAAAATGTTTATGAAAAACAACCAAAAAAAAAAAGAAGGTTCAAACTTTAAAGTCACTATAAATTTTACTTTGAAAGCTTATCAAAACGATTGATTACATCCTAAACCTAACATCTGTCAATTACATAAACAAACAAAACGTACATAGTGCTACATGAAGATTTACCATACAAAATATGATTGGTGGGGATTGCAATTTAGTATGCAAATCCCATGTGAACACCAACATAACTACAATCCCAACTGTTAAATCGAACCAAAAAAACATTATATATAAATATAAATAGCATAATTTTTTTTTAATCTTTTTGAAAGAATAACTAAAAAAAAATTCATGCGAACAACATACATTACATGTTGTTATACTATTTTATTTAGTATAATTGATAGTGTTCAAAATTAAGACAAGATTGACTGTTTTGATAAATTATAAGAATAAAATTAACAGTAAATAAACTTTTAAAGACATAATTGGTAATTATTCCAATTTTTAAAGATAAAAAAATACTTTTACGTACGAAAACTAATTTAAAATACTCGGCAGAGACTCATGGTTCAGTAATTTGGCCACTTTAATTGGAGACT
Source organism: Senna siamea (assembly GCA_031216115.1). Classification (NCBI taxonomy): domain Eukaryota; kingdom Viridiplantae; phylum Streptophyta; class Magnoliopsida; order Fabales; family Fabaceae; genus Senna; species Senna siamea. Next base: position 24,921,947 of record CM062366.1, on the reverse strand, counting down.
TGTCGAAGAGATTATATGACGCTTACGTAGTTATTTACTAAAAGGACAAGAAGAAAACTGTCCAGATTTTATTTATATATTTTTTATTTCAATGTTCATCTTGATAAGTCCAACTCTACTTCAAGAATTACCTGAAAAATAATGAAAGGACGTCAAAAGGTTAAGGTTTTTGCCAAAGAAATTTATTCCAGTAAACATGCAGCAAATGCAAATTCTCAGAAAAATAATATGTGCGCCCAAAAGAAAACAACAGAATGAGAAGGCTGGTGCTCCTAATTATACCAAGTTTTCTCCAGACCAATATAAAATTATATTAAGCTTTAAACTCAAATTTCGCTTCTTGTATGGCTGTGCAGACGAAGTATGCGTTATGTTTGCGGTAAAATTCAAAGCACATCGATTCTAGTCATTGCAAATGGTATAGCTCATTTTCTTTCATGTTAAATAATTCCGATTGTTGTAAATAGGATCAATGAACAGTCGGTTAAAGACATGTTCAGCTTCCACAACAAAACGTTGAGACAGCGGGAACAGTTCAGCAAAGGCAAGAATATTGCATATGTATGAGTATGCACATTAAGGCAGCCTCATCTGTGCGCGCATCAAAAAATAGGTTCAGACATGTCACCTTTTCATATACGCCAATCAATGCCTCCGTTCTTCCCGTGGGTAAAAAGGTACAGTCAAATTTGAACTGAAGCCAAACCAGCACAGAAAAATATTGATCTTATGTTCTACATCTGTCTATCTGTATCCTGGACCGTTCTGCCGGCTGCAGCGGATGCTCCTCAGACATAATTTCCCAGCGTGTTAACTAGCTGTGGAATCGTTTAACTTCAATCCCATTTAGTATTCTGAAATCGATGAATGCAAATGTGACATACCTCGAGAGCACAGTAATAACATATTGAACAATTGTCAGCCCTCGGTAATTCATGGATTGACCAACAGTAACATGCCAAAAGTATCCCAGTAATTAATGGCGAAGATGGATCATTCAGTGCAAGTCTGGCTTGATTTGGAGATCCTATCCAATGTCAGTATATTCAGGGAATTCTGAACAATCATCGAGGCTTGAGATTAAGCCATCAACATAATTATGTGGAACCACACCAAAACTATCCGTTTCCAGTGAACTTTCCTCATTTAAGCCAAAGGGTAGAATGCAATCCATATCATGAGTCCCAGCTGCGTCCATAGCTGATGCAGTAAGGTCAAATTTTAGATCCTTGGCTTGAAGAGACTGGCATAATGGCTCAGCCCGTTGGTGATGCATCTCACTAGGATCCATTAAACTTCGTTTGGACTTTGACTTAGCAGGCTTAGAATCTGAGATGGATGACTTGTGCTTTCCCGAAGCTTGTGTCTTGGATCCAAGTCTGGACCGAGTATCATTTGTTGAGAATGCTGATGAAGCCCATCCACAACTGCCTTCCTCGCAAGCTTTTGTGGCCTCCCTGAGAAGACATTGCCCATAAGCATCCTCTCAGAAGTAATAAATTATAGACTGGGACGGCCTTAGGTCCCTTTATCTCACCAAAAAGTAAACTAATGGGAAAAAAGAAATTTCAGCAGCATTTATTGGCTTCCAGACAAAAAAACAATCACATCAATTCTTTAATCATCATTATAAATTTGACTGTGAAATGGAGTGGCCAACAAACTGCAATGAAAGGCATTTCTTCGATGTACAGAGAATTCCAGACTAAAATTCAACACAGGGCAATATTAACAGGGAAAGAGCACATCGTCCAGTGGACCAATCTTTTGTGGATAACCAGCAACATTTATACTGAATATATTATGAATTAATTAATTATTTTAATATCATAATGCAGAGGCTATTTAACTACCCTATAATGAGACCAGGAAACAGATAACTACATGGTAAAGATAAAAGGATCACACCCTCTATGGGAAAGTACAGCAACCTCCTTTTACTGACATCATTCCTGCTACTACTACTTATCTCAGGCAAGGACTTTAATCTCAGCGCTGATTTGCACCTTGTGATGTATAGAGAACAAAAGAATCAGATATGAACTATTTAACAGGGCATCTGCTAAATGGCATATTAGGCATACCTCCTTGAAAACAAATCCCCCAAAAAACCAGCATCTTGCAAAATCTAAAATTAATACAATCAAGATGTTGAATTATCTAAAAACAACAAAAAGTTTCCTGGTTAAATGCTGACAAGCCATGCTCATAATGTCAACTAATTCAACCAAAATAAATTTATTGACACATCAAAGCATAAAACTAAAACAATGCCATTGTTTCCAGCCATACCTGAACCGTTCCTCAGCAACAGACTCGCAAGCTCTAAGTCGATCATCTTCCCCAGTTGGCTTATTTAATGATGGTAGTGGTTCCGTCCCATGTATTGATAAATTTATAACAGATGGAAAAGAAAACAAGGCGTCACTCTCATCTTTCTGGAACTCCAGTGACACTTCCAACTGATCTGCAGTCACTGGCATATCATCACCCTCATTATAGAGGGATATTTTGTCACCCCGTTGCCCACTGCTGGTGTCATCAAGCGCAGCAGCTATTAACTTCCTGCTCTGAGCCAAATTAGTGGATGTCATCCTTTCAGAAGTTTTCTTCAGAGAATTCTGAGAATGCTGGCCAATGGAAGTAAAGAAACTACAATCAAAATAGCAACCATTTTGTGTTGGTGACAGATTTCGCCTTCGGTCAACATGTGATTCCACCTTCCAGACAGACGAAAGCAGAGCAAAAAAATGCTTCTGCAGCAGTAACTCCCTATTTTCCTGCTCAGAAGCAACATCTAACAACATCCGAATGTTATCCTGCCAAAATAAATTATATATAAGCATTCTGCAATTTTCAAGTTCAACATTGTAAATGCCTTATTGGAGCAGTTAAATGTTATCTACATCATTCAATAAACTGAACTTGCAATATTCTACAGAACATGTAAAGAAATAAAAAATGACTCCATGTTAAAGTTCCATTTTTACCTCTGTGACTTTAAGAAGAGACTTTCCAGATCCAGTATTGTTGATCCTCTCATGGTTAGAATTGTCAGCTGTTGACAATACATACTTTTGTACTAGTTCTCTGAACCTCTCACAGCAATGGACAGGATGACGATATCTCCCCCTGTATGACCCACCAGCAGTCATGCCATAAAGTGTTTCACTAACCAAACTCCAGTTAGAACCATATTCATGAACAACTGCACATAAAATTGCATCTTCCTGTGGCAACCAAAAATCGGCTGACGGAACACAATCTTTGGACCAGGCATTTCCCTTCTTCACTTTTTCTGGTTTTATCATCAGGATCCGTTTTACTGGCATTGAAGTTATGGATATTTTCCCTCCCATCTTACTCCTGCTGGCAGGTTTCTGTTCGAAGTCAACCACACTTTCACATTGCTTTGATTCTGCATGTTCATCTGGCAAACCTAACAAGGCATACTCTAAATCTGGAGCACCAGTGTCAATAGCCCTCTTGGTCTTTTTGGATTTCTTTAATATCTTCTCTTCTTCACCATCTGCTATAAATTTAGGCTTTTTACGTTTTTTCTGCATAGTTGTATTTGGAGACACCAGGTCCAGACTAGTGACAACCTCATCATCTATGGACATCAGTTCTGTCTGTGGCTCTTCCTTCATAGGTTTCGATTCAGAGGCTAAAGATCCTTTCTTCAGGGATTTAAACTTGGTTTTCTTGGGTTTCTTTTTAGGTTTGGGCTTAGAATCCCTAGCTGTTTGAATCCTGTCAAAACATAAATAATACATCATTCTCAAGCATTGCCAAATTTGAAACATTACCTTATATCATTATTATTGCCAATATATTTCAAACTTTATACTATCAAAATCAAGCTGATTTTTCTAGGACCCAGGATTAATTCCACAATTGCCTCAGAGAAAACTATTTAATATAAGAATGTTATAGTTATTAGGAGTGAAAAATTGATTTCAGACACGCCTCAGATCCTTTAAATAATTGGGGGACAGGAATAACTATGAGTGAAAGCTTTCTTACTTTCCAGAATCACAATTTTCTTCATCAGCCTCTTCTTTCTGCTTAGCCTCATTTTCAAGCTCCTCCATTAACTACAAAGGAAAAGTGAACACATTGAACTATACCCATAACAAGATGAATGAAACAAAATAAATAAATAAATAAAGTTTATCTTACTCACCTGATGTTGGGCCAGGGCCTCCACTTGCTGTCGATATGCCTCAGTTGCAAAATCAGCATCCCATCCTGTTGTAATAGATGAAGACAGTTAAATCTCATCATTACGTAACAAGATTATTAGAAATTAAATTATAACAAGTCATCAGCAGCACATGTTCCAAATTACTTAACAATGACCAGCAAATGTCACCAGTAGATCATATTCAATATTTTTAGATCCTATTCAATATTAGCATTCAATTAAAATGGACAACTTTATATAAGATATAAATTCAACATATGTTTAATGGTTCCATCTATGATGAACATGATCATGAAATTTGTGGCAATTATAATCTCATATACCAGCTAAACTCTGCAGGAGGGACATGTCGTTTGAAGCCTTTCATGAATGAATCACACAGTTCAGTCTAATGACTACCACCTTGTATTTTTATTAAGTGTTATATATAAACTATCAAAATCTATCATGCCATGAAGCAGAAAGGAGGCAAATAACCACATACTTTCATACACAAGAGGTTCCTCATCTTCATCAATTTCAGCTTCCATCTCCTCTTTGTACTTCTCAATGCGATCTAACTCCCATTCTGTATCCTCAATCCTGACTTCAGATTCCAAGGCTGCTTTATCTATAATTGGATCCCACACCTCCAGAAAACGAATGGCATATCGATCAATTGGACGCAGATGATTCTCAAAGGCTGAGATAGCTTGTCCAGAAGCAGCTGCAGCTGCAGCAATCTGCTTGACATCAGCCAGCATGTCAACATCATCATCTTTGACAGCTACAGAGGGAGGTCTTTCTTCCTTAGGATCACTTCCAACTAACACTAAAGCATTCTCTTTACTTAACTTAGAAACTGATTCACCTAATTCTGCAGGCTCATCAACTTTCATATCATCCTCATTTACATACTCATCCTCCTCAAGTCTCCCAATGGCTTCTTCTGTAAACTCCTGGTTTTCCACAGCTTCTTCCAGTTCAACTTTCTTCAATGCCATATAATCAGCTTCATCTTCAGCATATTTTAATGCTGCCTCCAGATCTGCATTAGTTACAGAAACTTCAGCTCCACTGTTCTGGATTTTCTCCTTCTGCATGTTTTTATCAGGAAGGGCTCTATGACCTGAAAATAATTCCATAGGATCAAGCTTCTTGAAAAATTCAGTATTATAACCCCCACTTTGTATAACTAGATTATCAAGTGCACGCTTCTGCTTTGCTTTCTTCAAAATATTCTCTTCAATGGTGCTTTCACTTATCAATCTATAGATATGAACTTCACGTGTCTGACCAATCCTATGGCATCTATCTTGAGCCTGCTGATCCATAGCAGGATTCCAGTCACTATCATAAAAAATAACTGTGTCAGCTCCAACTAGATTGATACCAACACCCCCACTACGAGTTGACAAGATGAAAAGAAAAATTTTGGGGTTTGTGTTAAAACGTTGCATTAGGGTCTGCCTCTCCTCTGGTTGTGTTGATCCATCCAATCGCATGTATGTATAACCATACAAATTAATGAAAGCCTCCAATATGTCAAGCATCTTTGTCATCTGGGTGAATATCAATGCTCGGTGACCTTCTGACTTCAATTTCCTCAACAATATTGCAAGCTCTTGCAGTTTCCCACAGTCAAATTGTATAAGACGCCTATCTGGGAAATACACCTGCCGCCGGACAATTGCAGGCCTGATTGGTGACAGAAGGGGTGACAAAACTTCAGAGCATTTCTGCTTGTAAGATGGATGCAAAAACACAGGCACATCACTTCTACTACACCAGCAAACAGGAGATGGAGCTCGTGCAGCGGGAATTGCAAACATGAAACTTTCAACCACATCAATCATCCTTTGGAAACGTTCAACTGGAGAGAGCACAATGTCAGCTAGCTTTGAGGAGTACATGTATGAAATAGGGTTAGCCTTCACCTGATGAATGTCATATACAGGATGCCTAATGGCAAGAAGCTCCCGTAAGGTTGTTGAATAGATAGGCCTTTTTCTACACCTCAAGGAATTCCACCACGCAATAGCTGCTGCACGTTCCTTTGCTTCTCTTAGCCTCTCTTCCCAAATTGCTCTCTGAATCTCCTCAAAAATATTAGTTCCATGGACCTTTTTCTCATACTTTGGTTCAGGCCTAATTACTTGTAGATCATTTGCATCAGTACGCTCCATTATTAAACTTGCAGGGGTCTCAATAGCTTTAACCTCATCACTCTCCCATGAAGTCATAGCATAATCAAGATGAGTAAATAAAAATCCTAAACCTCTTAGATCTACCATTGAAAAAGGACTAGGTGAGAACATTGAACATACATAAGAACTTAGCTGAACATCAATACCCCACATATCAAAAGAACTGACAATAGGACGACCCTCAAATAGGTCAGGATGATTGCAAACCTTACGAAGTTGCATTATAATGCTAATCATCCCAAAAAAATTGGCACTGGCAAGAGTGACTTGGGTCTCTGTACTAGCAATGAAGTCTTCATAAAGATTCCGCTGCCTTTTTGACAGTCTACAATATATGACATGCTCATGTTTCATTGGAAGTTGCTTTTCCACATCTTGCTTTAATCGACGGAGTATGAAAGGACGAAGGACATTATGCAAGCGATCAACAACCTCTTTATTAACTTTTTCCTCTCCCTCTACCATCCCAGATATAGGATTACTAAACCAATCCTTAAACTCTTGATGAGACTGGAAAACATGGGGCATCAAGAAATGCATGAGAGACCAAAGTTCCATAAGATCATTCTGCAGTGGCGTACCAGTCAACAGAATACGTCGTTTTGAATTGAAATTTAAGAGTGTCTGCCACCTCTGTGACTTCCAATTTTTAATCAGATGAGCTTCATCTAAGATCAAGTACTTCCACTTCTTGCGCTTAAAAACTTTAGAATCCTGAATAACTAGTCTATAAGTTGTTATACATACATGAAACGAGTTTGGTTTCAACCATCCTTGCCTTTTATGTTTTCGTTCCTTTGCGCTTCCAAAATAAGTCAAAATTTTAAAAGCAGGACACCATTTGAGAAATTCAGTCTCCCAATTAAGCATGACACTAGTAGGTACCACAATGAGATGTGGGCCCCAAATCCCTCTTTCACAAGCAAGATGTGCAAGCAAAGCTATTGTCATAATTGTCTTACCAAGCCCCATTTCATCTGCCAAAATTCCATTCAGTCTTTTTTCATACATTGTGACTAGCCAATCCAATCCAATGTGTTGATACTCACGGAGAGGATACTTGAGCAGAAAAGGGAATTTGGTGCGCACTTTAGTTGTGGAGAAGGTGTTTCCAGTTGGTTGTGCTGATCTTGCTGCTGCTGCTGCATCTTCAATTAGATTTTCACTCTCCCTTCCTTCTGAGTTTACATGAGGTGCTTCCCAATTTTGTTCTTCTGCCTGTGGCTGTACAACAGCCAGGTGCTCAACAGGCTTGACATCTTCATCCACAGAAACAGCAGGATCCTTCTTTCTAGCATCTTCATGGTGTGAAGAATCCACAAGGTCTTCCGATAAAGCAGAAGCATTGTCAGATTCATCTTCCCCATGTTCATCAACACTGGAGTACTATCAAAACAAACAAACATAAAAATTCAAAACTAAAAAAAAGGTAATTCCAAACCACAAGTAATAAATAGAGATGACCATAATCTACCTTTCTATACATTGCAAGGAGTTCCTCAACAGGCATGTCACTCTCCTTTTGTAATAATGCAATCTACAAATAATAGCTTCATCATGATGGGAAATATCACACAATATAAATACAGAAATAGAGCAGACTAAATACAATATATTCAGTCAATAATCCTGGGATTATCAATTAGTATGCTGACATAATGTAAGAAAAAGATAAGCTGACTAGCTCTTAACCTCATCCTTGGGATCAATTGCATCCACTTTTTCCATCTTTTCCTCCTCAGATAAGGTTGTTTCATCATCCTGAGCATTGTAATGAAGTTAAACCACAAGTAGATACTTTGAAATAGTTAAACAAAAGATTCTACAATGCTAGTAACTTCACTCAGACAAAATCCAATCTGATACAGCTGTATATAACAGGATTCCTGACTTCATATAAAATGCATGTTGATTTAGTGCAACTCTGCCTACGCTAGGTTTGTCTTTCATAGCCGGTCCCAAGCTCGTATAAAAGAGGAGGGTTGAGTTAGGTGATCGACAGCTAGCATAAAACTTTGTTGAATCTCTCTGAGTATGAATAATCAGCGTGTATATGTTAATGTTAGGTCGTTGCTAGAAAGTAACAACTGTATTGCTCAAATATAATGTCAAATGAGCAAGAGTCACTGCATCCACGCTCAGATATAATGAAAAATAAGCAAGGGCTCTCACATCCAAGATAGAACATATTGGCATTGCTTGATCCATATAGCCAACCCAACCTAGTGGGAAAAGGCTTTGTTTGTTGTTTGTTGTTGTTACATGTTGATTTAGTGCATATTAAAAGCAATGAAGTTAACCACTTCACATCTGGCCACTTATTTATTATAACTACTCTCTAAGTTCAATTACCCTCATTACAACAAGGGAGAGAATAAATTTCCCCAGCCTAGAATATGGAGATGAGGGAAAGGGCAATACTCAATTGTCCTTTGGGGACCCCTCTATATTAAAATTACTATAAGAACCTCCATTTATTCAATTACTTAAGTATATATATCTATATATTAGAAATTGCACTAATAATTTAGACTAATAAAATTAGTCTATGTTTAATTTTAGGGATTGTAATTGGAATATATTTTGATTTTTCAAAATTTTACTTAATTTCTAAACAATTTTACAAAAATAGGGATCCTACATAGGGATGATGGATCATTGCACCATTGCAAGGAAAGGGGACAAGGACAGGGAGCGAGGAAGGCCTCCTGCTCCTACCCCATTGCCATTCCCACACAGCCTAATGCCATGCACAATTTTATATGCTGTGCCAAAATTACAACCCTAAATTTCATCAGAAGGAAAGGAAAGCAAAGTGTACAAATATGAGATGAAAATAATGTGATAACTAAGTTTTGGACTCTTTGAAACATTTCTGATTAATGCCATCCTCAACAGTATTATAGTGGCCAAATACACAGCTGATAGAAAGAAAATGGAAAAAAAAAATCTAGATGAGTATATTAACTACCACCTTGCCTAGCTCACAAAGATCTAAGCCAATGAAAACAAACTTAATAGTGAAATTGATGGAAGAATATGCGCTAGAACATAGTATACCACCATACCTTATCTTCTGTGGCGAGCAAGAAGTCACCATCTTCCTGTCAACAATTCAGGGTATAAGTCAGGGGTACAGTTGATATAAGAAGTTAATGGGTGAAAGTTCAATAATTTATAGGGCAAAAAAGAGAAAAGAGGGGAAATTATCAAAAACATAGATGGAGAGAAGTGATATCCCATTTTAGACTACAAAGCATAATACACATAGGTGAAGCACGCCAGAGATCACAGGACAGGCGATAACAAATAAAAATAGTGAAACTTAGCAATACAAGAAACAAAGATATTTATTCTTATTTGTTATTCTATCAGAAAAATTGCTTGTCACCTCACTCTAACCCTAGTCAGTCCCTCAATTCATATATCATGCAGATTCCTCAAAGTCATGACTGAACACAGCCTACCATCATCTCAAGCTGCAGTGTTTGAGGAAAACATCTAACAATTATGATAATAATTAATAGACAAACAAACACAAGTCTGAGGATTACAGTCAGATATGCAAAAATGATAGTATAAGATATATGTGCAGTATTTGTCAAGCTTCGTCAAAATTAGTCTTGTAAAAATTATATAAATTGATATTAAATTTCAGGCTTCCGTTCCAGTTCATTTAGACATCATAATTACTAACACAGTTCAGTTTTTAAATACAAGAACCGAAGAACCAAAACCCTAAGGAACCATCGATATATATACAAATAATTAGAAACTAAAAACCAAACCATGCATGCTTTCTTACCTCTTCATCACTAAAGTCATATACAAAATTTTCGTTGGCCCTCTCACTAGAAATTTGTTTTAGATTTTCAGATTGACAGGTCTTATCTGTAGATAGATTCCTTGCACGTGTAGGTTGGCCACCATTACTCTCATCCTGATAGTACAAAATAAGCATTACAATTAAGTCCTTAACTCACTCTGTAATTCAGAAGAGGAAAAAACAAACACATACAACTTACACAACGACGACCAGGGACCATGTTGGAGTTACTTGAGCCAATCTTGCTGACAGAGAACAGATCGTCTCCATTTTCTGGAGTATAATAATCATAACTCATCTTAGAACCAACCATAACTTCCACAAAAGAAAAGGCACACATAACTGGTGCTTGTCCTTACCATTGCCATCACCAGCTCTGTCTATTTTATTATCATCTTCACTGTGCTGCGGACTACTTTCTCCACTAACCGATCCTGATAATTGTTCAAAAGCACTTGCATATTACCAGCTAGAAAAAAATAGTCACACAGTTAACTGAGAAAAGGGGAAAGTGCAGATGAGATTCAGCTCTTTCCCATAATAAGTTGGAAAAAAATCAGTAATGAGAATAAAGTCAGTTGTTTGGACTACTGAAAAAAACTACAAGAATGCCAACCCAAGCCACTAAATCCTCCAATGGTCTATTCCAAACCTTCATATTTACAATTAAGCTTCTGCTGACATTTTTAATATACTGATATAAAATATGCATTTTAATCGTAAAAGAACAATTACACTGAATATTAAATGGATGCAAAGCAGGGAATGACATGGTTTTCTTTACCAGAGGAGACCAACCCAGCATTCCAGAACAAAAAATGAGGTGGGTATCTATGATAATCTCACCTCTCTCTCCAGAATAACGTTTCAGTAACTCCTCAATTGGAAGGTCAATTTCATCACGCAAAGCTGCCAACTCCTTTTGTCTTTCTTCTTCAGTTATAAGAGCCTCATCTTCCTCAAGGGTTTGCTCATCATCCTCCTAGAAACAGTACCATCATTTAGGATAAATCACTATACCAATTCAGACCAATCTTACCCATTAAAGCACCAAAAGAAATTATCAGGTCAAAAGAAAAATTGGAAAAACGACTACTACAACTTTCAAAAAAGAATAAGAAATCAGGGTACTGTAAAGCACATCATTGGAAAAAAAAAAAAAAACTTGTATAGTATGCTATGCACATTGATAAACAGTAGGCTTGTACAAGCAATATTATGCACATGAACTATCACATATGCAAGTCATGATACAAAACTGCATTTCAGAACATAATTAAGGCATGATTAACTATGAGCAACAGTTAAAAAAAATGTACGTTGCAAAGAAAAATAGGACAAACAAAACACGACTTCACTATCCCTTTATCTGTTTGGGTCACACTTGAATTGAGCTAACTTTGTTTTTTAAGTGTAAGCTATCAAAAGCATTTTTAAGTCCCTGACAATTCAGTAAACGAGTATTGAGTGGTGATTGCTGGGTATTTAAGTAAAATCAGGTCCCCACTATAAACAAAATATAGAATATGGCATGCAAGACAAACACAAAGAATAGAGGCATACAATAGCCCTTTTTATTGTCTGTCTAACAAAATGAAAAAACAGCATCAATCATACTGGAGCTCATTTATCAGCAGCAGGATGGTTATGTTCCCTATTTCAGCAGACCATCTGCAGTTACTACTCCCACTGTCATTCAGCAACTGATCTTGCATTAACTTTTTCAACAACTATAGACTTGGCAGAAATAACGACCTAAATGCTTCTAGAATATTTCCCATGAGTCCATGACAATAAAAAAGCACTTGATTTGAAGTAAATTGAAAAGTATTATCTTTATATGGGTTTTGTGGAAGCAAAAAAAGATGAATACATGGAAAGTACCAATAAACTATAAAAACTGATGTGAAAGGAAACATGTAATATTGATAATAAAGAAAATAGTAGAGAAAAGAAATCTGCACCGATTCATCATCAGATTGTACATCATATTCTTCATCATTATCAACAGCATCTGACTGAAACTCTGCTACAAATGGATTAAGTAAATTTAGTAAAAGAAGTGAAGTCTTCTGTATAATTTTGAAGATACATCTCTCTACCCACCAGCATTGGCTTTGTCAGATTTGTTGATAATGTCTTCATCCCTGGATTGAGAACTCCTATGATGCTCAGGCAACTGTTTCTGTACTGGTTTAATAGCATCCACGAGATTTTCAGCCAACATGGTTGAGTACCTGGAAAAAGATAGATTTAGAATAAAATGTCGACAGATTCAATTGGATTACTAACCCCCACAGACAAGAAATGAAACAACTAAAAGAATGTACCTCTCAGTTTGCCCCAAAAGAAACTCAAGCTGTTTGTCCAGTGCCTTTTTCTTTTTCTCATCAAGCTCCATCTGATGCTTGTAAAGAACCTGGAACAAAAATTTAGATTGATAGACATCAACAGAAGTTTATTGAGAAGATAAAATAAAGCAATCAAATAAACATAAATAGAGTACCAGCTTTTCTATTTTAATCCAGAATTTCTTAACATCCTTAGAAATATTTAGTGCAACTTTTCTTAATCGCTGCTCTTCTTCCTGGGGGACAAAAAAAAAAATCAACTCCCATCACATTCTTACTGGAAAAATAAGATTATGCAATTATCTGATTCTGCTTTATGTAACTTTGATCAATTGTATCATAATTGCAGGTTTTCATTCATAGGAGATTTGAAGTTGAACCTTCATTTTCTTTTCACCTCTTGTAGCTGGATCTAACATGCCCTTGCTGGCTCTTAAAGCAACTTTCTTTGCCTGAGCTAATTTCCATTTCCTCTCTGACTCAAAGTCCTGCCAACCAATAGTATAACAAGCATTGTAATGTAATTTAAGTGATTAACATGTCAAACTTGTCAGATTTTTATGGACAAACTAATAAATACCTTTGATAACCACACCATCTCGTCTATGACATGATCCCAATGAGTTTTGGGTCGTCGAGGCTCCCTTGGAGCCTCAAGTGCCTGATACAGGCAAAAGTCATGAATTAAGAAAGAAATTAGGACAGATCAACAAAATTATAGGAAACTGAGCAACTAAAATACATTTTTCAGAACAATAATATATTTCTAAAGCAATCCTTCCAATGTCTAAATCAAATAAGTAACATATATTAGCATGTAGCATTTCAGATATCACAATTAATTTAAGCCTCTAATCAATTAGGTTTTCCATTGAAAACAGAGCTAGAGGCAACAAAAAGTCAACACAAGTATATCTGTGTCAATGGTGTATGGTGAAAAATAGCAGCAAGCCCAAAAACTGCCATGGCGGCCACTATGTGCATGCAGGGCCGCCTTTAAAAAAAAAAATACTTCAAAAATTATACAAGCATAATTGATAAAAATAGGAAAAAAGAACTAATTAGTCATACTAAGAGTGCTTGTTGCCAAATATGGTGTGGGCAACAGCTCACATACAAAGTCAGAAATGTAGCTCTACCACTGTAAAGTGATACTTCAGAAAAGTGGCTTCATGTTCATACCTCAAATTATATAAATCAAGGCTCTTAAGCAGATGCCATGGCCGCACCATGTAAAGGCCACGACGTCATGGCAGCCATAGCAAATGCCATAGACAAAACTGGATATATCACCTTCAGTATGTATGTTTAGTTGTTTATTCCCCAAATTTAATCAAGATAGCAAATACACAGGGTTTGTCTTTTTAATGTTACTATCTCATTACAGTTTATATGGCCCATCACATAAATATATGTCCATACAAATATTAACATAATTAACTCAAATTATCTCATTATGCCAGCCAGTACATTCTGTTCCAAACATAATAAATTTAAATTATCTTGTTCAAATTTCACTTTTGTTGTATTGTTAAAGCCTCAAATTAAGACATACATATAAATGAAAATTATGTATAATAATAAGAACTTGGATTTTTTATAATATAAATATTCATTTTTCTATTAAAATCACCGCTAAAAGATCAAAGTTGTGGGTGAAGTTAGCATTATTTTCTTCTCAATATAGATATCTGGTTATATATGATGTACTTTATTGAGTATATGTAAAAACCTGTCATCCAAATACTAGTCTAGTGATAATTTCAGTATCGATGAACCAAGACAGACCACTACTCATTACATACAACCAAGATATCTTATTACACCAACAAGTTACAACTCCGGTTTCAAAGTAACATAAAAATAGATACTTGCAACAGTGCAAGAGAAGAGGGTAGCATAAAGGTTTCACTTTAGGAAGGGGACAAAGATAACAGAAACTCATTCTGAACAACATCTTGAGGGGCTTACATCATCATTGATGTATTTCATCAAATCAATTAGGTGATATATTACCGACATGTTTTGCATTTGCAAGTGAACCAAAAATGCCAACATCAAAAAGAAATCTCTTAGATCTTTTCTTTTAAACCCTAAACCTATGTGATATGCAAATTGTTCAATGGGGAGAAGTGCCTTCAGCATTTCAGCTCTCTGCAATCTGAATTGAGGGTTGTTCTCATGAAATACTATTCCTGCAAATGGTTTTGCTTCTATCCTTCAAAATCCGTATGACTGAACTCTTTAAATCACTCCAACTTCTCTGAATCTATATTAACTGTAATCTGTGGATCTATGACATACAAACATCTTTTTTCTGGCACACTATCATGTTTGAAATCATAAAACTGGAAACATTAATCCAAGAAAAGGTCAATAATGCAAATTCCCTTTCAGTTTTAGGCTTAAAAAATCAAAACTCTTGCTTTTTCATTGCAGATATCTAAGGTGTCACAAATGAGATTGTCAATTTTGTAGAGAATATGAGGGTCCCTTGTCTCCACTGGTAGGGACATTTTATCTCAAAGCATATGTTATAGAAGGAACGTGCAATGGCCTGAACAACTATTATAACTTTGCTAACATATTTACTAGTTTCTATGCAAAATATTTTTGAGCTAAATTCACTCCTTCTTGTCTTTCTTCTTCATTGAGTGTGTGTATTATTCAGTTCTAAACAACAATGGTACTAACTTAGCTTCACTAAATTCTAAATTTTAACTTTCAAGAGCATACAAGAAGTAATAACATACAAAAATGTTTCATAGGAAAAAGACGACGACGAAGGGGAGGAAGAGCTTTACATTGGTGACTACAATTTTATTCACAACCAGCTACTTAGATTGCAGCTGGAAAAATCCCCATGCAATCACATGGTAGAATGCATAACGCCATTAACAAGTTTCATGCATTGGGGGAAAAAATACTTAGAAATGTGTATGGAAACCATTACGAAAGACAAACTTACCTTTTGCCGCTTTGCTCTTGTCTCATGATCAATTCTAGACCTCGGACCTTTGGACGCCATCAGCTTTCTAACCCGCAGCAGAGCTTAAGGGCGAATCATCTGTTTCATAACATCGATACCAAGTATCAAGTGAGAAATTCTTAAAGCTCGTGATAGTAGTTTAAAACGCAAAGACAATAGCCTTGAGCAGGATGGTTCATGAATGAGCTTACAAAAACCAGTCTCAAGCAAAGCAATGCGTGATGAAAGGAGGACCGTCTTAGAAATTATATAATCGACAGAGGAAAAAAGGCAAGAGAGAACGTAACTCGGGAATTATGTCCGACACCATGTAGCTTCAGGAAAAGAGACGGAGCTATATATATGGAGCTATCCCAGTTCCCAATCCCCCTCCAGAAGGTAAAAGAAACAAAAAAAAAATCTCTATTTTCTCATTGAAAATCGAGCTTTCCCAACAACCATACACGGCTCAATTTCCTGGACTGATCTTACTAAATATTACGTCGCACTCTCTTCCCTTCACATCAAGCGCCTTTCCGATCTACTGCCAGTACACGAAAGAATATCAACCGCCAATTTTCTACGGCGAAATAAAAAAAATTGAAAAAAAAAATGGTGAAAGTGAAAAATGCGTGCGACAGAGAGAGTCTTCTAGTCGTCGTCAACGTCGGAAGCTTTAGGGTTTCTGACGAGTTTAAACGCAAAAGAGTCAGGACGAGGAGTCTCGGTCCCGGATCCGAATAGCTAAGCTGAAGAAACCTGAAACGTGAAACTTGAAAGTTGTGCCTCCTGTTTGGTATGGAATTTCTACCTGCGACCAAAAAAAAGTCTTTTTTCTTTCCTTACTCGTGGCGTTTTCTGGATAATAATACCATCGAACGGCCAGCATTTATGTTTTAGGAGATCGACGGCGCGCTTTCACTTGAAAGCCATGAGAGACGCTAATTGCGTTTATGAATAGGAGACTACCGAACCGATGATGAGGAAGCAAGTATCGAATTTCTTCGAGAAGTAAAAGAAATCTCGTACTTAAAAAGAATACTCGAGAAAAGAAAAAAAAACAAAACTTATGTATAAATGAAACGTGGATATTCCAAATTTCTACGTAAGAATTATTTTACCCTCAAATTGATCAGCTGAAACTCGTGAATTTATATTTGAGTACATTACATTTTTTTAAATTATATTCTTTTTTATTTATTTTAAAAAATTACATTTTTTTAGATATAAAAAAATTTATAATTTTATCTATTTTAATTAAATTATAATTATATTAATTATTTATATAATTAAATATATATTTAAATAATATACAACTTTATTTTTTAATTAAAAATAAAATAAATTTATTATTTTTAACTCAAAATAAATAAATAAATAAATAATAATAATAATAAATACTATAATTTTTAAAAATATATTTTATGATAAACTATAATATTTTTAAAATATTGATAATATCATTAAAGATGTTTTTGATTAAAATGAGTTTAATTATAAATTTTTTAATTTTTCAATTGGAGAAGATAGTAATGATCAAAATATTTATATTTTATAAATATTTGTTAAATTTATTTGTTAAGTTCGATAATTAAATTTATTTGTTGGATAAGTATTTTATCTAAATTTAGATTTACTAAATATAAATTATTTAAATATTATTTTATATATTATACATACATATTTAATTTATTCTATTTAAAAAATATATGTGCAAATTATATTATTTACTTTAATTTTATTAATAAAATTGCCTAACTTTAATATAAATTTATAAATTTTTATATTTAATAAATTTTTAAAGATAAATTTGTTAATATTTTATACTAATTATATATTTAAATTTTAAATAATATAATCAATATAATTTATATATTTTTTATGAATTTATATATAAATAAATTATAATTTAAAAAATAATTATTATTTTAAATTTTTCTAAGTAAACAAGTTAGGGTTTAAGTTTGAATATTCAAAAATTTTACGAATCCCTCTCAAATCTGAACTGAGTACAAAAATTATAGTATTTTACTTATGATTATTTCTAAAATAAAATATAAATTTTTAAAATAAAAATATAATTTTAATATATTCGAAAAACAGATTTACTCTTTACATCTAAATGTTATTAATGAACAGCTCATCTCAAATTGAACTTTACGTTAATATAAATATTAAGAAAATTTTATGTACGTGAATTTCATGTTTTTTATCCTTTTTTTTTTTTTTAACTTGTAAGCTTTTATTATTCATTTGTTCTTTTTTAAAAATAAAAAATTTCTACGTCTCAACTCTAATTACACTATACAAACTTATAATATTACAGTCGAGTAAAGAATGCATAATCACTTAAAAAAAAAAAAAAGGCTA
Source organism: Senna siamea (assembly GCA_031216115.1). Taxonomy (NCBI): domain Eukaryota; kingdom Viridiplantae; phylum Streptophyta; class Magnoliopsida; order Fabales; family Fabaceae; genus Senna; species Senna siamea. Next base: position 24,904,039 of record CM062366.1, on the reverse strand, counting down.
CAAATCAAGCCATTTGCATTAAAAACAAAAATTATGCCAATCATATTAAAAGTAACTAACAAGGTCGTCCCAATTAAAAAGTTCAGTCCAATTTTCGCACAACTTATTTACTTCTTCAAAATTTTCTTTCTATCAACAAACATCCAAAAGAAATATTTTAAAACATCTTAATATTTTGTATACATGAGATCATATCGATCATTATAGTTAAGATTGTTGTAGTTTAATTTAATTAAACTTATTTATTTTAAACAAGGTAAGTTTAAATACGAATTTTAGTTTTATAATAAATAACAAAAAATTTTAATTAAATTTGATTTATTTAATAAAAAGTTTAATTTAAATAATTCACCAATAATATCATAAATATGATATATATTTATGTATAAACATAAAAGTTAAATTAAATAAAAAAGTATCAACTTTTATAATAAATATATGTGTATGTGTGAGAGAGAGAAAAATGTATATAAATTTATATATTACAGTTTTTAATTATGTATAAATTTTTGTATTTGTCTAAGTTTTTCAATAAAAATATGTGATTATAATATATATTATTTGAAAGTTAAAATTATAAATAATATATATAATATTTTATTATTAACTAAACTGTTTATAAGTATAACAAACTAAATATTAAATATTTAAAATTGATTTATTTAATTAAATAATTTTAATATATTGATTAAGCTTATTTATTCAATAAATAAATTAAATTTTATTCAAATTTGTTTACAAGTCAAATTTAAGTAATTTATTAATAACTTATTTCATTTATATACACTCTAAATTACAAGTAATTATCAATTATAATTATAGTTTTTTTTTGGTAAAATAATAAAAAAAAAATAGAAGCACGACTATTGAAAGCAAGTATCATTTCATCTAAGGATAATTTGACGTAGTCTTTAAAAATATCAAACAATACTTTGATGTATAATTAGAATTATTATATCAAACAAGAAAATAAATTTTTAATTTATATTTAAATTAAAATATATAAATAAGATAATTACTTTTATTTTGATTGTTGATTTTTAAATATACGCTAAGTTTGGACTCAGGCTTCGTAATGTTAAACAGCCCATTAAGCTTTAAGATTTTTTGTCCACCATATCATTAGGTAATGGTGGGTTCCGGAGCCCAGTGCATTATTTCATGATTTAGTTAATGATTGTTTGGGCTGTTTTTTTAGTTAATTAAGTTTCCTATTCTATTAATATGATAAAGATAATTTACTTGTTTTAAATGATTTTTTAATCAAAATAGTCTCTTATATTAGATAAACTTATCAAAATTAGTAAAAGGGAGTTACATAGCCCTTAGCACATACTTATCTATATAGCACATTCTCATAAAAGATGTTATTTAAGCAAAATTTTACGTAATCATTTTGATAAACGAACTTATCTACATTTTTGAAAGACTAAATTAAAAAATTTGACCTTTGCATAATTAAATTGAGAGACAGTTAATATTTTTTAATATATTTTCTCATGATTATTTTCTTAATTTCTTCATGTGAAACTAACTTGCTCAAAACAGTTTATCTTTTTTTAAAATATTTATTTTTAAGTTCAAAATTGTAATATTATAAAAACATTTTAGCTTAATCACTCATGACGTGGCAAATTAATATTTAAATATGTTATGATGTTTATATTGAATATTTGACATTTTTTTAAATAATATTACTTATAATAATAAAATATCTTATAAAAAAAAAATATCTTTGCTACTAAATTTAAGTTTATTTATTGATATAAGAGTCAAAATTGACTAACACGATTTATGTGAATTGACTCATCATGGATTGTGAATTAAATGAGTTATAATATTTTAACCAATATTATAATAGATTAATAAAACTCTAACTCGATTCATTATATAGATTAAAACAAGTTGAAAAAAGAAAAATAAAAAATAAAAAAATGAATCATAATAAATACAAATGATATAATACAATAACTATAATATCATATAGTTATAAAGTCTTTAAACCTAATAACATAATAAATTTCAAATTAAATTATCAAACTAGATAATTTAAAAATAAAATAAAATGAAATTATTTGCATTGTAAAGTAAGTATAAGTTAACTAATTTTTATTATTTGATTTGTAGATTTTTTTATCATGATTAATAAGCTCTTTTCTTTTTGTGATTTTAAAAAAATTAAAAAATAAAATAAACAAACAAACTCACAAGTTAAACAAATTGATTTTCGCATGTTAAATGAGCCGAGTAAAAAAAATTCATATAATTATATAGGTTAAAAAAATAAAAACTCATTTCACTAATTTAGTAGATTAAACAAGTCAATCTAATAAATTAGAACCCTTTTAAAGATTATATTTACCGATTAAAGCATTGGAGATTTGGAGTGACTGGACATCAAGGGTCTTGCTTCTAAAGGAAATGTAGAAAATGTTCGTAGCCGTGTGAATGTCTATTTAGCTTTTATTTATGGCTTAAATGTGGAGCCTTCTTGTAGGAGGCTTTAATTTCAAACTGATTCTAATGTTATTATTATACTTGCTCTCTTAACGGCAAAGTCATTCTGACGCTCTTCCTCTGTGCGGGTTTGAGTGACAAAAAAATTTAAGTGAGAAAGGACATGTGAATTTAAGATTATACAGTCGAATTTAGAGAATAGTTATAAAAAATTTATAAATTATTTATTAATAAAAAATTACTTAAACTTAAATTTAAATTATATAATTATAATAGAAAAAAAAGCAAACAAATGAGCCAACTCTCATTGTTGGTACAATATGTTTAATTTTGCTCAATATGAGAATTGTTGGTGACATTAAAGAGGAATTCTACAACTCAATTTCTCTCTCCTTTTTTTTTTCAGAGAATTTGAATTTGAATCCAAACTAAATTAAATTTAGAATTAATTTATGTACTGTTTGAATGAAATATTTTTTATAGACATAGGGAGATGCGGAGGCTTCAGTTTTGTCCGCGCATGCGATTTCTTTATCATTAGAAATATGATTTTATTTTTCGTCAACATTTAAATAATTAGTTTTTTAATTATTGATCAACAAAACTGAGTTTCCATATATAGATGTGGTAATCTCCCATAATTACATTGGGAACCACACTAGTATATAATTTACAGCATTTGTAATAAGTACTAGTTATGGGGGCAAAATGTGAATGAGGCCGCTGGTTGATCATTCATCCTACTCGATCCCTAAATTTCAAGAGTTTAAAAAATACTCGGCACTGCAATTATGACTGCAGTTAGCTGAAAGCCTGAAACGCACAAGTGCGAGATGCAACAGAGTATTGGCGGATTCTCCGCCAAATATCGCAAACATTTCTCTTTTCAAAAATTCGATTTCCCTCAACAAACTCTATAAAATTCTCTTATCTTATCATCATTTCATTCGCTGTCCGAAATCAAAAATTAGGGTTAGGGTTTCTGTAAGAATAAGCATTTTATAATGAAGGCTTCTCTCAAATTCCGTGATGAACAAAAGCCGCTTTTCAGAGCCAAAGTTCCACTCAATGTCTTGGGCTTGCCGTTCCAATCCGGTATAGTGGCTGGTGAGTCGAAGGAGCTCAATCTTAATCTCGGTACCTTCTTCGAATCTGGACCCTCTATCAAGATCGCCTATCGCCCTAATGATTCTTTCAACCCCTTTTCCCTCGTCGTCAAGACAGGAACAGGACCCTATGGTTCACCCTTCTCCAGCTCCATGTTGATGAGTGCTGAATTCAATTTGCTTGGTCTTGGAAATGGGAATCCTACCTTCATGCTCCATTTCAAGCCTCGCTTTGGGGATTTCTCTTTCAAGAAGTCGCAGTCTTCGATTTTCGATCACAAACTTTCCACCTCCCAGAACGGCACCGGTTCAGATGATGATGGGTCCATTGAGGTGGTCGACTCGCCAGTGATGAATTCTTTCTCCGGCAAGAAAATTTCGATGTTGGCAACTCGTTCTCCGGCTGCTGGTGCGATTACCAATCTCTTCTCCGGTATGGAGGTGGCGGCAAGGACAACTCTACCGGTGAAAGGACGGGCTGTGATGAACTTCCGGTGGGGTGTTCGTGTTCCAGCGGAGCTGAAGACTCGTGACAACTTGACCGCCGGGGTTGCGTTCCAGAAGATTCCGTTCTTGGTGATGGACAAGATTGGGATCGAACACGTGGACGCCAGAGATTCAGAGGAGAAGGGCAGCAAAAGAGCGGGCCCAAATTCGGCTTTCCCAGGGAACGCTGATGTGGCGGAGGCATGCTTCACTATGAAACGGCAATTGGAGATTTTGCAAGCTGAGAATGGATTACTGAGGAATGCCGTGGAAGATCTCCGGAGGGAAATATCCGGCGTCGGGCCTATTGGAGGTTTGGATTCCGGCAAGCACAGAGAATTTGAGAGGAATGGAATGAAACCCTCTAATGCCAAAATTGACAGACGGAATAACGAGAAGAAAAAGTCGGATTTTGACGGGTTTCCCGGAAAGTCGACGCAAAACGATGTGAGTGAAGAATTAAAGAAGGCTCTGAAGGGAGCTGCTGGAGTTTGAATTCGTCGAAATGATGCTTGAAGATTGTGTTTTTCTTTCTCATCTTCCTAGCACAATCTATCATGTTTATTATCTCTTATTTTTTAGTTTGAGATAAGTTTTGGAATTGTGTACTTCTTTCCTTTTATGTGCTGTAATATATACAAGGATGCTTCTTGGTGTATGTTGCCTTGATCCAAAACTCCAGATGTATATTTTCTTATTTTATAAATAGCGATCACAAATGTAGGCCGAAGCTAGTTGAGATCGAAAAAGTAATTTACAACCATTGACTTTTATGGTCTCATTTTTTTTAAGGGAAATGACATGGAAGTAGGGGAATAGAGGAGAGTGGGAAGTTAATTCGTATTTGGATCCGCCAATTGACACCCTCACTCGTGTCAGATAGCCCTATTCAACTCTACTTTCTCCATTCATCATTAGACTAGTTGAGAACAATATCATTCATATATATCTTCACAGTTGAGCCCATACTCCAAAGAGGTTTGTGTCTGATCAGCCCACACGCTGGCACTAAAACCTCTTTTAGAGGCATGCCGGGACATAGCACCTCCAATAGTGATAGCATCAATCTACTGCTGCGGAGGCTCTTCAAACAAAAAGCCATCAGAATCGGATTTTCTGTCGGTTCATGGGATTCCAGTGCGTGATTATCTCAGAAATATCAGAGCCCTCGTCATCTTTGGGTGATGTGGACAGATCAGAGATCTTTTGGACAGGAATGTGCTCAATTGTAGCTCTCCGGGTATTCTTATATTGATATAACCTTTTTGCGATAATCTGAGTTGCTTCTTTTTCTTGCGGCAAAGTTGGATGGACTGAAGGCTATTGACTATATGAAATGATCATTTTACCTGTTTACATGATTAAATCGATGCACTATGATAACTCCTTCCAGAGAAAAGATGGGATCTCCTAGTAAGCAAAGCAATTTTACAGTTGCATACAGATTTGAAAAAATTGATGTTGCGCCTTATAAATGTCAGGGCTCCGTGTTCTTAATCGCCATTGAGCACAAAATTGAGTCAGGATGGGCAAGAAACACAAATGACAGAAAGTGCATCACTAAGACAACCGTTCGTTGCCCAAGCTTGTGGATCGCTTTGCGTCACAATGACTTGATGACAGCTTCAAAGATTCCAAGCAATTTATCTCCATCACGCAGCGGCCTCCAGCGCTCTCATCCCCTATCCATCAGTTGCCCATGCATGTATGGGTGTTCACCATCTGTAAATAAAGCACATAGCATATGGTCACATATAACTTTTAGTAGATTGATGATCTGCTGCCACTGAAAGATAATGTACTCCCCAATTAAAATATATCAGATGAGCACTTAGATCAGTGTCTGCTCATTTCTCTCGTTATCTCCCTCCTTCATTTTTTAGGTTCTGACCCAAATGGAGGGATTTGGATCATTTCATGTGAAAAAGTAACATGTCGGTGTCAAGTGAGGGGATAAATAGGCATAAAATTAATTAGGTAATAAACTCCACTCATATAATGGAGACCATGCATGAATGATATATTTTTACTCTGTCTATCTCTTTCTTCATATGACACCATCATATTATTCTCTCATACAAGAAGATCTTGATCCCAAATGAAGAGATTGCCAAATATTTTGTTATGATCAAAGCATAATAAATTATTTTTTTCCCAATCAATTGATGATCATTTTGTTAAAAATAAACCCAAAAGTAAAAGAGAGAAAAGAAGTTGTTGCAATATACAATAAGGTGCAGCAACATAATGTAGACATTTGTTTATTACCACTTTCACCATCAGATGCATCTGCTAGCCTTGCAATTGCGTCAACAAGGGCTTGCTCATGCTCCTGTACAGGCAACAATCAAGAGTCAACAATAATCATGGAGCAAGAAGGTTTAAAAAGAACCACAAGGGGGTCAGCAATAGTACTTTCAGCATTTCCTTTGCCCTCTCAAGTTCCATAGGATCCGGATCACTCTCAGCAATAACCCTCTCCACCTGTTAAAGCATCACACCATTGTATGCTTAAAAATATTCTTAGTAATTTTCTGTCAATTCCAATGAAATTGCTTGGAAATGCCTAATACCTCCTCAACCAGTGAATCTGTGTTTAGCAATTCAATGTCATCTAAAACTCTACTTCCTATACCATTTTGTGGTGGGAGAAATTCTCTCCTGCTCTGAACCCTAGGATGTCCTCTCCCTCTTCCAGCAGCCACAGAATTACCACCACAGCTATAGAATTTCTTAACTCCACGGCCTTGCCCACTATGTCGGCCTCTATGGTTTATGCCTGGATCTTCATCTTCCCATTGTATATCCTCAGGTGAGATCTGAAATATGGTATAAATATCTTTGAAGTATAAAAGATTATCATTTTGGACCATATCAGATATGTCGTAAGTTAATATAAAGCAAAGGTCAATACTGCCTTATACTACATGGAAGAAGTAGTAATATTCACCAGGCCTATTTGTGTTCAAAAAAGTTCAGTATAGTACACGTTATATCCAATCTAAAGTTTAATATTATTCCTTTTATTAACATATTTCCCAATGTTGCTTCATTCAAATTAACAGGTCAAAATTTATTTGTGATTTCTTTACTATATATATAAAGTACCTCTTTAAGATCAACCCATTCCCAAGTCTCATTTGCTGTATTAATATCATAAACCAGAGCATGTCGGCCCTGCAAGGTAAAAAAGAAAAAATAAAATCAGAGAGGACAGCAAAAGTTTCCCAAGAAAATAATTTTCCACTGACATTTTGCCTTGTACTTACATGGGCCAATCTTTAGGCCTTAAATATCAGATTCACTTAAGCATGGTTATTTTCATCTGGCAGAAGAAAGGATGACTACTTATGTACTCTAAGACGTATTAATCTTTAGGGGTGGTAGTCAAACGCAAAATATGGATAACGAGTTACAGTGGGGCTGGTTTAAAGATTTTGTATGTAATTACATTTAAAAAACAAAAAAAAAACCATAGGAAACAGTGTTTATATGTATAATCAAGGATATCAACAACTATTAAGACCTATACAAACCTCGGCAGTATTATAATCAGTTATGACAGCCTCATAAAAGTGGTTGTCTTCTGGCCATCTAGTCCACACCTTCTTCCCAATATATGGATCAAAAGTTGCTGCTTCAGCAGATGCATTAGACGCAAGGGCACTAGAAGAACTGCGATTAATGAAGTGCCTACCTCCAGCAGACCCTGAAGAAGGATACTGCATAGACTTCACAGACGACAAACCAGGCAATGACTGACCCTGCTGCCAAAAATAGTAGAAGATTAAAACCAAAATTGAGATCAAACCATGATTTTTCTTTATATTTCTCAAGTAAAGAATTGAATTGCAGTGCGATGATTAGGCTTTTGGCCTCTGGCTCCCAAAGCAGCCCCCTTAACTTGCAGCTGAAAATGATAATTTTAATGCATGAACATGCTAATGCTGCTTCAAAAGCTCATATCACATAACATTCAGAAGAAGGTACCGATTGGGATGTCTTCTGTTTCTTACGGGAAGCTGAAACAGTTGGACTGGGTAAAAAGTCATGAACAGGCTGAGAAGTGCTGCGCCTCGCAGGTTGGTAACAACCAGTTTGTCTCCATTCCCTGATTACAATTTCCATAAAATTAAATCGTGAAAATTAAGCAACAAAACTTTTTCTATTTTTTTTTGGTTGGCTTAGACATTGAAACTGTTGAAAGAAATAATATACCGTATGCGGAAGATAATTTCATCAGAGTTAACTCTTGTAAGAAGCTCTCTGTGTTCATCATCTGAAACTCTCAACTCTTTCCTAAGCTCAGTTATCAAACCTTCCTTCTCCTGATGAATATACATAAAATAGAGGAGGAAAACTTTTAAAGCAGGAGAATACAAAGACAATATAAGCAGAATGGAAGGAACTGACAACGTATATATACCCAAGTCAGAGCATCAGACTGAGCTTTAAAAGCACGCAGGACAGAAGAGTATGCTTCCTGCTCAAGTTGGTGAATTTGAGCCTCCATGTCACTGTGAATTCTAGAGCGTGGGAGAGAACCTAAAGATCTTCCACAGCCTTCAATATTAGTACCTTTTAGATTTCTATTTTGATTTGAGGGAGGAAGATCATCATCAGTACCTGAAATTGATTTACTTGAAAGATTCATACAGAGGAAACATACATGATATGGGTGACAGTTTCCAAAATTTCTCAATATATATTAATTTACACATTCAACATAGATAAGGCTTTTATAAGCATATGTTGATGAACATATTATTTCTGCGTACTACAAACAAAGGACTTATCCGTTCAATGTTCTTTGCCATTTTTATTTATCAGGCACAATCAATGATCTTTCCCTCTCTCTTCTTCAATTTGAGCACCAATAGAATGTTTGATTTTATTGAAATTCCATATTTCGGCCAAGCCTAAAGTCAAATTGCGTGGTCTAAGACTCCAAATTATGAAAAATATATGAGCAGGCTTTTACTGCTTTAATTGGTCGCACTATATCTCCTTAACAAGGAAGCAATAGGAGAGAGTTCAGAAAAAATAAATATTATCATAGTATGCGGTTTTTAAAAAACTGAGTTTTACAGATGCTTTAGAAGTTTCATTGCTGTCTGGTAATTTGTAATGACTATATCACCTCCTATTCTACAGTACCTCAGCTAAATAAAAATAGGAAGCGATATTTAATGGAAAGTTTTCTTACCATCAACTTGTGGTTAGACTTACTGTCTTGATACCTACACATCCTTGTGAAGAACTTGCTGGATCATTTAGCACACTGCACACCAAATTAAACTGACTACCTAAGAATTTTCCATGCACAATATTTATAAGTGCGAGCTGCATGCAAAATGACCGATTGAAATTGAAGGATTCCTATATAAATGCGCTCTCAGTTTAATCCTTGTCCCTTTACCTCAGCCATGGCACACTTTATACCACACATATAAAACTGACACCAGAAAGAAATCATCTAACGTAAATTTTTGCTACTAATTTCTATTTGCAACTATCTACAACCACAGGCTACACTACCCATGGAAAGATTCTATTGGAAATTATATCGTCAGATTCACATAGAACTGATTTGTCAATTGGTTTGTGACCAATGCAATCCCCTTCCAAGAATTTTTTTTTTTAAAAAAAAGGAATACACTCTCACATTACGTCATGACAACAACGTTCGAGATGTTCCAAATCCGAATCGCTTCTGAACGTTTCGACAAACAATGCAACGAAAGAAGGCACGTGGCCCGAACAATACATACTAAATCAACGGAATCAATTTCAAAATCGCAAAACAAATCAAGACGAAAAATGATACCACAAATTGGGCGGTTCTAAGAAAATAAAAAAAAAGGAAGGCTAAAAATTGCATTGGATAAAGTACCAGTAACATCCAGTAACTCTCACCGCTACAATCGGAAAACTCATTGTCCATAAAAAGAAGCGCAATGTGAGTAGGTAGGGATGAATGCGAAGAAATGTGAGAGTGTGAGCGTTTGGGATTGACGAGGTAGAATAGAAGGTTGTCGGAAGAGCAGAAGGTGTTTGTGGGAATGAATTTGAGGGGGAGACAGACAGTTTGAAAGTGTGAGAGTGAGTGAGAAGCAGTATTGGAGTGGACATAAAGTGAATAAGAGGGAGTGTGAGAACTGAGAGGGACATGTGGGAACCCAAAGGCCCCCTTTTATACGCGTCAATGAATCGCCTCTCACTTCTCTGCCCTTGTCTCTAGGAACCGCATGTTGACCGTACTCTCCACTCCGCAACCTTAATGTTTAGGATTAAATTTACATAAAATTTTTTATGTTTTTGTTAAGAAATTGTTTAATCAAAATAAAATATATAAATGTTTTTAAAAAATTAATTATTAAAAATATGAGTTATGTAAATTCTATATATGTTAATTTTTAATTAATAAATTTAACAATAAAAATATAAAATCTGTGCATAATTTTTCTCCTAACCTTTAACTTTTAAGCACACCCTCCATCCCCTGTCCAAATTTCCAAGCCAATATTCATCACAAAATTTAATTTAATTTAGTTTTGTTAGATAAAAAATAATTAATATTAATTTTTTTTGTTTTAAAAAATTATTTAATTTTATCTCATTTTTTATATAATTATCCAAAATTTAATAATTATTACTAAACCAGATATTAATTCTAAGTGTAAGTATGCAGTTTTAAGTAAATAAATTAGTGGATTTTGAAATTTGATGCTAAATTTTAGATTAATTATATAACAAAATTGAACAGTTTATAAAAGAAAAAAAATGAACATTGCTTGTTTTAAAATCAAGAGAGTTAAATTAAAACTTTTGTAAAACTATATGAGTTAAAAATATATTTAAATCTAACCAAAAAGGCATTATTTAAATAAATAACAAAATTTATTCTTAACAGTTTGATTTTCTACGAAATTACTTTATATTTGAACATACACTTGGGCAAATATTTATTTAATGAAAATTATATGATAATAGTTTGATTCAGGACTATAATAATAATAATTTTCAATCGATACAACCCTTCACCCTTTAATCTTCTTCTGATAGTGGGCTCGCTATCATTCGGGCTTTAAGCTATAGTGAGTTGCAAGCAAATATAGTTATAAGCCTATTTTCTATTTTTTATTTTTTGGGGACCAAAAGGCCAGTTTGGTTAGAATTTAGGAAGTTAATTAGAGAAAACGGGAAAGGAACAGGTGGGCCTAATAACTGCACCGGCCTTACGCAATTACAGGCATGCACAATGTGCCTAACCTGTGGAGGTCAGATGCTTTCACGAGCTTACTTTCCTTTCTTAGTTTTGTACTATTCATTGTCAATTGAATCCCTTGTAAAAGAAAAAACACCTGTGAAATTACCCTCTAAATTGCTGCGTAAAAGAGCACAAGCTGTAGAATAAGATTTGGATGTTAATATTAAAAGATCGTTATGTGAAATAGTATGATATATGAAAATTATAATGTATTCCCGTAAGATACAAGTTTAGATCCATTCAACTCCAAGATCACTCCAGATCTGTGATGGATATGAGCATTTTGCTTCTGCTTTAATCTTGGTATCACATGAATTTTTTCCACAAGTTAGTGTAGCTGCGTAGGAGCAACCAGCTAAGCCTCAGATGCAGACACTAATTAATATTTGATGATGATCAGACAATACCCATGCTAACATAAAATAATAGTATTTGGAGGAAACACATGTCTTATAAGCTGTCATCAAGGAAAGTTGGTCCAGGATCTAGTCACTACTCGGACTGGTCCAATATCAACAAGTTTTATAGCCTTGTAGGTCATTCACTAGTGCCTTCTTTAGACGAAGAATTTCACACCCACACTGAATTTTCACAGTTAGTATCATAATTAGTAATTACCCTCTCTTGTTTACTACTTGAAATGTAGCACACTTGAACTCTCACCAATCCTTGCCACCCGGGTGTACATACCATTCTGATGCACAGAACAGAACTGAGGTTGACAGTGTTTGCTTGGATTCGGAAAAAGCCCTTGATATATCTATAATTATACAATCTGAATTCTGAAGCAAGGGTCCAAATAAAGAAGGAAGTCAAGAGTATCCGCTAAGTAGGGAGTAGTATTCTTATACTATAATTAATGACCCCAAATGGCTAGTGGGGTTATTGTCATGTGGGAGCTGGAATAAAAATCTTCCAAGCTCATAGTTTATTTATATATGTTCATCCCATTCCCATCTTCAAACCTCGGGAAAACAAGAAGAATCTTGACTAGAGGGAAGAAAATAAAACAAACCCTCCCAAGTTTAAATCTTCAAATCTGACGGGCCAGTCAAGTATAGTTGGGTTAAAATTTCTACAAAAAGCCATAGGCAGATCTTTTAACTGAAGTAGTGCAAGGTAAGCATATACACATATAGGCGAAAGCACAAACAAAACGCAATAAAAAAAAAGGGGTGCAAGATGACAAAATAGAAAGGACATTAAGGTGAGAAGAAAGTTTACCCATCTAAGTATAGATTGAAGTGGCAAAACAAGACCATGACAATGCTGTGAACATAGATTTAGATTAGTTCAGATTCACTTGCTCAATCACATGATTCTTCATAGTTTAATCACTATTTGAAGATTGATTGTAACAGTACAAGTCAATTATGCGTCACATGATCAGCCGCTTCCAGGTTCCACCCCAGCAAACATTAAACAATATAGGGAAACAGAACCGTGCTTATGTCACCCCTTCCTCACCCTTCAAATTCTTATTAGCACTCACGTGATCTAATAATGGTTTACGGAAATTAATATTAACCCAAACCATTAACGTAAAACTAACACCGTTGATTTGCCAAATGGTCCCAAGTTTTCAAGCAGCTAATGTTTTTCTAGAACATGATATAATAAAATTGATACTAGTAATGGCAAACCACGTGGAGAAGGCATGTTTTTTTCATATAAACCTGATCTGACTCTTCAAAACTATCAATCACCTCTTCGTCTGAGCCATTTTGTTACTGAAACCATTCTCATGAAGATCATCAATTGCAGACCTGTGGGTGCTGTGTTGGCCTTGGTTCTAGTTTACTTTCTTTTGTTCTGGACGTTTTGTCATAACCATGAACAAAGCTTCTCAAGAGACCAAAGTCTTTCTAGGAGGTTGCTGTCATCATCATCATCATCATCATCTTTGTCTTCTGTATCAACAAGTATAGATAAACTAATTGGAAGCAAGAAACAGCCAAAGAAAGCTTCCGAGCAAAGTTTGAGGAAAGCACCAGCAAGCGTCCCAAATCCTACACAGAACAAGTAGGAATATTGGAAACTTAAATTTTAGAGATCTTGAGGAGCTAGGAAATTTTCTTTCTTAGACTATTTCATCCGATTTTGCCATTCTTCTTCTTGGCGTTTTGCTTATATATATATATGATATAATATACTGATTTGCCCGATTCTTGTTCTTTTATTGGGTGACTCGTTCGTCTTGTAAGGTGTAACTGTAGTAAATTAGAGTAAGCAGAGTGCAGGAAGTGTACATATAGAAGTAATAACTATGATTAAGAATTTTGGTTTGCGTAGGGCAGAATTTGATCGCAAAGGCCCATATATCTATATGTCAATTTTGAATTTGATGAAGGAAATGCCCGCATGTAATTCAATTTTGTTGCACTTGATTGATTGCTGCTCTTTCCTTTCCCCTCTTTTCCCCTCTGTCTCTCTCTAGGTATCTTTCTTTCATTTGCAACCAAATAAAAAATAATAATGTTTGAATAAACTGGAAATTCAAGGGGAGCAATAATTTCTTATTGAAGAGCTTAAATTATTGGAATTCTGGGATCACACGCTTTGGCTCGGCCTGTGTTATGGAGTGAGGAATCATGGTAGAGAATGATGGAGGAGTAAGGAGTGCACGTTTGGTCGTTGGGACATGGAAGGTGTATCCATTTAAGTTTTAGGTATAAAAGTGGCTTTACAGCCAAAAAGATGGGAACCTCTAAAACATTGTATGGACAGTTTGGGAGATTAGGTAAGACGGTGGGATCCGGAGATTGCTCTTCTTCCTCTTCATTTCCTCTTGTCCCATCATCACTAACATAATTTGATTATTGCTCTGTACTACGGGACAGAGAATTAACGTATATAATATATCCTCCATATTTCCATACATTATCTGTAATTTTGTTTACATCCCTTCTCTGTTTCTACCACTGTTGGTATTAAGCACATTAAAATACGCTTTTAAGTTTCATTGAATCCAGATCTGAAGATGAAGATTTTGGATCCTTTATATTTTAATTTCTTTACACTTTTTTATAATATGAAGGATAAAAATAAAAAAAGACTCGATAAGAATTTATTCTAAATAAATTAAGAATAAAAAAAAAATTTCTCTTCTATTAAAAAAAATGTGGGGGCTGAAATGTAAAAGATATATATATCCACTCTAAGAGATATTAGTGGCGGTGGGACCTTTGCTACACCAATTAAATCTATTTCTTTTTTGGGTTATCAAATTCTCTCATAAAATTATAATAAATTAATAAAATTAATTATTAAAAATACTCATATATTGTATTTTCAATTAAAAGTCATAATAATAAATTCATGTAAAACTTTACCTAGAGCTTTTTTCTTATGCATCCAATATGTTCTAGTTAAATCTCCCTATATGTCAAAGTGTCAAATGTAAATATTTTATATTTTTTTAAAGTCATGAATGTAGAGATAAAAGACGATTCTTATAACACCTAGAAATATCTTAGTAATTTTAAATTTCTTAAAGTGGCATCAAATGAATCTTATTCGAACTTAGTCAACTAAAATCAACCTTTTCTAAAATTACAGAGTAATGCATAAATAAATTAGACATCAATAACTGAGTTGAGGTATTACAATTCCAAGCTTGCTAAAATGTAAGTCAATATTAAAAATAACCTATTTTAATTTATTACGTCTTAAAAAAATACTGTGAATGTGTTCATATAAAAAATTTTAAGGGAAAGAAAAAAATTACAATTAACCTTCTAAAAATATAAAAAAGAATGAAGATTTAGGCATTAAGACAAAGCTTACAACGAGCAACTGGGGCCCAACAAATTCAAAACTACACTACATGTGTGTGTGTCTATATATATACATATACATATATATATATATATATATATATATGTAATGGCCAAAATTTCATTCTGCTCATATAAGAATAAAATCTTAGCCATTGAATAAGTATACATATGATGTACGCAATAATTTTTCTTAGGTCTGTTTGGAAATTAAAAAGGGAAGGAGAGGGGAGGAATTGAAGAAAAAAGAAAACAAAAAAAAAAGATAAGTTAAGTGATGATTTATCTTTTTTTTTGTTTAAATTTTTTAAAATTTTATAATATGGAGTAATTAAAATTAATAAAAAATAAATATTAAGAATAGTTAATATGAAATCATCAAATTTTTTTGCTTCTAAAATTTTAAAATTTAAACAAAATAAAGGTTATTAAATTCTCTTTCCTTCTCTCCTCTTTCATTTTCTTTCTACCAAATAAATCCTTAGGGTTTATTAGTTTTGAACGGTAAATGACTCTTTTAGTTCATATGATTGTTAGTTTAACTACGAATGTGACTTGAGATTTCACAAGTAACACTAAATTTAAGAATAAATTATGCTCTCTTTCTTTGAGAGATGTCACAATTACACTCTTCTTCTTTTTATTTTGAAAGCTTACATTATCATCTTTTGAAAGATTAAAAATTTTATAATTTTACTTATTTTGATTAAAATATCCTTATTGACATTTTATTCTTCTAGAAATATTATAATTTATTATAAAATATATTTTTAAAATGTATAATATTTTTTGTTATTTATTTTGAGTTAAAAATAATAAATTTATTTTATCTAAAGTTAAAAAATATATATTTTTATTTAGTCAAATATATATTTAATTATATAAATAATAAATATAATGATAATTTGATCAAAATGAGTAAAAATATAAATTTTTTTTATCTCTAAAGAAAGATGAATGTAATTTTTTAAAATAAAAAAATATAATTTCAGACTGAGAGTATAATTTATTCTAAATTTAATGCACAATATCAGTGTTAGCTTAATTCTGGGCTTTATAGCAGAATTTGCTCATTTAAGGGTGAATGAATAAGCAGTTTGAATCCCTGCTCCTTACGCCAATCCTCTGCCAAGGTAACTATCAGGTAGGGTCAGGAGGTAACTAAGCTAGCCTTTCTTTTCAGGCAGGTTTCCATCAACTAACCAAAGGAAGGTAAGCAAGCTCGGGTAAACAGATGAGCCTTCAGACAGATTCCCAGAAAAGCCAGCCAAGTCTGACTATTAGCCAGGAAAGCCAAATTGAAAGGGATTGGGCAGAGAGCAGCTTCACTAGAAGAAGAGGGAAATGAGCTAGCATAGTTAGCGAGGAAGGCCAGTTGGAAACAAGGGCAGGGGCTTAATTTACCCTTTCGCCGTCTCCAAGGGCTCAGGCATTCCATGAGGTGCAAGCATTTGAACCGATCGATAAGCCGGGAACTGCCCCACCTACCACGCAAGGAAAGAAAGGCTTTCAACTAGCCTAGTGGCCTTCAAGACTCCCGATGAACCTCAAAGCACTTCGTACCTTGATGCGCTTAGCTATTCTTTTTTATTTACCTTGCCTTCTACTTACCGCTTCCGAAAGTTCTTCCATCCATCCCTTCCTAACAGCTCTCACTCGCAGGACATATGCTATATCAATGTTTTCTCCATCAGACACCAACACCTCCCCTTTTTCACCGCGCAAAGGGATGCGCTCCTGTTCTTTTTATCCTAATTTTATTCTTTTTTTTTACTTACGACTGCGACTTGGTATTTCCATTGGTGTGATTTGATTGAGTTGGGGTTGTATTTGAAATTGAAGCAGGGCCTCCACCAAAAGGCTCTGACCTGACTGAAACTGCTACTTCTTATCCTTCATTGTTGTAGGTCCTTTTGACATAACTCCTCTCTTAGCTTAGAAGAGTGAGAAATTATTTCCTAACTTCTCTCCTTATGTTGTAGTAAGGTAGGTTTGGGTATAGTAGGACTTGAACCTGCGACCATTAGGTTAAAAGCCCAATGCTCTACCAACTGAGCTATACACCCAAAAAAAAGAGATAGCATAGTAAATAAAGATTGGTGCAGAAAAGAAAAGAGGGCGGGGTTGGGTCTGGCCTTCTCCTCATCATATTAAAGGGGCTTGGGCTCGAAAGCCGGCCTTACTCAACAAGCATACCTTTATTAGTAAGGTTGCTTGTTTCCACTCATTGAAGATTCTATCTAAAAAAGAAGGTCAACGGGGGATACTCAAGTTGCTCTCACTGACACCATCTACGAGAAGGTTAGGTCGTCTTTCTTTTCGGCCGCCATACGGTTCGCCTTAAAGCCTTAAAGACGGAGAAAGGGGGGAGCAGTTATCTATGTAATTACGGTCTTTGTTGGCCGTTGTTCGCCGAGCACTCTCTTTTCTTTGCTTTGTCCAATTCCGCCTTACCAAACAAGATCGACTTCACCAACCCGCGAAGGGTTGTGAAGTTGGACCAGGTATGAAGAATGAATATATATCTGTATGCGATTTAAAGTTGCTGGCACCCACCATACCTTGCTTCGGGGCCGATCTCTTGTATCGAAGCAAACAAATAGAT
Organism: Senna siamea; assembly: GCA_031216115.1. Classification (NCBI taxonomy): domain Eukaryota; kingdom Viridiplantae; phylum Streptophyta; class Magnoliopsida; order Fabales; family Fabaceae; genus Senna; species Senna siamea. The sequence continues at coordinate 24,886,339 of CM062366.1, read as the reverse complement.
ATATATATTTATTGATTGAGTTTGTTCCACCACAAATAGATTTCGCCGCATGGATTGGATAGAGTCCCTTGATCTCGACATCCAAGCACGAATCCCTTTTTCGCTTCGGTGATGGATAACAGCATGGGCAAAGCACTCTGTTGCGGCAAGCAGTCGATTCTTATTGCATTCACCAAGATAGTCTTGCTCGCTCCTAAACTCTGTGGCGAGTTCAGCCACCACCTCCGGGCCTGAGCTCCGCTCGAGCGTAGTCAGCCAGCTTCGTGACTTTGCTTAGCTTTCAGCGTTGCAAATGGAAAACCTTTCACTATCTAGGCACCCTAGAAGGAAAGGAGGGGTCCCACGGAGTTCTTCCCCGAAGGGAAAGTCGTAGTCCCAATCCCTGGGAGAAGTGGAAAGAGTTACCGGGTGCAAGCTTTGAAGTAGCGCGCTACCCGCTAGGTTCAATCAAATCAATGAATCAGATTCCCACTTACCCAGTGGGTATAAAGACTATCAAGTCGATGTTCCTCAGGACTTACCCTGAAAGGAGAATCAATCTCTCTTTCCGATGCGATATCCGATATATGATGTGATTTGCTGACTTATCCCACAAGTTTGTTTCCGCTTTATTTACTAAAAAAGGCGAGTTTCCTGGTTTCATACCTGCATTTGAGAAAAGCAGAGCCAATCGGGAAAGATTAGAACTCTATAATCATTCTTGTATCTATTTTCCACCCAATATTGATTGCATCTTTGGGTGAATGCCCTCCCTTTAAAGGTGCATTACTCCTCGGATGAGGAGCCATCATCGGTACTAGTCCAGGAGGTCAATACTAGCGAGAATCCCACAGCTGCGCTAGTTCGTTAGGTATAACGTCTTTCGGTCAGCTTTAAAGGCCAAACTAACCCAATCGCTTTTTGCATGAGCCCTGTGGAGTCAAGTTACCAAGGACTTGACCTAAGAGCGTCAATAGACCAAGAGTTGAGAAAGGCCTCGTTCCAGCAAGTGGATGGTGCTTGCTGCCTTTAGCGGGGTATCACCTTTCCTTTTGGTAGTAGGTTGATCTTTGTTTTTCTTCCTCACCCCTTTCGTTATGGTAGGATTGGTTTACCACTCAGCTCATACAAGATAATAGAGTCGAGAACTAGACAGTGCCCTTGCTGGCCTTATCTATCTCCCGCCTACCTTCAAGTTGGAGATTGACAGTTTCAATAGTCCCAACACCATTCTACCTCCCGAGAATGCTCGTCAAACCTTATGTCGTCACCCAAGTGCAAAAGACCTTTTTCTAAGGCCGTTCATGGGTCAGGACGAGCTTTCTACCGATGCTACCATACCAGAATCCGGTGTAATATATTATTCCGCCCGAAAGGCTTTGATCACACACATCTCTGGGAAACGAAAAAGACACATACCCAAAAAGCGGAAAAATTAGATAATCCGCTCATCTGAGGCGAAGGATTCATATCTATCTTCAGACTTGGGAAAAACTGGAGTTGTTGGTTTGAGGGAAGGAAAAAACGTTGCCCTGTTGGGTTTGGGATTGGTTACGTTTGTTTAAATCTATAGTACGCTGACTGGGCCCTCTGTCCCTGTTATTAGTGCCATAGGTACTGAGATAACACACCAACTCGAGGGAGGTGCTCGACCTAACATTCTCAACCCATATGAGACAGGGTAGCCGCCTAAATTGTTACTGATGCTGAGCCTGCTAAGCCACATATGGAGGGACGCCTCGCTGGTCGGTTTACAAAGCCTAGGGTGAATGAATAAGCAGTTTGAATCCCTGCTCCTTACGCCAATCCTCCGCCAAGGTAACTATCAGGTAGGGCTGGGAGGTAACTAAGCTAGCCTTTCTTTTCAGGCAGGTTTCCATTAACCAACCAAAGGAAGGTAAGCAAGCTCGGGTAAACAGATGAGCCTTCAGACAGATTCCCAGAAAAGTCAGCCAAGTTCGACTATTAGCCAGGAAAGCCAAACTGAAAGGGATTGGGCAGAGAGCAGCTTCACCAGACGAAGAGGGAAATGAGCTAGAAAGGAGCTAGCATAGTTAGCAAGGAAGGCCAGCTGGAAACAAGGGCAAGGGCTTAATTGTATAATATTTTTTGTTATTTATTTTGAGTTAAAAATAATAAATTTATTTTATCTAAAGTTAAAAAATATATATTTTTATTTATTAAAAAATATATATTTTTATTTATTAAAAAATATATTTAATTATATAAATAATAAATATAATGATAATTTGATCAAAATGAGTAAAAATATAAATTTTTTTTTATCTCTAAAGAAAGATGAATGCAATTTTTTAAAATAAAAAAATATAATTTCATGAAAGGTGGGGTCGTCGAAGTTCAAACCCAAAGTGTCAAGAGCATAATGAAGGGTCATAATAGCCCAATAAAGTGGGTTAAGAAAAAAAGGCACGAAAGCCCAGCATTGCTTTTCTGTAAAGTTGTACTGTTCGCTCTGTGCATTCAGATTTCAGAGGCACCAAAGCCCTGAAAATAGTGCATTATGGTTTGAACTTTGAACCAAATTTCATTCAAGCAAAGTACAAAGGCAGCAAAACAGGGCCTTTGAATTTTGACATAATGCTGATGCTATGAAAGAGAAAACATGGGTCTCTTTTATTAATGTCTCTCGTGATCCAAATCCGAAACCAGAGGTATAAGTTCTTCTTCCTCAATCCTTCATCTCATCCATTTGATTTTACACTTTAGAATAAAATCCCAATAGGTTCCATGCATTCACTTTTATGTTTAAAGGCGGCTCATTTATCAGGTAACAGGGAGACCAAAAGAACCAAATTTGGCTCTCAATAAAGCAGCTAAAGAAGTATTCCTTCTTGGAATAAAGGTGCACAGCAGAATAAAGGAGGCATCCATCTTTAATTATTTATATTTATGCCTTAACTCTCTTCTTTTACTGTGTGCTTAGTAAAAGCATTCTTGACTGGTCTTCCCTCTTGTACTTCTTCTTGTATGTACTCAAAAACACAGCTCATATTTCCCCATACACAGATGGGTGCAAATTAACCTATTTAATAAGAAATTAGAGAAATAATATCCGCTTATTAACCCCAAATTAAGGATTAATCACAGTTGAGTCCTTTTGTAGTTTATGTACTCAGTCCAACCATGTATGCATCTGATGTCAAATTTGTGTGGATTTGATTATTTAATTTCTTAATTAATCATAAGTTTGTCTCTTTTACTATGACACTGGCGGCATCACATGGTTGAAACTTGCTCTATATATATTTGTGTTCTCATTTGTCTTTTTCATAATTGCTTATCATTTTTTAAGTTAGCAGATCTTTCCAAGGTTCCTCGAGATCAAACATGAATTGGACTTGAGGGCCTATCACCAATGATCGTTCAAGATTCCTAGTCTACTGTCCTAAAATGAATTCTTTATTCTCGTATAGAAACTACTATAAATTAAATGTCTTTCTCAGTTGCCATAGCCACCAGAAACCAAAAAATCAGCCTAATTATTGAGAGCCCCTATGAAACTATTTAAGAGCAAGAAATGCAGCCGCCATGTGTTATTTTTGAACAAGGAATCAAAGTAAGCATCCATGTAGTTTACTCTGAAGAAAAGCAGAAAGAAAAATTAAAGAGTTTTTTTCATGTAATGTTTATTTTCGGGTAAAATGTCCAGTTTTTTTCGTTTCTGTGATAAAACCATTTGAATCAGTGCTACATATATGCAAAAGTTGACAAGCTTCTTGAATTATTATTTTACTTACGAACAAGATTTTGGATGTATCTATAGTACATGGCTAGCTTTAAGTACTTGCCAGTTTCATAGCTGTGTTTTGGTGTCTGCTAGTGAGTGAGATGGGAGAGTGCGTGCATCTTGGTCCATGCAATTTACCTATCCAATTGGGACCATCATTTTTATATTGCTATTATCCAAATCAGTGTTAAGGTTAAGATTCTTGGTTATGAACCCCAAAACTAGTTTTTTCTTTTGCTGTATCTTCCACTAAAAGTGGTACGGAAACAAATTCTTCACCTTCTAGTAATTTCTCCTCTTTCTTTTATGATTTTTAAATCTTGGCTGAATTATAATTAAATTAAAAAAACTCATGACTAAGTTGGGTAAAGACTGAGTCCACTCTTAATTCATAGTACAGAAGAAACAAGATGGTATACTGAATCAACAAGAAATAAGTTGGGAAGAGTTGAGACTTGAAACAATGGGCAGCTATTATAGCAATCAGCAAACCAAATCTTGAATAAGTGATATTGATATATCTTTTGGCCATAACCCACAAAAACCGCAAACAAACATAGCGAGTAGTGCCAAACAATGGATTTAACAATGGATAAGATGTTGTAATCCACTAATTTACAACGATATTTAGGGGTCCAGAAGAGAGGATGCACCTATGAACTTGTACGGCTTGAATGTGAAGAATTTCCATTTTTTATGTCCACAAACTGCAGACTCTCTTCCTAGCTATATGCTTTTAGCCTAGATAGAAAGCAGTGGCAAAATAAACAATTGTTTGGGAGATAAATCAAGTCATTTATTTGCACACAATTCGAAAATGAGTGGCAAGTACATACGTGGTTTTTGTACAAAAGAGACTGCCTAAAGAGAGAACGAGATCGAGATTGCAGTTCCATCAAAACTTGAAACCACCATGACCCATATCAACAAAAGAATTGCACAATTCCCCAAGAACGTAACCGAACCCTGTACAATTCTTCCAACCCCCTTCTTCCTCTCTCACAAAAAGTTTCACAACAAAGAAAAAGGCAAATACGAGTACGATCCTAATTAAGAAGAAGATAAGCAAGAGAAACACTAAACACCTTGATTCTCTGTTTCTTTCTTTCTTGCTTTTTTACATGCTTCTAGCCAACATTTCTTGAAACCTCCTATCAGATTCCTGCTTCTCCAACCTAAACTTCTCATGACAATTGGCAATGAACATTTCTGCTAGCACATCGATATTCTCGTCAATTTCCTGCCCATCATTACCGTTATCCTGAACTTTTTCCTCCAGCCACTGAAGATACCCTGCAAGCTCTGAATCTGATTCATGGGACTCCTCAGAGTAGAAACGGTTGGAAGGCAAGCCATCGTAAACAGGGGCAGGGACAGGCAAGACATGAGAGGAAGATTTAGAAGAGCACCAGTTATAGTGAAGCCTGAAGGAACCCAAAATTATCTTCTTCTTTTTGTTTTCTAAGGCTTGGGTGTTCCCAAGAACCTCAAGGATAATGGTTTTGACTTTGGAGAGTGCACGAATGATTCGGCACATGTGTGAGAGTATGAGGGTGTTCATGAGGCTTTTCAGCTTCGTCGAGCTTAAGCTTGAAGTTGAAGATGGCAATTTCACTGAGAACACTTGAAGAGGGTGCAAGGTTTTGAGATGAGATGGGCTAAACATTTTTGCCAATCACTGTGTCTACGCGTGCACTCAAGGTAGAGACTGGAGGACACAGACACACACCATAGTCACACACTATAGCTCTAAGTTATTTATACGAGGTTATAACCTTCGATTCACCATTTTACCCTTCATTTTTGTTTATTTAAAGCTCTGCCATCGACTTTTCTTCTTTCTTTTGTGGATATAATAGCATAAAACAACCCGCTTCCATGTTTTAAAAAATTGTGGTTAGTTTCTGCGAGCTTACATTATTTTTTTTTGTGGTTTTTATAATAAGCAAGGAGTGACTATTATTAAATTTACAGGAATTAGCTGTGAATTTTCCTAACCATAGATGATAATATCTGCAGAACGTGGACCAAAGATTGTTTAGTGAGCAGAAGTTTCGCCTAAATTTTCAGCTAAAGCTGTGATGCATAAACAAGTATCCTATAGACTCAGACTTTGACACTTTCAATACGTAGACCTTTATTTAGGTAATCCAGTGACATATGAACAATAAATAAACATACGTCGAGAAAAAGATACATATGCAAAACTATAAGTAATGTATGCAAAACGTATTAAGATTATTTAATTGAATTATATCATATAACGAATTAAAATATTTTGAAATAATAATATGTAGAGAAAAAATAAACATATAAATTAGAATATATTATTTACTTATAATGATCCAATCCCTATTATGTATAAGAGGTTCACCACTCTTTTAATTTTGAATTTATATATTTATCTCATTACCCTCACATTATTTTTTCACAAGAGAATCCAAATTTATCATATAAAACGGTGTTAGGGTCCACTAGAAGAAATTGATGTTTTACAATTGAAATACGAAAGTAACTATTGTTGATGAACATAATCTGAATTTAACTCTATCCGATGGATATTTTATTTAAAATCAACAGACACCAAATTTGTTGGACATTGAACGACAGTAAATTGACTGGCTAAACCAGATATAATATAGATATATTTATGATAATACGAAAGCCACTATATGTCGACCAAATGTATACTTTATTTTTTTAGTCATTTAGAAGGATTAAATGTACACTTGGAGCTGAGAAACAAATTAAGCCAATTTTCTTGACATCATTAATGTTAACATCACTCTGAAGTCTGGATCAGTTGGAGTCGAAGGAGGCACAGAGAAATTACGTGCACTCAACATAATTACTTAATCAGCTAGCTGTAATGCAGGTGACGAAGGAGACTACCCTTTCCCTTTTATATATTTAATTACGTATCTTCTCAATGTTTGTTCATTGAATTACGAATGATGAAAATTAACATGAGTATGATTGAGTTATTACTATTTTATAAGAGATTTTCTTCTTCTTCTTTGGGAATATATGAATGTCTTCTATTTTTTTATTTGGTTAGCTAACAAAAATGGCACCTTTAATTTTACCTACTTGTATTTTGTCTCGTACGCAAATTCAAATTATCTATGTTTGCTTTCTACTTCACTAATCCTTCTTCACCTGTTACTTGAACTACGCAACTACTCTCCACTTTAAAACATTGACTATAGCTTTTTCTCCTCTTGCTGATAGAGTGTATGACACTTTTGTCTATTGAGTCTACTATTTAATATATAAGTTTATGAGTAATTCAATTTTTTCATTTTTTTAGCTTTGCTCAGAAGCAGGTGATCCACATAAGGGCTTGCCAAAAAAAAAAAAATCTAATTATATGCACGTATATACGCTATACATATATAGCCTTAGCTTGTTACCCTGATTTTTTGCTTAAAAATTAATAATATATATTTCGTTTTTAAAATTTTCATGTATTTTTTATTCAAATAATTTATACAAATTTTCAATACTTAAAAAGTAAGAACGATCACGCACCAAACACTAAAAAATAGGTAATTGTCTTAACGTTTTACCGTCTTAAAAGTTTTATGCTATCATATTTAATTTTAAAGCAAAAAACTTTTAAATAAAATTTTATTCACTGAACTTTGCAGTGTCAACTATGATTCCTTGGGCAAAGTTGATGCTAGTGGGGGTTTGATAATACTAAAAAACTTAAATATTATTGTTATTTATATTTTAATATAAAAAACTAATTAATTTTTGTTAATAATTTATACTTTCAGTCAATTTATATGATTGAAAATTAAATTATATAATTTTGACAAATATAATTTAAATTACACTATAATGCATAAATGAATATAATGGGTTGATAATCTACTAATCATCATTTACGTGAAGAGAACGGATCTATATGACTTAAAAATGCAATAATTATATATATACGTAAACATTATCAGAAAGAACTTTGATATAAAACAATTTTGTATTGACTAGTGAGAGAGCTTGAGTAGGACAAAAGTCAATCTCATTGCGCATTCAGCGGCCTCCCTCATCTCTTTTGGAAGAGAAAAAAAAAAAATGTAATAATTTCATCTTTCGGTTTCAAGAAATCCATATTCAGCAGAAACTTTGGAGGGTTTTTCATTTCTGAAATTGTATACTGAATACTATGTTGTTCCATCACAGATTGCAACAAAGGCGAGAACATATTGCGTTTATAGTTTATACCGAGAGTGGTCAAGTGTGGACAGAATCTATTATATCTATCTATCTATATATATTCACACATGCATCAAATAAAGAAAATAAAAGGAAAGGGTTCTCCAAACAGTTATTGTGTATACTCTCAACTTTAGACTTTACCAAATCCTAAAGTTGCATTCTCTAACCTTGCAAGAATATTGGGATATTGCTTCACTTTCCTTTAATATATTCCCTCACCTCTCGCTGTCTAGGAAACTCCCATGTAATTCTACATTTTTGCTTTTGTTCTTCTGCTTTCTGCCAATGTTTTACTTGTTATGTATTTCTTTTTTTTGAAATTTCTGCAATTAATGGGAGCCAATATATGCCCTGTATCATATGCAGTTGCCGCCTTCTTTTTTTTTTTAATAAATATAAGAAAATTCAACTTAGGATTCTTTAAATTTACAGTACACACAATCTGTGTCACTTATATCTAACCTCCTGAACTAGCTAGCTTCGTGTAGCCTATATTTAGTAGTTTGAACTTCGAACTTTGAAGTAGGTGTTCAAGCAGTGATAGTGATACCTACTAAACTCTTATTGGCGACATTAGCTGTTACATGCAACCATTAATTTCTTATCCAAGCCCAAGCTGATCCTAATTACTTCTGATGAAATCGTCCATTTATCTTTGAGATATAAATATCCTAATTTCCATAACTTTTCTTTGGTAATTGATCATTCAATCTAAAGTAGAAAAAAGGCATGGAAATACAATTGTACTGTGGTCGAAATATATACCCAAGGGCAAACAAACTCACATGGTCACACACTGAATATATATTTTGATCTCACAAATTTTAATGAACTTAAAAATCATGTGTTAAAGAATACATTGAATCTAACAGTTTTAATATAAAGGTCGATCATATCAAAGAGAGCAAGAATATCCCCTTGACAACGTCACTTGCAATATTTACTATGAACAGATCCACTGAACTCTATTGCTGGAGTTGGTAAAGTGTACATAATCTCTCACACACTCAAGCTATTAGACCCTTCGATGTCATTTGCAAGATGTAACATACATATATATTAAATGTTGTCACGTTGAAATCGGTAAAGTTTTTATTTGGTATGGCCTAGCTAGCTCCTTCGATGGTTCATAATGATATAACCTTTGTTAGCTTTTGAAGAATAAACACAAAACCCCAACACGACATACAATCAGAATCCCATATCATTTTCGTCCACAGATTGTCAGATTCTCTCATTTGAGCATATGAACGCAGAATAAGACAGAGAATTAGAGCACGCGCGATCATATGCGTGTGCCTCTGCTAGCATAGAATGAACGGACTGGTTGTGCATTTTCTTTTTCATTTTTAATCTGTCACTGTTTAAAGGAAAAAAATGACATAGAGTGCACCAAGAAATGAAAATATATATGTGGAATAAGTTTAAGGCATATATATAGATATAGCTTTCCTTGAATAGAACGAGGTGCCCACTTCACATGTGATCACGTTTATGTTCCTTATTGTGTAGCTACTGATTTCATTGTTTGATGTGAACTGTGGTAGTAACTACAAAACATCAGCTTTCAAATTAGGTGCTTAATTAGAGTGAAATAATTGGACAGTACTATGTCCATTCTGCCTCCAATCACCTCCAATTAATTGTAAAGTTAATTACTGTGGCAATATTAAAGCCAATCACTCCTCACGTCTCAAAATCCAACACATGGGATGATGTACAAGATTGCTGTTGCATAGAGTAAAAAAAAATAGATTAACTAAATAATAGAATAATCCATCTCCCTAATGCACGTAGAAGCAAAAACAATTTAGAAGTCCACTGAAACATGAGAAATAGATAATTTGAAAGCCCACCTACTCCCAACTGAGGATAAACATGCCATCTTTGCACTTTTAATTTTAATATAGAAAAAATCTTGTATATATGAATGATTTTTCTCCACACTCCAAACTTGAAAGATCTGGTGTGGAAAAATATGATAGGGGCATTAATAAAATCAAGACATTAACAATAGTATTGAATGATTTTTCCTTCTCAAGTTTAGTCCCTAAAAAAATTATTACTAATTCTACACACGTTAATCCTTATAATTTAAGGACTAATGTATATAAAGTTAAAATAGATTATATTAGTATGTAAAGGATTTAACATGTATATGTAGAGAAAAATGGATTCATAGCAGTGAGAGATTCAAATCGTATTAAGAAGACACTGACATAAAGAGATATTCTACAATCTCTCTGTTAATCAAGAAGCGGCACTCCTCAAGATAAAACGAACCCTTCTTGTTTTTACAAGAGAACATAATAAACAGAAAGTAGAAGTTAGAGGAAGGGAGTTATTTCAAGAACAAAACGAATGTGTCTTTTGACGTTGAATATTCACATATAAACATGTAAGGCCTTCGGACGCATCTGTAACTTCTATTTTTTACTAAATGCGTCTCTTTAAAATTTTGTTTAAAAATAATATAATTAAAATAAATAAATAAAATTAATAAAAGTATATTTCATTAAAGATGCCCAATACCACATTTATTTCGTATGCATGGGAGAAAATCGTTAATTTTTAATTGCGTTTCCTTTCCGATGGCCTGTTGTTGTGTGCGTGAGACCCACTTTTCTTTTGATCCATATACTTTTCTATTGTCATATTTTATTATTTATGTTCTCATCTCTCTTCTTTCTCAAACAATGTGAGACTTATTCGATACACTACATATTAAAATTTTCAACAGAATATTAACTGAATTATATAATATTATTAATATTTTATGAACTAAACAAAGAGAAATAAAAATATTTTAGGAGCAATTTGTACAATTATAATCTTTTAGGAATTGAACAAAATAATAATTTTTTTAAGAACTAAATTATTAATATATAATCTAAAATCAATTATAAATTTTTTTGTTACTCAAAATAACTTATATTTATACAAACTTATCCAACTTGTTAATTATTATAGTAACTGACCGCTCTGATTACATTGACTTTGTGATGAGTTTAGTTTTAAGCACATGTTGAGTGATTAATTAGGATTTCCATGTCTCACTAATATTGCATCTTTGAGAGACAAGATCTTTAATTATTGTTTTGGCTGTTTGCAATAACATCATCTCAGTAAAGGCTGTCGTCTTATAATACCTATCGTTAACGTCATCCTCAAAATCATTTCGTTCTACAGTGCTCCCTAGCTATTAATATTATATAACTATTTAATTAATATCTAGTCAAGAAATTGTGATTCTATCTTGCGCTCTTATTTTCATCCCATAAATATAGTGTTAATTTGTCCGAGTCCCTCCATATGATTACAAGGGAAAATTTTCCTTTCTGTTCGTTTACCAATCAAAAACCAGCGTGACGTGACGTCTATATATCTAACTGTATTATTTTTTGGGCACACCATTAAAGTTATTAATTGCTCATTTTACACTTTTGCATAGAAATTTAGTGTGGAAGCAAAAATATGGAAGAGAGGCAATAACAATATGGCTAAACCCGGACCCTCAACTTCATTAATGAACTTTTCCGTTGTCCAGCCCAATTAAGATTGATATTCACGGCCCATCTTTACAAGCCCAATTAATCCTACCCATGAGGATGAGTTAATATATAGGCCATTCCACTTCGAACCCAAATGCCCAACTAATATATGGGTACATCATCAAAGTGGACAAGGTTTTCATATTGTGGCAGAGGGATACCAATCAAAATTTAACAAACTTTCGTTCATCTAATAACTTTATTAAATAATCAATTCAGACAAAAAAAAAAGCTTTAATAAGTAAAATGAAAAATGAGTTGTAGAATATAATAGTCTTTTTGTTGAAATTTTTTTATCATATATTGTATGTACGGACAATAAAAAGTAATGAAGGGTAAGAATTAATTTTTTTGTAAAGCATATTTAATCTCTACTTTTTATTATTTTTTATTGTATGTAAGTAAACAAGAATTGCTCTTTTTTGTATGATCAAGACTAAAGTGAGCATAAAAATCTGTATATATACAGAAAATTTATGAGGGGAAACACAATGGGTGAAACATGCTCATGCACACAGCGTGTTGAAGTTCTGGTCATTAATGAGTGATATATATTTGCATGCCTACAACATGACTATCAAATTCGAAACATGTTTTGTTTAGTATTCCTTGTTTGATTTTTGGCAAAATATTCTCTATTATTCTTTACTGATTACTGATCATCTACATATATGTGGTTAGACATGATTGGAAGATGCTTGAAAATTGGAATATATATATTAAAGTTACACGTCACATAAACAAAGACTTATCAAAGGAGTGCACCTATATCTATATCCCCTCTAAATATAGAATTATTCTTCCATGAAGCGTGGAAATATATATGAAGAATAAGATTCGCTAGCTAGCTAGCTGAAAACTCTCTTCACAGTAGTGTTACTTAACCTTTTTTTTTTTTTAAAAAAAGGCTACTAATTATAGTACGTAGCCAACGGAGTACGGTAATAAAATGGGTGAATACTGAATTACTGGTCATGTCATGATTCATGAATAATAATAATATGAATACCTCATCAACTTCAATTCAATATTAGGTCAATGCGTATAGGAGTATAGGGTACAACCTCGTCTGTTTGTATGTGGTCCCTCTCTCCCTCAAGCTAATTAGCTAGGCACCAATGCTAGCTATAACTTCATCTTATGGTCCAGCTTGCATTCCCTCTGACTAGATATGAAGGCAAGGGTCAACTGATATGATGAAAGCTCATCTGCTCTTTTAATTCGATACAATAATATTCTATATATGGCTTTGGCCCATATATACATGAAGGTCAATGATGCTAACATTTAATTTGAAACTTTTAATATATATATATATATATATATATATATATATATATATATATATAAAACGTGTTTGACTCTGTAGTACAAGTAGTAGTGGTTGTGGTTTGAATGTTTTTGGCTAGTCCAATATTCATTGGTGTGTTGTTCTGTTTTTCTAGCATTAATTCTACTTGCGTATTTTTTTTTATATAATGTGTAATAACACAAGTTATATGCTTTATTTTTATATATTAAATGAGTTTATAATAATAAAAAGTGTATAAAAATAAAAAAAAATATAACATAAAATTATTAAATTATATGAATGAAATGATTAGCAAGTCACATCTTAATTTTTTCAGCTTTTTTTTAAAATTAATTAATTTCTTTCCATCTTTAGGTCGGTCGTCCAATCCAGTTTGGAAACGTTATGAATTATGATGTCCGTGAGGCCTCATCCCCGTGTCTAAGAAGGAAGGACGCAGTGACGAGTGTTATAATGAAAACGACTCTTGGAGGTTTTAGGGGTCAGTTTATGTTGTAGATTCCAACTCATTTAGATGAGCTAGCCTCATGTAATCTAATTTCAATAAATATGTTTCTCATTAATTTTATCAACCTCGTCTTGGTGTTGTGGATAACCACCTCTCATCTTATCTCATTCTTACATTGTCGTTTTCCTATTCATCAATTTTGTCGTCATCTCACTCCCTATACCTATAGACATTTGGATAATTAATGAGTTGTTTAATTAATTTTTCTTTTTAACGTTCAGATCAATGTTTTCAATATATACACACCCATATATACAATAAAACAACTTCTTTTATACTTAATATGTTCTGTATATAAAAAATAGAGTAAATTATACTCTTATTTTTATTTATTTTAAAAAATTATATTATTTGTTTTAAAAATTAAACATTTTTTAATTTTTTTAAAAAGGAGAATATATATTTTTAAAATAGAAAGAAAATGAATATAATGTTAACATATCTTAAGAAAACAAAACGTAATTTATTTTAAAAAATACTAGATGAGCAGTCAAATAATATTGATTTTAAAAAAAATCAAATATTTATAATTTCAATCATAGAAATTAATGTAATTTATTCTTAAAAAAAGGATGGATTTGTTATTAAAAAAGTATCTCCGAGGACTCTACTTTAATTTTAAGAATTAGCCCCCAAATAGAAGAAGAAGCCAATTCCAAAGTCCAATTGTAGCATTTCCCATGAAAATTGTACGTCAGCATCTTCTAAAAAAAAATTACGTTAATTGTTCATCACATGTGAAGAATATGGACTGGTGCACTTAGTCGATACATGCCTCTCATCGGTGAACAACTTTTGGTGTGCTGTTACCATTAATTTTCCCCACTTTTGTTGTTGGAACATACATACAACTACAAGTGGACTGTCAACGCATATATTGGTCAGACTTTTTTTAAAAATAAAAAGAAAAAGGTTATATACAGTCACAACTGTGCGATGTGCATTCATTGTATGCAAATTGCTTTTAAAATTAATTAACAAACAAAATTAAAAGTTCCTCAATTTTTTTTAAATTGTTTTTACAGATATTAAAAATAATTTTGTTTAAGGCAAACATTAAATATAACAACTTCTTTTTACGAAAATTTAAACTTTGATCAAAATATTGTAAGAAATTAATCACTTTTTACTAAACTTAACGAGAGCCTCAATTTGAATGTTTAGAGCAGAATACAAATTGGATATTTGGTGTTAAAATGGAGAATTACGTGCTCGTTTGTTGTTGTATTTTGCAGCATATGCCTTACCCGAGTGTTTTCGCTTTCTAACGCTTCATCTCTCATCTCAACAAAGACATGGAATATGGTTCTTAAATCTCAAAAGGACGGTTAATGATACGAGAGTGATGTAACAATAGGCTTTTCTATTTTGTTGTTTTGCTTGAACAAAAATTTGAGATTATGGACAATAAGCTGAAGTTGTGAAGGTTTCAAAGAAAGAGAAGACAAAAGTTGTTCACTTTTTTGACTGAATTTAATTAAGGTCCTAAATTCACGTAAGTTATTCCGTTGTCAGGCTCAAGGGGCTCAACTTTTACTGAGGAATCTTGCTTTCCACAGCTTCAACGCTAGCTAGCTCTCTATTCTAGAGGCAAATTTGAATCATGTCCATTATGTTGTGAAAGATTTGTATATTTCGTAAGATCCAACCCTCATTGCTAGGGAAACACATTAATTTGAATCCACCACTCCTGATTACGACATTTGGGCTGCTGAACAAAAATAATTACAATTATATAATTCATCATAACGGACCATATAAAGATAATTTCATTTTTTTGTATATCTTATATGTTAATCACTCCCACCATCTTAACATTCCGGATTCTCCCAAGCATCATGCCTTGTTATAAGGTTTTTTGGTGTTGTGGTTTAATCTTCCCCAATGAACATGTCTAGAGTTTTCTTCTTCTTCTTGTTTTATTCAGTTTTGTTCTGTTTATTTGTTTTTCTTTAGCTTCGTTCACGTTGAGTATATATATAGACTATTAAACTTCTTTAAGAATTCTTGATACAGATGCTGGCCATATTAGGAGTATTTGTCTAATTTATTCATGTCACTATATAATAATTGAGGATGGTGGCCACGAAACACATCTGGTTACATAGATTGGATACCATCAATAAATGAAATACACAAGCAAATATTTTATATGAAAAACTTGAATGTTTAAGAAACACACATGGCTATTGAAGATATCGTCTATATATATATTTATTTAAAGAGTCTAGACAGTAAATTTTATATAAATTCGTTGCATTAGACAAAGAAAAAGCTACTTAATAAGGATCCGGCAAATTAGTATCGAATTCGAATCAAGATTACTGGTGATTATTTTAAACTTTGTAGGTTTAAAATATAGATTGGTGGTTCCATTTATTATTCAGTGGCATATATTTATTAATTTAGGATCTAAACTTATTTAGCACGCCTGCTTGTAAAGCACCAAAATATGTTCCATTAAGTTTGTATATATTTTTGAATGTGGGTGTGCCCATATATGCTATTTGAAGTTTCAAAAGAAGGGTGTTTAATTTAGATTATAATCTTTTACCATAACAGTGAAAATTGTGTTTGATGAGTGTATGTTGCATTCTCTTTACATTGTCTATAATCACTAGTATTTGTCTAGAAGTTTCGTTAAGTCGAACCTTTTAATCCAAGAAAAGGATGAGGTTGCATCGCGTATGAATGCGTTGAATATGAATGCCTCCATCTTCTTAGCTTTTGGTAATGCAGAGCCCATTAGGGTCAGTGAAAGTACACTGTTGGGAATTCTCTAGTTAAGTTTCATTGTGCATGCTTTTGAGATGAATATAATAGTAGATGCACAGTGGTGGTAATTTCTGATTTTCCTTTTCCACTTTGCAAGATGCAGTTATCTCATCTTTGTGGTAGTTAAAAGTTATTTCTTTCGAATCCATTTTAAGAATAGTTGCAGATATGTATGTGAATTTATACCATTACCTTATATAGATGCCCAGAACAATATTCTCTAATATTAAGATGATTAATTATATATTAGTAATACTCTGTGACCCATTTATCTTTAGTTGCTTTAGTTTCGCTCTTTTCTCTGATTCGCTTGCATTTCGTTAAAATTCACGTGAAGACAACATTAGATAAAATTATATATTTGTTTGGAGGAGCTTTGTTCTTTTCCGTGTTCTGTACTTTGGTTATGTCAATTGCTCATTGTTCGTTCCTATCCTTTTTAAGAATAAGTAATGGCTTTGCATGGCAGCATTTAGACATTTAGATTCAAATCTTGTGTCTGAAGCCTCTTGGAATAAAAGAGAGAATTTCACGATACCCAAAATTTAGTTTTACCATTGTCACCTTCCCAATCTTCTTCTTTCCAATCTTCCATTTGTGCTTCTTCATAAGTTCTGCTTCTAAATGAACGAGAACAGGGTGGATTTCGAAGGACGGATTCAACAGAGGCATGGATTAAATGGGGATTTTCATTCTGAGTTTCTTCATCGTTCTTGTCAATATCTTAAGAACAAACAGGCTTGGAACATGGGTGTTGGAGGAGAAGCAGCAGAGCAGACACCTTACATGGGCCCTGCAAAACCATCTATTTCCATTATGTGTGGTTTTGAATCACCCACTTCTGCTTTTTATGCAGTAGAACGATGCATGGGGTTTTCACAACATCATTCCCAAGTTAATAGTAACAATAATAATCTCCCTTTGAGCTCTCCGTTTTCTAAGATTCACGATTTGGAACTCCCTTTGTATCAATCTCACACGGAAAACCCTTTCTTGGAGCATTCACCACACCAACCTGATTCCAATGTCGAATTCTCAGACACCTTGCAAGCAATGGTGAAATCCCAATTCAATAGGGATCAATACTGTGGATCACTAGAAAAACCCAATAAAATCCCATTTGGCCATTTGCCAATCAGCAAGTTTCTTCCCATTGAACAACCTAAGTTGTTCAATGTTGATGATGCTGCCTTGGCTAAGACGAGGGGGAATCACATAGTAAGTACTTTTGTGTTAATTAGTCTATACTCCATACCTTGTCCATTCAATTAACTTGTATTTACTGCATATATATACTTCTTCTGCAGGTTGGTTGTGGCTCCTATAATTTACCTGTTTCTCAGTTAAGCTTCTCATCTCAGCAAGAGAAGTTGTGTCCAACAGTTTCAGTAACAACTGTGTCAGCTAATGGTGGAAATCCTACTTCTGGTGGGACAATAGTCTCAAGTAAAATACGTATAAGATGGACTCAGGATCTTCACGACAAGTTTGTTGAGTGTGTGAATCGCCTTGGGGGTGCCGAGAGTAAGTAACTTGTTATTTTCCATTAATATGAAGATTTGAGAATAGCCGTAGTTAACGTCTGATGAGAATCTCTTGCCTGCGTGACTGTAGAGGCAACACCAAAAGCTATATTAAAGCTGATGGACTCAGATGGATTGACCATCTTCCATGTAAAGAGTCATTTGCAGGTTTGGAACTTTCTTGACTTTGTGTTCCTTCATCATCATAATTGTTATCTTCTTTACAGATAACAGATTTTCCTCCCCTCCTGTCTTACAGAAATATAGAATTGCAAAATACATGCCAGACCCGGCTCAAGGTAAGTTATTAGCATAATTGCAATGTAGTTTTCTTTATGTTAGGAACTTTAGTTGTGATATTTGAACTTTCAAGCAGTCATTTCATAAATAGTGAGCAGATACATTTTTGGTTAAGAATTGTTCTTTTCAATGCAGAAGATGAGTCTCACTTTTTCCCTTGGTTATAATGTGTTTGTATGTAGATAGAAGGGTTGAACCGCAGGGGAGAAATTAATAGCTTCGCCTTTTTTCTCAGATGGAGTCACTTATATAGGAAATTGCATAGCAGAAGAAATATTGTTTAACATTTCTCCCCATCCATTTATATAATCTTCAAAATCCATATATTGTTCTGATTCTCCTTCAGTTATCGGGTTCCACACATAATACTAGATCTGCATATTTGTTTCCTGATGCAGGGAAGTCTGACAAAAGAACCCATAGAGAGGATGGGCATCATATTGACGTCAACACGTAATTCTTGTTCCATTTAAGTCTCTTGTTTGTTGTTTCTTTTAATATTGGCATCAGTTTCTGTTGCTCTACAGTCTACCATATACTAAATTCACTGCTCTTGAATTACAGTGGCTTGCAAATAAGAGAGGCACTTCAGCTGCAGCTAGATGTTCAGAGGCGTCTTCATGAACAGCTAGAGGTAGATGCTTACTATCCTTCTCCCTTAGGAGACCAGGACTTCTATTTTTAATAGTGTGACTGTTATCTTAATTTGTTCACTAATACTTTTTGTGTCCAGATTCAGAGGAAACTACAGCTTCGAATTGAAGAACAGGGAAAGCAGCTGAAGATGATGTTTGATCAACAGCAGAAGACAAGTCAAAGCCTTTCGAGTACTCAGAATTTGGGCGTTACAGCCAATGATGATGCATCTGTTAGTCTTAAAGAGGTTGAGGTTTCGATTTCTGAAGGGACTGGAAATTCCTTCTTCCCTTCCAAAATAAGTTAGCTTTCCAAGCCTGTCTGTGGTTTGAGGGATTTCTATGTATAAGCAATTACAATGTTCCAACAAAGCCTGCCCTGTGTTCATGAGCAACATCCAAAACCACACCATACAAATTGTCTATGCTCCAAAAACATTGTTGTTAATCTTAATCCTCCATGTGAGAACTCAGTAATTTTAGTACATAAGATAAGATCATTGTTCTGTTTAGAAACCAGAAGCATTGTATTCTGTGCTACTCTGCATATATATTACTTGTAACTTTTAATTCTAAATTGCAGTTTTAGGAAAGCAATGAGATGCATGATTCTCTTCACATACCACAAAGCAATTTCTTGAGGGAATCCTGCATTATCGCATAGTATAATAGAGGTTAAATATTTCCAAGATTTTCTCAGAAGAAAAGGAATCTGTAATCAATCTTTTTGTCTGTGTGTGTGGAGCGTAGTGGGAAAGGCATACATTTCCACACTTAAAACCTTAAAAAATATGCATCAATGTCACTTATTTATTGGCTTATACTTAAAAGAGGAATCCACATCATTTATTACGTACTTTGTTAGAATATTGTTGTGATTACTAAATGTGACCTTTTGTTGACTGGCCGAGGCCAAACACTGAAAAAAAAAACCTCCTTTAAAATACCGGAATCCTTTTGCCTTGTCTTTATCAATGTGGGCATGAAAGGCTTCCTTCATTGCTGTTTCCTTTTGGAGCTCTTTGTTTGAAGATGCATAACTAGAACATATTGTTTGGTGTACTTATTTTATACGGTTCAGGAACTGCGGATAAATTCAGCCGCCAACAAATGTGACAACAATTTTCTGGTTCTGTCTATATCTTTTTTGTACATATGGTTGTAAGCTATTGGTCAATGAAAACTCAGACGATTTGGGAGACATATGTACGTAACAATGGGGACATGTGATGCGTATATGATAGAATTGACACTATTGGAAATGCAGACCGAAACTTTCTCAAATGATTGAAAACTTTGGCAGAATCTGAATTGTAAACTAGTGATTCTATGGCCGCAACCACAAGGAGAATTAAGAGTCTATCTAAATTTTAATATTTTGTGAAATTCTATGTTTGTATGATTCGAGAATTTTTGCCAGTTAAAATGGGAACTGTGACAGTTATCAACACCTTCACATGCTGTTCTTGTAACAAAAAAAAAACTGCTAAATCATTTTTTTTTTCCTCATATCATTTTGATTCTCAAAGAGCGTGGGCTGGATTTTCTTTGTTATGTTTTGGGCCTACTGCTCTCTTTCTTGCCTTCTCGGCTTTATAATAATACTCTTAGTGTGATGTTCAAATTGAGAACATTCCAACATTATTATAAATTATATATTGGCAAATAATTTATTGAGTAAATTATACCTTTTTTAAGATATTTTAAAATTACATTATATTCTTTTTATTTTAAAAACTTACACTTATTTTTCTTGAAAAATAAGAAAATCTTACAATTTCATTATTCTTAACCAAAATACCCTTGTATATATTATTTGTATAACTAAACATATATTTCAGCAATATAAAAATATTTTTTAATTTAAAATAAATTTAAATTTAGTATTTTTTACTCAAAATAAATTATAATAAAATAATAATTTTTAATAAAATTAATATTACTATTAAGAGTATTTTAATCAAAATAGATAAAATTGTAAGTTTTTTAATTTTTTTTTAATAAAGAGAAGTATAAATTTTTAAAATAATAAAAAAAAGTTTAGTTTTTTTTTAAAAAATCTTATAACTTCTATGAGGATTTAAAAATTTTAAAAATAAATTATTAAAGGTTTTTTTCAGTTTTGTTTTGTTTTATTTTTCTTTCCCTCTTGGGTGGCTTGCATTACATGCCCTCAAAATTCAGAAAGTGTAATGATTTCCGACAACTTCATTTCAACTTATGCTATCATATGCCTCTCTTATGCATTGTTATAAATTAACAATTAAGTGAATAAAATTAAGAATGATACAGAATCAACATTTTTTTCTTTTTTTAACGAAAAGCTAGTCTTGGTATCATCTTTTCACGATCTATGGTCTTTTCTGTGTTCTGTTTTAGCCTTGCTCTGCATTAGAGTCACATAGTCCAATGATACCTTATGCCAAGGCCCTTAGCCTTAGGTAATGTTGACATTTTTGTCATTGTCAAGTTTTATCTACAAAATCATGTCCTCATCCTTCAACTATGATCTTTTTCTACCATAATTTTATGAATCTGTCCATGTAACTAATTCCAAATTCCAGAATCCTTGAAGACGAATTAAGTTAGTGAGCCAACAGAAATTACATTATTAGAAAAACTGGTGATTAAGAATTAATTCATTGATTTATGTATATGAATAAAAACTATCATTTGAAATGATAAATTAATACCTTGTATTCTAATAAAAATAGATGAATATTGGGAAATTTTAAAGCTTGGTCCAAGATAAGTGAACATTGTTACAACTTTGTATATGATTAAAGGTTCTATGATATGAATACATAGTTGTACAATTCAAATGAGAACTTGTTAGATTTGGATTTTATACTATGTACATGAATATTAATAAATACATAAGGACATATGGACATATATGTATTATGGATTAATTATCATATACATATTACTATTATAAAATTTAAGAATCCATAAAGTGATCTAAATTTTATTTAATGATCCTTATTATAAATAAAATATATGGATATTAATTAATATTAATATAATGTGTAGAATTTCTAAAAGTGTAAATTACTAAATTTGATGAGTAAATTGGTAATTTATCAAATAAGGCTGATATATATATTGGGTGTGATAACTGATTGAGGTATCTGAACATAACATCCAGACTTCATTTTCTCTTTTCTAGTTCTATCTACTAGAGAGAGAAATATACAGATACAATCAATTAGAAGACCCTCCAAAATCTTTAATCTTCAATTTATCATGGATTCGGTATGCTTCCGCTTTCTTCTACTTTTTATTCAAACAATTTCTAATAAGATCTGCGTTGATTAATTCATAAAAATTTCATCAGAATTCTCAGACATCTTGCAAGCAATGGTGAAATCCCAATTCAATAGGGATCAATACTGTGGATCACTAGAAAAACCCAATAAAATCCCATGTGGCAATTTGCCAATCAGCAAGTTTCTTCCCATTGGTTGTTCAATGTTGTTGATGCTGCCTTGGCTAAGACAAGGGGGAATCACATAGTAAGTACTTTTGTGTTAATTAGTCCATACTCCATACCTTGTCCATTCAATTAACTTGTATTTACTGCATATATATACTTCTTCTGCAGGTTGGTTGTGGCTCCTATAATTTACCTGTTTCTCAGTTAAGCTTCTCATCTCAGCAAGAGAAGTTGTGTCCAACAGTTTCAGTAACAACTATGTCAGCTAATGGTGGAAATCCTACGTCTGATGGGACAGTAGTCTCAAGTACAACACGTATAAGATGGACTCAGGATCTTCACGACAAGTTTGTTGAGTGTGTGAATCGCCTTGGGGGTGCCGAGAGTAAGTAACTTGTTATTTTCCATATGAAGATTTGAGAATAGCCGTAGTTAACGTCTGATGAGAATCTCTTGCCTGCGTGATTGTAGAGGCAACGCCAAAAGCTATATTAAAGCTGATGGACTCAGATGGATTGACCATCTTCCATGTAAAGAGTCATTTGCAGGTTTGGAACTTTCTTGACTTCTGTGTTCCTTCATCATCATAATTGTTATCTTCTTTACAGATAACAGATTTTCCCCCCGTCCTGTCTTACAGAAATATAGAATTGCAAAACACATGCCAGACCCGTCTCAAGGTAAATTATTAGCATAATTGCAGTGTAGTTTTCTTTATGTTAGGAACATTTGTTGATGTTTGAACTTTCAAGCAGTCATTTCATAAAAAGTGAGCAGATACATTTGTGGTTACGAATTGTTCTTTTCAATGCAGAAGATGACCTTCACTTTTTCCCTTGGTTATAATGTGTCTGTATGTAGATAAAAGGGTTGAACCGCATGGGAGAAAATAATAGCTTGCCTTCTTTCTCTGATGGAATCACTTATATAGGAAATTGCATTGCAGAAGAAATACTGTTTAACATTTCTCCCCATCCATTTATATAATCTTCAAAATCCATATATTGTTCTTATTCTCCTTCAGTTATCGGGTTCCACACATAATACTAGATCTGCATATTTGTTTCCTGATGCAGAGAAGTCTGACAAAAGAACCCATATAGAGGATGAGCATCATATTGACGTCAACACGTAATTCTTGTTCCATTTAAGTCTCTTGTTTGTTGTTTCTTTTAATGTTGGCATCAGTTTCTGTTACTCTACAGTCTACCATATACTAAATTCACTGCTCTTGAATTACAGTGGCTTGCAAATAAGAGAGGCACTTCAGCTGAAGCTAGATGTCCAGAGGCGTCTTCATGAACAGCTAGAGGTAGATGCTTACTATCCTTCTCCCTTAGGAGACCAGGACTTTTATTTTTAATAGTGTGACTGTTATCTTAATTTGTTCACTAATACTTTTTGTGTCCAGATTCAGAGGAAACTACAGCTTCGAATTGAAGAACAGGGAAAGCAGCTGAAGATGATGTTTGATCAACAGCAGAAGACAAGTCAAAGCCTTTCGAGTACTCAGAATTTGGGCGTTACAGCAAATGATGATGTAGCTGTTTAGTCTTAAAGAGGTTGAGGTTTCGATTTCTGAAGGGACTGGAAATTCCTTCTTCCCTTCCAAAATAAGTTAGCTTTCCAAGCCTGTCTGTGGTTTGCGGGATTTCTATGTATAAGCAATTACAATGTTCCAACAAAGCCTGCCCTGTGTTCATGAGCAACATGCAAAACCACACCATACAAATTGTCTATGCTCCAAAAACATTGTTGTTAATCTTAATCCTCCACGTGAAAACTCAGTAATTTTAGTACATAAGATAAGATCATTGTTCTGTTTAGAAACCAGAAGCATTGTATTCTGTGCTACTCTTCATATATATTACTTGTAACTTTTAATTCTAAATTGCAGTTTTAGGAAAGCAATGAGATGCATGATTCTCTTCACATACCACAGAGCAATTTCTTGAGGGAATCCTGCATTATCGCATAGTATAATAGAGGTTAAATATTTCCAAGATTTTCTCAGCAAAAAAGGAATCTGTAACCAATCTTTTTATATGTGTGTGTGGAGTGTAGTGGGAAAGGCATACATTTCCACACTTAAAACCTTAAAAGAAAAACGCATTAATGTCACTTATTTATTGGCTTATACTTAAAACAGGAATCCACATAATTTATTACTTTGTCAGAATATTGTTGTGACTATTAAATATGACCTTTTGTTGACTGGCCGAAGCCAAACACTAAAATAATAAACCTCCTTGAAAATACCGGAATCTTTTTGCCTTGTCTTTATCAATGTTGGCATGAAAGGCTTCCTTCATTGCTGTTTCCTTTTGGAGCTCTTTGTTTGAAGATGCATAACTAGAATTAAGAGTCTATCTAAATTTTAATATTTTGTGAAATTCTATGTTTGTATGATTCGAGAATTGTTGCCAGTTAAAATGGGAACTGTGACAGCTTATCAACACCTTCACATGCTGTTCTTTTAACCAAAAAATACTGCTTAAATGATTTTGTTTTTCTCATGTCATTTTGATTCTCAAAGAGCGTGGGCGGGATTTTCTTTCTTATGTTTTGGGCCTATCTGCTCTCTTTCTGCCTTCTTGGCTTTATAATAATACTCTTAGTGTGATGTTCAAATTCAGAACATTCCAAAATTATTATAAGTTATACATTCGTAAATAATTTATTGAGTAAATTATATCTTTTTTTAACATATGTTAAAATTATATTATACTCTTTTTTGTTTTGAAAATTTACGCTTATTTTTTTTTTAAAAAAAGAAAATCTTACAATTTTATTATTCTTAATCAAAATACCCTTATATATATTATTTGTATAATTAAACATATATTTCACCAATATAAAAATATTTTTTAATTTAAAATAAATTTAAATTTAGTATTTTTTATTCAAAATAAATTATAATGAAATAATAAGTTTTTAAAAAAATTAATATTACTATTAAGAGTATTTTAATATAAAAATGTAAGTTTTTTAGTTTTTTTTAATAAAGAGAAGTATAAATTTTTAAAATAAAAAAAGAAAAGTTTAGTTTTTTTTATAAAAAATCTTATAACTTCTATGAGGATTTAAAAATTTTAAAAATAAATTATTAAAGCTTTTTCCAGTTTTGTTTTCTCTTATTTTTCTTTCCCTCTTCCTTTCGTTCCAAAGCCAAGTGGGTGGCTTGCATTGCATGCCCTCAAAATTCAGAAAGTATAATCATTTCCGACAACTACATTTCAACTTATGCTATCATATGCCTCTCTTATGCTGTAGTTATAAATTAACAATTAAGTGAGTAGAATTAAGAATGATATAGAATCAATATTTTTTTTAACGAAAGGTTAGTATTGGTGTCATCTTTCTATGATGTATAGTCTTTTCTGTGTTCCATTTTATTCTTGCTCTGTACTGAGTCACATAGTCCAATGATACCTTATGCCAAGGCACTTAGCCTTAGGTAATGTCAACATTTTTTGTCATTGTCACATTTTGTCTACAAAATCATGTCCTCATCTTTTAACTATGATTTTTTTCGGCCATAATTTTATGAATATGTCTGTATAACTAATTTTAGATTCTAGAATCTTTGAAGACGAATTAAGTTAGTGAGCCAACAAAAATTACATTATTAGATAAATTGGTGATTAAGAATTAATTCATTGATTTATGCATATGAATAAAAACTATCATTTTAAATGATAAATTAATACCTTTTATTCTAATAAAAATTGAATAAGTGAGTTATGCATCAATTTTTAGTTATCATTTAATATCTTACATCATTAATTAATGTGTTATGTTAACATTTTTGTTAAGATCTAATGGTCAAAAGACTAAACATTAATTGTTTCTTAACAAATAAATTGCAGTGTAGATTGATTTGTTGATGTCATATATATTGGGAATTCTGGAACACTAAATCTTTTCTAAGCTCACGTAGGTAAAAGTAGTACAACACTAATATCTTCACTTCTTATTAATAAATAAATTAAATATGCAATCAGTAGTAACAGTGTTCACTTATCTTGGACCAAGCTGTAAAATCTCCCAATATTCATCTGTTTTTTTCTCTGTGTCCTAGCTCATGCGACCTTACAATGAATGGAAGAGGCGAATCCAAAGCAATAGATTAAATAAGGTTAAAAAGCAACTGGCTTGTCCTTAATTTTGCATCAAATTTAAATTTCTTTTTTTAAAATTTATTAATTTTTACTAATTGATTTATTTATTTTTACCAAATATTATATATATATATCACTAATGACAATTTCTAATACGAAGTTCATATAAAATTATTCTTACCAAATTATAATTAAATTAATAAAAAATTTAAATGATACTAAAATGATTCTTAAGTTTGCTTTCATATAATTTTAAAATTTGTTTAAAGTTCTTTATTTTTGAATTTTGAATATTCAATTGAAAATATTTTTAAAGTTTTTGTCCCATCTAAGTTTTAATTATATTTTAAATAAAATAATTTCACTTAAATTTTAAGTATATTTAATGATAATTAATTTATATCATTGTTTCAATATTTTTTTTCTTTATCTTTAGAAGGCGTTTGATATATGATTTAGATAAAAAAATTTAAAAATAAGAGACTTAAAATATTGTATTCTCACATTCGGTATATAGATTAAACAAATATTCTCTTAAATATTACATTTCCAAGAATTGAATATTTTCATACTTTTACAAATTTTCATTCCTATCTAATAAGTTGAGAATCTTATATTTCTACAGCATGAGAATATTTTTATAGTAATAAAATTATTACATTATCTTTCTAAAATTTAACCAAACCTTATTATGATTTATTTATTATTTAACTTATTTTAAAATTATATTTAATTTTAATATTTGTTAAAAATTTATATTTATTATGGTTCAAATTCAAAAAAGATAAGTATAGTTAAAATTTAAAATTACAAGATTTTTTTAAAAAGTAATTTAATTTAATTTAAATTAAACAAAGTTAATTTAGATTAGTTTGATTGAAAAAAATATTTAATAAATTGAATAAGTTTGATTAAAAAAATAAATGTGAATCAAATAAAATCGTAAAAAGAATATAGAAGTACAAATTTTAAATATTAAAATTTTTTTATCTTATTATCTAACTTTGTATAAAAAAAAATAATTTTTTTAATATAATTTTAAAATACTCTAATTCTAAAACTAAAAAATTATAGAAAATTAAAAATTTAAATTTTTTAGAGTTATAAAATATTTTAAAGAATATTTTAAATAAATAAAATAAATTTTTAAAAATTATATTCTTAAAAATATTATTATCAAAATGTGATTCCTTTAACTCTTTAGGTTAGTGGGCTATTATATATTTCACTGGTCAAATGTACCTTTCCAGACTAAAGTCTACGTGCATTCAAAATTCACATTAATGTTGTATGTAGACATTATTCTGCTGTACATACATTATTTTTTTTTTTCTCAAATCCATTTATTTCACTTTATTTTATTTCCACTAACACAACTATTAATTATAATAAGTCATTTAAATTCAAGCATTTCTGTCATTCTTGCTTAAAAGATTTTTTTACCAAAAAAAAAAACACAAACTATTTGAACAGTTCGGCAGTTGGCGATTTCAGTATAGTAGCAAAGCTTGGCATATATAAATGAACAAAACAATATAGAGAAGAAATTGCATTTTGCAGAGTTTGAGAGAAGGATGTATCATTGTTCCCAGATGTTCGACACAGCGTGGGATCTATCCAAGGTTGGAGGATCAGAACAGCGAAGTTTTGAGGCCATTAAATCACCATTCAACATTGTGTCTCCCCTGCAAACATCATCACCTTCTTCCTTGTGTGGAAGCAGAAGCTGCACGAGCTTTCACCAACATGAACTTGAGCCTCAACATCATCAGATTAACAATATTGCTAGTACTTTTTGTTCTGAGCCGCCTCTATTTCATCATTCTTCTGGGGACAACTTCACCGTTATCAACACCAAACAAGACCCGGCGCCAGACTCTCAATTCAGTTTCAGTAACTCTTTGCATTCGATTGTTGAATCTTTCCTGTCTAGCAGCGAAGAAAGTTTTTCTTCTTCTGAAAGATATAGTGGGTTTCCTTCTGATAATTCTCACAAGTACAGTGATTTTCCCCATTACAAAGTACCTTTATATGACCACTTTCCACAAGAAAATAACTTGCTGGCTAGTGATGATGCTGCTAAAGATGAGAAGAAGCCCCTTGGAATTTCCTTTCAGAGAAATCAGGTTTTTGGCTCTCTGATTCCATTTTATATATGTAGCTTTCCAAAAAAAAAAAAGTAAACTTTTTGTTCACCTCTGGTTGACTAAAAACAAAAAGTTTGATTAGTATGTTATGAATTTATGATCAGTTGGCCTTGTATGCTCAGGCAAATGAGCAGTGTTCACGAGCCTGTGGGATTGCTTATGTTCCCTGTGCTTCTAGGAGCTCGACAACGCGTAAAAGAAGAATAAGATGGACCAAAGATCTCAATGAGTCTTTCATTATGATTGTGAATCGCCTCGGTGGTCCTGAAAGTAAGTTTAGTTAACACAGCAAAATAGTATAACCACTCACTGCCCACTTCTTAATTTCTTGATTGCTTGATTTAATTGCAGAAGCAAAACCTAAGTCTATATTAGAAATGATGGACTCGAATATACTGACGATTTCTCACGTTAAGAGTCATTTGCAGGTAATTAAAACCATTTCCATTAAGCAACTGGTATGTTATGCACTTCTCAAACTTGGTTATCTTTATTTACCATTCAAATATATTTTACATTGCAGAAATATCGATGTACGATACACATGCGAAATTTTTTACAAGGTAAATTGTTTTTGTTCAATAGATAAATATTTTTAATTAATTATTACTTTCAATTAAGGCGAAACATATTCATGCCATATTACTCTTGATAGCTAAGAATGCAGGCCGAGAATGTAGACACTCACGCTAGCTAGACTCTACTTTTAGCCTTGTGAATTTTCTTTGTAACCAACGATAAGGACATCAATTGCACTCTAATTATTGTCCTTGAACATCAAGTCAAAGTCCTATCACAGATAAGGAAAGGTTCTAAAACTTGATTATTTCAAGTGGGGTCCATCAATTAGAGAGTTTTGTACAACATGCTGTGTCTGCACTTCATTGGGGATCACGATTTTCCAAAATTGGTTAGATATTTTGGTGCTATCGTATAAAAGTAGACATATAGAAGTTCGATACAGTAAATTATTATTATGGGTAAACTGTAACTTACTATCTTTTGGTATTTCAGAAAGATCTAAAGGAGGAAATAAACCAAATGGGGTTCCTGAGCTTCAACTCAAAATGTAATCACCACTTTGTGCTGATGATCATACTTTTTCAAAAAGATTGTTTTGAGTAAAGTGCAATGCAATTATGTCTAACCATACATATATTCTTTTTTTCTTGCAGCAATAAACAAATTGAGGAATCAAAACAACTGCAACTTGAGGTTCATAAAAGTCTTAGTGAACAACTAGAGGTATTATACGTATACATAATAGCTTTGTTGGAAATCTTTATTATACAAAATTATGCTTACCCCTCTGCACTTTTTTTTTGGGGTATTTAATTTTCAGGTGCAAAGAAATTTGCAATTACTAATAGAACAGCAGAGGAAGCAGCTCAAAATAATGTTAGACCTCCAAAGGCAACCACGCAAAGAGAAATTGTGCGTCACCAAATGATGGGTCAATTAAGAAAATGTCTTTATGCTTCGAATTTATCAAATTTTATACAAACTTATTATATGTTAATAGTTGAATGCATAAAATTAAAAAATAATATAATTTAGTATGATTTAATTGTTTTATAATTATTAGTTTTAATTACACACGTATTTTTTTATTAAACTCTTAACATGAGATAAAGTTATGTATAATTTATATAAATTAGAGTCTATAAAATTAATAATTTACTTATAAATATATCCATTCTCTATCTACGTCCACGGGGTTTTTACGGTAGCAGCTTTCAAATTTGTGACTGTAAATACATATACATTTATGCCTTAGTTCACTGTAGCCATTTTTGAATAATGTTGATGACAATTTTGGGTGGGCTCGTAAGCAAATAGCGCCAATCTCTGCGAAGCCAGCCACCCAATGATTGACGAGACATGTGAATGTGATTGACCAGAAAAAAAGAGAGAGAGAGAGAGAGAGAGAGAGACGCGTTAAACACTAAACAGCACGGCCAAAGTAACACTAAACAGCACGGCCAAAGTAACACTAAACACTAAGCAGAGTCACAGACAGCAGTTGCATGGGATCACTAATTAGCATCTATATACGATAGATTTAAATATTTTTAAATAAAAAAGATAAAATAAATTTTATATTTATTTTTTTAATAATTTTTTTTTTATATCTTTCGTACTTTCAAGAATTTTATTAAAATACTTCAAGCACTCTTTCCCATATATGACCCACATTAGCTTTGGTTAAGGGCCAAGGTAGTCACAAATGGATCAGTTTAGGTAAATTTGGACACCTGGAATACTTTTTGTGAGCTGTTTTCTTATCAATGAATTTCCGCTGTCTTTGATTAAAAAAAAAGTGCTCACTACACTTTTTTTTAGTGTTTAATCCAAATTTTCTGGGTAGGGCAACTGGACTTTCTTATTTTCAGTACTGCCATTTTGTTGTCTTTCCCCCACGATACTAATGCTTCAAATCTTAAAAATGAGTTTTGAATTTTATAGTGCATAAATTATATCAAATTTTGAATTCGAAAAATGACAAAAGTTCAATTTTAATCCTTAAAATTGTTGCTCAAATTTTATTTTGGTTTTCAAAATTTTGTTTACTTGAATATAATTCTAAAAATGTTCAAAATAGTTCAATATTAATAATTTCTTAATACTATTAACTAAGTTAAACAAAATGTTTCACATAGGACGACGTCATAAATCATTACAATAGGCTTTAGAGAATTAATAAGACTCTATCATTACAATTATATAAAATTATAATAAAATATTGTTAAAGCTAAAACACAATTTAAAGTTTTAAGAATCATATGGGAATTCTTACTAACTCTGAGTTAAGATTCATTGAAATTTATTTTAATAATTTTTTTTAAAAGTTCGCTAAATTATATCATTAATTATTAAATAAATTAAGGATATTATTAATCAGTGCTCTTAAAAAAAATATTTATTACTATTAGATAGTCTAAAAAATAATGAAAGTAATAAGATTTAAAAAGCTGCATTAAATGAGTTTCTTTGATCTTTTTAAAGACAAAATTGCTCTTTTCTCAATAAAAAAATTATTTGTAATACACCGTTTTTTCTTGTTAAATGAACCATTATTATTTTTTTATTAAATGAATATTTATCATTTTTTATTTATTTTAGTTATATTTTTCTTTCTAATTTCTAATTGATTCATTTTTTTAATATAAAATTCAAAAGAATCACTTTTTCAAATATGATACTCTTGAAACTATAAATTAAAATTTTCATTCTTTGTCAAAAAAAAAAATTATAAATTAGTTATACTAAAAAAAGTCACAGAAAAAGTTATTGATATATTTGTTGTCACTCAAATAAAACAATTCATTCTTTTAAGTTTTGTAAAAAATAAAAAATCATTTAAAAATTAGAAATAGAAATATAACTAAAATAAATAAAAAATAATAAATGCTCATTTAATAAAAAAATAATAATTGTTCATTAATAAAAAAGTAGTACATTACAAAAACGATTTTTTATTGAGAAAAGAATATTATTGTCTTCAAAAAAAATAAAAAAAGTTATTTAGTGCAACTATTTAAATCATATTATTTTTTATTTTTTAAACTATTTAACAGTAATAAATATTGGACACTAATTAGCAATACTCATAGATTAATATACAAAATATTATTTATTTATTTATTAATTGGCGTATAAAATAACGTTTTGAGAACAACTAAAAGGATCTAATTACACAGCTCTACCCGCAAAGCAAGCCTTGTCTTTGGAAAACCTCGGAACAGAAGATGCCCTGACAAGCGTTGTAGTATTTTCTTTTTTGGGTGAACTCTCCGCTGGAACCTTAGCGGGACCTTCCTCCCAAGCTATTACATATGCACTGACGTTTGGTGGCTCGCGCTCTCTTTTGAAGTTAGACCTAATTTGGTTAAATGGGTTTTGATAGCGACATGCCACTTTTAGCCTGAAGGACGACTCCAGAGGACTGGCCGATCCCAGAAACAAGAACAAATGGAGGATTTCAAGAAAAGGAAGCTACATGAGGTTGGAAATGGTGACTTTTCTTCTAAAGAAGACCTTCGTTTGCTTCTTGACCCGCTACCTAAACCCCTGCTCGTGGATCTTCTTCTTCTTGCTAGATCGTATGTTTCAAACTCTGCAATCCGTCTGCTTGTTCTTTTATTACCCTTTGGGCTTCTCATTGCTCCAATTATCTCCTCCCTTCGTTTGAAGTAAAGCCAGACATTTCTTTTTTAATTCATTAAACTTCATCTGATTAGTTGTTGTAGTCACTGAGCCGATGGAATTTCGCGTTTTTATGTTTTTGAATAACTGGAGAAAGTAGTTTGAATTGAATTAGCACTCACGTAACTGGAACCTTGTAGTTGATTCAGGGCTTCAATCTGTAGATTTACTTCGACTCACTTTCTGAGCATATTAGGCTATTTTAGTCGCATGGTTAGATTCTAATGACCTCGAACGAATTTGAGGATTTCACCTTTACATTGTTTTAGGATCGCATGGTAATTAATTATATATAAACACACTCGATCAGGTGCGCCAATTGAATAGTGAATATTTTCTAGATTTAGCATATTCGTTAAATTGTTGCTGGCATCATTATCTCGACTAATCTCAAAGTTTCAACCTTTTGCTTTTTTTTTTTTTTTGAGTCAGCACTAATGAAATTTTGATCAATATAATTTGTGCCTTTCGAATTCTCCAACCGCCACCCAAAAGATAATGTCCTTATGTCCCTCACGCTGTTCTCCTTCCCTCCTTCTATTATGGAAGCAGATTATAGTCACTCAGTTCATATTAAATTTTTATTGTGGTATTTAGATTTTTTGAAAAATGTCCTATCCTCCTTTGGCTGAATTTTTGTGCTGTCAAACTGATATATATTTTGAGTATCACTGCACTGTGTGAGTGATATTTAGCTGACAAGTCCATCTTTTTGACTGGTATGAAGTGTTAACCAATGAGAAACTAGTCTAGTATGATAATATCATCATGGAAGAAAAAGTATATTCTTCTGATAGTTTCTGTAGAATTTGTTGCATTCTTACAAAATTCGGTACTTATATTTGCCTTCTTGTCCTTTTTAGTCTCATAAATGTATGATGTCACATTTTCGTCAAACCTCTTTCAAAACTGATAGCTTGGCAGAGGCATCATCTTTAAAGCCTCTAGGTTTTTCCCCTTGTTTTAGTGATGACTGCCAAGTATATTGTTCTTTGTCCTTAAAGCAGGTGAAATGCCTTCCACCCTGTGTTTTCTGTCATAGTAATAAACTTGATTCCTTCACTTGTGCTGTCTCACTGCCATCAAGTTAGAGGAAAATTTTGGTGTGAATGAAAAACATTGTTTCGTTGCAAATGATCTCATTTGATCACATGTGCTGCTGATCCAAGTGTAGTTTATCATCATGATTTTAAATTGGCAACTTTGTTTCAGTATAAGAATTAAATATACACTTTTTCCATAAAGTATTATAATCAGATCTTCATGAAGTACACTTATATAGAGCATATTGCACCTTCGCATTGATTTGCTCAGGACTTAAAATCTCTTTTTGCTTGCATGCATGGCTTTATAGTTTCACACATATAATGTGCATTTGTAATCATTGTTTGCATGTCTTTTTGCATTTTTGGTCATGGGATTCTTCCTAGTGAATGTTGTATGTATGCTGTGATTGTATTCACTAAAGTGGGTCATAGAAGTATTGCTCCCAATTGTAGGCTGTGTGATTGACTGTGTGTACATTGTTTTTGTTTCCATGTTGGTTGTTGAGGCATAAAGAGGGTCCCAATATCAATCAATTGCAGAAGAAATAAAGAACCATTGCAAGTACCGATCTTGTCCATCGAAAGATTTTTGTTCATGGCTTGGCCTGGATTACCACTTCAGAAACCTTGTGTGCTGTGAGTGCATTGCTGATTGTGTTTGGTGTGTCTTACATATGACTGTCACATGTCACATGGAATGTGCCCAAATAACTTATTTATGGAATGTCAAATGCCATATCCTTATCCTTTCAGTTCAGTACCTTTTCTTAGTTTCCTTCTTATATACAGTACTGCTTAGATTATATTTTCTTTCAGGCATTTCAAGAGCACGGAGAAATTGAGGAAGGGACTATGATCTATGATAAAGCAACAGGAAAATCCCGTGGCTCTGGCTTTATCACTTACAAACATATGGAATCAACTCAGCTTGCATTGAGAGTACCTAGCAAGTTAATTGATGCAAGCTTTAGTCTATTTTGTTGAATAGCTTTGAGGTCTCACCAAATGAGTCCATTAATGAATCAGCATTTTCATTTTGGAAACATTATTTTTACAGAATCTACCTCCTTGAGCTTCTAAAGCTCTCCTTTTCCAAGACTAAAATATATGTCATGTCTTGATTAACAATACACTTCTCCTGATCTTTCCTTGAGGAAGCTTTATATTGGAAGCTTATCTCCAGAAGTCACAAGTGAAATGCTGCTTAGCTGTTTTGATAGGCATGGTGAAACAGAGGAAGGTTCAGTTGCATATGACAAGTATACAAATGAATCTCGGTGATAGGAGCCAACATACTCTATTCGGATACTATATTTCTTGTCTTTAATTTGTTTACTATGTTTATAAAATCCTAATTTTCTTTCAACCTGTCCTATGGCAATTTTACCTCCATTTGTAGTGGCTTTGGCTTTGTTACATACAAGACAGCAGAAGCTGCAAAGAAGGCAATAGATGATCCAGAGAAAAACTCTCGGGGTAAGTAAGCACTTGAATCTTTATATCACTCTGCATTCTTTAGCCTTATATTGGCAAAAGGGAAAGATAAATATTGTGCAACATGATATTAGGTAACTTAGGACCTGTCTGGCTTGTTTTTAAATGTAGTTTCTTATTTTCATAAACAAGATACTAAATGTGTTTGGTTGATTTTGTTTGTCTTCTCAGTTTTAGAAATTAGTTTGGAAATGTGTTTGAAAAACATAAAAATAGAAAAAGTTTTAAATTGTTTCAAGGACAACTGTTATTAACAATTTTTAATAATGAAAATATTGTATTTAAAAAGCAATTTCTATTTACTTCAACCTCTTACCTCTCCTTTGCTCCATTACATTTTGCCTCTACCCTCCAACATCTGTAACAAAACCTCAATGATCTGTCTCCTGAAATCACCAGCTTTGGCTATGGCTGCCCAAGCCCCCAGCTGGGCTTTTAAATTCTTGTCATTTTCAACATTGTCTCTGCCATCATCATCCTTGCATACTAGCATAGTAATGAAGAGGGAGAGACTTTGCCTACTATCTACACTTAATTCTAACTGTCTCTCGTTGATGAAGCTATCGATTCCTTAATTGCTTAAATTATAACTCAAACTGCTCAATGTTGTTTAGTTATAACTTAATAGCTTTCAAACCTAGTTTATTGGATTTCTTTTTATTGCTTAGAATTTCTGGAAGAGTCAGTGCTGTACAAACCCTGGAGCTATTGGACATTGTTCTTTGGTTACAGGGGAGGAGTATTATTGTAAAATATGTTAATCACAAAGGTAAAACAGGCCAACCACCATTTGCTGCAGGAGTGATTCCAATGGCAACCTTACCTATGGCCCCTAGATATGTGTAGCCTAGAAAGGCACATATTAGCACTGTCGTTGTTGGCTTCACTTACCCCCAAACCGTGACACCATACCTTACATCATCTTATTCAAGCCCTCCCACTGCACCTAAGCACAAGTTTCTTATCCTCCAGCGTCTACCAAGAACGATCCACTTGGGATCATTTGATAGAGATGAGGGTAGTATGGGTTGACCTGCTGAGGAGTGAAGCAACGCTGAGTAAAGTGTCGCAAAGTAAAGTGTCACAGAGTGCAGCCGCTAGCACGTCAGCTCTTCAAGGGCAGTGCTATGATAGGGACGAGGGTAGTATGGGATACCCAAATCTCACGTCGAGTAGAATGGGATGCTCGATGGGATATTTAAGTGGCTTGATTCTTTCCTTTCAACAGCTAGCTTTTGAGGGAGGGCTCCCTAAGCCTTTTAGGTACCTATCAATTGGTATCATAGCTGGCTTGTCGATGGCATGAAGAGGGCTATCTGCAGAGGGTTTTGACCGGTGGAGGGGTTGACCCGCGGAGGAGTGAAGCCATGCTGAGTAAAGTGTCGCAGAGTGAAGTGTCGCAAAGTGCAGCCACCGGGACGTCGGCTCTTCAAGGGCGGTGCTATGATAGGGATGAGGATAGTATGGGCTTTCCAAATTTTACATTGAGTAGAATGTGATGCTCGATGAAGTATTTAATAGGTACCTAAGAGGTTTAGGAAATTCTCCCTCAAAAGCTAGCTATTGAAGGGAGAGAACTAACCATTTTAAGTATCCCATCGAGCATCCTATTTGACTTGATGTGGAACTTGGGTAGCCCATACTATCCTCATACCTATCATAATACCGCCCTTGAAAAGTTGACGTCCTAGTTGCTGCACTTTGCGACACTTTACTCGGCATTGCTTCACTTCTCAGAAGGTCAGCCCCTCCATTGGTCAGAACCCTTCGCAAGTAGCCCTCTCTATGCTGTCAGTAAACCAACTCTGATATTAATTGATAGGTACCTAAGAGGCTTGGAGAACTCTCTCTCAAAAGCTAGCTATTGAAAGAGAAGAATCAAGCTATTTAAATAACTCATCGAGCATCCTAATTACTTGACGTAGGACTTAGGTAGCCTATACTATCATCATTCTTATCATCCTCCAACTCGGCAACTTCACCTTTGGGAATAACCAAGTACCCATATTTGTGTGTATAAGCATATATATTAGCTGCCAAGATTGAAGTGCAAAACAATACTCATAAATAATTATTTGTAGTGTAATTGGTTTCAATACTTTGCAAAAAAAAATCAGATAGAGTAAATACATATATCTAAAATGGGAGGCCACGCAAAATTTGGAGTTAAACATGTCTTAGTTTTAGTTTTACTATTTTCTTTTGGATTGGAGAACATCTTCATTAAACTATGGGCCTCAAAAATATTGTAGGATAAAATTTACATCAAATTTCTTGTTTTTACAACAAAATACAATGACAAAATAGAAGCAACAACTTCTAAAGCACTTACTTAAAAATTTATAATCTAAATCACACAGAAAAGTATAAAGAAATTCATACAAAGAGACACTTTCTAATATATTATGAGGATTAAGCTTTCTATTATTTTCTATCTTCAAAATTCAATCACGAGCTATTAATGATAAAACAGGCGGTAAATTTTCAATACATCACTTAATTCTGGCCAATAAAAGAGTATATTTTTTTTTATAAAAGAGAAGAAATCTTTTATAAAGGCAGAAAAAAAAATCTTTTATAGACTAAACTACAAAAAAAAAAGGCAAAACAAAACAAATAAATAAGAAAAGAAAAGGCGGAGAGGCTCAAGCACAGAAAGTTTGTAGTCCTAAATCCTAGTAGAGCAAAGATGGAGGCGGCGTGGGAATTATCTTTAGGTTTAGATTTACTCAAATATTAAAATTTTTGTCAAGTAACAGAACTAGATTCAAATTCTTGAGTTTGCATTGTGAGTCAGAGGTTTTAATTGCTTTCATCTGTGTGTTTTTTTTTTTTTGTTGTTGTTTATTTTTGTCGTCTTCATTTTAAGCAGTCAAACTAGAAATTCCATACCATATGCTGATGAGCATTACTATGGGCCGAAAGAAATAGATGAGCTTTCCGGGGTTGGGCTTGCTTGGTTCATGACTCGAGAAAGATTCGTGCGACTGAAAAATGGTGGGAAACCTTCAGTC
Source organism: Senna siamea (assembly GCA_031216115.1). Taxonomy (NCBI): domain Eukaryota; kingdom Viridiplantae; phylum Streptophyta; class Magnoliopsida; order Fabales; family Fabaceae; genus Senna; species Senna siamea. Next base: position 24,848,320 of record CM062366.1, on the reverse strand, counting down.
TTTAGATCCATCTTGTTTGAAATTGGATGCCCTAATCGACGAACCAGGTGGCCGGCGTTGTGCTTCTATTACCGGTAAACTTCCGCTTATCTCATTCAACGAAAGCTCCTCCATCTCGAGTCACGCACAGACGACGTCGTACCTTGAACTTCCTGTCCTGCTTGCTCTCTCTTTTTGGTGTAAGGGTCGCATAAAGTTTCATTGTCGCAACTGCTCCTCCTCGACAAAAGGGTGTTTTTGCTCTTATTAATACACGCTTCAAATCTCTCCAGAGTGGTGATGATCAACTTGCGACGTCTTAGATTAACATCCATTCTCCAATGGGCTACTTCCGATTTTACTCAAAATCTTCTTAGGTCATCGGAAAACCCACTTCGGCCTGTTGGACTGATCCGCATTGCCCAAAACCCTAGATTGTGCGGAACAACAAGAGCAGTTCAATCTGTGCCTTGTAAAGATCTTGAAGCTGCTTTAGATGCTGTCGGTTGCACTATTCGGGAAGCCCGAAAACAAGCCATAGCTGCATTAATGGAGTATCTGCATGCTACTAGAAGCATCCAATACTTAGACGCAGATAATATGAGTAAGAACTCACCTTATTTTCTTGATGAGCTTCTGAAGAGAGTTAAAAAGGAGGAGGACATCAGGCGATCGGTTTCGCGGTACTTGCGCTACCATCCTATCAATGAATTTGAACCCTTCTTTGAAAGCATAGGTTTGAAACCTTCCGAATATGTGTCTCTTCTACCGAAAAATATGATTTTCTTAAGTGATGACCAACTGTTGCTAGAAAACTATTATGCACTGTGTAACTACGGCATTCCACGTAATAAGATGGGAAAGATTTATAAGGAAGCACCTGAAGTGTTTGGCTACGATAATGGGCTTTTACCATCAAAGCTTCTAGCTTATGAAAAACTCGGTGTTGGCCCGTCTACTCTACTGAAAGTTATTGTTTCTAACCCATACCTTTTGGTTGGGGATAGTAACCTTGATTTTATCAAGGTTATAGAGAAGCTGAAGCACTATGTGAATGATATTAATTGGATTGAGGGACATTTGTTGGATGAGATTTCTTATAATTGGGGCCAGATGCTTGATCTCTTATGCTTGCTTGGCAAGGGTTTAAGTGAGCAGCAGTTGGCTGACGTAATCCACCAGCACCCTGTCCTTCTTTTTGAGGAGTCCGGAGGTCGAACACTCTCCCTTATTGGCTTCTTGTTAAAGTTTGGATTGTCAATGAATCTGGTCTCCCAAATATTTCTGAAGTTTCCACAAATTCAAGTGGGCAAGTTCCTTTCCAATTTGAGGCATTGTTTTCTATTCCTAAGTGAAATTGATATGAAGGGTGCAGAAATTGGGAAGATTCTCCACTCTCATACCTTATTATTGGGTTCATTCACTTTGAAGAGAACAAATAGTATACTTGCTAACTTGAAAGTAGGCAAGAAGCGAATTAGGATGCTCATACAGGATAATCCGCAAGAATTGAAGAATTGGGCTCTGGGAAGAAGAGTTCATCCTTTGCCAGACACAGAGGAAGAGCAAAAATCCCGGATGGAGAAGACAAAGTTCTTGTTGAACTTGGGATATGTTGAGGACTCAGAAAAGATGAAAAAAGCATTTAAGGTGTTCAGAGGTAAGGGAGCAGAACTCCAAGAGAGGTTTGATTGTATTGTTAAAGCTGGCTTGGATTGTCAGGATGTTCAGCATATGGTTAATGTTTCCCCTCAGATTCTTAACCTCACTACAGATGCAATCAACTCGAAAATTGATTATCTTGTAAATGAACTAGTATATCCCATATCAACTTTGGTGAACTTCCCATCTTTTCTTTCCTACAAAGTTGAAAGAGTCAAGCTTAGGCTTTCAATGTATAATTGGCTCGTAGACCAGGGAACTGCAGTTTCTGACCTTTCTTTGAGCACTATAGTTGCATGCACTGAGAAAGAATTCCTACGACAGTATGTAAGTCTTCATCCAAGTGGCCCTCAAGCCTGGCAGGATTTGAAGAATAAAATGTATTCTGAGAATTAATATTTAAATTCTTATGACATGTTAATGATTGAGAGTTGACACTTGATATTATCGATTCTCTCATACTTTTACAAAGTGATGATGACTGACCTGCATGTGTTCTGAAACGCATTAATTTAAGTTGATTTGACTAGTGGATATAGTTTACATACTATAATTAGCCGATCGAAGATTTGGCTGCTTATTTAGAGCTTAATAGTTTTCTTCTCTTTCCTATTACATTAGTAGGTAAATAGACATTATAGAGGAATCAATCTGTCCATTGCTCTTCATAAAGAATTTCACAATTTGTTGAAGACATCGTGTTACCAACAAGTAGTTTCTACTTTTACCTCATTTTTTAGAATTCTTCAGTATCAATGTCGTCAATGGTGGCTGGCTGCTATTGAAAGGTAAACCATTCTATAGTTTTTGTTTTTATTTTTATTTTTAGGGATTCGTCCTGTAATGCTATGGCCTATGGGGTATATTTTCTTTCGATGCTTTCCTGTACTGTTAACCATATTGTTAATTTCTTTCAGGTGGATAAGTCGTCAGCTATGAACCTTGTGGAAGGTTTATGACATGGAACATCCTAGGTTTATGCATAATTGTGAGATAAACTTTAGGCCACTTAGAATTTAGCATGTGTAACTTGCGATGACATGTTTTCTTTTGTAATGAAAAATGTTCAGTTATAATCGCTGTCTTGACTTCAAAGCAGGGCGTAATTACCAATTCATATATACAGGACACGCAGATGAGATAGTGAATCAGAAACAGTTGTGCTAAATGCTGATCTTTTTGTCTAAATGTGCTTAGGGCTATTATCCTTGTGGTTAAATGGTGCAGAACCTATTTAAATACACCATTGTCTGATAAATCCCCGTTGGTTAGATTCATATTAATCAGAGATTATGGAGAGTTAGTGACGTTAAACCAGTATAGACAAGTAATGAAAAATATTTTCCTTGTTATGGAACTACGTGTAGATAAGCAAACATCAATCTGGGCAACATCCATCATCAAGTTCAAGATCACCTTTTCTGAAATCAACGATCACCTCAAGAGTTGAATTGTTTTCTCTCAAGAGATGATTGAGGATTTGGAGTCTAAATCATCCGAGGTATCGCATAATTCTCAAACATAATTTTCCAGTTCATTAAAATATATGTTAAAAAATTTTTAATAAGGTGCTTTTAAGGTTGACCTTTTGACAAGTCGTTGTCATTGTAATTTTTAATAATTAATTTGCTTAAATTTTAAATACCATTGCTTAATTCGTGAATTTTTAAAGAAAGTATTTAAGAAAACACTCACTAAATTATGTTTCTTTAATCTTCCATTCATCTCTTTTATTGTTCCCTTTACTAATGGAATAGACTGGTCATCGCATGTTAATAGTTAATACATATAAATATGGGAAGAAAATTTAATCCAAAAAGTGAAAATAATGCTAATGGTTGGAGTCCTACTCCTACTTGGAAAATTAGGGACTGGTTTGCCTTTTCCTTTCTTGTTTTCTACTTAACAATGTAAGCATTAATTTATTTCCTTTCTTAAAGAGCTATGGAAGGAAAAATTACTGCTCCAGAGTCAGCAGTATCGTCAATATATATCAAATTCATAATCTCCAGCTGGCATACAGGAAGAAATATCCCCTGTATATCCTTCCATTTCCTACCAAAAGATTCTCAACTGTTGACGAATTGCCAATGCAAGGATGGTCAATTATTTGTTGGGGAAGAAAAGTAAGAAGCCGGAAAGATCCCTCACTGTCTTTTACAATGATTAGTATCATAAAATGGAACAGTGAGATTTTATTGAAAATAGGCCTAGGAACAAGCAAGGAGGAATCAACTCAGAATGCCTTTCTTATGGGAGTTCGCAAGGCTATCCAAGTGACTAAAGACTCATCAAATGGGACAAGAAGGCTGTAAAATAATAATGATGGAAAGAAAACATGCCGAGTTACTAACTTATGCTTGTAAATCTAGTAGGCACCTTCAATTCCTAGGTAGAGATATCAGTGATACAGGTAACTCTTTTCATAGTTTTGAAATATGCCTGATCAACCATAATGTAGCCATGGATACTAGCAAAAAGAAAAAAATTATTTGTATTATTATTTCCCTTAATTACAATTAATTAATTAATTTGTTTATCTTTTAAAATTACCAATTACTTATAGGTGGGTAACTATTTTACACTCCACTATTTTCCTTCTTACTTCCACTCTAATTCAGTTCTTTCTTCCCTTGGCTACTGCTCTCAATCCCAATTCCTCTTGATTCAAAAAGTCTCAGTCTTTCATATTTTTCCATCCCATCGGTTTCGATCTGGGTCTTCAGTGTCTCTAACTCAGATCAATTTTTTTGTACCACTTCATCGATTCTGTTATACCTTACTTGAAGACATTCAAAGAAAGGCCATCATGTTCTTTTGGGTTTTCACAATTTCGGCATTTGTATAATAAGACTTTATTTATAAAATGGCCTGTGCTTGTGTTTGAGAAGCAGAAAGTAGAAAGAATATACGAGGTCAGCCTCATTTCTCTTAGTTTCACTTGCTCTCTCTTTATTTCTGATAAATCTTATAAAATGAGCTGGTGATGTTTTGTATTTTTGATAACTCTTACCATCCGTTTAGTTTCCCAGACCCAGACTGAGCTAGGAAAATGGTATAAATACTCAAATTTGTTTACTTATGTAGATTTTTAATGTCCAGGACCGGATGAAATCACGAGGTCTAATTAGTTAGCTTGGTCTTGGATTTGGTGACAGTTTCATTTTTCAGAAATCTAGATCACACAGACTCTAAAATCTTATAATACCTGTGTTTATGCACCGTTACTTTCATTTCTTGGCATTCGAAATGAGTGTTAATATTTTGGATAAATAAATGAGCATGATTTGTTTCGTACAAAATTGGCTATTAGGTTCATTTGAATGGGCGATAAGATTCAGGTTCTTGTTTGGTTATTGAGTTAATTGGCATGAGTAAAAGAGTTCAAATCATTGCTGAGGAGAGTGATTTGAAATGAGTTGTGGTAGTATTTTTTGCCACTTAAATTAGTGGTAATAAGATTTAGGTTCATTTGAATGGATGCCTTTTTGTTTTGCATGGTGAAGATGGAGACAAGTATTCCTTAGATTGGTTGCTCAGAGTTTCAGAGAGAGTGGGATGCAAACCAATGCTTGTTGTGAATATTGCTTCTGAATGACCAAGCAAAAAAGAATGATGTTTCTAATTATTGACATGAGAAATCCTCCACTGGACTGATATCTTTATTTCTTTGTGTGCTTGTTGAAGTTGATTAAGTTCTTTTTCTTCCTTTAGTCATACATTTTATTCAATTGGTTTCTTAAATAGTGTTTTAGTTTCTTCTATGTTCTTTGTAGTTTTCTTTTCCTTTTATTTGTAAGGCAGAGCATATTTATAATATTTGAAGTTATTGCTTTTATCTCACATCGGATTTTTTAATTGATGTGTTGTTTACAGTTGACTTGTTCCTATTTAAATAAACTATTGAAGAAATACCATACCTGCACACCTTTTTTTATTACCACTAATTTAATGTGCACAAAAAATTAATGTTAGCAATACATACAAGTATGCATTGCGAGAGGAGGAGTAGAAGTGTGCAAAGATCATTACTCAAAAACTGAAGTGCATTTTAAGCTATCTTATTGCAACGATCTGTGGTTTATTTGACATCTTTCAATGCCATTTATTTCTTTGATACTCAGTTGGACCTATATGTCGATTTCATTAGGTAGAGGTAGAGGAAAAGGGAAATTGAAGAAGTGGAAACACCTGGAGGGAGACTATAAAAGATGTGAAAGCTCATGTTATCACTGAAATAAGAGAAGAGAAAAAAAAGGTCTGCACTGGTTGAAGAAAAGAGAGATCCAGTGAAAGAGGAGAATGGCATGCAACACAAAGTCCTGATGGTTCAGCAAATTCTGCTGGATCCCGACAAAATTGGAGCAGGTGCAAAAGCAAATCTCACCGTGCTGCTGAAGCTGGTGTAGATTTCATGTGAGGATTTTGGTTGACTATCATTATAGTATTAACTTGTATGTACTCCGTGAATTGCTAGAAAATTTTTATCACAGGGCAAGGTTTACTATATTATTTAAGGTTTGTTATATTTGCTCATCATTATTATTTCTGCTTCTGTGAGTTTCATACATAAGCTATTCCTTGGAAATGGCTTCAGAGCAGACTCTGCTTCGTATTCTCTTCCATAGAGCTTTTATCACTTTAATTCAATGCATGTTTATAGATTTCCTTTTATTGTGAGTTGCTTTCACAGTAATCAAACTCTTGCAACCCGGAGACTATAAAAAAATGAGTGGTTCAATGAAGATTGATATTTATACCAGTTGAATCCTAATAAACTGAAGCCTTCACCTAAGGAGTAAGTTTTAAAATAACATAAATAACATTAAATTTTATTCTGATACAACACGGATTATTTTCTGTCACATATGGTGTTCAGCATCTTCTCATTATGAATTCTCGTTGTATTGTCATTCAATGAGTTGCTGTACCACAAACACAAGGATAGGTAATGTTGCTTTTGTTTTCCATCTTGTTGTTGCCAATTCATATAGGATAAATAAGTATGACTCCAAATGGGGACTAACTTTGATCCCGCAAAAGATGCAAGTTTCAAATATGTAATTCCCCTTTGTTCATAGGAGCACGTTATCTTGTGTGTGGAATCCAACATTTGTTTTCCACGGTTCCTGTTTCTGTACGACATTGTCGTCTTATGTTTGCTTCATATTGAGTGCATTATCATATTGACAAACTCTCAGATTAAGTCATTGTGCCTATTTAAGATACATTAGGACAAGAATTTTGGCTGACTTCAATGTGGCACTTGAATTTAGATAGTTTGTGTGTGCATCTGTTTTGCTATGTTATCTTAAATGATGGAGATTCTGAGAATTTCCGTTGCAATTGTTAAATTTTAGAATTGTAATATAGTGCAACTGTTAAAATTTGATGTCACACTCATTCTTAGGTCGATCGTCTAATGTCAATGAAACAAGCTGTGCGTTGACTGTCTGTCGTAACCTTGACATGCTGTCTACTTTGTCTCGCAAATAGAGAAGATTAAAGTTTGATGCTTAAGAGGCAGGGCAGCCCTTTCTTGGGAGTCTTGAATTTCTATTCACTTGGTGGTATCGTCATTCCATCCACTGATCTTTTCACCATAAACTTTGAACTTATAAGTTTCCATGTCATATGATTGAACTATTTCAGATTACAATATTGGGAGAGGATCTGTATGTCCAGCAGTTACATATGCTGATATGCTATATATTGCAACTAGCCAGTTCATGCTTATTTTCTATGTTCAATCGAATAGAGATAGAGATGGAACTGAAGTAGAAGCTTGAGACGGAATGGAACATAGGAAATTAAGGCACTAACACTCTTTGAACGTTTATACGTGATTTTTTTTTGTTATTATAAAAAAAAACAAATACAGCTATTTTTACATTTATGTACAGTTTAAGCAATGAAAAGTAATTACTAGCCTTGTTCCTTATCTTATTTAGAAGTAGAGTAAATTAATGATTTAATCATAAAAATATACATATTTCTTTTAATTTAATCTTTGAAAGATAAAACGTCTCAATTTAATATCTAAAAGATTAATTTTAAATTAATTTAGTTCTTTAGTTAATAAGATAAAATTAAAGTTAATTGGCAATGAAATATCTTAACTATCAAATGGTGAATTAAATTTTATTCAATAATAAAAAATAAAACATATCATATTTACAAATTAAATATTGTTAAAAAATACAATTTGCATTTTGTTTGTGTAGTTTGTAAGTTTGATGTATTTTATTTTACAAAGTATGTATTTTCAAAATTTTTGTATTTTTTTACTAATTTAATTCTTCATTTAACAATCAATCATTAATACAATTATCAAGTAACTATTCATCAATTTTATTAATCAAAAGACTAAATTGATTGAAAATTCATCTTTCAAACATCAAATTAAAATATTTCATCTTTTAAAGATTAAATTGAGAAAATATACAATTGGTTCTTAATATTTAATGAAAAGTTTTTAAGCACTTAAATTATATCATTTTATCTATGCATTAACTAATATTTTTTTAAATTTTTTTATTTCAAACTAGATAGCCCACAACCACAGGATATATAAAATAAAAATATACAGTTGTTAAATTCTAGTAATTCATCTATAAATAAGGTGGTAAATACACTTAAGAATTTTTTATATTTTGAGGTCATGTAATATTATTATTTTACCTGTTCTTTTTTTTTTTGGGCCCAATGTTCTTTTACTTGTTGAATTTTTTGGTTTACTATACTTATAATTGAAATTTAAAACACTGTAGTGGAGTTCTCCAAACTGGGCAAAACCCATAAGCGACTTACCATTTTTAGATTTCGTCTTTTTCCGTCAGAGTAAAAGTAGAAGTTGCAGACTTACTATTACTGTAAACAGTGAAATGCAAAAAATGGAAAAGCCCTTCTCGCTTTTATCATTTTCTGTAAACGTCTTAACAAAGAAATAGATGGATTCCACCTACCACCTGATAACCGATAACGCTAGTTTTCTCTTTTTTTTTTTTTTTGGTTTACATGATTTTTTTTTAACAAAATCACACCACACATGTACAGGTTTATCATTGTTGAAGTTGTACCTGTTGCCCAACATATCTACAACGTTATATTAAAAATACAGTTGTTGTCTTATTTTAATTGAAGAAAATATATTATATTTATTATCAATAAATTTTATTTATTGTTTTATGAAAATGATAGTAATTTGAAAGAAAAATGGAGAATTAAAACGGAGTGAGGGACATCTTCCGTGGTACATGACTTCCATGTTTTGAAAATGAATTTGAATAAATTTCCTGTCGCATATGTAAGAATTCTCTTTAATAATGTCGTCGGGGTACTTTATTTTCTTTCTATACTTAATGTCTTGGACAGTGATTTTATTTCCAACAGAAAAGAAAAACTGTTAAATATGGTGTAGAGTTAATATTTAAGAAATTAACTTTATTTTTTCAGAGTCACATCGACAATATGTGTTTTGAAAAGTTAGAATAAAAAAGAAAAACATGTTGAGAAGTAAGATTTAAAAAATTGGATATATTAGTATTTGAGAAGGTATTAATTTTCAGCCAAAAATTAAATTAATAGAGATACTACTGAGTGCTGACCGGAGAATCACGTACCCAAGGATATGGTACGGACTGAAATATCTCCCACTCATCCAGCGTGCCTGCCCAAATTGAAACACATTCCTTTTTTATTTTTTTAATAATTGTGTAAATTCTGTTTCTTTTTCTCGTTGGTGTGACTGAGACACAAAAAGTTGTTAAAAACGACGGTTCGTGTTGGACTATAATTGTGAGCTGTGGCTGAGTGAGAGCGAGAAAGAGAGACAGAGAGCTCTTCGTGAAACGAAAGACTCACTCTCCTTCTCACTCTCACTCTCACAGACCAAAAGGAAGACCCACCCAAACCCCAAAAGAAAGATAAAAGAAAAAAGAAAAAAAAAAAAAAGATGAAGTACACTTCCACATCCCCGTTCCCCATTGCAATTATCACTTACTCTCCCTAAAGCGCAAAGCCCCTTCCTTCACCTCCATTATTTTGGACAGACGGCGTCTGTGTGTGTACTATACTGTCATGGCCCAGCGTCAGGTCACTACTTTACCTTCCCCTTCCACCATCTCCTTTATCATCTTCCACGTTGCTCTCCCAATACCACTCGTTTGATCTCTCTCTCTCTCTCTCTCTGCCCCTCTATCAATAAACACCCACTCTCCATTCATTCATATGCTTCTCATTGCCTCAGTGATTAGAATTTTGTATAGCTCACCCCCACGACTCACCCGCTAATGGGTTCAAGTTCCGTGACTGAACCGGCTGCTGCTGCCTCCAACTCCTCCACCGAGTCCCTCAATGGGTTGAAATTCGGGCAGAAGATATACTTCGAGGACGTGGGTGCCGGAGCTCCGGCGAAGTCGAGCGGTGGGGCGTCGTCGTCGTCTGGGGCAACCCCACCTAAGAAAGGAAGGGGTTGTGGGGTTCAAGGGGCTCAGCCTCCAAGGTGTCAGGTGGAGGGCTGCAAAGTAGATCTGAGTGATGCCAAGGCTTACTATTCCAGACATAAAGTCTGTAGCATGCACTCCAAATCACCTAAGGTCGTTGTCGCTGGACAGGAGCAAAGGTTTTGCCAACAGTGTAGCAGGTCACCTCTGCTTTGCTTCTCTGTTCTTTTATCCTTTACGCCTTCCTCATCTCTCTTTCATTACTTTGATTTGAAGAAATCTTCATTTTTTTTAGCTTTTTCTATTTCAATTTTTTAATTTAGTCTTTAGATTCTGTTTAGTATTTTTTTTTCATATCTTTGTAGAATGTGCTTGTGCCGTATCCTCTGCCTCAGCTTATGTTACAAATACTCGCCTTTCCTTTCTCACCGCTTCTCTTATGTTTTGGTGCTCGTCAGTATTTTGTTTCATTTCCTTTCATTCGCTGTAGGTGTTAACTGTTATGTCTTCTTTTATAGAGCCCAGATTAGACGTAGGGCCGCAAAGGGGTTAGGGTTTAATTTAGCTTGAGAATTAGGGTTACGAGGGTGAATCAGAGGTAGAAAATTTGTGGATTTCATTGGTGAAAGAGAATATGGAGGAAACATGATGTGGTTTTTAGGGCTAGTTTAGTGGATATTTGAGTGCCCTGATCCTAAAATACTTGGTTGTCTCGGAAGTTATGGGTTATATCAGTTATCTCCAATACTAACTGAGACAGGTCAGGAATTCAGGATATCTAATTGTATTTCCCCTTAGTTTTTTGGTAATAAGTTCTTTTCCGTTGATGACATTTGTGCGCTTTGTTTTTTGTGAATTTTCCTTGTGTTCTCTTTCCTTCTTCCTTGCTAGTTGTCGTGATTGCTCACCTCTAATCTCTGTCATGGTTCTAGCTTTGTACATAGTCTCCCGTAAATATGTTGATTTCTTCTCCAGTTTGACTCATTGGTGCCGGAGGATGGTAGCAAGCATCCCTGGTGATCGTTATTTCTGACAAGCTTGTAAATTTGTAGGTGGATGGTCATCTAGTCTAGACCATAAGATGTGGACTACATGATATATCTGTCTGCTGGTGCATTTGGCCAATATAATTAGCGCGAAATTGTGAAGCCATTGAATACTCGTGTCTCTTTTTGTTGGATGCGTACATTTTTGCATATTTATTCTTTACTTGAAAGCCACGTATCAAATGCTGGATGGAGATTTTTAAGGAAATGACAGGATAATAATCAATTGTGTCTTAAAGAAAAATATTTAAAATCTGAATTAATGACAGCGACAAGCATCGGACAATTCTCTTCTGCTTAACTCATGGCTTGGTAGGAAGTATATGATTCTAGAACCTGTAATTGACTGGTACATATTTGAAATGTAATTTGAGGTGTATGTGTAAGATATGATTTATGGGATAAGTTATTTCTTCTAATGCTTTTATTCCCTGTTCAGCTCAGACCATGTTTATATTTCCAAACGAGTTAGCCAGTCGTTTTGCCTTGAGGTAACAGCTGGTTAGGCGTGGGTCTGGGCTTGTGATCTGATGCCAATGTGATATTTGAAAGTTACTAGTATACCGAATCTCAATTCCCATTTTCATTCCCCCAAAGTTGAACCAAAATTTTCAAGTATTAATTTGAGTTTGACATGTCTGATTACCTGACTTGCCTCTGCTCAATTTTTAGTTGTTTAGTTATTCCCCATTATTCGCCTCAAATCTCATGTCTCTTCTCTCTCTGTTTTTCCTCAGACTTCATCTGGATTCACCATAAATTGTGTATGCATATATACTCTTTCCCTGTACTTGTGTAGGCAATTTTGGCAGTTCAAATTTTAGAAATGCTAATATGTTGTCTGATAGCCATGACCAGATTTCATCAGCTTTCAGAATTCGATCAAGTAAAACGAAGTTGCCGGAGGCGACTCGCCGGTCATAATGAACGTAGGAGAAAGCCTCCACCGAGCTCCTTACTGGCTTCTCGTTATGGCCGACTGGCTCCAGCTAATTTTGGTTAGACATATTATTATCAGTAAAATATCAATTCCACCTCCCTCTTTGCTTACACACTTACACTTGCCATTCCTGGCTTTGGGAACGGAATTAAAAATTTAAAACTTGCATAACAGATAGCAGTAGCAGAGGTGGAGGGTTTGTAATGGAATTTGTTACATTTCCAAAGCATAGTCTGAGAAATCCAATGGGAAGTCCAACATCGTCTGAGCAGGTTGCTGGGAATCCAAGCGTGACTGTTCCATGGCAGGGTAATTCTGAGACTCCATCTTTGCTTCTTTTGCAAGCAGGTTGCTCTTCTTCGGTGGGTGGGACCAGCTTCTGTGGTTCAAGAAATTCTTCTTCAGGGGAAAGCTTCGCAGGAATGACAGACTCAAGCTGTGCTCTCTCTCTTCTGTCAAACCAAGCTTGGGCCCCACGAAACAGAGCACCAAGTCTTGGTATGAATAACTTTATGAGCTTTGACGACACACCCATCACACAACTTGCTGCTCCGTCTTCTCATCATGGTCATGGACCATCCATCCAACATCACCTTTCAAATGCCTCGTGGTGTTTCAAGGGCGTTGATGCTGCTGGCAATTGTCCACATGAAATTGTGCCTGATCTAGGCTTAGGTCACCAGATTTCGCACCCTATGAGTAGTCCACTTCCTGGGGAGATTGACGTGTCACAACAGGGCAGGAGGCATTATATGGATCTGGAGCAGTCCAGGGCCTACGACGATTCTCAGCATCATATGCACTGGTCTCTCTAGTCTACAATGCTTTTCTGCGGTTTGTATGAACATCAACAGCGTGATGTAGAAATTAATTATAAACAGTCTGATCTGATGTAGAAATTAAATTATGAGACAGTGAATACGCCCCACTGTCAGTAAACCAGAGTGATAACTTGCGCGTTTTGGTTTGTAAGGGTGAACTCATATCCTTGCTAATGCGTCAAAGTTTAATCTTTTTGGCATTACTCTGCTATATCTGCCATCACTCTCTGTTGTCTTTACAGATTAAATATTTTTACTCGAGAGGACAGCTAGCTAGCTACCAGCTTATGAATGAATGAATGGTATAGACAACGGACTACGTGGAGCGATTAAGATTTCAGATTAACTCTATAATAATGTAACTGATAAGAAATTTTTATAAAGGAACATGTTAATTTTTAAGGTATTAAAAAAAAAAACTGGAAAGTGTTGTGAATGAGTACGGTTGGTGGAGTGGTGGTGGTGGGGCAAGGGTGTTGCGTTCGAGCATGTGCGAGTCTCAGCCTCTGGGGCATGGCCCTGTCGAATCGTCCTTTAGTTGTGGGGTGGTGCTGCTTGGTTCCACATTCATTTCCATTTATTGTGCCTTTGTTTTTCAACAGTTGCAATCCATGAGCTGATAGGAATCTGTTGCCATTACAATTTTCTGCATGCTGCACTACTCATCTTTCATCCAACCCAGCTGGAAATAAACATTTTTGAACCTTTCAGTCAAACTCTCAGTTATTTTCAATCCACCGTTCCACAAGTTGCCATTTGGAATTTCACACACGTACAAAAAAATACCGTGATGGCCCCCAGAAAATTATTGCCCTAATCTTCCTTCCTTCTCCCATACCATCCATTTGTCATCATCTTACATTGCTTGTGCGGTTTTGGTCCATTCACTCATCACTTTGATGCTCCCATCTTTTCTATACCATCCAATAGTATAAAGAAGGTTCCATTTCAAAAGTTGACCTTCTCAGGAATTGAGACCATATCCGTATATATCTCGCATCTGGTTTAACCAATGTTAAGTGGCACAAAATTTTGTACTCTGTCGCTGCGGCTAGACTTATTCATATTTGTTTGCAAAACTCCGAATGTTTCTTGCAGTGAAGCACCTATTTTTATTCTTCTTTCTTATGTTAGGGAAGAGCAGAAGAGTACGGATTTGTAAGTGAAAAACAGCCATGCAAATTCCGTAAGTTTATAGTGACGAAGCTTTAGTGAGAGCCCTGTTTCCAACGTTCTCTTCGTCCCGGTGATTGCTTTTTATAGAAAGTTTATTTTCTTCAATGTTTTTTATTGATGAATTTTTATTTTTTTCAAATTAAAGAATCTAATAATTTTATCGAAAAAAGAAAGAAAGAATCCAATCGTAAAAATACTTAACTTTTTAATAGGTTAAATTTTTTATATATTCGCAGACCGGTTGAGGAATTGGATTAGCTTTGCTTCGTCAAACTATAATTTTCCTTTTCTTTTTTAGTAGATTATCATCTTCAATTATAAAAAATATATTATCAATAATTTAGTTTAATATTAAAAAAATACCAATTTAGTTGTAATATTTTCAAGGGAATAGATTTTCTTGTACAGTATATAGTTTTAAATTAATGAAAGAGAATAATTATATAAATTTTAAATTTAAATGATTTTGATTTGTTTAAATTTTTTTAAAAAATTAAATAATAATTATAAGACGTTTAAGAAAAGCGTGTATCAAGTCTTTTATCACTCGCGTTTAGCATTATTAAATGGAAGGACATATTTATTAATTTTATCACTCGCGTCTGTCAATCTTTGCAAAAAGCGTGTGAAGGGATGATGCTGTCTCTAGGTGAAAACTCTGGGGTCGGACTAACTCAATGCAATTGACAAGTCTTTTCAGTTCTCATTGTAGCAGAAGCAGAAACAGAAGCAGCATTATTATGGAGCTTCTGCAATATGAACTCAGCGCAGAAGCTGCACTTTAATTGCCTGCTCGTTAGGTAACATCATTTTATGCAAACTCATTAGAGGGGTTTCTACAAAGATTTCTTTTTTTTTTTTTCTCTCTTTTGTGGAAATTCAAAATTTGAATAATCATTCTAAAATTTACATTAAATAATATTTTATAATTATATATATGTCTTAAAAATCAAATAATCGTAATTCGACCTCTTTAAGAAGTTAAGTTGTTCATAGTTACATCGCTGGCAATAGCTTAGATTTTGGCTGTGAAAAATGAAAATGGTTAGTGCCATAACTTAATCGGTAATCAGTAATCACAATATCCTTCTGAGTTCTGAGTTCTGAGTTCTGAGCTATTGGAAAATGGCAGGGCTAGAATTTGTTCGTCAGCCATCCCTCTTCCCCACCTACAAATACCATTAACATTTTCTTTAAAAGGTTTTAAGCTATTTTAATTTTATGCATATAATAAAAAGAATAATTAATTTATACGAAAAGTCATGTTATGGAGGCAGAGAATCCCGAGGCCTAGAGAGAGTACCGACGAAATTATCCCACTCTGGCGACAGGTCTTAGTCAGGGTTAAAGCTGTTACCACTGCGAATCTCATTTTTACAGTTACAGGCCTAATAGCTCCAGAACTTTAAAGCATCTCATGCCATTTCTGGGGAACTAGCGACGTTAACTTTGCTTTTATGTATAAACTTTCTTCAGCTATTTTTGGCAACAGCAAATTTTTCTTTCTTTACATTTTTTTTAATATAAAACCGTATAAATTTGGCCCCACTGCTGACAAACTTACTTCTACGGTCTACATCCATGATAAAGATGCTGTCTGACTTTATCATAAATAATATCTTGAAAATTTTATATAAAAATCTACAAACAAGAAAAAGCAAATATTATCCAGTAATTACTGCTTGTAAAACCATTATAGACAGTCCCAAAATAACTGACTCGCAAAAGCTACTTCACAGTTCAGCCATAATTTAACCCTGGGATTAACCAGCCGCATTCTTTAGCATTATCAAGGCGTTGACTTCGTCAGAAAATTAGCATCTAATGTAAATAAAATAAAGAGAAGACTTCACCAAGTAATGCACCTCATTCTTTAGTTGTTTTGGTTGGCCACCATCCACTTTCAAGAAATCATTGTGATTGCCAAGCAAACGATATTCATGCTCCAAAGCCACTAGTCAACAGAGTATTGATCTCTCCTATTATATTAACAGGTCTTCCGTCAAACATGGACGACAGTGTACTCTCACACAGTTTCTTCAGCTCCCTTGTTTTTGCCAGAACAGCATCCTGCAATTCACACGGCACTTAGGTCACTATCTATCGTACAAGAACACGAATGGGGTGAGGAGAAAAAGTCGAAAACCAAGAAAAGACATTAGCATTGATGTAAAATAATGTTGCAAACAGATGAACACATTCGTATGTAGCCAACAATACATAATTATGTCTATGCTTGGTAGCATGAACTAACAGTGAGGACTGAGGAGGAAGAAGAGACAAGAGAAGAGTTATGATTGAAGCAATATTTATTTTTTGTAATTACCATCTCACCCCCTCTCATAAAAATTTCAACTAAATTATCAGTGTAAAGAAGACGATCCCGTGGGATTAAAATGATGCCCCCAATCTATTCTCTTCCATGAGTTCCATCCATTCTTCTGTCCCCCGCCAAGCATGATTAACTACTCATTCGTTAATTCTTATTGAATTTTACTCCCAGCAAGCAAAACCCAAACAGACAAACGCTTCATCTTGATGTAAATGATTATATCTCAATTATCCTAGACTTTGGGACTCAACTAACCCCCAACCAGCCCCCCAAATCCATCTTGGCAAGTTTTTTTTTTTAAAAAAAAAAAATTAATTCTTGGATTAGCAGTATGAGAAAAAAAAAGTTTAGTTGCATACCAATGTTGAATTTTCCATGTTGAGCAATGATTAACTAATCCATACGAATTTAACTTTTCTCATACATTGCTTCATAATAAAAAGAGATGGCTTCAAGAAAAATCAAATTTCCATATCGTAGGTTGGCGAGAATTATCCATGTTCTAACATTATCTTATTCACATCAAGCAAATTCACGATACATCATTATAAGCATGAACCGATGTTTGACATGAACATGTTCTTCACAAGGAAGTTGGTTACCATTAACACAAACAGGTCAATTGCTAATATGAAATTATAATTTTATTGCTATTTATGTATTAAGTATTATATTAGTAGACAGGTGTAGGGCTCAGATCATTATCACTATTCTGACCTAAAAACATCAAGAACAAAGAAACGGAGAGAGGTAAAGGTAGGTTTCTCAAATAAAAAAAAATGATATTTATAACCAAGCTATAATGCATGAAATTTATTCAAGAAAAAAAAAAACAGTGGAACTCACTTGCTTTGGCCAGGAAGAAGATAAAGAGTTTTGCAATTCCATACGTTTAGTAGCCAAGTCCTTCAACCCCTCTTTCAACTTCACTTCATGATTCTTCTTTTCCTCCAATGAGTTGACCAGTCTGTCTAGGAATCTGAAATTCAGCCGAACACCACAATCAACACAAAGATTGGACACAATAGGACCACTACTCAAGAACGAATAGATGCATAGTTCTTGCACAATAATTATATTACATACAAACAAAAAAGCATTACAAAAAAAAAACTGCTATTAGAATAATCAAAGTAGCTTGGGCGGAGAAACTTCCAAAATAACCACCACCTATGCGAATAGGCACAGAAAAGAAAAGCCACATATCCTGTATCTCAAACATTTTAGAAGTTTAGAGATAAAAAAAAGAAAAGCACATATTCACATGCCATCCTGAGCTTTTATTGCGTGGCCAAAATAAGTTATTCAAGAATTCCTTCAGTACTTATCACTAATCTTTCAACTTGTAAACAGGTACATTAAATGAAATTTAAATCTAATCGTACAAAATGGTAGTAAGACATCATCGTATTAATTACTGAAAGTTACAATTATTAATTCTTATTTCTACTACTAAAATGGAACATAACAAAGTTCTGGATAATCTATATCTTATCTAACTATGGTTTAACATGAAACCATTTTGTACGCCTTTGGCTAAATACATCAACCTCACAAAGCTGTGCCTTAAACCATCATCGTCCTGTCAAAATTCAAAAGTTAATTTAGTAAACTCTAATTTCATATATTAGCTGCTCTTCCCGTAAGTTAAAAAAATTTTAGCTCTATGTAGTTGCCAAAGAACTTCCATATGACAATGAGAAAAAAATCTCCCACAATCAGGATTCAAGTCCATGAATTTGAACTTCTAAGCAAAATCATAGATTAATTATTAATAAAAGAAGAAAAATGGAATGCATTGCTTTTATATATTATTGGTAAATATCATCTATGAAAAATGGTTGAATGAAAAGGAAAGGAGAAGAAAAAAAAATAATAAGCATGACGTGTTTGTTCTGAAATATCAAACAAAACCTTTTGGAATTGAGGATCATAATCAAATCCCTAGTCTTCCTGTTTGTCAGCAATGAAATTGCCAGAGAAACATCAGATTGCATTGTTTCTATGGCATCAGGAGTATACTGCTGTAAAGCAAAGGGAATAACTGCCTGAACTTGATGCTGCAGGGACAATGTCTCCCCATTCCCCAACTCTGCCAACCGTTGGCTTAAAAATGCTTTCATCTGTGGCATAATATCAATAGAAAAAAAATATATAAATTTTGATATGATTATGCTAAGAAGAATATCAAACTGTTGAGTTCTTTTAGCTCTCAAGTACTATAATCTGTGCGTGCAAAAAAATTGGCTAGATCTACGTCTATATCTGTCTGTTAAGGTTAGTAAGATTTGAAAAAAAAAAAAAAAAGAACCCAATAACATAATAATAGTATATTATCATATATAAGGTTTACCTCATATAGATCATCCAGAATCTTATTTCTATAATCTGTGTCTAGAAGCAGGCTCCTTTCTTCCTTGTCTTCTGTAAGTTGATTTAAGGTATCCGAAACAGAAGTCTGATTCTCCAGCACTACATTTGGGGCACTAACATCATCAATCACATCCACTTGTGGAGTTTCAACACTAACATTCCAAGATATCTCTGAGTGCAGACCATGGTCATTCTTTGATGTGGCCAGATCAGATCCCACAGTATCCATTGGTGAAGTCTGTACAATGTCACTGGCGTTAATTATTTCATAAGGACCAAAACCATCACCAGTTTCATCTGTTTCCTCCATAGTTCCTATGTCCCAATCAATTTGTGAAGTCTCCACAGAAATATCCCAGTCTATATCAGGAGCAGCAGCTTCTGTATTGCTTCTTGCATTGTTTATCTCATTTTCTCTTGAGTGAACACTAACATCACCAAGAATCTCAGAGCCAACAGAAACATTTAAAGATGGGGGATATTCACGCATGTTTCTCAAATTCTCTAGAACAGTTCCTGAAGATTTCTGCAATCATAATTACAAGCCAAGATAATATATAAAATGAACCATGGCAACCTTAGCCTTATACTTGCAGTATCGTCATTTAATAGAATAAATGTTTAAGACATCTAGTATTGAAAGTGAGACCACAAGACAGATAAGATTAAACATTCTTCCTTACATCCTTATCAGTGTGAGCATCTCTAACAAAATTGGAATAGTATTCAATCGCCTGTGACATGTTGCCACTATTTATAACTTCCAAAATCCTGACAAACGTGCCTGGAAGTGATTTTGCTGTCTCCAGAAGTTCTAATCTGACATTTTTTCCCTGCAGAAGATAAAATCGCCATCTTCTTGTTATAGAAAGAAATTGATCTAAGCATTGCCTAAGGACCCCATGATTGTAACCTGTAAGCCAAGCTCTTGACAAGCTTCAGCATATTTAGCTGATGAGAGAGCTGCACTTCTTTTTATATCAGCTTCCTTGCGATCTAATTCTGCTAGCTGTTGTTGAATCTTCTGAACCTGTTTTCTCAGATAAGGGCTTCATGTTTGAAAGAAATGCTCAGTTATAAAAAATAGAATCCAATTAAGAAACAAAATAAATAATCATAAGTACTTTTATTTAATACACAGAAATAGATTACTACATGCTTACATTTCATAGTTCACATTTTGAACCATAATCTGTGCAGCCTCACCAAGGAAAACATGATCCTTCTGAAAAGAGTTCACGATTGCCTCCCATGCACCCTACCCAAAAGAAAAAAATATGATATTATCTTGTGAAAACAATTTAACAATTACTGAGGAGGCAAGAGAGAGAACGCTAACTTACTGCAGCACCTGATAACCGACCAAATATATTTCTGCTCTCTGGAGTAGATTTTAAAAGAATATCATATATCTGTTTGGCTTCCAAATAACCAATCCCTGAAAATAACATTGTCACTTTGTGATAACAGATACTAAGCTTGTGCGACAGGCTCTGATGTTATGCTGCTTTTAATCCCATCTTTTGAAGTTAGCTCATCTACTTCCTTTCTTGTAATGATGTTGGTAAAAACATTTAAAAAACAAAAGAACAGCCCACTCAACTCTCCGCATAATAAAAGATAACCTACCAATCTACCATAAATCAAGTGAATTTCATTTATCCCTTAAATTCATAAAAACTAACCTTCAGAGTCTAGGGTTTGAAAATAGGGATCAGCATCCTTTGGGAGCGATGAGAATTCCCTCGATATGCGTGCTTTTATTGCCGCCAGTCGTTTCCGCCAATCGGCCGGTATCCTCTTCCGGTCAACCAACCATTCTTCAGCGACGCCAAATTGAAAAGAAAGTTAAATCCAGTCAAATTAAAAAGCCAAACAAAAACTCGGTCCAGCAGTTCACACAGTTATCGTGCTATCTTCTTTCCAATAATCATTCAGAAATCATAATAAAGACAAGCATGCCGAGGAATAATTTCCGATGAAGAGAGACTATCATGACAGAATTGAATATGAAAATGCAAGATATATGAGAAATCGTTACCTCCAAGACGAGAAAATGTAATGTCAATGGGGAGGTTGTGAATATCATCAGGAGTCTGCATTTTCTAGCAAGAGAATGCGTACAAGTCTTCCGAGCCCCGGGTGCCTCAGATCAGAAGCGAGCCTTTCTGAATGCTCCCGCAGCACCTGCCTCCGGCTTTTTCACTGCCCTCCAACTGCAAACGTCTCCTTTCAAATTAGCAACCTCGTATCAAAGGTGCTTCCACCGTTTGTTGACAGTATTAAACTGAAGTTTTACTGCAATTTATAATTATATTTTATATTAATTTTTAATTTCGTTTTAAAAATTTATTTTATTAAATTTATTTTTAAAATTTTAAATTATAATAAATTTTATCTTAATAAAAAAACATTAATGTCACGTTTGATCATAAATTTTAAAAATATAAATAAAATTTTTATATTATTCAAATATAAAACAAAAAAAATTTATTTTGGTCATGAACACTTATAGTGACTCTTAATTTGATTATTAATAAATTATTATCTTTAATTTAATTTTTTAAAAATAAAAATATCTTTAATATTATTCTTTAATTTAAATTTTATTTATAATTTTTTATTTAATTTAATGTTAAAATATAATTTAATTAATGACATGACTATCTTATATATTATACATTAATTTATATAAGATAAAATATTAAAATATAAATTAAAATTTTTTAATTACATATATATATAAATTTTTTTATTAATTATATATCTCACGAAAAATTAATAATTATGATTTATTTGAATAATTAGATACATAAATTTTTTTAATATAACATAAATTATTGATCACTTATAACTTTTATGTTTGTAAAAAAAATTTTAATCAATATCTTATTAAATGAGACGTTAAGATATGAGTGTAATTTAGATAAAATAATAATATTAAAAATATTTTTTATTTTTGAATAATTAAATTAATAAGAATAATTTTTAAAAAATTAAATTAAAAATTATCATACTTTTCAAGAACCAAAATAAATTTTTCTTTAAACAAAAATATATATTCTTAAATTATAATATTTTTATTTTTACTTAAATACAATTAGACATAAAAAAAATTTTTAATAAATTTTTTAATGAAGATTTCAATAAATTTTTTATATATGACTTGAAAACTTTTATAATAACTTTATATTTTTTTAATGTAACATTATATTATTAATTTTTGTTATTAATTTAAATAATATTAAGTCATATAATAAAATTAATTATAATTTAAAATTTTAAAAATAAAATTAAACATAAAAAAGTTTAAAAATAAAATTAGGAATCAGCGTAAAGTTAATTATTATTTTTTAAAAAATCCAATCATAAAGTAAAGTTTTTCTGGATTCGGACTCGCTTTTCCTGAAGGGTTTGATTAATTTTTAATAAAATATAATATGTAACTAATGGTTTTAAAAAATAATATATGATATTGAGCTATCAAAAATATTTATCTTCGTTTTATTCACTGCATCGTCATTTCAGATTTATATGACGGTAAAACTTGTTTATATAAGAAGGAATTTTGTAAGGATAAAATAACGAAATTTATTTTAAAAAATTAGTCTGATTGCAAATTAAATATACTTAACATCCTCCTATTCCTCTTTGTAACTTTTTATGTAAATCGGTTTAAATTTCAATTTAAAGTTTTTAAAAAATTTAAAAACTAAGATAATCAAATGTTTAGCGATAACATACCAAGGCACAATTTTTTGGTTAAAAATGCATATATTTTAGTTGTAATATATATATAACATATAAGATTTTATTTTTTTCTGTAATGCAAAATCGCAGTGTATGTGTATTATTAAATTTTAATGATAGAAAATCTGAAATTGTCTACACCAAAACGAAGAGAGTAGAGTAGAACACGCGGAAAACACGTGACGACAGGGCTCAGCAAGGAGCAAAAGTGCAGAGCGAGTCCGAGTCCGGAGGCCTTTCCTCTCTATAGCTTCACAGAAGATCTCAAAGACTCAGACTTTCTGCTCTCGTAGGTACTCCTTCAGGCCCTTCTCTCCTGATTTTTCCCGTACACTAATCCCTAAAGGGATGGAACACTCGGTGAATTCGCCTATTGAAAATTCTTCCATAGCATGTTTATTTTCTTCTTAGGGTTTTCATTCTGATCTTTGTTTGCTTGATAGATGTTCTAGTAGTGATCTGAATTCTGAACACTTGATTCATAATTACTTATATGTAATTATGATTTTGACGCTTTGTTGTTGCCGAAATAGGCACGGTTTTCCAATTGCTCTTTTGTTATCTCTCTTCGTTTGTGTTTATGGCTGATTATTTTCACTGCCATTTACATATTTTTCGACGATGTCAAGATAATCATATAATATCATCATAATTTCCAGCAGGAGATAATATTAGTTTTTTTTTTAAAGATGTTTATTAAAAAAAATGAAATTATGTTAAACGCAAGTATTCTAAAAATGTATTATCAATGAGGCCACGGAGACAAAATTTATGCTTTGAATTTTCATATGAATTGTGACTATTTCTACATGGAGAGTTGATTATCTAGAAAGCTTCTCCTTTCCGAAGATGTATCCCTATCAAAATATTTTAGATATAAATCAAAGATCGTTGCAATTGCATTCATTTCAGAGGGTTTCCATGATATTGAATGTTTGACTTTGTATATTCCTTTGGCTAATTGTATTGTTGCACAGAGAAAATCATGGACCCTGCAGAACAAAGATACTTGGAGGATGATGATACACCAATAATGAAAACTATAAAAGGTGCTACGACTGGTTTAGTTGCCGGCACTATATGGGGGACCATAGTTGCCACCTGGTATGATGTTCCTCGTGTTGAGAGAAATGTTGCTCTTCCTGGGCTCTTACGAACTTTGAGGATGATGGGCAACCATGGGTTGACATTTGCTGCAATAGGAGGAGTCTACATTGGGGTGGAACAATTGGTGCAGCACTATAGGACAAAGAGGGATTTTATTAATGGAGCTGTTGGTGGTTTTGTTGCTGGGGCTACTATTCTGGGTTACAAAGGTAGTCAGTCCTTTTCTCTAATAAATATTCACGCCTAATTTTTTATCATATTGTTGTATTAAAATTTTGAAATCTTGCTACTGGGGTACTGATTTGATGTTGATAATAGTTCTCAAAATTTATAGAAGTGTTTTGATTGTTTTCTTTTCACCCATTCATTTTATTTAATCTTCAGACATGATTTTGTGGAAGCATTGTATAACTAATGTAAAAAGTCGTGTTGTAATAAGTTAAAAATTTTCATACTGCTAATTAGAAGAAAATTTCCATTTCATTCTAAAAATCTAGAGCGTTTCTGAAATTTGTGTTTTTTACATGATTATGCCTTTTGAAATTTCCACTTTGCTGTTTATGTGTTTTCTTAATATGAGCTTTCTTTCACCAAATTTCCACTACTGGTCTTGCCATCCACCAAGATAGCCAATATATAACCGTATTCATTGGGCTTTTTTCCCTAGCAGGTGTTGGTTTTACTGGTCCTATCACCCTTATTTCATACCTCTGCTTAGGAAGTGGTTTTCCTGCTGTTAAAAGTCACCAGACATAAAAAGGATAGCCTTATCCTTACCTTCTCAGTACATTGTTTGGTTCTTATTTGATGCTTTCAGGGATGCGTTTCCACTGAATATGATTCTGCTACTTTGTGGGTCTGTGTGTCCTAAACTAATAAAATTTTGTGCTGCTATTATCGTCACTATTCATGTAAAACAATCCTACATCCTGTTCAGGCGTCACAGTATATTGCTCTGCATTTTGCTTGCTCATTGAACTATATGGTTCAATGAAATGTGTCCTGAATATTCAAGGGAACAATCTGAATGATTGAAGGTTATGACTATAACTCATAATTTCTTCTTGGTTGCTGACTTTGGATTAGAGATTTTTGCTCATATTTGTGGCTAATAATTGTGAAGGGCTATGTAACCTTTTTATAATTGTAGTCCCATTTCCTCACTTTGAAATGGAAGGTGGGGATATCTTTAATCGGTTAATTGAGATTGTTGTAGACTATTCTTTTAACTGAAATATTTAAATTACTTGCTTGTATTATTCTATCTAATCCTTTTTCAAGATGTATTTCTATTTATTTTTGTAGCCATAAACTTTTCCTGCAGACTTTCTAATATCTTGAGTGTCTCCATGTGCATGTTAATAGCTATGGAGGAGCATTTTTGTTCAATACTAATTAACCTTCATAGCACGGACACATTTATGTTCAGGTGTGTCACGTGTCCAATATATAACACAACACCAATATGTCATAACACACTATAAACACACATTCGACACACATACAAATGTGTTAGAATAAAAAAATTTATTTTTTTGGCTCGGACACATGCTGAACATGGCTCATACCTGGAGCCAAGTATAGGATGACCCAAAAAATAAGAAAAGACTAAAAAATAGGTTAATGAAAGTCTAGAGAACTCATTTTAATGAGATTATTAAAGTTTTTTCCAAATTTTTTTTGTTGTACATACTTTAAACAATGTAAATTAATATTTATTTATTTAGTAAATTTGATTTGAAAAATAATAGCATGAGTTGCTTAAAATATAGAATAATACCAGTTGTTTTTCTTTTCTACTAGTATATCACTGAAAGAAAGCTTAATATATATATATATATGTTGTGTTGTGTTGTGTTGTGTCATATTTTATATTTTTTGAAGTTTGATGTGTCAATGTTTTTGTGTCCATGTATTATCTATTTTATGAGTATCCATGAAGTTGCATTGTTTTCTTTTTCACATGTCAAGAAAATTTTGGCTTTACTTAAGTGAGCTTCCCCACAATGTTGACCCACCTCCATTTCAGCTTATGATTTTGCTTTCCTTTTCCATTCATGATTGGGTGTCATCTGAAACAAGCATTACTGCTATGAGCGGGCACAAAAGGAACCAGTTTTGCTAAGCATCATTGTTAAGCTACCATTCTGAATTTGATGTGGGCTACTGAACCACAATTATTTACGTCCCCAGGATCTGTTTGTTCTCATTAGCAGGCATTTTTTTTTTTTTCATGTATCTTAATAAACGTGCTGTGTTTTAGGTAGGAGCATTTCAACTGCAATTTCTGCTGGAACTGCATTGGCTGTGACTTCTTCAATTATTGACATTGGGGGCCAGACTACAAGAATTGACAACGGGAAAGAGTACTATCCTTACACCACCAAGAAAAGATCCAGTGCTGATTCTTAAGTAATGCTTCCTATGAAAGAAGACATTTTAACTTGATGGGAGAGAATCGATCACTTTTGTTTTCTTGAGTTGGAATTACATACTCAGCTGTCTGAATATCTTTTATTTTGTAAGTTGCTGGTTGTGAACTGGTTAATTTCAATAAATGTCGTTTAATGTATCAATCCAAATTAGCCAATGGTAGGGTTTCTTCCTTGGGATGAATACTACACATTGATCAGGAAACTTGGTGCAGAGCCGAACGTTATAGATTGATTTTCTCTACATATTTGATACGATGATATCGGAAGCTTGCTTTGTGCTGCACCACTGTGTAGTCTCTTGCTTTTTTTGCTCTTACACAGAAAAGGAGTAGAGGACACCTTACGATTTAACTATTGCACTGTGTCCTCTTACCTTTTGCTTAATGATAATCACGTGGTTCACATTTATGACGATTTTGTAACATCTGTTTAAGAAAACACCACATTTTGCGTCAGCTTCGAGTATAAAGAATCTTTTTTTCTTTTTAGGGACTGAAGTGTAGCGAATATATAGAAACAAGTTCAGCAGCATTTGTTTTGGGCCTAATTCTCTTTAAATAAGTCATTAATATTTTTAAATTGAGCTCACTACAAATTTTAGAGATATTATATTATCCTTATATAGATTACAACTATTAATACTGCAACCAAGTGTGTCCTTAATTTTTCCATGTAAAAGCAATTAAGTACTGTCGTAAGTCGTTATTATCCGTCCAATTGCAAGTAAAAGTTGGCTTTGCGGCATTAATTTGGGTTAATATATGCCATTTTAATTTTTTGGACAAACTAGTATATGTTAGTTTACCTCTCAACTTCATGGTCTACATTATTACCTAGTGGTCATCACAATGTCTTGAAGGGCGATATACCGTTGTCAATAGTGAAAATTGAGTAAACTTTTCATCCGAAAATATAAAAATTGAAATAAACCTTTTAGATGTTTATGCTGCCATATGCTATTACAACTTCAAGCCTTTGGAAGATCAAATTGTAATATGCCAATTGCTTTATAGTAATAGATTACTGGGGCAGTTAAAAACCTGTAAAACAAGAAACTTCAATCAAGCTGATCACGGGCAACCGGAGAGATGAGGATGAATTTTGAATTTTAACGCAACCTACAAGGAGCATAATCAACACCAAACAAGCACCAGATATTTCACGTAGCGTGAGGAACAACCCCAAAAGAAATAAGCTCACATCACTATCGAGCATAGACGCAGCATTACCAGTTCTTTCCCTAATTCTGTTTCCTTTAATACCCAAAAAAATTCCGACAGAAATTGGCGAGTCTAAATTTTATAAACAATTTGGGCCCAAAAGAAAAAGGTTCTATCAAAGGCCCAAAAGATAGGATGTTCAAATTTCACCCAAATTTTGACTTGAGTTAGTTATTTGCCCAATTCCGGTCGTTACTACTAAATCAACCGTATTTCACAGTAAATTCACAAATCAAGGGGGCACAAGAAATTCCGGATAAGTTGACTTAAATAGAACTCAGGAGTTAAAAACAAAGCAGTGCACTAGACGTTGGCACTGCAGGCAGTGAAATTTTTCACAAAGCCATTTAATTTAGGCTAACCAAATATTACAGTGATTATTTTCAAAAAAAAAAAAATATTACAATCAGATTAGCAACTGTATTTTTGATTCCATTCTGTGCACTGGTGATGTCACCACATAAATACGTGAGCATTATAATTCACTTCATCTGATTTCATCTACCTGCGGAGCCAATAGAATTGGCAAGAGGAAGTTCAAAAAGAATACCAGAAACCTTAGTTCTGTATCATTAATATCTGTGCCATAGCAGTGTCAGACCAAGATCAATCACCTTGTAGACAGTAAAGTTGACGAATATTCCCTGAAGCTGCCATAACAGAATAACACAATATAAGAATTATGTTTTATCCTTTTATTTATGAGATAAATTATGGTGTCCGACACCAAAAACAACTATTGGATAAAATAAAGGAGTCTAAAATGAGTTATTGTTTGAAGTACAGGCACAGAATTAAAGGTGAATACCATATAATTAAGGAATCTACCTCAGGAACAGTTAGCTTGGTAGAGAACAGCTGAAGAGGTCCAAGTTTTAAAGAAATTTATCAAATATAATGTTTTAATTAAGAAACGCGTGTTACTTGTAGATGGGAAAGTCAATCACGTTTGAATAAAAGTACATAAAACAGAAGTAACCATTACCATATAACCAGTCCTTAAAGTACACATGAAGTGCGGATGACAATTCTCGTTTACGATTTTCTTCTAGGGGTGCTTCCCGCAAGAGTTGCTTTATCTCCCCCAAGCTTTTTTGCTGAAGAGAAGATTACAGTTTTAATCAATTCAATAATTAATTGATATGACTAATTCATTGAAAGGCAGTTCTTTCAAAGTATGAACACCAAAACTTGGAAATCCGACCACTAAGAATTTCAAATAGCTCTGTAGACATACATTTCTATGCTGCGATGCCATATAAGCATCTGGTAACGGAAATGGATTGTCTTTAGTAGATCCAATGTCCTCTCCTCCAAGCCAGTTTGGAATCTGCACATCAAACAATGAGGAAAAGAAATGTATGAATAGGAGGAAAAAAAGTCCTTCTAAGATAAAGAGAATAATTAGAAAGCATGTTCAAACAAAAAAATTTAAGAGACACAGCAATTTGTATCCTTCAAATTTTAAAAAATAAAATTTTGTTTGAATTAATGACACAAAAGCGAACAGAATAGCCCAAATAAAGTCACAAAAGGTGAAGATAATGTCAGATTGAAGCTGCCAACTTTCTCTAACATACCTAATTACCTCTCCTCACCTCACCCCAAACCCCCAAAAGGAAATCAACATCCATAGGATTATAATTCAACCAACAATCTGAAGTTCAATGTGGAAATACTATAGTAACAAGATAGAAGCCAAGGAAGGAACAAAGATATCAAAATTCAATGAATGTGACAGTATTAGTAATAAAACAAACTAAAATCTTACACTTGCCCTATAATTCAGTTTAAAAGGAGAAAAGTCATACCACAAGATTTGTGAACTGATCAGGGTCCAGCTGTATAGCAGACTCAGCTTGAACATCAGAGACACCTGCTGGATGAGATAATGAATCATGAGGATCGACCATGCCCAATGCCAGAGGTTCATCCCATCTGTTTACTGTGGGCAGGATTCCAACTTCAGACATGTGCTCCTCCAGCTGGGGGTAAAATGTATTATAGGGTGCCACCTGAAGACAAAAGAAAAGAAATAAATTTCAAATGATAAATCCAGTTGAGAAGAGAAAGGATTTTAAAGATACACATTCAATATCAAAAGCTAGTACCAGTAGAAGCAGCATAAATGTGGACAGAAAAAAATAGATGCTTATAACTGACCGCAAGAAAAAAGACCCTATTCGTAGTTATATAGAATAATGGTCAACGAAGCGGTTATTACTTACATAAAGGAAATTTATGTTATGCCCCAGTTTGAAGCCAAAAACAAATGGCAAGCAATACCCAAAAGATAGCAATAATTAGGTTTTAACAGCTTATGCACGTCACATCCCTAGGAGCCACAGATAAGCACTTAGTACACCCATCATTTTCCAATATATTTATCCAAGAAACTTTATAGTATAATCAATCCAGTACTTCATAAATTTTAGTAACTCTTTCTGTAGGCCAAATGACATTCCAATGTGCAATTAGATCCTTTTGTCCCTTTACTAGAGTGCTATTAAGTGTAAATTCACCAAACCTCAAGGTTGGTGTAATTTACTCCATTTTATAAGCACATAACATGCAGTATTACCATTTCAGTTAGGTTAAATCAGATAAATCAAATAGGATATATCACAAATAATTCCATTTGCAAATCTGTAGCCAAAAAGCTATTTGTAAATCAGAAACTTCACAAACAGCCACAATCTTAAATCTTATGTAAGAGCCAATATGGAAGGGTGGATCACCAAGGACTAGACTTATGTACAATTCCTTAAATCTTAGCTATCTCCAATCAAAATAAAGCATGTGAAA
The DNA here is from genome assembly GCA_031216115.1 of Senna siamea. Lineage (NCBI taxonomy): Eukaryota > Viridiplantae > Streptophyta > Magnoliopsida > Fabales > Fabaceae > Senna > Senna siamea. Next base: position 24,818,230 of record CM062366.1, on the reverse strand, counting down.
AAAACTTCAAAAAAACCAATCCTAAGAGAGATGAATTATATAAATTATACAACTGATGGTTTCTAATCAAAGGACCTGATGACAAAAATATAAAAGCTGCACCTAAGTTTTTTCCTATCACCAACTGCCCAGAAACCCCATAAATAATGCAACAGGAAATGAGGAAGCCCACCTGCAGCTTATGGTTATCACCAACAATTAGAGGTTGTTGGTTCACTCCCAGAAAGAAAACACATTCACGACAGTTAGCAATACAAATACGTTTCGCTGCTACAATCACATGAACTCGTTCACAGTGTTCAACTCTGACAGCCTGTCACAGGAGATAAAAAAACATTAACCTCCATCCTGTCAACTGAAGCAGCCACTAATTTAGCATTCAGTGAGCAGATTAGTTATATGTGCAGAAAGGGGTGGGGGGCAGGAAGAGAGAGAGAGAGAGAGATAAAAAAAGATAAAAACTCATGCAATAATATTCATCTCATTCTTTGAATTTTTTTAACAAACTTTATATGATATTATACAAGAAAATAGAAATTAGCAGATGACTATGGATTGATTTGCATTACAGAAGTTGCAGTTTATAAGAGGACCAAACCAGATTATTTCCATATTCATCATGATCATTCTTCAAAAACACGTAGGTGAGAACATTTTGTTGGAGGGAAGAGAATGAAGACCAACAGGTTTGAAAGAATTTACCTTGCCAAGAAGGCCCAGAAATACAATCATTAAAGCTTAAAAATTTAAAACATTATAAACGTTTCAGTACTTAACTTTTTTGGATGTAGTAATGCCTTTTGCTAATCAATGCTCTAAGGGCATTGGTTAAGAAATCATTTGATTCATTGACTGTTATTAATGCTTTAGTTTCAAAGATTTAAGAAAATTTTATTTGATTATCTAATGTTAACTTTTATTGATTTGTGCATTGGTTTTGTAAATTGCATTTAATGTTCTTTGAAACTAGTATTCCTTAACCGTGCTCTTAGGGCATAAGTAAGCAAGACCCTACATTAATAATGACCAGTAGTGTAGCTAATTTAATGGTTAGTGACTTGAACTCTTTTTTCTGTTGGTACTGCAGAGAGTTTGATATCCCATATTGTGAAGCGTGAACTATATGTCAATTTTCTCTTCAATACAAATGTGTAGACACCATTATAATTGCATGCTCCACCACAGATCTGGGCAAGGGGAGAGTTTCAGGATCTACATATCATGTCTAACATTACCACTCACCACAAAAGGGGGGGGGTAAATATGTAGTAACTAATGCCCCAGAAGCTAAAAATGCAGTCCTGCCAGCTGGGAAAACTCTAAAGAATTTGTGTGAATATGGGAACGAGACTCTGGTTCTTTTAATTGATGACAACTGCCGAGTAGTTATTACTATTCAGTAACATGACTAACAATTTCCCTTCAAAATAACAAGGATGCAATGGTTGCAAGTACCAAGAAGAGCTCTAGCTCCAGAAGGTACTGACATTCAAAATTTAAAGTCTTATACAAGAATAGGAGGATTGCAACTTTGCAAGCTTCAGGGAAGATATGCAGAAGACCAGCAATGATTTTAATATGATGAGTTCATTACTATTGAAATATCTTTATAAAATAGAAGGTCTTCAACAGGCTTGCAAGTTAGTCCAAGAGAGAGATTTCCCGTGAGAGGGGGGAGGGGGGACTGGAACTTTATAGTGCCTTGAAAGGCATGTCATATGTAATGGACAATCATTTTAGGTAAACTTCAACTTCTGATAGCTTGATTTCATTCAATAAATAATAACAGGCTAGTGTTACATGCACAAGGGCAGTTGTCAATTGAATCATCCATCATTATTTTTGAACTTGTCACACAGTCAGAAGATGGAGCTGCTATAATAAAGCACAGAAGCAGTACCATAAGAAAAAATGTTCCTTTCAAATTTTATGATGAATTGACAATGGCACAAGCAACCATTGCCTTCAAATGAGTTTAGGTTTCAGCTGCTCGTCCCACTGGCCCAACAAAAGTGGACATCTTTGTCTCTGCAAATTTTGTCTTATTAATATACTGGCATATCTTGATTCCCCTTTTCCTTTTCCTTTTCCATTCTTAAACATTTACTCACTCGTGTACCACCGTGGGGAGGAGAGACACTATAATTAGGTAGTCGGCTACACACTTGCTCGTTCATATTTAAAAAAAGTACTAAAGAAGATATTCAACTCAATAAAAACACTAACGACTAATGTCTTCCTAACATGCAGCAGCATATCCAATTTAGTCATCAGAGCTTTTGTCACTGCCACTTCTATGGGGTTCATCTACCTATTACAAGGCTTAGGTTCAGCCTTGGAAGGGAAATAAGACACATAATTATGTATGTGAGTAAAGAGATTAACAATGATGTACTCAACATATTCTTAAGGCCCCCACCATTGTTTCCCTTATATACATGAATAGTTTAAGTGGAAGAAAACAGAAATTGCACAAAGCAACTCTTGGATAGTATATGACATAGGCATTGAAGATAGTCCAGACTACATACAACAACAAACAAACAAACAACCAAAGACTTTTCCCACAAGGTGTGGTCGACTACATGGATTAAACCATGCCAACGTGTTCTAGGCTTATTTCTATAGTTAGATTATTTATAGGTTAATACTCCACACTACATAAGAAAGACAATTTCTAATGTGAAAGAGATTAGGCAACTGAAAATATCATATTAGTATCATCTTTGTATCTCAATTTACAACTCAGATGACAAAACATTTTTGTTTCCCACACTCCTGTTAGAAAACAAATTTCATAGATGTTCTTGTAGATGTAGATTAATTATGCTCCTTCTAAAAGCAGAACTCGAATTTACTAGTTATTACCTTGCCAACGGCTCCTAGAACTATTGTAGCATCTGAGCATCCATAGACAGTGGCGTATCTCAGAGGTGCTAAGATGTAGATGGCAGACTCGTGACTATTTAGAACCTGCAATGACCAAACACAATGTTTATACCATACTAGTATCCACAATTATCTCAGGATATATATCAATGTACTAAAGAGATATAGAAAGAGACATAATGCTACACTTAGTATCCTTAGTTTAGTCATAGGTCATAACACTAAAAGGAAGGAAACACAGTACTTGAATAAAAAATGAAATATGTAGAAAGAAAGGTGCAAAAAACAAATAAAACAGAGCAACAAGACAAGTGCAAGAAACTAACCTTAACAGAGGAACCTTTGATCTCAGATGCAAGCTTCACATATGATGATTTGGAGATCCCTTCAATGAAACACGGGCCTCTAGTACTTGTGGAAACCTTAACTGAGTTAGTGCAAGCATCAGTCATAGGAACATCCTGATCAGAGGTATTGGCTGGTCCATTTTCCTTCGAAGAAGCACGTTCAGAAATATATTCCAAAGCAGAAGCTATACTCTGAACAAGCCAATCATGAACTTGTGCAGCAGGAACAGGAACAGCAGGCATGTCAGGATCGGAGTTTGCAAAAAAAGGCGATGATTGACTCAATGAATTTCCTTCAAATCCCTTATCACCAAACTGAATCAGAAAGCCAAGGTGCTCAAATCTATCCATAGTTAAAACCTGAGAGAAAAACAGTGATTAAAAAGCCATAAAAACATCAAGGATTCAGTAGGAAGGGGAAAAAAATAACAGATAACAATGACAGCCAAAAATTTATGCATAGCACCTGTCATGCATCTATATCAACAGACTTCCTGTGATGATTAACACAAACTGTCACTCTGCATATTATTTACCCATTAGACCAATGCTGGTTCAGCTAATCACACCCTCCAGCCTCATTCTTAATCGTAAGTCATTGACAAATCCAGTATGAGTCTTAATGATAGAATCCATGTTCATATCATAAAGTTAATCCAATTTATGTTTTAAGCAACAGAAAAAAACTAACATCATATTACCAGAAACAAAGTTTAGATACAACAGTCATGCACAACAAACACATAAACCATGCTATACTACTGTGCCTGACGTTGAGGATCTAGTATTGCATAGGATGGCACCAAATGATCACATAATCACAAGTGTGTAGCCTAAAGAAGAAAAATCCATAATGTTACTGTATATAGCAAGTAATCTAGTGAAGTAGAAATCAGTAATACATGAAATAATTTAGCTAGTAGTAAATTTACAAACCAGAGATTCTTCGCCTTCCCCCACCACGGGCTCTGCTAGAAGAGATAAAATGTTACCCATGTGCTTTTGCAAATATGATAACTGATGTGCCTCCTCATCAGCCTGTGATGGCGTAAACCGCCGACTATTGCTGCGCACAAGCTGCAAAATATTGAAAACCAGGATTTCTAGAATTACTTGAAAAGCATGGGTTAGAAGCTTAATATGGAAATAGAATAGTACTATAACAAAATATATTTTAATTCAGGGTTTGGACAGTGGCCACAACATATTCAGACTAGTTCATAGATCAATGGGTCATAATAGACAATTCACACTAGTTCAAATATAATTTCTAGCAACAGAGCAAAAGTTCAGGCATTATAAGGTCAAGTTTGGACATCAGTTCAAAACTGCCAAATTTATTAATGTAAAAATCAAAATAAATAAATAAATAAAACCAAAAGAGAGAGTGTGTGTGTGCAAAACACACAAGGTCATCAATAAGTCCAGACTCCAGAACAACACCTCCATGCATAAAGCTAATTATATTGCACTATTTTTCTTGCAAGAGCCAGAATGTACTAAAAGTCTAAAATATGCCACTGGTATAATCAAATGTAATTTTCAATCCAATTTGATGGACCATAAAAAAGGTTATTACTTTGGCATAATTAAACATCTTAGCAAGGCCGCTAAACACATAAGATTCGATTTGATTGAGTATGGATAGACACTGCAAGTAATTACGCTTAACCCCACAACAACCGATACAATCGTAAAGGCTGATTGAGATTGTGAAAGGAACATTACAAAAATTACGTTAACTCCCCCAATTTACTTCCTCGATCTCCAATACATTCGAATTGCCTCACCCACATTATAAGGATTTAAATAAAAGGAGAATTCACCTGCAAGGGCGAGAGAGCAGAGAGGTAGCCATCAAAGGCCGAAGTGGAGGGCCAAACATCAGCCACGGCGGCAGAGTCCTTGTGCGTCCTCGGTAGGAGCTTCTTGTAAGATTGAATGTACAAGAACAAAACTAGATCATGGACATCGGCACCGAAGGAGTCAATTTCTCCCGGCTTGGCTGTAACTAGAGGTTCGGACTCCGAGTGCAGAACCGAGGCGAGGGTATCAAGAACGAGTCTTGCATGGTCAGTGGAGATCTGGAGGACCTCGGAGATGGCCGCTGAATCGACTCTTTGATTAGCGGATAACTCAAGAAGCTTCTGCCTCAAGGGTATTAGGGTTTGCATAGGGTCGGTGAATATGAGCTTTGGGAGGGGCAAAAGGCCATGCTCGAAGGGCTCGCGCCTTGGATGAATGACAGTGCTGGGGTCGCGTGCTGTAATGGGCAATGAAGAAGACGTAGACGGCTCAATTGAGTCGGCCATGGCTAGAGAGAGAAAACAATGTGAATTGGGAGAACGAGAGAAGGAGGTGAGAGTTGCAGATCTTTGGGAGATGAATAATGAGGGAGGAGGAGGAGGAGAGAAGCGGCTGCATTCGAGTGAGATTCGCCGTATGAAAGCCTAGGGGCGTGGCAACTTCTGATTCGCCATCTCTGTATGGAGACCAATTGACATCGATCGATTTGTGTCCGACGTTTACTCCCAACTTCCTAAGATCAGGTGAAAAACCATGTTTTAATGTCGAATGACGCTTCTTCTGAAACCACTTGGAGCCTCAATGCCTCAGCCCTCGACGCTACCAAAGGTGGAATTATTTTTCCAAGGTATGAGAAATTTTTAGCTATCACTTTATTGTCTAATAAGATCGAATTATATCTTTTTCATATATATTAAATAAGTTCATATAATAAAAAATATGGCATTATATTATTAAATATTATATCAACTATGTGATACATATTGTACTTCAAATTTTTTTGTAAAGTATATCTTTATTTCTCTCAAAAATTTAGCAATGCTTCTTACATCTTTAGATCAAACTATATAAGAATTATTTTAGGTGGGATCACCTTATTTTCGTTAAAATTTCACATTTATGTCACATAAAAAAAGTCATACATTAAAAATATTTTAGGTGGGATCACCTTATTTTCATTAAAATTTCACATTTGTGTCACATAAGAAAAGTAATACATTAAAAGAAATGATATACTCTATTTATAAATAAACTATGCCAATTTACATCAATATTATGATGACTATGTAGTATTCTTATCGGTGATTTTTAAAATTTTATATTATATACTATAAAATATAAAATAAAATATGTGATATAACTATACAAGATGATATAGAAAAAAAAATACTAAGAGCTTATAATAGAAAAGTGAAATAATTTGTTATTATTTAATTTATTATTTTAAAATATGATAATTATTTTTATATTATATTTTAAGAATTAAAGAAACAAATCAGTATATACTTTTTGTACATGTGAAACCTTTAGTTGAAGATATGTTGAATATATCAAAGATGAACTTATCTAAAAAAAAATGTTTAATTTGTTTATGTTGGAAGGTGTAGTAGCAATTCTTCCAAGGCAAAAGCTTAAGTGGGATCGAGTTATTGTTATATTACATAGTTATATTACATGATATTTGGGTTAGGTATAATTAAATAAAAAGAGTTATATCCTGATTAATAATTATAACTTTTGGTCAATCTAATAATAAGTGTTCGATCAAACAATTGGTATTTAAGTTAAAGTCATGGGTTGGATTTCTAACAAGGTAAGATAGTAATTGTCTTGTGGTGAAAGTCGAATCATAGTTAGACAATTTGGTATTTGGACTAAGTTTAATTAAATAGAAAGAATTACATTTTTACTAATAATTATAACTTTTAGACTAATGGTGAACACTCGATCCAACAATTGGTATAGGACACTAAGATCCCAGATTCCATTTCCATTCGGACAATTATTAAGGGAGGGGGGAAGAAGATTATTATCCAAGGTGTGACAATAATTATCTATGATAAAAGCTTGGATGGAAGCTCTTGACTAATAGCTATAATTTTTAACCTAGTGCTAAGTATTCAATCCAATAGTTTATATATTTATTTTTTATAATTAATTAACAGCATTTATTTTTGAAAAATCCAAATTTATTAAAACATTTGTATGCTATTTTATTTTATTTTATTTGTTTTGGGTGGGATTAAGGGAAGCTCAAGTTGTTGAAACCCAATAAGAACCAATTTATTAGTTATAACAGCCAGTTACAATGAACATTAGTTCATAGAAAAGGAATATTGAGAGTAGTGAAGGTCTTGGAAAATGACCTTGCCTGAAAATAGCTAGGCACATAGAATAGAACCGTCAATATATATATGGTCAGAGTCAGAGACAATTGCTTCCTTTAAGAACTAACATGTTAAAGTGTACAATCTGGAAAAATCACCTTCACAGTATTGCATGTATCTATGACAAAGCATACTATTTATTTACTACTGAAGTTATTTAGGAAATGGAAGATGTGATCGTACATTAGTCTCTTGATTCTCTTTTACAACACTTGCCCAGATCATTAGTGTAACAGCTTTAAAATAAATTGTTCGTCGTAGAGACTAGACTGTCAACACAGCTACACAGAAAAAAGCTAGAAAAAGCTCAAAATAAGCTGTCAAGAAGCATGACTAGTGAGTTCTAGCTAGCACTACTTTAACCAAAAATGACCATATATCTTTATTGTACAATGAAATGAACATCTCCCCTCCCGCCGGGTACAAAAGGGGGGAAATTTCAAATAATTGATCACAATTGGAAGGTCACACTCATGCTGACATGAGCCAAAATTCAAATACTATATAGTGCATTATTTAATTTATTTTCTAAATACATATAGTTGTGTGTGGTCATACGACACTTTCTTAACATCTGCTTAAAACAAAAGGAGGTAAGGAGAAAAAGAAGGGAGTTCAACTTCGCTTTGCCAGTGTCTGTGATTAACCACAAAGTTAATAATCTTTTCAATGATGACAATTCATTCATACCTTCTTTCTTTGGCTTTCTCTCTTTCTTAAATTAACTACTCTCTTTTCTTTTCATTACTTACTATTGAGGCTATGGGATATGTAATGGGAAACGAGAGAAGCAGTAGGTTTGAAGAACAAGAGAATAAGTGTATATGTATTGCTTGAGTGCTGACTACAGTTGGAGATGAATGTAAACTACTTCATTTTTAGTTATTGAGGGTTGAGAATGAAATTTTACAGCTAATTTTCATATACAGAAGTAAATAACGTTTAGCCTCTACCAAAATTTATGTGAATCGATGAGGAATATTATGTCTTTTGAAAGATACTTGTGCAAACCAAAAAAGAAAAAAAGTGATGTGAACTAGTTATTAATGATCTCCCATTTTGGCCCAAAAAAAAAAAGATCTTTCATTAAAACATATGTAAAGTTTCGTCTAAATTGATGTATATATAATTAATAATTAAAAAATATATAAAAAATTATTCATAAAATTTTACTGTCATCATCTAATTATTTCTCTCAACTTACAAATTAGATGGGGAAAGAGACTCAGATGATCTTGAAAAAAATAAGTATGGTTATATATAAATACTTAATTGTAGATCATAATCTTGATTTATTTTATAAGAATACGCGTTAAAATATAATATTATGTGCGAAAAACTACGCTAATTTCAAATATATATTGCTCTGATTGATGAATTTCAATGAGACAACTAATCATATAGAGAGGATCATCTTTCAATGGGCTATATATATTTTTCTCATTACATATCGCTCATTCATAAAATTTACTGTTATAAATTAATTATTACAAATTCACTCTTAAGTTAAGCATCTCATTAAAGTCTAATATAATAACAATAATAAGACTATATATTGAATATGACATTTGATGAACACGTTAACTTAGTAATCCACAATTATTAATTAAAACCAACAAATCTTTTAAATTACAAAAAATTTAGTCCAGTAGCATATATATATATATATATATATATATTTATGAAAAGGGTGGCATATATGAAAATACAGCAAACGTAAATAGGAACAAGAAAACTTCAGAACAAATGCATGGTAAGCATTACGAGGTAGGGGAGGATGCTTGGATCAATGTGGTTTACAATAAGCGATATATATAGTCACCAATTGTTTTGAGTTTTGATCAAAATTAAGGTATTTTTGTAGCTTTTAATGTGTTGGATTATAGTGCGATAAAGAAGTTAATCTCAGCTGCCAGATCGATGAAAAGAAAGAAGGTGGGCTTTTAGTATGGTAAAACACCAGTAAAAGTGAATAAACAAGGGGAAGGGGATGATGAGCAGACAGAGCAGTGAGTGAATCAAAGTAGTTGCAAAAGCTGAGCATATAGAGTGAGACAGAGAGATGATGAAAATTAAGCAACTGAGAAAACTATTCATCAATATGAACTAAACAGTTGTGCCAAATGCATCAGATCAGACCGTATCTGCTCCACTAGTGCTATATAATCTATTTCCATTACTGATTAAGCATTCATGTTGTTCCTACGTGAGTTTTATTTTGTGAACTTATTTGTAAATAATATTTATTTATTTTATTAAAATTTAATAATTTTAATAATTATATTATTAAAAATAAAAATAATGTTATTTTATGTTAATAGGAAGAGACTCTTCATTTTAACAAAATATGACTCCTCAACTTAAGAGAATATAATTTCTCTCTTTAAGAGGAGGTGATAATTTTTTTTCCTCAAAAAAAGTGGCTCTTCTTTTTAAGAGGAGACGACAATTTTTTTCTTAAGAATAACCAACGACCCCTCTTTTTAAAAAGAGATTAGACTATTTCTTAAGAGGATTAACATTCCTTTAAGAGTAAGCGATTCTATCTAAGAAGGAGTGGTGTCTCTATTTAATAGAAACGACCCACCTAAGAAGAGAAGGTATATTTACCTCTCTTATTCCATATAATTCATCCTTTAGACAGTAAAAATAATTAAAGCTCTAATCTATTTAACTATGTGATATCATAACTTAATACAAAAAGTCTTGCCTTAAGCTCTCCAATATCACATGATCTTTATCATTTAGTCTAAGTACAATTTTTAGTGATAAATTTTTTGTTAAACAAAGTCTTTTAGGGTGCTTAATAAATTCGTGTTTTGGATAGAAAACTAAGAAATCTCACTTTTTATCTCTTAAAAAATATGAGATAGTAGATAGTGTAATGAAGTCATCCCCTTTCTCAAGACCAGCACAGTGTTGACTTAAAAAAAACTATACCAATATTACTTTAATTTCATGAGGAAGCAATGCTCTCATAGTAGGTTTGGCATAGGCCAAGCTTAATTCGTGACATCTAATTTAGATAAGTTAAGGATATTATGAATGAATGATTCTCATCTTTCTCTTTTCAAAAATAATCCTAGGGAAAGGCTTGGTAAGATTGAAGCGAAGGTCCTTCGTATTTAGATGCAATCACTTCAGGTAAACTAGGTAAGGGTTCAATACTTAATAAATTAATTATTATTCTATTGAGATCAAAACTCTTTCTTTTAAATAAGCTACCACCACTAATTATTCCTTAACCTTCTAAAAAGTCAACTTTTTAGCATTAATTGCTCCACATCCTACCACTAAATACGTCATCAATAACTGACATCACTTACGTACCTTCCACCTATTGATCTTCTATGATTTCTCACCCTTTAACTTTAGTCTATTACAGAACTCCATAACCTATTATAAAATGTGCATATAGTTATTTCTTGTTTTTCAGGATATGACTTATTAATTAATAATCAGTTACTTCTCTTCCTTCTATAAATAAATCCTGATCAGATGTTTGAAAGGATATTTTGACAACAAATAGAAGAGTGAGAGATAAATTTACATATAATCCTTTTTGAATCTTAAAACTCAATAAAAACATATTATATTTATTGAGATTTAAATTTTTTTATTTTACTTATAATTTTTTTAAAATGTTTTACTATTCTTTTACTAAGAATTTTTCAGTGATTAATTTATTAATTGCTATATATCTTATAAATTTGATTCTCTTGTTCCTGGAACACATGTTGGCCTCAGACAAGTACAAGTACAGTGTAACAATGAGCTAGAAACAAAGCTAGCCGGCAACTTGTGTGTTAGATTCTATTTTATTCACTAAAGCTTGCAGTAGTTGAAATGTTATTACACTATATACACTTCACTATTGCCTGGGACTACTTTATGAGTTACCCTTTTTTCTCAGGACAAAAATGAGAGCAACAATTGAAGGAAAAAAGAAGGAAAGTAACTACAGGCGTAAAACAAGTGTCATGGTGCAACGCATAAAAAGAAAGTGGTGTGTACGTTCTGAGTATTCACGTCGTTAGTTATTATTTTTCATGATTCTCAAGGCAAAATAAAACTATGCCTGGACTGAGATATATGGAGCCACAAGCTAATTGAAATATTGAATAAAATCCATTTAAACCATCATAGACAGTTATTTATTTATTTTTTAAGTAATTTCCTTTTTATAGATTAATTCATGTTTGACTGTCCAATTAATCCGTTTTATAGATTTTAAATCCTGGAGAGAGTGACTGACTCCAGATCACTTCACTGTTAAGGAACTGCCTAATATTTGGTAGATGCATGTATTGCGCTTGCGAACGACCAACCAATCCACATTCTTATATATTATAACCAAAGTATAGGACTCCAAACAACTTCATATATATATATATATATATATATATATATATATATCCTTAAAGAGATTAATTAAACAACGTTAAACTTTATTATAATTGAGGATTCGACAAACATACTTGGTCATCCTTAGAGCCTGATTCAGAGATGGAGTCTCAAGGTTGCCCAAGTTAATTAATTCGGGGACACGTGCAGCTTGCTCGGTTAGCATTCCACGTCACTTAATTTGTCATGGTTACCCTATCATCTCGGTTTTATAAATTATAAAATTAAATAATAGATTATTTATATTTAATATATTTTTATGTTAAAAATTATACTCAACTCTTTTATAATTTATTTCTAATAAAAAAATTATTAATTTTTTGTGTAGAATTATTTTTAATGCAATAACAAAATGATAATATTATAAAAGACTAATCTTTTAAATTGTTAAATCTCTTCAACGTTAGATTATTTTAAATTATGTATTTAATAATAAAAATTTATAGAAATTAAAAAAAACTAATATGAAGAATTGAGAGATTCAGTTATTCATAGATAATTTATAATAAGAAAAAGATGAAGTGATATTAAGCTTTAATATAACAATAAAAATAATTAAAAATTTTTGTTTAAAAAAATAACATATATTACGCAAAATCGATCAGGTGAAATTTTGGATATGTAGACAAAAATGTTTTGACAAGTTATCTGTTCTAAGTGTCATAGACATGACATTATTATAAAAAAAATTATTTCTTAACCACTCTCATATTTACTAAAGCACTACATTAAGCAGACAAACCAATGAGGAAGAATGTGCATTTTCGAGTTCATGTTTAACGTACAGAATTAATCTTCTTAAGTAGTATTAATTATATTGTTTAACTCAGATTGATAACTGAATCCGTCTCTTAGGCTTATTACTTGCGTGAATTTAAAACAAAAAAAACTATAACTGCCTCAGAAACAAAGAAGTAATAATAAACTTGCCTTTCTGATTGGTTGCAGTATAATTCAAATGAAGTATAATTAGTGGGTCACAGGGTGCGCCATAGCTTCTTTAATTAATCAATAGAAACAGTATAATTATCGAACTCAACCAAATGTGCCAGAAGGATCAATAAATATACGGTCCAAAAAAGTGTAAGACGGAAATTCCAAATTTGTCCCCCAACTACACTTACCATTTCTGAAATGAGAATCCAATGACGGAGAGAAGTTGTTGATCCTGATCATCACAAATCGAAGCGCAAGCGGTAGTTACACGTGCAAACGCCGACCGTAGGATTTTACACGCCGAGGCGGGTCCACCGCCATTCCATTAGCCTGTACACCCACAGTGCTATAGCACTGTGCAAAAAAAAAAGCAATGTAAGGAGTTTCGGTGTGTATATTTTGCATAGATTCATCAGATCCTAGCCCCACTGTAAGGAAGGGAAAAAGAAAGAAAAGGAAGAGACACCTAAAAGCACAAAAAAAAAATACCCATCTTCCACCCTCAAGAGCCTTCTCTCTCTCTCTCTCTATATGTCTTCACTTTTCTTGGGGTACTCTCAGTCTCATCCTTATCTCTTCCTTCTCAATCTGGGAATTCCCAGCTCCATTGCTTGAGCTTTTTTCTGCCGCTCCAGAAAAATTAAGGACTTGAGAAAAACTCCATTCTGGATCCTAACCGCTTCTCCGAGGTATATCTCTCACGCGCTTTCGGAATCGTTCGGCATTTTAGTTCTTAAACATGAAACTTGATCCATTTCTTTTAGTGGAACCCGCTTGTTTTTATCATTGGGATTTCTATGTGAATTTCTCTTTTTTTTTTTTTACACCGCTGTGGTTGCAAGTTCTTATTCTTTGTGTATTTTCCACTTTTTGTTAAATGATTTTGGGAAGATTACTGTGTACGCACAATCTGAGTGTGTAGATGTTTTGGTTAAGTTTTGTTTACTCTTGTGAGTGGCTTAAAATGTGCCGAAGCGATGGAAGCAAAAAGAGAATGAGCTCTGTTTGAGGTGCTTGTTCCCGGAAAATGGTATGCTCAAGTTAAGTGAGTAATAGTTGTTGCATCCAGGTCTCAGAATATTAGAAGTGTAAAACTCGAATGTGTCACTCTTTCATCTTTTGCTTTTTTGCTGTCGGCAACCAAATGTGCATTCTAGGTTTCAGATTGTTTTTCTGCCCTTATGGAATTGCTTCAAAATGTGTTTACACCGATTTTGGGCTAATAATTTTTGTGGTTACAGGGTAAACAATCGGATCTAAAGGCTTTGAAGGAAGCTCTTGGTTTTCTCCGGCGGTAGTTAAGGTTATTTACAGTCATTGAGCTCCGAACTCTTCGTGAATTCAGAGATCTAGGTTTGCCATCGGCTATTCCTGCTTTTGCTATCCGTTATCACTGATCGCCATTTTTTAGATTCATCCGCCATTAGCTTGTATATATCTCCTTTCTATGTGTATTTTAATTTTAAATTTTCCCGAATATTTAGGTTGCTTGGTTTGCTAGCCTGTAACGGCTATTTGACTCTGTTTTCCTGTTTCTTAGGCTTCTCGGAACTGTACCATTTATTCAAACTCTATTCCTCTTCCGTGACATTTAATTATTCTACACCAGCTTCAGTTATTCCGAGTCGGGTCTCTCTTTTTTGAACCCAGAAGATGCAGAGGCCTCCGCCAGATGACTTTTTGTTGAAGGAGACCAAACCTCATCTTGGAGGGGGAAAGGTCTCTGGTGATAAACTTACGAGCACCTATGATCTTGTTGAGCAAATGCAGTACCTCTATGTAAGGGTTGTCAAGGCTAAGGACTTACCTGGAAAGGATGTCACTGGCAGTTGTGACCCTTATTGTGAAATCAAGCTTGGAAACTACAAAGGCACCACTCGGCACTTTGAGAAGAAAAGTAATCCTGAATGGAACCAGGTTTTTGCTTTCTCTAAAGATCGCATTCAGGCTTCAGTGCTGGAGGTTACTGTCAAAGATAAGGATGTTGTGAAGGATGACTTCATTGGGCGGGTCTTGTTTGATCTGAATGAGATCCCAAAACGGGTTCCCCCAGATAGCCCTCTGGCACCACAATGGTATAGATTGGAGGATAGGAAGGGCGATAAGGCAAAGGGAGAGCTAATGCTGGCTGTCTGGATGGGTACACAAGCTGATGAAGCGTTTCCTGAAGCCTGGCATTCAGATGCTGCAACAGTTAGTGGGGCTGATGCTCTTGCGAACATTAGATCTAAAGTGTATCTATCACCGAAGCTTTGGTATTTAAGGGTTAATGTAATAGAGGCACAAGACTTGCAACCGACTGACAAGGGTAGATACCCAGAGGTTTTTGTGAAGGCCATCCTGGGAAATCAGGCTTTGAGGACTAGAATCTCTCAGAGTAGGAGCATCAATCCAATGTGGAATGAGGATCTGATGTTTGTGGCAGCAGAACCATTTGAGGAGCCCCTGATTTTGAGTGTGGAAGACAGAGTTGCACCTAACAAAGATGAAGTATTGGGGAGGTGTGCAATTCCTTTGCAGTACGTGGACAGGAGGCTGGATCACAAACCTGTGAACACTAGGTGGTTTAATCTTGAGAAACATGTTGTCATAGAAGGGGAAAAGAAGAAGGAAATTAAGTTTGCAAGCAGGATCCATATGAGAATCTGTCTGGAAGGTGGTTATCACGTCTTGGATGAATCAACTCACTACAGCAGTGATCTTCGCCCAACAGCAAAACAGCTATGGAAGTCTAGTATCGGAGTTCTTGAAGTGGGGATATTGAATGCCCAAGGTTTAATGCCAATGAAAACAAAAGATGGGAGGGGGACAACAGATGCTTACTGTGTGGCAAAATATGGGCAGAAATGGGTAAGGACAAGGACAATCATTGATAGCTTTACACCCAAGTGGAATGAGCAATATACTTGGGAAGTCTTTGATCCTTGCACTGTCATAACAATTGGTGTATTTGATAACTGTCATTTACACGGTGGGGATAAGGCTGGAGGAGCAAAAGATTCTAGGATTGGGAAGGTAAGGATTCGTCTTTCCACCCTTGAGACTGATCGGGTCTATACTCATTCTTATCCTCTTCTAGTTCTTCACCCTAGTGGGGTGAAGAAGATGGGCGAAATACACTTGGCTGTGAGGTTCACTTGTTCGTCTTTGCTTAATATGATGCATATGTACTCACAACCATTGTTGCCAAAAATGCATTATATTCACCCGTTGACTGTCAGCCAGCTTGACAGCTTGAGGCATCAAGCTACTCAGATTGTTTCAATGAGGTTGAGTCGTGCTGAGCCGCCATTGAGAAAGGAGGTGGTGGAATATATGCTGGATGTGGGGTCCCACATGTGGAGTATGAGAAGAAGCAAAGCCAACTTCTTTAGGATAATGGGAGTTTTGAGTGGATTAATTGCTGTAGGGAAATGGTTTGATCAGATTTGCAATTGGAAGAATCCCATCACAACAGTTCTGATACAGATCTTGTTTATAATATTGGTTATGTATCCAGAGCTTATCTTACCTACAATTTTCCTATATCTTTTCTTGATTGGAGTTTGGTACTATCGGTGGAGGCCAAGGCACCCTCCTCACATGGACACTCGTCTCTCCCATGCAGACTCTGCACATCCTGATGAACTGGATGAAGAATTTGACACATTCCCAACCTCTCGACCTTCTGACATTGTGAGGATGAGATATGATCGACTTAGAAGTATTGCTGGGAGGATACAGACGGTAGTTGGTGACTTGGCTACTCAAGGGGAGAGGCTGCAGTCTTTGCTCAGCTGGCGAGATCCAAGAGCGACAGCCCTGTTTGTGATTTTCTGTCTAGTTGCTGCCATTGTCCTGTATGTCACTCCTTTTCAAGTTGTGGCCCTCCTCACTGGATTTTATGTGTTGAGACATCCAAGGTTCCGTCATAAGCTTCCTTCAGTGCCACTGAATTTCTTCAGGAGGCTGCCGGCAAGAACTGATTGCATGCTGTGAGTGAACCTCGTTTTATCTGCAATTCATCTATGATTGCTATGCCTGATCACCCTAGCAGTAAGTCTGGGGAGGCGCAGAAACAAATGAAGCTTATTTTACTCTCATTGTTAAGCACCAGATTTTGGCTTCTGGTTTAATGTATGACCTCCTGAAGGGTAGTTGATTTTGTGGGATTTGCAGTTTATTATGTATTAGGAATTTCTGTTTTGAACTTCGTGGTAGCCCCTGTTCATTTGTAATTTTGTAGGTTGTGAGTTGAAATTGACTTCTGTTGAATTAGTTTCGTGTTATATTAGATTAAGTAATTTTTCCTTATGGAACGTTTGACCTCATCATCTCAACCCCTTGTGGAAAAGGATGTGATTTGTGTTCTTTCCTTGAGCGTACTTGTATGCCAGATTTAAAATGGTTTAGTTTTAAGCTGCAGATTCATGGAAACAGGTGAGCAACCCCATACCTTTTCCGGTAGACAAACCAACTGTCTTGTAGTTTTAATAGGTTTTATGATCCCTTGCATGTTCTGCGTGGTTCCCTACATTTGGTCACATTATAAAAATGATCTTCTGGAATATTATGACAATGATATATTAATTTTGTAGTTCAAAAGAATGCATGTGGGTATCGCTCTGTGGACAACGACCCGAAAATAAAGTTGCTGCCTTTGTCCACATTTCTCTGCGATACTTAATTATCTCAAATAGGGAAATTCGAGTACTAAGACAAAGATCGCCTGTGCAAGACTTCCGTTGCTGATTTCTTTTTCTCATTGCAACGAGGGCATTGGCGTAATAATAATAGTAAAAGAAAATGCCAAGCATTTTTAAGGCGAAAAAAATGGTAGTGTGTAGTGGTATTTATTAAGTGTGATGTTAGTTGCCATTACCCTTGCCTTGCATGTGCCACAGTGAGCAAGTGACCTAAGCCCACTGCCTGTGTGTTGTTGAAAGTGGTTCGATTAAAGTGCCATGTATGACGGATACTGTCTGGTAATCCACAGCAAAATTTGACTGCTAGGACCAAAATACAGGGTCAGTGACCGTAAGGTAAATAAAAAAGAAAGGGGGCATTGATTATTGGAATGGGTCATTGATTATTGGAATTCTATGTCTGGTTCTATGTCCTATGGAAGTGGGGACCTATAATCTCCTTTTTTTTCTTCTGTTTCCGCCTCTATCTTTTTAACTTTACAGCCTGTAACATACTTTCTTTTCTCAGATTTCCTGTTTTTAGTGAATGTATATTATGTGTATGGACAAAATCTACTCAGCTTACCCTTCTCAACAAAGGAAGATGGAGGGAGTGGGACTCGTAGTTAAACACCATCTCCATCTGGCTCCATAAATGGGTTGGGTCTGTGAATTTAACTAACCTTCCATTATTTTGAGTGGAAGATAATAGAACAGACAAAGCTCTGTTGTTGCAGTGCACAGGACTACAGCCTACAGGAACAGGAGCGCCGTGGTGGTTAGGTGCAGCACTTGCACTTGGGATTGCAACGAATATTCTTTATCACTTCCTTAGTAGTGAAGTTAGCAATATACTGTTGCTTTATGCAAAAAAAAATTACACCATCAAGATGAGATCATGAGATGAGAACACCATTATTTTGCCCCCTTTGCCGTCCCAAACTGTTCGGCCTCGATTATTTTGCTTGTTCAGATTTATATAAATATTATATAATTAGTGACACTGACACTCACACACTTGGTAAGTGCCCATTTCTTAATTATTTATTTTGCACACAATAAACAAAAAGAAGGAAAGATATATAATCACCATAAATTCATAACATTAGACATCATTTTCATATGCTATGGTACACTTTGCTGTGTATTTATCTTAACATTAACATTATAGTTTATCTTCTAAGAATAAAAAAATTCCAAGTTATGAAGTTAATAGTGCTATTGGGTCCATAGAGAAGTGAGTCAAAAAAAAAGGGAGAACACAGTGACGATTTTGTTCCCGTTGGGGACCCATGATGCGAGGGATGAAGTAGTGGGTTGAAGGTGAAGTTTTTCACAAATGAATATTCAGATTTAGCTTTCACAGAGAAAGAACTGGAATATATCATATATTGTGAAAGTGATGGCCATATCTATCCCTTTCGGTCTTGGTAAGTCACTATTCAAATATATTATGTTACGCTAGTATTTCTGAATCTTATTCTCTTATTCTTTTGTTTTCCCGTTGGTATTTTGACTAAATTATTCTTTTGGGATCTAGAATTTTATTTCATTGTTTGAATAATCGTAATTATGTTATTCTAATTTAAAAAAAATTTTAATTTAATTTTATGATTAAATTTGATAAAAATTTCATTTTTTTAATGACATAATCAATATATATTATTTTTAACATTCTATATATACATAATTAACAATGTGAAAATCACTCACAAATACGAACAAGGTCCAAAATTCTTGCCAGTTGCAACCTAGAATACCAAGCGGCTAAGCCCCCACAACATAGAAGTCCAATTGGAAAGAGCCCATGCTATACCAATGTTCACACAAATTGTAAAATTAACAGATAACATATTTTACACACTTATTAAATATTAGGGATATAATTACCCATATTCACTTTTTTTGCTTTCATTCGTAATACAATCTCTTTTTAATTTTTATAGTAACATAAATTGCGAGATTTCAAATTCCTCTATCCCCTAAAAGTCTGATTAACTCTTTAATTATTTGTCTTATATTATACCTTATTACGAACAAATAATTTTTATTTTTCTCCTCATAAGTCTTGAAATACGTGAAATAAAAATAAACACTAAAAAAAGTTTAGTGGTGTGAACATTTTTTAAAAGCTATTCATAAAAATTTAATTATAAAATTTTAAATTATTAAAATTAAATTAAAAATAAAAATTATAATTAAACAGAACATTTTGTTACAAAAATGATCGATTTATATATTTCTTTTGTTGAATATTTTATATTAAAAAACTTTTTAAAAAATAATCTAGGTTTGATACTTAATTACCCTACCCCTCCTTACTCCCTTTAATATTGCTTTTTATTTGGGCCCCCATGAAGGCCCGACAGATCTTATAGTTCCTTCAACGTCTATCATTCACATGGCCCTAATAGATTTTTATCCTTTTCTAGCTACATGAACAACAAAATATAAATTTTTATTTTTTGGTAAAAAAAAGTAAAATACAGATGATTATTATTTTTGAATTGTTATCTTTTATATAGAGAGAGAAACACACTCAAACGGCTGATTAATCACTTTCTTAATTATTTATGATATACTTAGGTACAAATGTTCGTCTTGATGTGTGAGAAACACACACATTGACTCATTGTCGTAGCATGTAATGTTAGTACAGTAGCTGATACAAACCATGCTAGTAGCAATGGAGACACAGAAGCAGAAGCAGATGGTAAGGGAGAAGAAGAAGAAGAAGTAGAGGAAGAAATGGGCTAAGGCAAACGGATCAAGCGAAGACCAAATTAGGCTAGAGACTACCACATGCAATTGGGCACAGTTTAAGAAGAGGAAGCACATGAGGGAATGCAGCAAAGCATCGTCACATGTGATATTGCACGTGAATAGCATGAATGGCATGAGCAAGGGTGGCGTCACATGTGATTTGTAATGTGAATAGCATGAATGGCATGAGCAAGGGTGGCCAGTGAGGTTTCTCAATTCTAGAAGGGCCATATGAGTTTGTTACGAGCATCTATTCCATAGAAATAAGGGATGGAGGGAGGAAGAATGGCATGAGGATTGTAGAGTGATTGAGTGGAGTTAACTTCTGACTCGAAAGGAAGATTTTTCTTTTCTTTTTTCTTTTGCCACTTGATTTCCTTCTTTTAAATTGCGTGAGTGGTATTACAAACATTGCCATTGAATTAAAGTGCATTATTTAGTAAGTTCTTCCTTCAGAAATCACAAGCGCTATCGTAGTGTTATTATTGATGCTTTCGTTGAGAGACATGGCTGAAGGAACTAGGTTTTCAAAATTAAAGGATTTTATACGTGAACGGAGAAAGTTGACAGCTAATTTAGCTGCCAATCTGCAACAAAACCATAGAATTATGGAAGAGCAATTATAGGCCGTAAAGAATGCTATCCTAGAAAACAAGGATACTAACTTAGAGTGTCTCGAAAGTTTAATCCGAGTTACAGTGAAGGTGAGACCAGCCAGAGCGACTCATGATACATGTTAGCAAAAGGGATGAAGGTAGAAATACCTCAGTTTGATGGTACCGAAGCAGAAGAGTGAGTGTTCAAGATCCAAGAATACTTTGGAGTATATGAAATTCTAGAGGAACAACGCACAAAGATAGCATCATTCCACATGACTGGACCGACGCATTCGTGGTACAAATGGATAGTTCACAACAATTTCATTCGATCTTGGGATGAGTTTCTGGAGGCCCTCCTGACCAGATTCGGAGCCTTTCTGTATGAGGTTCCTAAAGGAGCACTAAAGGAGTTGAAGCAAGAAAATTTAGTTGATGATTACCAGGGTCGATTTAAGAAACTGTTAACAAAGGTGACAAGACTAACAGAGGAGTAGTTGATCAGTTTCTTTGTCGCAGGTTTCAAGGAAAATATCAAGTGTGAGCTGCTAATGGCGCAACCTAGTAGCTATTTTCAGGCAGTGTCATTGGTAAAGATACACGAGAGAAATCAGCAGGTACAGAGCACCGTGAAGAACTCGGGTTAGCGAAGTTCCTCATTGATAAGTCAGTATAAATCCAATACCTAGCCTAGCTGGAATGTGAAGAATGGTGATAACATTACTTCTAAAAGCAATTCTATCACTACAAGTAATGCAGTCACATCCAATAACACACAAAATGAAAGTAGCACGATTCAGAATGCTAATTCAAAACTTAAAAGAATGTTTGCCACAGAATTGCAGGAGAGAAGGTAGCGAGGGTTGTGTTACTACTACGATAACAAATACAAGGTGGGACATAAATGTAAATCAGCATATCTAATGATGGTTGGAAAAGAGGAATTGGATGAGTTATTTTCTTATTTTGTAAAGATAGCAGAAGAACCGACAAAGAACCACTAGAACTGGAGGTAGCAGAAGTCAGTCTAAATGCATTTTCAAGATCTTATAAACCAAGCACGATGAAGTTGAATGGAATGTGTAACTCATCTACAGGTAAGGTGATTATAGACAATGGAAGCACTAACAACTTTGTCAAGGCCTTAGTAGCAGCAGCCGTCAACCTACCAGGGGAAACAATCAAAGAATTCCAAGTGTTGGTGGGCAGTAGGCAAAACTTGCGATGTAATCGAGTAAGCAGACAAACAAGTTTAACCATCCAGGGAAACGAGTTTATAGTCGACCTGTACTAGCTAAACATGCAAGAAGCTAACATTGTACTGGGAATTTAGTGGTTAAAGACGTTAGGACAAGTAGTTACGGACTATCGTAAGCTCACCATAGAGTTTCAGTGGAAAAATTAAACAGTAATACTACAGGGTGAAGGCATACTGGAAGAGAAACCTCTCAAGAGCCGCGAATTACACTACCTCATTAGCAACTGTGAAGCAGCAACATTGTTTCAGATGAGTAAGATCGAATAGTCGATCATAGACCAGTCGTCTAGTGTCTACAAAGAAATAGAGCTACTGTTGCAATGATATACAACTGTTTTTGAGGAACTGCGAGGGTTGCCACTTATTCAAGAAACTAGCCACGCCATTGAATTGATCACAGCTTCCGAACCGGTCAACATAAGGCTGTACTGATACCCATATTTTCAGAAAGGTGAGATGGAGCCCTTGGTGACCGAAGTGTTGTAAGTTGGCATCATTAGAGACAGTTATAGTGTCACCGATACTCTTGGCTAAGAAAAAGGATGGAACATGGCATTTCTGCATCAATTACAGAAGCTTAAACCAAATGATAATCAAAGACAAATTCCCAATTCCTACTATCGATGAGATTCTAGACAAGTTACAGGACTCCACGATTTTTTCAAAGTTGGATTTGTGAGCTAGGTACCACCAAGTGTGATGTCCCACATCGGTTGGAGAGGAGAACGAAGCATGCCTTATAAGGATGTGGATACCTCTCCCTTGTAGACGCATTTTCCTAGGGACAATATCCCTGAGAAGAACAAAACTGTAAGGGGCAGTATCCCAAAGCAAACAATATCTGTAAGTGGGTAGTTGGACTATTACATTGGTATCAGATCCGGAGCCCAGATCGGTGTGCTAGCAAGGACGCTGGGCTCCCTAAGGGGGGTGAATTGTAATGTCTCACATCGATTGGAGAGGAAAACGAAGCATGCCTTATAAAGGTGTGGATACCTCTCCCTTATAGACGCATTTTCCTGGGGGCAGTATCCCTAAGAAAAACAAAACCGTGAGAGGCAGTATCCCAAAGCGAATAATATCTGTAAGTGGGTAGTTGGACTGTTACAAGGTGCAAATAAAGAACAAGATGCCTAAAATTTTATGTTTAGGACACATCTCAACCACTACGAGTTTCTCGTTATGCCATTTGGACTTACAAACGCGCCCTCCACGTTCCAATTGCTCATGAACAAGGTATTTCTACCATATATAAGGAAATTTGTCACTATTTTCTTTGACAATATTCTGGTATATAGCACATCATTACACTAGCATGTCAAACACCTAGAGATGGTATTGAATCAATTACATATGCATCAAATTTATGCAATGAAATCAAAATGCATCTTTGGGCAACACAGTGTGGAATATATGGGTTTTGTGATAAGAAAAGAAGGGCTATGTGCTGATCCAGCTAAGATTCAAGTGATGATCGAGTGGCAGCATCCGTAAAACATTAAGCAGCTTTGAGGATTTCTAGGGCTCACCAAATATTACAAAAAATTTGTCAAGGGATAGCGCAAATAGCTCAACCACTAACGAAGTTACTTAAGAAGAATGCTTTTAACTGGGGAATTGACGTATAGTGAGCCTTTAAGGAATTAAAGAGGGAAATGACCAGTACTTCAGTTCTGGCATTACCAAATTTCAAAAGGGAGTTTGTAGTGGAAATAGATGCTTCTTCAGTGGCAATAGGAGTAGTGTTAAGTCAGGAAGGGCATCCAGTTGCATTCTTCATTAAAAAACTCACTAAGAAGCTTGCATCAATGTACATACGCGAACTTTATGCGATCACCCAGGCAGTTCTGAAATGGTGACACTATTTGTTGGGAAGGAAATTTCGCATCAAGACAGATCATAGGAGTTTACAAAAGCTGTTACGTTAAACGATACAAACACCTAAAAAACAATACTATTTAACGGAGCTCTTGGGGTTCGATTATATTATGGAATATAAAACAGGAAAAACTAACAAAGCTATAGGTGCGCTTTCGGCAAGCATAGTGTGTTCTTCATTGATAGATGAATTGAAAACACTAAAAGGGTCCAATGACAAATTCAAACAACTACATAAGCAATGGGAATTGGGTAAGTTACTAGCTAAGTACTCGAAGAAGGATGGCTTGTTATTTTACAAGCACTGCTTGTATCTTCTGAGTGCTAATAGGATGCGACCTTTTGATGAATAGCACAACACACCTATTACAGGCATACCGGGTAATTAAAGACGTATAAGCGACTCGCAAAATTGTTTTATTGGCCAGGAATGCAAAAGAATGTACAAGAGTGGGTATCACAATGTGAAGTATGCCAAAAAATGAAATATGAAACCTGTGCATCGTCTGGCCTGCTACAACCCATTCCCACACTAACCAAACTGTGGGAAGAAGTGACGATAGATTTCATTATAGCTCTATCGAAATCAAAAGGAAACACAATGATCATGGTGGTGGATTGGCTCACCAAGAATGCGCATTTCAGTGCGTTGAACCCAGGATTTACTGCTAGTTATGTAGCAACCAGGTTTATTGACACAGTGGTAAAATTGCATGGCTTTCCAAAGACCATAATTTTCGATCGAGACCCAATCTTTCTCAATAAATTTTGGTGACATCTTCTGGAGTTCAGTGGCACGACACTGCGATACAGTATAACGTACCATCCTTACTCAAATGGGCAAAGCGAGGTCGTGAACCGATGTCTACAACAATACTTACCAGCGTTTGTCGCTAATTCCCGACACTGTTGGGCATAATTACACTATAACTCAAGTTTCCATTCAGCCACAAGAAGGTCTCCGAACCAAACAATGTATAGGTTGAATCTTCGTCCACTACCTGGTTACATTCCAAGAAGTTCACAGGTTGAGACTGTAAATGCAAAACTAAGACAGCAACAAGATATGTGGAGTTCATTGTGCGACCACCTCGCTCGGGCACAATCACGTATGAAAAATATGCGGATCGTAACAAGAAGGAGAAAGTTTATTCCGTGGGTGAGTAGGTGTTGATTAAATCTCAACCCTATCGACAGAAGACATTACACCCATGGCTTAACTACAAGTTGGCACAAAAGTACTGCGGACCCTACTGCATAATTGAACAAGTAGGTGAAGTCGCCTACAAACTACTACTGCCCGAGCAAACCCAAGTTCATCCGATGTTTCACGTGTCGGTACTTAAGAAATTTAAAGGAGACACTCCTAATTCTACACTGGTTACACCATTGGTGACACACGAAATAACAACAAAACCAGTAGCCATTACATATCAACAAATGAGACAGGTAGATGGGCAACTCAGAAAATTTGTTTTGGTTGAATGGCAGGATCACCGGGAGAACACAACATGGGAAGACTGGGAAACGCTAAGGGAGATTTTTTCTAACATCGACCTTGAGGACAAGGTCATTTTCAAAGGCCGTGGTATTGATACAAACCATGCTAGTAGCAACAGAGACATAGAAGTTGAAGCAGACAGTAAAGGAGAAGAAGAAGTAGAGGAAGAAATGGGCCGAGGCAAACGGAACAAGCAAAGACTAAATTGGGCTAGGAACAGTTCAGGAAGAGGAAGCACACGAGGGAACGTAGCGAAGCAGCATCACATGTGATATTGCAATGTGAATAGCATAAATGGCGTGAGCAAGGGTGGCCAATGAGGTGTCCCAATTCTAGAAGGGCCGTATGAGTTTGTTACGACCATCCACTGCGTAGAAATAAGGGATGGAGGGAGGAAGAATGGCATGAATATTGTGGAGTGATTGAATGGAGTTAACTTCCACTCGAAGGGAAGATTTTTCTTTTTTTTCTCTTACTTGATTTCCTTCTTTTCAGTTGCGTGAGTGGTATTACGAACACTGCCATTGAATTAAAGTGCATTATTCAGTAAGTTCTTCCTTCGAAAATCACAAGCGTTGTCACAATGCTATCAGTAGCCTTAACAGTTACATAAGGGTGTCATTGATCCCTTCTTAGATAAGCGATACTTTTCTTCCAGGTTCTTGGACCAGTCCTACTGATTTCCATCATCAATTTATTTTACTTTTTGAAGTGCAATTTATAGTTAGTTTCCATGGAGAAAAACTTAAAAAAAATGTGTAGTGCAGGAAGAATAGGAGGAGTGATGAGTCAGATAGTGTGGGCTTGGGTTGAAGGCCCATTTTTTACTTTGGGCATGGGTAATGGAGAGAGGAATTTTGTTAATAATATTTTATAATGATATTGATTTATATAAAATAGAAGTTTGTTGAAAAAGTACTTGAGCAAAAAGGATCAGATTTTTGTGTTGTTTTGATTTTATAGTCAATCCCGACCGGAATGCCGAAAGCTTTGTCAAAAGAGGAGAATTGAACCGAGGGGCAGGACAAACTTATGATCAGCGACCACATCTCCACACAAGAACCGACTTATATTTATATATTAAAATTGTAATATATATATATATATATATCACGCATCCCAATTCATGTATTTAATGATAAAGATATACTCTAAATCCAAATCCAAGTAATGGTAAGGGGCTCCAGATTCAACGTGGATGATACTTGACTCCACCCCAAATGTTTTGGGAAAACCTTCCCTATCGGATCAACATTCACTATTTTCGGAAACTCAAATCTCTCCCACAATTTTCAAAATTCCTTTTTCTCCATCTACCCCTTCACAATCCCAACAGCCAAACAGATTTGATTACCCACAGATTAATGTATTTAAAATTTAGAATTTATAGGAACACTGAATATATAGTGTGTGTGTGTATACATATATTTCAATTTGCATGAACTAAATTGTTTAAAAATTAAAGATGAAATTATACAATATATTAATTTGATAGGGATTGTGAATTTTGCAAAATCAAATTGTTAATATTTTTTATATATATCCAACGTAAATTGTAGATATATATTATTTAAATGAGCTAATTAGCATCTGCCTAAATGATTCTCTAATTTTTGGATAAAATTTTAGTATTAAGATAGTATTAAATTTTTAATACTCGCTTTATATATTTAGTCTTTAATTTATTTAAAATAAATTCTTATTAATATAATCCTCATACTAATAAAAACTTACATTAAATGTATTAAAGACAAAATATATGAGAGAGTGAAATTGAGGGATCGAGCAACAAGCTTTAGTAATTTAAGCCGCGCGTCTAGCATAACAAAACTATCCTTCTTATGGTAAAATAAGGCCCCACCCAAACATGCATGCATGGGGGATTAGATATATGCACACACTACACACAGACCTCGGTAATTATGTGCAATTTTGAATCAAATTGTTGCTTTCTCCTCGATTAACACAATTAATCCAAATTGCATGGAAGGATTGAAACTCGTAACTTCTCGGACTCTTGCACTCTAAGTTCCATTCTATGAATTTGAATTTTGAAGTGGTGATCTCGCTTCAATATTAATTGATAACATCTGTACTCCATTAACCAAAAGTAGCTAAGTTTTAGATGGTGCCAAAAAGTTTAGGTTTAGGCATTCTTGTCATTTTTAATTGTCAAGAAGTTGAGATTACAATGACAACTTCCCAATTCGACACTAAATTATGGGGACCATTGACCTATGCATTGATTATAACATCGACTATATATATATTCCTGGCATGGGGAGATTATGCACACCATACCTCTTAATTTTTATTTAAGACGAAATTCATTAATGGAATATTAATTATATGTAGCTAATTAAATAAGACCTTTCTCAAAAAACAATAGGGAAAAATAAATAAATTGAATAATTGATTACTTCTAAACGGAATAATCCAAGCTAGAGAGTGAGCTAGGTTCTCGATCCAATAACTTCCAACATAACAGATTATGTGTGTCTTACTCAAACATTCAGATAACAAAGCTTCAGAAGTACATAAACAATTTGCATTTTGCCGAAATTATAAGACGAGCATTGCTAAATCCGGTGAAGTGAATCCTACAGTATCTTAAAGGGCGCATAATATACCATTTTTTTGTTGGTAAATTAATCAAACATTCAATTTATTTTTTTATTATTTTAATACCACAGATAAGCCTTCCAACAAAACAAAATATCACTTTGAGACAGGGTGTGGAATTTATATATATATACTCTCTTGTCCTGACAAAGTGCCCCCTTCTTGGAAGCTAGAATTAGTCTAATGAAAATGTAATCAATATATAATTAATCCATGTTGCAGCAAAAATAAATGTTGCTAATATTAGACGATATATAGTTGACCAAAAGGTTTCATATATATTAATTAAAGTCAGCTAACTAAAAGATTAAATTGATGATGCGGTTGCTTATCCATGGATATATCTAGTCAAAGGTAAATTGATGCTATCAATTCATAGTTGGATACATTGAACTTGATCTTAAGGGTACCATGTCTAAATCATAACCGTAGAAGACAGTTAGACTACATAACCAAGAACCAAAAGAATCTATACATATTTACATGTAACTCATTTGGATCGATGGGAAAGTTTTGCAGGCTATTAAAAAATGAGCTTTTCCTTGCCTTGTTCATTCAATTTAAACATGGGAGATCAAAAAGTGAAAAAGATCTTAATTAATCCGCATACATGACTAAATTGTTGAGCTAAATGGAGGATATTGGGGACAAAATCTTTTACCAAAGAAACAGATGGATCTTATCGTTTATAAACTCGATCCATAATAATGATCCATAAGATTGGGTAACCTAATTTATCTTGAATGAATATATTATAGAAGAGAACCCCAACTGCTAAATAAAGGGAATATATAGAAAACAAAGGGGGAGGTACAGTCCTGGCAACCTCATTTTAAAATGAATAGAAGGCATTAATTAACAACCAATTAATTAATACATATAGTACTAGCTAAATCAGCAGCCCCACCAAAATGAGCAAAATAACAAATTTATGTTGACTCAGGAATTAGGACGTATGATAGGAGCAATATTTTATTTTTATTTTTTAGTATAATATTAATTCGGTTCAATACATTAACAGGCCTTTATCGTTTTACATTAACTATCTGCTAATTAATTAGTTCTTAATTTCATGCACTAGAATATGTTAAATTCTGCAATCTTCTCTTAGATTGGATTATTAATTATCCATGAAAGAAATGACATGCAATTTCCATTATAATCATGGAAATTATTGTAGGAACAGTGTACCTAGGGTTTTCTTAACTTAACGTTTCTGTCAATTTCATATCAGAGCCGACTTGGCCAATGAAGAAGTTGGTGAAGTCCTTACTTGGAAACACCTTATAAAGGACAATATCTTTTAAGTATATAATTAAATTACTTCTTGGATGTGTGCGTCGGATACCTAATCCATTTTACCAATAACTTCTCCTCGATCCCCTTTATCTAAAAACATTTAAAATTTGGTTTTTTCAAGAGAAAATGAGAAAGGGATTGATGTGTGGTTTCAAGATAAAATAACAAACTTCGTATATAAATTACATTTAAATATATCGTTATTATTTAAACGGAAAATTAACTTCCTCGACAATGATATTCTTAATTAATTATGCATATTATTTTTCATTGTAAGACACGTTTCCCATTTCATCAGGTTAAAATTGGATGTAATAAAGTACGTTAATTAAATTCAATACTAGTGAGGTTCGTGTAATTTTGTATGAAGTCTACCTTTCTTGTAATTCTTTTTGTACAAATTATATAAGGCATGCCTTACAAACAATTGGCATATATATAATACATATAAGTTCGTAACTGTCACATCTAATGACTTGTTATACGAAATGATTGTTGAGGAAAATATATTATAGGTTAGATTATTTTCAAGTCTTTATAATTTCATTTAAACATTTAATTTAACTCTATATATTTTAAAATGTTGACATTGAGTCTTTATAATAATTTAACAATAATTTTACTTTCATTTTTATGCTTAAACCTTCGTTAATATTATTTTAAATATTGTTGAAGTCGCCAATTATATATTAATACTTTAAATATATATATAATTCAAGTAAATTTACTCCAATTATTTAATATAAGTTGCATTTCATACTTATATATTTAATTATTTTAACTTCATTATTTGACGGTACAGTTTAGTCCCAATTTATTTTTCATTTTTTGTCCCAAAAAAATATCGTTCCTCTATTCTTTCATAGCGATATTAATCATCAATGTCAGTGGACCGTGGAATATTCTTCAGTCTTCAGTCTTCAGTCTTGTCTATGGACTTTGGGCGTTTTTGTAAATTATATTCTTCCAAGAAGACGAAGAATCCTTAAATGGAATTATAGTGATAGAACAGTGAAGATTGCAAAGGAGGAAGAGGATAATGTTGTAAGTTTATATATATATATATAGCAACAAAATTTATCAGCTTGACAATTAAGCGATCGATCTCATCTGTTGAAGAAGACTTTAATTTGTTATATCATTTAGTTTGACTAGTGGCGATAACATTATTTGTTGTATCTGTTCGTGAGTCAATCTTTTTCTCGAAATCTAGGATAAAGTCATAGATATACACCGAATGCTGCATCAGAAGTGGCAGAAAACTAGAAAGAAAGAGAAACGATGAAATGGTAGAGAAAATATAGACAGATAAAAGAAAAAAGAAGCAAACAAAAATTATTTAGCAACCATTTCTGAATGTACATGAAAGGCAGTTTGATCTCACGTCACCGTAGACAAGTCATACGTGAAAGTGAATAGTTTTATACATATACCATAAGCTTGAATATTAATTGGAATAAGTGAACTACGTATGAATATGAGATGATGTCCTAATTGGAATTCCCAATATTATTGTGCTCTTATTAATCGTTTGCTAAGCAATGAGTAATGACTTAATTACTAGTAACTGTATTATGGATATATATGTATATATCCAAGGACATAAAAAATCCAAATTTATGGAGTAAAGCATTAATGCCTCCCAGCAATTTTTACTACATTAAACTATTCTTTCCTTCATTGATAAATATTTATATTATTTTGGATTTTTTCAATTTTCATTATTAGAAGGGTGAAAAGAGATTTATACTATGATAGTATACCATTACTAATATGGTTTCATAAGTATGAATATAACTAATAAGGGGTTAAGTTATTTTTCTATTATACTCCAAAATGTTCATTTAAAAATAAGAAAGCTGAAATTTATTCTCATTGAATTAGCCATATATTGATTAACAGATAGCTAAACATGATCCATCTTGTTTTATGTATTCATTTCTGTTTAACGAGAAAAACTAAATAATTAACTAATTAAGCACGTCTTCTATAAATTCATGCCGCCCAATTAGGACCCCTTTTCAATGCACGTGATCCGCATGTGAAAGCATGGTTTTTACTCCTCTATTTTTTTATTGCTAGGCTTACATTAAAGCATAATCAGTAGGCTTATTAAAAGATATTTTGGAAATTAACGTTGAAGAGTCCTGCGAGCAACATATTCAACAACGTAGTTCAATTAACAGTACTATTTGGGGAAAATTTAAATTTAAAGCTCCAGAATTACAAGTGGTATATATTGACTTGTGTGGTGCAAGTTGAAAGAGAATTTAACACAAACAATTAATCTTGATTTTCCAAGAAGTTTAGCATAGTCAATGATATTTATTTCTTAATTAATTAACGTATACCATCTGCCTAAAGTTTATGGTATAACAATAATTGTTGTCAAATATCATTGTGTGTGTGTGTGTGTGTGTGTGTATATATATATATATATATAGTCCAATAATTAATCTATTTTGTTGCTTAAAACACCTTTAATTAAGGATATATTATTAAGCTATATATTCACGCCATTATAAACTTGGGTCTTGAAATTGTCTCCCGTGACTTGTGACCTTTGTGTACATATAAATTTATTATGTTTTTGCCGAGTCCATTTTATTTAAGTTTGGACAAATGCTAAATGAGCAGTATTTTCAATGATAAACAAAATAAATATATCTTATCTTCTAGTTTCATACGACTCTAAGTGTGTTATAACAGCTATTCTATTCCAATGAAAACAATTTATTGGACATCAGCTTGTAATAAAGTTTTTTTTTTTAAAATTAAGGAATATCACTGTCTACTGTAGTTACAATCTGCTCTCAAAGTTGAAATGGGGTTTGAAAGTAATTAATTATTAATTTCCGTATAAATGGTAATTAGTAATTAATTATATATAAACCTATAACATTATTGGCTTATTTATTTTAACGTGGCTTACAAAAATTTATTGGAAAATAGCGGATAAAGGTTATAAATTTTTTTTTGTTGCCTTAATTATTATTTTGATCCTCTAACTAATCCCCTATTTTTTTATTTTAGAATCATCATTTAGTTTTTCTTTTAATTAAGTATTGCAAAATAGTATTTAATAATGAATTTAATGAAAAAGGAATGAAAGGATGAAATTGAAAGAAAATAATAAGTGAATGGATTAAAATAAATGATTAAAAGAAGACTAATTAAGAAAAGAGAAGAGAAAAGTAAAAAGTAAAGAGAGTTTGAAAAGGAAGACAGAAAGGGCGTGTGAGTGAGGGATGAGCCAATCCAATATAGACAGAGGCGCCTGAGGGAATGAAGGCTATACGTGTAAGTTTGCATGAAAATGTAAATAGTAAAAGATTAAAAGAGGGGAGACTTTTTGGTCATTTCAGCCAATAAATTGAGAAGGCTTAAATTAATTAAACAAGGAAGAGAGAGACATGGGTTTTGGTTTTCCATTCCGATTTCCCCAGTCTGTCTTCATTCTTCAACTCTATAACTGCTTTTTCTAAATAAACAAAACACTTTCAGCTTTCTCTTCCTCTTCCCTGTTCTTTTCTAGAGAGAGAGAGAGAGACAAACAGACAAATACAGAGTTACGTTCAACAGCATATCCTCCACAGAGCCGCTTTATCTGACAAGAATCCTTGGTTCGCAGCCACAAAGTCATCTCCTCCTTCTCAGTCTCAGAGAAATGAGAGAGAAAGAGGGAAACTGTAAATGAAAAAACTAAAAAAAAAATAAAAAATAAAAGGTAAGGTTTTTAATTTCTTTTTTTGTTTTCTTGCATTCAATTCCATTCTTCTCTCTCTTATTACTCCCCAGCTATTCCATTATATATAAGTAACCGACTCTCTCTCTTTCTCTCTATGAAGGAGCTATATTTTAAATGGAACAAAAGGGAAGGCGGTTTCGCCATTGATGGGCTGTTCGAGAGCTAGCACTGGAAGACAAGAAGAAGCGAAAGAGACAAAGCTTTTAGGTTCGTCTCTCACGGCTTCAAGTATGAACCAAACAAGTATTCATCATCTGGAACCACTCCCAGTCCCACCACCTCTACATGGTCGTCATCATCAGCATCAGCAACATCAACAGCAACAGCAACAACACCACCAAATTTCTTTCGAAATGATGCAACCTTCTCCATCTTCCTTTATCCCCGGAAACTACCTGTGAGTTATACCACCAAGTAGCTGCTCATCACTTTCTGGTTTCCCGTTTCTGCACACCCAGTTTAAGTCCAACCAGTTCTGTTATTTTGTTTCTACTTTTTTTGATTATATAAATATATATATGTACGTATTTAATTTGTGTGAGCAGAAACAAGGATTCTGGAGCCTATGAGTTGGGTGAACTGGATCAAGACCTTTTTCTCTATCTTGATGGACAAGACCCCTCTACCTCTTGTGTTCAAGACCAAAAACGTGAGCTTTCTTTTCTCTGTCTCTGTCTCTGTCTCTCTCTCTCCCACGCATCAAAATTTCTTGTGGCAACCTACCTACAGCTTCCACTTCCAAAAAGAGGAATATTTTTGCTTTAGTTATTGTTTCTGTTTGAGCGATTGTTGATTCTCTGAGGTGGGTTGTTTGGGTCACAGTCACAGCAAAACCATGTTTCTGCCGATTCATATCGGCAACTTAGTACTTTGTTTGACCCTATCCTAAAACCAGTAAAACAGAAGAAAGAAAAAGGAAAACCGCCTCTTCTCTCTCTCTATTTATTTATATTTTATAATTTTATACGTTGTGTGGAGGGGCGAAGACCATGACATATAACAAATTAACCGGGAGTCATGATTTTCTTGCAAAACTCCACACGTACTGAAAAGGCGTACGAATAACGACAGGGCTGTGAGTATGGGTGGCTCTGCCTTCACTTTTTCTCTTTGGATGGCACAGAGCTACAAGTTGTGCATGAAATTCACAGACTAGCTTTCTTTTGCCTCACACCTCTCTTGCCATTTTCTCTCATTTGGGTCCTCCCGCAATCATTATGTCCCTTGAAATATAGACCCTCTTTCAATTCTCTCTCTCTCTATCTCTTCTGCGATTGGAGGTGTGGCTAGCTATACCCTTAACCTTACATCGATCCATAACTGATGTTGCTGAATTTTGTGCATGTTTGCTTCTCAGCAGAGAACTTATCATCATCAGGAATGAGGCCTCCCACTCTCAACATTTTCCCATCTCAGCCTATGCACGTAGACCCACCCTCCACCACCACCAAGGTATATATATAGATATATATATATTATATCATATTAAATTATTAATGATCACTCTCTCATTTATATATATTAAATAAATATTCTTCATATTCGTTGCTCGCTCCTGCTGATCAGTTTAATTATAGTAAGTGAGATTTGATCGGGTTTGTTTGGTTACAACTTACAATAGGCTAGAATGGAATCACTTCCTCCGCAAATAACCAGTGGTTCCAAGAGACCATCAGAGCCGTCAATGGAGTTGGCCAACTCACGAAATGAAGCAGCCTCCGCACCTGAACCACCCAAAACGTCAGTCAAGGTACACCATGTATATATATTTGTATATGATATGATTAATATATATAATAGGAATTTGGTGTATATATATATGTGCATCTTTGAAACCTAATATGCACGTGGTATATATAGCAGCGAGAGAACAATCGCAAGGGTCCCACTTCAAGTTCGGAACACGAAGCACCCAAAACTCCAGATCCTAAGGTTGCTATCTCTATAATTAATTTCTTTCTCCTTCTTTTTCTAGTTGTAGGCTTGCAGCTTCCCTTCTTATTTCTTTTCTTTTAGAAAAATACATATATATAACATGTCACGCATGCACAGACTCTTAGAAGACTTGCTCAGAATAGAGAGGCAGCTAGGAAAAGCAGGCTAAGGAAAAAGGTAGATAATTTTAATTATGTCAATTGTGTGGGTTCACTGTTGACACAATTTAGGAAAGACTTTCAGAGACCTCTTATTTATGAGCTCTGTATATATATCTCCCTTTTTTTTCTTCTCTCAGGCATATGTTCAGCAGCTAGAGTCAAGTAGGATTAGGCTTAATCAGCTGGAGCAAGAGCTACATCGTGCAAAAGCACAAGTAAGAAATATAAATATATATATATTTATATTGGGCATGCTCTAAATGGATACATTGATAAAGTTGCTACTGCTAGTTCAAACATTTTAAGCCCTTACAACTAACAAGCAATGCGTGCGTGTTCTATTATAGGGCGTATTCTTCGGTGGAAGTGCAGCTTTGGGAGGAGATCAAGGCCTTCCTATGGTTATGACCAACATTAGCTCAGGTCACCCTAATATATAGCAGAAAATGATTAACCTCTATAAGTGCATAAGCATATATAATCTTTTTTCCAACATGAATTTCATGTATCGTACATAAATTTCAGATGCTGCAATGTTTGACGTAGAATATGCGAGATGGTTAGAGGAGCACCATCGAATAGTGGGGGAGTTAAGAGCTGCAGTTCAAGAGCACCTCCCTGAGAACGAGCTTCGGCTATTTGTTGACAATTGCTTGGCACATTATGACCAGGTGGTGAACCTCAAGAGCATTGTGGCCAAAACAGACGTATTCCACATTGTATCTGGCATGTGGAAGACCCCAGCTGAACGTTGCTTCATGTGGATCGGTGGGTTCAGGCCATCTGAACTCATTAAGGTACTATTCTAATTAATCCCCAACCTCAAAAATATGCCATCTTTATAGTTTATCCCACCTGCTCATCAATATTATGCGACAACATGACAAAAACAACCTATTTTTTAATTTCAAATATGGGTTTTCTGTGAATTTCAAAATTAAGGGAAGTTAGTTAGGTGTTTAACTATAAATTAATCTTTCAATAAAAATATATGATTTTTTTGTAAGGAATTTAAAAAAAAAATCCAATCATATGATGTTAAACTGTTCAGACACGTGCTTGCTAATTATGTTTTTGTTAGAAAGTTTAATAACAAAAGACAAAATTATTATACCTAAGTTTTCGTAGAGAAGTTGAGGAGTAATCTACAAGGTATGGATATGTATGATGTTGATATAAATGTATGGACTGAGTTTTGTCGGTGGGGTATACCTAAGAAAATCCGAGGGTAATGAAATGATTGTCATCAACGAATGATGAAAGGCATCAAGAAGGGTTTCCGTTAATGGGTAGAGTTAGGCTTCATTCCCATAAAGCCATAGCTTTCACTGCAATATTTGGTTGGAAACACAGGTTGAGAAAGCAAAGAGAAAAGAGAGTGGCACGGGTCTCTATCTCTCATTACTGTCTTCTTTAATTTCCTTGTTATTGATGAGAGACAAGCTCTCGTTTCCACACCTATCTTATTTTGTATTCTAGTTAATCAATAAACAAGGTAGGCACATGATCAACTATATAAACGAACCTAATTTCTAATTCATTATATACATGATTCTTTATTTATTTATTTTGAGGAAGTTATATGCATATTAATTGTTTTGGATTAAAATATGGATTATTTTTATGTGTGGTAATAGATTATTGTGAGTCAGATTGAGCCCATAACGGAGCAACAAATACTGGGTATATGTGGGTTACAACAATCTACGCAGGAGGCAGAAGATTCTCTCTCCCAAGGACTCGAAGCTCTCACTCAATCTCTCTCAGACACTATAACATCTGACTCTCTCAGTTGTCCACCTAACATGGCTAACTATATGGGACAGATGGCCATGGCCATAAATAAGCTCTCGACTCTCGAAGGTTTCGTGAGACAGGTATGTTACATGATTTCACTTTGACTAGCAATTTTAGTACTGATATTGATCATGAATGCATGCATGCTGAATTTGGTGGTGGAGGTGTTTTTTAGCCGTCTGATCTGGTTTAGTAATTTTGTTCTTGTGGTCCCTTAAGAGTTAATTACCTATCTCGTACGTGTGGGGTAAGGTAGGAACAAGAATCTGTTCCTCTTAGGGAAGGGAGACCTACCCCAATCCCCATGGACAACTGCTTCCATGCATGTCACACTCCTAACCTATGAGGTGTTACCTAACATGGAAGCTACTAATATTTGCCTCCCGCTAATTAATGTTGGGGGCATAAATATTAATTTCTCTAAAAGGACTCTGGTTCGTTTTGGGTTAGTTTCTTAGAGGTAGAGGTTCACACCACGCATACGCCTTAATTGTGGTCATGAAAAGCTACCCCATGAGTTCCAATGTAAAATATTCAATGAGTTGTGTAGCTTACTTAGACTTAGAAATAGTAGGAAACTTTCAATCTTTGTTAGGGTCAACACTTAGGATTGCTTATAAAACTGAGCTGATTCTATTGGGGGAAAAAAATCCAACTTTGCCAGTAGTTGTACGCAACCAGAAAAAGAAAAGTCATTGAAAAGGTGCAATTAATGCCACAATAATTAAGAACGTACGTATACCTCAAGGTCAGCCTTTAATTAATCCCAAATTACAAGGTTATTTGAAAAAATTAAGTACATATTAAGTCATTTTATTTATATATTAACAATTATTTTTTATAATATGAGAGTCTATTAATATAAAATAAAAATAATTAATTAAATATTATTAGTTAATACATAAATATAATAATAAAATATATATAACTAAAAATATCTCGATTACTTGTAATAGTGATGAACAGGTGTGTGAAATCATGTACACGTGACGCTAGGGCAGGTCAGTGGTCCCTCACTAATATATATAACTCTCATCCAAAGAAATCTCTTGAGCCCCATATGTGATGATGTCATGGTCGTAACCGTTTCACTCCGAGACACCACATAGTCCCTTCACCATAATTCTCTTTTTGACCATGTCTCCAACCACGCAAATTACTTATTCCTTCCTGATTTCAAATTTGAACGTGCTAATTCTTCATCATTAATGATAGATGACCATTTTAATTAATAAGTGTGAACACAATTTTTAATTAAGTTATCCTATTAAATATCATAATAAGTATGGCTTATAAGTAAAACACATCTTGAACAAGTGAAAGAAAAAGAAACGAAAAATAAGTTTA
Source organism: Senna siamea (assembly GCA_031216115.1). Classification (NCBI taxonomy): domain Eukaryota; kingdom Viridiplantae; phylum Streptophyta; class Magnoliopsida; order Fabales; family Fabaceae; genus Senna; species Senna siamea. The sequence goes on along the minus strand of CM062366.1, from coordinate 24,779,892 downwards.
AGTGCAGGAGTGAAAAAGCTAAAATTCTTCGTAAAGCTTATTGTAATTAAGTTGGTTCACCAACTTTGGTCCATTTCAATGGGTTAATCACTTATTTCACAAGCCACCGAAGAATAAAGTTTCATACATGTTCTAAGAAACCATCAAATCAATAGGAACACAGAGAGTGGAGGAATTATTAGGTAGAGAAGATTAATCATAATGATTATGAGTTTTAACAAAAGTAAGCTTGTCATTTAGTCATAGTTTGACCAATTTGAAGTATTTATATTACAATTGAAAAAGTGAACTTGAAGTTTATGGTGTGAATAGATTATCTGGTTTAACCAGAATTATTTTATTCGTTGTTGCCCTTTGGATTCAGAAAAGCTAAGGTTGAAAATATTGTCATGGCGTTGAATAAAATTAAAAAGCGTTTATACTTAAACAATAAAATCCTTCACCGATAAAATAATCGTAATTAAAATTGTCTACGGAAACATTATAATCAACAAGTCAGTGGACAGAGAGGTTGCAAGTCCTATTCTTGTATCAAAAAGTTGGACTTGGAAGAAAGTACTGTTTAAATTGATTACTTTAATTTCCCTCCAACCCATTCAAATTGGTCTGTTCTTTTGCTTCTAAAGTGGGGCATGTAATGTTGTATTTGTGTGTGATTATAATAATGCAAAATTCTACTGTAGCTCGACATGCATGAGGTTGATGTTCAATTCTATAACATTCTCATCACAAACATTAATAATTTTTTCTTTTAAATGAAAACTTACAGGCAGATCATCTTCGGCACCAGACAATTCACCGTCTGCATCAGATGCTGACGACGCGTCAAGCAGCGAGGAGTATGGTGTCCATGGCGGAGTACTTCCATCGTCTGCGAGCACTGAGTTCTCTGTGGATGGGACGCCCCCGTCAAGAATAACCGCTGCTTCTGAAAGTCCCACAGCCACAGTATCAACTATATCCCCCACCTATATCCCCATAGTTTCTCAATTATTTTCTCTTTTTATAATTAAATTGAATGTTCTTCTTCTCTCTCTGGCTTTGCTACCACCCCTCCTACCTTCTTCCCCACTGCCTGTGTATATAATTAATATAGAATTTAATTTTAACTCTATCACTGACCCCCGAAATTTGAAAGGACGCGAGGGAGGCAGCGCAAATGGAAATGAATTAGTTCATTTCACAAAGAAATTTGAAATTAAAATAAAAAAACCCTAGTAAACAGAAGAAGACGATTTGGTTTGGGTTTGCATGCGTTGGAGTTATATTAGTGAATCGGTGAATCCTGATCCCTAGAGTAAAAGACAAAGTGTTTAGCATCAGCGGAAAGAATCAAAAGTCAATCCAATAGCGTCCACCTTTGATCTTACCTTTAGTGGTTGCATGCTTAGGCTTGGGCTATGCCTATGCCTATGCCTGTGGGTTTTGGGCTCACTCTCATTATATTATTCATTCACTATTAATATATTATCACTTTATTAGCCCCCACTTTATTTCTTTTACTCTTTTTTTTTTTTCCCCTGTGAGTGGATTTGGTGGTCGGGTTTCTCTTCAAACTGTCAATTATCAAAGAGACATATTAATATTAAATATACTCTTATACGAAGTATAAGTTGGTGTTTTCGAAATCCATAATTTACATCTACATTACAGGTTCAGACAAATGTGATGTGCATCCATAATTATAATATTAATGGTGACAAATTTTTAAAAAATTCTTTTGCCAAGGAAGATGCAAGCGCCACATATGTTCTTTGTCTATTAAGTTTAAATCACCCTGTATATAATGTTATGGATTCAGTTCTTACAATTATCTTCACAAAAAAAAAAAAAAAAAGAGCTTAAGCTGAAAATGGACACCAAAAACGACATTGTTAATAGCATATATCGTTCAGTCACAGTGATAGATCAAGTCCATCTGGAGAAGTTCGTATCTTAAGCCCAACATCTATTTCACATAAAAAAAAAAAAACCAATAAAGACGGAAAATTCGACGGGCCACAACCCACAAAAAGTAAGAGACGTATATTTGATATTTGGAAAACGGAAAGGCGCTTAACACCTGGTTTAACGAAATGCGGCACAGAAAAAAAGAATCTCGTATCAAGAAAACATCTCGAGTGCCAATAATCCAATATACAGCACAAGATTTAAAATTTTGATTAACAAGAAACCCATTCTATGTAAATGTAATTGCGTACCCATAAAAGGAAACCCATTATAAGACTCGATACCGTTTCTTTTCTTCATTTGTTGAGCCTGGGTCCTTGCATGCATGATATCAGTACGAGACCACAATCTCATGCCTGGGAACCTGGGATGCTGCAGCCAGAAGATATATAGTGGGTTTAAAAACAAAATATCATTATACTTGAATTTCAATTCAACAAGTATTAGCTAGCTGTAATTTCATAGAAAGCGGTATAATGTTGGCTTTAATTGCATCATTAAGACAAATTAAGTACTGAACAATGAGGAAGATTTCTCCCTTTTACTCTTGTATTCAGACAAAGACCTGAGCTTTCTCCCTCTCTCTCTCTCCCACTCATGAAAATTTGTTGTTGCAACTTGCAACTACCTACTGCTTCACTTCCAAAAAGAGGAAAATTTTGCTCTTGCTTTTTGTTTCTGTATGGGCGATTGATTGTTGATCCTCTGAGGGGCCTGGGTTGTTTGGGTCACAGCAAAAGCATGCTCTGCAGATTCGTATAGGTTCCTCAGTACTTTCTTTGTCCCTATCCTATAACCAGATTTGTTTTTTCAATTTTATCTCTTGATTGCAATTTGCTGGTGTACGTGAGAATGAGACCGTGAGTTCCTCACAAATCACAATGACTTTTGGTCTTTGTTGGCCGTCGTTACTCGACAACCACATTTCTTTTAACATTGCCCCCCTTTAAGTTCTAACAAGGCCTCGGATTTTGATAGCACTCTGTTTTAGTTTATACACATGTCTTGTTTATCTCTTGCTTTATACGGGAAGTTTTTTGAGCTTTAGAACTTATTGGCATATCATATCAATGCCATTTTTCTCTTTTTATAAATACAAGCCATCCATAATATAACAAAATTATACTCTTTATATTATAAAACCAATGTATGTACTTTGATTTTATTTGAGGACGATTATGTATGTACACAACACCAACAAACATGAACTCAGTGTTTGACTGTTTTTGCCATTTGATTAGATGCCCTACATTAGAAAGTATTTATTGGAATTTCTTCTATTGATTAGCACCCTTTCCCCCTCTCTCTAACATTTCAATTAAATTTGAGTGGTTGTCATGTATATCTCCTCCATCAACGGCTTCAACATCCATTTCCGTGTGGTATGCCTACTTTTAAGTTTTAATGTATCCATCCAATCATAGAGAACAAAAAGAACTTGAGATACCATTGCTCATAGATGAATACGCAGAACCTGTGCCTTTACATCCCCAGCAACGTAACAAAACAAAAACATGGCAACCATGTTCCATCTGTGTTCCCTTCTCGTAGTATTTGTCTCTCCCGCCCTTTTTGAGATTTGCAACCCAAAAGACAAGAAGGTTCTCCTCCAGATCAAGAAAGACCTCAGCAACCCTTACCACCTCGCCTCATGGGCAAATTCGAGTAGATGCAATAAGACTTCCTACTTAAACAAGTCATTTGAAAAGGCCAAGTTTAGATATTTTTTCTCCACAAATTTTCCCCACTATGAAATATGAAACTTTAATATATTAATTAAAAGGAAATATCTATATACAAGACAGCCTCTATTTAAATTTATATATTTTAGTCTTACAAATAAGAAACCAATATTCATGACGAACATGAACATACATATATCTGCCCGTTGCCACTTTAACTTTATAAAACAAAACATTATTATATATATTTGAATTTGACTTCAATTAGTATATTAGCTAACTGTAATTTGATACAAAGCGCGGTAATGTGACTTTTTTCTATTTTTTCATTGTGAGCTTATGAGTACGTAGAATTCAAATCAACCCAATTTCCTACTTGAATGTGTTGGAGTTGACGGATTGAATTCTTTTTTAAAATAAATAAATATATATTTGTAATTAATTTTAAAAAATAATTATAAATCATAAAAATAAGAAACAAGTGATTATTTCTTACCTATAGATACTAAGATAAATAAATATCAAAATTATATCATTTTTTTTATCAGCAAGTAGTAAAATATATTAATGTAAAAACATGTCAAGGTAATGTCTAATTTACATATACTATTTTGAATGATATAATACTTTCAATTTATTTTATCATTTCTCCATATTAGATTAAAAAGTAATTGAATGAGATTAAGTGGTAAATGAAAAAATTAAAAAAGTATTAAAAATACATTACATTAATGCTTAACAAATATTTTTTTTCAAAAAAAATGAATGCTTCAAATTGAAACAAGTCGATTTTTTTTCAACCCATAACCCAAATCATTAGTAGGAGGTTGAAAAAAAATGAACCTAAATTAACTTATCAACTCAATCTAAACCAACCAAATTGTGTGGATTAGTTTGGATTTGACAAATTGATGAGTTAACCCAATTCAATAAATATTTCCACTGAAAATAAAAGATTCATATATCACACTAAATAGATTATGATCTAATTTTGTTTTCAATTTTATCTTTCTCTTATTTAAAAAATCCAAATCCCTAATTTTGCTGTTGAATCCATGACTCATTGGAGTATTTGGAAGAAAAAAATTCTTTCATACAATGAATGTATAATATTATTCAATAATATTAAGTAACATTTTTTACTTTTATACTTAAAATTGATGTGATATTAGAAGATCAGAGGGGGGCCGTTTCTAGCTAGGCTTGTTTTAGTGCAGTTCTTGTGTTTATTTTGTCTTCTCTATGTAGTAAAAACACACTGGTTTCAAGTTTCAATAACCTTACAGGTCCAATAACCCATGTCCTTTTCTCAGTGGCCCAACCCACAGGTCCAATAATTGCAAGAGGAACACTAGTCTGGATGATCACGCCTCTGCTTTTCGGGTCCCACAAAACGACTCAGATTGTGGACGTTTCGAGGATGTGTTGGCGAATTTGCGTGATCATGGTGGACTCGAATGAACATGATCTACGGGTAGCTTCTGGGGGCGTTGAAGGCACTAGATTTTTTGCATTCCTTCAGTGTGATTAAACTAGCTATTGCCTTCTAACACCTGCATAACAGACTACGTGTGAAGGAGAAGGATGATGATGATTACGTAACGTAATGCCTATTCAGTATTAATCTTGCTCCTCAATTATTATTTTTGTCTAAACTTTGTATTAATTCATTTGACACATCACATTTTTAGACACATAAAAATTGAAAAAAAAAATCTTTCTAAATAAAAGAGATAATAAAGATAAGAATAGAGAGAGAGAGAGAGAAACATTACAAACAACATCAAGTGCATGAATTTATTTATTTTTTCTCTCTTCCACTTTACTTATAAAGTATTTTAGATGTTTTTTCCTATAAAAATTCAAATATAAGCATACTCAACTTTTTCAAAGGGGTGAATATTTTTATAGCAAGCAAACTCTGTATTCAATGTCCCCGTACATTTGATCCATTGCCCAGTGCAGAGTCATGCACTTGGTTGGGTGAGTTTGAGGCTCTGAGCATAACGCTTAAAGTCTTCTTTTCTGTTATGTTTATTTTTGTTGAGTCAAAAGTAATTTTTATCTTTTAACTTTATATTATTTTTATTTTTATGTTATTAAGTTTTAATTTTATTAATTAATATAATTTTTTCTCTTGTTCACTCCAATCTACCATACATTAATAATTCTAAATGATATATACAAATGTTATTTAACCAAATATATATATACATCAATAAAAAAAATTAAATAAATTTGGTCTTATCATTATAAAAATATTACTATAAGTAATAATATTTTTAAAGATTTATTCTTAAAACAGTGGTTAAAATTTTTTATTGGTTAATAAAACATTTAATAACGTAAAATTTGTAAAAATTAATAAGTTTAATATGTAAAAAAAATTTCAGTTCATTAAATAAAATGTTAAAGATAGTAATCAACAAAATGCTTTTTTGAAACGTTAAAGACAGTTATCGACAAAATCCTTTTCTGAATCATTGCTTCCTTACACAGAGGGGACGAGGCCAAAAATTTGACCATTGAACAGACATTGCTTATTGGTCATTGGTGGCGTGCGCGTTAACGGCAGCCAAATCTGGATGCCGCATTTATTTATTTATTGTTTCCCCTAAATTACGTTCTAAGAAGCCCTCGGATTTTGATTACCCCTGTTTAGTTTGTGGAGACACCTTTCTAATTTTGTCTCCTACTTCGTACGTGAAAACCGAAATGGAGATTTTTCTTTTAGCTAAACATGATTTGTACGTTGTGTCATTTAATTATAAAAGCATATGCGGGATTAGATACCCTGCTTCAGAAAAAGTATTTATCCAAGTTTCTCTTATTGATCAGCACGTGGTGGACGGGTTATCTGGTGATGGGTTTATTTTGATAATGCCGTGATACCTAAGATTTGCCACTGGACCCCATTTCACTTAACTTAATTTGACTCATGATCTTGGATTCTTCCTCTATCAACAATGCCTTCCACATCCATTTCCAGACACATTCCTTTTGTACTTTATAACAATGGCTGCTGGAGAGCTGTAAACTCAATAAAAGAATGCAAAGATGAATGCTATTATATAATGCCTTGGTGTTGGTGAATGTTATTAAATATTGATCAAGTACGAAGTGCCTTCGTCCTTTGTGGCTTTTGATTTAAACATTATATTTGCGTCCCTGAAAAGTGAAAACACACGTACCAAGTATTATGTAAAATTCTCAAGTGTGATTAGCTCCTAGCTTAGCTTGCATCCAAATCCAATTGTGGTGTCTGAGAACTTGCATCTTTGACCAACCCCATATATAATTTCCAGATTAATTACCTTTTGACGAGCGTCTTTTACAGTTAGATATGCAATAAGCACAGTCTGGCATATATATTATAAATGATGATAATGGTGAGAGAATATAAGGAAGCAGCATGACTATAAAGTATAAAGCCAGCTAGCTGTGGTAGTGGACCATTGACATATTCAACATTTTCAGCATTAATCCACAAATATTGTAATGAAACCAAATCTACAAGTATTTGAATATGCTTACTTTCACATGCATCGAATCCAATCATAAAATTTGAGATATCATTCATAATAAATGAATGCTCAGCAGTCGTGACTTGATATTGGTGTATAAATAGGACATTTATCCATAACCTTCTCCCTCATCCCCATCCCAAATCCATTCAACAAAACATGGCAACTATGTTTCGACTGTGTTTCCTTCTCTTACTTGTGTCTCCTGCTCTTTCCGTGCTTTGCAACCCAAAAGACAAGCAGGTTCTGCTCCAAATCAAGAAAGACCTCAACAACCCTTACCTCCTGGCATCATGGGATCCCAACACTGATTGCTGCAAATGGTACACCGTCACCTGCGACAGAAAAACGCACCGCATCAACTCTCTCACCATTTTCTCATCTGTCCCCGACACCAATTTCTCAGCTCAAATCCCACCCTCCGTCGGCGATCTGCCTTACTTGGAGACCCTAGAATTCCACAAGCTCCCCAAGCTCACAGGTCCACTCCAGCCCGCAATTGCCAAACTCACCCGCCTCACCTCCCTCCGCGTGAGTTGGACCAACCTATCGGGTCCAGTTCCCACCTTCCTGGCCAAACTCAAAAGCCTGACTTTCCTCGACCTCTCCTTTAACAATCTCTCTGGAACCATCCCCCCCTCACTCTCCCAATTGTCCAACCTCTTGGCCCTTCACTTGGATCGCAACCACCTCACAGGTCCCATCCCTGACTCATTCGGCTACTTCAAGAGCAACGCTGATCTTTACCTCTCTCACAACAATCTCACCGGCCAAATTCCCAAATCCCTAGCCAACTTGAACTTCACTTCCATCGATCTGTCTCGCAACAAGCTTCAAGGAGACGCCTCCATGCTGTTCGGACCCAATAGGGCGGGGCAGATAGTGGATGTTTCAAGGAACCAGCTGGAATTTGATCTCAGCAAAGTGGTGTTCTCAAGCAGCCTCACGTCGTTGGATCTGAATCACAATAAGATATATGGAAGCCTTCCGGTGGGGATGACCGCACTGAATTTTCAGTATTTGAATGTGAGCTATAATAGGTTGTGTGGTCAGATTCCGGTGGGGGGAAAGATGCAGAGCTTCGACGTTTATTCGTACTTTCATAACAAGTGCTTGTGTGGGTCCCCGCTTCCACCTTGCAAATGAGTTGTTTGTCTATGAATGTTGCGCCAAACGACGATGCGCTAATAAAGCTTGATACTTGCAGCTAGTCACATCAAATAAGTCGTGTGTGTGGATTATTCTTTTTTCTATGGAACTAAATTTTCCAGTTATGCAATATGAAACATTACGTAAAATAAAATATCACTACAAGGAGAGCTCTATTGTATGTATAGGAATAAAGTTTCAAGTTACAAACTATTGATCATGACGTCGAGAACATAGGTGTATCTGCAGCGTCGCTTTTATCTTTTAAATAAAATGTCATATTCGGTTATGTGACTTTTTGATATATGTTCTTCAGTAGCGAAATATAAAAATATAAAACAATTATTAATTTAAAAAACACCTGTCCACTTAAAAGTTTAGTCTCTTGAAATATAATTTGTTTTCACAATTCGAGTTATATCTACAAATATTATAGGCATTTTATATTTCTATCGATCTAGTTCTTGAGCTCCTAAATTATCTTTTATTAAGTTTTCAACCATAACTTAGGGTAAGTTACTCAATGTCACATTTATTGTGAATTTTAATATATATATATAGTGTATTAAATAAATTTTATATTGTTTAAAAAAGAAGAAGAAGAAAATTATAAATAATAGAATGTAACCACAAAAAAATAAATGAGTTAAAAGAAAGATGGGTCTCCCGTACACAACAACGAGTCACTAAAAAAAAATACAGTTTAAAACTAACAATTTCTCTCCTTGCACATGAAATAAACATGGTATTAGATTTCTTTTACGAAATATATTTTTATTTATGTAATGGTATTTTAAATTATATTATTTTAAATAAAATAAAACTCTAACGAGATGCGTCTAGCAAAAACAAAAACTACAAATATGTCCGGAAGCCTTACTTATTTATATACAAAAATACATTATTAGAAATCACATTCTCTCTGTTTTTAAAAATTGGGTTCCTCTACTTTCTATTTTTTGTCTAATTTATTTTTTTATCCTAAAAATTGTCGCTTCCTAATTAACTGAAGAGTTATAGAATAATTTTTTAAATTAGTGTCTTATTGACATGACACGAATCGTTCAATTTTTCCAATTCTTTACTCTACAACATTTCTCTCACATCTTATTATGGCTCCAAATCTTCACACCCAACATCTATTGAGAATTTGAACGTACACAACAACAAATTGGATTCAAGATTTCTCCTTTTTAATCTTGAAAAAGCTTTAAAGAACCATAATTTCCAACCCCAATCGGTTTTCTTTATCCAACCAGAGTAAAGAGTGTTAAAAATAAACTTGTATCATAGATTTGAGTCTTTGAATAACTTACCCAACATCACATACGTCCACTGTCTCCGCTCTTAATTAGTACGGTATAGTATAGGAAGCCCTTGTTTGAGTGAGCTTCCAGAATGTCATTCATTTAGCAATAAATAACTTTTGCATCCACAGATTGTATTGGACCAATTTCGCTAGCAGAGCACTTTCTCCAATGTGCGCAACACAGGAGACGCCACTTTCAATGATGGAAACTGGCCCTCGTGTTAAAGTAGCATCCAGCTGTGCTAGGCAACCGACAAGTTTCTAGATTTGAATCATATGTCACGAAAACCATACATAGCAAACGTAATATTACGTTCATGGTCTACAAACTTAAACAAATTAGCGTGGGAAGAGCACTTTAGTGATCTCCAAACTAAATTAGTTGAAGAGGAGCTTCATGCGCAAATTTAATAATTTATACCACTTGTTCATCCGTAATTACATAACCATGAATGGTGATAAGAGATAGGAAAAGAAAAGACAGAGAAAGTTGAGGAAATAGACGACGGGAAGGGAGAGACTATGGACTTTGAATTTGGCAAACGAGAATATAATTTGGATAGAAAAAAGATAAATAATAACTTAATAAGAGAAATGAACCTAAAAGAAGGCAATGGGCCGTAAATAAGAAAAATTACTTGAGACACATGAAGCTAACAAAAAAGAAAGACAATGGGGTGAGAAAATAGTTGATTAATTTGCAGTAGATAAACAAAGTAAACAAAAATGAAAAATAAAAGGCAATGGGGCAAAAAAATTGTATATTACTTTTAGTTAAAAGAAATAGCTTGAAATGACAAGATGTAGTTTGTAGTTGGCAAGTGGCAACTCTAATATATTACTTTCAGTTTTGTAGTAAAAAAGTTCATGCACTGGTAAAAGGAATAAAAGAAATAAAAAATTAATTATATCAGATGTCCCTGAAGGATAATAAAAAATTAAATCAGAATACGTGAAAAAAAAAAAATTTTATCAAACTTGTTGAATTAGATTCCATCACTGATATTCATCTCATTAAGGACTGCCAGGTCCTCCCTTTCACATCACATGAACAAATGAAGTTTGTGTGCCAAGGCATTCCATAAGATACATTTCTCCCATTTGCAGAGAGAAGGAAGTAACAACGCAGACAGACTAGCTAAATTTGGAACGCATCAAAAGTGTCACTTCACCTTCATTGGAACTGTGTAACCACGTACATCAAGTGTTAGCTAATTATTTTTGTATCTGTAGAACCTTCTTAATTTAATTGCATATTTTACGGAAAAAAAACACGTGAAACTCTTTTGCACAAAGGGTAATAGGATCCACAATTTATTTATCATTTTAGAAATTATTTATGTAACATATTTTTCATTAAAATGCAGATGGGGAAAACTTAGGCAGGAAGCACTTTTGCTCTAGAATACAGGCCCGATCGTGGGTCTTGTTACCTTTTTATTTATTTTGAAAACTGGAGTGCGTTTAATTTATGAAAATATTTTTAATTTTTATTTTTAAGTTTTTAAAAATTTAAAACATATTTGTTATATAAAATTAAAATTATGTTCATATTTATCTTTAAGTTGAATCACTTAAATGATTTATTTTTTATTGTTTTTTAATTTGAGTATTATCAAATGATACTATTTATATAATTAGAGAGTTTACTTGCTTAAAAAATTACAAATAAAACACTTGTTATTATATGAAAATACTGAAAATATTTTTTGGATGTTTTATGTTTTTATTTTTTTAAAATTTTTAAAAAATATTTTCTATTAAACTTTACCAAATGCATTTTCAGTCATATTTTTTTCTGTAAAAATAAAAACAGGAAATAAAAAAAACAAACATATCTATATTTTCATTTCATGAAAGTTTTAAAAAAATTATAATCTTATCTATTTCAACTATGATATTTTTATGCTTACTATTTATATTTTCAAATATTTATTTAATTAATATAAAAAATTAATTTTATAAATTTAAAATAAATAAAATTTATTTTTTAACTCAAAATAAATTTTTAAAATGTTTTTTTAATAGTTTAGATTTTTAAAAAAATTAAAATTTCATTAAAAATATTGGTTAAAATAAATAAAATTGTAAAGTTTTAAGACAAATGTATTTTACCTTAGATTTTATATAATCAAATGTTACTAAAATATAATAAATAAAAAATGATGAAGTAAGTGCCAAATTGCATATCTAATTCAATGCTTTCATTTTTTTTAACAAAAAGGTAATGCTTAATTTGCGGTGGAGAAGAAAAGTAAAATGAAATTTAAAAAAAAAAAACACATTGGAATATGTGAAGCCAATGATTTATCAATGTAAAAAAAATTAATGAAACAAAAAGTTAACGAGTGTCGTATCTCTGTATCTGCGAAAAATTTGACAAATATATATGGTTGTAAAAGATAACATTTTTTTTAATAATATTAATCATAACAGTGCTAGACTGTTCTGAGAAATTTTGATCAAATCAAAAGAAATTCTAGATATTGGTAACAGCATCATTAATAAAAGACTCAATAGTCTAAAAAAGAAGAAATTAAAGAGGCCCTCATTTACATATAGTGACTTGAGAATGATTGAGTGAAGGTGAATGTAGATGAATCGTGTAAAAGAGAGAAATTTTGAAGTAGCTTGTGGGAGAACATTCCGTAACGCAATGGAAACTTAAATAGATCTGGGGTTTTGCTAGAAAAATCAAATCTTGCAGTGTTACAGAAGCAGAGTTATGGAGAATAGTTATAAGTTTGAAGTTAACTTAGGAGAAAGGAGCTACAAAATTATCTTTGACTAGGTGACTGCGTTAAATCTAATTAAGAATGATTATCTTGTGAAATATTTATGTGAAAACTTTGTTAGACAGATTAAGAAGTTAATGAATAAAAGTTAGAATGTTATTTTGAAATATACGCACAGAGAGACAAACATGGTGACAGATTGGATGACTAATTTTGCCATAGTAAGGAGCTTGGAATGAGGTTCGTGGAAGAACTAGAAGCTAAGTGCAGGGATTTGTTGATTGGAGACTTGGTTAATGCTACTTTTCTTAAGTTAACAGAACATAGTCTAATTGGTCTTTCTGTTTTATTTATTTTTTTATCAAAAAAAATGTATACAACAAAAAATAATAAAAGATAGAGTTTAAATTTGTATAATAAAATTTATTATAAGAATTTAATTTTTATTTTTTATTATATATACATACAATATACGTATGTATTGTTTACATCTACGTTAATATTAATATAAATTTTACTTTTCAGCCCAACGATGTTTGTCTTTTGCAGTTTTTGCACTGACAAGCTTCGCTGCGTCGCTTCCGTACTGAGCAAATAAGCCAACTTTGGATTCTGTCCTCAATGAATAAAGTTTCAAGTTACGAACAGCACTGCCCATGAATCATGATGACATGCATATGCATTGCACCTTTCTGCAGTGTCGACTTTTTCTTTTATAATAAAAACGTGAAAGACGATCCTCTAAATTTCTTTCCTCCACGAAGTTGGTAAATTTCTCTCCTTGGTGACCATCCAACAATTGAACGCATCTTGCTATGCCACGTCATCTCATCAGGAGACCAAAACGCACAGCTATTTGCCTTATCTGATGCATATTAACGCGATGCACAAGTAGACTCCATGGATCATATATGCAACAGTTTATCAAAATTATTGAATTATAAGTATTGTAACAGTAATAGAAATATATATTGTTCATTTTCAGTTCCCTTAATTATTTTCTTAGAAATCCTCATAGTCGTGGACAATTGAAATTTACTAATATATATCTTTCTCTTTTCTTTTAAAAGTCAAATATATGATACAATTTTATTTTTGATATGATATCAAATTAATAATTAATTATTTTATTATCCACTTCTTATTAATCTTCTTATTTTTAAGTCAAATGGACGTGCGTAGATATTTTTAATTGTACTAATTTAAAAATTAGAGATTTTATTATTCTATACATAATATATTTTTTATTTTTAAGAGTCAATATGTCAAATGCACATTTAACTTTATATCTAATTTTGTCTAATTAGACTTTTAACTTAAGTGAATATTACAGTCTTTAAGATTTTTTTAAAGATTTCAAGTGATGTAAATAACAAATTCAAGAAACAGCCTCACTAAATTCAAAATTTTTATTAAATTGTGAGTACTTATATTTTTTATTGAAGTCCTTATCCTTTAAAAAAAAAAAGATTTAAATCAAAATTTTTAAACTCAAAATTGTCACTCTCATAATTTTTGAAAGAGATGGATAATGATAATTTTAATAATAAAATTTTAACAATATCATTATTCTCATCCTTTTTATCATTATGTGTCAACTATTTTTTTTGTCTCTCTTATGTACCTCAATTTATTAATGTTTAGAGACTTCTTTGTAATATAATAAAAAATTTAAAATGACTTATTTGTATAGAAATATAATATTATAAAGACTAAAATAATATTTTAATGTTTTACATTTTAAGTTTTTTTAACAGAATCAGACATAAAGGTTAACATGTTCAGCGTTTGATATTTTTAAAAATTATATTAAATAGTTTAAATTTTTCAATCATTAAAATATTATTAATATATCAATTTGTTAATATAATTATTATTTTATCAATTTAACTAATTATTTAATGACTAGATTAAAATTATATTATTATAACTTAAAGTGTATTAAAATTATAATTTAATATTTATTTTTTAATGCAATGTGTAATTTTAAAATAATAAAAAATATTTTATTTTTAATTAATTATATCAATTTAACTAATTTTTTAATAACTGAACAATTAAATGAATAATTCAGTAATCCATTAACTCAGAACACCTCACTGATTCGACGACATGGACCCAAAAAATGGCCGGGGACCAACGGCTATAATATTATTCCTTTTTTCTGGCCGACAGAGAAAAAAAAAAAACAGCTAGCTATAATACAGGCATACTTTATTCGGCGCTTTGTGGAAGTCTTCATTTCAATCTTTGCAGGGGGCACCGACCGCGTCTCAATAATTTCGTAATTTATAATATAAAATATCAATACACTCGAATATTTGTCAAATTGTATATAAATTAATTATATTTAATTAATTTTTTATAATATATAATTATATTAATATAAAATAAAAAGAATTAATTAAATATTATTAAATCATACAAATAAATTATATATCTCTCCCACAAACATGGTGGATGAGCTGTGTTTGGATTTGCACATTTAACATTGGCAACCATGTTTATCCAATGTTTAATTCGTCCCTCCGCATCCCATAAGTACCGTATCAATGTCCTCTTTCCTTCATTCTCATCAGTCATCTCATCCCTCCCACTCAAAAATGCCAACCATCTTCCATTATTGCTTCCTCTTCCTCTCCCTCTTTCCTTCTTTAACTCTTTCCGAACGATGCCACCCAGATGACAAGAAAGCTCTTCTACAAATTAAGGAAGACCTTAACAACCCTTACATCCTAGCCTCATGGAACCCCAAAGAGGACTGCTGCGACTGGTACTGTGTTGCATGCTATCACAAAACCAACCGCATTTTCTCTCTCACCGTTTCCTCTTCTGTCCCTGACACCAACTTCTCTGCTCAGATCCCTTCCTCCATAGGCGATCTCCCTTACTTGGAGACCCTCGAATTCCACAAGCTCCCCAAGCTGACCGGCCCACTCAACCCCGCCGTTGCCAAACTCACACGCCTTAAGTACCTCACCATCAGCTGGACCAACTTATCCGGTCCAGTACCTGAGTTCTTGTCCCAACTCAAAAACCTCGAGCTCCTCATCCTCTCACACAACAACCTCTCGGGTCCAATTCCCAGCTCGCTTTCTCAGTTGGCCAAGCTGGGATCACTCCAATTGGACCACAACAAACTCACAGGCTCAATCCCTTCCTCATTCGGGCATTTCAAAAGCTCCCCTGATCTCTGGCTAAACAACAATCAGCTTTCCGGAACAATTCCGGCGTCTCTAGCCAACCAAAACACCACCAGAATACATTTTCAGAGGAACAAGCTGGAAGGCGACGCCTCCATGCTGTTCTCGGCTAAGAAAACGACAGAGGTGGTGGACATTTCGAGGAATTTGTTGTCGTTTGACGTGAGCAAGGTGGAGTTCCCGACCACGTTGATAGAGTTGGACATGAATCACAACAAGATCTACGGGAAGCTTCCGGAGGGGTTGAAGGCAGTGGATAATTTGCAGCAATTCAATGTGAGCTATAATAGGATGTGTGGTGAAATTCCGCAGGGTGGGAGGATGCAGAGGTTTGATATGTATGCCTATTTTCACAACAAGTGCTTGTGCGGTCCTCCGCTGCCAAAATGCGACCCTCCGCTTGCAAAGCTCAAGTGATTGGTTCTGTGTGTTTTGCCATTCGCCAAAGCCTGAAAAGCTTCATCAGGAATGACAAACTCATTTACTTCCAAAAATAAACATATTTCGAATGCTTGCTTACTTGCTTTTGTGTCAGCGTGAATTATTATTGTATCAGTAATGGAAAACGTAAGCAATATTAATTCATGGGCCAATTGACATGGGTTTTCAAATTATTTAACTTTGATCTATTTAAAATTAATAAGAATCTGATTTCGCACTAAGAAATCAAACTTAGAGAATATGGATTGGGCTAAATTAGGTTTTATCAGACCCAGTTTGGTTGGGTCAAAGGAGTCCGGCTTATATTTTTAAATTTCTCATAATTTTTTAGTTATTTCAAGCTCATGATTTTTTTAAACCAGGAGAGTAAGAATACACCGTACAGTGTACGGTGACAAATCAATAGTGACCTCTTTCTTCTTTAAACCTTTTTGACCCTGCTTTAATATTTACCATTATTCCTCACAGAATGAACAGAGGTAAAAAAATTTTAAAAAATAATTAATAATTAATTAGTTAAAATAATAAGTTTTTTATTTCTTTTGACCAAAAAAATTTTTTACTGTAAAAGTTAGAACTTAATATGAGTTACAACCTAATATATTCTTTATGGATTGGAAGATGTTTGGTTTTAAGATTGACGGCTTTGCAATTATACAGAAGAGGTACAAGGCCATAGAACCTAGAAAATTACGAAGTGAAAGGGACAGAAACCTGATACCCATAAAAGAGAGGACAGTTGATCACAATCTACAATGATATTTCAGGAAATGGATGAAGCCTAGGGATAGGGACACAAATCAAGGGGTGAGCCATTGGAAGGGTTAACCCTGCTTTTTCTTGCATGTCAACAGTACCACTGTCTCCATTAACCTTCCATTCAAAGCACTGAATTATATAGCAGCCAGATTGGTGTGCACAACCTGTTGAGCTAATGAAATTCCAGGACATGCTCTTCTTCCACTCCCAAAGGGAATTAGTTCATAATGTTGTCCCCTTCCATCTATTCCACTCTCATTGCTTATAAATCTCTCTGGCTTAAACTCCATCGGATCCACCCAGTGATTCGGGTCCGTGCCAATAGCCCACACGTTAACAAATAGGGGAGTCTTCTCCGGAATCTCATAACCACACACTACACTGTTTTCACATGATTATCTGAAAATTAATGGCCCTGCAGGATGAATCCGTAGTGTTTCTTTAACTATGGCTTGAAGGTACGGAAGGTTCACTGTGTCTGATTCTTCCACTATTCTACTTTTCCCAATTACTGAATCTATCTCTTGTCTCGCTTATTTCATCACATCCGGGTGGTTGATTAACTCTGCTATAGCCCATTCCATAGTTATGGCAGATGTGTCCGTCCCTGCATTAAACATGTTCTGCAAAATTCAAAAAACATTATGTAATATGTTAGTCTCGAACGCCAATCAAAATTCACAAAATGACTCCCTTACCAAGATGAACATCTTGACGTTCTCTTTATTCAATTTCATGTCAGAGTTATCATCTTCACAAATGTCTAATAAAACATCTAGTATATCCTTGATTTGATCTTCTCCAATACCCATTTCCTTTCTTTTCCTCCTTTCATCTTGACGCCCTTGCATAGTTCTGTCAAACAACATGTCAAACCTCTCCCGACTTTCCTTCAACCTCTTGTTGAATCCTTGAAAATCCAATTTCTTTAAGAACCAAAGGAAGTCCGATATGTTGAACTTCCCAAAGAGCTCTAGGGACTCTACCACCGACTTCCTCACCTGCTGGGCTTCGTCTTCGTTTTCATAAGTCAATTGCCCCATAATCATTCTGGATATAATATTATTGGATAGGTTCATAAGTTCGGCTCCAACATCCATGGCCTCACAACCACTCTTCCCTTTCAGAAGCAGAGCTCTCAGAAATCTCATGGTCTCTTGTCGCCTCACCCAAGGGAATCGATCGAGCATACGACCGCCAAGAAGTTCAGACACGCATAGCTTCTTCATGAACTTCCAATAGGGTCCATAACGGAGAGAGAGTTTATGAAAGTCTCGGTGAGAGGGGTAAAGGAATAGCAGTAGTTGGCGTGTCAATGTATAAATAAGCAAGTAGAATAGTAAATGTTTCTTGCATTTTCCAACAATGTAATTGCACAGTATGAGTTGTTCCCTCACTCGAAAAAGGGCGTCGCTGGTGTATACTTTTCGTTCTCTTTCTTAGAATTTGATGCACATTCAACCGCTTTCATCTTTCTAATCTTTCCATTTCTTTCTTTTCGTTCCTAGCGTAACAAATAGCATATTACCAGAAATTCTTGGAGTATTGGTGGGAGAGACAGAGAGAGATATCTGCTCAATTCTGAACAAATTATAGTGCAGTAGAAAATAAAATTGCAGATTAGCTGCACTTGATATTTGTGGATTGAGTTTGATTTTGACCCCAAGATCACGACGCCTGGTGGCCTGTTACCCCTAGACCTAGTCAAACAATTCACAATTGCATACCAACGAGGAAGACTTTTTTTTTTATTACGATTTTTATATTATAACTGAAATATCTTTTTTTATTATTTATATTATGTAATTAATATTAAATATATATTTAAATATTTATAAAATATTCATTTCAAAAAAAATTCAAATAAATTATATTTGTTGATTTTCAACCTAAAATAATAACATTGAGATAAAAATTTAATAATATTTTTTAATACAAAAATTAATTTTATCTTTAAAACATGCATCTTGATGTTTTTTGGTTTAGAGGAGTTTGTATATATTTTTAAATATACTGTAAAAAGAAAAGTTACACTATATATAATGCATGTTAAAAATTCAAACAAGGTTATTTTTTTATCAAATGTAAAATTTCAATTTATTTATTTAAGTCATATAACCATTTTTTCATTATATTTTTTCCTTTATATATTTCACTATCTCAATGAAGTTAATAACTTGTTATTTTTTAAGAAAGATGAAATATCTTTTCATTAGAAAAAAAATCCAATTTCAGAAAAGAAAAAAAGATCTCATTCTGAGCAAGTAGGTCTGGCCTTGATATAAACTGCATCAAATATATAATTGGCATCCCGCAGAAAGTGAGTGATTATTAAACTCCATCTCTCTTATCATAGTTCGCATCTCAGCTGACGAGCTTAAAACGGCGTGGGGCTCTTCTATTTAGTGATTTTTTATGTGCTAACCTGCTAATGTTATTTTTGAACGATGAATTAAATTTTAAACATTATTTAAGAGAATAAATTATCTGTCACTTCAATTAATTATTGATAAGCCATCGGGCTTGCTTCGGAAAGTAACCTGATTCAGATAAAAGTGCACAAATTTTCTTTCTTTTAAGTCTATCAATATATATGACATCAATTAACAATGACTCTATGCTCTTGTCAAGATATGTACGAATGTATTGTTGGAGATAGTTACGTGTTGAGATTGTAATTGTAAATTTGTGTTCATAAATTGATACAACAGCAAATATATATATATTTTTTTCTTTCTTCCACTCTCGCTTCTTATTTCTTTCACTTCACTTCCTTACCTTAAGTAATATTAAGCAAGTTTTACCTATATATGCGCCAAAGTCTCGTATATATCCGTCAAATATGAATTGTCTCTAAATAACATCTAAACACATTAATTCGCAAATAGAATATATAAAAATTTCAGGAATAAACAAAAAAAGAAAAACCAGAGATGTTATACAACAACATAAAGCGAATAAAATGAGTGAAGCAAGTGAACCTAACACATGACATAATTAAGTAATTACGCCTTCCTTTTATGATAAACAGTGTGCTCAATCACCTTGAAAAGTAGAGGGAAATGGATGAAGACGAGGCAGAGGGAGACATATTAAGGGGTGAGCCCTTGGGAGCGTCATTGCTGGTTTCTCTTCCATATCAACATTTTGACTGCCTCCATTCACCTTCCAATCAAAACACTGAATCATGGCTGCTAGATTAGTTTGTACAACCAGCAATGCTAGTGAAGCTCCTGGACACATTCTTCTTCCACTCCCAAATGAAATTAGCTCAAAATGCTGTCCCCTCACATCCACTCTACTTCCCTCTTCACTCATAAATCTCTCTGGTCTGAACTCAAGAGGGTCCTCCCAGTAATTGGGGTCCCTCCCAATAGACCATAAGTTCACAAACAATAGGGTCTTTGCTGGAATCTCGTACCCACAAACGTTACAGCTTTCATTTGATAATCTCCCCACAAGTGGCGCTGTGGGATGAATCCTCAGTGTTTCTTTAACAATGGCTTGCAGGTACGGCAGGTTCGCTATATCGGATTCTCGTACTATTCTAGTGTTGCCTATCACTGACTCTATCTCTTGTCTTGCTTTCTCCATCACATGAGGGTGGTTGATTAACTCTGCTAGGGCCCATTCGGTGGTTATGGCTGATGTGTCAGTTCCTGCCATGAATAAGTCCTGCATTTTTTAAACAATATATAATTATATCTAATCAGTTTCATTCACAATAAGTTAAATTAAGAGATTTGAGAATATATTTGGTGTGAGTAAGAATGATAGATGTGTATAAATATATATTTGCCTTGTGCAGGTAATAACTTGCAGTTGGAGACTTGTTTAAAATTATAAAAGTAAAGGGGGTTTTAGAATTACATAACATGCACACGCAAGTGAATAAAGTCATACACTACAATCCTACAAATTAAGTCTATGATTATGAAGTTGACGCTTTTAATTATGTTTTATAGAACAGGGTATTCTGGTTATATTGAGCTTTTACCTCCTTTATCTGTTAGCAATATTTGTTGAAATACAATTCTCCTATTTAATCAACTTGACGAAAAGAGAAACTCATCCTGCAATTGAAAATTAGTGTATTTCTGTATAATAAAAGAAAGATTAAAAAAAATAGTACTTGATCTATTTAGGATTACTTGTGAGTCTCCTACTTTTTACCTTTTATCTCTTTGATACTGCAAATGTAGCAGAAAAACAGCACTAAACTAAACACACACTTACCAAGACAAAAGCCTTGATGTTGTCTCTGGTGAATTTGATCTCAGAGCTCTCATCTTCATGAATGTCCAGTAAAATATCAAGTAAATCCCGAATTTGATCACCTTCACCCACTTCCTTCCTCTTTCTCCTCTCTTCTTCATGCTCCTTCATCACTCCCTCCATCAAAGCATCAAACCTCTCCCGAATTTCCTTCACCCTCTTGTCCACTCCCCGCAAATTCAACCTTCTCAACAACCAAATATAGTCAGACAGATTGAACTTCCCTACCAGTTCCGCTGTGTCGATCACTAACTTCCTGATATCTTGAGCTTCCTCGTCGTTTCCAGAAGATGTGCGACTCATAATCATTCTTGATATAATTCTGTTGGTCAATGTCAAAAGCTCGTCCCCGACATCAACAACCTCGCGCGCCTCTGCTTTCTTCAGCAGGAAACAGAGGAACCTCATCGTCTCTGTTCGCCGCACAGGGAGGAGGTGGTGGAGAGTGGGGCCACCCAGAAGCCGAGACATGCATAGCTTCTTCATGAACTTCCAGTACGGTCCATAAGCCCCAAAAAGGAAGCCTTTGGATCCGTAGCTTAAGTGGCTAATGGCGGCGTTGGGGAACCTGTCGGAGAAACTAGATTCGTGAGTTTTAAGGAAGTGTTTGGCGACGTCGGGAGTGGAAGCAATGACACAAGGGACGGAGCCGAGGAAAAGTTGGATGATGGGTCCGTAGCGAGAGGAGAGGTTGTGGAAGGATCGGTGGGGTAAGGGGGGAAGGAGGTGGAGGTGTCCGATGAGAGGTAGGGATGGTGGGCTTGGAGGACCATGACTCTTGCTATGGCGGCTTCTGGTGAGTATGGCTCCAACGAGAATGGTGGAGACTAGCCATATCAGTATAAGTTCAACGTTCAATTGGAATTCTGGCGCCATGGTTGTGGATATTCTTGATCTCATTTAGGGATAGCGAGGGGTGAGGTGACTGCTTAAAAGGATTTCCGCTAAACTTCATTACAACTACTTTAATAAAATTATAATTTCTTTTATTTATTAATTAATATTGGTATTTTTTAAGTTGTACTTGTCTTTGTTTTTTCCAACAATGTGTGACTTGGGAAATACATGACAAATTGCATTCAAAGAAGAAACCTACACGCAATAAAAAGTCAAATATATTTATTACAAGTTATTTGTTAAAAATAATAATAAAACATTTAATATTATATTTTTTAAATTAGTATGATTTAATATTTTATTTTTTATTTAATATTTTAATATTACATTAAATGTTATGTTATTAAATTTAAATGATATAAAACTATAAAATAATTGATTGTAATTTAAAATGAATAAAATTAATTGTACAAAAATTTTAAAAATAAAATTAAAAATTAATATAAAATTTAAGGACAATAAAAGGATAGGTTATGAACTTGTGAGAACCTTTTTATTTATATATTATAATTTTTTTTGTTATTGCTATTTGGTTTAGATGTGATACGCAGACAATTTCTCTCCTATATTTTTGACACTCTTACACTCTCAAAATTTACACGCTTTTTTTCATACTCAGAGACTCTTTTTTTTTTAAAAAAAAAAAGCACCTCTACTTATAGAGTCAAGGTGGGAACATAATCTTCAATAGTAGCAATTCAGACAGCATGAATTAATGGAGGTGCATTATTCTCAAACTAATCAAGCATTACTTCATCACGCTACATTTAAAAGATTGGACCCAATAGAAACTCTATTTGTATAACATGATTTTTCCACAAAAGAACAAAGCTGACAAACAAAATAAAGATGCTTACTGGTTTTCACTCAAAATTTGGTTTGTTTGTAAATTTTAATTTTTGGTCTAACACTGTTATGTAAAGTTGGTACCTAAAGTTGCTAGGTACAACACAATCACTCAAATGCCAATTTTAAAAAATGTCATCCCATAATAAAACACATTAATGTTATTGATATTATGGTACCTGAAGTTACTAGGTACAACACAATCACTCAAAAATGTCAATTTTAAAAAATATCATCCTATAATAAAATATATTAATGTCATTGATATTATTTATTTTTATAGATGGATCAACTAAAATTATTAAATTTACACTTCGTTTAATCAAACGTCAATGTCAACTGTGTATTTTATTATCGTTCGTTCTGTTTATTACTAATTGATTATATTAATAAATTATTCAATATATACATTATTACTACAATCTTTATCAAAAGCTTTACTAGAGGATTCATTCTCTCCCTTTGCAATTTTTGTATTAATAGAGTTCAGACATCTGAGTAATCATTAGTTATACTGTCCAGTGAACTCCGTAATTTCTGCGACACACAATGCAACAACGATCTAAGATGACAAAAGAAAAAATCAAAGTAACATTCTTTATTTACTGCAAGGTAAATTAAAATCCAAAGCCTGCAAGTCTTCGTTCATACTTCATAGTGTGTAAGTCATAGGCTGTATAGTTGACATGAAGAAGTTAGAAAGACAAGGAGGGAAATGGAGTGAGCCTAGGTATTGGGACACAAACGAGAGGTTGAGCTCTCGTAAGAATAATCTCAGGTCCCTCTCTCATGTCAACATAGCCATCTACATGCCATTCAAAGCACTGAATCATAGCTGCAAGGGTAGTCTGAACGACATTCAGAGCAAGTGAAGTTCCAGGACATCCCCTTCTTCCACTTCCAAACGGCAGAAGTTGGTAATGGTGTCCCCTCACTTCCACATTGCTCTTCTTCCCACTTTCATCTTCGCTCATTCCGAACCTTTCTGGATTGAATTGAAGCGGATTATCCCAGTGATTTGGGTCCCTCGCAATGGCCCACGCATTGATGAAAACCCGAGTGTTTGCTGGAATGTCATAACCAGCGATGGTGCAGTTTTCAGTTGACTCTCTCATGATCAACGGAGATGGAGGGTGAAGCCTCAGTGTCTCTTTCACTACGGCTTGCAGGTAAGGAAGATTTGCAATATCCGATTCTGTAACTACTCTGTTTTTTCCAATCACTCTATCAATCTCTTTGGTTGCCTTCTCCATCACTCTGGGGTGGTTTATTATTTCTGCTAGCGCCCACTCTATAGTAACAGCACTTGTATCTGTCCCACCTGATAATATATCCTACAAATTGTAAAAAAAAAGTTTTATATATATATATATATATATATATATGATAAAGCAGTATTTCCGTTTACCATGGTATGTAGATTATTACCATCAAAAAGCCTTTGATGTTATCTCTGGTGATTTTAACGTGGGAGCTTGCATCTTCTGATATGCTGAGAAGAACATCTAGTATGTCCCTTGGTGCATCCTTAGCGGAGGATTTATTTCTGGCCTCTTCATGCTCCTGTATGATACTCTCTATCATACTATCAAACCTCCCATGAACCTCCTTCAGTCTCTTTCCAATTCCCTGGATGTCAAAATCCTTACAGAACCAGAAATAATCAGACAAGTTAAACATCCCACTCAGCTTAGCCGCCTCTTTCACCCTCTCCGTCACCTCACGCGCCTCATCCTCCGTCTGGAAACAGCTCTTGCCTATGGCCATCCTCATGATCACACTGTTAGTTAAGCGAGAAGCCTCTGCTCCAACATTCACACCATCACACGCTTCGCCTTTCCTGTGTAGGATCCGCAAGAAGCGTCTGATCTCTTCCTGTCTGATCGGAAAAAGTAGATCCAGTATCCGACCGTTGAGAAGCTCTGACATACATAGCTTCTTCATGAACTTCCAGTAGGGGCCGTAGGGAGCGAAGCCTAGATCAGCTGCGTCGTAAGTGAGATAACGAATGGCAGAATTTGCAGGTCGATTGCACATACACATTTCGTAGGTTTTCAACACCTCTTTGGCTACTTCCGCAGAGGAAACGATAATGAAGAGAAGGGAGCCAAGATATAAGTGAATCAAGGGTCCATAACGGTTTGAGAGCTTCTCGAAACATCGATGAGGAGGTGTTTGCAGAAGGTGCAAGTGTCCTATAATTGGTAAGGCCAGTGGACTTGGTGGAAGCCCATGTTTTGGTTTAGTTCGAGTGAATATGAATCGGAACAATGTTATGGAGGCTAACGAGACTAGTATGTAGCCTAAAATACTATCCATTGTCTTGTTAATAATTGTTGTATGCAGGCGCAGGATATATATATTAGGCTTCCTGGAGGTCTATTTATAAATTATGATGGGTAGTTCTCTAAGTACATGACTTGCATGCCTTGTCTTTTATTGATTATATATGTTCTTATATGTAGATGCCTATGGTGGGTCATAAAAGTTCGGCAGATGACTAGTAAGTTGCTGGATGTTGTATTCCAACTTTTACTACTAGGAATCTCTGATCTGCTACCTGAAGAAATAGATGGTTGGAATAGCCTAGATTGGACCGGTATCTGTCTTCACTTGTTCATGGAATTATCAGAAACACAAAATATTCACATGCTCCCCTCTTTATTTCCACCTTGAATGTTGGTATTGACGTGTACCCATGTTTATTGGATGGATAATCTTAATTGCAAAATTTAAACACAAAGAACCAAAATGAGCATTTCATAATGATCTTAATTAGTAGTTTAAGCATAACTATACATCGTTTTCATTTGAAAAATTTATATTAATATTATCCTGCTGATGATCTCATTGTTATGTTTTTAAACTCTTGCTCGTTATCTGTGTTATTGTTTTCTTATAATATATAGAATCTTTATTAAACCAATGCACAAATAATTTTAGATAAATTATTGTTCATTGCCGCCGATGATGTATTCAAGATTGAATAGTTAATTGCTAGTTCTAGATCAACTGATTTTGATCACACTTTGATGGGCTAATTCTTTTTCAGTTATGAAATCAGTTGCTTCAGCTGGATGTACTTGACTCTTTAGTTGGTTGGCATAACTGCATAATCACCAACCAAACTACTATCTATTGCCCTCTAACGAGTCTTTCCTTTTTCGCTGATTTAGACTTTATGCTTCGGCGTAAGAAATTGTTGGTCATAACATGAGACGAATATTCACTCTATTTCATGTAAGACTGACTCGATGTTCGGACCGAACCAGCTCAGTTCATCTCCGTCTATATGTGCAAGTTACCTCTACCACAGATTCCTGCGTTTGCTTTTGCATTCTTATGGAATGAAGCAGAAGTAAATAACATATACCATTGATGATGGAAATGAGTTTTCCTACTTACGTAGGAAGCTCAAGTCAAGAGTCATGATATGCATCAGACCACGTCTACGAGGATAAGAGAAACACTGAAACGGGAATAGCAGCTTTTCAAGTTGTTTCAGACATCACTAATAATGTTAATAGGTTTCAAGCAATCAAAAATTCAAAATGCTCTGGCTTTTGAATGTATGCAAATTACAACTGTTTTAAGGTCGGGTAAAGGTATGCAAATTACAACTGTTTTAAGGCTATCCTTAATGTCTGAAGCAAACAAGTCTGCAGTTTTAGGCATAGCAGCTACCAAGTCTAAAGCAACAGATAAAACTACCCACGGTCACAGGCGAAACAAACACAAGACATTGGTGTACAAATCTTATTGGAATTTCTTGCCATTATTGGTTGTAACGTAGCGGTACAAAGGTAAAATTCTCATGCACTGAAACAGAAAAGGAAATTTGAAACTTCTGTACATGGACTCAAAATGGGACGTACTACCCCTACCCACCAAAACCACCCAAGAATGGAAAGACCAAATGGACATGCTTACTGGTCCTGAACCAAGACGTTCAGCAAGGATGTTAGAGCAAAATTCTAATCGACCCTTAAAGTTGATGATAGAAAGCAAACACGAAACTAACTATCATCAACTGAAACAACTAAGTCTAAGGTATCATCAGAGGATGATCGATTGCACAATAGGTTTGCTGTCCTGCTTGTATCTCCTATTCCAGTCTGTTTGTAGTCCCATTGATTGATTATGGTATACCCCAAAATCAGCGCATGGACATTAGAGTACGAACCCTTGTTTCCCTGTCTGCCTTTTTTGCGCTTGGTGTTCTCTTGAGTTTCTGCAACTCTTCTCTCATAATTTTCTCAATCGTATCAATAGAGTTAAGGAGTTTCTTTTGCGGTGTTAGAAATTCTGACCCTCCATTTGACAGATTCTTTATATCAATTAAAATCTTTGGCAATTTACTACCAACAGGTGTTCGGAGTTTGAGACCCACGGCTTGATTTGGAGAGATTGCAGAAGTACCATGCTCAAGTGGAGCACCAGAAACTGACAAAGGAGGATTAAGAGCAGATTGATCCGCCGATAATGGACTGGAAGGTTGTTGGCCTTGGTTTTCTTCTAAGCGAGCTCTCCTCCTTTCAATTGCCTAAAGCAGAGATCCCATGTCAGTGAATATTACAAGAAAAGGTTGCAATTAGTTCAAGCATCCAAAAACTTTTACTACAAGGGTGTGATGAAAATTCATTAAGTTCAGGCCGATGATTCAAAGTATACAAGATTGCGGAACTTGTGCTTTTCACGAATTAAGTCGGACAACCGCAAGACCTTACTCGTTAGGTTTCGATACGCAACAAATAAGGATCCGAGAAACAATATTGGAGTTTCCGCCATAGCAATAAATAAAACCGAAAAAATAGATATAGATTATAGAATAACAAAATCGATAAAGAAAAGAATGTTCTTATTACCCTCACAACGGCAGTGATGTCACGGAGAGGGGTTCTTGGGTACCAAGAAGGTAGCAAACTGTGTGATGGTCGACCCCTTCCCCTCCGAGCAGTCATCGATGGACTTGGAGTCCCTAAACTGCCCCCGACGATCCTACCAGCTCGTGTAAGACCCAACCCGGTGGCTTCGCCGGCGGCCGTCACTCTACTTGGCGTGGATCCTAACAAACCCGACTCCACTTCATCATCTAATACGTCAATAATACCAGATCGCCGGCGGGCGAATACTGCTGCTACGTCGACGGGCTTTGACCGTCTGTCTCGTGATTGAGGCATTACTAGGCTTTACCTTTAAAAGAAAAAATTATAGGATTAAACTAAAAAGATCCGCAATAAAGAAATATGCTTCTTAGAAATGAAAATTTTAAGTGTACAGAAAGACGACATTCCCGTTTTGCATTGGCCTTAGATGCAGAGGGATCCAAGAAAAGGCATGTAAGAGGAAGAGAAGGAAAGTGCGATACCTTGGAAATGAAAGGGAAAGGGTTTGTTGATGGTGAGAGTGGAGGCGCTGCAAACCTCTGTGCGTGTGAAAGAAAATGGAAAGGGAAGCTTCCAGAGAAAGTGAGAGAGAGGACCGAAAGGGCAAATTTTTGAAATGAACAAAAGGGCGCTTTTATACAAACTCTAATTTGGCTCTATCAAAACGGCTCGTTTTGAATTTAAATTGTGCAAAGAGCGGGACGATTGATTCAATCAATCTAACGTTGAAAAAGGTTTGGATCCAAAATCCAATCACGGTCACGGCCCCCCTCTTCTCTGCTTACATTATTTTCAATAAATAAATTTATAAAACAGCTTGCACTGACACAAGAGCTACCGTTTCGTATGTGCTCAATTCTTAAATAAGTTTCTATTCAAATTTAAGAACATGGGTTTGATATGTCACTCATATGTGCTTACATGAACTGCTTTTTAAAAATTATTTTAGGCATTCAAATATGTAATTATTAGTGGAAATAAATTTTACCTCGTTTCCTTATAGTTATAAATTTCGACTTCCCATTCCCCCACAAAAATAAAAACCATCATAGGAAAAAATTGTTAGATAATAACAACTATTTTTATACATAGAATAAATTCAAGTAAAATTGTTTATATCACATAAAAATCAGAAGTAAATTTTATATATGTTATCCATTCTTTAATAAAAATATAACATGTAAATAAATTTTCTAATAAATCTAATTATATGTTGCACTGAACTGTAATTTAAAAAAAAAAATCACTTAGAAGAACTTCAAAACAAAAACTTATAAAGTCCATCGTTTATATAGGAACAAAGTTTTTTTTTTCTGATAACGGGGTCAAAGGACCCATAAATTGTCAAGAAAAAAAATTAATTTAGTCGGTATAATTTACTAATTGAGCATAAGACGCTAGCCATTTTCTTCAGGAGTGTTTTCTTTCTGTCCTCGTTGATTTAATTTTGCTTTAACCTTTAAAAACCTTATGTTAGTATGTTAGATACGCAAGTCGCCTGTTTCGTGCTTCCAAATCATCATGCTGGGAAAGCTAGAAATAATATACTTTGAAAAGTAAGGGGAAAAAAAATTCAAGAAGAAACTGAAGATGTAGGAGTCCTTATCATGTGAACAATAATTAAATACTAGCAAAACTTCAATCCTAAACTTCTGGCAAATAAACTGTACATGGGAACAACAAATGAACAGAACATCTTACCTAAAAATTCATCTACTTAGTTTTGCCAAAAGAAAATACATCCATTCCTAAGTATCCATCCACTATTCTTCTTCACCATGGTGTCAGCTAAGAATTTGTATCGACAAATTTAAATCCTATAAACAAAGAAAGGGGTAAAAGAAACAGAGAATGTCGTATTTGAAACCAACAAGCATACTAGGAATTCATGTAGGGCCCCCTATTTGGATGATTAATTCTCCCCTCAGAGACCTTTATAGCGGCCAGAGTTAGCAGGAGCCTGAGTGAGCAACATGCTTCCAAAGAGTTGAATATGCCACAAGTAAAAGCTAGGAGGCAGCAAAGCAGCAACCACCCTTCCTTCCCCCAGCATCATCGTCCGGGTTAGGAAGAATTATCGCACTTCCCTTAAAGGAATTACTATTAGGAACTCCTTCACCATTGGCGGTAAGCGTTTTTCTGCTGATAATTCGGTATATCTCAGTTAGAATAGTCAGAAAGGCAGTTTCAACATTAGTAGACTCAAGTGCTGACGTCTCCATAAAGAATAGGTTCTCTCTTTGAGCGAATTCCTGGGCATCTTCAGTTGGAACTGCTCTAAGACTTCCCAAATCACACTTATTGCCAATTAGCATGATAACAATATTTTTGTCAGCATGACCTCTCAGTTCCTCTAACCACCTTGCCATGTGATCAAATGATTGACGCTTAGTCATGTCATAAACTAACATTGCCCCAACTGCGCCTCGATAGTATGCACTAGTAACGGCCCTGTACCTGAAAGGGACAACAAGAGAAAACTTTCAAACGTCATAGTAGAAAAAGTATTATGCCACCGAGCTCCGAAGCTCTGAAATAATACAAATCAAGTTGTTGCCACCTCAGATACAAACCACGCTAATGATAAGAACCTTATCTCCAAGACAAACAAAAAGCAGGGCAGATAGGCCCAAGGCATAGTTTAAATGATGAGGCCATTTAACAACCAGTGGTTTATTATGCCAATCTTCAAAACCCTTAGTACAAAATTCAACAACCCAGTAGGCAGGTTCAACATTATGAGGTCAAATTTAAATTGTTTAACAAATATCAGAAATGCAAACCATGATCCTCCAAACAACCTCGTTCTTCATTTCAACAAGAAGAAACCACGGGCCATGTCGGTGACATCGTTTCTTTTCCTTCGTTTCCAGAGACCTCTATTGAGGTGCTTTTTTTATCTCTTGAAAAGGTACTAAGACAATGAGCAAGAAGGACAGGTACAACCGTACAAGTAATTTGCCAGATGCAGTAAAGATAGTTGCAGTTACATCATGAACCAGCAAAGAGACCAACATGACCTACTCTCTTTTCCCTTTGGTGATAGACTATTTACTGGATCATTCTGGACGATATCCTTATTTTAGTGCACCTATTAATGCAGAACACGGGTTCATAATAAATATATTAGATGTTCAATTATCTTATGTAATTTTCCCAGGAATTACTTTCAAATTTCTTTTAGGTAAAATTTAATTGTATGTGATAAAAATAGTGTCCAATTAGGATATTCTAAAGGTTGGGATTGATCTAGAAGATTTTTTAATTGTATATCAAGTTCTATTATGGCCACAGAGGATATGTTGCGTGTAAAAGGAGAAAACAAAATATATTTGCAGTTACAAATATTGTTTCAAGGATTTTCTTTGAAGCCTTTTTGGCCAGGCTCCAGATCTTCTACTTTTAAAGGATTCTAGGTTGGCTCCTAGAATGATATATAGCTGATTTCGTCAATTGATATCAAAAACATGGCAAGACGTAAAAGAGTAGACTGATATGAGAAGTAACATGAGACTGAACATATGTTGCATGCTCTGAAAAGACAGCAATAAGCGGGAACCTTTACAGAGTATTTAAAAGGCAGCAATATCTTCCAAGCATTGCAGAAGGTGGTGCTTGAAGTTAAAACATTTAATTTGAGGAAATTGAATTTCATAGTAATAAATGAATGAAAAGATTAAAAAAAAAAAAAAGTACAAAACTCGACCAGTAAAAGTATCATACTCACAAAAATGATATGCGCTACCATGATAAGCTAGTTTTGTAATTATAATCAAAGAAGCAATCAAGTTAACTTTTAATTAGGATTTCCACTTCAATTTAACTTCATTGTATTTTTTCTCTATCCCTCTCCCCCAATAAAATGGATTAAAAGGATGGTGTTCTACCAGGAAGACTTAAAGCTTGCCTCACCACTAAACAAACCAAGCATTATCCAAGACAAGCACAACATTGGCTATGTACCCTGTTCTCCTCATCGCATTACGATCAACCTTACAGACATCATGTCATCCACTAAGACACTATTATTTGGGAAAAAGTCAGCACCAAGATTTTCTTTTTCCTGTTCTAAAATATAAAGATGGCAGTCCTAAAATTACGTGAAAGCTACCCAGCAACCAGCTTCAAGAACGATTTAAATTATGATTGAAAAAATTAGAGTAAAAGATAGAAGATATGGCTTCTTTTATGTTTAAAAATTTTATCGAAAATGCACCTTGATGCCTACCCTCTTTACCCAGTCAGCTTAAGAAAAGAACAATAATATTGCAGAAGCCTTCTTCCCATTGTTTTATTTTTTTCCTCCTACAAATCAGTGAATAGATTTTACCAGATTCTCAAGGGAACAACTATGATGTGGTCCAATTACACTATCAACGTTGCAAGAACACCACGTAAGTTTTTATATTAACGTTGGAAAACCATGGCCAACGCAATCTTACTCAGAGACATAAGGCAAAGCCAGAAGCAAGACATAGAACCAAAGAAGGGCACGGCAAACCTTTCTTGCCCAGCAGTATCCCAAATCTGTGCTTTCACCGTCTTATGATCAATAACGAGCGTTTTAGTCTGAAATTCAACCCCAATAGTGGCTTTGGAATCCAGGCTGAATTCATTCCTTGCAAAGCGAGCGAGCAATTGAGTTTTACCAACGGCAGAGTCCCCGATCAACACCACTTTGAATACATAATCAATCTTATTATTAAAATCACCGTACAAATTCGACATTCTCCCGCTAATTGACCCCTAGAAACCACTGTTCCAATCCACAGAATTGAACATGAAACGCTGTCTAGCGTTATTTAATGTAGAAAACAACGTGTCTCAGATCAGTCATGGGGTACCTTAATTCTACGATCTGAGCTTTGATCGTTAGATGGGAAAAAGAAAGTTAGAATGTGAATTAGGGTTAGGGTTTGAGAGGGAAGATCAGAGAATTTTGGACAAAGGAAAACAGAGGGAAGGAGATGGGGAAGTAAGGGAATGGAGAAGGACCAACGTCCTGTGCGGGACCTATTAACGACTTTTTGTCTGACATTCCGCGCTTCATTTTAATTCTCCCTCGCCCCCTCTTTACACCTAAACTTTAATAACAAATACTCAAATAGTGAGGAAGCAGCTATAAATTTTAAAACCAAAAAGGAAAAATCAAGAATTTACTAATTACCATAATAATGATGTTACTATTATACAAATAAATAACATAATCAGCAATTCTTGCATGCCTCCTTTTATGTACAATAAAATAATGTTGGGATTACATCCGTGCAATGAGATTGATTTTACAGATGCCATCCTATTCATTATATATTTATATGTAACATAAATTATTCTACTTTTAAACAAGCTTTTCTATCATAATAATGCTTGTAGTTGTCTTTTCCATCCCAGTTTATATATGTAAGAAATATTTAATTTGGATTGACAAGCTTTGAGAACAGATAAATTAGCTTGTATATGCTAACGTGGATGCATTGTCTACGCTTGACAGATAGAAATCTTCCATATATATGTTTTAAATATCCACTTAAATTCTGACTAGGAAGTAATATATAAGATCCATAAATATTTTATGAAATCATATATAAATGAATAAATGCAACTTTACATTGCATACTTGAAATGACAATATAAAGGTGTAATAGTTTTTTTGAAAGAAATGAAAAAAATATCTCATGATTAAGCATATATAAAATTAGTTAATTTATCGAACACATTGCTATAAACAAGAATAATTGAATATATCTCGCCTGATAAATCCAAAACGGCCACCTTTTGTATTTTTCTTTCTATCTCCAATGTTCCTCCTCCTCTCCTTAGGAGTTATTAGATAACATATTAGGCCAAATATGACATAGTAATATCTAAGTTTATACTTTCTAATGATCATATTTTAACAAAGATTAAAAATTTTCATAATTATATAAGAAAATATTAATAAATAACCTCAAAAGTAAGGAAAAAAAAAATAATCGTCTTGCCTGAAAACGTACAATAGTGCTGCATACGGTGAGTTTCGTTTGGGTGCATCCAACTACAAGTGGTACTTTTTATAGGCATTTTGTTGAGTGGAGGCAAGTTTTTATGAATTAGGCTAAATTCTGTTTTCCTTCTCCATTTTTAGTTCCCAACAATGAAAATTGTAAATTTATTAATTATATTTTTTAAAAAAAGGGGGAAATTTGACAACGTCGAAGAAAGTCATGAAAAGGGTGTTGAGGTCGTTGGGCACAGGATAAGGTAGGCGTCAATAATTTTCCTTTTTATATGCCCAAAGAAGTTTAAGGTCCACATCACATTATCCATCAATGACACTCTCACTCTACAGGTCGCAATATGCAACCCTACCATCAATAGCAACATAATTGAATTTAGGGCGTTTAAACCTAATTAAAATTGGGCGAACTAAATTAAATTAAACCAAACTAATTAATACCTAATTTTCATCTATTGACAAGTGGAATTCCCTAAATGAAATCCTCTTTATTAATACCAATTCTCAATTCACTTATATATTCATGATTCCATTCCATTCATGCTGCGCCGCGCCCAACACAAAAGAATTGACGTCTACACACAATTATTGACAGAGAGACTACTTTTAATATTTTACGTAGTTGAACATATATTTTTAATTATTTTATTTTAATCTTAAAAATCTATAATTTATTTTTTTATTATTAGTTAGTATCTAATATATGTATATTTATTTTTTATATTTAATTGTAAAAAATAACAATAACGAGTCAAAACTTTTTAAAACTTTTTAAAAATTGAATTGTATATTTTGATAATTCAGAAATTAAATAATTAAAATATGTATTTTTCATAACTCCCTTATTGATTAGTAATATTATATGTAATCGTGAGACTAGCAGCACTGAATTTTCAAATGAAAAATAAACAAACACATCGTCAACCCCATCCAAATTCTATGTAAAAAGAACCACAGAAGGAAAAGGTGTTACATAACTTAAAAGGGTTACATTATTAGAATTCTGCTATACAAGATCACGAATAAACTTTTGTTTTATATTGACTGTGTATTAGAAAACTCCTAATAGATTAAAGAACATTTATATGGCTGCTTTCTGGCTACTTACTTTTCAGCACACAAAATTATAAGACTTGGACTCCGTCCACCTTTGCATGCTTTGTTCGTTTTATGTAAATCATACAACTCGATTTGTATCTGACTTCTGCATGCTTGTACATTTGCAGTTTGCCCGTTTCTCACTCAGTGTCTGCATAAATTAGTAAACTATGAGAATTCAAACATGAACAAGTCATTAAGGCCAAAAAGAATGAAGAATGAACAAAGTGATTAATTAGACGGTGATAATTCTGGGTAATCTTAATTAATTTCTCTCTTACGTACCTTAAATTGTTTCTGAAGATCTTTAATGTATACAGCAGCCAAGTCCAACATGTCTGCTGTGTTTGTTTGCTGCCAAGAACAAACTTATACAACGTTAATTTTCAACGCATATACATACAACACCATTCCCAAGTGAGCCAAATCAAAAGCAAATGATGAATTTTACCTTGTCCATGTTTGGAACAAGCTCCTGTAATTTTCTCATTCGTTCACTGATTCGAGTTCTTCTCACCTGCAAAATAACATAATTCTTAATTAGAATCATCTTTACTTAATGTATCTCTCGTGGGATTGACAAAGGGAATGACTAACAATTACTGTATTCTAGTTAATAAACACAAACACAACCAGATTTGATTAAAAAGAGAAGAAATTGCTTCAGCACATAGAAAAACATCCTACCCTTTCTGCAATGCTTCGAGGATGAGTAGCACAGCCCCGCTTTGCTCTGATTTTACAAGGAACAGAATCTGGGAATTGAAGGAACTTCTCCACAGTAGCCATCTCCACTGGGGTTGTTTTAGGCAAACTCAAGTGATGCGATAGTATATGAACTCGATTTGCTAGTTCTACATTCTGAAATATATCAACTTGTTTGTATCAAGAAGAATGACCAAGAAATGAAACGGGGGAATCGAATCAATGGAGCAGCCTCTATACATACCTGACCATCAGAATACAACTTTTCATTACTAATTTGCTCTCTTTTCAGGCCAGCCAGATTTTCTGAGTTATCATTCCAGGAACCATAAGGGAAGCCAGGGCCATAATATCGGGTATCACCACTTTTACCTCCTAGCCTACCATCATCAGGGCTAGTTGCCCCAATGTTTTCACACCCTCCTTCAGAGATCTGTGACAACACTCCCAAGGAACTACTTCTTGAGGAGAAGCTGATCTGATTCTTCAATCCGTTCATAGATGGAGTAAGTTCGCCATTACTACTGCCATTCACCCCACCATAGTTTCTTACACCTTTTATGGGGCCATACGCTGCAATTTACAAATAACTTCTCAGTGTTTACTAGCCACTTAGATTGAATAAATTCTTAACAATATCAACAGCGTCCGGTATCTTTTCAATGTGTCCACTATAATTCCAGAGATCCTCAGAAAGAAGTTTCGACAAATTTGTGTAGCTAAAATATGAGTTTCAATTCTCAATCTTGTGTTTCTAATTCTGACTAGATGTAAGAGAGTTAAGCTGAATACCAAAAACGCCAACCATAGAGATAAAGACAATCTGGATTTGCAGATCCCGAGAAATCATAAATTGGAATAATTTGTCCAAACCAGTATTAATTTGACTTCAATTTCATACGCTAGAATTCCTTATATACCCCCTCCAATTTCTATTTCGAACTTAATCCAAAAAAAATGCAAGAGTGCCCATAAAGCTAAAATTTTCATAAAAAGCAGCCCACAAAAATTATAAAACGGAAGAAGAAGAAGAAATGCAATACCATTTGGGAAGGAGATGTTGGAGAAAATGCCAGCAGGGGAGCTACTCTGCCTGAGAAGATGCGAACTAAAGCTTTTGGAATGCGTTTCGTGATCCATTCCCATTGAACCCATGAGTCCATAGGAGCTATCCATGGAGGGACTAGCAGTGGAACCATGCCTCGGATAGTGAGGGGGTAGACCACTCCCACTATAGCCTTGCAGGGAATTCATACGGTTCAGAGCAGCCTCCATCCGCGGCTTAGGAGTTTTGTGTTCGAATTCTTCAAAACTGGGCGACGCCGTGTCGCTGCTATTACTACTACTGCAGTTTGCAAATCTAGAAATTCGTTTATCGGATTCTGCAGATTCAACACCTTGCGTGAAATTCGCGAGAAGTGAGCTAGGGGCAGAACGAAACCGAAGCAATCCAGAATTGGATTGATGCTGTTGGTGGTGGTAGGTCTGATTCGAATTCAAATCCATAAATGCTTGTGCGCTTCACCCTGTTCCTTCTTCTTATAGCTTTTTGCAAAGATAGATGGAAGTCACGCTGATATCACAGACTCGAGAATCATTATCCAAAAGATCGACCGCTTTATCCCATAAATTTATTAAAATTGTTTATCTTCTCTTCCTTCGTTTAACTTTCTGACAGGAATTTCCAGCTTACTTTCTAAGCAGGGAGGGATAAGATCTTGTAAAAGAAGCATCCAAATGGAACAAAACCCTAGCTAGCACACGATTCAAAGAATAACAAGAGGTGTTTAAAGGTCTTAATTGTTGCAGAAGCAGAATAGATACACAGATCCAGTGAAAAGGACAAGCAGATAATATGGATAAAGATTATTGACTGCAACCTCAGAATTGCTTTGGGAGGCAAAGAAAAACATATGAATGAAAGGTGGAGAGAGAAAAAGAAACGCAGAAAAGAAGGCAATATTTATTATCTTCGTTCTGGTGCAAGTTCAACCAATAAGAAAGTACAGAAAGCCATCCATGGGTGTCCCCACTACCTCTCTTTCGAGTGTTGATTCATTCATTTAATAATTTCCAAGTACAAAATTGCCCTCATCACACCTTTCTCTACGATGACTTGATAGGTCAACTTTTATAATAATAACAATATCTTATATAAATTTGCTTGAATAATGTTTATACATAGGATCATTATTAAAAATAAATTTTTTTTTTTGTTAAAATATATATTAAAAAATGTATATATACTTCTTTTAAATACTTTAAATTATTATTTATGATAAATACCTTATTAAATTTTTATATTTTTAAATTTAATTTCAATTAATATCTTTCACTAATACTGTTTAGTATTTTTTATATTAAATTTTTATTTAAATTTATTATTTTAAAAAGAAAACTATTCTCTTATTTGAAAAACCCCAAATAAACCCTACCTTTCTACAATCCTCAATCTCTTTCTTATCTCCAATCTATTAGGCGAAAAGCAAATAGCAGCAGTGTTGGAGGATGGAAATCATCTTGAAGGCTAAAATTCTAACTCACCTAGAGAGATGATTTCATCTTGTGCGTTTTCCCTGCTCTTTGCACAAGTGTGTATTTGCGTTTTGTCTGTGGATTCTAGGTTGTATGTATTTGCATCAACGTTCATGTGTTATATGCAATATATTTGGTTATTGGATGCATTGCCTTTTGTATGTGTTGATGCCATCTATATATAGTGTTTTCTTTTAGCGGGTTTTTTTACAAGTGCTCCATAGCCTATGCTATTAACTTTGATTTCAAAAAATTATTGAATATTTTAAAATTGAGATGTTATCGTAAGTATGAGACCTTTTGATCAAGTTAACAATACAAATAATATTATAATTAATATATTATGATTTTGTCCTTATGTGTGGGTGCTTTGGGTTTTCTCCTTGTATGGATGCATTGGAATTTGTCCTCAGTGGGTGCATTGTTTGTTTGCTGACTTATTGTAGCCTGATACATTCTTCTCATTAGATGTTTTTTAAAAACATAAAAATAATATGATAGGATTTACTTAAATGCTTGGTTAATTATGAAAGCTCAACTCTTCCCATTACCACATGTCCAATTATGAATTATCTTTACTTTGCTTTTTAGGATTATAGTAAAACATTTTGGTACAACTCTTCATTGGAGTCTCAACAATATAAATCCTTCTATTTTTCTGTTACTTTATGACATTTGTATAACTTGTCAATTATGTCAGTATAGTTTGTGTTTGTGTTTTTGCTATTATACATTTTTAGATGTTTAAAATTTGTGTTTTAGATGTTCTCCATATTATTCACTCTATAAGATAAATTATTGATCTATTTATCTTGACTTTCTAATATTATTAACTTAGATTTTGAATGAGAAGAAACTAGCAAAATTATAATAATATTGATTATTTGAAAAAAGATGGCATGAAAGTATAATATATTAATATGAAATTTTATTGTCTATGACAGTATATTATTATGAAATACAGTGAATTTGCATGTTATTTTTTATTGTAATTGATTAGTATTTGTTATTATTATTATTATTATTATTAGATTCACATAATCTTGACAAAGGGGTTGGTGCCAACCAAGATGAACATTAAATAAATTCCTCAGACTAAGATAATGACTACCATGCAAGTTTTTGCAAATGAGAGTGAGGAAATGCCAAATTTGGAAATTAGCTCGGAGGAAGAAGGTACAAATATATATGACATAGCGCAAGTGGGAAAAGTTCATATAGAAGTGAACAAGTGGATGTACAAAGACTAGAATACAAGGCTACTGCAATATATGCTTATAAGTAGTCAACAAGATGAGTTTATGCAACATGATGATGGATACGAAACTTCTCATTATGATAGTAATGAGTTGATGAACCTTAAAGGGATTGATAATAACAATAATGATGGCATGCCTAAGAATAAGGATTTTGACCCAAAAACATATCTAACTGGTATAGTAGAGTTGGAGATTGGCATGAGATTTGACTTAGTTGTTATATTCAGAAAGGCATTGGTTGAGTGGATTGTCTAACATGATTATGATTTTACATGCATACATGATGAGGGAACTTAAGTTACGTCTAGATGTGTTGACAAGTGTAGATATATAATCCATGCTTTTAAGTCTAATGATGGTGATGCATTCCAAATAAAGACTTTTACCTCAACAAATGAGTGTTGTTGGCATTATGACAACAAAAATATTAGTGCTTTATAGGTTTTGAGGAAGTACATTAAGTACTTTAGGGATAGCCTTAATTGGGAGATCATTACACTAAAAAGGTGCAGTCCAAAGAGATTATCGAGCATTTATTTCCTTACACAAGGCATATAAGGCTAAGATAATAGCCTTGAATCTTATATATAGAGATTAAGACAAGTAATTTGCAAAGCTTTGGAGTTACTATACAACTATAAGAGCTTGCAATCCAAGAAGTACTATGAAGCTCAAGCTTAATGGTGATAGGTTTCAAAGATTGTATGTTTGCCTTGACACATGCAAAAAAGGATTATGGTTAGCTTGGAGGCCTATTATAGGCTTAGGTATGTGCCACCTAAAAGGAAGGTTCAAAGGATAATTATTTTGTACTATTGGTAAAGACACTAATGACAATATGTTTCTCATAGCTTAAGCAGTTGTGAAGGTTGAAAATAGGGACTCTTGGAGTTGGTTTCTTGCATTATTACTATTAGAGGACATTGGTTTAGCATCTGAGATGGGGTGGTGTTTCATATTTGATCAATAAAAGGTCAAATGATAACACTACATTCTATTTTTTAGTTTTCTAATACTATGTTTTATGTTACAATTGTTTTTGCTATTCGGTTTTTTAAGTTATTATAGTTTTCTTTTATATAATTATATATCTTTTATTCAGGAATTGGTTGAGACCTTTAAATACAAGATGTCTAAAACAAATCATAGATTTTGTGTTAAGCACCTTTATAAACAATTTTAAGAAATAATTTAAAGGGAAGACCCTCAAAGATGCAATGGGAAATGTAGTAAGGGATTACACTGTCAAAAGGTAAAACTCTTTCGTGTCACAAATATAGGAACTTAACATTGAGGCATACAACTAGTTGAAAAGACTAGATCCAAAACATGGTGTAAGCATGCTCACAATCCTATAATAAGATCACAGATGCTATTGAACAATGTTTTAGAAACATTCAATGCATACATCAAAGAGGCTAGGGACAAACCCATCATAACAATGCTAAAGATTATTAGAAGAATGATAATGAAGAGGATTCCTAGTAAGAAGGATGGAATGATGTAATATTCAAAGAATGTATGCCCTATAATTTTAAAGAAATTGGAGAAAATTAAGTCATAAAGCACAAAATTTATTTGTCTTATAGGTGCTCCCAAAATATTTGAGGTCACTAGTTGTTGGGGCAATCAAGATGTGGTAGATTTATCAAAAAGAACTTGTACGTGTGGCAAATGGTAAGTAATTGGGGTTCCTTATACTCATTTAGTTACTACTATTTATTATGATAAAGGAAAGTCATAAAACTATGTGGACACCATATTCACAAGGCCTACCTTTCTTTGAGCATAAGAGCATCATATCTACCCTAAACCTGGAAAAGATATATGGCTACAAACAACATATAATAAGATTTATCCTCAAAAAATGAGAAAGATGCCCGGGAGGCCAAAAAAGGAAAATGGTGAAAGAGGAAGGAGAGAAAGATAATAATCCATACAAGATGTTTAGGAAGGGAGCAATATTAAAATGTGGTAACTATGGACAACAAGGACACAAGATAAGAATATACAACGAACCTACTAATCCCAACAAGAAGATTCGCAAGAAGTACTCGAAGAAGACTACTAGACAATAGGTAAAGTGCTTGAAATTTCCTATAAATTTTGTTTTTATATTTTTTTAAAATCTTATTTGTTTGAATAATTGTAGGATAAGCAAAGTAACCAAAAGAGACCAACCCTAATCCAAGGATGTGGAGGTGTGGAACAACAACACAAATGTAAGAGCAATATAGTGGTATGTTAAATATAATTTTTTAAAAAAATTATACAAATATGCATGATTTAAACTTATAATTTTTTTCAAGGACAAGAGGGAAAATGTAGTGGAGGTGGGACTCAACAATATCAAGATACCTATGTTAGTGAATCATAACAATCAACTAGAAAAAATTGATGACATGAAGCAATATGAAATAGAAGTTTCATAACTAGTATAATTTGGAAAAAGGTGTAGACACCTTTGTTTTTCTGTTGAAAAGTATTTTTTTTAGATATATAGATCCATGTCTTTATATATAAATGACATTACTATTAAACTAGCCACATATTTTAGACTCAATACACTTTCTGTGTATGTTACTTATTCATCTATTGATATTGATATTGCATGTTTGCTTTATGGCATGCTTATAAAGTATTGTTACGTAGTCTAAAAATTTTATGTGTGAATGATTCTAGTAATTGGAATAGTGGTTATTAGTTAAGAAAGGATTGAAATATAGAAAACAATTATTGCATCTAAAATTATTAATTTTTTTTACATGTTTCCAATTTTAGTATATTTTTAATTTTGTATAATAAATTTGAGATTCAATGTTAAAAGAAAATTAAAAATTATAAAAATTTATAATTTATTTGGGTCTCTTGAAAAATCAAAATAGTTTCAGAAGAAATATATTTTTTAAAAATTAATAAGTTTAAGTAAAATTCATAATTAAAAGAAGAGTATTTGTCACATTTTATTATTTAGAGAAATATTTATAACTAAGTTATAATTAAATAAGATATTTATAATTAATTTATAGTTGAAAAGAATATATATAATTTTTTTTAAAAATGATACTTAACGGTATTATTGAAATGGATTAAATGAAATTAAATTTAAAAATATAAAAGTATAAAAATGATATTTATTACGAATGTTAATTCAAAAAAATATTTACAAGTGATAAATAATTGAAAAGATATATATAACTAGTATCCACTATAAACATAAGAGTTAACACACCCCACCCAGCAAAAGAATAATTGAATAAGACACCAACTACCCATAATTATAATATTTATTATATAGTTGGTTTTTGAAAATGTATAGAAAATACCACAGAGACAAGAACATCTTCCATTTTAAACAAATTATTTATGTCCTTGTAATAATCAAGTGTGACTAAGTTTTTCCATAATAAAAAGTAAATTGCATTAAAATGTCCATATTTTGATGTCACGGGGGGCTATGATGTTGATGGGCATTGGTCATTCAATACGAAAACTTGAATTCCTATTTGTAGATTCACATCATGCGCATTCACAAAATTGTAACCACATTTTATTCTACAAGTCCGTTTGCAATTGATCAAAACAAAAGAAATACAGTACTGTACTGTAATTCAAAATAATAAAATAAAATTGAATTACTTATATAACTAGAAAAAATATCTATTTCTACGGATCCATTATTATTTGAATTTAATATTGTTTTTGTTTATATATATATATATATATATATCCACGTATGCATAGATTGCTGAGCCTGTCGTGACAGGTAAGCAACAGTTATTTTGTTAAGAAAGTATTTAATTTATTGAGTGCAGTGCTGTAGGCAGCTGACAATTATTAATAAATGCAATTGTTAGAACTCTACCAAAAATAAACTATGATTAATAGTTCATATTATAATTAGTAGACTCCATGTATGGAAAACCGAGTTTCAAAAAATTCTTCAATTAATTTTCCAATATATTAGTAAATTACAGTAAACACTTCTTTAAGGCCATTAAATCACCTGTATAATATGTTAAACCCCATTTCTTATCCGTTATTATTTTTTTTTTTTCTGCTGATCAATTAAATTCCCATTTCTGCTTTTATAAAAGTTACGGGGCTTTCGATCCTATATTCAATGGATAAGTGATAACGGGATAAGGTAAAGCAGGCGGTGAAATTTATTGACGTCACCCTTAGTGTCTTGCGCATCACACTCACAAGCGTATCGGATTCTTGTGTGCGTCGTCGTTTTCACTTGCTCACTTTCGCAGGCGCCGTCTTTCCAAAAATAATGTTTCAAATTTGAATTATACTTTTCGATATGCGAATGAGTTTGATGTAATGTAACTTAAATTCGACGTTAAATATCATCATTATTGACAAACTCGTACTTTTTTATAAAATAAAATTATGAGAATTGTGCTTGCTTAACGTAAGAAAATCAGTCTTCATCTGTCTCATCCATACAATGATAATAAACAAGGGGTCAATTATCGAATAAAATGGGTATGAGTACTAAGAATAGATTTAGGACAGAATCATGTGACATTCTTATATTCCCAAATGATAATTACTTTATTCGAAAAATAGTAAGTAATTTGAATAAAGGAATTATATAATTTTGATCCTACAGAGTCAGCTTTGAATTATTGAATGGAACCTAATCCCATCTTTATTTGGTGTGCCTATTTTCTGTTTTAAAATGTTATAGAAAAATGAGAAAATAAAAAAGTTAGAGTGGTCCCGTGATCTCCTTCCCTATCGCCATACCTGTGATCAAACAGGAAAGTAAGCCATGAAGGGTAAATAACAGGAGGAAAGTTTGAGAGGTACAAGACAGCAGGTTTAAATTCGATGCCCTAATTAAAGTTAACTGAAAAGGTGCTGTTTCTGTGAAGGGAAACATGTACACGTGAGCCCGCATTTGTCTCGATGCCTTTGCCTCCTTTCAACTTGATTTTTTTCCTAAGCTTTTTCACTAAGTAAATTTACTTGTCAAGTTTTAACTATCCTAAGCCCATTACATTACAGAGTCCTGTGGGCTTTCTTCCTCGTACAGGAGGCCTTTTTGTTCAAGCAAGCACCTATTAGGCTATTTTGCTTGCACTGGTTCAGAAACAAGTACAATTCCCTTACTGTATTCTGATGCGATCAAGGCTCTCAGACACGGTTCTCATTCTAGGTCGCATCTCTGGGTCATGTTCTGTGCAGCTGAGTGCAATGTGAAAAACTGCAATAACTTGTTTGTTAGCATAAGCCTCAGGCAGAAGTGCAGGGTCTATGATCTCAGACAATGGCTGCTCCTCCCTGCATGCTTTCCTCACAAAGCTCTCTAATACCTTACCATCATTCTCCAGCACAGAATCCGGCAGCCGACCCGTTAGGAGTTCTAAGAGCACTATTCCAAAAGAGTACACGTCACATTTCTG
Source organism: Senna siamea (assembly GCA_031216115.1). Lineage (NCBI taxonomy): Eukaryota > Viridiplantae > Streptophyta > Magnoliopsida > Fabales > Fabaceae > Senna > Senna siamea. Next base: position 24,735,227 of record CM062366.1, on the reverse strand, counting down.
AGTGAACTTGCCACCAACAATGCGTACCTCAGGTGCCAAGTAGTTATTAGAGGAAACTGCAACTTTTGAATACGCTGATGAGGTTACAATAGAGTGCTTTGAATTCTGCCGTTTTGGTGCCAACTTTGAGGTACTCAAACCAAGACGAGTAAATCCAAAACCAGATATGTAAGGATGGAGATCATCATCCAGTAAGATCTTTGTGGATTTCAGGTTGCCATGGAGATATTTTCGACCGTTGAACTCATGTATGTACATCAGACCCCTTGCAACTCCTTGAGCAATTTTTACCCTCACTGCCCATGATAACGGAGGCAAAGAATTGGAAGGCCCTCCTGCAATGATAACACACCAAATTCAGAGTAGAAAATGACTGAATAAGTCCTTATAAGTGGAAAATGGAAACTGAAAATAGCATCGAGATCACCGGTAGCTGACTTTTAGGTGCCCAAAATTAGAGAGCCACAGATGAAAAAGAGAACAGCAATTTCAACGGCGTATTTGCATTTTATTAATCCATTCATGTTAACATTGAAATTTTAGGATGATATAAAATACTAAATAGAGTTAAAAACCCAACTCTACTCAGGTAAACGATGATGATTGCTATGGAACCATGAAATTTTTAGTCACCAAAATGACATGAGTCAAAATAGTGTAGATTTATGCGGCTATCACTATCAGCACGAGGTAGGACTACAAAAGAGGTATGCCAGGTGAACGTGATTGAAAGTGCAAAATAAATAGAAACTAGGGTCAGCTTACAGAGGAACAATAACTAAGATACCAACAATGGCAGCATAAAGTTATGACTGTGTGGTCGCGGACAAAAGACATTAAAAGACTTTCAGTGCTCAGATGTGCAGGCACTGTTCATTAATGGACAGGATTGCCGATGGCCCAAAATATTTATTGCAAATACGGGACACCAAAATCTTACACGCGAAAGTTACAGTGGTAAAAGTCTTGGATGTTAAAAACTGAAATTTGAATTCACACATGATGACAATAGCAATGTACACTCCATAATGAGTGGCATGTTGTCATTACTGAAACCAAACTGCCAATAAACTTAATGGTTACTGGGGTCATGCCGGTGCAGTGCACTATGCAGAAAATTCAATCTAGTCTATCTGATATAATTGACCCATTGCAAGTTAAACAAAAATCTGAAAATATTGCTCGATTTCTAATAAGATAGCTCTTTCAATTCAACCATGAGAGAAACATAGAGCTAGATAAACTAAAAATGAAGAAAGAAACGATGTGAGACAGAATTGGTACCATGCAGTGCAGTGTGCAAGCTTCCATTGCGGATGAAAACAGTGATAAGCAGTTTCTCATCGTTCGCATAGTAATAAGCTCTAAGTGGAACTATATTGGGGTGATGGACCCTAGAGATAGCCTCCACTTCCGATTCAAACTCCTTGAGACGCCACGTGGCATCACCCTCACTCAACCGCCTGACGGCCACCACTGTGGCCGGGCATGATCCCTTCCCAACAGCGACCACCTTATACACGATTCCGCTCCTGCTTTTCCCCACAACATACGCAGATGCCCTTAATAAGTCCTCTAATTCCAAATTAAACCCTTCATCAAGCACCACGAATTTACCCTTTTCCCCTTGTATTTCTTTTTCTCTATCAACCTCATTGTCCAACTTTTGTTTGGCGTCGGCGGTCCACCTTCTTCGGAACAGCCAAACTGCCAAGGAAACGGCCCCAATGACCAACGAGACGCTGGAAATCAAGGGGACAGTTACATACCCTCCTCGCTCTTTCGCCTTCTCTCCTTGATCTCTCCTTGGTAATCCGTTAAGGGTTTTGGGGTTTTGAGGGTCTTCGGTGCTTCTTGAAATCTCGGGATTTCGAGCTTCAGGGCATGCATTTTGCAAAGGAAACCCACAAAGCCCAGGGTTGCCCAAGAAAGCTGTTGGGCCTTGGTTTAGAAGCGAACCTACCTGAGGAATTTTTCCGGTCAGATTGTTGTTCTGGAGATCCAAACTCACCATCACAGGAAGTCTCCCAAGAGACTCCGGGACCCCGCCGAAGAAGAAATTGTGAGAGAGATTCAAGGTTCCGAAGAGACCAGTGAGGTCGGAGAGAGCTTGAGGGAGAGTTCCATTGAGCAAATTATTGGATAAATCTAAATGCCTGAGTGATTTGAGAGACTCAATTTCAGTGGGGATTGGACCAGAGAGGGAGTTGTGGGAAAGGTCCAAAACGACAAGATCGGTGGCCTTGAAAAGATTGGAAGGAATTACATTGGAGAAGTTGTTGTGAGGAAGACTGAGTCTATTGAGAGAGTCGAGCAAACCGAGTTCAGAGGGGAGGTAGCCAGTCAAGGCTTTGTTAGGAAGGTAGAGTTGGGTGACTCGGTCGAGGGCACAGACGACGCCGGCCCAGCGACAGGGGGTGGGGTGGGACTCGGACCACGAGTTGAGAACGCCGGTGGGGTCAGAGTCAATGGCGGCTTTAAGGGCAAGAAGCGAGAGACCATCGGAGTTCAAAGAGGTGATTAAAGGAGCAAAGAATAAGCATATGAGAAATGGAGCAATGTGTCGAAGGCGAGGCATTTTTCTTCAATTAGGGAAGGTTAATGGGAAATTGGCAACGTGATGAATCGTTAGTTCACGTTTAGCAACGAGCAGTTGCAGAGTGTAGAGTTGAAGAAGAATAAGCAACAGTGCACAAGTTGAAGAACAGAAGAGGGAGATTTTGTATTTGAAATAGTTGGGGAGTCCTCGAGGTGGCAAGCAACGTGGCTATGCTAGTTTGAATTTTTAGACCAGACAAGCTACATGTTTTTTAATTACCCTAATCATTTTTGCATTTTAAAATTTAATACAATAATTAAAGCGGATAAATTATTAAGAAGTTTTAAGAGAAGGCTTTTTCTTTTTGGTGACAGGAGGCCGCTCACTTTAAATGTATATAATGTATGCTTATTTATTTAGGTATTGATGAATAATATTTAACTAATTTTTTATTTTACAATAAAAATTTAAAAAGTGTATATAAAATTTAAAATAATAAATTGACTATATTTTATTAAGTAATGTTTACATAAGATGGTATATATGTGTATAAAAATTTTCTTCTTCTCCATCATTTTCTAAAAATGACTTTAGACAAAAAGTGACCCAAATTATAGTTTATTTGGCTAATATTTTAAAATTTGTTTATATTATAATAATTTATTTTAAATGAATTTTTTTAAAATTTTTTTGTGTAACATAAATAATTTATGTTTAACTAATTTAATTACAAAAATTTATCAAGATTTAAAAAGCAACTTTGATCAATTTGTATAAAAATTTTCTTATTGTTAAAATACTAAAAATGACATATATAAATTTATTTTGCTATTGATTTTCTTTATATAAATAAATGATTATAAATATTTATTATTGATCATTTTATTAAGTTATCAGTATTAGTTAATTAAAATTATATATATATATACTTTGTACTCTAATTTATTGTCTCACAATAATATATATATATTTATATAACTACTTTGAAAAGAGTAAACAAAATTTATATATAAAAAAATTGTGTTTACGAAAAAGAAGTTGAGAGTTAAAATAAGAACGCTTCTTCTGTCACACACCTATTATTTTTAAACAAAATGTATTTTAAGCTTGACGAAACTCTTAGTAAAAAAAAAAAAAAAAGTGAATGTTAGCAGAGAAATATGCGAGAGTACTCTCTGGAGAAGAAAAGGAAGGGAAATTCTATAGATATCCTGACCCCACGTCCATATGGTAAAATAAGCTGTTTGTTAGTTGGTTATTTCAGTTTATTGTAGTTTATATGAGTTTTAGTTTGATTAACAAGTCTTACTATAGAGTTGTATATAAAAGTCAACTTTGTTTCATTTAAATAATAAGATTCTTATCATCCATTCCTCATTGCTTGCATTTATTTCGTTCATGGTATTAGAGCAGCATGCTCGATCTTATGAAAGGCTTTAAAGAATGGAGAATAATCTTGTCAATAGAGAAACTGCTGCAATTAAAAGTAATAGGGTTAAAGAAGGTCTTATACCACTCTAGACGTCTGACGAACCTGATATGACAATAGTGACTTTTTCATTAACAAGGAACAACTATCTCACTTGTAATACAGTCATGCGCATATCTTTGAAAGTCAAGGACAAATTAGACTTCATTGATGGAAGTATACCGATACCCGAAGATTAGAACCAATACAAGAAATGGAGGAAAGTAGACTCCATGGCGGTTGAATTCTATTACTAAAGAAATAGTAGACTCCTTCATCTACTACCCTGATGCAAGGAGTTTATGGACGGAGATCAAAAAAAGATTTGGGGCAACTAGTGGCCCACAATTATATCATATTCAAAGAAAGATGGCATCTGTTGAACAAGGAAATGAGTCAGTTACGGCCTATTACAGCAAGTTACACATTTGTTAGGATGAGTTTGATAGGCTGATGCCCATACCTATAAGCAGTTGCAACAATTGTCCTCGTGGAATTATCAAGAATATGAAAGAATTAAATGCTTCTAACCCATTGTTGCAATTTCTAATGGGATTGAATCAATCATATGATAACATTAGAGCACAAATACTTAATCTTGATCCTTTACCTGGAGTCAACAAGGCGTATTCAATGGTTTTAAGAGTCGAAGACAAAGATTGGTGAATTTAACGTACACAACAGCTGGTGTAGAAAAAAAAATGCTTTTCTGACCAAGATTTTCAACCAATAACACAAAAAAAATAAAGTAGGAGGGAAGAAAAAAGGGGTCAAGTAAGAAGTTTGATAAGTATTTTGAGCACTGTCATATCAATGGGCTTGTAAAAGAGTCTTGCTTCAAGCTGAACGGGTACCTAGATTGGTACAAGGAGCTGAAGGATTCCAAGAAACGTGCAGGGAAGAAGAACACAACAAATATGGCTCCGATTAATGCTTTAGGTGATCAAGAAAACAAGACTGAGCTAGAAAATATGGTGTCTTATGTTATAAAGCAAGAAATGACAAAGTATGCAAAATGAAGTATGTAGATTGAAGAGGTGATTGTATGATTTAAAGCAAGCTTCCGGGGAATGAAATTCTGAATTTTTTGCTCAGCTGATCAACTATGGTTGTCATCAATTCCTTAATTACCATTATTTGTTTTTAAAAAGATTAGCTAACTCTTTTACTATTCTACTTGTCAAAATAATAAGATTCTTATCATTCATTCCTCGTTGCTTGCATTTGTCTCATTCAAATACTACCTTCATGAGTATTAAAAAATTAGTATTATTGTGATTCATGATTTGATAAGTAAATCATTTTGGCTTTAAAAGATAGGAATAAATTCAACTTAAAAATTAAGATTACATTACGTGAGTTAAAAAAAATGTTATCTTTCATTTTTTTTATTTTATGTTTTATTTTCATTAACTAATACAACTTTATTCTTTAACTAAATGTTGAAATAGCAGAATAGTTTAGATGGAAAAACAACTTATATTAAGCGTTAAAAACTTTCAATTTCAACTAAGAAGATTTAAAGTTATTCAAAATTTAATGTAAAAAATTTAAATAATTAATAAAAATAATGAATAAAAAGACAAGAAAATTGACCAAACTGAATTAGAATTGATGTACATTATGGTGTATGCTAATTTTTAAACTATTTTAAAGTAATAAAAATAAATATAATTTTTTAGTGTCTCGTGTGTATTTTAATTTCTTTTTCTTAAATTGCAATTTACATTATATTTTTCATGAATATGCTTAAATAAAATATTTGAGATGAATAATCAAAATGCTATAAAATTAATTATAAAAATACTAGATAACTTTGTATGTTCTTGTGAGTATATGTACAAAGAGAGATGAATAATAGAAAATGTAGACCAACATTTTGGATATTGTTGCAACAATATATAAACAATAATAAAAATGATTTAGACAGAGTTACAATACAAGGAAAACAAAATGGAAAATAGAAATTGTAATTAAAAAAGACGATTCTTCTTGTTCTTCCTTGAAGAAATAGCACATGTATCATCATAGTAGTGATCCACTGGCTGACTCTGACCCTTGCCTTTTTTGTTATGTGCTTTGCGTGGAAGTTTTTGGTCAGAGCGATGGTGTCCGTATCCCTTTACGTCTTCTTCCTCTTCCTCTTCCTCTCGCTCTTGCTGTATCGTCAAATCCTCTTGCTTTTGCTGTATCGTCAAATTCTCTTGCTTTTGCTGTATCGTCAAATCCTCTTGCGTTTGCTGTATCGTCAAATCCTCTTGCGTTTGCTGTATCGTCAAATCCTCTTGCGTTTGCTGTATCGTCAAATCCTCTTGCTCTTGCTGTATCGTCAATTCCTCTTGCTTTTGCTCTTGCTGTAGTGTCAATGCATCATCTGGCTGTAGTGTCAATGCATCATAGTGACCAGAGCAATGATATACAACAGTGATTGGGTTTTCGTTGCCGTATTCTTGGCCATACTCAGCAATACGTGTCAATTCTCCATGATCATCATTCATGTACACTACGATCGGCATCCTGCAAATTAATTAAATTAATATGTATATATTAATTGTATTATAATCACTAATTAGTCATAATTAAGATTGAGACTTTCAGAAGCACTTACTGTAGAACGTGAGAAGCCATCAGTAGCTCAGGCTCACCTCCCCACACATCACACTTTCTTATTTCTGAAACGTATGTGTCAAAATCACCTTCAATAAACCTGCACATTCATATATGTTCAGAATCAGAACTCAAAACCATATCTTAATTTGTTAACATGTATGTATATAAAGAAGCCTAATTTATCTTCAAACATATCGCCAACCAAGTTTTCAAACAGTGTTCGGATGCATAAACCATGCATTGCTTGGATTATATGTGCTTACTTCAATTGTCCTAAATAAAATTTTGTATTATTTTAAAATATAATAATTATTTTTATTTTCTATTTAGAAATTAAAGACACAATTTATAAATATTTTGAAATACCGTTTTCCTTTATATTATTTATGTATTTTGAATAAGGACACATGCAATTTTTATTTTTTTATATAAATAAATTTATAGAGATATGAATATAAACCCATAATAACTTCACATATTTAAACCCATAATACGTACGCATGCAGGCTAACATGTCTGTAAGCAGGCACAAGTGTCCTTACACAATCATGGATCATGTCAGGTTAAATTTGATTTTATAAATGGATTTGAGTTCAAGCTTATGCCTGAATAAATTGTGGCCTATCGAACTTTATTAATTATGACAATTTTACCTATTTGATTAATTGTTTTTATTAAAAAATATTTAAATGAGTAAATTTGAATTGTTTTATTTTTAAAGGATTAAATTAAAATAAAAATAAATTTTAATAGACTAAATTATTAACTTTTTATTATTTTTGTTGTAGCATAGTTATTCCAAAATAATATAAATCTATTTAATGGACTTATAACATGATAAATAATCGTAGCAAAATTATTGTATTTGATTAGCTCACTTAAGTCATATTTTTGAATTATGAATAATTTAATATAATTGACAATTCATTTAACTTAATATGTACTAAGAGTACTTGAAATATGTTCCCATCCTCATCATCTATACTTACATATGATTTTTTGTTTTTTGTTTTTTGTTTTTATCTCTCAAATCATATGATATATGATATATAATATGGACATACAAGAGAGATCTTAAAAATGTAGAAAAAGTTTAGTGAAAATCTCCTAATTGTTTAGTGGAATTAGACTTAACTCTAGACTAGCTTAGATAAGACCGAGTTACTCAATTTTTAAGTTAATTTTAAAATCTATTATCTTAATTTTATATTTATACGTTTGACATTAAAATGTTAAGCATAATACACTAAGGTATTAATTTTTTAAGAGATATCAAGCACAAGACATTAAAGTATTAATGTTGTCAATTTGAAACCACTTATTTTAAAAAAATTAAATCATAAACTAATTAAGTAAATTCAAACTAAATCTAATATAATTTATTTATATATAATTACAACATAATATGCTTCACATGAATATAACAAATTAAAATTTGAGTCAAATAATCTTTTATAGTATATGCACTCACCATTGTGACTCTTCCTTTCTTTTGACGAACTCATCGGCGACCTAACAAAATTAAGGAAAAGAGATGAAGATAATGAAAGAAGAAATTGATTTTGTAAAAATATAAACTAATAAGATGATAGACGCACAAATTATAAATTAATGGATGAAAGAAAAAATAGCATACTTTAGCACGCAAATCATCTGCTAGTTCAGTTTGAAGGGATTCAGATGGAGCAAACTTCTCAGACCTCAAATAAGCTCCGTAAACAACAGAGCGGAATAAGCATCTTCCATCACCAGTTATTTCTGCATACCATGCAATTTTATTCATCACTATGCAAATTAACACTAAATACAAATTAACTAATTTCCACCTTCATATACATGAATATTATAATATAGTATACTTACTTTTGAACGTATACATTTTTCTGATGATCGATTCTAAAATTGTATATATGTATCTCTTGAATCTTCAATGACCATAGGCAACAGTGAGAAGCACGATTTCTAAAATTCTCAAACTAGAAAGATTCCTATTCAAAGCAAGATGGTAGCAATCATATATATATATACACAATTCACTCCAATCTATTTGTTTATAGGTAACGAAAGCAAACGAATGCTAATCCTATTGAAATTTGAGTACTACAAAAAACTCTAATACCTATCCTAATAGGAATGGGATAATCATTTTTTATTAATAAAATCTAACTAATCTTAAATTATTTATTATTATTGTTTTCGGTAAAGATCGATCCTACGTAAAAGACATTGTTTAAATGTCTTTAAAATTATTTAGTTAATTATATTAATTTTTAATTCAAATGTTAACAATTGTATAATTATCATCAAAATAATATAACTAGAATTACAGGTAGTAGCTATGTACTATAAACTATAATAAAAAAGTAGTTATATTATTAAAATTAGAAACAAATATTTTTTAGATAAATTAAAATAAAATAAAAATAAAAGAGATGAAGCAAAAGATATATATTTGACTTTAAAATTTTATTATTTGTTCTATATCTGTTAACCACAATTGCATAAGTTTGGACATCTTTTAAAATAATGTTTTAAAACTAAGAAATATATAGATACTTTTTTCATCCCTTAGTTTAAGTTTGTTTCAATTTCATCATAAACATCTTTTTGTTACTTTTTTTTATAAGATAAGTATTTATTTAATTAAACGTATCTTTATATATGAACAATATTAATAGTTAATTTTTTTTTGTAAGGATATAAAATAATATTAACGAAAACTATTAAAAAGAAAACACTTTTTACCTTGAATTAAATAATAACCTTGGCAACAAAAGTAGAGTTTGGCCAAATGGAGCCGGTGAAGCTGTGAGTTGTCACACGCCGTCTCGGGTCAAACAAAGTGGAGGAGAGCACAAATTTCATGTTTTGAAATTGGGATCCCTGCAATTTTACAAGGCTAATCTCCCTCCACTTTTTCAAGAAACCCTAGTTACTCGGTACTACTACTTGCTTCTACTTTCTCCTTCATATTGGATGGGTTGGATTTTGCTTTTTTGGCTTTTAATTTGTTTCCCCCTTAACATTGCCCTTCTCGCCTCAACCTTCTACCAGGTATTTACTTCATCTTTTACTTCTCTCCCTCCTTTTCTCTCTCTCTTCTTCCTGAAAGAATATTTTCTGATGCTCGTTTAATTGCAAGACATGATTCACATTAATTTTATTTTTTGAATCTAAAGTTCCGATTTTTTTTTAAGGTTTTGATCTTAACGGATTTGGAAGCTGACTATGTCAATCCATATGAAGCTTCATCTCGGATTAATTACTTTATCGTTCCTGAGTTTATTGGGCAGGGAGTACTATGCGCTCTCTTCCTTTTCACAGGGCACTGGTTCATGTTTTTGTTGACAGTGCCTCTTACTTGCTATCATGTGATGCTGTAAGTTTTATCTTTTTTATACTAAATGTATATTTTTATGTGATGATTTTGCTTCTCTCGTCTTTGGTTTTAGTTTTTATTGCCTATGAACTCCGGCTCCAGAGCTGTCGCAAAGTTTGCATTGGGGTAGAGGTCACTTTCCCTCTCTAGATCTTCTTCCCTTTCCCCACCCTGGAATGGTACATATCCCCCCCTTCCCAAAAGAAAAAAGATTCTTAAGCTCTTTTTTCATATACTTTTTTTTTGTCCTGTTGAATATTTCATGGTTGGATCTAGTGATGTGTTCGACGTGCCAAATCTGGCTTCCTGTTTCAAAATTTCTAACCTATGAATCTATAATTAATGTTGACTATAATTGGTTCATACGAATGCTGAGATCTTCAAAGGGAATTACAATAATTAATGTGCTCGTTTTTTATTTTGTACTTCCATATGGATTTAGCCTATGAACTAAAATGTTTCTTTCATCATTTCATATTTCAATGATTCAGGTATGTGAAGCGGCAGCATCTCCTTGATGTTACTGAAGTGTTCAGGGTGCTTAATGCTGAGAAGAAATATCGGATAATTAAGCTTGCTTTCTACTTATCTCTCCTTCTCATCACCGTCTTCAGGTTTGTCATATCCTTAAAATTGTATATGCTGATCTTTTGTTCTTTGGCTTGTACATTCTTACTGTTTGCTTTGAAGTTTACTTTTTAATCAAGGTCTTCTAATGGGGATCAACTTGATTATTAAAATCCACGGTATATATTAGACAAGTGAAACTGAAATACTTATTGAATAACCTAAAGCATTTTATAATATATGAATCATCTTTGTCTCTTGTACCTTTTGTTTTGTTTCTTGACTCTTAATTGAGTGAATCTAATCATGATGTAATGGAGAAGCCACAGATTGAGTGAAGAAATGATGCTTAACAGATTGGACGCGAGTTGCAGTCGTAGAACACATTGATAAGTTTGTAAAAGTGTACACTGCTGCCACTAGTAGCGTGTATAAAAGAAAGTTATTAGTGTGGCTTGGTATTAAATGTTTAGACGTGCACCCAACCTTGATGCTAGGATCAGCTATGATGTCAGCACACAACTTCTAAATTACAGTTAGTCAAGCATGACTTTTTATTGCTTCTCCTTGTTGAAATATATAGCAGCTCAGTTTTCGTATTCTTAAATGGTAAAGAACAGTTATATGAGAAAAGTTATACTTGGAGTCATAGCCAGGACCAAATTTTAGTACTAGTGTTTTAGTCAGTGCAATTTAATTAAGTCAGATGTTGTAATGTTAATGGGGGCCTAACCACTGGCTAAGTCGACATATAGCCTGGCAGTGAAGCTTGAGGGGTGGGGTGTAACATAGTCTGAGCCTTACGAAAGAACTGTTGGTACTTCAATAAATCAGAGTGCGATTCATTTAGTGTTCCAGTGACTTCTCAAAGACATTAAGCATCTCATCGACCTCTAACTATAGTTGGATATTGCACTTGAAATGGAACTTAATTATGACCTTGAAAAGCATGCGAATCCACAAATTTTCTTCCTTTGGCAACCTTGGTCCCCACTGAACAAAAAGTGTAATTCTGGATCTTTGAACAGATTCGTGAAATTTACCTGCTAAATTCATACCAATAGTAGGTATCTGTTGACTGTGAATAATTGTGTAGAGTATAAAGACATATTGGAGGCCACAATTCATTATGTATGGGATACAAATGGGAATTCGTGGCAGGTTTCTGAATGCATGCATATACTTCTTTAGAATCAAAATCTTTAATTTTCTTGCAAATTTATTTTTGGTAATTTGACGCCTACTATCATAATGGCTGGGCTAGACAGTTTGGATTTAATCTTTTAACAAGTGTTATTTTAACTCGGCTTTGTTCTTAGCGTATTATTATTCAGAATTTGGATCTTTTTATTTGAGAGGTTAACATGACAATATTATTTAAGGAGAGAGGTATACAGAAAATTACATAAGTGGTGGGTCCCATGTCCATAACGAAGACCATGAGTGTATGGCATATTTCTATCTATCTCTCTCTCTCCTCATGTAATACGGTTATTTCTTCACATTAGAGGATTTTGATCATTCATTAGTTCTAGCATTTCCTACAGTCCTACATTTGTCTTTTATAATGTTGCAGTGTCTGCTTCATATGGCATTAGCAGACTTGAAGTCAAGGTTGTTTTCCCTCCTTTTGGAATGAGAGGAGAAAGACGTTGTGCCATTTCATGTTGAAATGTATACACCATTAGAAAAATGTTTAAAAGGGGGTTAAGATTTTTGCTATTCCATTGCTTTATCTATATGTCACGGATACCTACTTTCCTCTAATAGGTAGAAGCATGTAAAAGGGGGTGGGGGGTTGTGGACGGTAGCATTGAGACATCTTTCTTCTTTTAAACCGTTTCTGAATATGGGATGCCTGAATGTCATAGAAGGTATAGGTTCTGTAGCCTTATTTATTGCCATTCAAATTTCAGTAGTTTTCCTCCATTCACTTGTGGTTCTCTTCCAGCATTTCCTTTCCAGGGATAAATAACACGCACTTTTCTTCCATGGTATCTGATTAATTCAATGTTTATTTTTTCTTTTGCGAACAATATATAGTATGGCTCGCTATTTATTGCTTCCTCAAGGAATCTGAATGGAACTTTTTCTGCCAATTCTTTCTTTGCAGGCTTACATTATTGGCTGTCTACTATTTTGATCTTGATGGCGATGAAGCGTAAAACTTCTTGTTACCACTACTAGAGCAATACAGCAACCACTCTGTAAGTTGCTCTTTCGTTTTTTTTTTTTTTTTGCTCCCCTTCTCACCTTTTCTTTTCTGGTCTATTTTTTTTGTGGGAATTTGGATTCAGTCTGTACCATGATTTAGAAGTCAACTATTGCTCATAGAAATAGATTTGTTAATCACTAGGTTGAACGAATATTGCCCACTTGGGTATACCCATTGTTTGATATCTGTTAAGGCTAATTCCTTTGTAATAGCATGCCAACTGATTTTTATGGTTAGCTATGAAGGACAGATAATACTTGCTGAGTTGATTTGACTGGCAGATATTTGGATGTGTAAAGCGTCATTTCTTTTCTTCATGAAAGCATACATACTTTTTCTGAGTTTTGTAATTTCCTGAGAATGTTATAACATGCATGTTCAAAACACTTTTTGCAGATTTAGCATGAACAATACCAATCAGTTAAAATTAATTGAGCTGCTAAGTCTGATAGCAATTGCTTCCCTAATGCTTGTTTGCTTTGTTTGGTGGAGCTAAACCCCAATTCCGAGGGAAATTGTAACTCGTCCAACCTTTTTTTTTTTTTTTTTTTGTGGTCCAATGTCTTGAGTTCCAGAATTGGATAGAACCACATCCTTATCAATTCTAGCAACAAGCTCACATCAGAGGCACATGAAACTATAGCGTCTTACGCAGGAAGATATAAGCCCGAGATAAGATAGTCTTACTCTTACGAGACCCAGTCCAATCAAAGTTATACGGATTTGGTTATGTTGGGCTAAATGGGTAGGACATTTCATTTGGCGTGGGTTTTTCTAAGGCTCCATTGTTAACAAATCTTGATAAATATGAAGCCCAAATAAGCTCCACTTTGATGGCCTTCATTTTGCTGACTGAAAAAAATAAAAACGCGTGCTACGCTTGTAATAGCAGAATCAAAGCTGTAAATTAAAAACTTATTTGAAGTGTACCGTATTCATGGTTTGGTACTTAAATAGTAATGGAACCAACTTGAGTGAAATGTTAGTCTAGAAATAAGGAAAATTTCCGTCATATGACAACGTGCGAGAGTGGTTGTAAATTGTAATTCAGTAATTGTCTATTTTGATAAGGAAACTTTCCAAGTGGAAAGGAATACTGCTTGAGCTGAGTGTATCGATTGTAAAAGCAATCCCAGTGAGGAGTGAATTGTCCTTGTAAAATCAGAAAGAGGGATAGTTTTAAATGTGTGGAAGAAGTGATTAATTAAGAGCGTGATGAATGAATAGTTAAAAGATAAAAGAAGATAGTTGGAAGAGAAAGTTGTGTGGCGATAGAGCAAAAGCGAGGAAGTGGAGTAGTGACGGTTGAGTTGAAAATGACGAAAGGCATGGAGAATGGGACCCACGTTTATCTGTCGAGTGTACTCAAGGGTGCTTCTTTCCACACCCGACATAGTGTAGGCAGGTTCACTACAGTAGGGCTTTCTCTCTACGATGAAAACGCACTAATAATTGATGGATGGACCCATTCTCAAACTATTTCATAAATCAGTTGAAGCTTGTGATGGCAAGCTTTTAACCACTGCCTCCTCTCATGTCCCTACGCAAATTGCTTTGTGACGTTTTCCAACACGTTGGGTCGCTTTCGGGCTCTGGGCTTTGTCTTCCCCCCTCCATTGTGGGCCCTTTTCATCAAGGCCTGATGTGGGCTGCTACCCGTCTCATTCATGTACACCCATCCCTCAGTACAGTATCTAACTGTCTCCTGTCCTACCCACTCTGGCTCCATCATTAATTGAGGGCTTTTACGTAAAATCCATTGCCTGTCAAGCTGTCTCTTGCTGTTCTCAAAACTAGCTGTAACCCTCTAAGTGTAATGGCCTAATGGGACTTATTCCTATGATTACTAAAGCGTGGAAAATATTTTTTTAAAACAAGAAAAAAACCTTTTAACTCTTGACAAATAAGCATCAAACCAACTAAGAGCAATCATGATGGAAAGAGATGCTGCAACTCAACCAATTCATCACTTATGTAATGTAGACAAGTCTTGAAAGGCTATTTATCTCTCAAATTAATTATTATTGAATTATTCATTTAATTCTTATAATTTTATTTTATTTTTAATTGGTCTTCATAATTTAAGAAAAACTAATTTGGTCTCCACCCTCAAATTGTTGTCAATATTTTGTTAACTTTTGTTCAATATTTATAAATTAAGTCCATTTATTTAAACTATTTAACATAAATTATATCTCATTAGTCAATAAGAATTAATTCATTTGATTGTTTTTCCTCTATGGCAATTGTACAACTTAAATTTGAATCTAGTTAATTTTTTATTGTTACGTTATTTATAAGTTTTTAATAAGTGTTTTTAAAATTTAAGTGGCTGTACCTGAGCTTGAACTAAGGTGTGTCATTCCATCATTTAAATTTTTAGAAAGAAAAAAAAAATCTCATTTTATATATGTAATTTATTTTTGTTTTATTATATTTTTTAAATATAAAATACATATATTTAAAGTATTAATATAATATATATTCGTCCAGACAAAAATTTAACATAGATTCAATTAAAAATTTTTAGAACTATAAGGATTAAATTGTCAATTTTTTTGTAATTTAATCTAATTTAAAAATAGAACTTGTCAAAACTTAGTAATCAACACTTTTAAAATTCAAAGGTGTTGGTCTAGACTACTTACACTGAAATCTTAAACCTGTGTTATGGATGGGTCCCATGTAATGATACACTAACCAATGACAAAGTCAATTCAAGTAAGGCTAACTAATAGGCTTTCCACTAATCGCCAGCTATCATAAACTTGTATCGTATTAGTCAGTTTTAGTGTTATTCTTTCAATCACCTTCAACTTCAACCAAACCATATGAGATGTCGGTTGCAGCAACTCGTGCCTTTTCTTCATGTAATTAATTCGCTTTGCATAACTACAGTTCTATATTCATTATTCAAGTAGCTGCAGATTCTGACTAATCACTTCATTATTTGCTAGCTTGAGGAAACTTGTTAAATAACTTTCTTCTGCCTTCCTTTTTTTTTTTTTATTAATATCTTTTTACCCAAGCTATCAGGAATATAACTTTTGGTTGGGAATAGAATATTAAAAGGTGGCACTAAAATTCAATTTTTTTCCCAGATAGGGTGAAGATATGTCAATGGAGGGAAAGTGAGTGTGTGAAGGGGAAAGCAGGGAGAGGAGGAAATACAAGAATGAAGAGAAGAAACAAAGAGGATAAAGTAATGGTAGTAAAGTCCAGCATGAGCATGAGCATAAGCATAAGCTCTATGATGGCCATTGCCGTCCTGGAATCGAATCAATACCACTTTTTTAAACCAAAACTTTCCATTTGATCTCAGTATCTGTATGCGCTGTGGCCTATTGTGATTTGTGCATGAGGTAGACATTTTATTTTAGAATTGCTTATTGCCAGACATGTCTTTTCCACTTACCTTCGCAAATTGGAAATTTGTTATACTGGGGGCATTCACACAACTGTCCCCCACCACCAATATAACTCTCTCTCTCTCTCTCTGAGTGGAAAATGATTTTTCAAGTTCTAATGTGTCAAATGCATTTTAATTTATATATTTATTATTTAAAATATTGAGTGAATTAACTAGAATTATTTTTTATTTTATAGAAATGAGTTTCATTATCTTTCTCACTTGATAGTACGGAAACGTCAGTGGCTGTGGCTGTGGCGCTCCAATGGGCCTGCTTCACGTGTGCTGCACACTCTCTTAAGGCCCACTGAAGCGGACATTCCCTATTCCATGAGTATTTTTCTTGATAATGATGACGAAAAAAAAATCTATTAATAATGCATTTCATTTTGGTTTCAGGATTCTATTTTCCACATGAAAAAGAAATAGGATTCTTATTTATGAGAAGATCTTTCGTGGTCCAAACTCCCAATGAGAATACTTGTTGCAAATTTGGTCAACTTTATCACCCTATCCACCCAATCTCTTTCGCCATTATCTATTATCTTCTTTTCTCGCTTTCTGTTGCCTAACTTGTCTTTTTTGCCTCTTCACGATATAGATTTTTTTTTTTTTAAGAAAAATCTAAGTTGATGAAAATATAGAGAAATTTATAACTCTGCTTCTCCCAAGTCCTACAATTTAAGAAACAAAGGGAAGAAATAGATATCAATCATAGAGGCAGTTGCATTATTATGTGTTCTACTTTTTGTGTTGTAGCAAAGCAATTGAAGAAGATGATCGTGTTGTCAGTATTTGTATGTGCCTAAAGCAAGAAATAAATAATAAAAAAGAATTCACCGTGGAGGAAGATGAAGAAGATAATGTGATGAATAACAATGGCCTTCATTTACTGAAACCACAATATACCAGTTGGCGAGTCCATAAATAGTAGTACCTTTTTAATTGTCATTTCAGTGTCGAAAAAAACACCAAGTACATAAGGCCAATATCAAGCTACCAACTCCTGTCTCTCTCGGCCTTCATGTTCCCTTCTTCTTCTTCTTCTTCTTCTTCTCTTTCTCTCTCTTTCTCTGAAACATTATAACAAGTAACCAGGGAAGGAGAATCTCCTTCACAAGCTCAGTCACCACTATCTACACTAAACAGCACACGCTCTAAGGGCCCACTTTTACATTGGGCCCTTAACAAGCTTAATGGGCCTTGTCTTCTTCTTCCAACAGGCCCAATTGACCTTGTCAGGTCTTGTCTGGATGATGTCGTCCATCCGTCTCCCATCATGCCAAGTAACAAACTTGACCCATCATGCAACCATAAATGCATCACCAATCATTTTCTTTTGATGAAATTACATTAAACTCCTTTATGATTTGTTTAATTACACATAAAGCTCATATCATTTCACCTCTGATTAAGTTGTAAAATGCATCCGTTCTATAAATAAAATTATTTAGTTGTTTTTACTTAGGCTTTAATTTAAACCTAACTATTCTACTGTCATATATGAATAATAAAGTCACAATCTCATTACGTGATTATTGATTTAAAGTAATTAATAAAGGACGCTTTTGGAATATATATATATTAAATAATATGGAGCCAAATTATTTATTTTTCACAAAAAAAATGACCAAGTAGAATTTAACAAAGTTCTAGGTAAAAATCACATTGATCATTTTCCAAAAAAAATCCATCATTTTTTTATTATGTTTCTATTACAAAGAATTAAGATATCAAAAGTGATTAAATTACAAATTTTTGTGCCGTTGAATTACAATTTTATTTTAAACCATTCTTATTAAGAAGAATAACGTTTTTTTAGGAAATTTCTAAAAACAGTATATACGTATGTGGGCTAGATTTTCAACATGAAGTTGAAGGGTTAAAATAATAATTAAAAACAGTGAACAAAAAATAGGTATATTGATGGCAATGTTTATGGTTAGGTAGTAATGAGAGCACTGAAACAAAAAGTTGTAATTGGGTAGTAAGCCTTCTGTTTTGCAGAGGACAGTGTTTTAGTCTTTAATAATTATGATATACAGCCATGCTTTTAAGTCTTTAAAAAGAGTTTGGACCACAATTATTGATGGCTCTATTATGAATAGTACTATTTGAGCTGTATTTGGAGCAACTCTAACTTGGCCATTCTCTGATAAAGTTGAATATATATGTCATCTCTACTTCTCTTAAGTCCCTAACTCATTACACTTTGGTGAGACTATTATATTATTGCCTATACTTTTTTTTTAACTCATCTCTACCTTCTTCCTCTTTTAGGGGGTTAGGTTGAATTATATGCTAAAAAAGAAGGCTCTTACATTACATACTGCTTTGTTTGTGAATGAGTAGAAAAGAAAACATATACTATATACGATGTTGCATTCCGGAAGCAACTTGTTTAAATTTTACAATATTTGAATGATGAAAAGAATTAATTATATAAGAGCGATGATTTAAACTTTTGATGTAAAAAGAGGAAATGGGGTAACTTTAAAATGGCCCAAAAGTTGAAAAGAGAAAAAGAAGAAAGTGAAAGAGTGAAAGGCAGAGAAATGTAAAAGAGAATTGATTAATGAATAGATGGTACAATTTGAATTGTATGTAATGTATATATGATGAATTACCATATAAGCATCGAGTGAGTGAGTGATTATTAATTTTGTGGTTTCATGTGGGCATCTCTTTTTAGTAATTTTGCAGTAATGATACAATGCCTACATTCATTTCCATTGTCCTTGGTCGACCTCAAAGGGCTCACCATTCAGTTGCAGCAGCTTCCTTGGTTTTTTGGTCTCCATTTTCTGAACCAACAAATTTCACCTTTTTATTTTTTCACTGCAACTTATTACTTCAAAGTGTCCTCCCTCTTCAGTACAACCAAACTCTGAATAGTCAATTACCATTCAGTCATAGCCTCAGAGACTCAACCCAACCTCACTATTCAATAATTTGCACAGCTAGGAACTAGGAATATAGAGACAAATGAAAGCAACAATAATTTACACGAGAGAAAAATATTTAATTAATTTTGATAGAGTATTTTTCAAACATAAAACTATTAAATAATCTATCAGCTAATTATGTTTCAGAGCTATCCCAAAGTTTGGAGTAGAACATAGTTCAGAATTTAGGAAAGAAACCTAAGAAGAATAAAGGAATACTAATATCTAAAAGCTAAACAAGTTAGCATTTTATGAGCATTAGTTAGGATTGCTAAAAAGAAAAAAAATCCAATTCGAGGAGGTAAAGAAAAATGAGAAACAGAGATGGTGATTGGGCGTGTGAAGTGAGGTCAATGAAATATACCCGTCGAGGCAAAAGCTGAGAGCACCCATTTTGGGAAAAAGCACTTTATGTAAACGCCGTTTCGTTTCCCTCTCATCTTTTTTTCTTTCTAACTTGTAATTTATTATGTCTTCTCTCTTTACTGCTCCACTCTACACTACACTACGCTACTTCATGAGTCATGACATGCCCAATTTCTCTTCTTTCCTTTTCCTTTTTCCTTTTTTACTCCCCAAGATATGTATGAGGGTTAAATAGGTAATTTGATGTGGAGTCTATTGGACGTTGACAGAGCAATGCAATCGTATAAACTTTGAGAAATAAAATGAAGAAAAAAAAAAGAACAATAATAGAAGAAGGAAAAGCGTATGGTGTAATAATGTATAAATGCCAGAAAATGACGGGTCATCCTCTACGATTAAAAACTGTGTCGGGCCTTGGCTTGTGTCCGGTCCCCGACCTATGGGACCCAAACAGTGTTTTACGGCCCAAACTTCGCTTCCACACAGTCCGATCCACTTATGTTCTTACACCTTTTTCTTTTCTTTTTAAGGTAAAAGTTTACGTTTAAAATTTCATTCAGGTTTCGTTATAATAAAAATTTATTTTGATTTAATATGATTTTAAAATTTTAAGAAAAGTTTTTAATGTTATTATTTTTCTTCATGCTAATTCATTCGCGCTTGAACAGTGAACTCGACACTTTTGCTTTTAATTATGAGATTAGATTGAATAAGACCAATCGCTAAAACTCAGGTCCTTCCTTCCATGAAAGTACAAACAATTAATAACAAGATAGATTGTTGGGTGTTTTAATGATTAAAATAAGGATAAATAGTGTGTGGATCTTAATTGCTAAATTAATGTTTTCAATCAATCAAATATGTCACATGTAATGCCGCGTTAAATATTTATATTAATAGAGCTAATGAGGTTAATAGAGATGATAATAATTCATACTATAACTAAATTTAAGTAAAGCTTGACGAACTAAAAATGTAAAAGAAAAAACTCTAAAACTTGAAAAGATTTTATGTTACACTTGCTGTTATAAACCTTAATTATAACATAATATATACAATTATACTTAATAGAATAACTAAAACTTATCTGGAAATTTATTTCTTGATGATGATTTCATTATTGGAGTGGTGGCTCTGTGTTATGTATTTGCTCCTGAAAGAAAGGGAAAATGTAGGTCGCGAAATCACGCGTCACAATGGGTCTTAAAGATGTAGGATTTATGGGGTGAAATAGTCCAACGGGATTCTTTTCATCCAAAGTCCTTGTCTTGTTCCTACGTTTTTGTGGGTTAGCGTCCCGGGATCGAATCTCCGTAATGAGAAAAAATAAAAATAAAAAATTGGACGGACGGTTGAAAGTTGAAAATCATGGTGGGCCAACCCTTTGGTGGTCCCCGCATTATTTGCTTTTCCCTTTGCTCACAACGAATTGTATCGTTAGAACCGTACGGTGCGAGTTGCCATCACTCTAATACTTGCCCACTTGTATGAAATGAAGATACCCGTATAATTCAACACCCCACAGTACCCGTAGCGTAGCCAATACTTCAAATGGCTCAGAAGCAATCTCAGAGACAGAATCTGAGAAATGGAGAGAGAGTGACTGTGAGAGACAGCCTCTATTAGAGAGAGAAGAAGCAGATTGACCCGCCATTGAAGCTCTTCTTTTTATATCACTCCCAACTAAATTTCTAATCATATTCTGCTTCTTTCATTTTTCCTTCCCTCCTCTCTCCCATTTCTTCTGTATTTCGCTCCCTCCGAGTCTCTCCTCAATTCCGTCGTTTCCTGAGCTTAATCACGGGCTGTGTGGAGTGAATGCTTTGGTTTAACATTACAAGAGTTGATAATTAGTAAAATTAATCATCTGCTATTTAAGTTTCTCAAGATTTCGAGGTTGGTTAGCTTCCATTTGTCACAAATTGGACCGTTACAAGGGAACAATGGAGCAAACTACAGGAGGCTTGTCCGGATCCAGTCTTGCTATTCGCGAGCACGATAAGACCACACTCGAATCCATCCAATTCAACCAAGAAATCCAGGGAATCATGGCCCCACCCCCTGAAAACGCGAGCTCCTTCACTGCACTTCTCGAACTCCCACCACCGCAAGCCGTGGAGCTCCTTCACTCGCCGGATTGTGACGGAACGGCTGCTGCAGCTGCTAGCAGCGCTTCCGGGAAATCCCTTTGCCAAAACAACAATCAGAAACCCTATCTATTCCAATCTTTCAGTGGCAATTTAACCTTTCCTTCTAACGCTGCGTTGATCGAGCGCGCCGCCAAGTTCTCCGTATTTGCCGGAGAAAGCTCGCCGCCGGAGGATTCTAGCTTGGTTGCACCTAATTCGGGTGCAAATTTGGACAAAGTGAAGAATGAGCCCCCAGAAACCGATTCGAATCCTAGTTCAATGCAGGGGTGTGTCTCTGATCCCGCCGTTGAGAACCAGAACCAGAGGGCCGCAAAGAGGAAGGAGCGAGAGAAGAAGGTACCGTAATTACAATCAATCGAGAGTTAGGGTTTCTATTTTGGGAAATTTGAGTGAGTTCAGTGCTGAAAATATGAAGTATTCACTGAGTCTGTGAAAAACAGGTCAAAGGGTCCTCAAAAAAGAGTAAGGGAGTCGCCGACGAGGCCTCCGGGGATACTGAAAAGCTTCCCTACGTTCATGTTCGAGCTCGTCGTGGTCAAGCTACAGACAGCCATAGCTTAGCAGAAAGGGTAACCTCCTAATTAACCACTAATCAACCTTTTAATTACGGTCTCTTTTTCAATCAAAATTTATTTTCACTAAAATAATTTTCTTTTATAAACTAATTTAATTGTCAAATTATGTAGGCTAGGAGAGAGAAGATAAATGCTCGGATGAAGCTTTTACAAGAGCTGGTCCCCGGCTGCAACAAGGTTGGTCCCTTCAATATCACCAATCCTCGATTACTAGGATTAAATAATTACGCTTTATTAATTTTCGGTGTTACTTATTATCATCTGTCTAATTTGTCTCCTAAAAGTGCAATTATGTCTTTAACAATGGTTCTTGTCATTGTCAACTTTTCACCCAAAAAATGCTTGCTTTTACATCAAGAAAAGTGCCAACTTCCCAGTGGGTCTCAACATGGAATTTATGTAATATTACCGTCTCTTTGATACTACATTTTGGGAGATTGGTTACGGGTCTTTTTTGAGGTTAAAGTAGTCATTTTTGTCATTCCAATCGTTTTAAGTTCCTCTAGTCTTGGTCTTCTAACCATCCTATTATTCAGGTATTGCATGGAGGTAGTAATAATAATAGTATCTCCGGTGACCTGTTTCTCCGACTTTGGGGTTTTAAGTTTGGGAATTCTGAAAGAAGCTGCTCCAGCTCATAAACTGTAGAAAAATTGAAATTATGAATATTACATATATTAGTCGTTTTTAGATGAACTTGTAGAAAAATCGACATAAAGAATATTACATATATTAGTCATTTTACAGATGAACTTGTCGTTGTTCTTTGAATAGGACAATAATATATACGTCATGGGCTGTGCTAGACAATTAAGGTAATCCCCCTTCTTGCTTTTCTTCGGCCTTTTGACATATTGAAGAGACAGAAGGGTGGGCGTGTGGGGTGGTGGAGGGGGTTTTCCTTAGCTGGATTCTGGCTTTAACGCTTGGGAGACGCATATGGTTTTGTTGGAATTTGAAACTAGTATCCGTGGGTCCCCTACGCAAGTGAAATTTTAATCCCTCTTGTGACGGTGATGGTACCATTATCTGAGTTCGGTATACATCATTAATGGGATGACGAAGAAAGATGAGTAACCAATGCACACTTTTGGAGTGCATCCACCAAACGGCAGACCTAACTGGCTTGGGACATTGTACATGTTAAATGAATGTCACCTAAACATAAACTAAATTCATACTTTTAATTTCATTAAAAACTTTTTTTTGGTAGTATGAGGTGTAATAATAAAGATATTTTGGAGTAGGATCTTTGAGTCTTTATTCTTCAATTGATGCTTGGCTCTACTCGATGATTTGTCAGCATCCAACCAATGATTGTGAAGTTTCTTATGTACTATTACTGCAGGAGGATATCCAAGGGCTGATAATAATTCAAGTGTAGGACCCCAGAGAGGGTTCGACAGAGTTAGCTGAGTTGTATTAATGTCAGCTTTAGATATACTCTTGAGTAATAATTCAGGAGCATATAAGTCCTTATTTAAGCTTCCAGTTACAATTTCATCCTCTGTTAATTTTTTTTAAAAAAAATTAGGATTTTGCTTTACTTAAAATTGTGAAAGATATGATTTGTTTATGGGCCATGGTGACTTTACAACAATGCAAGAAAATTTAGCATACACCTTTTTCTGATGATAGCAACTGCTATTCGAACAAGTCTAGCTTGCCTGTAGATGTTTCAGAATGAAGGGGCAAAAATAATCCAGATGGAGCGTTTTCTCATGGATTGGGTTCTCTGATTGTGGCCTACTTGCCATGTACAATGTTCCATCATATTTGTGTCAACTGGCTATTTCCATAAATCACACATTGTTTATATTGAATTAAGAAGTTTTAATTACCTAGGCACTGAGATTTGGCAGCGCTTCATTCAACAGTGTTAAGTTGACATATACTAGCTAATCTAGTAAGTCACAAGATATCTGACATGAAAAAGTTTGCTCTGCAGATATCAGGAACAGCTTTAGTTCTGGACGAAATCATCAACCACGTACAATCTCTACAACGTCAAGTGGAGGTCAGATATCCCAGACATTTCCTATATTTATTTTAAGAACCATGAGAAGGGTAAAGTTGTGGTTGTCTATAGTCAATGCTGAATATAACTATGGATAGGGGTTTTATTTCTTCTTTTTCCTGAGCCCTCAAAATTGATTTGTCGTTTTGTATAGCTACCATGAGATTTTGGAATATTTAGGTGGCACTAACCTACTCATTAGAAACACAAAACATTACTTACCTATAAGCCCTAATATTTAACCAGCAATGGTTTTATTTTTCTGGACTTAATGCTTTATCATCTACCTTAAACCATTTTCTTCAAAGGACTTGAAAGTGAATTTCAGACTCGTAGAATTGTGCATTGCTTAGTTTATTGTATATGCAGATATAAAATGACATAAAATGTTTTCTTGTAACAACATTTTGTCAGATTGAATTTGCATGGTAGGTGATTAAACTAACACTGATAGTCTAATTAACGTGCCAAAAGATTGGGAAGATTAAGGATCTTGGTATTGGTGATGCAATTCGGTGATATTGGAGTTATATTCTATCAACATGATCTTGTGCTGATTGAGTCATCTTCTGGTTTCAGTTCTTATCAATGAAACTGGCCGCAGTTAATCCAAGAATTGATTTCAACCTCGACAGCATATTGACTACAGAAGTAAGTAATATGAATTTATGCCTCAATGTTCTCTTTCCTAGTTGGAAATACATGAAGTTGCTTATTTGTTTTTTATTGGGAAAGTCTTGCTGTTATTGTTGCCATTGGCATTTTATCTTGCAGCATTATGAAGCAAGTGGAATGGGATATACAAGATTTTGTATTCTGGACATAGCTGGTTTAGATTCCTCTCTGAAACTTCTACTCAAATTTCCACACTCAATCAAAACGTGATTTTGTTTAGCCAACAAAAAAAGTGATTTTGGCTGAAACAAAAATCAATCTGAATATGTGATTGCTCTGTCTAATTGTATTTGTCTTTTATATGCTTTGTTCAAAGTTTTTAAAGGGTGAACTTGAACAAGTGGGGCAGTGAAACTGAAAGAAATGGTTTGTTATCAGTTATGATGATTAAATCCATTCTATAAGATGTCATCCTAGAACTGCTAAGAAACTGTTTCATGATAAGTAAAAGTGAGTGTCAGGCGAGCAGATTAAAGCTTGCACTGGATTTGCCTGAATCCGACCTGATTAAATGCTCTAGAACTGTGATTAAATTCATTGCATCTTAATCCTTAGATATATGATCATGGGTTGGTATATGGAATTCCAAATGCTTAATTGTTTGACCAAGCACAGTGCTTTGTAGAGACAGTTCAACCTTTTCAGTTGAACTTGAAATTTTAATCAATTTTATACTGATGATAATTCTCCGTTATTTATAGGGTGCATCTCTCATGGACTGTAACTTCCCCAACATGGTTACACCTCTAATGTGGCCGGAAATCCCAATCAATGGGAACAGACAGCAATATCAACAACAGTGGCAAGTTGATGCATTCCACCAACCACTTTGGGGGAGGGAAGAAGCAAACCATAATTTTATCACTCCAGAGAACTCTTTTTTGAGTTATGACTCGTCAGCAAATTCAGGTAGTCTTTCCCTTAAAGACCTGATCCACAGAAGCTTTCCTCACTTCATCTGTCCTTTTTCCTACAGCAATTGGCATGGGCTAGACACATAGATAAAGATTGGAACTATTTTTTTGCCTTCTATTTTCTTTAGCCAATCAAATGGAGCATTTAAACATAAAGGTCATAGAGGAACGTTGGGGAGCTGTTAAATGAATTGGGCATTCCTGTTACTTAAATTATTCTAGAACGGCATAAATTGCTGGGAAGGACTTAAATTTCAATCATCAAAAATACAAGTAAAGGTCAATGTATTTTTATTTTTTTATTTTTTTGGGTACGTATGAACCCTTGACACTACTTATATCTGCACAACACCTTTACCATTTGAGCTATCCCCCATGTGGTAAGGGAAATTTATTTTTAGCTAAACATGTGAGAAACATACTGAGAAGGATATTTTTATAACTGAACTTAAATTTTAAATTGTGATACAGCATCTCTGCACTCAAATCATTTGAAGATGGAGCTCTGAAGTTGTACTAGTAGCTGGTAGACCAGTAGTGTATATACAAAATATAGAATTTGCAGTTAGCTGTGATTTGAGCGGCATCAGCATTCAGCATGGTTTCCATGTCTTCTATTTGTCAGTCAGTTGGAAACCGGATTCTACTCAACCAGAAGGGAAGAAGAATTGGGATGCTATTCTTATATAAAATATTACTGTTATTACTACTATGTATACTAACTATAGGGATCATTCAATCTAATGCTTCATTTATGAGGTGATTGATTGATTCGGACTGTAAGATCATAGGGTGAACTGTTACTGAACTTTCATGGGAGATTGTTGCTTTGTTCATTGACTGCTATTTAGATGATTGGTTCTTTCTGTAGATTTGCGTGAAACAAGGTACTCTAATTTTGAATAACGCGTTGGATTTTCTTTCGTTTCCGTTTCATCATCTCCTTTCTTCTGCGCTTGGATCCTGGAAACCTTTGATTCTGCGCTGAAATTTTTCATTTTTATTTCGTGACCTTTGATCGTTTAACTGATAAAGAGTTAAGAGCATTCAAGCTACATTAAAATTTCATAAACAAACATGAAAATATTATTAAGGGGATGAACTCCAGCAGCCAAGTTGATGCTGTCTTAATAATGGAAGAAAGCAAAAAGGAAAATTCCCTCCTTTTTTCTTTTGTTGACTGAAAAGTTTACGTGGGTTTGCAAACGAGAGAGATTGAGTATGACCCAAGTTTAAATCAAGGGATATTGTAAATTCGTAATATACTAAATTATATCTATTTAGATATGCGTGTGAGGCAGGGTGTTGTTTGCTAGTCAGGTAAGTACTGAAGAAGGTACACCACATAATTATATTATATAATGAACCATTAAACATTCGTTAAAGTGAGCATTTGCAGTTGCAGACCATATAATCTACTCACATTAACATTTACTTAAAAAGGCTGCAAATAATTTACTTAATTCCTGTGATGTCAAAGCTGCCAGAATGTTGCAGTGGGAGGCGTTAAAATATCAATACCATACACGTGTGTACACCAGAAGCAAAAAGGAAAACGAAAACGAAAAGTGAACAGATGTAAGCATATGAATAGATAGTATAGCGAGGTTGGTTTTCTTATATATATAATAATAAAAAGTACTAAAATATAAATAACTCAATTTTCTAAGAGCGTTACCGAAAGAGAAAATGCCTAACTTTCGGTGTATTAAACTCTGATGAGTCAAATATATGGTCGTCATGCTCTCAAAGTGTCTACTTCATAATCAATCTAATAGCCGAACAGTAAACAAATTCACCTTTTACACTCGCAATATTTCGTTCCTTTCTAATGTTCTTCATCGTTTCCACTTTTCTTCTGTTACCTCTGCGCTTCCTCTTCTACTTCACACCCATCACCTGAAACTCCTTGATCACAATGTTTATTCTTCACCCTCTCTTCATCCTCGGCTACCACATTCATGTGAGGATCTTCCATCTGTGAAGAAACTCCACGCCTCTCTTATCGTCTCTACTGCTTTGGTATCGAACTCCATTGCTTCCAAGCTTATGAGCTTGTATGTTCGGTTCCATGACCTTGGCAGTGCCCTTGGGGTATTCAGAACTGTACAGGAAGAGCCTGATATAATGATATGGAATTTGATCATAAGGTCTCATGTTGATTTGGGATCCTTCCATGCGGCCTTTTTATTGTACAAACAGATGAGACAAGCAGGCGCTTTCCATGACACTTTTACTTTTCCTTTAATAAACCAAGCCTTATCATCCATCCGAAGCGATGCCGTATTTGGAAAAATGATCCACTGTCAAGCAATTCAAATGGGTTTGGATCTGGATTTGTATTTCTGCAATACCATGATTGATGTTTACGTCAAATGTGGGTGTGTCAATTGTGCACGTAACCTGTTTGATGTTATGTTGCAGAGAGATTTGGTTTCCTGGACGTCTGTGATCGCTGGATATATTTCTGAGAGAAATTTTAGTGTCGCCTCTGAATTGTTCAACCAAATGAGGTTGGAAATGGAGCCGAATTCGGTGACTCTAATTGTCATGTTGCGAGCATGTTGTGCTTCTGGAGCTTTGATGGATGGAAATCAAGTTCATGGGTATGCCATAAAGAGCGGATTGCTAATGGATACTTCTGTGCAAAATGCTGTTTTGAGTATGTATGCTAACATCGGGAATACTAAAGGAGTAGAAACTATTTTCAGTGAAATTGACATGAAAGACGTTGTTTCCTGGAATATTTTGATTTCCTTTCATGGAATGAGAGGAGATATCATGGAAGTAGCTCATATGTTCGGTAAAATGCACAGTGAAGAAGAGTCATTATGGAACGCCAAGACTTTAACCCTAGTAATGTCAGCAATTGCAAAGTCTGGTAGTCTTTATGAGGGTGAAAGCCTACATTGTTTAATCATAAAAACAGGGTTCTCTGATGATATCTTGCTAACTTCTTTGCTCGATTTTTACGCAAAATGTGGGAAATTGGAAATATCCGTTGAATTGTTTAGAGAAATTCACCAAAAAAGTAACATTACTTGGGGTGCTATGATGTCGGGTCTTGTTCAGAATGGTTATTTTGTGGAGACCATAACTTTAGTCAAACAAATGCAAGCTGCAGATCTTGATCCAGACCCTGAAATTTGGAGAAATCTAATTGATGCATGCGCTAGTGTGGGTGCTCTTAAATTGGGAAAAGGTGTTCATGGTTACCTTATAAAGAACCTGTTTAATGGAAGTGAGGAAGATATTGCACGCCTGGAGAACTCTATTTTAAACATGTATATAAGAAGTGGCAGCATTTCTTCAGCTATAGCATATTTTAACAGGTTAACAGTCAAAGATGTGGTGGCATGGACAACTATGATTGAGGGATTCGGGTCCCATGGTTTTGGCTTTGAAGCCCTTAAGTACTTCAAATTAATGATCGAGCAAAGAGTGCAGCCAAACAGTGTCACCTTCTTAAGCTTACTGTCTGCTTGCAGCCACTCTGGTCTTGTAAGAGAGGGCTGCAAAATTTACTGTTCCATGAAATGGGATTTTGGTATTGAACCAGCTTTGGATCACAACACTTGCATCGTGGATCTTTTGGGTCGATATGGGTTGCTTAAGGAGGCTTTGGCCATGATACTGAAAATGATAATTCTACCTGATAGCAGGATTTGGGGTGCTCTTCTAGCGGCTTCCAGAGTTTATGGAAATAAAAAAGTTGTAGAACATGCAGCACAAAGATTTTTGGAATTAGAACCCGATAATGCTGGTTATTATACTCTGTTGAGTAATGTAAAAGCGAGTGTTGGAAGATGGGATGAAGTTGAAGAATTAAGGAGAGTTATGAGAGAGAAAAATCTCAAGAAGAAACCTGGGTGGAGTTGCATTGAGGTAAAAGGGGTCATGCAAGGATTCACTTCTGGGGATATATCACATCCTAAAACACAGGAGATTTATGAGGCATTGAGTAATTTAATAATTGCGACACCTTATGTCTAAAAATTCTTCATAAATGTTGGTTGATATGTCTCCTCATGAATACGAAGTACGAACTGTTATGGAACCACTCAACCTGCGTACTGCATACAGAAATGAGATTTAAGTGCATTTGATCCTATGATGAAGTTTATCATTCAAATTTTTAGTAATGCACATAGGTGGTTTAGCCTTGGTCGGCAGTTGGCTTCACTCTAATGCTTTGGAGTCGTATAGTGGAAAGATTGGCGTGGGAAATCCTTTAAGCCTCATTTGCAATATTGTTAATTAGTGCCTTCAATGTATAATATTCTATTTTAAAATTAATCAAATTTGAAAATCAGTTGAGCTATGGTTGATAAAATTTTTTTGTACATACAATAAAAAGTAATGAAGGGTAAAAATTGAATTCTTACAATAAGAATGAAACTCATTATAAGAATTTAATCTTGATTATTTATTACTTTTAATATAATATAATATTACATGCTTATTTAAAAAACATACAACATACTTACGATAAGCTTTCACCAAATGCAATTTTTCATCAACAGATTTCCAATCATTCAAGAAGGCAATAGCAAGCAGATATTCTGATGGAATGACAATTTCTCTCTCTCTCTCTCTCTTTCCTTTCAATTTTACGAACTAGTAAAATTTTTGTTCAATTGAAATGAAAATATCGAAGTATCACACTTCTCTTGTTTGCTGAATAGTATCAAACTATCAAAGTGTGAAACATTTTTTTTCTTTTGGAGAAATTCTAAGTGTCAAACTCATTCCTCTGGTTATTTGAATTTGGGCCTCTGGGCCCTTGGGCCTAATCGAACGTGTTGCCAGTTTGCAAACCAAACCCCAGAAAGAGAGTGAGCCTGCGTGAGAAGGAGAACAAAGGCAGTGAGGGAAAGCGCTCTTCTCTCTTTGGCTCTTGCTTTCTGGTTTTGCTCTTCGGAGAAGACGCCAGCCATGCCTGCCCCCGCACCCTTAAGCAGCACCTCCGCCATGCTCCGCCATCGGCTCCTCCCTGCCCTTCGAACTCGCGGAGGTGGAGCCTCGGGTCCCAGCCGCTGGACAAGCCCTGGCCACGAGGAGCGCCCCAAAGGTTACCTCTTCAATCGAACCCCGCCACCTCCAGGTCAATCCCGCAAATGGGAAGATTGGGAGCTTCCTTGCTATATTACCAGCTTCCTAACGATCGTGATCCTTGGTGTTGGCCTTAACGCTAAGCCCGATTTGACCATTGAAAGTTGGGCGCACGAGAAGGCCCTTGAACGGCTTCAGATGGAGAACCTTGGCGGTGAATCCGAATGAATCTCGATCTGCGCTGTAATAAATTTGGATTCACTCTTTTCTAAAGTTTCTTGTGTTTGGCTATTGCCATTTCGGGTTCGATCGGCTCCCTTTAGGGTTTCATATGTAGTTCAATAAGGCTATATATGTGGAATTAGGGCTCCTCGTGTAGCCTGATTACTGCATACCTAGTTGTTAACGCTTAACATGTTAATTTTTGCAGCTGCTTATAAGCTTGTTTATTCAATGTTTATGTTTTGAATGTGGATAGAACATTGCTTTCACAGACGCTCGCTACTTACTTATCTTGAGTGATATTATATCTTGATCTCTGTATCCTGTTATTCCTCCTGAAACTCATTGAAACAAGGATTTATCCCAATTTTAATATTGACTTATAAACTGAAATGGTTTTATTGTCATAAGAACGGGGAGTTGTCTACAATTGTCAATTGTAAGCTTTGGAGATATGGCTTTATTCTGCCTTCCTACATCTTGTAAGTTTTCACGCCGGCTTGTATAACCATGTGTATTAAGAAGAATTTGTGAGGCATATAGATAGTTTTTTTTGCCCTACTGAAGATTATGGACCAGGTAAATGATTTAGCTGTGGCCTTTATGTTAAAATTCATTATAGGTGTACATATGAAAGGATCTACTAGCGCCTAATTTGGCCTCTAAGTTGAGGTTTCACGCCTGCTTATATTTTTTACATGTATGCGTGCTTAGCCATTTTTTACATGTATGCCTGCTTATGGACCACAGAAAATTTTCAGCTGTAGCTCGTATATTGAAGCTCATTCAAGTGTTACAGATAGAAAGAATTCACCAGTGCCGTTGCATATGAATCAATGAAGTTTCTGTTTTCATCTGACTTTATCTTACCCTATTGCTACTTGTCCAATCTGAATGACTGAAATAGACTCATTTTACTACTGCTGCCGCTGCTGCTGCGTGGTGCGCGTGTCCGTTGGTATCTTATTTTTTTTCTTTGTATGATTTGACCTGATTTCACTAATAGTGCCAAATTAGAAATTCTCAGGTTAAGAGTGGAGTCTTTCTTGTCTCGCTTGGGGAGAGTTTAATTTCACCATGTGAATTTCAATTTTCTGTTTAGTTGTTGCTTTCTATGGAAAGCTTAGTAGTAATCATGAAACCGTGACCTGGATATGGTTTGCTGATGTCTAGTGCATCTGCTTGCCAGGTGGTGAGCTTTTAGATTTTAATCATCGTAGTGCTTATATTTGTTTATATTATTATGGAAAGACATGGCTAATGCTGATTTAACTTGCAATTGGAAAGAAATGGAATTCTAATGCATAATGGCTTCTTCCCCTTCCTCACCTTCATCTTTCAACCATTATATAACTGCCGTTTTAAAAGTGCTCTGAAAGACAATTCATCTCGACCACCATGTTGTAGGAATTGGAGCTTTTTTTGGATTCAGCAGATAAAAACAATGTCATCTAGGTTTTATATTCCTTATTCATCTTATGTTGCTATACATAGATGAATCAAACTTTGTTACTCATCACTAGGCTGTGTGCAATGTGTTTCGGAATCAATTACAATGATGTGATGGTAACAAATGAGCAGTTACTCTTGTTTCTGTAATAGAATTAGGTTATTTCTCAGTCGGATGGGTCCGTTTAGCTGTTGCAGTGACGAGTAAATATTTAAAAGCATCTACGTTATCCATATTCGTTAACCAACAAAATCTATATATTTTCATGTGCTGAAGTTGGTGTTAAATTGTTAATCTGGTTATTTGCCACCCCTCGTAGGATTCAAGACAAGCTTGCAATCTATGATTGCGGCATTAATGCCTGCTAAATACAAGTCTCTCAATAAGCTACTCTGTTCCCCTATAAATTCTGAACTGAGTCCATAACTTCTCTAAAACTTGGACTTGAAAATATAGCATTGCTTAAATTAGAACTAGCTTCACGTGACCTTTTTTTTTTTTTTTCAGGCATTTAAAATTTTTAGATAGATAACATAATTAGTTGTTAGTGTTGATTCACAATTATAAGATAACGTGAATCATAAATATATTTAGTTTCTATATCCTAATAATGAGATATCTAATATATCAGTATATCACAAGATTAAACTTATTATTTGGGCATGTGTTGTAGCCAACGAGCATTGGCCTGTAAGACATAACGGATGTAAGCTTTAAAAGTTAAAACAGTTCGGGCTATACACTCTGGAGTCTGGAGCTTTGGGAATTGGAGAGAAAAAGTATTTTTATGAGCATTTTTAGCGCCACCATGACCATGCCGCAAGCTATACGGTGACTTGAATGGTTCAAAAATATTGTATGGCCATGGATAAAAGGAATACTTGTGGTCCAGAAGATTGGATCAAACTAAATAATGATGGTCGCAGCAAAACTAGATTTGGGTTGGGAATGCTGGTTGTGGTGGGCTCTTCACAAACATTCTTGGCGAATATGAATGTTACTCATGATCCTGGGTTTTCTTCTGCTTTTGGGCTTCTAAGCCCCATTTTTTTAATCTCTGAAAAAGAAGAAGAAAAAAAATCACCCAATCGCACAAATTAAGTGAGGGAATTGATGTGCAAGTAATTAATAACTAGCAATTTGATCATGTATCTTCACCAAGATCCAAGAAATCAGGACTTGCACTTACCACGGAAACTTCTCATCCTTGTACGAAACAGTGCTTTAAAGTTTAACCCTCGTAATAGATTCCCCAAGTCAACTCTATCGTGTGGCTCACAGCAATGTATGAGATTAATGTCTTGAAACAGAGATTTCTTTATTTGTCAGAAAAAATGTTTGACAAACTTGAATTGATAAAAAAATTATTTAGATTAAGAGTTTAAAGCTTCACTCCCATAATGTGATTAGGCCTGATTCCATTTCCACCACATGCTTATGCCAACCCATCTCCCAGCACAAATCATGATCTTCCATTCTTGTTCGTATATTTTTATCCCCAATTTGGATTATGCAAATAATTTATATATACAGCAACTACAGTCGGTGGCACTTCCTTTTGCACCTCATCTCGCATCAAAATCGCATTCCATGCTTCCCCCTCTCCCTCCAAATTTGCCTATTATAAAGTTTCTTTTCACATCCAATTTTGCTCAATTTCTCTCTAGGAGAGACTTTTTTTTAAAACACACACACACATATATATTAACACAAAAAAGATTATGAGTGCGTTTGCTTTTATTATTTTCTATATTTATTTTTATTAAAAACAATAAATATTTAAAAAAAACACTTTAAAAAATAAATCTGAAAACAGAAAATGTTTAAAAAATTTTTTCAGTATTTTCAAATAATAACTAGAGTAGAGTTATAAATATGAAAATTTTTTTTAACTTTATATAATAAACGTATTTTTAAAATTTTAAAAAAACTTATAAATGAAAACTCATTTAAAAAAAATAAATGTTTTTACAAACCAAACAAATTCTTTTTAAGTCTTCAAAGTTGGATCCCTCAAGTATTACCGTGTCTTTGTCAATAGACGAGAGTCGAGGGAGTGGTTGGGCATTCATCTATCATATCCATTTGCGTTGGATACCAAACGTTCAGATCTAATTATTCCAGTTTTAAAACTATAAGAATTGAATTATAAAATTATAAAATATAAAAATATTGAAATTAAATGAAATTACAAGGGTAAAAAAATAATTTACTTTAAGACTCTTTCAGTAAAAGCTTGAATCTGCTGCTACCAGTTTCAGCATCAATCAATTTGTTCCTTTATCAGTGGGGAACCCACGTTGATCCCAGCACCATGCAGCATCTGATGTTGCCAACCAGCCCACCATATGTTTGGTGTTGACTTAGGGTCCCACCCAAGATGCCTGATTTTATTAGTGGGTCCCCAAACCCTCTGAAATTGATGTGAGCCCAAGCTTCTTAAGAGTTTTCCTGTTATTTGTTAATTTTTTGGAATTTTCGAAAAATACAGATATTCAAATAGTGGCAGGAACCACTAGCCCCATAACCCCACTTTCATCCTCTAAATTCTTAAATTCTGCATTTTCTTTTCTTTCTTTCTTTCGGTGGTGTTGGTTTTCGAGTAGGGACATCAATTGAATATTACAAATAAATGAAACTGAAGAAATTAAAGTTACTTTTATACCCCTTAATAAAATTGTTTATTCTTTTTTCAAATTTATATTGCTCAAAATGTTTTGAAGAATAACGATTACAAAAGCTGGCTTCTATGTTTTATACTCATCGTAAAGACTCAGACTTGAAAATATAAGAGTTTTGTTAATCAGTATTCTAAGAAATTAGTTAAAATTTTATTTAATTAATTGATATGATTTTTAAATATTAAAAATTATTTTCTAAATATAATAATTACTTGCACGTGAGTGGATCAGTAAAGAGGTTCTTCTTAATAAATTGACTCATATTGTTGATGTAAAAGTGGAATAAAATTACAATTCTAACCTTCACAGACAATCAGGTAAATTATATTTTAAGAAAATGAAACTAATGATTAATTGCATATAATATAACTAAGCTTAAAGCATTGTCATTTAATTTCTCATCTGTCCATTTTGGTTTTGGATATAAAATCATTGCGCTCTCTTGAACAAAATGGAGACACCAAACCCAGAAAGAAAAGTTTAAATGAGCAAATAATTATGTAGTGGTAGTTGTCCATGAAATAATTAGAAAAATATTGACGCCATGGCTAAGACGGAGGAAGCTCGGAGGCAAAAGCAATAATCATTTGAAAATCTAACTAAGATCACCAAAATTAGAAGGCTAACCACAAATAAAGTTGGTGTATACAAATAGAGAACTATGCCAAATGGAAGATGGCGCCACCACGACAAAGACCAGGCAACCACACTGACTTTG
The DNA here is from genome assembly GCA_031216115.1 of Senna siamea. Lineage (NCBI taxonomy): Eukaryota > Viridiplantae > Streptophyta > Magnoliopsida > Fabales > Fabaceae > Senna > Senna siamea. The sequence continues at coordinate 24,699,275 of CM062366.1, read as the reverse complement.
GTTAACCATTGAGCAGTCCTAGACTCCTAGTCCTTCATTAAGGAACTTTGTTATCGTAAGGCATTTTCATAGTTGCTCTCTCGATTCAAGTCTCAACCAAATTTAGTAGTAGGCATGCTTGTTCTTTAATTATAGCGCACAACACCCACCGTTGCTATATAGGCCAGTACATTCATTTTATGTACAATATCATCAAAACATATATAAAGAAATAAAAAAGGGAAAAAGCAAATGGGAATTTTCATTTTTCTAGAAGACTCCATGGAAGGTGGATACTGTGTTTATTTCAAGATTGGCCTACAATGGTTTATGATTAATCAATTTTTCACCACATGATGAATTGATGATGATGCCCTCTCAAAGTCTCGTTATATGAAAGCCAGACAAGACAAGGATCTGGTCAACAACAAGGCCGTAATTTCAACCATTACATGATGGCAGTTTAGGTATACCGGAATGAGCTTACACATAACGCGTAGAATCACCGGCTATACCCGGTCACTTTCATTCACCGACAGCCTTTCCCGGTCACTTTCACTACCTTCCCCCTTCCAATTCCGTACAGGTACCACCGTGTCCACACCATACACTCACTACCCTTTCCGTTTTAAATGTCACGTTCCCGCATTCTTCTTCTCACTCACCCTCACATGCTCAGTAACCATACTCACACTCACACGCCTCTCTCCCTCTCTCCCTCTCTCTCTCTCTCTCTCTAGTCCAAACGGAGAGACAAAGAAAGAGAAAGACACGAAGCTCAATGTGCGAAAAAGTAATAAAAGAAAAGCAAATGTGGTAATCCCAACGATTGCGCACCATTAATAGAAATCATTCAACATTGTGTAGGGTGGCGGAAGCAGAGTTATAAAGCTCTGGTAAGTTTCATATAGTTTAACTGTTTGCGTTCTTTGTTTATTACAGCTTTCTAGTGTACTCTCGTGGTCGCTGCTTGTCCTTTTTCTGTCCATTTCATTTGAGAAGGGTGAGAAACTCAGGTTCAGAATTGACCCCACACACATATCCCAAGTTCGACTTGTTTCCTAGCTAATCGAGACTTGTATTATGGTCCGAACAAGCATTTAGTATCTAGATCTTGTTCGTATCTACGTTGTTTCGTTATATATGCTTGTTTCTTTGTGTGTGACTTGTTCGCATTCGATGCGATTAAATCTTCCTTTTTCGGAATCGGATATTTTTCCCACGTTGGTTTCGTTATTTTGTCTGTCTCTGGAATTTTTGCTATGGATTCAGTTCACGTTTTAATTTTTGAAGTTTCTTCTTTTGATTGTTTCTGGACTTGAAGCTTCTTACTCTGTGAATCAACTTAGACTCAGTTTGCGTCTTAGTAACTCTCTCAGGGTGTTGTTTGAGTACAGAGGTAATAAGAAAATGTTGTCTGGCTGGGTGTAGTTGAATTCCGACAAGATACGCTATTATCAAGCTTTTTGTTGAAACTTATTTCTTGTTTTTCATTGTAAGTGGAGAGTGATGTCATGTTTGCATTCCATGAGTTGTGTTGTGATTTATAAGAAGCAAACATTCTTTTTTTGCTAAGGCACGCATTGCTCTCTCTCTCTCTCTCTCTCTCTCTCTCGGTTTTGCATATAGACATCATACACTGTTTCACTTATTACTACTGCCCTGTTGGGCTCTGTCGGTCAATTAGGAATTAAGCCCCTGCTTTGTTACTACTGACTGAAAAATTCGTTAGCAGTGTTGCCCCATCTCTTAATTTTCCCATTTGTTGGTCAAACACTATTGCCTTAGTCAAAGGTACAAGATAAATAAAAGACAAAATTTTTAAGACAGAAATAGTGATAATCATCAATTGGGTCTTAAATTAATACAATCTAGCTACCTAATTATCTAATGATGGCTAACGGTGGATATTTCTACCACTATTGGTGTAGGTCTTTGGTTTATCACATTTCCATTGGAGTTTTTTTTTTGGTGATTGGTTTTACACAGAGATGCTATATCGGCTTGCCTGGGAGGCTATTCTTTTTCTTTATCATGTTCGAGAAAACATCCAGGGTACCAGATTTTCACTGATAGTTTCACTAATCGTTTAAGCTGGCGATGAGGGAGAAAAATGCGTCACAACAATTTGTGCACAACATTTTGTTCACTTCTGTTGTCTATCTATATTTGCATTTTTCACTTAATGTCGTCTACGCAAATTGTCAATACTCACTATATGAGGTCTCAGTTATTTATTGCAACCTTTTCTCTTTTCCCTTAAATTACTTTAAATTGTGTGGCCCACGAACTTTATGCACTTGTTCTGGTTTTCTTATTGGTTTGCACAGCATATTTTGATAGTCATTATTGTGAAAGCCATCGGATCATTATTTTCCATTTCTGATGTTGTAACTTGAATAGGTCAATTACTGGTGTCTTTCTCTTCATTGTTTTTGCATTTACAATTTCTGTCAACTATTTTGTCACTACACAAGGCACATTAATATTTATAGTAAAATCCTTGAAATACAGCTGGCGCTTTAAGCCTTTTGCACATCTCGAATTGATAAACACGTCCTATTGCAGGTAGAACATAGTTGTCTTGCTTTCTCTGTAAAAGCAGCTAGAAGAGGTTATCTCCGTACTTTTATAGTTGTGGAAGCACCATATTGGGAAGTAGGTACAGTCACATACTTTAGGAATTGAGAACTACCTTCTGCTTAAGGAGATTGCTATTTGCTAAGGTTAGTAATGCTTCTATTTTTCTTTGTCACAGCTTCTTCATTTGATTGATGTTTGAAGAAATTTGAAAGCATGAAAGAAACTGACAAGAGGAAAACTTCAAGGAATAGTCAGGCAAAGAGTTCTAGAAGAACTGAAAGGAGAGAGAATAAATTGCATCAAGATAATTCATCCAAAATTGAGAATGTGAAAGAAACTGAATCTAGGACTAGGCCAACTGCAAATAATTTTGTAAGTGATTCAAACACGGCCTCAGAGCCCTCAGAAACTTATGAAAACATGGTTATACATTATGTGGATGATGTCAACAGGTCTGAGGAGGCACCTGTCAAGATGAAAGTTAATGAAATGGTTGCCAAAGAAAACAAGAACCAAGTACTTGATGATGATCATTCTAGTGATGTGGAGAAAGAGCAAAAGGAAGGGAATGAAGAAGTTTCAGATACTGACACAGTAAAGGATTCGGTATCATCACAGGGTGATTCTCTAATAGTTGAGGATGAGAAAGTAGAAAAAGCTTCAAAAGATCCTAAAAGTAAGGTGAAAGTGATTTCTTCAGATGGTAATCGCAGATCAAGGGAGAGAACTAATGGGAGGACAAGTAAATTGCAGACCAAGGTATCAAATAACAAGCAGAAAAAACCTTTGAACACAAACAAAGGGCCTTCAAGAGTTACCGACAAAAATAACTCCCTGAACAATTCTAAGACTGTGAAAGTTCCTGTAAAACCTTCATCAGAATCTTCTGATGGAGTTGATGAGAAACCTGCTCAAGAGATCAAGGAACTTGATGTCCTGGATGGAGCCTCAAATGGCGCACAGAGTGTAGCAAGTGAAGATGAAAGTGATGAAAAAGTTGAAGCCGAAGAAAATGGTCAACATGAGGAGGTGGCAGCTTTGGAATCTAAAATTGAAGAAATGGAATCCAGAATTGAAAAACTTGAGGAGGAGCTGAGAGAAGTTGCGGCTCTTGAAATATCACTATATTCTGTTGTACCAGAGCATGGGAGCTCAGCACACAAGGTGCACACACCTTCTCGACGCCTTTCTAGACTCTACATTCATGCTTGTAAGCATTGGACCCAAGACAAGCGAGCCACAATTGCTAGGAATACTGTTTCTGGCCTTGTTTTGGTTGCTAAGTCCTGTGGAAATGATGTTTCAAGGTACGTACTATATTAGAACTGACACATAGCGCTTCTGACTTTAAACTAAACACTAAAGAAAAATTATTCTGCTCTTGACTGATTGTTTAGGTTAAGTTTCTGGTTGTCAAATACCATTGTGCTGAGAGAAATAATTTCACAAGCATTTGGGAATTCATGTCAGTCTAACCCCCTTAGGAGGCTGTCTGAGTCAAATGGGAAGCATACTGCACCTAAATGGAAAGGTAGCTCCAATGGTAAACAAGTGAATGGCCTTCTCCAGCTTGCTGAAGATTGGCAGGAGACAGGAACCTTTACATCTGCATTAGAAAAAGTAGAATCTTGGGTTTTTTCTCGGATAGTGGAGTCAGTATGGTGGCAGGTATGATTAATCTCTTATCGAAGTTATTCCAATGGTTAATCCATATGCTCAGGTCTTAGTTGAATTATGTTCTCCCAAATTTATAACAATCATTTCATGTGTCACATGGCAAGTACAGTTTCTCCCCCCTTTACTCCTATTGATAAGTTTAAGCTCTCTGAAAAAAAAAAAAAAAGTGATTAGAACAGTATGAGCCAACAGAGTTTGACAGACAGACTGTAAATTTAGGTGGGAGGAATAGGTTGTGTATTTGGTGATGTAAACACTATTCTCGACCTGCTATGGACAATCTTGTATTTTAGTATACGTTTGACCTTGAGACTTGCTGTTTTTACAGGCTTTGACTCCATACATGCAGCCACAAGTTAAAGATTCCTCTGCAAATAAATCCCTTGGGAGGTTGCTGGGACCCGCCCTGGGTGATCAAAGGCAAGGAAGCTTTTCCATCAATCTCTGGAGAAATGCTTTCCAAGATGCTTTTCAAAGACTTTGTCCTGTTCGAGCAGGAGGCCATGAGTGTGGTTGTTTGCCAGTGTTGGCTAGAATGGTGAGCTTTTTCATTATTACTTTATCTCCATCCTTTCTTAAAAATAACTTAAATTTCCCTTTCTCTTGCTCCAAGGTTTCACTAATCGTTAGACTGAAATTCTTTCATCAGGTAATGGAACAGTGCATAGCCAGACTAGACATTGCAATGTTCAATGCTATACTGCGAGAGTCAGCCCATGAGATTCCAACCGACCCTGTATCAGATCCTATTGTGGATTCAAAGGTCCTGCCAATTCCAGCAGGAGATTTGAGCTTTGGGTCTGGAGCACAGCTTAAAAATTCTGTATGTACCTCTATTTTTCTTGCTACTACTTGGTGTCCATACATTTACTTAAACATTGGGGATCATCATAGTCACACTATTATGTATTATTTAGACTTCATAATCAGAAACTATTCCTACACGAGTTCAAACTTGAGTAAAAGAGCTATTTGAACTGCAGGTTGGGAATTGGTCTAGATGGCTTACTGATATGTTTGGGATGGATGCTGAAGACGGTGTGCATGAAGATCAGGAGAAGTGTGATGATGATGAGAGGCGGGGTGAAGGTGAACATAAATCTTTTGCTCTCCTAAATGACTTGAGCGACCTTCTTATGCTCCCAAAAGACATGCTTATGGACAGACATGTCAGACAAGAGGTTACTTCAATGCACTAATACTACTTTTTAATCCCAAGAACATTGCTTTCACTTTTTGTTTTGGTTGCTATCTCACTTCCTCTAAACTTCATTTTTCGTTATGCAGGTCTGTCCGTCTATCACTCTTCCATTGATTAAACGTATACTCTGCAACTTCACTCCAGATGAGTTCTGTCCAGATCCTGTTCCAGGAGCTGTGTTGGAGGCACTGAATGCCGAGGTATGATCTGTTCTGTGCATGTTTCATGTTTATGTTCTGTTGTTGGATAATGCCATTCTTCCACTGGTCTATGAAACATCATAAGAGAATGTTGTTAGTATGTAATGGTCCTTGTCCATTTGACTACATTTGTGCGCTTGACATGACATGGATACTTACTGTAATTTACAGCACTGTATTTATCTTCCATTGTTGAAATTGAAGAACTAAGTTATTGAATAAATATTCATTTTCATGTGTATAGAGCATTGTGGAGAAAAGATTATCAGCAGACTCAATCAGAAGCTTCCCATATGCAGCTGCCCCAGTAGTGTATGTACCTCCCTCCTCAGCTGACGTGGCAGCGAAAGTTGGAGACGTAGGTGGAAAGAGTCAGTTGGCAAGGAATGCGTCAGTTGTACAGAGAAGAGGGTATACGAGTGATGAAGAACTTGAGGAACTGGAATCTCCTCTTACGTCCATCATTGATAAGCTGCCTTCATCTACAACAACTTATGGAGAAGAAGCCAAGCTCAAAGAACAAAGGTCTGACGACGGCACCAGTGCTAGATATCAACTCCTTCGTCAAGTCTGGTCCCTGTGAATATGTAGGAGACGCGGGGGGTTGGGGGGGTGGAGTGGAAATGAAAGAAAAGAAAAGAAAAGAAAAGGAATAGAAAGACTCGAGATGATTCAGAATATTGAGTCGTAAAACATAAGACTCTAGTTTTCTCGTATACAAGATAAAATGTTTAACTGCTTATAGAGTACCATTGAAGCATTTGTTCTGTTTACTAAGAATATTTTTGTAGTAGAAATTTTACTTTGTTATTAAAATCAGTATACAGAAATCTTTGGGTAAATTATTTGTGTAGTTTTTATAGTTTAACAAATTTTTAATTTAAATCTTAAGTTTAATTTTTTATCAATATTTTGTTCAATTTTTATAACATTAATTATATATTATTTTAAAATTATGAATGTACTTAATTTAAATTAATTTATTTATATTATTTGATATAAATTATATTTTATTTTATATATGTAAATTATTTTTATATTATTATTTATTTTTAATATAAAATTATATATATATAGAGTATTATGAAATTATATATAAGAATATTAGTAAAATTTAATATAATTTTAATTAAAATTTGATAATAGAAATTAATTTAGAAGTTTGTTAAATTATAAGAAGTTAATTACAAATTTTTAAAATATAAAAATTTAATTACAAATTGAGTGAAAATATAAGTGCAAACATAATTTAATCCAAACCCTTTGTACTATTGTTGGTTACTGTTTCTGATTTCCCTTTGCTAGTAACATTAGTTCGTTGAGGTTTGAATATCAGATTTTTCCTGTAAAAAAAAAATAATTAATGTCAATCACAAACAAATTGCGAATCTGAGCCTTAAAAAAATTTAAGGGCTTCAACAGAATAATTATTTTTTAATTTTTTTATATATATCTTTTTATTAGAAATAAATTTTATTCAAAAACGTGAATTGGAAAGGATTAACTCCTTTCATCTTATCCAAAATAAAAACACTACTTTCATCTTAATAATAAGAGATTAATTTAAAATAAATTATTTTCTTAATTATTAATATAAATGTTTAACTCTCTCAAAATCCAAATAAATTATTCCTAATTAATGGGGTTTTGGATGGGTTGAATTTTTTATAACCATATTATATATATAATTAATATCACAAAATAATATTAAAAGTCACCTTTCAAATTTATTTCACTTTATTAATAATATTATAAATATTCACTCAATACAAAGTGAAATACTATCTAACTTTTAATTAATAGACTGTCATATCTCTTTATATTATTTCATTCTATTAATGATCGTCTTATTCTGCTTTTTAAATTTTGAATCAAGTCTTAACCTTACAAATTGGTGTTGCGTGACCCTATTCAAGATGAGTTTATTCATGCATTATTCAACCACGAGTTAGATCCATGGTAAACTAATTATTTGTTTGATAAGCGCATTTTTAATTCCAGTATTTATTATTCATTATATGATGACCTTCTCTTAGTTGTTAAAATTATATAAATAACTTTTATCCCAAGAAAATGAGTAGATTGGGTGAAGTGTAATACAAGTTGATTAGACATCACTAGACCATAATTAAGAAAAAAACATCATGAGTATACCACAATGATGTCTCAGTTTGTCTAATGCTATTAATATCTTTGATTTAGTTACTTCGAATTCATAACAAGAACATTATTGTTTGCAAGGAAGAAAAATGGCGTCTTTTCCTCCAAACGAATCCAAGTGTAAAATCTATCAACCAAATTAATTTGAGCTTAAGATATAAAAGGAAACTGGGTATTATTTCATTGAAAGAATCTGCGAGAAAATTTAAGCAATTCTGGTTAAGAGTGGCGAACTAGGGTTCATATATTTTCATTTGCCTCAGTTTTCTTTTTCTTCAAAATAGACAAAATTTATCTTAACAACTTGTCTTTTACTTTTTGGGACAGCGTCCTACGCTTAGATTTTAGAATTTGTCCTCGTCTTCGTTAACCTTCATGGAAAGGTCATGTATTTATTACGATACATGAATCTCATAAACAATGGATTAAAACCCCCAAATAGAATGGGATGCAAAGCAGGGAATGTCGTAACCTTAACACTCTGTTACTGCAAATCATCATCAGGTATCAAAAACAGAATAAAACTGGATTTACATACGAATGATTCAACGAAAAATCGACACTCTGGGTTACAAGCTCATACTGGAAGCGAGTGTTCCTCATGAAAATTTTCGACGCTGGTTTGTGACTCAAGGGACTGAAGACCTCTTACAACTTCTACCATGGATGGTCTTTTCTCAGGCACCACAGCAGTGCAACGAAGCGCGATTTCTAGAGCCCCAATCATCTCTTGCTCATGACATTGTGATATTTTGGGGTCAAGCACTTGACGTAACCCATCAGTGATGTTCACTCTCCTTCTAACCCACTTCACTATATCAACAGACTCTGTTGACCCTGCTTGCTCTGCTTGCTTCCCTGTCACTAGCTCTAGCAACACAACCCCATAGCTGTATATGTCCAGTTTTTCGCTTGCTTTCTTACTATACCCATATTCTGCAATCATATAACAAGCTCATTTAGTAAGGTCATATGTTCATCTAAACCAATTTTGTAATAAAGTGATATGAGGCACTATATCTTTAAAAAGGATTTTACCATAACTTTGCCATACATACCTGGGGCGTTATAGCAGGAAGATGCTGCTTCAGAAGCAACGGTTGACTGAAATGCAGCTTCTCCCACAATTCGATCAAGAGCGAAATCAGTGAGTTTTGGCTCAAAGTTTGCGTCCAGTAGAATGTTGTTTGATTTGACATTTCTGTGAAGTAAGTGAGGAACGTAGTCATTGTGAAGATATGCGAGTCCTTGAGCTACCCTGATGGCAATCCTCAATCTTGCCTCCCACTGCAACTCAAAATCCTGACGTGCGATCAAGTCCCCTAAGCTTCCTTCTTGTAAGTACTCATAAATGAGAAAGATCGACTCGTCAGAATGGCAAAACCCCAGGATTTTAACAACATTTTTATGCCTAATCTTGGCCAATGTCTTGACCTCAGTTTTCAAACTTTTTGACGTCTGGTTCCCAAAATTGACTAGCTTCTTCACAGCCACTTGTTCACCACTTGGTAAACTCACAACATAAACTTTGCCAAAAACCCCACCATTTCCTATCAAGCTTTTCTCATCCATTCCTATAAGCAGATCATGCTCAGTGATTCTAAGAGGATAGAAAAACACTGAGCGCCAAACTCCTATTTGATTCCGCTTGCAAGATTTCCTATACAATATGAACCCACCGGCAACAGTGGCAGTTCCAACAACAAAGGCTACAGAGATAAGGGCACATGCTAGGGTAGTGAGGCCGCCGGTATGGCGTCTTGGAGGGTCATCGGAACAGGAAGTGGGTAATCCAGGACCACAAAGTTCAGGGTTGCCTTCCAAAAATGAGGCAGGGAGACCAGAAATCAAAGAGTATGGTACCTTACCAGATAGCTGATTGAAGGACACATTGAAAAGAGCGAGCTTCAGATTTTGAAGCCCTTGCGGGATTGAGCCAGTGAGATTGTTAGCTGAAAGATCAAGGTAAGTTAGCACTGGTAACTCGGCAAGGGAAGGAGGTATTTGACCAGTGAGACTGTTGTCAGCTAAAGACAATGAAACTAGTTTCCTGCATTTTTTCAGCTCTGGGATTTGACCAGAAAGGGAATTGTGAGAGAGATTCACAATACTCATAACAGGTGAATCACAAAAGTTCATAGGAAGCTCTCCATAGAAACTATTGAGAGATGCAGAGAATCTGTATAAGCTCTTGACCAACCCGAGACTCTGAGGAATTTTACCAGCAAAGCTGTTATTGTCAAGCTGAACTTGCTCCAACTGGACAGCTCCTGATATGGATTCAGGTATTAGTCCTGAGAATCTGTTGTTTTCAGCTCTAATGAGCTTAACTTTTGGCAACGACCATAATGAATTAGGGAAATCTCCAGAAAACCCATTGTTCTGAACCTGGAATCTCTCGAGATTCCTACATTCACTAATGAAGTTGTTGCGTATTGAACCGGTGAAGATGTTAGTGTGGAGACTGAGATTTATTACTCCTTTTCCTTTGCAAACTCCATTTGGGAATGACCCCGAAAGCTTGTTCTGTGAAACATCAAAAGAAACCAAGTTCTTGAGAGAAGACACCAAAGCCTGAGGAATCTCACCGGTCAGATTGTTCTCAGAGAGGTCCAAATGGGTCAAACTACTCAGACCCACAAAAGAATCAGGAATTTCACCATGAAAACCTGAGCTCTGTAGGAGAAGCTGCCTGAGACTTGCAAGCTCGCCAACATCCTCTGGAATCTCGCTCAGCAAGTATGGATTTTGAGACAAGTCAAGAACAGCTAGCTTAGTGAAATTCCCGAAGATAGCAGGTACATCACCTGATAGCAAGTTACTTCCCAAGTTAAGAACTTCAAGTTTCTTCAGTGAGCCCAAGCTTTCTCCGATGTTTCCTTCGATATGGTTTCTGCTGAAATCAAGCACTCTCAAGGAACCAAACTGAGAAATCTGCAATGGGATGGTTCCCCAGATGAGATTATTACTGAGATTCAAAGTCTCCAAAGAACTACACTGAGAAAGATGAAGAGGGATGGGTTGGTTGAAAAGGTTGTCAGCAAGGTTGAGGTAAGACAGATTTGGAAGGTCGCATATTGAAGACGAGATATCCCCAGAAAGATTCAAGTTCTGAAGATTTATGGAAGTGACAGAGAGTGAAGGAGTGGTGGAGCAGGCGATTCCAGTCCAGTTACAGAAGTGGCTGGCTGAAGTGTTGGACCAGCTTGACAGAGCATTCCTAGAGTCTTCAATGGAGGCCTTGAAGGAGAGAAGGATATCAGCCTCTGACGAAGATGATGAACCAAGACTGAAAACTGTGAAGGTTACAGAGAGAAAAAGGAACAGGAATGTACAGAATGTAGTAGCCATTAGCTAGGTATCTGCAAGGAGAACTTGCTTTGTGTTCTTTTCAATGCTCACTATATATCAGTGTGAGAGTGGAAAATGGGAATGTGACTCTTGAGAGTTGATATCAATGAACGTTGATGATGGGGCATAAAGAAAGGGGTCTACGTGAAAGAAGTCATCATAACAAGTGGGAATTTTGTTGTGTAACTGTTTGAAAACTGTTTTTTTTTTTTTGGCTTAAGTAAATTATTCTTCCATAGACGTGGCTTAATTACATAATTTTTTATTATGAAAATATATACTAACTTTTCTTAAAATTAATATTTAACCAAAATAATTTTTATTAAAACTAAAACTGAAAAGAATACATTTTTTAAGCTTTTATTTTAATGTTATTTATTTTGCGTTAATAATTATAAACTTACAAAAATTTTAAAAGTAATAACTTAACTATTGTCTTTTCATCAATTAAATTCCTTAAAAAATATTTGTAACTATTAGCTTATAGTCAAATACTTATTTAAACTTGTTATTATATATATGGGTATTTTAATTAATTAATATATATATATATATATATATATATATTCCTCATAGTAGATGGAAGAAGTGTTAAGAAGAAAAACATCTTATTCATTAATTTTTTTTCTTTATCATATTTCCCTGAGTTTTCACCTTTTTGCCAGACAGCACAAGCGTTGGTACAGAGCTCTGCATTTCTAGTTTTACCTACACTGCTTTATTCTTTTTCTCGCTAGTTATCACTTTAATGGTATATTTATTAATAATTACTTCTAACAAAAGTCTTCGGAAGAGGAGAGAAGACAAATTGCCAAAAATAATTGACAATGCAGGTCATAGTTTACCATATCTATCTACCATTGACACCAAACCTGAAATTTTTCACCCAAGAGGAGAGAAAGAAAGAAGACTGCATTAGTTTTTCAACGTTGCAAATAGAATCCTAAGTAACAACATAAAATCAACAATAACAATAACAGCCACAATAGGATTTGACTTTCCACCATCAAACACAGAAACCTTATTCGGAGGGAAATAAATTCATTGTACCTCACTCTGCATTCAAGATGTTTGGCTTCTATTGTATTGTGCTTAACTTGTTCCAAGTGACACCCCAAAATCCATCACTTAGGTCACATGGCCATTTCTTGTCAATTTCTGTCTTTCCGTGGGGTCTCCCCCATTGACTGTCAGAATTCTCAGAGCTTCGTTCAAGAATTTCCCCTTAATCTAGATTTTAGTTTTAAGCATTAAAAAAATATGAAAAATATAAATTTAATGTTTGGGATAATATATCAAATGGAAGAACAAAGTAATTAAAAATTCAAGATTGGACTTCGTAGTTTCTTATCAGATGCTCCATGATTTTATAATTGATGAGCTCGACATGTCGAATGCCAATACCAAGACTTCGTAGAAGAGACAAAGCTTAAACAGTATTTTTATTGAATTATAATTTATTATTATTTTTAGGGTTCAATCAGTTGAGTATAACGAGAGCTACACATGAGGTACATTAAGATATTAATAATATGGCATTGTTTAACAATCTGGAGACACCAATTTGCCTTTCTGAAAATAATAATGTGAAATATTTAATGGGTGTGTTCTCACCTGCTCCTTTTTTTTTTTCCTTTATATTATTGATTCCTTTCTTTTTGTTTTCACTCGATAATTCTCAATTACTCGATTATAAAATGTTGTTTAACGAAGTCTTGACTAAATACCATGAACTTGGCCAAAAAAAAGACTAAATACCATGATAAAAGACAAAAAGTTGGATGCATTAAAAATTAAATAATTTTATATTTGACCTCTTGAAAAATAAAATAAAATAAAATTATTCAAAAGGGTGGTCGGAGGAAATTTAATTCTACAAGTATATTTTGCAGATGAAAAAGTCTATACTTTGACTTGGGCCAATCGGTTTTCAATAACATAATATAAATTTATGATATTTTAGTATTAAAAAAAAACCAAAAATTGTACCTGTCTTTAAATGAAGAGAGTGGAAGGGCGTTGAGACTTCTCGTGAGTGTGTAAGGTAAACGACAAGCGTATTATAAGACAAAGGTCTACTCACTCGTGCCCATGCCGAAGACTTTTTCAGTACTACACATACCATAAAAATAAGAAGAATAAAATAATAATTTATGATTATAATAACTCACAACAATCAGATTACATCTAAGAAACTAATAGATTATAATAAGATAAATTAAAACTTAAATATTTAATTAGAGATTTTTAATGTTTAGTATTCAACAGTAATACTCAGGAATTTCTCATTTCACCAAATGCAAATGTAACACTGATACTCGGGAATTTCTCATTTCGCCAAATGCAAATTTGGAGATGTCCCATGAGTATAGAATATACAGACTTGTACACTATAATTCACTCTAGTTGTGGACCACATTTCAATATCATTTACTGTTTCATCTGAAAATTACACTTCCTTTTGGTATGCCAACAATTGGCTCATTTGTTCATAAGGATTGAGACAAAAATGGTAACGTGTGTAATGTGCTTGGTGTAAAAAAAATAAATTGATATCAATAAGAGATTCGAGTTATGTTAAAAAAATGTTAATTTAAAAAAATATTTTATAATTTTTTTATTAATTAAAAAGCAGTATTCTTTAAGATAAAATAAATTTTTTTTGTATTTGCAAAAAAAAAACAGACAAAAAATAAAAAATAGAGAAAGGTAAAGCCTCTGGATGCATTTGTAAATTTTATTTTTTACTAGACGAGACCCTCTAGAATTTTATTTAAAAATAATATACTTAAAATAAATAAATAAAAAATATTTTATAAAAAAGTTTAGTACCGTATTTATTTCGTGCACAAAAAAAAAATTATTAATTATTAATTATGTTTTCCTTTCGGTAACTCGTTATTGTGTACACAAAGTCTAACTTTCTCTTGATCTATTTACTTTTCTATTATCATATTTTATTATTTATACTTTTATTTTTCTTCTTTCTCAAATAATATAAAACTTATTTAATACAATATATATTAAACTTCAAAACACTTGTGTTAGTGTAGTGAGATAACGAAAGATGGTTGCATTTTGTCATATACTTTTACAGTATGAATTAAAATTAATATAACTTCATTTTGCGAATTGTGTTAACTTTAAAGTCAAAAAGTTTGTGTCAATAGCACCAAATCAAGATCACTACATGATGGAACTTCCAAGATATAGCAAAAAACAGAGGGAGGGAATAAATAAAAAGGTTAAGTTTCTCTGGCAAAAGAGGATGAGATCTAAAAAGTTGTTTAAAGGCACCAACGTGTAAGAAGAAGCAAATTATTAGCTTTTGCGAGATTTCTATCAACTTCAACTGTGCAACGTCACGAGGCTTGCGAGCTTGTCTTTTTAATTTCAGAACTTTGCCATCGAAACACGTACGTACGTCAAATATTATAACACCTTTCTCTTTTCCTCTACAAATTTCAGGAATAATTAACCGTAGGATGTTATGTATGGGAGGATTTTGTTCAAAGTTGACTTTATTCACGTACCGTTTGACGTTTAGCTGTAAAGATGTTAAAAGGGTTTAAGGTGAAGGACGAGAATCACTGTTGTGGATGCTTGCACTGGCGTGGAAAAGGTGAAAAGTAAAAAGAAAAATAAATAAAAATCTAGAGACCTGCATCAGAAATCTTTTAGATTCTTCTTTTAAAGAGTACTGAAGCTGAACACTGAAGGAAGCACCCCAGAACAAGAATGAATGAATGAATGAAGAAGAAAGAAAATGAAAGAATTAAGTATTCTTAACATAAAACCAGTACATTAACAAGATTTGGTGTTATTTAATCAACTCCTTTGACTTTTTCTTTGTAACATACTAGTCACGGAGGGAGAAATTAGATGGAAGATATAGGCCATGTTACTGCATAATCACCTGCTAAAGTGCTCAGTTTCAATGTGCTATAATCAGTAGGACCACCCAACAAATTAAGTCAGACCGCATTGTTTTTTCTCTTTAATCTTCCAAATTAAAAATTATGGTTTAGGTAGTAGCTGGTAATGAAGAGTGCAGTGCAGAACAATTATATATAATATATTGTTGAGGTATATGCAATGAGACGGCATTTTGGCGCATCCATCATGGCAGTCAAAGTCATCAAGCTATGCGTGCCCTTTGGAGAATCATGATTTTCAATGCCACCGACTCATAAATAAAGGTGTCTTTATCATTTAGATTATGCTTAATTTCATTTTGGTTGCTTCGTTAATCTGCCTATGAGTTTAGGATGCCACAAAATGATTGGCTCTTCTTCTTCAATTGAGCAACACTACTGAACAGAAAAATCTGCATGAATCAAGTAAACAATAGAGTATATATATATATATATATTTCTTAAATGATTAGAGTTTTGAAAAAGAGTGTTTATATATATGATGGTGTTTTGGCACATTTGAAGATGTCCATTTGGAAAATGCGAAGAAAGCATATTCCCAAACTTTCAATAGTCAACTTTATAATGAGAAAAAAGGTCAAAGTGTAGAGCATCCAAGAGGAACAGATATATATATATATATTTTTTTGTGTGATGGGAAAAGTAATTTACAAAGTAGCATTTCGATGTGGGATGACATATTAGATTTGGAGAGTGGGAGATATAAAACAAATTAAGAGGAACATGGGTGTCTGTGCTACTCTCTTTGTTTGCAATAATATTCCCTAGACCCCCAAATCAGAGATGAGATATGAAAGCAGAGAAGGCAGGTGTTGAGGGAGACTGAGCTTTTTGTCTTTTAACACACAAACCAGACACAAGATCATGGGTGTGAGGAAAGGCCAAGTTTATTATCAAACATCACTTATTGCTTTGAAGAAAGGCATGAGGATGAGGGTGGGACAATAATAATGATACTCATTCTAATCGCTAAGCCCAACCCCCATATCACTCATAACCAACGTCGCTTTCTGGAGACGGTGGAGAGGTAGGGACGTCTCTTTCATTTTTGCTGGCTCATCTATCATATATGTTTATGAATGTTATGCAAACAGCAACAATGGTCAATACATACAAATATAAACCCAAGATTTTAACTTGTTTGGTTATTAATGAGGAGAAGAAAAAGAAGAAAAGAAAAACTAAGTTCCCTCTTCTTTTTTGTCTTTTGTAGCTAGGTTCTCTTCTTTTTGTCAAACAAGAAAAAAGTCCATTGAATGAATAAGAAAGATTTTTATAAAGCAGAAATTTAGGCAAAAGAAAGACGACGGCTAAAATTACAGGTTTGTTCATAGGGACATGGGACATCCGTCTATGTCCTACTCGCATTCCTTTACAATGAAGTTATAACTTATAACCAAAATCAGATGACTATACACCACAAACAAAGAAGGCAATAGGTATTCAAATCATACCATATCACACATCCACAATTGTCATTATTTTCTTATGACACGTCACACAATCATTTCAGGACCTTTGGTATTGTTTGTTAAATCAACATCTCTGTCTCTCTCTCTCTCTCTCTCTATATATATATATGCACTCGTCTCAAATTTTTCATATATCTCAAGCCTAGATGTCATACAGGCTTCTTCATCCATTAAAAATTTAGAATTTCACATATCAAACACTCGCACATACCTTCAGTCTTAAAACCAGAATCACATGATGCTCACTAGCATGGCAGTTCAATGACAAGAACTGAAACAAATAAAGTCCAACCCCAATAAGGAAACTAATAGGATCCAGCTAACATAACAATTCCTTCAGCAAGGATTTCTTCAGTCGTATCTCCAACTGAATGGATTTTGCGTCTGAACTCTGAACTTAACATGTAGAAGGAAAATAATTTCATTCATTTATCAGTTACGAATCAAATCAACATAATCATAGATTCAGCTATGCAAAATGCAGTTAGATTAAATAAAACACATGTCATGAAAAAACCGGAAAATTATAAACCCTTAAAACTATAATTTATTTGCAACTTCAAATATTTAATACAAGAATTCTTAAAGCATATAACACTTGATCTTTGATACTATTACAAAAAATAAAAATATTTAAGTTAAAACTAAAATTGAAAAGTTAAATAAATCCGCGTCGTACCTTTCCAAAAAGATGATAGAATATATTAATCCACAGATAGAACCAAGGTTAAGAGTTAAACTAAGCCAAAAAGGCTAGCCTTGTCAAATCCTTTTCATTCTTCCTGCTGTCCTGCACCAAATTTATGCATCATTTTCAACAGATTCCTTCATGCCTCCACATACAAAATACGTCTTTTCGTGCTCGACGGTGTGAAAATTTTAGAGAAGAGAGAAATTAGAGCAGGAAGGAGACGAATTTGATGGAAAATCAGTATTTTTTGAGGGTAGTGAATTAGTGAGCAACAGACAGGCAGTGCACTTTTTCTTGGGAGTTACATCTGATTTATTTAGCTTTTACCTGCCTTATTTATAGATCACTTGGACTTGGACATATTATATTGCATAAAAAAGGTTTTATTGAACAGAAAACAGTTTGAAATATTATAAAAATTTGGAAATGGAGCAACTTTAAAGTTGTTGCTGTGTATCCAATTTTTGAGGGTCAGGGTTTGTAGAGAGGATGCGGTAGACGAGGAAGATAAAGGAGGTATTAGGAACAATCTGGGATGAAGCCTGAAGGAATAAGGTAAATTTGATCAGACTAACTCCAGAAGAGCAAAGAGCAAAGTACAAAGTGAGTCCTTCTATAATTTATAGACTTAGATAATTGCTAATGTTGGCTGTTTTTAGTGATTTGGCTACATTCTTTGAGCCAGGGGCAAGGGCTAAACTACTTAGCAACATTCATGCCAAGTAACGTTGTCCTTTACTTGACAACTGCTTAGTTTCTGTGCCTTTCTGCCATTGCTCAAAAAAGACACTAAAGCGAAGCTGAAGCAAAAATCACTTTATTTTCCATTTGTTACTCTCACCAAACAAGGTAACAAGTTTCTAGGTTCTTGGGGTGGAGAGAACAGTCTCTTAACAAGAAACAAAGAAAGCATACAAGTTGCTTAATATGCCAGAATCTATTTGTTAACCTGCGGGTCTTTGTGTCTGAGATTGCTCATATTCATACAGGAAGCTAAAGAGAAATTTCAGGCTGCAACTGCAAAAAGTGATCTCCATTCTTGGGGATGGAGAGAAACGGGCACTTTAGGATCAGACTGCTTGTGTTGATGATGCAGTGAGTATCTTGATGTTTGCAGCTTTAAATAAATTAATAAAAAAATGAAAGTAGATTCATAATTTCCAAAATCATAATAGCTGCAATCTTGATACACTTTCATAAATGAAATAATTTTAATGTACGACAGAATATAAATTTATCATTTCAGGATATTCAAGCAATGTGTTGGACATCTATAATTCATTTATCTTTTCTGATAATGAGGGACCTTGCTGGGGAAGTTGTTCAGAATCTTCTGTGATTTTCAGAACATTGTACAAGAAGGTATTCTTTTAGTATAGGACATTGTGTTTCCTGATGCTTCAAGGCGTGCTTGAGGAGTTTGAAACAAACTATAGGGGATCTGACTCCGAGAAGAATGATTTGATTACTCTGAACAAGGAGTGCAAGGGTTCTGTTCCATGCTTTGTTATGATCCTAAACTTGACTCAGATTCAAGGATTTTGTTGATGACTGGTGAGTATAGTACTAGCTTTGGTAGACTCAAGTTCTCTAGATCTAGGTTTTTCAACTATACGATTCCATGTATAGTATTTGTTGGGTAAACGGTACAACAACACTGTAGCAGAGTAAACTTGTCCACCACTCTTGTTTCTTAGTTATTTCTTCTCATCTCTAACTTGATGTGACTGGTTACTTACAAAGCTGTAGCAGAGGCATTTAACTATTGCTGGAATTGTCAGAAAAGTTTCGGGCATGATTCTTGTGATTATATTTAACGTGATTTTGCTGATCCATTTAAGTTGTCAGATGGCTGTGCTTGTGTATGGCAGGTTTCGAAACTTTGGCACCATTTTTGCGTACAATTTGGAAATAAATAGAAGATCCGTTACATTTGTCAATAATGCACACACCAAGATTTAGGCGTAAAAGTATGCTGACATTTGACATTTCCTGTGTCCTTATAAAAAATGGTTAAAGCCTTGAAGGCATAGGAGGGAGGCTTAAGCTACCTAATCTTCCGTGACAGCCTCTTGGACGAGTCCTCATGTTATGTAGGAAATGTCACCTACTCCGGGCTTAAATTGGAATGCTATTAGAGTAATTTTTTAAATGCACAAACTTTTGAGACATGAAAGAGTAAGGTACTTATAAGTGTTTTTGTATGGATTTTAGCATTCCGAAAACTGCCATTAGTGTAGACAGTAAATGGTTGTTTTTACAGTGGTAATTGTTAGACTGATAGTCGGGACAGGAGTTAAATACTCTAAGGTAACAGGTATCAAGAATAACTACCTCTGCGAGAAAAATTTATTGATCCTGTAGTACTATTTTTTTGAGTCGTCTAAGCTTTGTAGTGATGACCCATGGCCATGGAGTTCGTGCATGGTAGGGCAGGCAGGGCAAGTGTATGGGTTGAAAGGAAAAGTAAAAAATAAAAATAGTGTTATTGAAGAAAGTAAAGGAGGATGAGCCCATTATTCTGTTCTGCTAAAATTTTAGGATTACTACTATGAGTTTTCAATTATCAGATGATCTTAAAATTCATTATGAATAATAATTTATTATTAGTTGAAGGATTGAGAGTTTAAACTTTAAAGTAGACTCTCCATATGTCATTAAAATCTTAAAATTATAGGTGATCTTGTAAATTTATTTGATTTAATTCGAGGAATTAGATACAACAATTCTGACTTTTCTGTAATTATTATTTAAAATCTTACTGACTTTGATGAACAAAATATATCTTATTCTTGTGTTAGAGTAAAAACTAGAGGAGTATA
Organism: Senna siamea; assembly: GCA_031216115.1. Lineage (NCBI taxonomy): Eukaryota > Viridiplantae > Streptophyta > Magnoliopsida > Fabales > Fabaceae > Senna > Senna siamea. Next base: position 24,679,204 of record CM062366.1, on the reverse strand, counting down.
AACAGTGCGACCTTGCATCTGGTTCTTTGGCAGATTGGTTAAACCAACATATTAGGTCTTGATTTGACACCACCATTACCAAATTAACCGCTAATTTGGCTGCCTTATCAAACATTCTGAACACAAATCATGATTAACAACCAAAGTTAACAATTTCAGAACATAATTACAACGACTCGGTTGTTGCGAGCAGGAGCAGCATCTCATTGGCAATTCAATTTCTACCCCGCAAGAGTTACACTCAACGAAAGCTAATCACACCAATATATCAAAACTTTAAAACAATCTTTTTTCAATTAAAAAAAAAAAAAGATTTCCGCCTCTAACAATGCAAAAGTTTGATTGAGGTGTTAAGCTATAATCATCTCCCTGGACCAACACCGGTGGTTGGCCAGCACACCACGCCACCTCAACAACTCACTCTCAACTTTTTGAGAGTATTATATATTAAAAAAAATTTTAAGTAAAAAATTATATATATATAATTTTTATAATTTATTATTTAATAGTTAGTTTTTTTTTTAAAAAATTATATTAAGTATTTTATTTTCATTAAAAAATTATATTTAAATTTAATCAGCCAAATGTTCAATTTGAAGGCACAACACAAGGAGTGTGACATCACAACTACGTGGTAGGAAGGAACATTCCCTGTCGCGAGTGATGAATGATGATCTCTGTCTTCCAATGGGATTCCCATGAATCTGTAAATGCAAGCAAGCCTTGAAGCCTTTCCCTTTATCTTTAGTTCTCCACACCTGTCACTTTTATAACAACTCCTCCTCTCCTTTCTCTCTCCCCCAATCCCACTGTCTTTTTAGGTGGTGGTAGCTATGAATATGATATGTTCACTCCACTTAATTTAATAAATTAATTAAGAAAAAAAATTATAAATGTGACAATAATATGTTAATGTATCTGCTATTTTGCTTTACTTCACTTTCTTGTCGTTCCTGCCTGTCTCTCTCTGTCTTCCCCTCTTGGTCCTTTTGGCTAAGTCATCAACCTTTCAATTTTCTTCGTATTGCTATATTCATTCTGCTTTAGTCTACTCTTCTCTCTCTACTCACAAGGTAGTTTAGGATCATAACTGTGGAATTTAGCTTTACTCGTATTTATGCCCCTTTTGCATGTGAAACCCTTTAATAGTTGCAGGAGCAGGAACCTATTCCTTCATTCATCACTCTCCACTCTCCAGACTCATTCTCATGCCATATTTGCTTCCCCTAATTAATGCTCTTCCATCTACCGCTTCCCTTCAATTACACCATTTGGGTGAACCACACGGACAACTAACGTCTGCTCAACCTTCGCCTCAATTGAAATTTTCCTGCCTCAATTGGATTTGCAGCAGTTAGGATCTGCTTTGTCTGCTCCCTATTGGAGCTTTTCATGGAGACCGATAATGGTGACACCAAGTCAAAGATGGAAGACTATGAAGTGATTGAGCATATTGGCAGAGGAGCATTCGGCGCCGCCTATCTTGTTCTTCAAAACTCTGAGAATAAGAAGTAAGGCACTCTTCGCACGCATTTTTTTTCTTCGTTGTAGCTGCTCTGTTACTGCTAAACCACGCATATAAAGGATCGAAGGCCCATTTTAGATTTGTATGTTTAATTGTAGGAAATTAATCCCACCCAATTCAATAGTAATTAGCTCTAAGCTGTAATTTTAACTTAAAATTTCCTTCATTTTTGGGATTCCATCTCCGGTAGGTATGTGCTCAAGAAGATTCGCTTGGCCAAACAAACCGAGAAGTTCAAACGTACAGCACACCAAGAGGTTGGCGTAACACCATCCCAGCTGATGCCTACACATTAGTGTCAACCATACAGCCTTCTGTATTTAGATTTTTTAAATATTTTCTCTAGTTTCCTATATTATATCCTAATTGATTAGATGAGCGAAATTACCTACTTTACTGTCGTCATTTTATTTGACTATTTTTGGGCTCTTAATCTGTCTTATCAGCTAGAATTAATAGTATCAATCGATCTATACTAATTTTTGAGTCATAAGTAGAATGAATCAGCCAGACTTTTCACTAATTTTTTGTGCCTCTCAATATCACTATATCTTCTACCATAATCTATGAATATGCCTTTGTTGGTTATGCTCTTTTTATACTACAAACCAGTCACCTGCTTATGTAGTGCATCCCACAAACAATGTCTCTTCTGCACAGACACAGACACGGACATACTAAATGATATCAGTCAGTGTAGTTTAAATCAACTTGGTTTGATGCGATCTTGTAGGTGTATGCTGCATAGCATTGTTTTATTAAGTAACTAGTACTGTTCAAACTTCCAGAGAATAGGATTGGTTTTGTGGAGTTTCTTATGCTTACAGAATGCTGTCAATGCCCAATGATGGCAGTTTTTAATAATTTTAAAATGGTATTCTTCAGAATGATTTCACCGACTTCATTCTTAAGATGAAGCCTGAAACCAGTTTTAAGTGAATATTTTTTACCTGATCACATGCAATAGACAATGTTCTCTCTCAATCACAGATGAACCTGATTGCAAAACTAAATAACCCATATATTGTGGAGTACAAAGATGCTTGGGTAGAAAAGGTAAGCACGTAGTCTTTCTTTTGTATTTTCAGTTTTACATTTATATAGATATGTCAAAATAGGTTTCAGGTTTTATAAAAGTATCTTATTCTGATGTTTATGACCCTTTAATGCATCTTCCTGAGATTCACATATTTTGTAGGGAGACCATATATGCATTGTAACTGGCTACTGTGAAGGAGGTGACATGTAAGTGAATTATCTATTGCTAACACCTACGCTTTCTTGCATTAACAATGCAATCTAATAACTGCTAATCCTTTACAAAAGTATCATAGACCATTCCTTCACTAGTTCACCCCAATAACTTAGAAGAAAAAAAGAAAACTTTTATTAGGTTCCTTTCATGTCAAAGCCATGGTTGTTGAAATCGCACGAGTCATCTCGATTCACTAGCCAAATGATGCAAATTGCAAGTTTAATCATTTGTTCGCCGGAATTGTGCGATTTGCGCCGGAAATCAAGAATGACACATTTCCTGCGATTCCTTGTAGTCATATCTGGTGGGTTTGCAAATCGGGTTAAAATGACCCACACACCCAAGAAGAAGCACCAGCCTTCGATTGAAAAAAAATTAAATTAAAGTGTCTATATGGTGCGTTTTGGTTAGTTTTGCTAAAGAGGTGGGCTGAGCGCTGAGGCATGAGATAGATTAGGAATATATAGGCTAAAATTAATAAAAGGCTTGGAATTGGATTAGGAATATAGGCTAAAATTAAATACAAGGTAATGTTGAAAAAGACATTGGAGATGGAGATGATAACGGTGATAATGAAGAGGAAGATGATGAAGGAAAAGTCATGTTAGAAGGTGACAAAGATGCTAGTGATAGTGATGACATTAGTCTTGATGAATAAGATTAGAAGATAATTAATTTTGATTTAGTTACTTCTGATTTTTAGTATTTATTAACTTCTTAAGAATTTATGACTTTTCTGAGACTTATGATATAGTTTTATGTCAATTATTAGTTTAAATTTCTTATACTGACTATTTTGTTTATAATATAAACATAGAAGTCATTGATATGATATATCTCAAGCTAGTTTTTGTCGTGTTCATGAATTATACGATTCAAGACAATCTATCATTCACAATTTGAAAACTAGCTTTTGGATTCACTAAAAGCTTACAAGACTTGAAATGTGTATGAAATACAAACGTCTCTGATGGGGATAGAGATAGTATGGAATGTCCTTAGGGTAGTATGGATTACCTAAGTCCACATCGAGTAGAATGTGATGTTCAATGAGATACTTAAGTAGCTTGGTTCTTTCCCTTCAACAACTAGCTTTTGAGGTTCCCCAAGTCACTTGGGTTTCATCATTTGGTATCAGAACCTGGTTTGCCAACAGCACAGAGAGGGCTAACCATTGTAGAGTGAAGCAACACCAAGTGAAGTGTCGCAGAGTGTAGTTGCCGGGACGTAGAATAGTATGGGCTACCCAAGTATCACATCGAGTAGAATGAGATGTTATATAAGGTACTTAAGTGTCTTAGTTTTTCTCCTTCAATAGCTAGCTTTTGAGGGAGGGTTCCCAAGTTACTTGAGTTTCATCAATCTCATATTGAAACTAAATGGAAACTTAAACTGAAATTTCGATTATTAGAGGTTGGGGGCATCATGGCTTCGATAAAGGCCTAGGAACTATTATTGATGACATAAGCATGTTTTGTGGTTGATAGATATAATGGAGATTGGAGAATCTTGACAGCAGTTCTGGTTAATTGATTTTGAATATGTTGAAAAAGTTTGATAATATTAATCACAATTTAAGATTAAGACAAAATACTCATGGGTTAAGGATTGGCGATATTTTCTGATGTAGACATTTACATGCTAATATGTGTGTGTATATAAATGCTAAACAATGGAACACTGCAATCTTTGTGTAGCAGGGCTGAGAATATAAAGAAAGGTCGGGGATCATTTTTTCCTGAGGAGGTAACAATAAGATTTCATGTACCAATATGTTCTTCTATGAGTACACCATACCCACTATGCATTGCGATTTTGTCCTGCAGAAGGTCTGCAAATGGCTGACTCAGTTGTTGATAGCTGTGGACTACCTGCACTCTAATCGTGTACTTCACAGAGATCTTAAGGTATTACATATTCCTTCATCCTGGTAAATAAATCCTTTGCATGGTGTTTACATTAACATAACTTTATTAAATTTCAGTGTTCGAACATATTCCTCACCAAAGACAATGACATTCGTCTTGGTATGAACGCAAATCCTTTGAAAGCACCCCTTTTTGGCTTCCCTGTACTGTGTTATCTAAAAAATGTGTTAACTATGTATGCATGGACCATACAGGTGACTTTGGTCTGGCAAAGCTGCTTAATACAGAAGACCTTGCTTCCTCGGTATGATGTATATCTTTAATAATATCAATGTTTTTTCATGCCTTTTCTAGAATCTTTGTTCTATTTCTACTGGTAGCAGACTATCATTTGAAGTAGTTGATGCTTTTCACTTCAAAATGGATAATGTTGCCTATTCATTCATACCTTGCTTCAAACTTATTATCATCAATGTTAATGCTACTTTACCTTTTTATTATTTGTGCCCTTCCCATATCATGTGTAGATTGTTGGAACTCCAAATTACATGTGTCCTGAGCTACTTGCAGATATACCTTATGGTTATAAATCTGATATATGGTCACTTGGTAAGAACTTTGAATGATTCTAATTGACTAAGTATATCATATCTGACCTTGTGTAAGAATGACGCCTCTTTCTGTGTTAAAAGGTTGCTGCATGTTTGAAATTGCTGCACATCAACCGGCATTTCGTGCACCTGTAAGAACAAACTTGAACCATCTGCTAGTGTTTGATATCATTACAAGCAATCTGTCTCCATTTCAATATGTATATATGAAATAAGTTAATTAACAAATGAATGGATGTTACAGGACATGGCTGGACTAATCAATAAAATAAATAGATCCTCCATTTCTCCACTCCCAATTGTTTATTCTTCCACCCTGTAAGTCACTACTCTAAAACCATTATACAGCATATTACTGTTGGGTTTTTTCTTTTCCATCAGTGCTTTTGATCAATGCTTTATTTATTTTAGCCTCAAAATAAATACAGCTAACTTTATCTAAAGCCAACCAAAATGCCTCAGTAAAGTTTGCTTAGAGTTGCATAACCTTTTCTTTTCATATTCAATGAAATGCACAAATTGAAACAAGATGAATTATGTGCAACAGGAAACAACTTATCAAGAGCATGCTGAGGAAAAATCCAGAACATAGACCAACAGTGAGTTCAACCAAACCTATTATATTGTCTGATTAATCTGGATAAAAGTGTTCATTTGCAGCATCTATTTGTGGACAGGCAGCTGAATTGTTAAGGCATCCTCTTTTACAGCCATATGTTCTCCGCTGTCGTAATGCATCATCTAATATTCTTCCAGTATATCCCATTGTTAACTCAAAGGATAAAACGAAACGATCTTACAAGTGTGGTGGCAGAAAAGACCATAAGGACAAAGAAGTGGGATTAGAAAATCGTTTGGAATGGGCTCATCCATTTGATGGAAATGGAGAGTTACAGCCAAGCAATCTGCGTGATAACATAAAGTTATCAGTCTCAAGCAGTGCAGAAGACAACCTTCAAACGAAGATGGTTGATCCTACCAGCTTCATAGTGGAATCATCTACTAGTATCAGTGGCTCAAAGGATGGGTCAACAACATCTGAATCAACCATTTGCAGTGTGTGTAAGGAAGCAGACTATAAAACTATGCCCGCAAGGGAAACAGCTGACAATGAGATTACATCAAAGAGTACACCAGATCCTGAGCATGAATACCAAAGATTTCCTGCTGAACAGCGTCAAAAATCAGAAGGTATTGACATAATTGTGGTGCCTACGAAAGTTGAAGATGCTTTTCTTAATGGAGATTTTGATAAAGCTGAAGCACAGAGAGAAGATGTCAAACCTGAGGACTCCAGGAAATCAACAACATCAAGCGATGGCGGCACGAATAAAGATGGGTTTCTTGATGAGGAAAGGTCATCATCAACTATGCAGCCTGGTAGTAAGATTGAAGATGACTTTGAATTTGGAAGCTGCTTACAGAAAAGGGAAAACCCAGATACATTTACAGAAGGCTCGCACATGGATTGCTTGTCCTATGAGAGTAATGATACAGTTGCAGGTAAGGATGAAAGCAGTGAAAAAGCACAAAATCTCAGGTGCTCCACGCGCAAAGAAAATGATGTTGCTTGTGTGGTTGATCAGACACCAAGTGACATTTCATTGAGTACAGTTACTGCAATAGGTGGTGAAGAAACCAAGATCGATTTGGATAGTCCCTGCCAGGAAAGAGCTAATGCTCTGGAGTCTCTGCTTGAGTTATGTGCTGAGCTACTTAAGCAAGATAAACTTGAAGAGCTTGCTGGTGTGCTGAGACCATTTGGCCAAGAAGCTGTCTCTTCCAGAGAAACAGCGATATGGTTGACAAAGAGCCTCATGTCCGCACAAAAATTTAATACGGAAACCTAGTTTGTGAGAGGTGACCTTCATTAATTTATACATTACTGTAAGAAATGTGTATTTTCAAACGTCACATGAGGCTTTTTTGTTTCTTTCTCTTTTTTTTTTTTTTTTTTTTGGAGATTGTTGCTTGATTGAAGAAGACGGGAAAATACATTTTTACTTATTCTTTCCTGGTATATGGGTATTACTAAATGAATTAAATTATTATTGAGTAGGTTAATTCCTTTGTATAGATTAAACTGTTAGGCAGGCCATCTCATAGAATCGAAACATGTTCAAGAAAACGAAGATTGATAAACGCAAGATGAAAAAATAAAATTATATGAAATAAATTATAGAGTAAATCCAACCATTCTCATAATTCAAAAATCAAGTTACATGGTTGCATTTCGCCCTGTATTCTATAGAATGCCTTCCTTAAATCTTTGTTCCCCACTTTGATCTCACATATTTGGTGAGCTTACTAGAAATACAAGGCAAAGAAGGACAAGACAGAGGCACCAAGCAGGGACCCAACAAGGGGCAAGCTGTCTGAGGCTGCATTGCTAACACCGGGGCTGAGGGCGGCATCGGGGCCGAGGGCGGGGCCGGCGGCAGGGCTAGGAGCCATAGTAGGAACTACTGCACCGGTGGCCAATACAGTGCTTATGAGGGCAGCGGCAATGAGAACAGCGCAAGAAACCTTCTGCATGTCCATGGTGATTGAGAAATGACCAGTTGCGAGACCCTCTTCTTTGGTGATGAGTGATGAAGCAACTGGACTTTATTGATTATTATTATCTTGAAGGGCCTGAAGTATAAGGAGATGTTGCCATGGATTTTATAGGGGAAGAGTTGGGAGTTTTTTTGGGAAAATATCACTTCTTTAGGTTGTGAAAGGGTTTTACGTGTATGGTTTTCCAAGATTTGAGGGTTGCTTAACGAGTCTTGCGCAAAAGTGGCTACTATTTTTCTCTAATCTGGTATTTATTAGAGTGCTGAAATTATTTACTATTTTATAAAAATTTCTTAATGAAGTGATGTGATAAGGTTTGAATATCATTCAATAATGGTATTCACGATCCCAAATCAACTACCACCTGGATTTTCTACCTCCAGCTGTTTTTGAAAATTTTAAATTATATTAATAATTTAGTTTTTATACCACTTTATTGGTTAATCTCTAAATCTATATTTCTACACAAATTAATCCTTTTATGACTAAATAGTTAACGTATTAAAATAATAAAAAGATTAACTAAAACTTACCGATTATCTTTCAATTAGTAGATATTTGTTTACAATTATATTTTATAACCCCTTTAGCATTAGGCATTACCCTTTCGCACATGGCAAGTTGTTAGGTACCTTCATTATTTTGTAACGAATAACAATTTGTTAAAATAAAAGATAAAGCTTCATGTTGGGCCCCCCTAGATTTGGATCTGGCCCAATTTTTCGATCTCCATAAACAGCCTCTCCAAGCCCAGTTAGATATCACGCTATGTCAAAGTGGGGACTGGGAACTGATATTCTCCAGCATCATCAACAAGGGTTAAAGACCGTTTTACTCAGTTTAAGAGCTTCAATTTAATTAATACGTTCAAACTCAAAAGCCACTAACTGATATTTTTGTTATGATAATTAATATAGTTATTCTTTATTAAAAAATGTAGTTATCTTTTAAAAAAGATGAAATATGATAATTGATCCCAAAATATAATTGAAGCTAAGTAGTAAATTAAAAAGTATGCACTGTCCTTCAAAAAATTATTTCCGACAACTTTAGACTCAGTCCTATTTGTTATGGTCACAGCCCATGTTTTTTGCACGTGGCAATTAATGAATAGAAATGAAATCTTGGAGGGAATGGTTGTGATGTGACCAACAAAAGGAATCCAAGGGCAATGGAGGATGGAGATAGATAGATATATATATCAGATATGAGATACCCACAGGCCTGAAGCCTCCCCATTGCCAAGCCATTTGAGGGAAGAAATCCTCCATTTCCCAATTATCCATTTATGATTTACATTAAACATACTTGGCATGTTATAAATTCCTGGCTGTTGAAACTAGAATTTCATTTTTCAAATAATTAAACAATAAATTAAATTCCACGTCAAAATATGAATAACAATAATACTAAATTTTTCAGTATTATTGAAATACTATAAATACATTTCTTTTAAAATAACTAGTTGTTAGTTAAGGTATAGTAATAGTTGTCCTATGACAGAGATTTGGGTGGAAATTAAGTTATAGTCAACCTGCATTGTGTTTAGACTAAATAGTTAAAAAAAATTGTATAATAACTATAACTTTTAATCAAGTCATAAACGCTCGATATATACTCGGCTGTAATTTGAAAGAATGATGATGAGTATAAAAGAGGATGGATGAGATTGGGATTATATGATTATATTGTGGGGAGAGTGTGTGGTTGTAAATATGATGAGTGTGTGAAGTGATTCAGTGGGTGTGGGTGTGGGAAGTAAAGCTGCAGCTGCACGTATGTAAAATCAAGATTCCCTCGTAAGGGTAATTAAAAAGGTAAGGTGTTGATTGATTCATTCTTATTAAAGATTTAGATTTTATTGAAATTTCAAAGGGCAAAGGAGGAGCAGAGAAGGGCCAAAAAGATATTACACATACAATTAATATTCACAAAACAATCCTTCAGTTACGGATCCAAGTGAAAGCAAAAGACGCAGAAAAAGGGTTTCCATCCATTCAACAACCCAAAAGCATTAAATTGGATAAAGATATATATTTGACACCTCTTGTATTAGTCATTGTTATGTTGCATATATATACCACCAAAGCACCAATTAATGGTGTCTACACATACCGCATGCACGTGCATATTGTAGTACATGTATATATATATATATATATGGATATGTATGGTGCTGGCTGTTCGATCATATAGGAGAATGCCCCATGTAAAATACCCAAAAATAAACTCACAAGGCTAGCTAGACTATAGCTAGATTAATAATTATTTCACCAAAAAATAATTCACCTATTAGATTCAATATTGGGGATTACATGAAAATTATCCGACACAGCACAATGACCTGGTGACTGGTGAGGAATAACATGAGGAGCCACAGCCACTAATAGCTAGCTAGGTGTGGGGTTTGGTGATGAAAATGTGAAAGAAAATGAAAATCCCTTTGCTGAAAGCTGAAAGTCTAAAACTTTAAACAATAAAGATAAGGCATGGATACTTTGGATGCCAGAATATCTGATTACATTGTACAAAGCTTTATTTATTTATGTTTGGGTATAGTACTAGAAACAACTACAAAGGGCTTTGGTGAGTGATGAGGAGGGTGAAAGTCCCAGAAGGCGCCGTCCAATTTGTGGTTTGACTTTCACGTCTGATATATAGAAATTATTGGTTAATCTGTTTAATTAAATGTCTTACTAATTAATATTTATAGTGTTAAAAGTTAAGTGAGAATATTACCGAACGTAAAACCAAGAAAGAAAAGAGACTTTTATTTTGCCATAGTGCGCAAGGTTACTTTGTTTTGCTTTTCACCTTTGGTTTTCTGCTTTCGTTTGTTTTTCTTAAAAAGCAAAGATAAAGAAAACATCTAAGTATAGGATCCTTCTGGGAAGCTGATGAAAGTGATCTTTTTGAAAGGAAAAGTTTGCTCTTTTAATTTTATTAATGTTGTATTTCTGAGAAAGATGGAATTAACATATTACGATATATACGGATGGGACCCCACTGCATGTGTACGTAGGTAGCCCACACCAAAGCATTCTCCCAACATATTAATGCCATTCATTTGTCAGTCAAAAACTTGATGATCATATCCAAAGTTACAATCATTGCTTCCTTTTGCTCTATTGTCGTCTCCTGATCATAGCTAGGTTTAGTTAACTCACCACATTAATTCTTTAATTAATCAACACCACTCTTCACTCATATATATATATATATAAAACTGAATTTAACTCCATGGCTTATATTATAGAAATAAGAAAAAAGTCCCACAATTGATTAAGACTTTTTTTCCATGCAGACACACACACACACACACACATCTATATATGTACATCTCCCCCAATTTCCTTTAAAAAAAAACATTGGTACACAGTTGAAAATTAGGATTGGCCTATTTAATAAATGATCTTTTGTTCAAATCCCATTTTTGATAAATTAATTTAAATCATGATTATTATATTATATTATATTTACCTTTTATAATTGAAGCAGGTAACATGAAATATCTATCACAACACTTGACTGCGAGATTAGTGTAGTCATGTCAAAGATAGAGACAGATAATGGCAGTTGCAATTATTTTCACTTATTAGTAGCCAAAGAAAGATTCAGTGAACTACCATTTGGTTAGCTTGTTTTTCTTGTTTGTTTAGTCGGAGAGAATATGTGTGTGTGTGTGTATTGTTCTATAGTTAATAATGATTGTTGTGCCTGCAAATCTGAAACTGCTTAAGATCTCTGTGATGCTTTTGAGAAGTAATTTTAAGTACTTTTCAAAGGTTATTCGTGTGGGTTTGCTTTGCTCATGACTCATGAGTGCCCTTGCCTGCGGCTTTCTTTATCTTTTGTTTGTTTATCTCAAATAGGATCTTCACCAACAACACCTAATTGATTGCATGCATGTCCCATTTATATATATTTAAAATAAAAGAGAAAAAATATTATAAATTAAGTACTTATCTGATTTGATGAGCATGAACCTCAAACAATATCATTAACCACTCCTCAGCTTGAGCAAAAAGGAAAAAAAACAAAACAAAACCCACGTATAAATGTGTTGCATATATGTGTGTGTTATTTGTCCAAAGCATGGTCTCTTACTTCTACTTGAAGTTTTTTATCCTAACTAAAAAGTGCCAAACACCCATAACTTGGAGAATCTTCAACCATCAAAGCCAAAAGAAAATGATGAAAGCAGCTAAGCATATGTCATAGTTACAATAATTGAGCGAAGAAAATAAAGGGAAGTTTATTAGTTCTTGGGTACAATTCAAAAGAAGGATTTTTATTTTTCCTTTTCCTTTATATATTGCCACATACGTCCTATATTATTTTTAAAGTTATCGTGATCATGAGTCAAGATTATTTTTGCCTTTTTCCCTTTTCCTTTTATTGATTGGGGTCTCACTAACAAAGTTGTCTCATCTACTTTGAGGAGGATATCAAGCCCCAAATTAGCCTACTTAAAGTGGTCTTTTTTCTTTTTTCTTTTTTTTAAAAAGATCGTGTGTCTATGGTAATCATTTCACTGAAAAATAAATATAATTTAGAAAAAAAAAATTGCACCTATTTACCTTTTTTTTCCCTTCAATTGTAATATTGTCTCCCCAAACTTAAAGAAATTAGCAATCATTCACCCTCTGATCTATGAATATCATCTAGATTTGAAAATTTTTACAATGTAAAAGTAAAAAAATATTCCCTCTGTTTTCTCCCCTCCCTCTTCATCTTCCCCAACTAATTTATGGGCTATCAAATTTTACAACCTAAAGCTTGTCTCTCGATCCCCTGCATCTAATGACTATTCTATTTAATTAATCATGGGTTGATAAGTTGATATAAGACATTGGAGGATGTTTATGCTGTATACATTAATATTTGAATGTGATGGATCCATGAAATTTGAGGAGCCACCAGTGAAGTGTATAAATTGGTTTGTGGAATGAAGGTTTGTGATGAAGAAGCAATATTCCAAGGGAAGTGAGTGCTCTTTTGCGAGTATGTGTTTAAGAAATTTGCAAGCATTTTGTTACTTGGAGTGCAGTGGAAATGGAGGAAGTTGATGTCTAGGTTGCAAATAACAGGTACATATATGTGTGTGTGTGTGTGTGTGTGAGATAATGAAGCGAGGGCAGATATATTTAAGGAAGAAAAGCAAGTTGATTGGGAGTTGTAAAATCTGAAAGGTGTTGATAGATATTAATTGAAGGATGTTTTGGACAGCTCGATTTTTATTTTTGATATTAAATGGAGGAAGTTGTAAAGAAGATAAGGGAATAAGAAGGACGTTATGGACCGTTTGATTTTGATTTTATTTTTTAATTATTTTATAAAATGAATTTTAAGAATTTATGTTAGTATTTTATTCATATATGTATATACATATTATTAATGAAAGTACTTGTTTTTTGTATTTTTTATTTTAAAAACAGAAATTATAAACATCTTTTAGCTATTTTATGATTTTTATTCACAAAATACATATTTTTTTTTATTTTCAGTTACAAAAAACAATTCGAACATATTTTTTATTTTTTATTTTTAAAAATCAAAATTTATTTCTAAGAATAACTATCAAACAAGTAATTAGGGCTTCCTTAATTTTGTTTTTGTTTTTTTACTTTTATAAATTAAAAATTTATATTAATATTATTTTCATATATTTATATACACATCATTAATTAAAATAGGCATAATTAATGACATGCACATAAATACATGAAAACCCTTGTTTTCTTTATTTTATTTTTGTTTTTACAAAATATGAGTTTAAAATATTTTTTAATTGTTTTTTATTTTATATTTTTAAAATACATATTCTATTTTTTTAGTTGAAACAACACATTCGAACAAATTAGTTTATTTTATGTTTTTTAAAAATTAAAAAGCATATTTTTATGAATAGATTTTAATTAAGCATGCCCTTAATTAATTATAATTTTTTACATTTTATTGTACTATAAAAACTTATTATAAATGAATTATGACCCATTTGTATTTTTTTTTTACACCTCACCAAAATTTGCCTTTTAGAGAATTCAAAGTCAGATTGTTATGATGAGAAATAAAGATTGAGAGTCAATGCTATTTCTCCTATAACTTCCAAACCATATACAGAGTAATTTTTATGGGTTGTGACGTGCATCACTTATTCTAATTGGCTGCATACACACACACACACAATTAGATACATTAAAAGTAACTATAATTGGTTTTAGCATATTTTTTGTAGGCCTTAATTAAGTTTTATGTTGGTTATATATGACTGAAAAAATTTTACACTTGTTATATATTTTAAAACTATTATATTAAGAAAATAGAAAATTGTAAATATGCCTCTTTAATTGGGTCATTTGTAGACACTCTCAACTTTCAAAACTAAAAGTACTTCATAAATTATTACTTTTTAGAATTTAAATATTTCAGATTCTTTAAATGGTCACGTTGCACATTCTCATTCACTATAGATAGTAAGCAACTTGAGTTGCTTGCTTTGAATGTTGTTTTTCATGCCTTAATTTCTTCTGGCTTTTGAGTCACCAGACAATGTTCGATCTGTTGAATGTTCCTATTAATTTGAGAAATTAGAGATTTATGATGCTTATAAGTCATCTCATTGCTGTGGAACTTTTCTTTAATATTTTAACAAGTAATATTATAATTCCTGGTAATTTACCGCTTCCGTATCCAATACAGTTCAGGGAGAAACTTATGGAGTAGTACAGTAAATGATGAAAGTTATAGATGCATATAAAAATCAGAGATAAATCTATACATACCCCAAAAAAAAAAAATTAGAGAGAAATAAAAAGCTAGTGATTCGAGCCAAGGGAGACAAAGCTGTCCCTATTGTGTATTGGAATATGAAAGCAAAAGGAGAATATGGTATATAACATATTCTTGTTTGCTGGGTTGATTGGTCTCGGTCTCCTTTAAATGGCCATGGCATATGGACCTGCAAAACTGGCTAGCTAATCCTACACATATTAAATAATCAATTATTAATCAATTAATCAATACTGAGATTTATTGGTACAAGTAAATTAAAAAAGAGAAGAATCTTGGGATTATACTCTACATATTGTATTCAGAATATTCTAATTAATATTTTATATATATATATAATTATGTCTAATTAGAGGTCTCGTATTTGATTGCTTATAAAAGCTGATGGGCCTAGCGAGTACTGTTTTGAACAGAGAGTAATGATGCATGTGCATGGACTTTATACCTGCGCGTACACGTACTTAAAATAATAATAATTATTATTATAATATTTGATTTCTTGGATAACCAAATGTTTATTATATTTTATTTTTTGTAAAATAAAAATTGAGGGTCATAATGGCCGCATGTATGTGAGGTTGTGTGTAATTGCTGGGCACATTGGTGGTATGGGTGACTTCAAGATAGAGACTTCCCATAAAAGCGCAAATAATGCCATGCGAAAAAGATGATGTTGAGAGACGCAAACCACACAGACACACACACGCACACACACTCTGTAAGAGAGAGAGAAAGAGATGTGATGGAGGATAGTCCCAAGGGGCAAAGGGTGTGAATACAACGGTGTTGTAAGAGTAGGAGGATATTGATTGTGAATAAATGCTTTAGCTACACTTTACTGTTTGAGGTTATGTTGGTGGCATTCTAATTTCTAAGAGACGACACACAGTCACAAAGGGAATTAGTAACCCCACATGGCCATCCACTGACATGCTGCAGTGGGTTTAACTTTGTGGAGCTAGCTAGCTAGGCCTGTCTACCTAGCTAGGCCATGGTTTTACACAAAAGACCATTCTTGTCATCACAAAACCTACCTGATCTGATAATCTAATAAAGGATATATATATAATCTTTATTGCTAGCATAATGAAAAGTATATATAACAAAAGATCCATATATTAATTTGTTCTTGGCATTAGTTAAATATCCTGATCAGGACATCATGTGTACACATGCAATATTACGTATAGACTCCATGAAATTGCAGCTTAAAGCTCTGAAAGAGAGAGAGAGAGGTGAGTGAATTTTTTTGGTTATGAAAGGTCGTATCAGGGTACAGTGAATGGTTGAGGAAGATGTGTATTGACTGTGGGAGGCATCAGTATATGTTGCCTATTACCCCAACCAATTCATACTCAGTTTGGGCTCCACACCTCACAGTCTTGCACATTTCAGCTACACATCTCACCTTTTGCCCATCCTCTCTCCGTCCAACGCTAACCATACCACCTCCATATGCATCTATATATCTCAAATCTCAATCTCATTGCACAACACATTACAATCTTCAATCCTTCAATCTTCAAACTCCCATGTTTTTTATGTATAAATCTTTGGCTATGTGTATTTCTTTTCAAAAGCGCTAGCTAATCATAACTTTGGTTTGCCTGTCAATTTATTATTCTCAAATGTTAAAGTGTGTGTGTGTGTACCATCCCACATCTACAAATTAGTATCGCACTTCTTTTATCTACTGTCCAGGGGCGTCATATGCAAACCCCCCTCAATTATAAAAAAGTTCACATACATTTTCAGGTTGAAAATGAAAAGGCTATCTAATTACCTAATGTGCAATAATTAAATTAAATATACTCGATGCATGGCCTGTTTGAGGGAGCTAAATTTGAGTTTTGTTACATTTAGCTATTTATTCATCACTTTTAAAGTTTTGTAACATACATTTGTAAAATTATAAATAAATAAATAAGCCCTTGTTATCCATTAGGTTCAGTTGATCATCTGCGCATGTTTCATCCAGACAATTGTGGGTGATATGATAGGAGATTGCGAAGAAAGACAATTGTGAGGCCACAAGTCACAAGTATTTGTTCATGCACAACCAGGATATTCTCAATTTCCTAACCACTTCAATATTCTTACATTTAGAAATATCTAATGAGATTGCTTAAAAAAAAAGACTTTGCTAGCTGTTGATAGCTCCATTAGAAAGATATATGAACCCACACTACATCGTATGAAAGATGGAATAAAAGATGACACATTATAAGTCGCATACATATTCTCTGGGGTATACGCTGCTACTTTTTCATAATTACAAGTGCTTTTTACGCATATATATAATTTACAATTGAACAATATGCTTCTACCAAATTTGAGATGATATCATGAAACCTGCTAATAATTATTCTTAATTATAAAATACCTGAAGCGGTATAAAAATAAGGAAGAAGGCCCACTTATTTATGAGTAAGAAAGAGGTGATTAACAAGAGGAAGAGAAAATTAACAAAATAAAATAATAAAAGAGAAGATGGTATAGCTGCAGGCTTTCCATTTAAAAAACTTGAAGTTCTTAAGCTTAATTATATATATATATATATATATATATATATATATATATATATAGTTCTCAAATAGGAAGCCATACATATATATCACTATGTATTAATTAATGAACCCTTGGAAAAGTACCAATAATAATTAAGATAATTCACATACATGCACATCTAAAATATATCAATGGGTGGAGTCATTATCTTGCTCTACTTCGGATGCTGGGTCATCATCTTCTTCGAAGCCATGAATCCCATGAGCAGCATGACCAGTCCCAAAGGCTTTGATATGATCTTTGAGGGATCTCTTGTGCTTGAAATCAGAGCCACAGATACAATACCAGAGCTTACCACAGTTCTTTTCATGGGTTCTCCAATCCCCTCTCACAGCAAAAGCCTTCCCACACTTTCTGCACATGAAGGGCTTAATCCCATGCTTCCTCTTGTAGTGTGTTTGAAGGGTTCTGAAATCCTTGAGAGGCTTTGCTCTTGGATGGTCTATGTTGTTCCTGCACCCTGGGGCACAACAATAGCAAGGAAGCCTCAACATCCCCGTTGGTTGTGTTCCCCTCAGTGATTCTGGCCCTTTTCTGTACTGTGATCCATGCCCCCACATATGCATCTGTATATCATTATCAATCACACATACAACAAAATTCATGCCCAAATTATATTTATTTATTAAACCCTTTATTTATGTTTATGCCAAAAACCAAACTCGATGTCTCAATTGGTAAATCTCAATGAAACCATACATCAATTAATATTGGTAAGTCGGCCACAAGCTAGGTGTGATCTAGTTGTAATAAATTAAGGATGGAAATAGTTAATTAGTACGATGTCTTAGGTTTAAATCTTTGTTCTGTCATGAATAAACAAACATAATAAGTTGTTAATTGGTCAAAATTAAATAGTCAACAAAATATGTGAAGAACATTATTAACATGTAAGTGTGTGTGTGTGTGTGTTTTTTTTTTTTTTTAATTTTACTAATTATGAAGAACTTAGACATCAGCTCAGCAGACCCTTTTAATTTTCTCGTGCGGAACAAATTTATTTATTTATTTTTTCCTGAAGTTATAAGCTCATACATTAATTGAACTATTTGAAAGGAGGACTCACTCTTGAAACAAAAGGGTTTTCTGGAAACACATCAGATTTCATGAAATCTAGACAGATAGAGATAGAAACTCGATATTTTTGTTTGCAAAATGTGCAAGGGGGGAAAAGAGGAAAAGGACGGGTCGAAATTGTAAATAATATAAATAAAAGACAAGGCGGGGGAAAGCGATATATATATATATATATCCATATTCCAATGTATAAATGGAGGTTTGAGGGATGCCGATGGTGTTTGGATTGAGATGGAAGGGAAGGGGACAGAAAGATAAAGGATTTGGGGTGTGAGAAGAACTGAGAACGATTAATAACACGATCTGAGGAAACACTGCAAAATATTCAGTTGTAAGCAGCAAGGCACGGACTTCAATGCAGTAAAGGCACAAGGAACATTGCCTGAGTAGTTTAATCCACGAAAAGCAAAGGTACTGATCCAAGTCACAGTTTGAATCAGGAAAAAGATCATTTCCTCCCATATACCCTTATTTTATCCCACAAAACCCGTTTACCATGCAAAAAATTATTTAAAAAAAAAATTAATACAAGAAAGAAATCATTAAAATGAGGTAGCTAGGCTGGAACAGGAAGGGAAAGGGGAGAAAAAGAGGAAGGTTAAAAATCAATCTTCAATAATTTGGTGTGTTTCCATGGAAGCGTGTGAGAAGCTTTAGTAGTTCAAATCAACCAAGCTGAAGGAAGGAAGGAAGGAAGTTGATATATATATATATATATATATATAGACCTTAAACAAGAAGGAAAGATATATATGTAGAAGAGAAAGATAAAGTGAGTGAGAAGTGAATGAATTAGCTAGGGAAGGAAAAGGAAGTAAAAGAGTAGAGAGTAGAGAGAGAGATCGAGACCTGCATGTTGTTGTAGCGGTTGAAGGTTTTGGAGCAAACAGGGCAAGAGAACTGGGTAGGACCAATGAGAATCTGAGAAGGGGTAGGGATCCAGTACTGCCCCTTGTTCAGCCTGCAGATCAGACCGGAAGAATGATCATCCTCCTGATCAGCACCACCATCTGCATCTGTGTGAGTGGAATTAGAAGAGAGGAGAGAGGCCATCTCAGCGGCGCTAGGGCTAGGCAACCCTATGTGGAGTGCAACAGTCACACTAGTCCCATCCTCCTCCTCCTCCTCTTCTTCTTCCTCTTCTTCTTGATCTTCTTCTTCTTTGGGCTTACTCATCATCATGTTCATGTCCTCTTCCACTAAAACCTCCATAGGATCAGTGCAAGAGGAGGGCTCTTGTTGTTGTTGTTGTTGTTGGTGGTGGTGGTGGTGGTAGTGGCGCTCTTCATGCTGCTTTGATGGGGTGAGGCTCAGAAGAGGAAGGGCTTCTCTCAGAGGAGGGGAGTTAGAATTATGAGCTGAAGAAGAATAATTAGAAGCACTAGTTTGGTACTGGTGGTGATGGTGGTAACTAGTGATCATGAAGTTGTGGACATAGGGATGGTGATGATGAGGAGAAGGGGGTATGGAAGGAGGGTAATAATGAGGAATGGGATTGAGATTGAACTGGAAGAATCTCGAAGATGAAGAAGAAGAAGAAGAAGAAGAAGAAGAAGAAGGAGAAGAGGAAGAGAAGAAGAAATTGGAGTAAGGGTCAGCCATAGGGGTAAAAAGGACAGTGTTGATACTTGATAGAGAGAGAAAGAAAGAGAGTGGGAACAGTTTTTATGGCTTTGGTGGGTTTGCTTTTATAGAGAGATACATAGAGAGTACAAGATGACTGAAGGAAGTGGACGGTGGACACAAGAGATAGAACATACAAGAGGGCAAACAAGCTAAGTAAAGTTGATTGCAACACTATTGCTAATTTATTTTATTTTTGACTACGATTTAAATAATTGGAAATTCTTCGGAATCTATAAATCACATTTTCTATCCTTAATTTATTTTTTCTTTTAAATTCCGATTATAAATGGAATTACGGAACAATACCGTTAGTGGCCGTTATAGTTATCTACCACTATCCAATTGCATTTCCTCATCAGTGTGTTCCGTATTAAACATCTGGCATTTATACACGTGTATATAGTCAATAGTAAATTGACTTTTTTAATTATCTTTTGGTCCTAATAATTTCACTCAATTTTAATTTAGTTTTTTTTATATGAGATCTTAAGGGGCTGGTAGTATAGACAAAAAGATAACATATGATTTGACTAACAGTTAAAAATCTAAATTAAATTAATTTTTACATTGGCACTTACGTGATCCCCTAATCTCAGAGAGGTCATGCAAATCTTTAATATTTATCAATTTCATTACTCCGTACTTACTCAATCAAGCACGTAATCTTATCCAAAAGAAAAAAAGTAATTAAATGGTAATTTGGGGCAATAAAGAATGATTAATTTGAGTGTATAAACAGGGATACACATGCGTGTCGTTGGTTCAATTGTGTTGTTTGTCTTTATTGAGGACTAATGGCACGATGGGTGTATATATGTATGGTTTGGTAATGAGAACATTTTGTACGTATAACAGTATTCACAATGAACCTTAACTATCAACCTTAACTTTTGGCCTTCTTTACGTTTACATCCTCTGCTATGTACACCCTCGCCATTGCACTTTCAAGGTTTAAATCAAACACAGAAAAAAGCCATACAAATAACTGAAATTCAGAAATTAGCTACAAATATTTTAACCATGCATAATGAAGGTAAATTCAAATATATATGATAATGCTATATATATAGGACAAGAACAGTGAAGCAGTTCCAATGTGCCCAACATTTCCATTGGTTTGCGCATCACCGGTCGGCTGAAACAACTGTGGTGAGTTGTAGCAAATATTGTCTTAATCTCCCATCCTCATCCTTAATTTTATATTACTACTTTTCACTGTTTAATTATGGATTCAGTCAGGAGTACTGTATATATGAATATTATTATTAGTTTTACTATAAACATAATTAGGTTGCATGCTATTACACTGCCTGGTGTAACAGTGCAATATAGCTGTTCGTTATAATTCCTGTGAGAGTAGTGACAGTATCTATCAAGTGTGAAGCAAAGGCAAAGGTGAGGTTCAGGTATGAGGTTTGAATATTGAGGGGGGCCAGGGAGGGCAGGGCAGGGCAGGGCAGGGTGGGGCAGTATTTAATGAGATACAAGGTGTTCACAAATTGACCACAGAAATGGCAAAAAGAGCCAAGGAGCGTGTTGGCCAGTGTGAGTACAGTATTCTAAAGAATAGGAAGAAGAAAACAAAAGGGTAGAAATAGCAAAGCAATAGCAAATATGAGATATTAGCAAAGAGACAGAGTACATCAACACTTAAATTATAGTTGCCACCACCATCACCATCCATCCATGTCTGATGCAGAGGCCAAAGATCAAAGATGGATGATGGTCACTAGCTAGCTTCCATTGGTATTTCCCACTTGCCACTTGCCACTTCCACCCGTAGCTCGCGGGTGCGTGCGTTAAAGAGAGTGATGGATTTCACTTTCATTCTATAGCATAGCTAGCTGGGGTCCTGCTGTGTCACAGTGGTTTTTCACTATATATGAGAGAGCTTGGCTATATCTATATCCTTAATTCTTTTGAGTCACATTTTGGCAAACCAGGCGTATGAAAAAGGGGTTTTAGGTGATTGGCTATACATATATACATAATCCTGCACAAAATGGTCAAGAAATTAATTGGTGCCCACTGTTCAGGGGAAAGCCTGGTTATCCCATATATCTAGGCTTTTTCTTATTCTGCTCCCTAATTTTCTCACTTTGTTTTTCCCCAATACTAATCAAAAGCTTCTAATGTTGGCTTCAATAAAAAACAACCCAGTTCACAATCATTTTGAATATCAAAATATTCATATAATATAGGATCTGCGCATGCACAATTAGTTCTGTAGCAAGCATAAACAGTACCTCTTAATATGCTTTCAGTCGTACTGTTCATAATTACTCAAAACTCATCTTCACCGTGTACCTCATCCCCTTTACTCCCATCTCTGTTTATTGATAGACAGATAAGAACACAAAATACATGTTATTAGTTTCAAACAAACAAGTAATACTCTCTCTCTCTCTCTCTCATTTCTTTGAGATGTGAAGGTAGCTTCACGAAGCTCAAGCACTATGTGCATAGGTTTGTCATTCAGGTTAAAACAACTTTAATATTTTTTTGCTTAAGTTTGTGGATCATTGTAATTTATAAACTCTAGCACGGTTTGGATACATTTAATAATCAAAGACAGAAGCGAAATTTGTATTTGAAAAAGGGAACACAATCAAATATTTTAAGCAAAAAGAGTATATATATTTTAGCCCAGGGATCCCATGCTACTTTCACTCTTTATACATATTTCCAAGACACCACGAGTGAGTCTACATTGTAAAATGAGAATTTAGTAATTAATGAAACATCGTTCTCTGTTTTCATGTTCACCAGATCTTCTGAAAAATTCCTTATTTCTGCCCTCAATTGCTAATCCCCATAAGACTCCATCCTAAGAAAACCTAGTTTTATAATTTCTTTGAAAGTGAATTTAAATTTGATTTGAATTTTGCTCATATATAAAAAATGTCCAATTAACTTCAAGCATAAGCTTAATTTTGAGCATTTTGAGAATTTGGACTCAAGCTTTAGGACTAGGTTCATCTTATTTTCAAAGTTTCTAATTTTATTTAGATCTAAATAATAAAAGAAATTAATATCAATGCCAAGTTAGTTTTTATTTTCAAAATTTTTTTTTGGTTCAAGCTGGTACCTTTGCTGTCACTTTAATTTGTATGGAAATGCAGACAATGGTTGGGTTTGATAGCGATACTAAGGCAGACCCACTATGACTAATAATGATGATAGCAGTTTGATTACAGCGAATTGAAGCAAAAATGAAGGCTGGAAGTTGATACAAACCAAGACAAGATCTAGAGGTAGATAATGGAATTGTAGAAGGTAAATCAATGGTGGATAGAGATGGTACTGCTTATTAAAAGACTTCATTAATTACAACTCAAAGGTTTTAGTACTAGTACTGCTGGAAGTGTACCATTTCCTTAATAATAATAGTATGAGTGGCACGTAATGGTGGAGAAAGATGACAGTTAACAGTTGAATGGCAGTATATGAACATGATGATTGAGGCTCACTGTTCACACAAAGTTGTGACATCATCAAAATGTGATTGTTGTTCCATTCTTTCTCTCTTTCTCTCAATTGATTTCACACAATGCTCTAATATAATTCCTTCTGGGCATAATATACTTGTATATAAAAATAATGAGTAATTATAAACGAAGGCAGTGCTGATTATGACGATGAATTTGTGAATTTGACCTCTCCCATCAAGACTGAAATTCGGTCAACTTGACTATCAAAGATTTATCTTCATTAAAATTCCACACTGTTATTAATATAATGATATTATATATATCCCAATTAATTAACTTTTGCAGACTCAATAAGTTTAGTTCGTTTAGTGTTTGATAAACAATCAGAATGATGATGATGAAGGAGATGGTGGATCGGTTGGTTAATCACTAAATGCAGAGGCAGGCTTATGTTTCAGCAGATTTTGGATACTCTCTATTTATTCTCCACAATTAATAATTCATTGTATAATGAGATATATAAGAAAAAAAAAAGAATAATTCACATAAAGGATAATAAGGATTAATTTTTTTATTTTTTTATTATAAAAAAAAATATCATTTTGTAATCACAGAAGATTCATAACTAATGTTGCAAAGCCCATTGGAATGAGTCTGGATTTTTTACATGAGAAAAATAGTACATTTCTTTATATTAAAAGGAAGATAAAAAAAAATAGTTCATTATTTTTTATTTTAGATTCTATATTTAAAAAATAATACATTTTTTTGTATTTATAAAAAATAAGAAGAAAAAAACAAGAAACCTATAATGATAGAAATTTATTTTAAATATATTAAGGACTAAATATTTTTTCTTCTTATCTCTAGTTTTTATTATTTTTTTCCTTATTTTTTTAAATATAACAAAATATATCATTTTTTAAATACAAATAATACAAAATCTAAATGAACCACCTTCTACCAATCACAAAATAAATACATAAATAGATAAATAATATTATACGTAACTCTAAATTTTAATATATTTAAATGAAATAAATTTTCATTTCCATAATTTATATCTACAGATTTTGAGATAATTTAAAAAATGTAAAACTTAACTTTCTCGTAACAAAATGAAAAGATACCAAAAATCCTGGCTCTTTTCATTCCGTGCCTTGGACAAATTCGTAATTATGAACCCATTAAGATATTATTATTGAAATCACGTCACTCTGTCTCAAACCTTTTTCTCGGTCTCTTTCTTTTTAAAAAAGAAACACACAATGAGCGTTTAGTATATAATTTAAAAAAAAAATTGACAAATTTTTTTTTTAAATATTATATTTTCATATTTAATATACAAATTAAAAAACTATTTTTAAAAATAAAATATGTTGATATTTTTATAAATTTTTATTCTCATTTAAAAAAATAAAAATTTTATATTTTTATCATATAAAAATATTTTTATATTAAAAAAATTATTAAACTATCCTTTCAAAATTTAACGCTACTTTTATTTTCCCCTTTATCTCAATCGCCTTCCCCTTCACTTGCACTTGACGGCGACACTCTACTCCATTGCGCCACCACTACAACTTGGCCCTGCAGCCACATCGCGCCACCACAGTATCCTTGCCACAGGTAGGTTCTATTTCACAATTCTCAGTTTTGATATTGTGTTATGTTCTACTGCTTTTTTTTATGCCGTTCAGTGTATATCTGAATATGTTCAGTCTGTGCTCTGTTTTTTCTCACTGCTGTTCTATTTCTACTGTTGTTTTTGTATGCTCTGTTCTATTTCGATTGACTTTATTTGCATATGGCGAAATGAGGAATTCAAAAGTTATTATATATATAGTTACCCAACTCCTATGAACTTTGGTGTGGCCATTTGTCTTGGCAGCGAGTAAGTAGTTTTTGCCCAAATCTTCATACCAATAGTGATAACAATGTAGGTGGAATTGTTTTTAGCGACATCTTATTACTAACATCTTTATTCAAAACTTATTATATATCCACGTCAGGCCAAAGATGACCAAACATGAATAACTTTTTAAATATTTAAAATTTGTTAAATATTCTCATCAATATTTAACAAAATTTTAAGAGTATGTTTAAATAATTATTAAATATTCTCAACAATATTAAAACTAAACTAACTACAAAAATATATTATTTTTAAAAATATTATAAGTAAATTAAATAAAATTTTTATAATTTTTAAAAATGAAAAATTTATTTATATAAGAAACGTCCCATGGGTATACAACTAATACATGCAATGAAGTACAATACAATTATTTGATATAATATCAGTCTTAGTCTATAATATTAATATTAATTTAACATCTTTTTTCAACACGTGTTTTATTCGCACTCTAATATTAACTCGAAAATGAAAGTGAAATTTCTCCCAACAATGTACGTGGAAAGCTAGGGTCCAGCCCACTTATTCTGGTCCAACTCATAATGCTCACCATTTTTTTATTATGTGATTATATCTTATTTATTTGACCAAAAAAATTTATATCTTATTTAAGTTGACTCTAAAAAACATGATATCTTACTTGAAGTGGTTTCCTATTAATTTTTCCTAATATTGGTACACAAACATCAACTAATCGAAATCTACGTGTTTTTATCTATTAATTAATATTTTTATTTACAAAAATTAGTAAAGTTGAAAGCTATAGTATGGGGTCTCCGTGATTTTTGTTTGTTAAATTAGACGTGATTGATTGGAATTCAAATCCTTCTGCTTTTGTGGTTCGTATACTGAGCGTGGTTAAATCAGATTACCATAAGTGGTTAAATCAAATTAACATAAGTGCCACAATCTTTTTTTAAATTATCTTTATCTTATGAAGAAGTTTTTAAAAAAATAATCATTATATTTATATAGAATAATTATATGCATAATAAATATATAGGACAATTTTAATTAATATGCTCAATCAGCAAATTAAGAAGAAACAGAATTAAATTAAAATTTATGTGTGATAAACTTAATTCCTATTGCTTCTCAACACAAATCGCAATATGCTTAATAGTGAATAAGAATTCCAAACACAATGTTGTAGATTGCATCGAAATTAATAAATATAAATATATGTATCTATTAATTCCATCCTCTATATATATATACTATTTTGGTTCTATACCAACACTGAACATAAATATCTTTTTGAAAAATTTGAACTACAACGTGTCAATTAATTTGTAATTTTTCAATAATTACATACGAAAGTAACTAATCACAATCAAAACATGTTGGTAAATCTGCAAAAAAATTCTCAAAAAGTTCACTGAGTATCAAACCCAAGAAGCAAAGTTTGAATGTCTAGAATATCTCCCGGAATCTCAAAATCTGCAATACAGTATGCCTCTGGACTCTGCTCAGGAGAATCAGAACGAGCAATAGCGCGAACTTTCAAATCTTTATTAATATTATTATCTTCCTTTTTCATTTTTCGTTGTTTACGGACAGGTCTCTTGATCATAGGTTTTTGGTTATTTTCTTCTGTGGGGATATTAAGCTTTCCATCCTTTGATCTTTTTCTGAAAGGGTAAATCAAAGATATTTTGGCCAGCAGAGGGAACCTGCAAGTGAATATAGAAGAAGAGAAAAGAAAGAGGATAGAGATGGGACGAATTAGGTTGATCGATCATTACATATAATAATATATATAGATATATACTAGTGGTGTTTGGATTTGGATGTCAAACCATCTACAATACATAGGACTTTTATTAAAGGATGATAGGGTAATCTTTCTCCACTTCACCTCCTAATCCTTTTACATGTTATAGATATATTTTTATTTATTAAAATATTTTTTGAGCAAGAAAAATTGCGAAAAATATCATTCATCACCAAGGGAACAGAATTTAAACCCCAATAAAATCACGTTTTGTTCCATTTTTTTGTCTGAAACGTTTAATTAATATGAAATAAAATATTAACTATAAACGATGATAATCTAATACAAAGACTACACCTTTGATGTGCAATATGATTATTTTAATTCATGAGAATGCTATTCATATTAAATACTCTTAATCTCTTTGGATTTTCAAATTATGATATAAATTTAAACATAAGCTATGATTCAGATAGAAGTTAAGATAAATATGAAGAATTTATAGTAAAAAATCATGTAAGTTATCCCAAATTCTTTTTATTATTTTTTAAATATAAAGATATATATTTAAAATTTAATTGAAATGCTTGTATTTTGCTATTCGTGCTTAGAAAATCATGAATATTGAAACAATAAAAGAAAAACGAAACAATACAAGCAAAAGATGGTGGAGCCATTTGGTCGTTGGTGGGAGGATGACCCCACTAGAATAAATTTCCTCACTAAAATCAAAACAGGGAATAGCGGCCTTCGGACTCCGAGTTGATCACTAAAGTCTAAAATCGATTTGCTCCCCTGCTAATCCCATTTTAAAAAGCAAACCAAAAGTAATTTAGATGGGAACCAACGATGAGCATGTGAGCTTAAAGGTGTAGAAATGGCTAAGATACAAATGATATCAGATAAAAATGATAATCTTGGTCTCCTTTCAAGACCCTTCTAAAGCCAATCCTTGGCTGTCTATACAAATTTATCCTAGTTAACTAGAAAATAATGAATCGATATGCATACAAAATACTAGGAAGAATTGAATACATAGGACGGGTAGCTTTTCAAAGCAAAAACAGTATGAGGATTAGGACAGTCACTAAAGCACACAAATGAAAGTTAAGTTCACACAAAACAAGATTGTAGATAAAGTCCCTATGTATGGCAGATCTGAGGAACAAGTGTGTACTCTAGTGTTGTTTGCCAACGCTACCATCCTGTTCTTCTTCCCTGTTCTTGGGCTTTACGGGGGTGACCCTAGCAGGGGTTGAACGCTCTGACTGTGAGAACTGAATCAAGATATGCATGAGGATAGTAACAACTGCTAATCCAATAGCTGAAAATGCAACACCCTTCCACGACGATAGAATGGAAGACCATTGGAGGAACTTCACAGCCCCAGAAACAACTAGAGAAACCCAAGAGACAACGACCTGCTCCCAACATGAAATTCTCATAAGTTTGGCTAACTATAGGCATAGAGCTTACAAACAGGAGGAAGACTGAAAAAAAAGAATTAAGTTGCATAATTAATATCTCACCAGAAGAGACTTTATGGGTCGACCAGTATTCTGCAACTGTTGGTCGCTGAAGGTATCCTCAGCAATATGTTTGTCTAACAATGCATCCTGTTGTGCCCACAGGAAAAGTTAATAATAAGAAAGAAAAACGAATTAAATTGTAAAATGATCATACAACAAAGAATTTATAGACTGAGAAGCAGCAAATTTTACTGAAGAAATTCGTCTATAGATTATTATGTACACAAAATTTGGATAGATTAACCACTCATTCAGCTTCTCCCCTATAAAACATGGACTGGGCATTCCAGAATTTCAACTACAAGTGAGCCCTAGAGGAAAAAGGAGTATTTTGAATATGCATGCACCTTAGCAACAAATATATCTCGACACCATTGAGCAACAGCTTCATCTGTCTCAGGCAATGCCTTCATCAAATGCCGTTTGATATGCACATGAACCTGATGTGGGAAAAACGAGTACTTTTATGATGAAAAGATAGACTATAGTAACTCATACAACATAATAGTTGACTGTTTAAACAAGCATTTACTGATAAGAGGAGGCTTCCCCTTAAGAATATAAGACATGTTAATAAAGAAAAACACATACAATGATGCAAGACAGATAAGGAATCCTCTTAAATAAGTAAAAACAAATGAAAACAAAGGTTTAATATGGATCTTTAAAAGTTACGCGTTCCCAGAGCATAAGCATCAAAGCACCAAGTTTATTTTTTTCTTCTCCTTAAACAAGAACAATCTATCCGTCCATGAGCAGTAGCACAGTACTCTCACCTTGTCCTATCATAGAATTCAAGAAGCCTCCAAATAATTAAGTTACATTAAAACAGATGACTATGTATCTCATGGAAGTGGTAAAATAAAACTACCTTGGATAAAAACCCTTAGATAGTCCTTGCACCACTACATTAATTGAATAATATACTCCAAAGTCCAGAAATATTATTGCATAAAAAATAAAAAAAATTAACTTCACACATAGGAAAAAGGAAAAGGAAATTTTTTCATGGCTTCTTAATATACAGAAATACAATCAGTTTTAATTGACAGTGTCAGAGATACATTAATTGTACAGCAAAATAAGCATAAGTCACAAGACATACGGTGAGCATGGAACTCATCCCTTTCAGCATCTATTTCCTATTCCTATTCCCATCAGAGATAACTTTTGCAGTTACTTTCTCTGCCCATAAATTACTTTAGTTGGAGACTTGTGCAACACACAAAAGAAAAAAGAAACAAGGAAAAAGAAAACTTAATGAAAGTCAATCAAATCTATAACTTATCATTCGTTGACAAAGGCACAAATTAACTCCAGGAAAACCCCACCAACAAACATGGCAGACATATGAGAAAATGACGTCTAAGTAACTTTAATATTCAGCCACACTTGGAGATAATATGGTGGGGGAAACGGAAGGGGTGTAAAGAGGTGGGGAACTTCAGCAGTTGCTTTTAAATCTCAACTTTGATTCCCTTACCACTGATGGTTGCCCCTTGAAGAGTCTTAGCATTGTAGGGGCAGGAGAACTTTTTGGTATAGCCACTGTCACATCATAAATGGCAGGAACAAATGAGCGCATATGACTTACTGCCGAAACAAAACCCTGAAAACGACATAACTGAGTAAACATCTCAGAGTAAGCCACAGAAGAACAATGGAATACATTGGCCAGAGCCCAGCTTATTATGTCTAATACCAATTATGACTCTATGAAATGTATTCAGGTATACTAAAATTTAACATACAGCATGAAGATAAAACAGATATTCATGGTTTCAGTAATAGGGTCTTCAATTTCTTCTGATTTTGTTTAGTGATAATTTGTTACAAGAGACAGAAAGGCAGGTAGAGTGGCACCACCAAATTATAATGTATCATACAGTAAAATGTTTTCATTAAAAAGCTGTTTGACCAAATTCTGGTGACATGGATTCCAATCTTTGGAAAGGAAAGCAAGAGGTGGAAAGTATAATTAAGAAAGATAAGACAATATTTAGAACTCACTTTAGTTCGAGGAATCAAAACATTTCTAGGAACAGGCAATCCAGTTGAGGTTGCATATTCCTGAGCAGCTAATAGTTTTGCTTGTGTAAAGCGAGTTCCTTCTACAAAGAGGGCCAACCAAAAGGGAAGTGGGGAATCCCTTAGTCTTTGGAGGCCTGACTGCAAGTTACAGTATCACTGAGTTCAAATGAAATCCACAAATAAAAAAAAGAAGACAGAGAGAGAGAGAGAATTTTTGAAGTAATTATTTGTCATGGTTAATGGGTATGAAATCATCTATATAACATGCACAGACGTAAATCTCCACGTGCATTCAGAATATATATGTATTATATTTTAGTAATTCATAGTTCATACCTTTAATGTGCTTTCATCCTTGGCCCAACTTCTCTCCAGAAAAAGATACTCAGAAAACCACATGGACCAACCAATTACCTGCATTTGTACAACTTAGCAAGTAGATCAACAAGATAAATCTAACCAGCCAACAATCTAGCCACTAATAATGAGTCCATATACATCAATTATAAATCCTAATATTTATTCCATCAACATCAATTCAGATTGCACCTATCACCAATGATCAAACGGGTAAACTACCATCTCTGCATAATAACCATTCTGTCTTTTGATTTTGAAAGCACAATAACCTTTTTCAAAAAAGACATACCGGCAGATATTTTGATGATTTCTTCATCACAGCTAGTGTGCTTCCAAGGCAACCTGCACGCTGTTGAATGATGTTCAATAATCAATCACAGTTAAGCACATATAAGTCTGACAACCCAGAGATGCAACAGAAACAGAAAATATTCATCAAAAAGTAGTATATCTTAACAGAACAATAGTACACAAGTAAAAAGTAAGCTAGAAATATAAATGAATTAAGCTACCCATTCGTATAGTTGTGTGAATTTATATTAATTTGCTGGTGTTGTTTGTAGCTGTTACAAGGTCATACCAAATAAGGCATTCACCTGAGCTAAAACCCATCCAACAAGCCAATCAATATCACTTCTGTGATTGCATATGACAAGTGCATGCTCTTTACCTATATCCAGAACAGAAACAGAAAATTAGATGCAAGAATATGTTGGGTACAATTGCACAGAAATATCCCTTTTTTTCCCATTCAAAATACAGACAAATGCACAACACAAAAGGGCAGTACGAGAAGGGGGGGAAAAAGAATGTAGCAGGCTAGCACCACATGCATGGGTCAACAAGAGACTTACCCATCATATGGAAGGTTTCACTATCTGTGAATACTTGGACCTGCAGCCAGCCAGGAGGTATCAAATTAAAGGTTTGATTATTCCAAATGCAACAGAATAATTCATTAAATTGTGGTTCATAGTCATCAAAGCAGTTAGAAAGAATGAGACAAGAACAAGAAGTAAAGGATGATGCAAAGTGAAAAGTATTAAACAACAGCAGAGGTATTAAAAGAAGAAATTCCCTTGTGTTCCAAATGTTGTGGCTCAAAGATTCTAATAAACCGCCCAAAAAAATTAGCATACAACCAAAGGAACTGACTTTACAAGGGGTTCTTTGAAGAACAGTCCAATGACCAGAAAAATCTACTAAAATTAATTTCTTAACCTTTTTCACTTGCCCTTGAGGTACTTAAGCAGAGACAAGCATAGATGACTTCAACTAAAATTAATTTTAACCAGGAAAATTCTAAGCAAGCAAGCTTTCATTTACAAGGATAATTTCCTTCTTGGAATTAGAAATCTCTCAAATTGGCTTTTTTATCTAAACAGAACCTTGATTAAAGAGAGATGATCTCAGCATTCAGCACTAAATTGATTAGTATGTCATTCCCTGTGAGTAGTAACATTCAGTCTTCCAAAATTTCTACCTCTTTTCCATAGGATTTTGTATTTTTGGCAGGTGAAAATATAAATATGAAAAATTATCAAAAGAGGAAGAAAAAGATTGTACAAGAATAAGGAAGATAACAAATCATCCTAACCAATACACACACAAAAAAAAAGGAGAAACAAAATTAATTTAAAACAGCTCGAATATCTGTATGACATCATTTTACAGGAAAACAAGCAAAAAAGCCCCACAAGTTATCTCATAAACCATTTCTCAAGTGATCAAAAAGATAAATATGGGTCCTTGAAGATTCTATCATGCCTCTCCAGCTATATAGACCATAGTGACATATAAGTAGCAAATCACCCATCATACTATCTTCCCTATATTTTTATGGCCAAAACCTCTTAAATTAATCAACAAAAGATCCCGCTGTGTTGGTGTGCAAAGTCATTAGTCATGACTCATGAAATGAAGGTAGTGCTGATCAGGCCCAAAGGTTGCCGACTCAGTACATATCGATCATAGGGAAATTCATTTCAAGAACAATTCAGAAACTCAATACTTCATCATCCAAAAAGCCACATAGAGCAAGCAAAAGTAAAAAATAAGACTTTGCCCTAGTGAACAAACAACTAAATTTGTATGCAAAAATAATGTAATAATATATTAGAGAAAACCAGGAACTGTTTAAACACCTTAACTCCCGCCCACCAATCGATAATCCACACGAGTTCCAGCCACAACAGTTCTGCGACTACCCTGTTGATCCGTCTATACAAATTCTTTGATAGTGGCCGTACAAGAACATAGCATGTTGCCTGAGACAAAGGAATCAAGATGTTAAATTGATTATATACTAAAGTAATTAAAGATCTTTAAAAAAAATTTCACTTTTGTTTAACATTTCAACCATTTCTAATTAAATTATCTAAATATACCTCTCATATTTACACACTTGATTTGAGTTCATTATAAATAGAACGTTAAAATAATCAAACACTTCATCAGACAGCCTAGACACACAAAATTGATATTGAAGAAGGAAGAGGTACCGGGACCTCCATTGGAATTTGTCATGTAACCCAGAGTCAATTTGACCCAATGTGCTGTAGATATTGTTCATCCCTTCATGTTATACACGAGCAACTATTTCCTATAGTACTAAAAAAAATGGCCTAGATGTAGGGTTCAACCACCAATACATCATAGTTCTTCCTTCAACAGAACAGTTGTCAAATATCACCATTTGTTAATGCTTGATAAAAGCAAATTCAAAGGTTTACTTTTCATATCAGATTCTGCATCTGATACCACACAAGAATATAGTAATCTTCATAGTCAGCAACCAGAGATACAAGTTGCAATAGCTCTGTTTCTCTCTTGCTTTCTCTTTTTACTAAAATACCAATTAAAGTTTGAATTGGCATGGAGGTTGGTTTAATTCAAAGCAGAGAACGCCCAGTAGTTAAAATTTTGGATGCAGCAATTATTTGCAAGGATTTTGAGCTTTGAGCAATTGAACAGTGAAGGTATATAAAGTAGAAAAACTTCATCTTGATAAGCAAGGTTCCTAAGTCAATAATGGTTTAAAGTTAGGCGAGGCAACATTGAGTCCTTGTAGTATAATACTAGAATGAGAAGGTAATGGCTGAAGCATTGTGGAGGCCAAATCTACATGAATTGGTGACGATGGAAATTACAAGGGGAACAATCCTATAACAATGGATAAACAAACAGCAATCCAGAGAATTGAATTCAGAGCCCCGGTCAACTTCGATCATTCAGCATAATGTTAGTAAAATTTGACGTGACAGAGTTGGAGAACTTTTCTTCTTCGTTGTTTTCCAGCAGGCAAAAGACTACAATTTAAGTTCGGGGGTACACAACTCGCTTTCTGATGACACCAAGGACATTGAGGTAGAGGATGATCGATAGAGGTCCGAGGTTACTGCAATCTAAAGAGAAACAAGAGCCTAGATTTACATGCATGCTCGAGGAGCAAACGCATTGATAAACACATACTAGGACTAGTATTCAAACGGAATTACTGCAAATAGCGAATCCATCAAGCTGCGAACATACTCCAGATACAACAGATAGCAAAAAAACCGTAATCAAAACAAAAATCGAAGCCGAAATACGAAGAATCTAAAAAGAATGAAATTCAACTTGGAAAAAGAAATACAAGCAAAAAAGTGAGGCATAAGCTAATGAGTATGTAATATCCTCAAAAACAGATATAAAGGATCGATACCTGGATGAGATTAACGACAAGCCCCGAGGCGAAGAAGAGCAGACCCAATGGCACGACGACAGCTGCTGCTGCAATAGCCATGGCCACGCACAAACACACACTCCCCGATTTCGTTAGAAACAAATGGATTCAGAAAAAGGAAAGGAGCAGCGAGATTTATATACTGTGCGTGAGAGAGAGAAAGAAAATACAGTAACTAGAGTCGGAAAAACGGTGAAAATGGTTTAACGTCGGGAATTGCGTGTGCAGGAGACATTGATTATTGGGATAGAATTAGAGAGATCATTGGGAACGTCTCACTCTCACTCATTCACTCTCTCTCTCTCTTCGCTGCGCCCTTGTATAGCTCGTGCGTGCCTTGGTGTAAATTTACAGCCTCTGGCTCAAACGTCGTTTACCATCTGAAGAAAATGAAGGTGCTGTCGGGCACGAAAGGGCTTTTCATCTTTGCGACATTTCGTGCTCAAAAACAAAAACAAAAACAAAGCCACAGCGGCAATAACAAAACCCAAAAAGGCCAAAAAAAAGGTCGGGTTAATTTCTCGGCTCTTTTGTGAGATATTGTGCTTTCCCTACTTTGCCCATGTCCATGTGTCTCGTTCCGAATGGGTCGGGTCGTTCTTATATCAGGAATGAATTCAACTTCCTTCCAATGTCAATGGGTCCACGCCGATTTGGTTCAAACTTCGAAATGCAAGTCCTCACAAACCATTTAACTTTGAAATAATTGGGCTTCTTTTACATTATAATATTACTTTTATAAGCCATTACGTATGATATTTAATTGTGATTGTCTCTATATTTATTATTTAACAATAAGTTTTGACTTTAAACTTCCTCTTGTGTGAAATAAATACTTTATTTAAAAGTTTCTTTAAGAAGTAGATCTTTGTGGTAAGTTGCATTTTGAATATATTTTTTTAAATGTCTATTGTTGAGGAGGATATGTTAGTCAATATAAATACAGTTTTAGGTCATTTGTTTGACTTCAACTTTCAAATGAGAAAATGAGATATATAATGAAAACATCTATCCTTGTTAACAACAATTTACATGGCTTCCATGCGATGCTTTTTTTTTTTTTTTTTTTTGTCTTTAGTAGGGCAAGACTGAAGTCACAAACGTCACACTCTCTTCAGCTTCATTAGCTAGACTTAATTATTAGAAATTGAAATATTCGAAAGTATTATTTGAAATTTAAGCGTCTTCTCGATTAGGAAAAAAAAAAGACAATCATTGTCATTTAATTCACGAGAGAGGAAATTATTATTATATACTATTTTATATACGTTAACTTATAAAAGGAAAAACAATATACTAAAAGTTTGCATACTGTACTTTTTAATTAAAATTTACTCTATAAAAATACACTTCATTAAGAGCAAGTTATGCAAGTACTGTTAAGACATGTCAGAGGCGGCATTGAATGCGAGAGAGGTGGAGGTCGTTGGTATTTAATATAATAATATTTAACCTAACCCAACGGCACGTCAAGGCGTTAATTAATAGAAGGCCTGAAGTTGCCTATTTATTGCATGTAAACATTTTTTTATATTAAAAAGTATTATTTTTATTAATTTTTCATACATTTAAAATAATTAAATATTTTATCAATTCATCAATCGCATAAAATTTTAATTTTTATTATATAATAAAAAATGATTTTATTTATAAATGCACAACTCTGGTCCATGTGAGGTTAACGACTTAACGTGAAGTGTTGGAACTTGGAAAGGAAGTAAATAAATTAGAGCCATGCGTTCGAGGACCGAGTTTGATCACGACACCATAAGATAGTGTGACAGGTGTTGCATCAAAAGGGAAAGAGACATAAATGTCTATACATTTATAATATTTAATATTTATTATGTAAATATAATTCACTAATCAAATAAATTTGTATTTATCTCATGACATGATTAACCTCATTAATTTTTCGTACGAAAATATCTAAATAACTCACGTGCTCGTCCATTTGCACACAGCCTCTTAACATAATACATCAAATCTACGTAATTTGCAAACATCATACAATTATTATATTCCATAAATAACAAACACGTAATGACACGTCCATGTCTCGTTCATTTTCTAACTGTAATATGAAAATCCTCCTGCTTACTCGATAAATTGCATTTGATCAGTTGTCCTGAGGTTCTTAAAAACAATTATAATGCTTAAACTATGGTTGTTTAAGGAGTGCAGTGTAGAACAGTATATTAAAAAATATATACACTTAAAAAGCTTTAAAGCAACTTATATTTATTAGAAGTCTTTGATTTAATTTTAGTATATTACACTACATATATATTTTTTAATCACTAGTCTTTGATGACTCTTCTATTTGGTCAAATTTTTAATAGGAATACGTAATTTACAAAATATTTATTAATTTTGAAAAAGAAAAGGTGTTTAGCTAAAATTTTTTAAATTTATTAAAAAATGAGTAAAAATTAAAAATCCAAATAAGCCAGCTCGGGCAAGTGGGATAAGACAATAAATTTAGTTCATTACCCTTAATAGTTATAAGTTTCACTTTCATGGAGTGAGTCGACACAAATTGTTTGGCAAATATAAGATTGACACCCAATTTTGATTTCATCTACGTAGGGACATAGAAAATGACGAAATTCCAAATATAGATAGTTTTAAGATATGGTAGATGAGAAGTTAGAAGTATGAATTGTATTATATCATTTATATATTAACTAATAATATTTATTTAATAGATAATTTTGGTTGGCCAACTAATATGGCTTGGTTTTACCCGTAGCTCCACCTTTGGAAAGTCCGCCAAGCTCGGGCATATAGGTAATATTAGTATGAGGATAAGATCTTAAAATTTTCAATTATAAAATAATATAGAATAAAATGTTTAAAAAATAATTATAACTTGTTAATTTTTTTTGTTATATTTTAATTAAAAATTGATAAATCAGATATAAAAAATTATACTTAAATATTTTCTATAATATAATACCCAACAACACGCACCAACCTTTCCTTTATGCACTGATTCAGATTCAGCAAACAGTTGAGAAAATAATTGTAACATTACTTGCATGAAATTAAATTAAAAATGGCAATTCTCAACTTGATGGATCTCTACAGGAATTATTTCCGAATGAGGATGGGTGAATTTTCAAAGAAAGTATACGAAGACAAAAAATCGCAAGGAAAAAAATACTATTGGACCAATTGGAAGCCGTAATTCTGAGCTATTTTCGGGCCTCAGCCCAATGGGCCTTTCCTAAACTGAATAGCCCAGACCCTTAAACCCAAAGTAGGAAGCACGATAAGATTATTCCAATACGAAACGTAACGGAAAATGAGGAGGGCCCACAGTGTTCTGACTCAACGGTCAAATTTCAAATTTCAAAACTCGAAAGCCGTTTTCTAAATGCCTTATTTGATTATTTGACTAGTAACAACGAGTCCACGATAGAAATTATAAATTCTTTTCCTCACTTTGTTCCTCCGAAGCTGAATTGCTATTGGGACACCGACATTTGTATTCCTTTTCTATTTTGTTGCCTATCACATTCAGTTTCTAATTGTTCTTTGTTTTGTTTAAATTTTCCAGAATTTTCACATTTATGGAGCCCGAAAACATTGATTGGGACAACATGAATTCTATATTTATCCAAGACGAGGCGTACTAGGATTTTGACGCTCCTAAATGGGTTGATCTGCTTCAGATGACCTTGTTGACGATGACCAAGCTTGGTTCTGCCGTCACGGTGAGACCTGTCTGTTTCCTTGTAGCCATTAATCTTCATCTTCTATGTTTTCCTTGGGCTGAATTTCACTTCACTTACAGATTGCAAGAATTCAAAAGCTGCTCAAGATGTTTGTAAACAAACAGGTAATACGAAGGTTACATTACAA
Source organism: Senna siamea (assembly GCA_031216115.1). Lineage (NCBI taxonomy): Eukaryota > Viridiplantae > Streptophyta > Magnoliopsida > Fabales > Fabaceae > Senna > Senna siamea. The sequence goes on along the minus strand of CM062366.1, from coordinate 24,640,752 downwards.
TACAATCAATAAGATTTCTGAAGCTGCTTATTAATTAAGTTATAATTCTGTATTCATTCCGCGGGCGAAGCTGTTGAGGTTTGTAACTACATCTGAATTTCTTCCCTTGAGGGACAGAAACCGCAGGTATACTCCAAAACCCAAATCCCAGTTTCATTGCTGAACCTAAGGACTAATTTGTCTGCTTCTTGTCAGAGAAAATTGCTCAGTTGCAGAAAGTTCAGATGCAAGGTGGGAGCAATCTAGAAGACCCAGTTGTTTAAAAAAGTTGCATGAAGACAGTGAGAATAAAAATCGAAACTTCGATTCTACTCCAAAGAAATGGATAATGAAGCTAAAAGAGAAGAATATAAAATCACTTGGACTGGATGGTTCGAGGGAGAATCTGACGAAAAGTGATGGAAAAGTGAAGATGAGGAGTACCTTCTGGGCACATAATCTATTAAGTGGCAGAGAAATTCTGAATCAAATAACAGAATTCTGCTCTGAATTGAAGGGACAAGCAAAGAAAAGTATCAAAAATCGAAAGAGAGTTAAAATTAATAATTATGTGTTTATTATATAATTTATTTTTTTTATAATATAATTTTATATTATGTACGAAAGAATATTAATAAAAAATATGTAAATTTTTTAATTATAATTTTAATATTTTAAATAATTGAAGAAGATAATTTATTATAAATTTAAATTTAAATAAATAATATATTATATAAATATAATTGAACGAGTAAAATATACTTTTATTTTTAAAATATTAATATTATCATCCTATCTCACGTGTGATTTTGAGTGAATTGAATTTAAAATATTAATAAATTAAAAAGTTATAAATAAATTACATTACAAAGCTCATTTTATTTTCTTCCTGTTTGTAGCCTGTACAAACATAATATAGTTTTTAAAAGAAGTATCATCTAAATAAGTTTCAATTACAAATTAATAGTTATGTAGACTCGTCTTATTTACTAATTGCGAATATGTTTAAAAAAATAAATTTTAAAAAATTAAATAAAAAAATAATATTTCAAGGTCAATATCATTCATTCATTTACTTTAAAATTCTAACCATATTTACAACAACAAAATTACAACCTTAACATTACTTGGTCCAAATTAAATCAATATGTAAAATTGACTGAATAGCCTCGCATTAAAAAAAGGCTCGATTTTTCACACTAGTTAATGATAATTAAACAACGATGATAATAGAATAGTAAATACTTAACAGTGATATTGGACTTTTTCTCCTGTTACATTTATCAATTTTAATAGCAAAGAGTGAACATCGCCCCAGGCTGCGCATCACATGTCTGACAATTTTGATTATGGTTTCACATGCCTTTTCCCCGACGGAAGCCACTCTAGCTCAAGAAAAACACATTGCATATTATTCTACAAGTGGAAAGAATATAAAGATCAATAAATTTTATTAAAGTGATTTTAGACTTTAGAGGAATTTATTTCGATGAGGAGTTTTCACATAAAAAGAAACACATTTATGATGATACCGTGTTTTGTTCACCTTCCTTCAAAGAGGTTTCAAGGAAATTAAAAAAAAAAAAGGATTTCAATCCAAAAGAAATAATGAAAAAAATTCGAGAGCATAAAACAAAGACAGCTGGGTAAGCATCCCGTAACTCAAAATATCAAATTCACTTTAGTTTTAGAGATTGAAATCGTGTGTATGATGCTTTGATTCTTTGTTTCTTAATATATGTTTTTATAAAAGATGTTGATGCCTTTTTCCATCACTTTAGTAGAATTTGAGCCACAGCTTGCATTTGCTGGGCCAATGTCTTGTGCATTCTTCACTTTAGCCCTCCCATCAATCATTTGACTGGAATTCGCGTCAGAATTATTATACACACATACCAAAAAAAAAATTTCTAGTACCTATAATTTTTTATGAGCTGTCAACTATTGCAAGTAATTATATTTAGTCACCCCCTAAAAAAAACAAATTTGTAGTACCTATAATTTTTTTATAAGCGGTCTAAATTCCTCTCATAAGTCGCAACTCATCCCAAACCTATTTTTTTAATTAAAAAAAGTAATGCAACTGTAGAATCAACCGTGTTTGTTTATGATTGTCCATTAACGTACAGTGAGTATTTGGTGTCCAATCAATAATTTTTCAAAATTCAGATGATGAGATGAAGATTGAGTAATTGGTAATATTTACGGAAGCAAATTCATCAAGATATATTCATGACTGATGGCAATAAATTGACAAAATTGCCCATCAAAGTGCAGTCAAGATTAACGGTTTTCTCATACAAAGTTGTGTGGTCAGAAACAGCAGTGAAAGGCCAGAAGTGCAATTCAGTCCTTTTCACCTTAACGTAAAAGACGGTTGTTTCAAACTCCAGCGAAGCGACAGCCTTGGCGGCTTTCGTAGCGAAAACCCAGATTCCCCTTCGAAGTCAATTCTTTCATATTTTTTTTTTGGAGGTTTATGGCGAGTCCGTCCTTTGAAAATGTAATGGAAACGACGAACTAAGGATGTGAAATATGGAGAAGGAAAGAAGGGTCTAAAGTTGACAGCTTGCGAGTTGCCGCAATATTTGTTGCACATAAAAGACAGAATCTTTCCCGTCTCTTCTGAATATAAACCCCACCCTTCATAACTTAGTTGAGCTGGAATTCAGATTCGGCTCTCCTTTCACTTGTTAAATTACTTTGCTTTGATATCCTATTTAATTATTATTATTTTATTCAGGTTCAGCTCTGTGAATATTAGTTTTTGTGTCATGTTGGAGATTCTTTATTTCAGAAACCTGAAATTGCAGATCCGAGAAAGGCGAGTCAATGGTTCGTATATTAAAATTTACTGATTATCACTCAATCTTACTAATGTGGTAGAACATAATTACCATTAATTTTTCAATTTTGTTTCTTTATGTGTCAGAAGTTTTAGTGGGTTTGCATTAGTACTAGTAACTTAGCACTGTTTGTCTGATCGCCATGTTAGGGAGTAGAAGTGTAGCGCTATAAACCTGGTTCAATTTTCTAATGGCTTTATTTTTCTGATATGTGCATCTGCTCATAACGAGCTGTTTTGGTTGAAATTTCAGATTATAACGCAAAGCTGCACGGGTGAATCACAAAAACTTGTTTTGTAGAATTGCAGTTTAATATGGGGAGAGACTTTTTAGATTTGTTCTCCATTCAGAAATGGAAGTGCTCTTGGTTTCTTGTTGCAACCATTGCTTCTGTTTTGGCATTGGTTTCTGTCGTACATCTATTCTTGTTCCCTTTGGCACCTTCTTTCAATTATTTAAAGCTATCTCAGAGCTCTTGCCTCCCGACTAATGCATCGGCTGGATTACCAAGCAGCTCTGTCAGCGCACATTTAGAACCAGCCATTGATTTAAAGCATCAGTTTCCAGCTGACTTGCACGGGGCAGTTGTTTATAGGGGAGCACCATGGAAGGCTGAGATTGGGCAGTGGCTTGCGGGTTGCGATTTTATTGCAAAGGAAGTCAACATTACTGAGGTCACTAGTGATTCCTTTTGCTTGCATACTCCTCATTTCGTTTAGATTCTTGTCTCATCTTTCTGAGTTGTCAATTTCTGAGGGTTCATTTATTTGCTAACTGTTTTTCACAAGTTTTATGGTTGTGATTGACATTGATTTGATCTCTGCTTTGTGAATGCATTTCTGAATTATTTATAATTTGGTCCCTAAGCAGATGATTCATGGCAAGGACTGCAAAAATGACTGCGGTGGTCTGGGTGTCTGTAACCGAGAATTGGGACAATGTCGATGCTTTCTTGGATATGCTGGTCTGTTCTATTTCTCCTTCTTTTATGATATGACTTAATACACAATGCTTAATGAGAAGCATTAAATAGTTGATGTTCACCATTTTACCGACCTTGCAGTTGTAGCTTTGTAATATCACTTATTAACTCTCTTTTTATGGTGAAAGTGAAAAAGAAATTGTGTATAGTGGGACATTAGTATTTACTTTTCTTTGCCCCACTCCCTCTCTGAGCTCTCTGTTTACATTGTTTGTCAACTTCCATTCTGCTTGCAAAAAACAGAAGATAGAAAAAAATTGTGAAACTTAGCCATCTTTTTTTTCTGAATGCAATATCTCTGATTATTGCTCTAAATCATAATTCATAATTAATATAATATACGGTTTGAACTGTGATGATTTTATTGGCAACTATATATTTGATATGTGCAGGAGATGGATGCACTGAGAGATTACAGTTGGAATGCAACCACCCAGGATCACCAGATCAGCCATTTGGCCGGTGGGTTGTCTCAATTTGTCCTGCCAACTGTGACAAAACAAAAGCAATGTGCTTCTGTGGAGAAGGCACAAAATACCCAAATCGACCACTAGCAGAGACATGTGGTTTTCAACTTATGTATGTAAAATCATATTCTAGCATTAACTTGCATTGGCTAATCTTCTCTCTATGTACCAGTTAAGTTATAGTCCTCACATCTGTTTCAGTCCATCTTCTGAACCTGGTGGTCCCAAACAAGTTGATTGGACAAAAGTTGACCAGGATGTGTTCACGACTAATAGTAGCAAAGAAGGATGGTGTAATGTGGACCCAGCTGAAGCATATGCTCTCAAGGTAAAATTCAAGGTGGAATGTGACTGCAAATATGATGGTCTTTGGGGTCGATTTTGTGAAGTGCCTGTGCAAACCACTTGCATTAATCAATGCTCTGGACGGGGCCATTGTCGTGGTGGATTTTGTCAGGTAATTCTTTTGTTTAATAATGTTCTGCCAGCCTTTGGTGTTTGGTTTCTTTTACTAAAAGAAATAAAATTGTCAACCATTGTTTATTTTCATTTGTCTTTGTCATAAGGATTAGATAGTGGCAAATATATGACTAACAAAAATGGTTAATAGAGAATTATTATTGTTGAGTCTTGGATTTATGCAAGTATAGAAAAAAGTTTATATTCTGTTTCTGACCACATAACTTTGTATGAGAATTTAGCAACATGGTGCTGGAGGAAAATAAACATGGGAGGCTGAAAAGATAAAGGGCATGCAATGCATTGCTACAAAAGGAAGCTTGATAATTAGGAAATAAACGTACCTGCACAGGTGTTATGACATGCAAATCTACTGATTTGCTGGATAAATATTCAGTATAGCTGCTATTTCAAGTTCTGAGGGTCTCTGTTTTTTGTTGTCAGTGACCCAGTGTTGATAGTCTATATAACTGAGAAACCTCTAAGTTGAAGTTATTTCATGTTGAGTTACGTTGTTACAATTACATGTATAAATTTTCTTTACAATACACATTTTTGCTGTATACCTTCAAGGCTTCAATTACTTTCCATCCATTGTCAGTTGATAAACTAAATCCTGTATATATCTCAGTGTGACAATGGCTGGTATGGAGTAGATTGCAGCATTCCATCTGTTGTATCTTCTTTAAGAGAGTGGCCAAGTTGGCTTCGTCCTGCTCGGATTGATGTATCTGACGATCGTCAATTAGGTGGAAAGGTTACCAATCTTAATGCTATGGTGGCAAAGAAAAGGCCTCTCATATATGTATATGATTTGCCCCCAGATTTCAACAGCCTGCTCCTTGAGGTAAGGATTATCTGAGTGCCTTTTTTTGTTACATCCCAAGACCAAGCTTTCAATCTTTTTCTTTTTTATTTACTTTCTTTGCCTATTATAGGGACGCCATTTTAAGTTTGAGTGTGTAAATAGGATTTATGATGGTAGTAATGCAACAATATGGACAGATCAACTGTACGGTGCCCAGGTATTTAATGAATTTGAGTTTATATTTAAAGCATTTCAGTTAGTTAATTTTGTAGTGTTTGCAATATACTATCCTCTGATGCTGCTTATCCACAGGTAGCACTTTATGAGAGTATGTTAGCTAGTCCTCATAGAACTCTACATGGTGAAGAAGCAGATTATTTCTTTGTTCCTGTTCTTGATTCATGTATCATAACTCGTGCTGATGATGCCCCTCACTTGAGTACGCAGGTATATTTTCATTAGCAGTTGTGTATTTTTACCAGTATGTATCTGTATGTAATTTATTCCTTCATGCACAGCATGTGTGTGAGACAGAATGCAATCAATGCATCAGCGTGGTGGTGCCTGTGCATGTTAATTGTTGTTTAAAAGCTTTAACAAATTGCATTATTTTTAATTAATTGAATAATAGAAACTTCCCTGACGTCTATGCTATGATGTCAATGAAGTTACTTTTCATGGACATACACAAGTAGTAAAATCAAAATTCACTAGACATTTGAATTTAATCTTCTTTTTCACCCATTATGAGCTTCAAGTTGTACCATATAGGATAAAAAGGGGATAGAAGTACCTGCAGTCATCTCTCATCTGTGACTAATACATAGACCTGTTTTTATTATCTAGATACATCTATGTGGATTTGGATATAGTTTCTGCGCAATACTACTTCTGGTGTTTTCTTACATTTTATTTTGTAATGATCAGGAACATAGGGGGTTGAGGAGCTCCCTCGCATTGGAATATTATAAGAAAGCATATAATCACATTGTAGAGCAATATCCCTATTGGAACCGCTCATCAGGAAGGGACCACATCTGGGTATGACCAAGAGAAACACTTTTTTTTTTCTCAGTGTTGAATACAATTAAGGAAGTAATGCTAACTTAGTACTTGCTGGTGACAAGCATATGCTAATGACATCACTTTTATATCTTAACGCAGTTTTTTTCATGGGATGAAGGTGCTTGCTATGCCCCAAAGGAGATATGGAACAGCATGATGTTAGTTCACTGGGGAAACACAAATACAAAGCATAACCATTCAACCACAGCCTACTGGGCTGATGACTGGGACAACATTCATTCAGATAGAAGAGGCAATCATTCTTGTTTTGACCCTAATAAAGATCTTGTGCTTCCTGCTTGGAAAGTTCCTGATGTTAATGCATTGACTTCAAAACTTTGGGCTCGGTAAAAATATTGTCAAAAAACTATTTGTTACCTCAGTCATCTGCTTTGTTATTCTGTCCATCCTTGAACATACAGTCTCTTCAAATTTTAAGTTCATGAAAGCTAACACAGCAACTGTATGTCATTTATTTTCAGACCCCATGAGATGCGAAAGACACTGTTCTACTTCAATGGGAATTTAGGACCAGCTTACCCTAATGGAAGACCGGAAGATTCGTAAGTTTACTGATGAACTGTTTTGGAATATCTTAGAATAAGGCAGCATCGAATTTTGTGTTCACAGCATTTCCCATTGTTACTAATGAGTAACATTGACGTCCCGTTGTTCAATGCTATATATGACATTTAATAATGCTTTTCTATATAGTAAATTATCAAAGATGAGATTGCAAATTTGTTGGAAATGATGCAGGTATAGTATGGGTATCAGACAGAAACTGGCAGAAGAGTTTGGTTCAACTCCTAACAAGAAAGGTCAGCTTGGGAAACAGCATGCCAAAGATGTTATTGTCACCCCATTGCGTTCTGGGGACTATCATTTGGATCTAGCAAGTTCTATTTTCTGTGGGGTGTTGCCTGGAGATGGTTGGAGTGGACGCATGGAAGACAGTATTCTGCAAGGATGCATTCCTGTGGTCATTCAGGTAACAGATTATGTTCTTTTGTTTTCTTGAGTTTCCCTTTGAAACATAATCAATTTACAAGATTCCCGTGGTCATTCAGCTAACTATATCTTTTATCTATTAAATTGGCTTTGTTACCGCTAAGGACATTCAATTACAATGCTGAGTGTCTGAGGTTTATATCTACACTAATGTCAGCCTGTTATCATTTATTGAATAGTTAGCTTGTAGAATATCAAAACTCTGGAAAATTTAAGAGGTACTTAAATTTGTCAGAATTGTACGCATGTATAAAGGGGAATAAGACTAAGGTGATAGTTCTGTCAAATACAGCTCTCAAATGGGGGTGGGTCACAAATTGCTACAGGTTCCAAGTTAAACCAATTGTAAAGGCTGAGATTTGTGAAAGGTTAACTTTGAACAGAAGGCCTCATAGTAGTACGGAGACAAGTGTTTCCAAAATGTGGTTTAGAACTCAATCTCACTTAAACTCTTTGTTATAGCATTAATGAACTGCTTCTCACTTCCAGAGTGATTAATACTTGAGTATTTAATTTCAGTTATTACTTATTAGAAATGAAATAAATGATAAGATTTTAATGTTTCATGTAGAAGGTAAAATGTACTACTACAAGAACAACCTGTATATATTTCATAATTTTTTTTTTTTTAAAAAAAAGAACAACCTGCATATAAAGAAGGGGAAACTCCAATGCAGGTTGGCTCAATTGGTTGAAGGGATCCAAACTAAGCCTTTGCATCCTTATGTACAAGGGTTCAAATTCCCTTTTGACTAATATTCCTGCTTGGTGGTCAACACTCCTTGTGGAAGATCCCTTGGTGTCCAAAGGCTAGTTGTGGGACCAAAAAAGTCTTCGGTAATTCTCTCAATTGGGCCCCTGCCTGTCCCTCTGAGATCCTAGGTATACCACTGGTGCCCTGACCAGTGGGTTTGGAATAACCTATCTTTATTATCATCTTTTGTATTTAAAAAAAAAAAAGTGAGTTTCTGGGTGAAACTGAAGGCTATAATCAGTAGGGTATTGACAATCACAAGCATTGTTATGTTGTAATAAAATGCTGATGAGAGAAAGCATGGACTAAGTCATGCTAAAAAATAAGAAAAGAAATAGCATCCAAGCTATGAAATCCTCCAAGAGGATCAGGGTATTTAGTGTTCTCACAAAATTTTGACATATGCATGGTCATTGATGGAATTTTTCCATAAAATCAAAACAAAGGACCTGGAAGCAAATTCATTGATTCAAATGTGAGCTCTTTTACTTTATGCATAAGATAGTATATAAATCTTACCTTTTGATTTTATCAATCTAGCAATGATACTTTTGTTTTATCCTGTCTGTCCTAAGTGGTTTATAGCCTTAAACTTGAATTCAGGTTGTTTTGTTACCAGAAGTATGGAGAGGGTTTGTTCTAGTTGAAAAATTACCTTCATGCATAAAATTACTCTTTGTCTGTAATTGATATTATGTTTTGGTGAGCTCAGTATACCTCATGCTGTGGCCTAAACATGTTTATTCAATAAACATATAATGCAGAGTACTTTCATGGCTTTAGTTCCCTTGAGTGCTTTAAAAATATAATGCAGGTTGATTGATTAGAATTGGAAGTAGTTTATCCAACCTTTCCCCATTCAACGTAAAAACCTGTTGTATCTTTAAAATTAATTTGTTAGTGACTGAAAGTTTCAAATTTGGTAACCTTATGCTTTTTAACATTTTTTCCCTTGCTCTGTAGGATGGGATTTTCCTACCATATGAAAATTTTCTCAACTATGACAGCTTTGCTGTTCGAATGTCTGAAGACGAAATTCCAAACTTGATAAAGATTCTTCGGGTACTTTTGCTCCCCTTTCACCTTTTCTCCAAATTATTTTCTTGTATTCATGGTATAATTTAAGCCAAGAAACTTCACATGGAGTTGACATCGATCCTAGAAGAGGTTTATAAGTGTTTGGTGGTCTCTTGCATCCTTTAGGGATTTAATGATACAGAAATCAAATTCAAGCTGGAAAATGTTCAGAAAATATGGCAGAGATTCTTGTATCGTGATTCTGTTATGCTTGAAGCTGAAAGGATAAAAACTGCTATTGGACATGTTGTTGATTGGGCAGTTGAATTCTCAAAATTGATGGAAGATGATGCCTTCGCCACGTTGGTACAGGTACTTATCTAAGTCATATTTCATAACATACTAAGACAAATTTGAGTTTGACGCTAAATGGAGAGGTTCGCTATATGCTAGCAGAGATTAACAGCAACGTTTACAATGCATATGACATAAATGTTATTCTTTTAACATAAGCATTCTGAGATCAGCTGACAGACTCCTGTTACTCATGCCCTTATCATACCTTTCCTTGTGATCAATTTTACTCCAAATCTACTGTGAGTCTTCCAGATCACACCATGGTCATTGCTGTTCATAGTGGAATGAAAATGTGAGGCTCCTTTTTTTGGGCCAAAATTTGATATACTGTGCTAAGTGGAAATGATGTACTTGTGCAAGTCATTAATATATGTCTTTATCGTATGTGCTGCTGACCCATAATTTTTGTGTTAAAAAAGGTTTTGCATTACAAGTTACACAATGATCCTTGGAGGCAGAAAGTAAACGTTAACAAGAATTTTGGATTACCTAAACAGTGTGTGTTAAGCGCCAAGAATGGAGCATGACTTGTCTGAAATACAAGGCCAAGAGACTTTCTGCTTTACTTCAGTAGTTGAGAGTCAAAAGATTTTCTGGGCATGTGTAGAACTGGGTCACAGCCAAGATTCTAGTTGATACATTACGATCTCCAGTGCAGTAATTTATTCAAGCAAGGTGGACAAACATGATTCTTTTTCCCTTTTCACATAAATATTTGCATGTAAAGTTCATTTACAGTTGTTCTAAAGCTTCTGTCATAAAGGCTCACGGAATTGTAAAGTAATGTCAATTACAAAACATTTTTCGTAGAAATAAAAAGAAAAAGGAAATTCCAAATTTTGTTTTAGTTGTTCATGAAAAACTTCTACTTTTACATATGTCTTGAAGACAACTATTGAATTCTTCCATCTTTCACTGAAATCTTTGCAACTCCAAAGAGTGAGAAGGACAACTATTAACTTTTTATATTTGATACTCGAACAAATTATATATTCCAAAGAGAAAAATATCATCAATTTAGTGTTTTTATTAATGATTGTCATCAATTTAATTTTCGTATTTTAAAAAATATATAATTTTAATCTAACCTTGACTGGTAGGGAATTGAATTCCTAGTTATAAAAGTGGAAGCGATACCATGTATCACGTTGGATAACAATATTCCAAAACTCAAATTATCAATTTTGTCAATGTTCTCTTTCGAAGAAAAATTTATTTTACGTATACGTAGTGTAGTGTAAAGAGTTAATACAAAATTTTTGAAATAAGTATTGTAATTTCTAAACATAAAAAATATTTGGGACCAAAAGGAAGTTTTATCTAAGATTAGTTAAATTATAAAGTAAGAAAATTTTATAAACAATAGGTTTTTTTTTTCTTCTTCTTCCTGAGAATCTAATCTATACGGAAGCGAATCCTCTAAATTTTCTTTCTCTGAAGTTCTGTAAATTTTTTTTACATATGGGCCGTTCAATTCTTGAACAAATGCTATGATGTCACGTCGTTGCTTTTTTGTTTTTTTACTACTGCATACTAGCATTTCAGAAGATGAAAAGCTTTAGACTTGCATCAGATGTAGTTATGAACTATGTAGAGGTAGAAGATAGTTAAAATGAAAAATAATTAAATTCATACATCATTAAAAATTATAATATATAATTTTTTATGTAAATATAGATAAAATAACAGAACTTAATTATTTTTCATTTTAAAGCTCAAGTTAATATTAGCCTTTATTTTAGTTTACTCTAAAGCTCAATACAATTTAGTTATCCAAAAATAATAGAAAAAAATTTTTGAAGCATGTTTTTTATAAAATTTTAAAGTACGATAGCTTCATACATTAGTTTATAGGTAAAATTATATTTTATCTCTGTAAATTTTATATAAATTTTATATAAATTTTTAATTTTTTTATAGTTAATTTCATTCATAAAATTTTAAATTAAAATTAATTTTATTCCACAACATAATATTATTTAAATTATTAACAAAATAATAATATAATATTATATTTAAAAAAATATAAAATTATCAATAAAATTATTCAAATTATATATGAATTATCAATTAAACTCTCTATTGAATAATTTAATTTTTATGTTATATAGTGATTAAATGAAAATAAAAATATTGTAATTTAAAAATATATATTATTATTTGATATTTGAATATTATGAAAATCTTACTTATATTTTTAAAATTTATTATTAAATGTCATATTATTATTTTTTATCAAAAATTAAGATAACATTAAATATTGAGATGAAATTAATTATAATTTAAAATTTTATGAATAAAATTAATTAAAAAAATTTAAAATTAATATTAAAATTAATTTATAATTTAAAAACATAAAAATATTTTTACCTAAAATTCATGTATAATATAAAATATTTATTTTATGTATTACAAAAAATAATCCCCTCAACTTACAATTTTTGTATTACTGGAAAAGTAAAAATCACCTATCTTCTTCTCCTACACAATGCATAACTACATTTGACGCAAGTCTGAAGCTTCCCCTCTTCTGAAGCACAAGTGCATTGCAAGAGAAAAGACGATCTAGATTGAGAGAAATTTACAGAACTCCAGAGAACAGAATTTGAACGTTATTATGTTATTTTTTTTAACTATTTTATAAAATTATTTTTAACTATTTTATAAAATTATTTTTAAAAATTTATATTAATATTATTTTTATGTATTTATATATATTATTAATAATAATTTATTTATTATAATTTTTTATTTTAAAAAATAAAGTTAAAAAAATAATTATTTAAATAATTTATTTTATATTTTTATTTTTAAAAACTATATAGGTTCCGTTTCCAAGTTGTACCCCCTAGACCCTGTTGGTAATGGAATCGAACGCAAGGCATTCCCTTTTTTGAGTTTGACTGCCCCGCCTCCGAAGACTCTACTGTGATCCTTTCTCTGTCTGTCTCCACTCTGCACAGCCTGCAATGAGCCTCTCAACCCTCGCCTTCCAGTCCCATTCCCATTCCATCTCTATCCCTTCGAGGGCCTTTGGAGTCCACCACTGTGCGCCTCTTCTTCGTCGCCCAAACGTCGTCGTTTGCTCTGCGAACCCCACCGTCTCCTCTCCTTCCAACCTCTCCATTGATGTTGTTGATCGAATCGGGTCCCTGAGTCAGGTCTCTGGCGTTTTGGGTTGCCAGTGGGGCGATGAAGGCAAAGGGAAGCTTGTTGATATCTTAGCCCACCACTTCGACATCGTTGCTCGTTGTCAGGTATTGTTTTTCTACTTCACTTTTTTTTTCTTTGGTTGATTTCAAATGCTAGTGGGTTTTGCGAGAGTGTAATTGTACCGATTGCTGCGCAAGTCCCAGATGCCAAATGAAGTACGAGGGCTTCAGTTAACGTATTTTTATAAGTTTTATGTTATTTTGAGATGTTGTAAATTATTGGGTTGATGAACATCTTCATTGCTGGACCTGCTTACGAAAGGCTAACCTTTAGTTATGATCTTCTTTGTTATTGGTTTAACTTGGTGTGTATGTTCTCTGGTCTGTAACTAGCTTCTGTTCCCATCTTCCTTGCTTATTGTCCAACTTATCTCCCATCAAATTGCGCATTATTTTGCCCTGATGGTTTTGGATTAATTTTATATTATCAGGGTGGAGCTAATGCTGGGCACACCATTTATAATGCGGAAGGAAAAAAGTTTGCTCTTCACCTTGTTCCTTCTGGTATCCTCAACGAGGATACTCTGTGTGTTATTGGGAACGGGGTTGTGGTGCATCTGCCAGGACTTTTCAAAGAAATTGATCGCCTTGAGTCCAACGGGGTCTCTTGCAAGGGAAGGATATTGATATCTGATCGAGCTCACTTATTGTTTGATTTTCACCAAGAAGTGGATGGGCTAAGGGAAGCTGAGCTTGCTAAATCTTTTATTGGCACTACCAAGAGAGGCATTGGACCTTGCTACTCCAGCAAGGTTATCCGTAATGGCATTAGAGTATGTGATTTGAGGCACATGGATACTTTTCCTCAGAAGCTTGATGTTTTGTTATTAGATGCGGCATCAAGATTCAAAGATTTCAACTATGGTCCTGACATGCTCAGGGAAGAAGTTGAAAGGTACAAGAGATATGCTGAGAGATTGGAACCCTTTATTGCTGATACTGTATATGTCATGAATGAAGCTATAGCACAAAAGAAGAAGATTTTGGTTGAAGGAGGTCAAGCAACCATGTTGGACATTGATTTTGGAACTTATCCCTTTGTGACTTCATCTAGCCCATCAGCAGGTGGGATTTGCACTGGTCTTGGTATTGCTCCAAGAGTTGTTGGTGATCTAATTGGAGTGGTAAATACATATTTGACATTCCTTTTTTCCTGCATTGTACTTTTCAAAATTTGTTTTTCCCCAATTTGATAGTATGGCTCAATAATAAACATATGCTTCATTTCAGTTTTTGTGCCTTTCTTCCAAATTTAGCTGAGAAACTTTTGTTTCTAACAAGTATTGTACTCATGGGTGTGAATGTGAGAGTTTCTTAATTTTATTTTTGGCTTTGCAGGTTAAAGCATACACGACCAGGGTTGGTTCTGGTCCTTTTCCTACAGAAATCTTAGGTCAAGGGGGTGATCTCCTTAGATATGCTGGGCAGGAGTTTGGCACAACCACTGGCCGCCCAAGACGGTGTGGTTGGCTTGATATAATTGCATTAAGATACTGCTGTCAGATCAATGGTTTTTCATCACTGAATCTCACTAAGCTGGATGTTTTATCTGATCTTGCTGAAATTAAGTTAGGAGTCTCTTACAAACATGCTGATGGTACACCAATGAAATCATTCCCTTCAGACCTTCGTGTTCTTGAGCAAGTGCAGGTAAGATTTCTATCTTCCCTTCCACTCCATTCCTCCACTTTCTTCCAGTTCACAGAACTGAGTGCTTGTATACATTGTTATCAACTAATCTACTGTAAACTGTTAGATAATGAGTTTGCAAGAATGATAAAGTTCCTTAATTGCCCATCTTGTTTTCATGTGGTATAGGTGGAATATGAAGTACTTCCTGGATGGAAGTGTGATATTTCTTCCATAAGAAACTACAGTGACCTTCCAAAAGCTGCTCGTGAGTACGTGGAAAGGATAGAAGATCTTGTTGGTGTGCCTATTCACTATATTGGTGTTGGGCCTGGACGTGATGCCCTCATATTCAAATAAGCTGATAAAAGCTAGCGAGTTCATTTGGGACTTGCGTGTTGCTATAGACAAGCGTTGGTGTTAGAATTATATATTCCTGCCAAGTTGGGGAGATTTTGGATGAATACAAATATGTAGTGAGGATTACCTACTTGATGCAGCGATTAATGTTATGTTATCTATCAGCAATAGAAGTTCTCATAGGTTTTGAGTTTTCCAGTGCTAGACATGCTGAGTATTGATAGTACAATAAGGGGAAGATATACGGTGATAGTATCCTATCCGTGTGTCTTTTTTTCCAGTATTATTCATGTAGCAGCAGAAATTAATACCTGTATTCTTCAGTTCCATGTTATTTTTAGATTGATGGATTCTTAAACAAGACTCGTGGTTCTTAAACTAGTGTGGCTGGCACAAACAATTGAGAATTTTATCATAATGAATGAATAATAGGATTAGGATACAAGTAACGTTGGAGCATGACCTTACATTCATGGAGTGTTTTTTTTTTTTTTTTTAATTTTGATACATGATATTCAAGGAGTTATGTGTTGCCAACTTCGTCTTTTTGGAGAATCGCCATTTTAATTTACCATTTGTAATTGTAGAAACATACATTACAGATTACCCAAATTTTGATAAGACGAACTATTTATAATTATTTATCACATTTTAAAATTCGCAATAATAAAATCTAGGCTCCTGAATAGAAAATCTGGACTCAAATATAAAATTCCTCTATATTTTTTAATGCACGCCGCTATATTAACTTGTTGAGATTAAAGTTGATGATTTTGTCATGTTCAATTCATTCACTTCTTGTAATATTTCTCTCAATTATTAATTTTCTTCACATAACTATATATTTAAATAAGTATTACGAAACATATATATATATATATATATATATATGAAGAGATTGAAATTATGTTAAAATTATTTTTACAGCAATAATTATCAATTAAATATTACCCGTGAAATTGTAACATTTTTCATCTATTTTTTTTCTGAAGTTACCATTGTTTGTAAAAACTAAAAATCAAATACTGCATTTAGCTAACGCTCGCAGCCCTTACGTTCCACCATCCTCGCAGCAGTAGAAGACAGCAGCAGTGGCAATGGAAAGTGGGATCGCTAAGAAGAGAGCATCAGCTCTCTCTTTGCAGCAATTCATCTCGATTATGGCCCCTCTTATTGATTTGGAAAAGGTACTTTCAGTCTCGTCTTTCACCTTCTCCTCTCACTCCAATTGAACCTCAATCAAACGCATCTTACTTTTCATGTATTCTCTTCCGATGACAGATGGGTTTCTTTTTAGCTGTTCCCTTAATCATCTTATACTACTTTGAGAAATTTTCCACTGCGTTTCTGTGTGAATATTGTGGAATAGTTTAGACTACTCTAAAGTTGCAGTTGAAGTTTAGACTACTCAAAGACTGTTTATGGTATCACTTCAACATGGATAAATAATGTTCATCCTTTTTTTCTTTCTTTTCCTATTCTTATTTTGTTATTGGCTCAGGAAGCTGAGATATCAAGCTCAATCGCCTCAGGCGCATCGAGAAATTTGGATAATGCTCAAAAAAGGGGCTCGACAATCCTCAATTTGAAGTGTGCTGATGTCCAGGTTAATTGTTTTTCAGTACACCATCTTATTTTATTTTATTTTGATTCTCGCATCGTTCTTGCTCTGTTCTGAAATACCAAACAGTTTGTTAATGTGAAAGTGGAGGCAAACCAGAGGGAAAATTAAGTAGAATATATATGCATAAACGTACATTCATATATAAAAAGACAAAATAACTGTTTCATATGTATTGCATTTCATTATTTTTCGTTTCCCTGTTGAAATATCAAGAGTACCAAGGAAAAGTAGCTAATTTCACCAGCTAAATTAGTAGTAAATGGAGTATCAAGTTGTCCAGTAGTAATTTACTATTTCCTCCTTTTGGTCTGATAATAGACAGGGCTTATGGGGAAATCTCTTATTGAGCTTCAGTCTACTAAAGGAGATGTTCTTCCTGCACACAAGGTAAAGAATTGATGACACCTTATGATTTATACCTTTTTGTTTTTGTTTTTAATTATTATTTAGTGTCATTTATTTATTCTCAAATAGTTTATGCTGATTGACTCAGTCAAAGGAGCGATGTATTTCTTATATACTTTCCAGGAGCTAATGATGTCGTCCCTTTTGCAGTTTAGTACACATGACGTTGTTGTTTTAAAACTCAGCAAGGCTGATTTAGGGTCCCCTGCTCTTGCACAAGGTGTAGTTTACCGATTAAAGGTAACCATGACCACTTCAATTTCTGAAGAGAAAAGTGGTGGCTCCTGCATTATCTGCAGATGGTATCACTATTGAGCATTACTTACAATTGCAGGTTTGATATGTGTACTTACAGGACTCCTCAATAACAGTTGCTTTTGATGACATACCAGAAGATGGCTTAAATAGTCCCCTAAGGCTGGAGAAAGTGGCAAATGAGGTTGTGATAAGTTATGGACGCTCATTATCTTCCAATTATCTAGAATCATTATGCAATTTGGCGAAAAATAATGCAATTCTTGACTAAGATTCAGTTTTCCTTAATGCCTTGTGACATTTACTCAGAGTAATTAAAATCTATCATTTAGGTTCTTATTTTGAAATTTCTTAAATGAACTGTGTCCTGCCATGAGCATGTTGACATGAATATATTGTAAATTTAGGTTCTTATCAAATAAAAAAATAAAGTAAAAAGCTCAAATTGGATACTTATTTTAACATTTGTGCTCTACATTTTGATTTAATGATTAATTCTTCTCTGCTTTGTAAGCATTTTTTTTCTCTACCTTTTTGTTTATTTTATGATTTTCAGGCTCCTAGTTTTTTTATATGCTGCAGATATTTATTGACCATGCAGGTGACATACCGAAGGATGAAGGATGCATTGATACAGTTGAGTAAAGGAGTGCACAGGGGTCCTGCTGCTGATCTAATTCCTGTCCTGTTTGGAGAGAGGATGCCTACAGTGTCCAAGAAGGATGTCTCATTTACTCCATTTAACCCCAACCTTGATCACTCTCAGGTGTGGAAGCCTCATTCCGTGCATTATCAATTTATTTGCTTTATTGCATTCACAATCAATTCAGTCTTATTGCATCTAAAGACAGATATGTGTACTGTTTTACAACAATTTAACAAATATAAATGGACTCTCTTCCATAGGGGGGCAACAAAAAGGTAATCCTGATTGGGTTTCTATAGAATCATTTATGGTCAATGATTAATTTCACTTTGGATTATGAATTGCTTTTCATGTCTGCATTTTGCTCACAAAATTATGTATTTCTGAATTCACCTTTAAAGAAAGATGCAATCTCTAAGGCCCTATCGTCAAAGAATGTATTTTTGCTGCATGGACCTCCTGGAACAGGAAAAACTACAACAGTGGTAGAAATTATATTGCAAGAAGTTAAGCGTGGATCAAAAATTCTTGCCTGCGCTGCCTCAAATATTGCTGTTGACAACATTGTTGAGAGACTTGTTCCACGTAGGTAATGATTATTTTATCTATCGTCTGTTTGGTCCTATAGCAATTGGATGGTTTCAAGTTATTGTATTTTCTGGTTGGATTCTTGTGATAGTAGCTTATATTATGTATGATAACATGAAATATCAAATGACATGCGATTTGGGGAAATAGAAAGCTAATTCATCAGAGTCAACATTCTTAAAAAGAATGCATCTTACCTCCGTCCCGTCAACCTGAGTAACAAAAGTTGTGCTGTAAAACTTTGACACAATTTTTTTTCTCTCTTCATGCTTCTATAATAATAATTATTTGCTGTTTCTGATCATTCTGGGATGTGTTCTCCTATTGATTTGTTTCATCAAATGTGTTAATTTAAATATAAGTATTCATTCCTGGTCGGCTACTCTGTCATTAGAGTTAAGCTGGTGAGATTGGGTCATCCTGCACGTTTATTACCTCAAGTACTGGACAGCGCACTGGATGCTCAGGTATATATTGACCACTACCTTAAAAGCTAACAATTTAATGACTTCATTCATGATTTTTTTTCCATAAATAGCATGGAATAATGACTATATGAGGGCATTTTGTTTAATCAAATGGCTGTCAAAACTGTCAAGTATTCTGTTATTTCACTTTGTATAATTAAGGGTATCTGTCAATGAAAGTCATCTTTGTCTTGTGCAGTTAACATTATATGCTCTCTCTCTCTCTCTCTCTTGTTTTGGTGTTCTTGTAGTTTTCTAAGAACTTATGGTCAATTCTGGCATTGAAATCTCAGACTACTTTTCTACATGTGATGTATGATGTTTGTTACTTTGTCCCAAATTAATTTGCTTGATTAAGATGCTACCTCACATATTGGATTTCTCTAATATCAGGTACTTCGAGGAGATAATAGTTCACTTGCAAATGACATTAGGAAGGAAATGAAGGTAGTGAATTAAAACAGAACTGAATCATAATCTTGAAGTATGATTTTATTATCATTTTCTGTTCCTCATGTAATTTAAAATATAGCATGAACTTCAAGTTTATTTCATCACTTTAAATCCAGCAAATCTCCCAAACAGAGAGGACAAGGCGGAAATACCAGAAGAACATAGAAAGCAGAGAAAATAGAATACAAAGGGTAACTAGCATTTGAGAAGCTACATTCTCCCCAAACTCTCACAAAAATTCTTCACACCCCCACTGACCTCAGGGTTCCACTTTTTCATCTTCACAGACTACATTCTATCTCTTCCACCTCACCCACACCATGCAGCTAGCATCAGAGTTACTCTGCCACAACCTCTCTTGCTCCCCTGCTTCCTCTTTCTTCTTCCTAGAATACACATGCTCAATAATAGGCTTAGGAGGACCAACATCTCCCCCAGGCCCATTTCCCTTTTTCTTTTGGATATGAACCTTAGTGATAGTAATTGATCCAGGTCCATCAGACTAACATTCATATCATATTAACATAATTGGATAAGTTTATGTAATATTATTTTTCATGGCATATAACTAATTTTGTTTAGGTATTAAATGGAAAATTGCTGAAAACCAAAGACAGAAATACAAGAAGGGACATTCAGAAGGAACTTAGGACTCTATCTAAAGAAGAACGCAAGAGGCAGCAGCTTGCTGTAATAGACGTAATTAAAAATGCAGATGTGGTATTAACCACTTTGATTGGGGCTTTTTCTAAGAAGTTGGATAACACTTCATTTGACTTGGTAATCATTGATGAAGCAGCCCAGGCACTTGAGATAGCATGCTGGATACCTCTGCTGAAGGTAATGGTGAAAGGCATGTGCACAAATTTTCTTTTGTACACTGACATAAATATCACTTTGACACTTATATTTTTATGTTGTCAATCCTATTGCATTCAAATTTGTTTATCTCTTCTTACTTTGCACATTTTCAGATATGTTTTAATGCTTTTTGGAAATTCATACAACCCACCTATATGTTGTAGTGGGCCCAGAAGGAAACAAAAAGTGATTGATTGAAATATGGATTTTTGGTTTTTCAAAACAAAAAAAGTTCTAAAATAAATCATGTCTCAGATTTTGTGGCTTGAGTTGCATTATGTACTACTGATCCTAATCGGATTTTCACTTAGAAAGATAGAGTAACATGTTTTCCACTAAGTTAGAATTCCCCAGGACTTGACACGAGAAGATGTGAAATATCAGAATCATAGATTAAATTGAACTGACTTGAATGTTTAACAAGGGGATATGACTGATTGTTATGTGATGAATGTTACAAAACAATAACCTACCTGTTTTGACTGACTAATATATGTGTGATACCCTGAGCTTGAGGGAGCATTAAAAATGCAGAGATTTGTGATCATTAAATTCCTAATGCCATTCTGATCCTAACCAATTGAACAAAATTTATTTTTTTAGGGTTCAAGATGTATACTTGCAGGGGACCATCTTCAACTTCCACCAACCATTCAAAGTGTTGAAGCTGAGAAGAAAGGATTGGGAAGAACCGTTTTTGAACGACTTGCGGAAATGTATGGAGATGAAGTCACGTCTATGCTAACTGTTCAATACCGCATGCATGAACTTATTATGGATTGGTCTTCTAAAGAGCTCTACAACAGCAAGGTGCCTTTACTTCTCTAACGTTGTCTTGATATCACCAAGAAACAAAATTTATTGGTCCTGAACTGACAGTTAGCTCATGTAGATGTATAAACAATTCGTGAGATCTTCTTCATGCATGGCAATATGTGATAACAGGTCAAAGCCCATGCAAGTGTTGCTGCGCATATGCTGTATGATCTTGAGGATGTGAAGAGGACCTCTTCAACTGAGCCAACCCTTCTTCTCATAGACATAGCTGGGTATGTTGTATTTTTTCTATATAATGTGGGATATTGACACAGATTGTAATTATTTGCTTATGTTGACGAAATATAGATGTGACATGGAAGAAAAGAAAGATGAAGAAGATAGCACCATGAATGAAGGTGAAGCCGAAGTTGCCATGGCCCATGCAAAGAGACTTGTGCTGAGTGGTGTGCTACCTTCGGATATTGGAATTATTACCCCTTACGCTGCACAGGTATAAATTGTTCTCTGCAAACCTTTGATAAATGTTTTGCAGCCATGGGCTTCACAACATGTGGCTTCATGAAGGATGAAAGTTGACTAGTATTGCAGGTTGTTTTACTCAAGATGTTGAAAAACAAGGAGAACTCGCTGAAGGATATTGAAATCTCAACAGTTGATGGCTTCCAGGGAAGGGAGAAGGAAGCCATTATTATATCGATGGTTCGATCAAACTCAAAAAGAGAGGTATTTTTAGCTTGTCTGCTGGACCGCTTTTAGTTTTTATTTGCTTCATGGGCATTACATGATAGTTTAAATTAGCATAACAACTAGATTAAAAGACCTTGAACATGTGTTTCAGGTGGGCTTTCTGAGTGATCGCCGCCGAATGAATGTGGCTGTGACGCGGGCGAGGAGGCAATGCTGCCTCGTTTGTGACACAGAAACTGTCAGTAGTGATGGATTCTTAAAGCGATTGATTGAGTACTTTGAAGAGCATGGCGAGTATCAGAGTGCATCCGAGTATCAGAATGAATAGGCCAAATCCCCACGACTAAGATTGCTATTGATGCTCTGCTCCATGATCAATCTGTTCCATATGGATATGTTGCTAGGTCTGCGATGGTTTTGCAATCCTCCTTGTGCTCATATTTAGGAGGAAAGAAATTTCGTAGTTTATATAAAACCATTATCTCCGTTGTCATTAAGTATTAACTAATTGAAGAGCCACGTGGAATTAGATCTTTTACTCTCTACCATTCCCATTATGCAGCATTTCTGGTCAACAATGAAAGAAGCACAAATTGGAGGCAATAGAACAAAGTTAATAACTAAAACTTTTTGGATCGCATTCACGAAAATGCCAAAATTAAAGTCAAAATATGTTACTACTACTAGCAGACTGACATACTTATCTCTCCATTCGCTGCTACCATAACTACTAAATAAGCTCTTTTCTTTCTTTAGTAGACTTATATTCTATGCTAGCTACTTGTCTATTACATATCTGGCAGCGGATTGGAATTCTGCAAACAAAAGAACAGAAATGGTGGAAGAACCTGGTTGCCGAAACATCGATTTCTAGAATTGGTAGATTACTAACTACTGAGTTATCTCCAGATTTCACCTCCATTAAAAGTAGAAAAAGTAGTTCTCTTTTATTAAAAAGAAAGGAACCGATCCTCTTAAAAGTTCCAAATGGAAGAGGAGAAAGTAAGCTCTTCATTTATGTCATATGCTGGGAAGTGGGTTGCTCCTAGTCCCTGATTAGCAGCTATTCCATGCATCTCAATCATTTCCTCCCAGTTAACACTTTCGTCACAAAACACTCCAAGTTGATCATGGTAATCTCTTGATAAAGCTTCAGTCTCTGTGGAACTTGCTGAGCTGTCGGATCTTTCAGATTGTCTTTCTTCTTTCAGTACACCCAGCTGTTGAAGAAACTCATGAAGATCAATCTGAGGTTTCTCCTGAACATCTTCAACGTTCTTTTCTGATGATCTCTCAGCTTTCTGTTCCTTTGGAGGACTTTCTGCATGATTATTGCTGCCTATTATCAGAAGTTCAGCGTTAGGATCACTGGATGAAGTAGTAGGAGTTTGAGTTAGAACCCCCTTCTGCTTAAGTTGTTGTAGCCTCTGGTGGATTAAGTTAACACTAGGCTGTGCAGTTACGTTGAGTATTCCACGAGAAGGAAACATTGAAATGAATTTCTTGGAAGGCAACCATTTGAACTTTTGAGAAGTAATAGCAGAACTCGAGGTGGGTTGAAGGTGTGGAAGATTAAGGTAAGCATCTGGACCATAGAGTTTCCTAGCAGCCTCATCATAAGCCATGGCAGCTTCTTCAGCAGTAGCAAAAGAACCAAGCCAGAGCCTGGTTCTCTTCTTCGGTTCTCTGATCTCAGCAACCCATTTGCCCCATGTTCGTTGTCGAACCCCTCGATACTCGCATGAAGCATTCTGTGGACCACCCTTGCCCCTGGTTGGCCCTTTCTTCCAAGGCTTTAGGGGGGACTTTCTGCAAGTTTCCATGGCTGATATGAGAGAGTTGAACAAGTAAAAGGTGATGATTAAAAGTGCTCAAGAGGGAATGATAAGGCGGGGGATAAGTAGTAGTAGAAGTGTTGTTCAGTATAAATGTTGTCACGTATGGAGGAGTAGCAAAGCTCCATGTGACCGTTAGTTAGTGTAGAGTCAGATTGTTTCAAATCCTGGATTATTTTTTGGGGTCATTGACGGCCTTCATATGCTATGGAAATTACAAGCTACCAGCACATGTTAGGAAATAAGAGGATGCTTGGTGTAAAATAATAAACCTCTTTTTTTTTTTACTAAAATAATAATAATAATAATAATAATATTCATCGTTATCATCATTAATGGCAATTTTAAAACTAGGAATACTTATTTACCACTAAACATCGACCTTAAACGACAAAACATGATATATATGATAGTTCAATAATCAATACGAAGAACGATAGCCCTTACTATGTTTCTAATTGTAACCCCCTCGATTATAATATTAGTGAAGATGGGATTTATCAAAGAGAGAGGCATTAAATGTTGAGGTGGAAACTAAATTAATTGGTAAGACTCTTAGAAAGCCATGTATGGAATGCTTTGAATGAACAGAGAATCATCCTTGGATTCTATAAATGGGGTTAAATTAGTGCTCCCAGAGATGTATAAAGAAGAGCCACCTCAACATTTTCTGATTTCACGAGCTATATTTCACATGTTTTCCTTCTATTCGCAACCTGATTCCCGAGACCTTTGTTCACCTTTATCCCATGCTAGTTCTCGCTCTCTCTCTCTCCGTAGTTATTTCATCTGTGATTTACATTCTTACCAAGTGATACATTGGATATGATCATGACGGTGACAGTGATGATGGTGAGAAGACGAAGACACAAGTTATGCTCATGGCAATGAGACAAGCTTAGTTGGCCGTAGATTTAAAGATGTATGGTCAACCTGGCAAATTAAATAAAAGAGAGTAAAATTAAATATAGAATTGTCATTTATAACATGATGAGGAATTTACGATAAAAATGCCACTATTTGTTTCTTTTGGACAGATTAGAAATGCCACTATTACCTGACCATGACCTTAAGCAAATTAAAGGGCATTTGGAGGACCTTTTTTCTCAGCACCAGATCTTGAAAAAAGTTAAAATTTTCAAAAAGTTAAAAATGATGTCTATATTATTATATATGACAATAAAATCTTTTTATAATTAATCTTTAAAATTATATATTAAGACAAAAATAAAATATAAATGCAGAGTTAAAATTTATCATAAAAATTAAATAAATTTTCATTATTTAATTTTATTACTTTTAAATATTTATTAATTTCTTACTTCATATTTTAAAAACTTAAAAAACACCTTAATACATAAGAGTGTATATATATAAATATAAATGCTTTAATGGATAAATCTAACGTTAATAATAATTAAAACAATAGAGCAACGAGCCCTTGTCCCATCTTCGTTCCAGCCACTGTTCTGCCTTCTCATCCCAGTCTCTAGTTTCTATCGTCGGAGACATACCCCTATCCCCTGAGAAGATGCAAAGGCATGCAGAATTGCTCTATGTCCGAGTTCTTATTAAAAATAAAGTTTTTAAAAGCTAAGTAAAATTTAAAAATTCAAAAACAAAAAATATTAGTTTAGATACATCCTTAGCAAGATTATAAATACAAAAATACTTACATAAACATGTATACTAAACTCGTTGAAGCATAAATACCATCTCCATTCCCAAACATGTATACTAAACTCGTTGAAGCATAAATACCATCTCCATTCCCATATTCTTGCGGGGAAGGGCGACTACTCTGACCTCAAATTCTTTCCATTCCTATCATCGCCACCACCCCCATTCAAGGCATCTTCCAATAGGAGAACAAGAAAAATTATTATCCCTATTGTCTCCCCGACCCCACCAAAGAAAGAAAAGTAGAATTGAGCCCTTGTTTAGACACAAAATATGGCAGCTCCTTTCAACTGATGTAGAAGTAAGATTGATATGGGTATGAGGAGCAGATCAACACGACTAATCATGAGTGTGGCCAAGATACTACCGTTTCAATTTAATTTTGAGCTGGCTCTGCAAATGTTCTTCCATTTATCCTTCAGGTCTACTGGTGTACGTTCCTTCAGAAACACATTAGAACCAAATTCAAGAATTTGTTTCCATGGGATTTTTTGGTCACTTACCCCAAACTTCTGCACTCCCTCCTGCACAGTGAGACCTATTATTAAAATGTTGAAGACACGTTTGCACAAATACACACATAAAAAAGAAATTACAGAAAACATGATAAAGAAAAAAAGTACAATAACCATAGCGTTCACAAGGGAAGAAACTCATCTGAATTCAAATTCCATAACCTTCTAACGCAGTATAGAAAGTTTAAAATCGTAGATTGGTGGAAGCTAAAAAACAAAAATCTTGAAAGATTATGTTTAAACAAAAACAAAATGCAATTAGCCTAAAAGTTCAACAAACTGATAAAATCATATATCTATGAAGTAATAAAAAGCAGAGAATACCCTTAGTATTTCTTCCTCCTCAGCTTTCCATGGAATTTTCCTTCGTCTTAAGCCTCTTAACTCAGCGATTGGTGGGGGTTTGCTGCAAAATCAAATTAGCCAATCATAAGTAAATAAATAAATAACAGCCAGTCCTTAAATGGCAATTGCCATAAAATGATGCGCCCAGGCCAAAAGCATTTAAAACAAGAGCATCGTCATAAGGAGTGATTATAAAATGAATCAAATACTCCCAACTCCAAAAATCCCAAAGAGGAGCAGCACATTAAAGTAAACTGGAATGATATGAAAACAAGTCCTTAAGAAAATATTGCTACCATTCAAAAAGCACACACTTTCAAATCAATGGACATGACCAAATAAGGCCGAATTAGTGGACAAGTCAATTGGACACGTAGGGAAGGGAAAATAAGCTTTGAAACTTACTATTGTGCTTCACACTTTCGGGATCGCATGGAGTATCTAGAATTGATATGTTTTTCAGAGTCATCTTCAGACATTTTATCTTCTTCACTATCATGAGCAAAATCCAGCTCTTCTGTTTGATTAGTGTTGTGTTGTTCTAGCACTTCCTGCTGAATCTTTTTTCCTGTAGTGTTCTGATTAACAGAGGGAAATTTTGCTTCTACCCTATTATTTACAATTCCCTCTTCTCTGCAAGATGGAAGGATATTATCACATGATGTAGGGGGCTCTGGCAGTTGCTGACTTCTTTCAAATGGAAGATTATTGATTTCATTTACATCCTTAATGGCATGATCTTCTGGGTTGTCTTCTCTCCCTATTCCTGGTAACTGGTCCTTTCCATTGTCTTTGACATGAACTCCACAAAGTTCTCTGGCTTGATGCTCTATAGCCTTTCCAAGGAAGGTACATAAATTTTTCCTTGCCAAGGAAGCCTTTTTCTTCGCTTCAAGATATTCTGATATAGCATGAGAATATGCACAAAACGGGCAGAAAAAGTTACCCTCTGTATCAAACCGAGCAGGAGCACCCAGACAGCCTTCATGAACCATTAATTGACAGGTAGTTGTTTTACAAACCAGTAATTTACCACCTTCATTACACTTCATACAAACATTTTCCTCTCTCCACTCAGTACTTTGTGAGAAATCTTGTCTAGATATATACAGCGAGCTCAAGAATTCATGGTTTTTGTCTGCAAAATCAATTATGTTGTTATGCTCCACTCCACAGCCATTAACTGCATCAACAATAGTTTCATCACTAGCAACCAGCTTCCGAGAGCCATTTGGATATGCAGCAGTGGGATGCTTCAGTTGAAAACCTATTTTCTGTTGTTGAATTTTATCTGGATCACCAATATTTGTTGGAACAGGCTCAATATGATGTCCACTATCATCTTTGGTTTCTTGCAAAATAGTGTTTTGGCAAAGGTCATCTCCCAATTTATGGTCAGGCGTCATGGTAGTGGAGACATCACCAGCATAAATCACATGTTGAATTTCATCTGGGAGTTCAACATTTGCCGTAATTGAATCAACCTGTTGTTGACAAGGTTTGCCTCCAAATGTATTCTGAGGCCTCACAATAGTACTAAAAGGAATATCTGAAACATCATGACAGACTTCATTATGACTGTTGCTTCTGCACCAATTTGAAGTAGTGCACCTATTATGACAATCCTCTAAGACCGAGTCTTCTCCCAAAGTTGCCACATGATCATT
Organism: Senna siamea; assembly: GCA_031216115.1. Taxonomy (NCBI): domain Eukaryota; kingdom Viridiplantae; phylum Streptophyta; class Magnoliopsida; order Fabales; family Fabaceae; genus Senna; species Senna siamea. The sequence goes on along the minus strand of CM062366.1, from coordinate 24,612,998 downwards.
TTCTGTATGATGTCCTCTCTCAACAGTTAGAGGAACTCTCTCAGTTGAATTTTCTGACACACCGCTTCCATGTGGATAAACTCTGTTATCTTTCTTGGACTCAATATCAGAAGGTGCATAACATTTAATTTTTTTTGCACTTTTTAGGGAATCATCACATTCTACACCAAGTTGCTTCTCATGCAAGGATTGAATAACATGCTCATCAACTGAGTGATCCCTATTTCTCTTAGAGGGTGAAAAATTCTTATCAAGCAAATGTTCTTTTGATGATGCATTTTCTTTTGCTCCCATGTACTCAACATAAATGCAATTCTCCTTATCCTTCTCAGAAAGATCATTGTATTTTCCGTCACTTGCAAGCACTTTGTAATCCCAATTCTGAAGTGCCAGTCCACTCCTTTCTCTTAAGCGTTCAGTACATGGATGAGTACCTTCAATGACTGATTCTTTCAGCTATTCAGCATAGAAGGGAAGGAGAGACAAAGCCAATTAAGAATCATAAATAAAAATGGATTATATGCAGAAGCAGAGAGGAAAAACAAACATCTTTCGTTCTTTTGAGAGAGAGACTGATCACCTGCTCTAATTCACACTTAATAGTGCTAGCTCTTTTGTGTGTAATAAATGGGCAAATGTTCCATTTCAAATGCTCGGATCCAGCTATTTTCAGATTTGACAATGGTGCCTGATTAAAAACAGAAAAAGAAAATCTGTATCACTTAACCATATTATTCCCATCATCAAATGCCTCCAATGAACTAATTAATATATTAAGCAATCAAATTGGTTTAACTAGCTCCTGAAATACAATGGAAGTTGTTGCATATAAAAATTACCTCATGCAATATTTGTTGGAGGACATCTTCACAATTTTGGGAAAAATCAGGCCCTACTCTGGAATCCAGATTAGAAGCATGGGAGTTAACACCACTAGCAGAATCAAACAAGGCCTCCAAACATCTCATAGCAAGCAATTCCCTTGTGTTTTTACCAAGGTCATTGTGCACTACAGGGGATACCTCAATCAAATCTAGAAGAGATACAGAGTAAGAAACCTCTAGTCATCATGGATTGTTTTCCAAAGAAAAAATACTCAGAAAATAAGAAAAAGCTTTGTTAAGTTTGATGTCCACTTTGTGCATACCATGTAAAGTAGATATGTCTATTTCCTTGAAGCCTGCTAGGGCTTCAATGATCCAAAGCCATGGACGTGTTCTCACTGATACAGATGTTTTTCCCATGAGTGACCCAATACTTTTCAACTTCAAGAAAATACAATACTAGTTTACGTTTTATGTGTTATTGCCTACTGCAACTGTTCTGCATAACAAATTCAGTTAGAGATAAGGACTTGTTTTAGCAAAATTTCAACGTGAACCTCAAACTAATTCTTTTACATAAGGTTAAAAAAATACAGATGATGATCAAATAACAATAAATGCTATATTATTAGCAATTCACTGTTTCATAACCAAGAGGTTACATAAACCACATTGAACTATCGACAGACTTCAGTAGGAAAAATATATCATTCAAGTCGTTTTAACACATAATTTTATAACTGCAGGGACGCACACATGTCCTCAAATAAAGATATTCTTCTATGTAACTATAATTCCTATATACCTCATTTTCTTTCTGATAAATGATGTTATGTCACGCATCCCATTGAGTCAGTGAACCCAAAGTGAGAGACAATACGAAGCAGTGAGACCTCAAGCCCTAATTTTGAAGTTTGTGTTTATATAAATAGCAGGAGAGGAGCAAATTAACAAAGTGAGCAAACAGCTCTTTTTTTTTTTTTTTTTGGCTTCTTTATGTGTTCAACACCACAGACCACACTTTCCAGAATTTCAAAACTTCTGTCCTGTACCCTCAATTTTGGCCGCTAGCATTACTGCAAAACTGGGATGCACCGTTACGTCTGTCGGATACGTATTCGACACCGACACGCCTGGATACGTTTTCCAGGCGTATCAAAATCAATTAGCAAAGATACGATTTGGAGGAGAATGGAAGAATGGTATGGGCTAGATACAGAAACTCATCAAAACACAGCGTTTTCAGTTTAGCGAAAAAAAAAATCGCATAGAAAGCTTACCGACTTAGGGATTTGGCTTGCTTAGCCTCTGATTTCATCGTGCTTTCAACGCTCCAGTGCTAAAGGAGGGAAGCCTGTGAAGATCAAATCTGCTGTGTGGCCTCTACGTTTTCGGACTTCAGAGCTTCGCCAGTTTCTTCAGACACTTCGTCTTTACGCCAATTTCATCAGGTAGCAAGAGACCATCGTTTACGGGGTACCCTGCCAGAGATTTTAGTTTACGGTGTCTTTATTTTTCTAAATTTTTTTTTTTTAAAAAAAGTAAATTACTACTGTTTTTTTGATTTTAGGTATCTTTTAGTTTATTAATAAAAATTTTAGCAAGTCATATGTAGAAATCATTTTCATTTACACTATGCCTCCCTATATTTTTGGTTAGGCATAAGTATTCTTCTTAATTTAATTCGAGGCGTTATTAAATATTTAAATAAAAATTTAAATATTAATTTATTATATTATAAAAAATTAATTTTTTTTGTTAAACTTAACTCTTTGATTATCATTCCTTATATATATATATATATATATATATATGTCTTAAATAAATTTTTTATTTTCAAATTGAAAAAAAAAATAATTTAGTTTCTTTAGTTTAGAAATAAATAATTGAGTCTTTATATTTTTGTGAAACGATCCAATCTTATTCTTCTATCATATTTTTATCTAAAATTTAATGTCAAATTTAATAATTAACTGAATTATATGCTAAATCTAAATATAAATTGATAATTTTTTGTAAGTAAATAATTGATTAATCAACAAATTAATGATGAGAAAATTCTAAAATTATTATAATATAAATAAATAAATATACGCCTTTATGGTGGTTTTGGTGGTCTAAATAATCTTTAAGAATGCAAAAGCCTTAAATAATATTGATAGAACTGGTAGCTGGTTTGTCCATATAGTACTAAAAATGCACGGCTAAGCTTTGGAGACAGCTGATACAGTCCCTTTATTGTCCAAACCCGAATAGCTGTGTTCACATTAATCTCAAATCCTTGCCAACCAGTGACAATCACTATAATCGCATCAACGTCCTTTATAATTCTAATTCTCTCTCTCTCTCTCGTGAAGTTACAGAAAGCTCGCCATCAAACAATGCCTCTCTCATTCCGAGTCTATTCCTGACCCTACCAATTCCATTTTCGATGAAGAACTCAAGTGTGAACTTTACTATCAGTTTCTCAGTCATGACTCTTGAGCGAATAACAAGCCAAAAAGTGAAGTCCCTCAATATATACATATTTGTCATAAATAATAATTCAAGCACGAAGAATGATTTTTTTTATTCAAAAAAATGCTTCCTAACGTGCCTCGTAAATACCCACATTCGATTTCCTCACCCTCCTACCCCTTTGTTGGGAATTCTCTCCCCATCCTTGGTTTTCATTTTACGTCAATGCTTCTATCTGTAACCATCTTTTAAATGATATCAAAAATTTGGAAATTGAATTTCACTTTGTTCTCGTTATCCATCTTTTCAAAAAGAAGGCTTACATTTACATTACCTTCCTCAAAATCTGATCAACTGTAAGAAAAATTTTGAAGATTATTGCTTCACGATGCATATTTTCAAAAAAGTTAATTCTAGCTAAACTCTTTACCCTTTTGTCTCTCAAACTGTTTTTCAGATTCTCACAAGTCATAACCATGACATCTGAATAGTAGCTAATCAAGTGAAAAATCTTTTGCAAAATCCCGCCTCAAATTGTATTAGCTATCTCCTTTTGTATTTTATTTTCCTTTGTACAAAAAGAAAAAGACTAAAAATTTGGTAGCTTTAATATAAAATAATTTTAGGATTTAAATCTTTTAAAGTAAAAAAATATAGTAAAATGATAAAGTATAAAGAGAAAAAATAATAATAAAAAAGAGATAAATTAAAAACTCCTGATGTTCAGGTATCTTGGTGAACTTTAGATTTAGATGAATTGGGCTCTGAGATGTGAAGTAACAGGCCGTCTTCAAAATATTTAAAAAGTAAAATTAGCATAGGCTAAACCAGAATTTATACTATAACTTGCCACCTTCGCAATTTCTTGTTTCTTGTAAAGCTGTGGCAGTATGACCTAATTGAGAATTCTAGTGGAATATCTGAATAGTAACTAATCAATTGAAAATGAATGGAGCTCAAATTGCCATAAGCCAACGAGAAGATTACAAACAGAGGGCTATTTATCATAACTACACATACTTCCAGCATTCAATTCAGTCACAGATTTAATGACTGAATTCTGCAATCAAAATACAGTACACGCAGTTGAGGAATAATCTACCTGAAGGAAGTAAAAACGCGAGAGAGAGCGAATGTTAAATGACGATAGAGTCTAACGGCGTGAAGATTGGTCTGTCGCACAAAGTGCTGAATAGTCTCAACGAAAAGGTTGAAACTGCGGATCGGCGGGCAGTACAAGGTGAAAGGCAAGGCGGAGATGGCCGCCGCAAAGAAAACTGGCACCATCCTTTAATTTTTAGCGTGGATGCTGAAATCCCAAAAGAAAAGGGTGTCAAGTGTCAAGAGAGTTTAGCATTTAGCATTTAGCAAGAGAAAAGTTTGACCAGTAGTTGGCAATTGCTAATGCTCACCTTTCTTTCATCTTGTTTTGGTTCTTGATTTTCTTTATAATTTTGGTCTAACTATTAATCAACCTCCTTATGATCTTTGGTTGATGTTCAGTGATATTTCTTAAGTTGCTCTGTTTATTGTGTTGGATTTCGACCTGTTGTTCTACCCAACAAATATTTTGTTTATCCTTTGGTCAAACCTACTTCCTAGTCTATTGAATTTACTTGGTTATTAATTTTTTTACAAAATTTAAGAGAGGAGTAATAGATGAATAATTTAAGGTTTAGATGAGCATTGAACAATAATAAAAAATGTATTTATTTATTTGACAATTATACAATATTGATCGATCATAAATGGTAGTTGTAGGTCGTAATTGGATGTAGGTTCGATGCTCCCACAGCAGGTCCATGTACGGTGTGCCTTTGACAGAGAAGTTGATCGTATCTATTTCAAGGATCCTCTTATTGTATTTACTATTTATAAGAAATAAATTTCCTCGGAAGTGAGAGTGACCTTATTCCTTATCCAACCAAGCCAAGGTTTCTCTGCAAATCAAATATAATTACTATAATTTTGAATACAATGTTATTTATGATAAATAATTTTTTCTGGTTATTGGCTTCCATTACTATATCAGTTCTATATTCCTTCAACAATCACTCTAAGAAAACTACCCAAATACTATGTTTTTATTGATGGAAAATGATGATGACTCATCAACTTTTTTCTTTTTGAGAATAAAAGTTGTCTCACCACTGGGATTTTAGTAGCAGTTGTTCAACTAATCCATGGAAGAACAGTTTCCAAAACTATCAGTATAGATTTAAGTTGGATAATGTATTTCCAATGAGAACAAGATTCCATTACTTTAAAAAGATATTGGAAAAAAAAAGTAAAATATGCATTAGAAAAGATGCATCAATTACCTAAATGGGCAAAGCACTAAAGGTTCTAACCATATGGGCAATAACTATTGACACATGGTAATGCTGGTAAAAAAAAAGGTCTAGGAACAAGGAAAGAATGTAAATCTTTCTCCTCATCCTTATCAACAATTCTTAGAAAGAATTAAGCTACCAAGTGCCCTTCATTAGAAAAAGGAGAATAAAAATATTCCCTGAAAGAGAATATAAGTTTTTAAAATTTATGCGTGTACGAATGTTTGGATGACTTGTTCTTATTCCGTTTGAAAAAGTAGAAATAAAAGCTATAGCAAAGCTGGAGGATGTAAATACAAATAGATGGAATTGAGGTAATATAGTTGTAAAGACTGGTTTGTTTGGGATAGTATGATTCAATGGAATTTTACCAAAACTTGATTTGGAATCGGAGTCGAATCACTAAAGAAACAAAACAATACAAGACAAATGATATAATGACAAACGATTTGTATTTGTCACAAGGTACAGAAGGAAAGTAAGAGAAGAAATATAATTTATTGATCAAAAGTACATTGTATTGAAGCCAGGCACCGAAAGCTAAAAGATGAGGTGCTCAGGGTTAATCCGTCTTTTCCTATCAACTTTTTTTTTTCTAATTTCTTAATTCATAACTTGAAAATTAAGTACGATGGCCCCAACTCCAGAATAATATCGTCATCACCAGAATTAACGAGTCGCACACATCAGATATGTAACGTGGGGTGTGATAACTAAATATCCTGTAAGGACTATATTTCCTTTTTAAATGCATTTGCATCATTCCATTTACTACAATACCATAACCACTTATTTGTGTACCCAGCGGTATTTATGACATGCTGCCCCACTAGATCACAGACTAGATGCATCATAGGAATCAGGTTGAAAAAAGAAATGGTGTTACAAAAATATAGCAATAAAACTGTAAATGAAAGTTACATGACCAAAGGATCAACCTTCCAATATTCCTAATTACCAACTCCATGGCATCCACAATTCTGGATTCCAAGTTACAAGAGAAATATCAGATGCAACATCCTGTATTTTCATCCCCAAAACTGGACCAATTTGGAGTCCAAAGGAACTTAACTCCAATGACCCTTGTAATTTTCGTTTCCTACCACAAACTATGAAGGAATAAAATTTCAAAAAGAAGAAAAGGACCAAACTTAGGAATAGGGCATCATTTTGATAGAACTTTTGCTCATCATGGAGGGAAAAAATAACTGGAGTAGAAACCTAAAATTTTAAATCATTGGCAGAAAACCCGAACACTGGGATTAGTTATCTGAAATGTGACCCAGTGTGCTCAAATTTGAGTGCTCAAATTTGATCCCTCACCAGAATATGCAGCTGCTGCGACACTTGAGACAGCCGTTCCCAATTTCTCTTTAATCTCAGTTGGAGATTCTTTCACTAGTGACTGCACCCAAGATAAATCAGGCTCCTCACCATTGTTCCCAAACTCAAATGAAGATGATCTCCGGAGCTTACCCAATTCATCGGCATTGACAGCCCAATCCAATTTACCATTGGTGGATCCCCATTTTGACCAAGAATTGTCACAGAAACCAGCGGTGGCTGCAGAAGAGTTGGCAGCACCAAGTTCCCGGGAGCTAAGACTACGAAACTGTTGCTGCTTCTCACGTTGAGCCAGCATACAAATCCTAGAGCTCATAGGTGAAATAGGTTCCACATTACGGGGAGACATCCTTCCTGATGTCTGAACTGCAAACGAGGCCTGTAATAAAGATTGTTCAACATTCTTGGAAGAAAAATTTGTATTCACAGGAGACAACAAGCTTTGCTGCTGAAATTGATTAAGGACAGCTGATTTATGTGTGGGAGAAAAAACTGCAGAACTTAATGTTGGATCAGCAAACCGAGGGGAAGAGCTCTCAGCAGAAAAGAGATCATCAAGATTTGATGGGGTCAGGGTCTTCATACGACCAGAGCGGTTTATATTATTAGAATTCATAGATTGCTGGGAAAGGCAAGACAACTCATTCAGCAGCTGGTGTTGCTGAACATCATATTCAGGCAACAGATCAAAGTCTTCCACAGGAATATCTCTAGCATTCAATGATGATCTCAAACGACTGGAATGAAGATTACTTCCTGGTAGATGCAAGGTTGGGACATTAGGTTGGGGCCAAGGAACAGAAGAGTGGGACATGCCGTTAGCAGATGGTGACATTGGCGGAGTGAATGGTGAAGGAGACATGACAGACATTGAGGAAGGGGAGCCAGGCAAAAGGTTCATAGCTGCAGCAAAATCCATGGCAGAAGATGTGCTTGAGCGAGGTGAGGGAACAGCAGAACCAGTTGAAACATATAATGGCCGAAGTTCCTCAGCAGTGTGGGCAAAGAAGCAAACTCTTCTTGAGCAATTTGTCCCATCCTTGCAGAGGCGGGTTCGATATTGTGCTGGATGCAGCCAGCACTCAAAAACCCCATGAGCATATTCACACATATCTCCTCGCCGACAAGCTCCTTTCCGAAAATCAGGACAAGGGACACAGCTATAATGAAATTTCCTTGGATCCCTTCTTCGAGCATTCTCCCCTGGGTGAACAAAAGGGCATTCAGTCCAATCATGTGAATAAGCCCGTGAACAAGGTCGAACCTTGAAAGAATACATTCGAAACTCATCAGTTGAATATATGCTGTTCTTGATGTCAGGAAGAGATGGATCAACAGGATATTCTTTCTTCTCAGATGCAGAAAAAACGTGGTCCTCATTTAACTTTAGCTTCAATTGGAAATCTGGAGCAAAAGGAGACCCATTCTCTGGAGAAGTAGATAAAGGAGGAGAATTTATACTTGATGTGGCTGTTATCACCCTAAGACTACACCCAGCCATGGAACTATCAGTTTGAAGAAGTTCTTCAAGAATATTTTTGACATTTTCATGCTTCAGAGGTACAACAATCACATCCAATGGGCAATGACCATTGGCATCCACAGAATTTGGATCAGCGCCTGCTGCTAGAAGCAGCTTCACAACATCAACAGCATTCAAAGCCCCACCTGATGCTGCACAATGAAGGGCAGTGCTTTTGTCAAGGCCACAAGATCGATTAACATCTGCATCAGATAGTGAAAGAATCAACTTGATGACATCAATGCTACCATAAGTAGCAGCAACCATCAAAGGTGTTCTGTGTTCATTGACCATCTGCTTTGATCCTTTCCGTCGACAGTACCATAGTCCAACCTCATCTACACAGGAAGGATCGCGTTCAATTGATCTTTTGAATCGCTCAACATCATTGTTGGCTGCAAGCTCAAGCAAGCTTGCAAAAGAATCTTCTGTCTCAACAGTCAAGTGATTCATCTTGCCGTTTCTAGAATGAGTTATACTTAGCGAAATAGAAGATATTGTTGGAGACGGTGTTGGCTTTAACCGCTCCAATTCACAGCACATGCTTTCATTTGCAGAAGATTAAGCTGAGCCCAAAAAAAGAGTAAATCAATAGACCCATTAAAGCTAAGTGCCATTCTATGAAGTAAGAAGCAAAAAAATGACGCACTCAAATCCATAAACATCAATCCCATAGATAGCTGTTGAATATTCTAACATATGACATGACTTATCATGATTGAACAATTAAAACAAAGAGAAAGAGGAGGGCATATTGCTGTTTTTCAATTTTTTCTCCAATTAGTCTATGCAATAGTTTCTGCCCCGCAGCAGAAGAAAATAAATAAAAAAATCAAAGCCGAGACTCCCTTAGATAAGCAATCAGTTTCCTTTGCGCATAACTTCAATTTTAAAATAGTCGCCAGAAGCTAGAAAGAAGAGAAGATATGTCTGTACGACGAAAAAAATAAAGAGAGAAAAAGAGAGAGATCATTCATCAAACCAAGGGGAACGAACCAAACAGCCATGGAAATAAGGAACTTACTATGACAAAGTTATCTATGAAAATTGCAGATTTTCGGAACTCCAACAACGAAAGAAGATCGTTTTAACACTAATTTCATTGACTCTTTTTTTTTTCCAGTTTCGGAAGGTACTGCGGCGGAGAAATCTACGAAAGAGTTATTTAAAAAAACAGTCAAGAACTACGTCAGGTAGACAGGGTCAAGAAAAGACAGCGATTAAGCATATCGGTCAAAAAATGATCTCGAGTACTGATAAACTACTAGAGTAATTCGGGTTCACCCTAATGACGAACTTTCAGTATATCTTTCGCACTGATTTTCACACACTATCACATAATTTATAAAAATGGTGTACACTTTAGCCTGAAGCAAATAGAAGTCCATTTTACATTGCAGTAATTATAATCATCCTCCCAAATTTTTCTTATAAAAAGGAAGAAAATGTGAAAAGAAATATTTTTAGAGTCACTGACTTCAAGATAGTTCTAAATTAAAAAAAAAAAATACTCGAGAGATTATCGTTTCAACGGTATAAGTAGAAAATCAAAAAGAGCAGTTTTCTAGCACAATCGAAACATCAGTACTGAAACACATATCTAAAAATGAAAGTTGAAAGTGATCTACGCTGGTAGAATCTTTGATCGAAATGAATCTTACCGGCTATTCACTAGTATAGAAAGCGAGAGCAAATCCATCAGAGAAGAGGGTGGTTAGATCTCGACAAGGAGAGAAGCGGCTAAAAAGAGCTTCAAACTAATGATGTTTGAAATCCGAGAAAATCTGGAAGAGAAAAAATAATTAGATATAATCGTGAGAAAAGAGGAGAGAGCAAGAGCAAGAGAGCTTCTTCTCCTTTCTGCATTTCCTATGCTCTTCTTTCTCATTGAAGGAAAGAAAAAAATAAAATAAACATCTTAATTATATATATTTTATTACAAATAATTTGGCTTTTTGAATTCTGGTAAAATCGCCAATCCAATAAAACCGGGGAGGGAAAAAGAAAAAAAAATTACAAAACAAAAGAAGAAAAAGAAAAAGAAAAGGCGAGCGCACTGAGGAGTTCTTCCGCATCACCTTCAGCTTGAGCCTTTTTTATTTGCCAATCACATCACGTCTCATCTCTCCACATAGGACTGGATCATGATTCCAGAAAAGTCCAGGGACAAAAAAGGTACTTTAGTGGGTGATCCGTTTTCTCTTGTGACGTGGTTACTCTTGATACGAGTTCGACAAAACGCTCCTAGACTTGGACCTGTTTTCGGGCGTGTGAAATTATCTGGAAATTCAACCCAAATTCACCCCACATGTAAGGTAAATTTTCAATTTTTTAAACCGCAAGGATCTAGTGCCCCCGATTTGTGCATACCATCCTCAATCATATGATCTGGCGCGAGGTGATTGGCTTCTTTAACACGAATTTTTTATGTAAAAAAAAACCTTGACTTTTGTCATAACGGTCCAACGCTGGCCCTCACGTTTCTCATCCCAGCGAATCGCACACTGCCACATAGGCATCATGCCATGGCTCAGTTATCCACAGTATACCATAGACTATGGAAGAGCCGTAAGCTGTACCTTGTAGAGTTGTTCTAGTTGTAGCATAATGAAAGGAGTAAAGGGGAGGTTACCGGTTAGGTATGTAAAGAGAGAAGGGTGACCGGAGGAAGCGGTGAAGGTGCGCGTGCAAGGATGATGGATATAAATTAAAGTGGGTTTGAAGGAGGGTTGGAGTCCGCCAATGAGAGGGATTGTGAGGTTTGGTTGAAGGTCGAAGTAGTACGGATGGCGGATTTGAGGAAGTAGTCCATTGTGGTTAAAGAAGTGAGTCAAATCAAGGCAGGGAAAAAGGAATGCGGCACACTATTAACAATGGAATTATATCCACCAAATGAAAAAGTAACGCCTATTCAAATTCTTTCCTCAACTCTTCGTAAATTTTACGGTCCCTTCGCCTTCGCATACACCCCCCACAAAATTGGAAACCATATTTTTAAATTATTACTTTTTTCTCTCTCTTTTTTTAATACGTCGGTAGTACGCACTCAACAGTATTAAAATAAAATAATAATATTTTTAATAAAAATATGTTTTTTATATTATTTAAATAGATATTTAACCATATAAATAATAAATATAATGAAAATTTTGTTAAAATAAATAAATATATAATTTTTTAGAATTTATAAGAAAGAGATTATAATTTTAAAATTTTTAGCGTAATTTACTCTGTTATAAATGAAAAGTGGTTTGAAAATGAAAAGGCAGTAAAGAAAACTCTGGCCGGCCGCCTCGGTTGACTAAAAATAAAACTGAAGAAAGAAATATAAAAAGGCTTCTTCGTACTTAGGTTAACTCTTTTAATATTTGCGTAAATCATTTTTTTTGAAATATATTATATTAATTTCTTTTGAATTTTTTAATTGTATTTTCAAAAATTGAACTCAATGGTCTATAATATTTAATATGGATAAATGTTCGCATGTTTTAACTCCAACAACGAACGACCTGCCCAAGGAGCATTAAGGAGGGAAAAGGAACCCCAGCGAGACAAATATGATCGCTGGATCGATTTGCTGATGAAGATAAATATTATCAAATATAATGTTATAGAAATGATTTTCTACGATTAACATCAATTTAGGGTATAAATATAATTTAATTATATCTAACTTTTATTATTTTATTCGTAAATCTCAAAAGTACTCAACAATAAAGATTTCAAATCCTCAAACTCGCTATATCAAAATTCAACATGAAAAGTGAGAAAGGATTGAGAGCTTTTGACCAATTAATTGTTAAATTGGCTTTTAAATTTATAAGATAATTTATACTCTTATGTTTTAAAAAATATTAAACACGTATTACTATCTCTTTTATTTTTTAGAAAACATAGTCCCTCGTTTAAAATTAAAAAGATACGTTAAACTGACATTTTTGTAACAAAAAATAAGTTAAAATTTTATTTATTTTAAATAAAATTTTAATAAATTTAATAAGTATTGTATATATATATATAAAACCTATAGAGAAACGTAATTTGAACTATAAATTGTTATGTAAACTAATTTTTTAATTTTAACATATATTATCCCAAATTCATTAATAAGATATTATTATTTTGACACGAAGTTGAAAATAAATAAAACAGAATTGAAAACTCAGAGGGTTGCAGTGATAAGATGATTGTATGTTTAAGAGAGGGAGAAGACAGGTGTACAGCACTCATATCGGAGGGATGGGTCCGAGTGAAGATATGAGTGGATGAGCTGGCAAGGACAGAGCCATACAATAAGGTTACGGATAAGATTATACTCTGGTCCGCGTAATGTTCTGATACGTGGGGCCACACTTATTATGTGCCTGCACCCATCTGATTCTCTCACACTGTTTTTTCTTTTGCCGTAAAAGTTAAAATCTCGTGGACGTTCACGTGCGTTCGAGGACCATAACGTTGGCGTTCCGACTTCAGGGAGCCTTCCTCAGTCCCCCTTTCTCCAGGAGAAAAAAATAATGATAAATATCTCTAGAATATTGATTAATATTTTTTATTTAATTGATAAAATATCTAATAATACAAAATCTTAGTTAGTATCATAGAGCATTAATTAGTTAGCAAAATTCTTTAAAAAATAATTGGGATCATGTTCATGGTCAGGGGCTTGAATTTTATTATTTTTAAATAAAATTTAATAAAAAATTGAATTCTCTCTCTCTCTCTCTCTCTATTTCATTTGATAGTGTTGAGTGTTCACTGTGGACTGTGGACTGTGGACTGTGGAGGGAGTTGAAGAAATGAACCATTCTCCTAAATGCCTTACGAATGAGGGTTTGTTAGGGTGTCATCCAACCAACTGACACTCTGCATGAGCTACTTCTTTCTAATCCTTTTTCTTTCTTTAATTTATAATATTTTGTTTTAATTATCTAATTAATTAGGAGATAACAAAATTAGAAACACATAAACATTGTAAATAAAATTGCCTTGTCAACGGATCGGATAGTGATTGGAATTCAATTCTCTACAGAAACATGTGAAGGGAGCTCTTTATATTGGAAACTGGCTCTTTCATGCATTGCACTTCATATATATATTTTTTCACAACATATATATATATATATATCTATATTATTAACAATGAATAAATATCTTATATATATAATTCATACAAAAATCAATAAAGATATTATTATGCATTTTTAATGAATTGCTACGTTAATTTAAATTCTTAATTTGTGACCCAATTAATCATTATTATTTTTTCTCTTACATATTACATATATAAGGTAACATATTTTACTTAGTATACTCCTAATTATTAACATCTCAAACTATGCTATGTGGTTGGCTTAATGCTCTCAACTTCCAATCACTTTCCGAACTTAAAAGGTAATAAAATAAGTTTTTCTTTTTGGCTGGTTTCATGTTAGAGTTAGTTATACCAAACAAATATCATCTAATTTCCCAAAAAGATTAAAGTATCAAACTTGTTTTTTTTTCTAAGCATTGTTTTTTAAAAAATATATAATAGTTGTTAATTAATTTAAAAAATAACAAAAGTGATTACAAGTGCAAAATCAAGGAGGATGCATTGCAAGCATTACAAGTGATCAAAGTAAAAAAAAAAAATGCTATAAAAAATTCAAAACTGTTGTGATTAATATTATTTTTTAGAAAAAAAATAGTTGTTATATATTTAGGCTGTTGAAACTTGTGTAATTTAAAACGGGGCAAGAAATGATGTGAAAAAAGAAAAATAGAGATGTAAAGTATGATAGTGTGAGTAGGGCAGAGGGTTGAAGTAGACTGTGATCTTACTAGGCCTAACGTTGGAATAATATGACATGCAGATTCTGGGCGGCTATGTTCAATGGCATTGGTACCCTATCACGGGGACCAAACTGGGACCTCTCCATTTCCTCTTTTTTTCTTCACACTTGTCCTCTCTCCCTACCTTATTTATCAATCAATTTATCACTCTCAACTCTCAACTTCCTTGATTTTTTTTTAAATATTTTTATATTACATTTAACTTAAGATTAATACTTGTTGAATCAATAATATTAAAATAAAATTTTTTTAATAAATATTATTTTTAAAAATTAAATTTATATATTTATCTTTACAGATAAATATTATTTTTATCTCAATTAATAATTTATTAATTTTTTTGCTAATTCAAATAATATATTTTATTTACATAATATAAACTATATACTATTTTATTATATAAAATTAGAAATTTGATTTTATCAAAATTAAGAGAATAATATCACATGTAGAAAAAATAAACATAAATTTACTCAAATAATAAATTGTTTTTATATAATATAAACTATTAAATATATCATATATACAATTTATATATCTATTTCTCTTCTCACATCTTGTATCATTTCATCGAATAAAAAATCAAGATCTGTAGTTTAAAATATAGAGAAACATTAAACAGAGAAGTGTGGGAAACAAAAAAATGAATGATAGAAGACGACACGTCACGCTGCGCCATGCAAAAAACGTAAAGCGGATGAGAAGTAGAGAATAGGGATCATATGTGAATTATTATCCTCGGTGTGTTGTGGCAATGAAACTGCCAAACAAGTCGCTATAGAAGCATCTCGATTCTAGATTGCTAGTTCTACTATATATAGTATATATATTTAATTAATGTGTCGTTTTCATTTCACTAGAATACGTATATTTTTGTAATTGTTTAAATAAACTCTTTAATTAATATAGAAATTATCATTTGATAATATTAAAATTTTTAAACTTATCAATAAAAAATTATTTTGATAAATAGGAATATATAATAAAAATTAAAAATATTTTCATAAATCAAATGCATTTTAAATATTTATTTAGTTTTTATTCAGATTTTGTTTATCTTGGGATGTGGGACCCATCACAATGGAAACTTTGTGGCTTGAGCCCTCTAAAACCTGAATATTTTAAACTGGCCCGGACATGAACCCTCAAGTATGGATTGAGCTACAATGATTTCAAACATAACCCTCAAAAAATGATATATCATGTATCTGGCCCAGACATGAACCCTCACTCCCAGCTCACAAGCCTATGGATTGAGCATTTGAGCTAATAATTTTCTTGACCCAACAAAAGAAAAAAAGAAAGCAACTGATTTTGAACCCAACCTTAAAAACATAGTGTATGGTATATCAGTGGATGGTTATATAAGAATTTTAAATTTTAAAGGCTTGATAATTTATTTCTGAGATATTTAAATATAATAAAAATAAAAATGTATTTGTTGTATATGATTTAACTGACATAGAGATGTTGATATTCGAATACATGCTAATCTCAAATTTTCTTATAAATAAAATTTCAAGTATTTTAAAAAATATATTTGCTTACAGTAAGTTGAAGAGGAGTTAAACAGTTTTAAAGGAATAAAATTAGGTACCCTATTTTTTTAAAAAAGGAAAATGCAATAACAGAAATAAAATGGGCTTAAGTGCTTGTTAAAAGGCCCAGAATAAAATGGACATTCATGTAAACTGCACGGGTGTTGGTTACAAAGTTGACTCAAAAGCCCAGAGCACTCAAATTATTGAAAAAAAAAAGGCACTTAAAATTCTTCGTAAAAAAAAGGAAAACAGTAGTCAAGTTCAGCAATTAATTAATTGGAAGGTAAATTACTTAAATTACATTATTTTATTTTATTATTTTAATTCATATATATAAATCACTCTTAAAACAAACTAAAAATATATTCAAGAATAATATTTTTTATTAAAATATAATTTATTAACAAATGAATTTCTTGATAATTTGTGACAATACTTATATTTCATAATATATGTTTAATACACATTCTGTAAATAAAATAAAATATTATTATTATTATCTTTTTCTTGATTGATTTTTTAAAAAATGAATCTTTTTATATTTTTCATATCATTTATTATTTTATCTAAATTTATAAAAATTTTTATTTTATATTACTTAAATTCATATATTTATATGTGCAAGTAATAAATGTAAAAGTATTTTGCTTAAAATAGACTTTACTTTAATTAATTAATTAATTAATTAATTTTTTGGTTAACAGGAACGTTTAAGCCCAACAAAACACACAAAAATAAATAAATAAATAACTACACATGAATTTTCTTAGCAACGTTTATATCCAAAAAGTCTTAATTTATTAGCAACACGCACTCTTCCTAGAGGTGTCAAAATAGGCGAACTCGTCACAAGTTTCTGGTTAAGTAGGTCAAGTTAAATTGGTTTAGTTTTAAACGGGTAAGAAAATATTTAACCTTGATCCACCTTAATATTTATATGAGTTGGTATATTAATTCATCAGATTCTTTTTTTAAATTTCAATTCTATAATTTTTTTTACTACAATGAAGTGGACAAAAATATTAATTTCAACACTTAAAATAGATAAATGATATAATAAATTCAAAATTACAAATATAACAACTTTAGTTATTACATAAATGTAAATAAATAAAAATCTAAAATAGAGCCAGACAAATAATAAATAATAAAGATTTTTAAAATTTCTTCATTAAAAATATTAAAGTATTGTCTTGTTACATAAGTTAAAGTATCATCATCAATATCTTTAAAGTAAAAATTTAATTATTACAAATAAATAAATAAATAGGTCTGTCAGTGGGTTACATGGGTTAGCTTGTATAATAAGTGGGTTAAGCAAATTGGATTAATTTTAATATCAATATTATACGGGTTAAAAAAATCAAAACCCAACCTATTTAATTGGTGGGTTAAACACGTCAGCTCGGTGAATTTAATCCATTTTAACTGCTCTAACTCTTTCAAAGGCTTATCCCAAACCCTTATTTTGTCGCTTCTTTGAATACATGAATTATCTTCATAATCCAATCTTTATTTATCAACTCTTTAATCTTAACAATCAGCAGCGAACATTTATGAAAAATAAGATAATTGTGAATTACTAAATTTATTACAGTTTTTAAATCAAACTCAAATTTAATCATCTTACATTCATACTTTTAAACCAACTCTAACTTATGTCAAAAATTTTATAGCTGAACATCTAATATGGTACAAATTCTAATATTAACACTGAAACTCCCAACCTAATTGCCTAAATAGTCTTTAATCTAGCGCTTCATTCGGTTCAACCTTCTTGATACTCTTCATTAGCATATTGTCAATTTCCTTATTTCCACATCTCTTATGATTTTCCTTGTAATCTTTGTTTCATTCCCCATTTATTTTAAAAGAAAAGAAACAATCCTATAGACACAATTTAATTTTCTTTTAAGAGGCTAGTATAACATATATTTTGATTTATGAATATGATTTTTTGAAAAACACAAAGTATAATGTAATTTAAATAGCCCTCCAATAAATAAAATAACTTTGTAGAGAAAATTAATGATTAGATTTGAAACTAATTTATATAGGTCAAATATAATTATTAATTAGTGGGTAGGCGGAGACACTGATATTCTTTTGGCCAGGACAATGGTATTCATTATTGTAAACAAAAATTCAAAGTGAATCTCAGTGAAGAACGGTGGTACAGGGATGAATCGTCAACAAGTCAAAGACTTGGTTGGATGGGGCCAACATTATTTAGTTTTTATTATTTATTATTATTGAAATGGACGTAACATGCATTGGATCCTCGTCAAGAACAAAGTTGGGGTGGCCCTAGAAAAAAATAATAATATTATTCTTAAAAAATTATAGTTAATTATGTATTATTTTGACATTCTAAATATACACAATTCAAACAATTTATTTATTTTTTGAAATTTATAAGAATTGAATTATAAAATAAGTAAAATTACAGAAAATATAACTCTTAAAAAAAAAAAAAAGGGAAGAACTAATATTATCGAAAGAAGTGATATTATTGAAAGAAGTGAATAACTAGATTCTAACTTCTCACGACCATGATCACGGTAGCTAGAAACAAAGACGCGACATGAAAGTCAAAGCCAGTGGCAGCGAGGAGGGTGATTGATGATGAGTCTGCTGTCTGCACGATTCTCCTTGCCAGCGAAGAAAAGAAAACGAAGCACTCTGTTTTTGTCGACAACCCAAACAAGAAATTAAGCAGGGAAGAGGGAGAGAGAATTTGCATGCATAAATAGGAAAGGCCTAGCTATCATTTTTATATAATGTATATATTGTACCGTATTATTTATATATTTATTAATAATATTTATTTAATTTTTTATTTTAAATAAAAGAGTCTATATAATAAATAAAATAAAAATAAACAATTAAATTTTATTGTTCAAATTTTTAAAGTGGTATGGGTGTTGCAGTGCTTGGTTTAAAGGTCAGCCTTCCTTCCCAACTTTTTCTCTCCCCAATGCCTAATTCTACCTTACATTTGAAAAAAATGACATTTTCTTATCAAGTATCAACCAACCCAATACATTGATATATATAAAAAGTTAATTCCATTTTCCAAATAATATATAATGAAGGGGTGAATTTGTTGAACGACTCAAACGTTGGGAAATTAAGGTCCCATTTCCTTAATCATTAGCTGCCTCACATTACATTCCAAAAATGGACTTGAACGTTCCAATGATAAAGTTTCTATCACTTTAATAATTAATATCATCAATATTCCTCTTCTTTCTATCTAACTTTTTATTTATTCGCTTACAAACAAACCAAAACACATAAGGATGAGCTACTTTTATAAAGTGGGTCCAATTTGTGGTTCACAATTATATTCGAGAAAGAAAAATGGCACTCTAACATTGCACCCCACGAGTGCCTTTTCACACAACATTTTAAATATTATAGTCTTTTCATAAAAAGAGAATCTCTCTTCTTTCTTTGCTTCTGTCCCTCTCAAAGATTATATTACATACATGGCTTCTTCCTCCTCCTCTACTTTTTAACTTAATTATATTTCTAATATGTTCATTCTCCTTTAATCATTTAACCAGTGATAAAAAACTTACTGATGCGGTTCCTATATAGGGGCTCACATCACACGCCAAAATTATAAACTAAATATATATATACAATCCAATAATTTATTTCAAAATGGAACTATATATTTCCCCAATTCCCATGGATATTTTTAAATTTTATTTTTAGTATTTGTTCTCTTTTTAGATTTAGCTACTATATCTTTTTTCTGTTTTCTTAATTTCTCAGCCCTTGAGCTTTTTATTCTCAATATTGTGACTCCTCATAAATTACGACCGAGGATCTTCATATAATATTTTACTTTTCTTATTTTCGAAAAAAAGTATTTTTTTTAAGTCAAAGGAAATAAAAGAAAAGAAAGGTTGCAGGGGAAGTATATATAGGCATAATATAATAAACCAACTAACCTTTTTCCACGTGGCTCTGTCACCACTGTATAGAATTATAGGAATCCGAATTTCATTTAAAATGTGAGGAGAAAAACGAGGCTTGTGCTACAAGAATATTTGTCTTCAAAAAAATAAAAATTACTGCGTCTTGCTCTCATTCACTCCGTTTATCAGTCTGTGCTTCTACTTCGAACTCTTTCCGAGTCACATTGCTCCTTTACTTCATGGCTCTGTAGCTTCAATAAACCCATTCGCATCAATCTTTCCCAAAATCATCCCATTTTCCTTCGGTCCTTGCATTCTGTTCACTTCATTCCTCGCATTTCAAACTCTTCATCTTCATTCACTAAAAGAACGCGAAATTTCCACTGGAGGCCACAGATTCGGCATATTCTAGCTCAAAGTTTCTCAGCTCTGAACTCCGGCTTTGCGGTTCATTTATTCAGTTATTTCTTTTCTTTTTTTCTTTTATTGAAAATTCAGATTTCAGTCATTTCTTGCCAATTTGAAGTTCACATTATTGAGAACTGGGGATATCTTTTTCATTGTTTTTGTGGTCTTTTGTTTTGGTCCACTCGTAATCAAAATTAATCTGCGATATTCATGGCTGCCCGGCTGGAATATCATTGTCAATATTCTTTGACTGACTAAATACTGGAAAATGATTCTATGATCAAGAATGCGTTCTTCATTGTCATTGGTGTGATTCGGGTCTCATTTTGATCCTAACTTTCAGTTTTCAGTAGTAAAATTTATTTCTCACTGTCATTTGCTAAAGAAACAAAGGGGGAGCTAGGTCATATATGACTTTCAATTCTATTAATGCCTCTCAATTTCAACTTGCTGTGTCAAACTTAGAGTGTTCCCCCGTCAATTTGTTGTGGGATTAACTATGCTTCAGAGATGCTCATGATAGCTTTTCATGGCGGCTTCTTGAATTTCTGAGATTTTGACTTTTCCTTTCAGGTACTAAACTTCTTTATTTTCTTCCTCACTTGTATTTGGTTTATTATGAAACTCTCTTCCTAACTCCTAAGCCCTTCAAATTTGTCTTCGTTCCTAACGTCATATTCCTAGAAATTCTGTGTCTTTGAGTTCTTACCATTGCACTACTGAACAACAATTGGGGCCTGATAAAATCCTTACCATACATCACACCTCCGAGACTTTCGTTAAATTTTACCAGTATGGTATTCAAAATCTTTCATATGTAAATGAGATTGATCCACTGGGGCGTGGGCTTTGTTGTTATATCACTTATTTTGCCCCTCAACATATCTAGGTATGCTTCAAAAGCAGGAGAATTCTCTCCTTAGACCACCATTCTTGCTATGCATCTCTATTGGCTTCTTCTTGCTAAGTTCCTCTGTGACTGCTGAGATTCCATTGGGTTCCAAACTTTTTGTGCTTGACAATCACTATTGGGTCTCCACCAATGGTGATTTTGCATTAGGATTCTTCAACATTTCAAATCAGCCTAACCAGTATAGTATTGGCATTCGTATCAATTCGAAGTCCATACCTATTAGCCAACGAACCGTGCTTTGGGTCGCAGGTGCTCAAGTTGCAGTAGGTAACAGGTCCTATTTCCATCTGACACAGCAAGGAGAATTGGTCCTGTTTGATTCCTCACATGGAAATCGAGTATGGACCAGTGGAACAAGTGATCAATCTGTTGTTTCAGCTGATCTTCATGATAATGGCAATCTTGTTTTGCTAGACAGAAAGCAAAACATTGTTTGGCAAAGTTTTGATACTCCATCTGATACACTTGTCCCAGGACAAATTTTATCTGTTAACCAAACACTTCGAGCTGCCAGCAAGAATCCCATGTCTAGTTACTACAGTCTATCCATGAATGCTTCAGGTCAGTTAGAGCTGCGCTGGGAAAGCAGCATTGTCTACTGGATAAGTGAAAGCCCTTCTGTATCAAATCTCAGTGCTTTTCTTACCACCAGTGGAGCCCTGCAACTTCGAGACCAAAATTTGAAACCTGTTTGGTCTGTGTTTGGAGAAGATCACAATGATTCTGTGAAGTACCGGTTTCTTAGGCTCGATTTGGATGGCAATCTACGCTTATATTCATGGATAGAAACTTTGCAACTATGGAGACCAGTCTGGCAAGCCATTGAGAATCAGTGCAAAGTCTTTGCAACTTGTGGTCAAGGTGGGATCTGTGTCTTCACTGCCTCAGGTACCACTGATTGCAGGTGCCCTTTTGAGGTAACTGAGAGTAACAATTGTTTGGTTCCATATGAGAAGGACTGTGAATCTGGCTCCAATATGCTTACATATAAGAGCACATTTCTGTATGGAATTTACCCCCCTGATGACTCAGTTATCATAAGTAGTTTGCATCAATGTGAGCAGTTGTGCCTGAATGATCCACAGTGCACAGTTGCTACCTTCTCCAACAATGGAAGTGCTCAGTGCTCTATAAAGAAAACTCAGTATGTCACTGGTTATGCTGATCCATCTCTAAGCTCAATATCTTTTGTTAAGAAATGCTCAGGTCCAATAGCTGTAAATCCCAGCCTTGTAAAACCGCCTCCTCCAAAACAGCCTCTTAGGCTTTGTCTTCCTTGTCTGATAGGAGCAGCCTCAGGGACATTCTTCATCATCACTATCCTCCAGTTGGGAATGGGTTTCTGCGTCTACAGAAGGAAAAAAAAAAAATCTACAGGGAAAAAAGCCACATTGGATTTTACAAGCCCAAACTTGAAGGGTTTAACTGTTTTGTCCTTCCTGGAAATCAAGACCCTCACTGGGGATTTCAAAAACCAAATCGGTCCAAAGATGTTCAGGGGTGTGCTGCCGAACAATCACCTGGTTGCAGTCAAAGACCTGAATGCGTACATTGAAGAAAGGAAATTCCGGGGTGCTGTTATGAAGATGGGGAATATCCATCACAAGAACCTTGTGAAGCTGGAGGGTTATTGCTGTGAGTTTAACCACAGATTTTTGGTGTATGAATATGCCAAAAATGGTTCCGTGGATAAATACATAGATGACTCTACTCTGTGCAGGAAGCTAACTTGGAGAAAAAGAGTAGAGATATGCTCAAGTGTGGCCAAAGCCATCAATTATTTGCACACTGAGTGCAGGGAGTTTGTAAGCCATGGAAATCTGAAATGTGAAAATGTAGTATTGGATGAAAACTTAGTTGCCAAGGTGACTGAATTTGGGTTTAGTAGAACAAATGGCAAAGCATCCTATTGCGGTTTTTCTGCGGAGAAGGACGTGGAGGATTTTGGAAAGTTAGTATTAACGTTGTTGAGTGGGTGTCGGGCTCGAGGAGAAGATTGTGAGTGGGCGTACAGAGAATGGAAGGAAGGGAGAC
Organism: Senna siamea; assembly: GCA_031216115.1. Taxonomy (NCBI): domain Eukaryota; kingdom Viridiplantae; phylum Streptophyta; class Magnoliopsida; order Fabales; family Fabaceae; genus Senna; species Senna siamea. The sequence continues at coordinate 24,589,861 of CM062366.1, read as the reverse complement.
CGGAGAATGTGGTTGATAAAAGAACTGAAGGTGGAGTGGAACCACAGCAACTGGAACGAGCATTAAGAATAGCGTTCTGGTGCCTTCAGATGGATGAACGTAGGAGGCCTTCTATGGGGGAGGTAGTAAGAGTACTAGAAAGTACTTCGAGTGTTGATGTTCCACCACATCCATTTGCCTTCCGGCCATTACAGGAAGACGATGATTCACAAGAATATGGTTCAGAATCTGAAGTATAAAGTAGGACCTCCGATCAGTAACTTGGCATTTTCTTCCCTCTGGTATTCTACGTGTGTATATTAGGACTAACATCTAGGTGACAGATAGCCATGCCTAATACTTTTGTCCCTTGACCCATGTTGGGTAATGAATATAAACTGTGAAGACAATGGTTCTGCTTGGAGTTAAATCTGCATTTGAGCACATACAATAGAGGTGAATTCTCGTTCTGTACATTGTTTCTTCCAACACAAATGCCGTTACTGTTTTATTAGAGAGAGCGCTATACATATATGTGATGTGAGGCAGTGTGGACTGTTACGTTTGTATTCCATCCAAATGAAGCAGAAGTCGGCCAAATCAAAGCGGCTTGTGCACAATTCTGGCACATGTGTTCTCACTAGTAATAACCTATTTTATATTGTTCAATCAATTGTCTGTTTGAGAAAGGCTGAATATGTTAGCTGGCTACAAATGTGCCCATTGGGCTTGCCTATTTTTTTAATTAATTGGCAGGCCAAGATACTGGGAGATTTATTTTCACTTTCTTCAAGTTGGGAATAAGAGTTGCAGTAAAAATTGTTGGCTTCAAGATGAGTGCTAATTTCTTTTATAATTATTTAATATGCAAAGATCTCAACCTGCCCGTCTAGCTCAGTCGGTAGAGCGCAAGGCTCTTAACCTTGTGGTCGTGGGTTCGAGCCCCACGGTGGGCGTCTTTTTGATACCTTCAATATTTTAATTTAATATAATTTGACTTATGAATCTAAATAGCATTTTTTTTTCCATTTTAAAAAAGAGTCAATTATTATAATATATATCAGCCATATCCCTCAAGTTACAAGTGAAAGGTAAAAAGTAAAAACAGACAAGAAAAGTTGGAGAAACAAAAATTAATAAAAAAGGACTGGCTTACTTCTCCACCTTTTGCACTGTAATTAACACAGCAAGTAAGAAAAGAAACCTGATATAACCTGGAGCCGAAAGGAGAGTCGGAGAGCGAGCATTGTAATAATTAAATAGAGCGGCAAACTGGGTTATCAATCTTATATGGTAGAGCTAATGCTTGGAATAAAATTTAAACCCCTAGGCCTAGCTTACCTATAACTGGTACTGTGTTAGTAGTTGTTACTCTGGAGGACTTTACTCATACATGGCAGAAACTTTCCATTTCCAACCTCTCTCTCACATACTCTGTTTCTCGCCATGAAAGTTCTTCCTTGCTGTTTATATGGTTCTCTCTACTAAACCTGACAAATTACATGTCTTTTTCTGTCTCCATCTATACCTATATATGCAAACACAGATTTTCAACTAATCCCTGTGTCAGTAGTACCTGAGATGGCTCCAGCTTGTACCAGAACCCGGATGAAGTGGCAAAAGAATGCTCAGAGAAAGCAGCAAACTTCAACTTCAGCCACCCATTACGAAATGAATACAATTGTAGAGAAGGATAAAGAAGAAGATTTAGTTTGTTCAAGTGAGTGTTCTACTCCAAAGGCAAAGAGGTTTAGAATACCAGAGGTGTTAACTTGTCCCCCTACTCCAAAGAAAAGAAGGGTAACGCCTAATTGCTCATCAAATAAAACCCCTATAGCATTTTTTGCTTCCCTAGATATAGAGCTATTCTTCTTCTCTGCCCTTAGAAATCATAATGTATCTGCTTGAATTGAAGTTCATCAGTACGCACTTCTTCTTCGGTTTGTTTTACTTTTACCTAGAGGTGAGTAATTATGACTACGTCATCTTACGGCTTTAAGCTGCTGATCCTTCCTTCAAAGTGACCGAGTTTGTGACAACTTTAGTGTGTAACTCTAATGATCAGGTTCAAGGTTGAAACTGTTTGATTTTCACTTGGTTCTCTGGGTTTGAAACTTGAATTGATATTAGTAATGAGTCGAGTTTTGTAAAGCATGAAACTACTTACACCTGTGTGTTTTTCCAATTTGATTTAACCTTCAGTATCTTTAAGTTTGATCTTCTGGGATGTTAATGTAATTTGCCTTATATATATATGCCTGCAGATGACTTGAAATTAATTCGATTGTGTTTTTGCCTTCAATGGTATTTGCCTTAATTTGCATAGTTAATTAATATTACGTGATAACTTGATCAGTACTTTCAGTTATAAATACATAAATACAGTGAATTAGGATTTAGGACCCAAACATGAATGTTTATTTTTCATGTTTGAATGTTACCTGGACTGTGTCACCTCCACGCATAGAAGGAGAAGGTGAAAAGGCAAACTTTTGAATGTGGAAGTGAAAGAGCTTTTGAATATTCTTTCTTGTGTTTCTTTATATTTCTTTTTTTTTAAAAAAAAAAATTGCTGGTAAGTGGGCAGTATACTTTATAAGATTAAAGTAGGAAAGATGAGAGGTTGATTAAGATGGTGGGTGTATGATGATGGATTGTCACCCTTATCTTTTACAATACCCCAAAAGACATAGAAATGGAAATAAGATGAGGGAGAGAATATTGGAGGTGCAAAATGAGAATCCAAAGATAGATTGGCTTCGTAATGGAATATGTAAAATAAAAAGGGTAAGATGAGAATTTAGGGTTAATTATATAATGATGGTGTCCTAGAAAAAGCAAGCACATGAAGGGCAGATGGCAGAGCAAATGGATAAGGAGAATCCAATGAACAACGTCGTGCGGCTGCGGCTCATCTCTTCTTCAGCTTAGTTTACTTCTTTATTTATTTTTCTAAGGACGCACGTAAAGAGAATCTCTTCTAAAATAAAACTCCATTGCTTTCAAAATTTGCTGTCGACCCAGTTGTGTGAATGATTTTGTTATGTACGTTGTTCATTAGTCTTTAGCATTTTAAACAGTAGGATCTTTTAAATTTAAAAAATAATATATTTTTTTAAAGTTAGAGAAAGATAAAAAAATATTTTATTTTTAAAAATTTTTTATCAGTTTTTTATTTTTTATTTTTCTTTAACTTAAAAAATATATATCATTTTTTAAATTTTAAAAATCTAAAATTATTTTAAACCACCTTCACTCTTGAATGTCTCGTCCATTTTTTTATTTAGGGCTAAAGGAATAGTTATGGACCAATAAGATTTACCGTCCGCTCGAGAGGTCGGGGACATCCGATAAAATTGGGATAAAAATAAGTTTTAGTGTTTTACCAATATTATTTAATTTTCTATCCTTATTTCACTCTACTTTTTTTAACCTATTTTCACTCATTTGTAATTAGCAAGAAATTAAATAATTATATTAATCATTTTTTAGGTTTAATTTAATCACATTTGAATTTTTTTAATAAAAAATTACACTTTATTTACTTAATATTTTATAAAATAAATTACACTTATCACTTTTTAAATTTAAAAAATTACATTTACTTTCTTCTATTTTTTTTAATGAAAATAACCTTCTATGCAAAATAATATTGTGATATTATTTTTAATATGATAATAAATAGTTAGATACATTTAAATTTATATTAATATTCAATGTAAAATTTTTAATTAAATAATTTTATTATTTTAAAATAAATGTATATTATATAAAACATTAATTTCATTGAAAGAAAATAAATTAAAAAAATTATATAATATTGTATCAATTTTCAGAAATATTAAGTATAATTTTTGAAATTAAATGAGTAGTAGGTGTAATTTCACTCAATATTATGCAACGTTGATACAATTTACTCTATTTTATATATTGCAAAGATTTATCTCTAATTTATTTTCTGTGAGTAAAATTAATTTTCTATACAATATGCGATATTTTAAAATAAATTACAAAATATTTATAGTTTTATATGGCAACTTAATATTGAGCTAACTAGGAGCTACTTTTATTTGTTGTGATATTAAGAATAAAATTAATACTATAAAAATTATAACTTAATTAAAAAGATAAATTAAAATACATATTCAAAATTTATATAAAAACCATTTAATATAATATTTACGTCAAAACATTTTCTAATAATTTACGTAACTCAAGTGACAAAAAGTGAAGTGAAGGTGAAGCCAAAATTGTTTAATCCCAATTCTACCCTAGACAAGTAGAACTCGAGTTTGAAAAAACTTGAGTGTATGATGCCAACGTCGTCACTTACCAGAATGTGTTCCACGTGGGTACAGTGCATTGGGGGGGGGGCGGCTTGTAAATTACCCATTGTCCCGGGACACGTGGCGAACGATGGGCATCTCGTCAAGGAATTTGTGCGGACCGTGGATGCAACCGAACGCCACGACAGCCCGACGGCTAAACGCCGTTAAGGGGCCGTCATGCCACAGCTGTTGATTGGAGTTAGGACCACGTGGTGAATGCAGGTGGCTGTGGGCCCCAGATCTCAGTTTTCTTGATGAGATTGAGAGGCGGTGATTAGTGATGGAGATAGATGGACACGTTGTGGCGTGTGAAAATGGCTTTATAAGCTTTTCTACAAACGTTTCATTTATCCTTCCTTCTTTTTTATTAATTATCTTAAATTCTACGATTAATCTCAACAACGTTGGTGTCACCGTTTTCAATTTTCCTTTGGATAAATTTATTTCTTGTAACTTCCATACCAAAATTGGGCAAGCATGCAAATTTTATCTTCATTTAACAATTGTTAATTTCATGCTCCACGAATCAAATTGTTTTTCTTTTAGTATTTAGTATATATTTTACATAAAACAGCTCTCATGAAAAGTGCCAAAACTTAGCCCTGATTAACCGACAGTATGCTTAAGGGTATTATCGTCATTAAAAAAAGGAGCTTTTTTGTCCGTTAACTGACGACATTATCTCACTCCTCCCTCCTCACTCCTCAGTCTTAACAAGTAACGCGTTCTTAAGCGAGAACGAGACAACGACGTTTGAGTGACCCGTTGTTTTTTAATCGGAAAAAACTTGTTTTTTATGTTTTTATTATTGTATTTTTTAATTAAAAAATAATATATGTATAATTTATTATACATATATTTTTTTAAAATTTTTACATATTTTATATTGATGAAAGAATTTAATAAAAAATATAAATAATTACTTAAACATTTAATTTTTTTAATATTTTCATTTCGTTTTGTGTTAAAAATAAAAGGAAAATCTACTATTTTCGTCGTACTCATCCCCTTCTTTACCATAGTCTACACTACTATCAATGCCTCTTGTACTAAACACTGTCCCTTTTTTCGTTATATTGAATCAATTCTCATTCTCTTCAATACAGAATTTCAGTGCCTCCCCATAAACAGTAAGATTTTCGTCTGTTCTACACTCTAGTGTTCGTAAGTTCTTTCGCCACTTGTACGGCTTCTTTCCTTTTTGGGTGTGTTTATGTATTTTTTACTTTTTCTTTATCATTTGATTAGCCTGTGCTCTCAAATTAACCACAATTGTTAAGGCAGGTTACGAATCATGTGCTTCTTTTTCTTTGACTTGGGTTCTTTAATGTGCTTTTATTTACTTTTCCCGCTGATATTTTGAAGGTACACGAGATGTTATTAATTATCTTGTTAGACTTTAATTTCTATCTGAGTTCTACGTTTTTTTCTGTTTTCCTTCCGCCTTTTTGGTCCACCCTTGATTCTACGGTTGTCAAAGGACTCAGAATTTTCTCATATTTGAAGTGATTCGACTTGATTCTATATTTGCATGCATGCATGACTCTTGAAGACTATGACGATGCTATGATGGTTATCAAGAACATAATTGTTTGTCAATTTGTTGTAATTTAATTCGGTCTTATACTCTTATCTATGTATGGGTTGCTTTTAATGAGAATTTTGGTATCCCTTTGGCTTCTATACATCCTTCAAAGAAGTGCAGGACATTTGAATTGCTTTCAAGTTTATTTTGCTGTAGTTTCAATCTAGCTATTTGAGCTTGTTAATATGTCTTTAATTTCTTGTTTGTGTTACTACTGAGTTATTCTAAGTAGATGATCTGTGTGGTTTAAAATTCTTTGACTGATTTACGCTTTGGCTGGCGTATCTCCCATTATTCTTGGTAGTTTTTTCCACTGAGAAATTAGGAAATTCTGAGAAGGACTTTTGCAATTCAAGTCTTATATATCACTAGCTATAAAGATTTGGTCTTGCATCTGTTAATATTGTTTTTGCTTTCATATGGCAGCAGCAATTCAAGGTATATGAAATAAATAAATAAATCACTCTGTGAAGCATGCAATCAAAATTGAACGATGTAGGCCATTCAGAACCAGATATAAGCTGCAGTAGTAAACCATATTGTTCTCAAGTTTGGTGGAATGGCACAGGGCATGATGCCTCTTCTAAGGATATGGAAATGGAAGGCAAAGTGAATTCATTTATGGATTTCAATCTTGGTATCCAAACCAGAAAATCACAAGCTAAGGCTATGCTCAGAAAAGAGGAGGAGGCTACCAAAGAAAAAGGTCCTTTAATCAGTTTTCTTGGGTATTCTTAATTAATGCTAAGTTACTGCTCTCGCTCTTTACAAATGCAATGTATTGGCTTGGCACTATTTCAAGTAAGTCAAACCAAGTTTCAAGCTCTGACTCTTTGTCTCTGTCTAAATCCTTTCTGGTAGTTACATTTCTTGATGCATAATTCATGATCATATGATAATGGAACTATGATTTTGATTAGTTTTTGTTGTCTAGTTGATGAGCATAGCCTACTCATATACTGCTTGCTCAGGCTTATTTGAATCATTGACGTACACTATCTTATGAAGTAGCAAGTTATGATCAATTTCATCTGGATGCTTATAGTACTTACAGTATATTTTGTTTCCTGTGTCTTCTAGCACACCCTAAATTCCATAATGAGCATATCTTTGACGTTGGTGTGAATATTATGTATACTATTTTTTGTCATGATTGTTAAACTATGCATGCTAGCTTCATTGATTAGTGATACATTCTCTATTAAAGATATAACTTGTATTACAGATGGTAAAACAGATGAAGAACATCAACAAACACACCTTGTTGTCCCTAGTGTGCCTTCGACAGTAAATAATTTTTTTGCACAGCCATCACAGTTGGAGCTTGTTGATCATCCAATGGTGAATTCTCTCTCTCTCTCTCTCTCTTACACACAACACACACAACATTCATATATGTCCAATAGCCTATCTTAATTCGTTGTGCTGGGATTGGGTGTGTATATATATATATATATATATTTGTACTGCAATGTGATGTTTAGGAAAATCTGAATGACATTTTTGCAGGCACGTGCCCCTTGCCTATATTCAGAACCATATTATGTGGCAGTGACCCCTATTCATGGACCTCAGCCTTTGGTATGCACCATTTGGCCTCTTACTTGTTAGTTCATTGTTGTAAAATTAAGATACTTGCTAGTAATGCAAAATTCTAGGCTTGTGGATATAAATAAGCTGTGCAAAACCTGAAGTCAAGTTTAAAATATATATATTGATGCTTTCTGATCTCATGCATGAAAGTAATTCTTGCAAATTGCAAATGTATTCATAGTACTCAAGTTGTAATTCTACCTTGGAGATTTGGATTTTTCAACCCAACATTGTGTTGACATGTATTGTAAATCTTGATTGTTTCCTTTTGGGGAAACTATATTTTAATCCTTGAAGTATAGTCTAATTACAATGTTGGTACCTTAACTTTAAAACTAACACTTTGTTCGTCTAAACAAAAAGTAAAACATTTAACCATTTGCTAACTTAAACTTCTAATAGTAATGTGAATGTGATGAATAGAAGTCAACTTTTGATCTTTAGAAAGTTAGTTTTTGATTAGAAAAAAAAAAGGATTTTTTTCCTTTTCACAAAACAAATAACACAAGTCAACTTTTGGCACACCGAAAGTTCACTTTTGTTCGTCGTGTGGTTTTTAGAGTTGAAGTTGACAAATGGTTAATTGTTTTACTTTTTGTGACAGTTTAGGGGCAGATTTTTATGTTTTAAAAAATTAGATACTAATATTGTAATTAGACTATAGTATAGTAGGGATAAAATGTAATGTACTTTACCCTTTACTTTAACATAATAACATGTGAAATCATCTACAGAGCTTACCGAGACCAACAAGCATGAAATGAAATAGTTAAGGAAAAAGGTAGGAATGAGGAAAATAATGGTTTTGGAATAAAAGGAGCGATTTGCTTCTATTAGATCCTTAATGAGACAGATCTGTGCCTGTGAAACAAGGTAAGATGAAATTCGGAGATACCAATAACTGAAACTTTGTTTTCCCTTTTGTTGGGGAGCTCCTAAGTTTTCTAAATTAAATTCATGATGTTTGCAAGAATGTTCACTCTGGTTTCAAAAAACTAAATTGATATAAAAAAATAAATTCATTGAGGTAGATGAAAGAACAAACATTTGAATCCCATGAAAGAAGACAATCATGGCTTGATTTCCTAAATTTTAAGAGCTTCTTTTCTCTGTCTTTTCTTGTTTGTCTTTCTATACCATTCGTTTAAGTAAATTAAAGGCCCATAGAGTTTGTTGGAATACATAAATGTTTAGTTGTCAGTTTATTTCACCTAACTGGTAAATTTGCAATATGATTATTAGTTTAATAAAGCAGAAAAAATAAGAAGCTAAAAAGAAAACTTCAGTGATTAGTAAACTATGGGGATTGTTTCAAAACGTACTTATCATGCAACAAAATTATAGAAGGATGCATTGTACATGTTCATCATGGTGACCCATTTTCAATTATTACCATGACTTCTATTTTTATTTAATATGATATACACAAATAAGTGTAATACAATTAGTTAGAAAGAATTGTTCAAAGTGCTTAGAGATGAACATTTTCCAGTCATCATTGTAATAATGTATGTATTTGTAGCTTAAGCTGAATTGACAGAGGTTCTTCATTCTCCTTTAATCTTCTACTCTCCATTTTTCTGGGAATCATGTTAGATACATCCACATGGTCTAGGACTGGATACAGCTCGAATGGTCTTACCACTGGAAATGGCAGAGGAGCCTGTTTACGTTAATGCGAAGCAATACCATGGAATTTTGAGGCGTAGGCAATCACGTGCCAAGGCTGGGCTGGAGAAGAAGCTGATAAAAGTGAGGAAGGTATTAAGTCATTTCTATGTTTTCCTCCACTGCTTGCATGTGAATGTGTGATACATACATAACTAGGTCAAACATTTTCTCAATGTCAAGTTCATAGTGTCAACCAATGTGCCATGGGAGGATGACAATGGCAGTAAGTTTTGCAGAAATGTAGAGCTCAATTGCAATATTTTTGTTTTACATTATTACTTATTATATATGGTTTTCCTTTTTTTCTTTTTTTTTTTTAATCTTTAATAAACACGAGGTTTTGCACATTTACCATCTGAATTATAAAGCAACGAGATATATATGAAGAACTACTTCTGTTTAGTTTTCACAAGAACGATAGGAAATAGAAAGAATTTGATGAAAGCAAGGTATGTGAGGAAATAATTAATTGCTTAGTTTCATGCGGATATATCTTGCAAAATATATCAAAATTGTGAGAAAAATATATCATTTTTTTTTTCCTTCAATGACATGTAGATTCTAGCCTTTTTAATTGGGTGCATATATAATCAGTGTTATATCGATATATATGCAGCCGTACCTTCATGAGTCACGACATTTGCATGCAATGAGAAGAGCAAGAGGGTGTGGTGGTCGTTTCCTGACCACGAAGAAGCTTGAGAGTGACACCAGTGCTGCAAACACAACACCAAACGACAAGGATACTCCTTCTGTTTCAAACTCACACGTTCAGGGATTTGAGCTTGAAGGAAATTGCTTGGGACAACAGTCTGAAACACTCAACTTCACTAGGGTTCGCAGGTCCCTCACCATGAAATAAAAATCCTATGTATTGAGGTTCTTCTCCAACACTCTTGGAGGCTGGAGCCTTGAGAGACAGGATATCTGATTATGGATACAGAACCTTGTGTGTGTTAAGTACAGGCAAATCATTCTTGGCTTGGCTTTTAATTCTTTTTTTTTTCCCCAAAACATTTAATTGTGTCAAAACCCTTTGACGGTGTTGATGGGGGTTTTCTTGCACAAAGAAGTGGGGGGTGTCAAAGTTAGGATAGTTCATTAACCTTTTAGTAGATTAATGGAATGTAAAGGATAACTCAATGCGCGAAGTTGACGTTAGGTGAGATTTGAAGCGGGCTGATGTACACAGTAGGACTGTTTTTAAAATTTGAATATGTCACTTTCATGTCACATTGTAGGGGAGAGTATTCTGTACACGCAGTAGTATAACTGCCATGAACACACCGAGTCTGACCTTAGGGCCCCACTAGGAGATAGCTATTGTATGAAGTTTACTAGTTTTGATGATATATGATGACTAAGTTTGGATAGTTTATTGTATGGAGGTAGACGAAACTTGTTCAGCTGTTCATATTTTAGCATTACCTGATATTATCTCGTTAATTATGTTATGCTTAATGCGGAAATAGCTCATAATTTTTTGAAGGCAAGCTTATGGTTGAGAAAGAAAATATTTTTAGGGAAATAATTTAACGAAGAAACACAGAGTTTTACAAGAATAGAGAACTTGAAAGGAGAATTACCAAAAAGCAGCCATAAATACAGCATTTATTTTCCTGGCATGTAGAGACAAACAGAAACTGCTCATTATCAAAAGAGTAAAGAATGAATATACCTTACGAAATTATGCACAAGCAAACACTGCCTTTGAATGTAGCCAAGCCAAATATTTTATTATTTACATACACTTGAGAAAAGTTAACTGTATACATGTGAATTATGGAGCCTGTATAGAATCATGATCCACCATGGCAGAGAAGGACCAAGTTGGAGCTGTAAGGCTCACTTTTGGGTCTCCCCCATTGGCCATAATACATTGATTGTAATTGCTTCGTACAAGAGATCTCACAGATATGGTTACAATCGTGACCACCATGAATGTGTAGTACTGTAGTTTATCAGAATTGGTCAGATGTTAGGTGGATGAGATGACAACTTGCAGCCTCACACAATTTCTCTCAACTCTCACCCTCATACTTGTTTGCCACAATAAATAGCAACTTCATAATATTATGTGGAAAAACACGCGCCTTCCACATTCTACAACCACGAGCTTTTAATGCTAGTACACATCGACCAAACCTAACCAACTCGTATATTTTTAATAAATATAAAGATAAATAAAATTAATTAATTATAAATAAATATGTCATGTATAAATATATGAAAATATATTTATTTTCTAAGAATAATATATAATTATCTCTCAACTTTAATCTCATATTGACTTACTGATTACTTTATCAAACTCCATAAAAAATTGATTTATCATTATTATAGATTTATTGTATTCATATTTTATAGAATGAGGTTGAAATTTGTTGCAAGAGTTGGCATTAAAGTCGCAATCGCCCCCACCATGCCAGGTAGCCCATGTGACACCACTTTTCCTTGTAGGTTCGCAACTGAAAACTGCATTAACGGCCATTGCTATTGCTCTTAGAATCAGAATGTACGACAAATATTACATATAAAATAATCTCACAATTTTGATTTTGTTATTTTTTGACCTCAAGGATGCTTCTGTACACACAAGACAAGCTAAGATTTTGATTCCGTAGCTATTGTGGTCACTGCGTCCGCACCGACTTTTTTGTCGTGCTCCTTTTTTAGGTTTTCAAACTTCAAATCATTTTTAAAGATTAAAAAAAGTGATAAATCAGATTCCTGCCTGCCTTTAATTTTGATTTATTTACCTTTCAATAATTAATTTTTTATTCAGTTTTTCAATTTAATACCGTTGACACAATTAATAGTTTTCGTAGAAAATTACTCAAAAGACTGAGTGATAGTTTAGAACAGTTCTTTTTTTTCTTATTTTGAAAATTAAAAGATGTATTTGTATATGATCAAAAGCTGAAAAGAAATATTTACATTTTTTTCCAAAAGATAAATCTGCTAGTAGAAAGTCGCACACCAGACAAGTGTGTCGTGAGTGACAGATAGACTCACCCAATTATCTACATTGGCCAGCCTTAAACGTAAGACAATGTCTTGAATTCCTGATGCAGTCACATGAAGAAAACACTGTTTTTTAACAACAGTAGAGACCCACAATCAGAAAAATTACTCATCACAAAAGCATGAACTTCATATAGTAACCCAAAATTTTCTTACTCGTTTAACTCTAGGACTAGCTGTAATTGTTAGGATCTCTTGAGCAGTTGATAACCACATATATACCATTGGTGCAAAATTCCATAAATTTGAATGACATTTAGGCATCATTGTTGATGAACCACACTTTAAGCCGCAAGAAACACAAATCATTCATTAATCACTGCCTGCTTAGGGAATAATAATGTGCGAACGATCCTCTAGTCAAATTGTCATAACAAATAAGGAAGGCAAGAAAAAAACTAGTGAAGCAATTGATCCCAATGTTTTATCTTTTTCTCTCTCTCATTTTCTGAAGTTATATATGAATTGAGAAAACCAAGTCAGTAGGGTAGTGCCAAGTTCCTTAACTGTTAGCTCAGCTTGTCCATTCCTACCAATCCATCAGAAAAAGAGTCTATGGCTTGAAAATCTAGCCCTCTTGTCCGTCCAGGTGCACCCCCTTTCAGTGATGAAACATCCAGCAAAATCCTGCTCATCCAAATTCAAAGTTATAGAACAAAATTTCAACTTTGGTTGTTAAATGAGATAAGCAGTGTGATCAGAAGCTTACAAGTTCTTCGATTCCTTTTCTAGTCCTGGAGTGATGCAGTTTATGATGATTTTGTCATCAATTCTTGACACTGAATGATCCATAGGCAGATTGACTTCTTTGGGCCCTGTGTTGACAGATTACAAAGGTTAATCGATCTTCGTGACATAAGCAATTATAAAACTAAGATCATATTACTCTCTTACCAGACTTTGGTTGAGTAGTGACATTACCATCCAGTCCCAATAGTTTCTACACCAATGTATATTTTGTATCAGTATCCTTTACAAGAAAATGTTTTCAGTCAGGAAATATGTGTACAAGCGGTGAAGAGTTACCTTAAGATTCTCATAGCACTCCTGAAGGTCATCATTGCATAAGATAAAATCAAATATGCCTGATGACTTCCCTTGCTCAATCTCGTCCTTGGCATTTCGTAGTCGCTTCAGGATCTGTTCTTCGGTTTCTGTCCCTCTACTCAAAACATTGAGGTTCAGATCAAAATTGTTGGGAATCATAGGATAAGAAAGACATGATTGAGAAGATATTATTCACCTGTCACGAAGGCGTTTCTCCAGCTCCTCCATTGACGGGGGACAGATAAATATGAATATGACTTCAAGTGAACTAGCCCTCACAGATCTTGCCCCTTGAACATCAATATCAAGAATGCATCTCTGGTTCAAAAGGAAAAATGGTTTCTCTATTTCAGATGATAAGTGTCAATTAACACATCTGAAGACAATGCTCATGAGGTTGCAATACTATTTGCACCCAAAATCAATTAACAGATAACAAAATTTCATTACTATCACAATATAAAAAACAGAACACTCCATCGCATCTACTTTACTGCTTAATTTTGATTCTCCCATGCTTGTGACAAGGCTGTGAGCATTTTCATTAGAACAGTCAAAAGTGCTCAGTCATTATACAGTGAATACTGAATACTGCAGCAATAACAATTACAGAAGTGAAAGATGAGCTTAAAGCAACCCTAGTGTTTCAAAACTGTGTCTGTAAAATCAGACAATTATTAAGGGCAGTTCCTGAAAAACATGATTTATTTTACACCCCTAACTGAAATAGGCACAAATAAGCCTTCCAGTAAGCTCCTCTAGAAAGAGATTGATTTAGATCAATTCAAGAATATTACATGCCTCCAGTTCAATATTTTACATAATCAAGTTTCCAATTAAATTAACGTAGAAATATGTAAGAAAAAGAAACTTACTTTGCCAGCATCAGCTACCAGCTCAACAGCCTCAACACTGGTCCCATAAAGATTACCATGAACAGAAGCAAACTCAAGAAACTTTCCATCTTTTATCTCTTTCTCCATAACACTCTTCTCAGTAAAATGGTAGTGGACCCCATCTTTCTCCATGCCTCTTGGAGCACGAGTAGTGTGACTCACAGAAAAACCAAACATAGATGGGAAATCCTCCATGAGCATTGATATCAGTGTTCCTTTGCCAACTCCAGAAGGACCACTAATAACAATAGGCTTCTCAGCACTGCCTATCACACCCTTACTCCAAGCAACAACCTCGGTCCCCAAATTTTTTTGCCGCTGCCTAACATAGTGGGTGTTCACCTGCCAATATTGTGAAAATGAAAAATTAAGCACCTATTATGCACTAGTAAACAATACTGCTTTTTGGGGTTAGATCAAAGGCTAGGGTCTGAAAAACACCAACCTCCAAAAACCAAGTATGATCGTCTGGCTTAGAACCTTTTTTAAGAATTAATATGCGGTCCTTCAAAACCACTGCTGAATGGCCTTTACATGACACCGGTTTCGTTCCAAGCACAGTGGGACTAACCCTGCACGTAGAATTGAAAATCAGCAACAAAAGCCTGAGAGAAGCAGCTACAAAGCTAAGAGCCCTTAAACTGACCATTCTCCAAGACTACGGTCAAAAATTTGAACTTCAAAGGACAGAGTTTCATCATCAGCTCCACCAATGACATACTGTCAAACAAATGGATGACATTTTTTCATAACAGCCAGATGATGCTCTGGGCACATATCTAACTAAAAGTAGGAACAATTTGGGAGTAGTAATAGTATAGGGTATTATCATACCGTTTTATCACCAATGGTCGTCGCAGTTTTGTGAGTTCCGTTTTTTAATTCAAAGCCATTAGGATGTCCATTCTCCAAGCTGCCCACAAGAAATACCGGTGCTTCACCCTGAAGATCACAATAAAGCAAAATTAGATATTATAAAGCAAAACCACTTTAATCCAGATTTTAATATCATAATCTAACTACATTCGTCTGAACATCATCAACAAAAATAGCAAGGATTAAAAAGTTCTTACCATAGAGAAATCTGTTCCCGCAACCATGGATTTGACCCTGATCAAAACACACGAATAAAGACATGTAAATGTCCAAAATGATCTAGCAATCTATGCGAATCAGAGATTCCATTGTAATCAGCAGAAAATACAAAGTGGACCTTCAACGTGAAAGCCAAACCCAAAAGTACTCAGTGAGAATTTTTCTAGAGACAAGCCTGGATTCCATCAACCAGTAGACGGAAATAATTAAAAGAACTCACCAATCCGAATGGAAGCACTGCTAAGAAAACCAACTTGAGAATACAAAGCAAAATAAACGCAAAAGTTCTTATTTTACAAAAAGCAAAAGGGATAGAAGCAGATGAACCCAGCTCCATGAAATCAGAACAAGCGGATCATATAGAAGCCACAGAACAAAACCCAGATCGCTAATGCCTTAGAGGCCGGAAATTTTGAGAGATTGAAGCCAATGTTAATGTTACCTTAGTAAAAGCAGCAAGTTTTGTGCAGAAAGAGCAAGCTGGGTCCTTTTGAATATTTTGAGAGATGATGATGGTGTTAACAGAATGGTACTCTAAGTCCAACTTCCTCTTCCTTTACACAACCTTGATGTAGTTTTCGAGGTGTCAAATCAAAACAAGCTTGGGATGCAAAGAATCACGAGAGCGGCATAGGAAGTTGCAAGAAATTCTGAAAAGAAATTTCATATTTGTAGGCGCAACAAAGGAGAAAGAGGGGCGGCTGCCTGGTCGCGTTCAATTCACGAACTAGGTAGAGCGGCTTTCGTTTTCCTGTGCGGTGCTTATGAAGCTTCTTCTTTTTGTTCTTTTTCATTATTATTATTATTAATTTTTGACCTTTTTATTAAGAATAAAAATAACTGATTTCCTGGTTAATACGAAATTTGGGGTTTGACGATTGAGTGAGAAAAAAGAACCTTAATTTGGAATTTAGGATTGGATACCAAAATACCTATTCATAATAATAAAAATTAATTATGTGATTCCCCACCAAGAAATAATTAATAATATGATTACGGAATTAAGCTTTTTGTTTTGTGTTGAACTTGAGTCCTTTCAACTCTCAGCTTTGTATGTAAGCAAAGACAAATCTTTTAGCTAGGATGGCATTTTTCCTCGTGTAATTATTTTTTTGTTTTCGTTTTTTATTCTTCATGATCTCAACTACTAAGAAAATAAATGCATATATAAGGATCGTACGTGCAATCTAATCCCATTTGCTGTTTTGTTTTGAGGCAAATGTTACCATATGGCGTGATAGTAATTAGGTTTGCACATTCGTGCATATTATTATCATTTATTTGGTTATTAAGAATTAATGTTAATAGAAAACAATTATTAATTAAGTATTATTATCATATGTAGTATTTTAATGATTCGTGTGTTGTCTTTGAAACTGAGGAATCTCTAAAGAAACATTTATAGTGCTATCTAAATCCAATGCAGTGTAGTTACAAGAGAATATGACATTTTGGATTTGGACCTATTCCCAAAAGGAGTTTTTTTTTTCATTTTAAAAATAGAAAAAAATTGAAAATAATGTTTAAAAGTTATATACAATTTTTATACTTTTTTTAATAATTATATTTAAATTATCAAGCCATAATTGGGCTTTTTTTTTTTGAAAATGAATTTCATTAATAGCATAGGTTAATAGCCTGGAAAGAAATTAAAGTTCACGGAGTAAAGTATGAAACTTAAAAGCCATAACTTTTAGTCTTTTAACAATTCAACAATTACAATTCAAGCCTTCGTCTTTCAAAACCCCCTATCACAAAGTATGTCCACCAATAATAATAATAATAATAATTTTACAAACCAGTATCTTAGAATATTAATTAAAGTTTAGTATGATTGGTTAATGAAATTTGTTAACATTAAAAATTATTATTTTATTAAATTTTTATAAATTTTAAATCATTAAATGTTCTATTAACTAATTAAAAAAATCTTAATTATTTTCTTAAAGAAATTTGGTTAGCAAAATCTTAATAATAATAATTTTATTAACTAATATCTTAGAATACTTATTAAAGTTTTATTTGATTGATTAATACAATTTTAACACACTAAAATTATTTTTTTTTTTAATTTTTTTATAAATTTTAAATTATTAAATACTCTATAAATTAGTTAAAAAAACTTTAATCCAAATCTTAAAACACTAATTAACAAAATTCTAATATTATTAATAATAATTTGGTGGAGTGAAAAATGAAGTACAATTTGAATGCGGAGGTGGAGATTGAAGATTGGTGGAGAAGGGTAAGGGTAGGGGTAGAGGGTATGGAATAGCCTAATAAGAGAGAATGAGGGATGGCCCTCTCTTTCCCTTTCATTCACCAAACTTGTTCATTTAACATTTCGTTGTCTATTTACTATTGCCAGAATGACAGAGGCACACACAAACAAGGGAAGAGAACCTTTCAATTTCTTCTTCAACTAAGATACCTTAGTCGGCAAATTAAATCCTTCAACTTCTCAAAATTCCAAATCAGTGAGACCACATTCTAAGTCAAACTATTGACCCAAAATTTGGTATCTATTCTAATTTACACACTTTTTCTCTATTACATAACATCAATTACTTGTTTGTCATGCCTAGCCTAACCGACCAATTAAGAATTAAATAAAAAGAAGAAGATAATGTATGGTCAGGTCAAAAGGCATCTAGTAGCTTCAATGATACTTACCTATTCAATTTTGTATGACGTTATTTGAACGAAGCTTTGGTGTCCTTTTCCCTTTGGGGCGGGAGTGATGGCGCCAAGATTTCATGAGAGAAAGTTCATTGCGTCCCATCGAATATAATTTTAAATCTCTTATATTTTTTTACAATAATTCGTTACAAAAAATAAAAAAAAATTAAAAGACACTTAAATTAAAAATTAAAGTTATTTTTGTACTTTTCTCTTATTAAAAAAATACTAATTTTTAATTGTAAACGATTGATGCCTTTTATTTTGTCACTTTTTTAATCCATTGCCACCGCTAAAGCCTCTCTCATTGGTGCACCAAACACTCAAAGATTTGAACTTTTAACTTTTCCCAAAATCAATATTTCTTTCCGAAAGAAAGAAAGGAAGATGTACAGGTACTTTAGCACATTACACGATAAAAAAATTATTTTTATATTATTTAATAATTTAAGTTATAGTTTTATTTTTTTTTTATATTAATTTGGATGGATAATATTGAGATGATACGGCTTAAAAATTTGTCGACCCAAAATCCCCACACACATAATATTCCCTTGCAATCAAAGGCTCTTCCTAGGAGGTGACAAAACCGCAAGATGACAAAGATCAAAAAGAGAAAACCGACAGACATGATTAACTTTGTAGTAACGCGTGGATTTTGATTTTTGGGTGACAATTTCAAAATGGGCTTCACAACTAGCATGTGCTTCTGAATGCCCCGGCGTGCTCATGGAACACGTAACTTGACACTAACACTCACACTCACTCCATCACATGTATGTATTGTCTTCCTCTCACCTTTGAAAGCTTAATAAGAGCAAGAATGTAGAACTGACAAATTCACCAAAACTTTGGGCCCCACCTTGTTTGCTCAATTTCCAGTTTAGACGGATTTGATTGTTGGCCCATGAATTAGATAAATTTAGCTAACACCCAAACAAATTTAATATAAGATACGAAGAAACTATGAAATTTAACACTTCCCTTTTCCCTCACAACATTTTATTGCAACTTATGCCACTTGATTAGCATATGCCAAGTTGATAGTTTAAAACTCATCAGTAATCATGTGCAAGTTTGTATAACTCACGACAGTTTATCATTTTTTTAGTTAGGTCCAGCCTTTTCTTCTATTTGTTTACTCAATTGTAAGTAAAAATGTATTGATGTTTAACATTAGTTATCAAATGGAAACTATTCGATCAAGAGTATGAGTTTAGTAAAAAGCATTATTATTTAAAATATATTTACATTTATTATTTAATAATATTTTAAATAAAATTATTTTTAATTGAATGATATATTAAAAATGAGGACCATTAGACCAATTCTACTTATGGTTAGCCTATTGGTATAGGTGCAGACCGTAAGCAAAAAAAAAGAACAAAATAAAAATAAAAAAGATGAAAATTTGACAATTTTGAGCTGCTACATCAATTTTAATGAACATTTATTAATTCCATACATACTCAGGAATCAGCCAGTGTAAAGGAATGTAACTTGTTTTCTTGATTTCTTTTGTAATTTTATGCTTATATTCCAGTTATATATACAAATTTCTGATGGCAGTACGACATAAGAAAGTGGACAAATTAGGACTAATCTACAAAAATAGTTGTTTCATGCTTACGTTTGGGCCAAATTAAGTTTTTGGTTTATTTGTAGTATTGTGATGGGTTAGGACATTAGGTGATGGTTTGTCTTATTTAATATTTTTGTTCCATTCTTTGCATTCTGAATACTAAACACACAAGCTAAAATATTGAACCTACATATTTTCTATCTCCTTATTATTTTTTTGTTGACTAAAATATCGAACCTACACACATTTGTTCTTTACAAAGTAACTTTTCATTCAATTAGCATAGGGCCAATGATTAGGCTCGTGGGTTTGCAAAAATGAAAGCCCAGATAATACTTGGCCTGAAAAAGGTTACAACTGAATGGTAGGTCTACAAAGGGACTCAGGTAACCCAATATCGGTAAAGTGGATCTGGCAATTCGTAGATTTAAGTCAATAATTGAAAACTGATTTAAAGTTCTCTCATTCTCCCACAGCTAATTCTGGCCCTAAAAAAAAAAAAAAAAAATCTATGAAAAAGTAACTAGCATAGCGAGGGATATATATTTAGTACTCTAATATTATCCAAAAATTTAATACTATCTCCGCTCATATTTTAACATGTAATTTTTTTTAAATTCACATACTTTATTTTAAAATATGATTGAGTTAATTTTTAAATTTTAGACAAGAATGACTCAATTATCAAAATACGAACGAGAATAATACTAAATTTTTTAATCTTATTAGAGCACTAAAAATATAAGGCAACAGGAATGACAATGACAATGAACGAATGCTTTATTTATTCATTTATATCAGGTAGACATATAATATTTAAAATTAATATTTATCTACTCGATATTTATTTAATAATTATATTTTATTTTGTATATCTTATTTAATATTCATCATATATAAAATATTTATTTTCTATGAATATCATCAAACACGTATAATTAATACTCATACCTAGCTGGCGACATAAGTAATTTAAGAAAATCTTTTTTTATTTTAAATCCTCCACAAATATTCTTAGATGAATTTAATTATGAGAAATAAAGATATAATAATTCAATATCATCCGTATCACTGATTCCAGCCAAACATCCACATATCAAAGCGGTCATTCTCAAAACACCCCAACTTCCCTTCAAGTCATGTATCCAACTTTAATTATTATGTAATGGGATGACCCACCTCACTATTCCACCTTTATCTCTAATTTCACAATCCAAATGCATTAGTAAAATCTTCCCGTAATAAGCCATGGATAGTTATTTTAATAAAAAAGAAAGGTCTAATTTATATAGAGATGAGAGATGTCCTCCAAGTGTTACTACGTATTTGAATAAACTAATATCATAAATCATCTTTAGTCCTTTCTTATGTAACACATTCTAGAAATCATATTGTTTTTCCCTTAATTAATTTGACTTTTAGAATGAAAGGTTTCTAATGAACTGTATGGGTAATTGCTGAACATTGTTTTTGTTTTGAAGTGGGACGTGGGCATTTGGATGAGTTAAGAGTAGGGCTTGGAGCGGCACACGTGGTGCAATATGAAAAAGAGTGATATCAGCAGTTGCATGGCGAAAACTATGTGATTCATACATTTATGGGCCCTACATATATCTTATTGCCATGTGTAAAACCATCTACTATAGATTTGATTGTTGGGTGATTACACGTGTGAAGTCTGACCCTCCACACGATTTGGGTGAGCTTTTTTATCTGTAATTTTTTTATATTTTTATTATTAAAATTTTTAATTAAAATAAAACTTATAAAAAAAATCAATGCACGAGAGAGACATTGTATAATTTATACACATATTAATTTTTTATTAAAAAATTTTATAAGGAAGATATAAAAATTCTTTTTTTTTTATTCTCCTAACCGACACTCTAATAAATATGACAATACATGGCAGCAAATATCCCGGGAGGTATTTTAGCTGTCAAGCCCCCTTGGTTTGTATAATTAGAATCTCGTCATGGGAAGTCAATTATTTCAGTTTCAAAGTTAACTAAAACTAAAATAAATTGACCTAGCGATCGATATATAGGCCAATATGTTGCACATTCAAATTTTAATTTTGGCCAAAAAAAATCTTAATTTTGCTAATTACTATTTTAATAACCTGTGTTTGACAAAATCTTTGATCCAATAATTGATTGCTTGAATAATAACAATATATATTTTTAATACAAATAAAATAATGTCATATGTGTATCCAGAAATTCCTTGAAACAGAAACTACGGTACGAGTAATAGGTAGTTTGTCTCGAATGTCACCAGCAAATTAAGGATGCGTGAAAAATAGACTTAAAAAAAAACAAGAGAAAAGGGATTATTGCATAAAATCGGTGATTTTTTTGAGTTGACCTCTACCTATCCATTCATAAAAAATAACAAAAAAGGACTCGTACCATAAACTAAAGAAGCAGTTGACATTGAAGTTTGAAGCAATCAATTGGAGGGAGAAGAACAATATTGTACGTGTTGATCAACCTTTCCTCAGGATGCATGACTTTTATTCTTGTACAGTAATACATTTGATTAAGAATTCCTAAGGTTGTATTAGGGGCGGTGATTCTATAACAAAAATATTTATATTTAATATTTAATTATATTTTAAATAAGACCATTTTATAAAGATTTTTCTATAAAATACTTGAAGTAAAAGTATGGTTTATTAGATACATACTTTAGGCATTGGAGTTAGAATGGTCATTTTGACTTTCGTTGGATCACTATGACGAGTTTAAATTGACTTGATTTAGTTTAAATATGTACTTGTCAAGAATTAAATGATATTTAATAAGAAATAATTAGTTTTACACATTCAATTTTGATAATTATAATTATTTTTTGAATACAGATTGGAGAAGATGATGATAACTTAATTAGGGTTCTAAACCAAAAAAAATAAATTTCTTTAGATCTAACAATATTAGATGACTATTGAACTAGAATTAGCAAATATCTATGAAAAATTACTGCCTTAACAGGCAAGCAAAGTGAAGCTATAATAGTACGACCAAGAGGTCATGGATGGTTAAACCTAATTAATAGAGATCGAATAATTGAAAAATAAAAACAGACAAATGTGAGGGTTATTCCTTGAGTTGAGGATGAAGTAGCATAAACCTTGAATGAACACCCTCATTTTAAATATTAAATTGAAACAACAGCCCAACTAATATTTAAATTAAATCACTTTCCCTGATTGGAAGTTTGAAATCGACACGCCTAATATATATATATATATATATTTATATATATAATAAAGTTAATGACGAAATAATAATAAAGCATTAAATCCTCAAGTGTAGACACGTGTTTAAGTGAAGACAATATATATTATATATAGATTTCATTTCGAACTAAGAGGGCCTGGAAAGAAAATGAAAGTCGTAATGATTGAAATATATAAGAGGTGAAGGGCTCAACAAGCAAAAAAAGAAAAACGGTTGTAATTAAGGTGTAAAGTTTCACCTGAGCAACAGCTCACTGTTCATTTCTTGGAAGCCTAGTGCCAAGTGGCTTATATTAATTTCCATTCCATAAGATCACTGATCACCTGTCTAGAAAAAATATCACACACACTCACTAGCATTATATCCACTTTCCTTAACCATAAAACATCAGAATAAACCTACACAGATCTGAAAATAAAACCTTGGTAGCTATATATATATACATATATATATGTTGAACTACGATGAGAGATTAAGGGGTTCCAGCATGCGGAGAAGAGACGAGGAGGATGATGAAGAAGAAGAAATCAGAGAAATTCACGCCTTGACCCCACCTCGTCCTCCTCCTCACCGTCGAAGAGATGGTTGGGAAGGCCATAGCCGGCGATCATCGTCGGTGTCCATGGCCAGCACTGAGGCTACTTCTTCCACGGACAACTTCACAAGCATGAGCAGGGAATTCAGTGCTCTGGTGCTAGCAGGCTCAACCATTAACACTCATAATTACAATAACAGCCACATACACGTGGACGATGAGAGAGGCAACAACAACCACAACTTGGGAAGGATTAGAGAAGAGGAGGAAACCAATCCTTTGGCCATCGTAGCAGATCATAACCCATTAATAGGATCAGTAGGGACAAGGTCAGGGTCACGTCGAGGTGGCGGTGGCGGTGGTGAAAGTGAAGTAATAGTGTCGGTGCAGAGAGTGAAGAAGGAGGAAGTGGAGGCTAAGATATGGGCCTGGCAGAACGCTAAGATTGCTAAGATCAACAACAGGTTCAAGAGAGAAGATGCTGTCATCACTGCCTGGGAGACCGACCACGTTCACAAAGCTTCTTCGTGGATGAAGAAAGTTGAGGTAATATATAATTAATTAAATATATATATATTTATATCCTCTTTTGATCTGTTTGGAAACAAAAACAAAGTTTTTAACAGTTTGTTTTAATTAAATTCATGAATGAACAATAGAATTGTTCTTTTCAAACTGATCTGCATAACGCTGAAAATGCGATTTGAAGCTAGAAAAGCATTAATTTATATATGTACTATAGCATTTTCTGTGTTTTTTTAATTGCAAAAACATTATTTAATTTCTTTTAGTTAATAATCTATGGAAGGACTCTTCTGGTCTGCCTTCATTGCCTATGATCGAAGATACTGGATACTCCTTTTACAGCGAGGGCACAAAGAGGTGGAAATTAATACGTTACATATAGATATAAATAGTCTAATAACCAACTGACGTTGGTTGAAGTGGTATGGAGTAATAAATACTCTATTTTTTTTAAATAAAATTTTGAGTTTGAATTTTGTATATAAAAATATTTTTATTAATTTGAATCAAATTAATTAAAGATAAGTAAATTTTCTTATATTAGTAATTTTGACAAAAAAAAATATATATATATATAGTCTAATAATTTTGCTATTCATATTAATTTTAACATAGATTATTACAATTTTGCCCAGAGAAAGCTGGAGGAGAAAAGAGCAAGAGCTTTGGAGAAAATGCAAAACGACATAGCAAAAGCTAAAAGAAAATCTGAGGAGAAGAGGGCATCGGCAGAGGGTAAAAGGGGAACTAAAGTGGCAAGAGTGCTGGAGATTGCCAACTTTATGAGAGCAGTTGGAAAATACCCAGCCAAAAGATCCTTCTTTTAATTTCGAGATTGAGGTCTTCTTCTCAACATTTGTGTAAAATAATCTTTATTATTATACACAAATAAATCTCGTAATAATTTAACAAAAATCAATATCTCTGATAAATCCTTTTTGATTAGTCTGTAGCCAAACGATAAAAAGTGTAAACTGTATACATGCATACATATATATATATATATATATATATATATATGTGGACAATAGATGTCTAGATGTCCTAGTCCGTGGGAGCCCCTTTTTCTTTTGCACCGAAAAGGGCAAAGGAAGGTTAGCAGTGAACAGCATTATAAACATATTATATAGTTATATATATATAAACCAGTTGGATTGCTTTTGATTGATTGATATCGACCAAAGCGTGTTGGAGTTTTGAGTGTTTTGGGTTAATTTTGTACATTAATATTATTGCTTCTTTTAATTATTCCCATACCTAACTGTGTCCTCTCAACTTTTGCATTTGGTGTCTAAAATATGAGATTGTATGGGTTACCAAACTTAACGCATTTGGTGTCTACCCACTCTATGGTTAATGTTATAAAATCCTATCTCTCAGTAGCCAATTTTTTTTTTTATTATTATTTAAATGTTGTTTAGGTTATTATGAGTGTAAAAGATGGGATTGTCTCACCCATATAGGAGCCTTGAGAGAATAATAGCATAAAGTGGTGAAGTGAGGAGAATATTCATTTTTCATTGAGTCCAATTAATTTGTGAAGCAATTAGTGAATTCCAGTAAATATTGACGGGAAAAGATTAGAGATGTGACAAGATGGAATATCGCAGATGAAAGAAAGCAACTGAGTAACGATGTTCAACCTTTTTGTAGAAAATAAGTAAATTAAGCAACTAACTTGTTTTAGTAGTTACAGATGTTTTTACTTTTTTATCCTTAGTAGTTAGTGAGATGGATTTTACACTTTTATCCTTCCAACTTGTATATAAAGCAGCTTAGTCACAGAATGAAGTGGATCCTAATATATTTCATCTTTCTCTCTTTCAAATTTTTGCTGCACCGTGCTTTTTGCCGTTGCACAAGTAATTCTTTAGATTCAATAATGTAGGTAAGCCAGATACAAAACTGAAAAAGTTAAAAACAGTATAAACTGGAAAGTGATTGGAAGTGCTTTATTTATTTATTTTATGGAGGGTGAGTTAATAACCACCGGTGAGGAGGCAATTTTCAGGAATGCTGAACAGGAAAAGGATTGAGTGCCGACATTGAACACATTGTCAAAGAAAGATGCATATATTGTAGATGTAGTGTCTTGGTCTGGCAAATTGGTTACCATCCAAAAACAAAACGTCAAAGAAATCTTCCACCTAACCTAACCTTGCAGGCAGGATAAGGAAGTTCACTTGTACATATTGGATTCTGTTGATTAGTGTACTAATAACATTTATAAAAAGTTAATAAAAATAATAATTTTTAATATTTAAAAATTTTATCAATCAATTTAATGAAATCTTAATTAATATTCTAGAATACTGGTTAGTAAAACTATATAAATATATATATATATATATTTAAGTATTATCGAAAGACCTTCTCTATCAGACTGAGGTCCGTTAATATCAGTTCATGGCAATGAATCATGATTTCTCAAGAAACCATTTGAAGGCATGGATTTGAGTCTCTCTTCTTCTTTTTTTCTTGGGTCCAAATGATATTCATTCAACAAGCCCAAAGAGACCGAGCCCGCACTTCAAATGGAAGGTCAAATCCCAAAGAGCTAGAAAATAAAAACACAAGCAAAGAAAAGACACAAAATGAGTTGAATCCACAAAATTTCAAGAAGAACTAGGTGTAATGTAATTTAATATAAAAAAATGTGTTGAATCCGATTCCAATTATTAATTAATTAGTTATGAGTCATCAATAATATCAATCAAATTTATTAAATTTTAAATTATAGAACTAATATTATATATAAAATAAAATTATTTTATTAAATTCTATTGGTCAATACAAATAAAATAATAAAAGTGTACAAAATTTTTTAAAAAAAACTTAGTGATCAAAATTTAGTAGCGGTCAAGAATAACCTTTATAAAATTTAGTCATTGTGATAATTATATTGATCATCGCAAAATTATAACATTTCATGATAATGTACACATCAACCACTACTAAATCTTTATGCTTAGTAGCGGTCAAATGAAACCATCATTAAGTTAAGAAACTTAGTGGCGGTTGTGAAAAAATTGCCATTAAGTTTGCAATAAATGACGGACTCAATTAAAATTTTGTTGGGCATTAGTTAGCGTGAATTTTTATATATCCGTCGCTAAATTGACAAAAATTATATGAAAACCAGCGACGGTTAGTATTGACCACCACGAAATTAACGAGGGTAAAACGTAACTGAGATAGCGTGTGTTGCTGTAGTAATTTTTTCCTTTCTAATTCTATTGATGAAGCAACTTACATAGTGTAAACCTTGGAAGTTGAAAGTGTGTTGCTTCTCCTCAAACGGGTCCACACGTTGTACGTTGTGATCATACAATGTGAAAGTTTGATTTGGGTTCTCATCTTTTTGTTGGTTATACCCACGTGACAGTGACACAGCTCCATATATACCGTTCGCCAATAAAATAAATATATAGAGAGAGGAAAATGCGTTTAATTGACATTAGTAACATCTGGAAATAAGTTAGTCTAATTTATTATTTAAAAACTCTGATATCAAATATAAATTTTATGTTATATAATAAGTAACGTGAATAGAAAAATTCACATTATGCTAACAAAAAAATATATTTAAATATTTGGTGATCTACTCTCAAAGTGTTGATCTAGGTCAATTATCAAAATGACAGTGTCATATATATATATATATATATATATATATATATATATACATATATAGTTCAAAGAAATGTGTCATGACTGTAAATTATTATGAAAAGATAAAAGAATATTTTCTTAGCTAAAAGATATTATTGTTTGAAAGAGAATGACATGTATAGCTAGATTGTTAAGACAAACGTTATTAGTAACCAGAAGAAATATACAAAATGAAGTGGTAAAATCTGTATTTCTAAATAAGTAGATCTTATTAATATTATTAAATATAAAATTTACAAGCATTTACTTTTTTTCATCAATTTATTGTAGGCACACTTAATTAATGTGCCTAGAAATATTTTCAGAAAACATTTGACTCAATCTTGGCTGAATTTGTAAATTAAGCTTCCTGGGGTCTACAACCTTCCATACGTGGAGTATAAAAGGCGAAAATATAAACACTCTGCCATTGGCGTGATCAAATTCAAGCGGCTGCTGGTCAATACATGTCATCCACTCATTTTTTTAAAAAATTTAATAAACAAAATCACACAAATAATAAAATTATCTCCTGTTTATCTGTTTCTTAATTGAGAGATGCATCACTTTAATATAATAATTACATCACATCACTTCAAATTTTATATTTTTGTTTTGATTTTGTGTCTTATATAATTATATTTATTAATTAATATAATTTATTATCCTGTGTCATTAATAATACAATTATATCTAGATTTCATTTAGAATTATTTGTAGAAAAGTTTTAAAAAGCCCAATATAATGCACAAAGTAATTTTCATGCAACTTCAAACTAATTTTGACATTTTTAATTCTAATTTTTGACTGTCCAAGGATTCATTTAGATGGCTCATGCGTGTTCTTGTTAGAATAAGCCTACTTGGACTTCACATATTATTGGCATTATTTGAAGATGACAAAAATTATATCAATTTGTAAGAAAAAAAAATCTCATACAAAATTAAGAGATAAAAATTAATTTCAAACTAATATTTTAAAAATTTATTTTGACTTAAAAAAATCGATGAAGTACTCTAATTTTTAAATAAATAAATTTTAAAAAATAAGTAACTTTAAAATAAAGATAAAAATATATTTTATGTTCTTAAATTTTATATCAATTTTTAATTTTATCCTTTAAATTTTTTTGTAGTTAATTTTAGTCATAAAATTTTAAATTTTAATTAATTTCGTTTCATAACTTAATATCATCTAAATTATTAGTAAAAAATAATAATATAATATTATGTTTAAAAGAAAATATAAAATTATTAATGAAATTGTTAAAATTATGTACGAATTATCAATTAAATTTTTTATTAAAAAATTTAATTTTTATGTTAAATAGTGATTAAACAAAAATAAAAATATTATACTTTAAGAATATATATTATTATTTAATATTTAGATATTGTCAAAATTTTATTCATATTCTTAATATTTATTGTCAAATATTATATTATTATTTTTTATTAATAATTTAAATAATTTTTAAAAATTGATTGTAAATATTAAATATATATTATTATTTAATATTTAAATATTTATTATAATTTAAGTTGTAATATAAAATTGATTGTAATTCACAATTTTAAAAATAAAATTAGTTATAAAAAATTTTTAAAAATTAATATAAAATTTAAAGATATAAAATATAATTTTAATTTAAATAAAAAAAGAAAGTGGCTTCCAGAAGGTTTAACTTCTTCTTTCGTTACGCTTGCGTACCTCATGACGAATTGGAAAAGCGCTTCCAGAAGGTCCCATGGAAATCACTAACATGTGGGTTCCGCCGTTGACTAACGTTACCTTACCTCGTCCTGGGCTGCATTTCTCCAAACTCGTAGGATGTCGCCAACTGCGGTAACTTCAAACTTTTTCCTTTCTTAATCAAAATTAATTAACAATAATCAGTTTCCACTTAACTACTTTTTCATCTGGTTTCTTTTTTGCCCTTTCAAGAATTAAGAACAGAAAGGGTTTGCTCAGCGTATAAAATCACGTCTGTGACATTTCACTTCTGTAGATTTTTAAGTTACGCAGGTACAATACAGGTGATCACACACTCTCAATCACAATCTTTTTTCTAATTAATTCTGTAAAAATAAATGTAGCATAAATATGTTAAAGAATTAAATCTGCCATTGCGGAGATAGCTGTATAATACTATATTTACCTACAAAATCATCAACTTTTTTCTTTTTCTGGAGTGATGCTGTCAAAAAGTGAGAGAATAAGGTGAGGAAAATCATATAAAAATAACAAAATCACGCTTTGCTTGTGGTTAGGCTAAAGTGGGTCAAAGTCAACTTACCATAAGCTGGCAACTTTCTCTTATCAGTTACTATATTTGATATAAGCTGGCAATTAAATATATAATTACGCGTAAATCACAAAATGAAACGAAAAAAAGAAAAAAAAAACTTCTAGATGGGTAAGAAATTGAAAATTTGATTATAATAGCATGATTTGGACAGAGTGGGAGAATAGAGCAGGTTATTCAGTTGGGATTTCCAGGGAGACAATCTACAGTTTAGGAATAAAAGAAAGGGAATAAAGAATATCTTGCACACAGAAAGAGGGTTATCAGTTGAGGAGTTGGGACGATGGAGGAAGTCTGAGCGGAGCAAGTTTGACCATCTCCTTCCCTTCATCTTGCTCGCACGCGCTAATTTCATCTTCCCACTATCTTTTACTTCCTAAAACCCTCTTTCGCCTCCTTATATCATCGTTCCCTCTTCTTCCTATTCCTCTACAATTTTTTCATTCTTCCTTCAATTTATCTTATTCTTCAGTTCTCACCTACGATACTTGTTTTTGTCGAGAATATAATTACCTAATTTCCCCCAATATTTCCTGAAAATCGCAATTCGCTTATAGGGGTGGGATTTGAATGCATTGGACCTCTATTTGATCAAACCCTTTCTTAGAGATCCATGGGTAATTGTTGCGTAACTCCTTTCGGCTCTCAAGGCGAGAAGAAGAAGGGGAAGAAGAAACATAATCCATTTGCGATTGATTGCCACAATTATGGAAATGGTGGAGGCAAAATCAACGTTTTGAAGGAGCTGACGGGCCGCGAAATTGAGCTCAGACACGAGCTGGGTCGCGAGCTTGGAAGAGGAGAATTCGGAATTACCTACCTGTGCACTGATAAAGTGACGGGTGAGCAATATGCTTGCAAATCGATATCAAAGAAAAAGCTGAGAACAGACATCGATATCGATGACGTGAGGAGAGAAGTTGAGATCATGAAGCATTTGCCTAACCACCCGAATATTGTGAGCTTAAAGGACACTTACGAAGACGACCATGCGGTTCATCTTGTGATGGAATTGTGCGAGGGAGGAGAATTGTTCGATCGGATAGTTGCGCGTGGTCACTACACAGAACGTGCTGCTGCAGTTGTCACTCGTACAATTGTTGAAGTAGTGCAGGTTAGAAATTGTGATAAATATTGATTTTTGGTTTGGAATACCGCTTAGTTCTGCTTGTCATTGTGAATATGAAATTTCATATACAAGTTTGGTCTATTGCATGTTGCAAAGCGAAGTATGATATCTTCCAAAATAATTTTCTAAAATTGATTTTGAAAATGTCATATTATTATTATTGTTTTATATTTTTAGTGCATGCCATTAATAAAAATACTGTTTTATTTTTTGTTTTAAAAATCTAGAGCCCAGTACAACATCTAAAAGATGCTCTGAGTTTTTTTTTTTTAAATTCCAAACTTTTTATTTTTTCGCTGAAAAGTGAAAACATCACTTTCAAATATATGATTTACTTTTGAGAATAGAAATCAACAAACCTGAGTAGTTCCCTATGGTGATCATGATGTACATACAAATGGTACTCTGTTATCTGGTGGTAGAGAGTTGTTCAATGGTACTCTGTTGCCTAACTTTTCCCAATTAATTATATCACGTGGACTGAGAAAAGCATTATCTCTTATACGGTAATCATCAGGTGTGCCACAAGCACGGTGTGATGCATCGGGATCTTAAACCTGAGAACTTTTTGTTTGCAAACAAGAAGGAAACAGCACCACTGAAGGCTATTGATTTTGGATTGTCAGTGTTCTTTAAACCTGGTAATGCCTTTGGCTATTGATTTTGACTCTCATTGTCAGTTGCTACCATCCATGTACTTTTAGCTGAAGTTTGCCATTTTCTGCAGGTGAAAAATTTAATGAGATAGTTGGAAGTCCATATTACATGGCTCCTGAGGTATTAAAACGAAATTATGGACCAGAAGTAGATATCTGGAGTACTGGAGTAATTCTTTACATCTTACTTTGTGGTGTCCCACCATTTTGGGCAGGTTAGTTTTTCTCTTGTGAATAGTATTTTTAAGCTTTTGCAAAAATGAGATCTTAAATGGTTAAGAATCCACATTTAGGTACACTGGAGTCATGAACTATTCTATTAAAATAAATTTATAATTATAACAGTAACAGAAACTTTTTGAAGAAAATTAAATGGATGTCTTTAAATAACTTTCAATATGGTCAAGAAAAGAGTATCTAGTTTGTTATAAATTAGTTAATACTATTTTCTAGTACATGGCATTTGCCTGGCTGTGACGATAAAGTCAAAAAAGAGGACGTTATTCCCTGGTTACGCTTATTGACTCTGCATATTGGACTCATCAGCCTTGTCCATCATGTGAGATATAAGATGACTAATTGCATTATTAGCAGCGGTAGCAGATTAATATAAGAACATGATTATCCACTTGTTCTATAGGCCATTGAAGTAATTAATCCTGTTTGATAGGGATCTTATTCTCATGAATTTGTCTAATCTACAAGAATCTCACTTTCTTATTTTATATAATATATTTATGTCTATACAGTGCATTTTCATATAAGAGAAAGGAAGACGTTATAAATTTCTATTTATTTATTAGCTCAGTGTTATTTCTTTTTTCTAAGTCATTTCTCTCAAAATGCAGAAACTGAACAGGGAGTTGCACAAGCAATTATACGATCTGTCGTTGATTTTAAAAGGGATCCATGGCCCAAGGTTTCTGATAATGCAAAAGACCTTGTGAAGAAGATGCTTAACCCTGACCCAAAGCAGCGTCTTACTGCTCAGGAAGTATTAGGTAAATTTTATTTCTTATTAAAGGCTTCAGGGGGATAAAGAATAAGCATAGGTTACCTAGTTCGTCTGCTCAGCATAATGTTACATTTTTCTTGTTCATATTAGTGAAATTGAAATGAGAGGGTAACATTGCTTGTTTGCTAATTGCAGATCATCCATGGTTACAAAATGCACAAAAGGCTCCTAATGTTTCATTGGGAGAAACTGTTAGGGCAAGGCTCAAGCAATTCTCTGTCATGAACAAGCTTAAGAAAAGAGCTCTGAGGGTAATATTTTAAAGGATGTTTAAATATTTCTTAAGGATCGTCACTTAAATGTTTTTTCCATTCAATCATTCTAATTCATAAGGTGTCGTTTTTCTTTTTCTTTTTAAAATTTTGTTGGAAATTCGTGTGAACAGGTAATTGCAGAGCATTTGTCAGTAGAAGAAGTTGCTGGAGTAAAAGAGAGATTCCAGCTGATGGATACAGCAAACAGAGGCAAGATTAACATTGATGATCTACGAGTAGGGTTGCATAAAATAGGTCATCCTATTTCTGACGGCGATCTCCAAATTTTGATGGAAGCTGTGAGTATTTCCCTCTACCTGCTATCTTTACTTCACAGTTGAGTTTAGAGTTTAGAGTTTTGTAGGGTTGGAAATCAAAGGTACTAAAATGGGTGCTTTTGTTACACTTAAGTTTTTCTCCAAGGGTTTTCTATGAAATATATCTAACTAAATGCAAACTTGGGTAGTATTACTTAGTATAACTGTATCAGTTCATTCACCAACATTAACAGTTTTTCTGAATTGAAAGCTTTGAACTAATTGATAGCCACAAGCATAGAAATTCTTAATTCTTCTAGAGTCTTTTCTAATCTTTGGAGGCTTGTTTTGCAGGGTGACGTAGATAGGGATGGATATCTGGATTATGCAGAATTTGTAGCCATTTCTGTTCATCTGAAAAAGATGGCCAATGATGAACACCTTCACAAAGCTTTTCAATTTTTTGACCAGAACAAAAGTGGGTATATAGAAATTGAGGAGCTACGTGCTGCCTTAGCTGATGAAATTGATACAAACAGTGAAGAAGTCATTAATGCAATTATTCATGACGTGGACACGGATAAGGTAAGTTTATTTTCCCTTTCTATATCTAAAGTTATTTTTTGGTTCAATCTTAAAAAGTAATTTTGTTGTCTTGTTTCATTCAATTTTGCATTTATTTCCAGTTAGGCATTTGATTGATGATTCTACCGGACCCAATTTTAAACTACTTTCTCGTCCTGCGCAAGTTTGCTCAACTTTTTTCTTTTAAAGTCATAATTAGTTCATTGTTGTGTGAAATGCAGGAGGTGTTTGACCTTCACTTGGAAATTCTTTTACTCTGCCAACATCTTTTGTTCATAATCATATGCACATTTATCAGTAGTTTCTAAAGGATTTTGTTGTACATGCCTGTTTGGTATTTTCACATACAGCAATTTTCCTGTATATTCATGTGCCAAAACATGGATAAGGATAACACCTTATTGCGCTCAGTAGTTATATATATGTGGATTTGATGAATGCAATTACTGATCTAGTATGTTTCATATAGAGCCACCCCTTGATCTTGTCTCATGAACTTGCAGGATGGAAAAATAAGCTATGAGGAGTTTGATGCAATGATGAAGGCTGGCACAGATTGGAGAAAAGCATCAAAGCAGTATTCACGAGAGAGATTTAATAGTCTGAGTCTGAAATTGTTGAGGGACGGGTCGTTGCAATTAAGCAATGACAATGAGGGAAGATAGCTTTATAAAGGGCCAACTTTACATGTGGAAGGACAAAGTATGATATAAGAGAAGCCTTCCTTTTCTGCCTTTTTCATTGCAATTCTTTTCTCCTTTAACTTTTCTTACATCCTTTCAAGAAAACCCGGTTTTAGGGATGAAATAGAATATTAGTCTGAGCTTGTGATTTCTGTGGATTGAATTATTTTTCTTTTGTTTGTTGAGGGTGGTGTGTAGAAAGGCGTGAATGGGAGGATTGGACTAGTGGTCATTTGTGGCTGTAAATATGCTAAATTTTCATACTTATAGAAGAATCATCTGGCATTTTTAGACAAACCCTACCTATGTACTTTGTCACATGATTCTTTGAGGCAGAAGATAGATGCACTTGCTCAGTTGCCTCCAATAATGACGGTACCTTGTCTGCTGAGGCCCTTACTGGAATCAGTTTATAAACTGTTGCTGCTGACCCTTGACTGCGAACTGGGGAAAATGATACTGAAGAAGAAATAGAGCTGAACAACCTGTGACGGAGCAACATGTATTAGAAGAAAACATGGTTGCAGTTTGATATTGTGGTGATTCTTTACTTGTTTTTTTTTTTTTGGGGACAATATTCTTATTTCGAGATCACGGTCATAATTGGGCCCAAACTAATGACACTGTCTCCAATTGCAGCAGACTAATGTGAATCCGATATTAGTCCAATAAAGGGAAAAAAAAAAAGATATATAATCCAACCTGTATTTAGTTCTAATCTTTGATATTTATTTACAAAATAATTATATTATATAATTATAAATAAATATTGTAATATAAATTATCCGTAGTCATTATTAAATTAAAATTAATTAAAAAAATTTTAACTAGCATTCTCTGTGAGCAAAGTTGATGCTGCTTTTAGATTTGATTCATCTGAGACGGAGCACAGAAACAAGAATGATGAGAAGTTATTAAGTGTATAAATATTTCTTTTATTTCGAAACCTAAATTTGTATATCTGAAAAAGGTTAAAAATAATTATTTTTTAAATTATAATTTATCTGCATATAAAAAATTTACAAATTACATCAATTATATAATATCTTCAAATGTATCATTAATATGAGGTATTTAATATTTTATTTTTATAAAATTATTTAAATGTAGTAATTTATATATAAATATTAAAGTCAAATAATCTTATTGAAAAAATTGATATAAATAATATATTTTTTATTAATATATTAAATTATATAATTATAGAATAAAAATAAATATTTAAACAATTTATATAAAATGAGTTTGAAAAGGATGGGAAGGAGAGGAGTTGGAATGTACTTGTCTATCATTTTGTATGTTTTAAATTTTTCTTAGGAGAGAGAGAGAGAGAGAGAGAGAGAGAAAGAGAGCTGGATGTTTTAAAAGTTCTATTTGAAAAGGAAAAAATAAAAGAGAAGGGAAAGGAACAGAAATATTCATTAATTTTAATTATTTTAAATTAAAAAATTTTATGTTAAAATTTTAATATTTTTTTATTAATTTTTATTATCTTAAATTAAAAATTTTTAAAAAATCTAAATAAAAAAAAGAGAAATTATGATTTTTTTTTTCTCTCTTTCCCTTTTCCTTTAATTTTTTTTCTTCCCTTTCCTTCTCCTCATTCCAAAACACACTAAGTCATTTCCTTAAACCATTATAATTATTGACTAAAATATTATTTTAGTTTTTTATAGATCATAATTTTTTTTAATTTAATTCTTCATAATTTGATTTGTTATCAATTGGTTCATTATAATTTGATTTGTTATCAATTCAATTATTTTTCTAAATATTTAAATAAGTAATAATTTTGATAACTTAAACAATTAGTATTAACTAAGTAATATCAAAAGTTAATGATAATATAATTTTTTTCCTTTTTTCAATAGGACAGTATTTGGCATTGATTGAATAATATTTAATATTGATGACTTGAATAACTGAAAAGAAATAAGAGGAAAATTATATCATAATTAATTTTTAATATTATTTAATCAATATCAAATATTTAAATTATCAAAATTGTTATTTATTTTGATAATATTTAGATAAAATAATTAAATTTATAATTTGATGATTTATGAAAGACTAAATTAAGAAGTAAAATTTATAAAAGACTAAATTTAAAAAATTGATATTTACGATAGACTAAAATAACGTTTTATTCTTTTATTGTTATTGGAAGTAGCCTTTATTTTCTCATATTATAGTATCATGCAGCCTCGTCGACCGACTTGGATGGTGTGTTTGTTCCAGAACCAAGCGCTTCAAATTCCAATCTCCCTATTTCAGGCGATACCCATACAGTCCTTCTCTCTATGATGCAGTCTTCACGATTTTTGAATAAAGCCAGGCCAACAGTCATTCACTTATGTTTTTGATTGAATATGGCAGTATTAGTATACAGCCGTGGAAATTGAATTCAACTTTAGCATTTTGTTTGAGTATGTCACTTTCCAATCGTGATCTCTTGGACCAAAGTATAATTCAACAGTCAATTTGGACCCAAAAATGTCTCCAATCCATTAAGTTCATAGGAAAGCCTTACTGCAAAGAGCATTAACCATACCATTCCTATCATTTACCAATACCTATACTAAATTTCTCTCTTGTCCAAGGGCTTGCATCGCAAATACCAATAAGAAAGGCGGCAATCATTTACATGGGAATTGGTATGAGACTGTCTCTGTGAGAGCTATCATATATTCTTGCATTCGCTATTCAACTGCAGACATCAGGCAGCTTACGAGGAAAATGGATAATGATGGCAAACCTTAACATTATTCTTGTATTCTAATCTATATATACTGCAATTCTGCAATTTCTGGTACCAAATATGTAATTTGTGTAATCCTCTGCCCTCAGATTCAGCACCCATCACATGTCCCATGCATATTATTTGTATCTTCGGCTGTCAAAATAATCGTCTCTTTTTTCTTTTTCTTTTTTCCATAAAACAAAAGATTTTATGGATTCTCAAGAGTCAATCTGGAGATATCCAAACCTTGAAACTTGCTCGATCTTTAACAGTTGCCATGCTATAAAACCCCTCCTCCTCCCTCATAAAGCTAAGCCAACATAACTAACATTTTCTTGGCAATTCAATCCTATCCAAATTTCCTTTTATATTTATTTATTTCTTTTCTGTAGAGCTTCTTCCACGCTCTTTCTCGAAGCTACCTTCAATTCTAAACACTTCGTTCCGCCAGTGAGTTCCGGTGCTCATTCTTTGCTTTTTTGTTAATTTTATTTGACGTAAACAAGTGTGTGTGGACAAAAATATGAAAGAATATATTGCACAAAGCTAGAAGTGCTCTGAATTCGAAGTGCAAAGTTGAAACGGTGTTGTCGGTGACAGAGTTGCCATCGCTGCTTCTCGGACAAACGACATGTTTCACCCAATTTCCCTCAAGTTTAATCTAGAACGTCGTTTCAAACTCTGATGTCACCGACCATCAATTTAACTTTATTGTTTTCATCTCTCTCCTATCATATAAGTTTCCGCAGGAAATGTTTCAGTTTAGTCACTGGGCTTTTCCATTATTGTTTTGTTTGTGTTCAATGTTTGGTATTGTAAAACAGAGGTTAAGTGCTGAAAGATATGACGGTGAAGCCTAAGATCTGCGTTAACGATGGGAAGTTGATGGTGCATGGAAAGACCATCCTGACTGAAGTGCCACACAACATTGTGCTCACTCCTGCACCTGCAAGTGGCCTTTTTGGTGGTGCATTCGTTGGTGCCACATCTCCCCACACCAAAAGCCTCCATGTCTTTCCTATGGGTGTCCTTGAGTATGTTTTCTTCCCCATTTCTAGTTTTCATTTGATTCCAACACTGTGTGTTCATGTGTTGCTTCAATATACTTTACTAATTTTATGTTGATACTGAAAAACAGGGGACACAGGTTCATGTGTTGCTTCCGATTCAAGTTATGGTGGATGACTCAGAGAATGGGAAGTTGTGGGAAAGATGTGCCTCTGGAGACTCAGTTCATGCTGATAGAGACCAGGGATGAGGATCACCATCATTCTCCAACCTTGTACACTGTGTTGCTTCCTCTGCTAGAAGGCCAGTTCCGTGCTGTTCTACAAGGCAATCACAAAAACGAGTTAGAGATTTGCCTTGAGAGTGGTGAGTTTTGCCCTAACAAAAATTAACACTACTCACTGCCTCACTGCAGCATCCTCTACTCTCCATGGACAGAAATTAAATTGAGTGCGGTGGAACCCACATTCAATAAGATTCCAAACGACGTTTTTGGTTTTTGGCTTGTGATTCGGTTTTGCAGGAGATAATACTGTTGAGACCAATCGGGGGCATCACTTGGTCTACATGCATGCTGGGACTAACCCCTTTGAAGTCATCAACCAATCCATCAAGTCAGCCATCTGTTTCATTTCTCTCTCTCTCTCTCTTTTTTATCTTTTGGATCTATAAATATTAATTCATTATCGTTTGTCATTCAAGAGCTGTGGAAAAACACATGCAAACTTTCCTTCATCGTGAAAAGAAAAGAGTAAGAGCCTCCTTTCATGCCTCCACACACACGCGTATACATATTTACATGCCAAGTTAATGAGTGATGAGCCTCCTTCTAACATTTGTGTTGGTTTTAATTATAATATATGTAGCTGCCGTCTTTTCTTGACTGGTTTGGCTGGTGCACTTGGGATGCTTTCTATACTGATGTCACTGCTGAAGGTGTTGAGAAAGGTCTCAAGAGGTAATTTCAGTTGAATAAGACTAGATACATCTGGTATTATTTGCAGACACTGAAACTTTAGTCTAACATAATCGCAGCCTATCAGAGGGAGGTACACCTCCACGCTTCCTCATCATAGATGATGGTTGGCAACAGATTGAAAATAAATCAAAGACTGCTGATTCTGTCGTACAAGAAGGAGCACAGTAACATCTCTCACTCTCTCTTACTTATACTTAGCCATTGATTAGTCTGATTAATGTATTGGCAAATGGGTTGCTTGCAGGTTCGCTAGCAGATTGACTGGCATAAAAGAGAATACCAAATTTCAAAAGATTGGACAGAACAATGAACAAACCTCTGGCCTCAAGCTCGTGGTAGATGAATCAAAGCATCAATACAATGTGAAGTATGACCTAATTATATCCTTAAATTCCATAACTTTATTTTAATGTTTTACATTGAGTTTACTGTCAAATGGTTATTGATGGACAGATATGTATATATATGGCATGCTCTAGCTGGATATTGGGGAGGAGTGAAGCCAGCAGCAAGTGGCATGGAACAGTACGAGACGGCGTTGGCATACCCAGTACAGTCTCCTGGTGTACTAGGAAACCAACCAGATATAGTGATGGACAGCTTGTCGGTACATGGGTTAGGCCTAGTTCACCCAAAGAAGGTTTTCGATTTCTACAATGAGCTGCATGCATACTTAGCTTCGAGTGGAGTAGATGGAGTGAAAGTGGATGTGCAGAACATCATCGAGACCCTTGGCTGTGGACATGGCGGCAGGGTGTCCCTCACGCGCAGCTACCATCAGGCGCTTGAGGCCTCCATTGCTCGCAACTTCCCTGACAATGGATGCATCGCTTGTATGTGTCACAATACTGATGGGATTTACAGTGCCAAGCAAACTGCTGTCGTCAGAGCCTCTGACGACTTTTATCCTCGTGATCCTGCTTCTCACACCATCCATATTTCATCTGTTGCCTACAACTCTCTTTTCCTTGGAGAATTCATGCAGCCTGACTGGGATATGTTCCATGTAAGTGCTTCTAAGTAACACATGGATACCTCAAATTTTACAGTATCACAGCATCTATAAATGTGCTTCACTGTTTGTCTTGTCCCATGTTCATGCTTCATGTACTGTGGTTTCACTTTATTGTTTTATTAGATTAGACCAATGATGCAGTTGATGTTAACAAATGTTTTTTTGCTTTTACAGAGTTTACACCCAGCAGCAGAGTATCATGCTGCAGCTCGTGCCATTGGTGGATGTGCAATTTATGTTAGGTGTGGTGATGTCACTGCAGATGTTGTGTTATATACATTAAGCTAAACGTGAAATGAACTCTGTTTTAATGGATTCTTTTAACGCTGGATTTACAGTGACAAGCCAGGACACCACAATTTTGAGCTTCTAAAGAAGCTGGTTCTGCCTGATGGATCCGTTGTACGAGCTCAATTACCTGGGAGGCCCACCAGTGATTCTCTCTTTGTAGATCCTGCAAGAGATGGAACTAGGTTAGTTAATTGTGTTACTGTTATATATAGCTTCTCCCTTGTCTGAAAATGAATCATAGAAGATAGAACACAAAAAGTGATGGCTTACGTGAGTGAATTACAATATCCAGCTTGCTCAAGATATGGAACATGAACAAATGCAGTGGAGTGGTAGGTGTATTTAACTGCCAAGGTGCAGGGTGGTGCAAGATAGAGAAGAAGACTCGCATCCATGATGCATCTCCTGGTACTCTCTCTGCCTCCGTTTCTGCCTCTGATATTGACCTCATCGCTCAAGTTGCTGGTGCCCATTGGGATGGTCACTCTATTGTTTATGCCTACAGATCAGGTACAATTGCTATATATATATATATGTATGTATGTATGTATGTATGTATGTTAATTCTCTAGACAAAAGAGAGAATCTTGATGAATGAAGCAC
This sequence comes from Senna siamea, assembly GCA_031216115.1. Lineage (NCBI taxonomy): Eukaryota > Viridiplantae > Streptophyta > Magnoliopsida > Fabales > Fabaceae > Senna > Senna siamea. The sequence goes on along the minus strand of CM062366.1, from coordinate 24,548,909 downwards.
ATGTTTCTACTTGATTAGGCAAGGTGATTAGGGTCCCAAAAGGTGCTTCGGTGCCAGTGACACTCAAAGTCATGGAGTATGAACTTTTCCATTTCTGTCCAATTGAAGTAAGCCTCTGTTTCTGGGCCTTTTGTGTTTGTTCCTGTACTTACATGAAATATACAAATGAAAGGGTTTGTTGAACAGGAAATAGCACCCAGTGTGTCATTTGCAGCAATAGGGCTAATGGACATGTTCAACAGTGGAGGAGCAGTAGAGAAGGTTGAGATAGAAAACCACAGAGCTTATGACAAAAAACCAGAAGAATCATCAACTTCAACTTCAGGTATTGAGCTTATAGTCAAGGGAAGTGGGAGATTTGGAGTGTACTGCTCCCAGAGGCCACTCAAGTGTATGGTGGGCCACACTGAAATGGATTTCAATTATGAGACTGAAACTGGGTTGATCACCTTTATCATTCCGGTTGCTGCAAAGGAGATGTATAGATGGCTTATACACATCCAAGTTTGAGTATTAGCATTAGTATTGTTGTATTTGTTGTTGTGGGTGTGACAGTGATGAATAAAAGTCAAGTTCTTGGTGGTTTCTTCTGAATAAAAGTTCACATTTTTTCACAATTTCCAGTTCTCTTCTATAGATAACTGGATTCATCCCATTTCTTTCGTTGCCGCATATTATACGAGTATAAAGGATTAGTGCTACACAAATTTGCTCTAACTTTTTAGATGCTAAGTGCCTTACAGTTTATTCATTGATTAGATAAAATTAATTTTAGGATATTTAAAATAAATAAATTAAGTCAATAAAAAAGTAACATGAAATGTGAATAGACTTTATAGATAATTTGGGTGAGAATTTGGATTATCAAGAACTTACTATCAAGTTCAACTCATGATTTTGTTTTGATACCACTTGTTAAATTAAGTGCTTAAACCCACTGAAGTTCAGATTATCCATATTCCTTCCCCTATTTCATTTGGTTCAAGTATTTCACTTTATTTAATAAAAAAGATAATGCCATACTAGAGCAAGAAATTTTCAATTAAAGTATCGATGTAATTTTTGTTTGAAATATTTTTTAGACCTTACAACTTCTTTCTAATTAAAAAAATATATAAATATTCAGTTTGATTCGAGTTTTGATTAATTAAAACATTATACTACATTAGGCAGCCGGGGGTATGAAATTGCTCCTTCTGTATTGAGGACAGCCATCTTGGGTAAGAGAAGAGAGAGAGAGAGGGATGAAGATAAGGGAATTGGATAGGAAAATGTTCTCCCGTTAAATTTTATATAAATTCATTAGATATTAATAATTAAATTAATAAAATTAAAAATAATATAATTTAATATAATTTAATTTTTTATAATTATTAATTACATGTATATTTATTTAATTTTTTTACTAACTAAATTTTTAATATGTAATAAATTTATATATAATTTATATGAACTTCAATTCTTTTATATTGACAATTGTATAATTTTGTTTACAAATATTTTTTAATAAAAATAATTTTATTTAAAATATTATCTAAAAAAATTATCAGATTTAAATATAAATATTCTTTTTATAATATAGTAGCTATTTTCACTTTTTTTAAATTCAATGCGTTGATTGACAGACATTTTAATTAGTGTAACGAACTTTAGTTTTGCTTTTCGAAGTTTCCGCAAAAAAGAAAAATAAAATACGTGAAACGTGACAGAAAAAGTGGCACCACTTGTATTTTCTCACTCTTTCGATTGCCTCAATAACTAAACAGGTCAATTTGTTGTGCAAAAGCATGGCTTTAACCCAAATATATAAATATACCTGATAACCTCTTTCTTGCTCAGCTAAATTCTACCATATGTAAAGCTAGATTTCTATCTTCAATTAATAATTATTATCATATTCATACCAAATTTGAATGTATAAACTTAATTTGTAGGTACTATGTACTACTTTAATTTAATTTTACAAACTAACTCTTCTTACTATGTTGGTAATAATTTTTTTAAAACTAATAAACTCTATACCATAATATTTGGAATTTTGTAATGCTCACAAGCAAAGTCTTAACTGATCATGTCTTCGCATGAACTATAAAATTCACAAGTCATTTTCAATATTAATAATATGTTTGCTCCATTTTATATGTTTGGATATACTTGCTAACATGTATGTGTCAATTAGCAACTAAAAAAGGTGGATTGAATTTCAAGGTTGTACCGTAAATTACAACTTCACGTACGATACTGACACCTTCCATATCTAATATTATAAAATCAAAATTTCTTACCCTAGTTAAAATGCCTAATAAAATTATATGGTAGTTATGTATTGCATATCTATCACGATTCATAAGCTCCATACCCTGATGTAACAATCCAAAAATATGACCACCATATTCTTTCATCTCACTCATGGGATATTATACCTTCTTTTGCCTCATCTCCAATCAATTCCTGGCACGTGACCACTTTATCATAATTCCCCCTATTTTGATTGCTTCTTCTTCCACTTTTTCTTACTGACCCATCCCGTACTTTGTTTGTTTTTTTTTTTTTGAGTATTTCAACATATCGTTATTAATTTAGGTGTGATGAAACTAATTTTGATTGCAATATGACGCTACAAAAAATACTTTTCTGCGGCGTTACAAGAACCCTTCAACCCATAAATTGCTCATTATATGTTTTACATAAGAAAGAATTAAAGATCATAAAAATAGTATTTAAGTTGTAAATTAATACACTTGATAACTTAATTTTTTGGAATAAATATTTTGTATTCTTTATGATTTAAATAATGGTGACCTAGTTATTTGCAGTCTTAGCCTAAAACCAAAAAAAAAATACTAATTACCAAGGCTTGGGTTGTATCAATTGTACTAACTAGCTACTTTGGTCTAGCATTTCATCATGCCATTTTTTTTATGTATAGTGACAATAAGTTTAGGAAGGTTTAGGCCACGAAAAGCTATAATGCCAAGTTTCAAAGTGACAAAAAGGAATTCCTTATACTCCAAAGCCATATCCCTCCACACCCAACAAATTCTCAACCATTTTACGACACAGCTAAAGCTATTTTCGTGATGATGATGCTAGCATGCAATTACCAAACAGAGAATGAATGAATGAATTTGGAAACCCTAATCCACACGCTTTTTTGAGGATCTATCCTCACTTGACACGTAGGTGGACAATTGTGCATTACGCCCTTTCAAATGCATCATCATATTCTAGTTGATCATCAAAATCCAGAACTCGACATTTCAACTGCACACGTTAAAAACCGTTTGATAACTACAAAAAAAAAAAAAAAGAAGAAGCTCTCAAGTCTCAACTATTTATCTATATGTTGTTCCTAATTGTCCTGAATTTCGGAGAACCTAAAAGAGAGAGTACAATATGAACCAAATATTTTATTCATGAATTTGATGTCACGAGTAATCTCATGCAATGGCTTAATTAAAAAATGCATAAACAACAAACCATTGTCACGTAATCCTATCCAAAATCCAAAATGATTACGCAGAGAAAAGATGGGAGCATTCCAACCAATACGAGAACTCATGATGGTTTTTTTTGAATACCCATTCTGATATATATGTGCTGGTCTTAAATTCTTATCATATATATATTTATGAATTAATGATGATAATTTCATAATTCATAAGGAAACATCCCAATTAATTATTGAGTATACGTATGCCAACTTGGAGCTCTACAGTCAAAGTATTATCATTAAAAATGAATGGATGATTGGTGCTAATTATTGAAGTGGACTCTGTTATATAATTAACCCAAAATTTGGGGAATACAAATTAAAAGAAACGTTCTTATAATTTATAAAAAAATAACTGGAACTGATAATTTCATAAAATAGTTTTGATGAGGTTGCAATATATATATATATATATATATATTATAGTAATTAAATATATGTATATAGTTGCCCTGAGATTTATTACTCGTGAAGTCAAAGGCAGGAATAGATAGTCATATTTGCTTTGCTTTTCCGTTTTGATATGTACTGATCATCAATTAAAGCATGGTTAATAAATGATTTTTTAATAATATTAGTAAAAATGAAATTAACTTAAATTTGCATGGGCTACCCTGTTATAAAATATTTTCCCCTTTTTTGGCTAACAGAAAACTCATAAAAGAGAAGTGCGTACAACACATATATTTGCACATTAAAAAAAGGTTAATGATATGCACATATCCATGCAGCATATATATAGATGATATTTTCGTGGACGTTTTCTTAGAGACTGGCGTGTATGGAGCGAAAGTCAGAGTGTCCTTCGTCTCAATCTTTAATTCATGATACCCTTCCATACCGTATGATAGCCATAAAGATTAAGACCAAATTAAATCCCAACTCTTTTTTCTGTCTATAAATACACAATCTTCACATAGTATTCCCATAAGTTGAATACCCAAAAACACTCTGACATTATTACTTAGAGCTAGCATCCATCAATCTATTAATTTCTCTTACATACCAAGGGAAAAATAATGGCCATCCGAAGGCATCTCCTATCATTAATCTTCATCATCAATATTTCTTTTGTTGCTTGTTATAGCAGTTTGCAAGAGGACCCACTTAGCATGTATGTTGATGATTTACCTAATCCCATTGATGATGGAGGGACATACACAGATGTTTTGAACTTCAAGATGTCTGATTCGCTTAATAACACAGTTTGTGTTAATGATTATGGAGCTAAAGGGGATGGTACTACTGATGACACACAGGTGGAATTAATATATTTTCTTATTGGTTTTTTCTTTTTTGGATAAAAATAATTAAAAATGACTTTTCTTTTTCTTGTTGATCATGGCTATGTTGTTACCTCAGGCATTCAAGAAGGCTTGGGAAGTTGCATGCTCCTCTGAGGATGCAGTTACTCTTGTGGTACCTCAGCAGAAGTATCTACTGAAACCAATAAGATTCTCTGGCCCTTGCAAATCTGACATTACAATGCAGGTTAGTCTGCCTTAAAGCAATAGATTGTAGATGAGAATCTATTAATTAATCTCAATTGAACAGTGAGTTAATACAATAAAAATTTTATTGGATAGATTTCTGGAGTGCTTGAAGCGTCAAATAATCCTTCAGATTACAGCCAAGACCCCACACACTGGCTTATCTTTAACAGAGTTCAGAAGCTATCAGTTCAAGGTGATGGAACCATCAATGGAAATGGAAACATATGGTGGAAAAACTCGTGCAAAAGAAACAAAACACTCGTAAGCCATCAAAAGCGCATATGTATAGATGTATTCAGTTTCTTGGTTAATACATATATAAATCATATTCATATCCTGATTATCTGTTTTTCTGTGTCGCAGCCTTGCAAGAATGCCCCCACGGTATGTGTATATATGTATAGTTGATCTTTCTCTTGCTAATAAAAATGGTTAACTATATTTTTTCACATGCAGATTCTGTATTCTGATAATGTTTACGTTTGCAGGCTGTGACTTTCTATAAGTGTCAGAATTTGGTGGTAGAGAGCTTGACCATAAAAAATGCCCCACAAATTCATGTTTCCTTCCAGCAATCCAAGTACGTTACAGCTTCGGGTCTCACTGTGACTGCTCCACAAGACAGTCCTAACACAGACGGAATTCATGTCACAAATACCCAAAACATCCAAATCTCAAGCTCCGTTATTGGAACTGGTAATTAATTTTTTATAATTATTCTCTTCGATCCAAACAATCAAAACCATAGATCAACGCTAAAATTTTCTCGTTTCCTTTTCTCTTACGTCACATGCAGGAGATGACTGTATATCAATAGTAAGTGGATCCCAGAATGTAAAAGCCACAGACATAACCTGTGGACCAGGCCATGGTATCAGGTAATTAAGCTTGATTATTTAAAGACCAAATTAAATCTGCTATTAATTAATTATAATTACTTTGACCCGGCACACAGCACAGCAGTACATGAAAATAAGTTTAACTAATTTGCAACCATGATTAATTATATTTCAGTATTGGAAGCTTGGGGGCCAAAAAAGCCAAGGCATTTGTTTCTGGCATAACGGTGAATAAAGCTAAGCTTTCTGGAACCACAAACGGAGTTCGAATCAAGACATGGCAGGTAATATACATATTAAAAATTTGAAAACTTGAATTCAACTCGTCTCAATTAATTACTCCTTAAACATATACATTAATTCTTTATCAGAGTCTAATCAAGTCCCATTAATTTGGTGTAATTAATTAATCAACAATGTAAATGTAGGGTGGGTCAGGAAGTGCAAGCAACATCAAGTTCCAGAATATAGAAATGAACAATGTGACTAACCCCATTATAATAGACCAGAACTACTGCGACCAAAAGAGCCCATGCAAACAACAGGTAATTATAATTATAATTATATATATATATATATAAGTCAAGCTCGATCAAATGATAGTGATGTATAAAAATTATTACTGATGATGATGAATTTGGTATGTATATGTATGGTAGGACTCAGCGGTTCAGATTAAGAATGTGTTGTACCAGAACATAAAAGGTACGAGTGAATCGGAAGTGGGAGTGAAATTTAATTGTAGTGAGAGGTTTCCATGCGAGGGGATAGTAATGCAGAACATAGACCTACGACTTGGAGAAGAAGGACATGCTGCCAAGGCTTCATGTGACAATGTTCGAGTGTCCTACATTGGAGACGTTACCCCTCGCTGTCCATAAAATGCTTATTTGCATGGTTGCTGTACATATATATATATATATATGGCTAGAAATTAAAATAATTGTAACCAATAATGATGTCACCTATATTTCTCGTCATGTTCCATCAATAAAAGACATGCTATCTTACTTCGGCAGGTACGACAATGAGTGATGACTTTATTATTTTTTTACTGCATGTATTGTCTAACGAATCCTAATCATATTAAAAAAATATTATTTTTTAATATCTTACAAAATAACTCTGTCATGCAACTTCTAATCTCATTCTATATAATATCCAGCATTTTATATATTTAAAAATATGTTGATGAATAAAAAAATTATGAGATATTTAGTTTCAAAATATCATAAAAAATTATAAAGATAAATAAATTTTTATAAATTATTTAAAAATATGTTGATGAAAATTACCTGAATCAACAAAGAAGATAAAAAGATTTATTAAATTTTAGAGTCGCTAAAATGAGACAGAAAATGAGAAAAGAAAGAATGATGGTTTTAGATATGTTATTAACTTATTATGAGATTAGTAACTTAGTTACTTTTTATTTTAATTTTAAATTAGCATAAATAACAAAAAGGTAAATTATACAAAAGAGAAATTAAAATTAATTAATATATGGATATTATATGTAAATGTGTGTGTGTGTGTGTGTGTGTACAAAGCACTTATATAAATTTGTCGAGACAAAAAGTCTACGAGATGGACAGCACGATCCTAAGTCTTTTGTCCCCAAATTACTTTGAGAAAATTTTATTCTTCAGATCTATTAGAGAAAAAAATCTCCTCAAATGAAACAATCCAAAGATCCACACATCTAAAAATTTTTGCCATACCTAATAATGCACTCTTGCTACCTTGAATGAGGATTATCCTTTTTTTTTTTCTCTTAAATACAATATTTGTGATATTTTATCTAAATTCCAATAGGTCAAATTAGGCTTAAGTGACTTCATTTGAAATTTGGATTCTCTCATAAAAAAAAATAATATGACAATGTCATGTAAAAAAAAAAAATATAAAAATTAATTAAGTGACGAACCCTGCTTATATAATAAAAATCATAAGTGAATAATATTTTTTTTATATTTATTTTTTTTACATAATATCATCATATTATTTTTTCACATAAAAATATCTTTTTTATTCTTTCATTTATTAGATTTTAGTCATACTTCTAAAAGAAGTTTTTTTTTTGTAAGAGCACCCTATATTAGATAATAAATAATTAAAAAATCCCCTTTCGTACATTTTATTTTCTCTTAAATCTTATTTTTGTATATTTAAGTAATTCATGACAAATTGAGAAGAATTTTATTGTGTAATTTATTCACCCCCTATTTTGCAACTATTTTCATTTTGTTAAAAAGAGAAAAAACTTAGGCCTAATTCGTTTTAATGAGACAAATTATGAGAGAGAAAAAAGAGAATTGAGAGTTGAAAGAAAGATAGAGGAGAAAGAGAAAGAGAAAAGGATGGTATAATGCTTACTACAATAAAAACAAGAATTAGCGACGGATTTTATCAAGAAAATTCGTCTCTAAAATATTTAGAGATGTATTAGCTACAGAATTCTTACCGTTGCTAAAAAGGACGTGGCTAAAAATTAAAAAAAAATTTAATCAGTCTCTAATTAGCAACGAAAATTTCTGTTGCTAATCCGCCTCTAACAACAAAAATTAAAGACAAAATATTCTATCTCTAAATTATATTTTTTAAATTATTTATTTTTGTACATTTATTTTATTTTTGATATTTTTTAATTTTTATATTTTCTGTGACCTAAAAAAGTATTAAAAATAAAATTATAGAACAAAATATTATTATATTACACAAAAGTAATGTTACATGTATATATATTGTTGTTAATAATTACTAATAATACAACTATCATAATTTATAATAATTACATAACTAATTGCTCTTTTCCTTAGTGACAGGTAAGTCCTTTGCATGCATAGTGGACCAGAAATCACCAAGCTGCCCTCCACTTCCTCCTGCCCTAGAAGCAACAGATGGCTGTGATGAACTTTAAGGTTCTACAGATGAGGGTGGGGGTGGTGGACTCCGTCGAGGCATTTGAGGTGATTGAGTTACAGGCTTTGAGACACTTGCAAAATTTAGACATATTATTTCCATGAAGGTGTTTGAAAGATATCTTAATTTTTCTCTGGGATTTTAATTAGACGGATATATCTTTCAAACCACAAACAATGGCTAGTGAATTAGTAATTAATGGAAGTACATAAGTTAGAACAGTTTCCATGTTAAGCACTAATGCGGCTAAATTCTAAGTTAGCTGCCTGCTAACAAACCACCCAAAGTAGTATTTATTTTTTAGTAATAATGGATGATAAAAATTTATGAAAACAAAGAAAGCAATTGACTGAATTCCCATAGATGCTGGAGCTGAACTTACTGGCTCCTTTGCGAAGACCATCCTTGGAATTCTCAAATGCTGCTTTTGTAATTAATCTTAAAGCAGAGGTTAGTACACCCGATGCTGCCATACCAGCAAGATAAGACTGCAACAAGAAAAGCAGAATATATAAAGAACTTTCTCAAACATATAACTGAAATCCCTTGGTTAATTCTATTGATGATGGTGAATTGGTCACCTGAATGAACTTTGGTCGTATGTAAGAGAGGTCTCCCACCATTCCACCTTGCACATGAGCATTTGCAACTCCAAAAGCACCACTAATTGCACATATTCCAATAAAAGTTCCAAGTCCTCCTTTACCATATGTTGCCAAATCCAACTAGGGAACATTTATGGGCAAACCAAAATCAAAACCAAGCTAAATGAATCAAAACTCACAAACAAGTGAAGTGGGCTTATAATTAACACCAACAGAGTAGTGATGAAAAAAAGAGTATATCCAAATAGGTTCTGTATTCTAGTATTAATTTTTGCCTCCTTATAAGCTAGTATTGCCAGTGTACCAAGTGATACAATTAGGTTCATAGAGCTTTTTTCTCCTTACAGTAAGCCAAAGATAAAAACAATCAAAAAGAAAAGATAAAAGTATCTAATTAGATACAATTACCCTATGCTATGGTATAGTTCATAACACAAGAATAATGGCTATGAAATTGCAGCAAGCACAGTGCTGAAGTGATCAAATGGAAAACCAACCTACACAAAAACTCTAGTGAGGGCTCTTTCACATGTATATCTGTATTCCCCAAATTAAAAAATATAACACAACATACATTAGATTTTCTCATAAACAGACAGGACGAACCTTTAGCATACTTTGAAAAAAAATGGCTTTCTCTTTATAGGAATTGGGTAAACAAAGGAAATATATTTATCCCAAAAGAAAAGGATGGTTTCTGTTGCTCTCATTGAATTCAAAATTTTAATTAAGTTTTAAGTTATATCCTATGGTTATAAACATATGCAGGAATGATCAAATGCGCATTCATATAACAATGCCACTTTGCTCTAACACCTTTATCAAACTACCATACTCCTGCACTATTTTAGATCATGCATACAATATATTTGAAATATAAATATTTGTTGGAATTATGATAAAAGCTTTCTCACATGTAACAATAATTGCTTTACTCTAAATATAAAAAGACGTGATACAAGCGTGAATATGTCTAGCAACAGAAGCATGTGAAATATCATACACAAACCTAATAAGCAAAGTGTTTGCAGTCCTATCATTTGATTTCTTTGAATCTTTTTGTAAAAACTATCAGGTCTCCATGTCTCAGTAAAGAATGATATTGAAACAGTCTCCCTATATCGATATAGTTGAAGCCCACAAATTCCAATTGCATACATCACTGATGCATTGTGTACTATTTTGACTTCAATTCCCATTTTCTTTGCTCGAAAAACAAATCTTCTATTGTCAGCATACTGTTCCATGAGATGCCATGGATGCTTCGCTTCAATTAAGTCCTACAAAGGCAATAGCAAAACTTTATTGTGAGACAGCAACATGTATGGCTTCAACTTATATATAATCCAATTGGCAGTGTGAACCCTCCCTATGATATTGTAATCCTCGACATGTGCCACTCAAATCATTCACATTACCCCCAAAAATAAAAGAATAAAATTGCAAATGGGAATCCACATTTCCAACTACCAAAACCCAAAAACCTAAAACAGAAAAATCAGATTGAATCAGATAGATACCTGGAGAATGGGAATTGGGTTGTGCGGTGGTGGGTTTCCTAGGCCTCTTAGGAGATGAAACATTGGGAGATTCCATCGACTCCATTATTCTCCCTCTTCTTCAACCTCTTCTCCTTCCTGCCTTCATCTTTTGTTTCTGTCTTCGTCTTCTTCGGTCGAGCATTGCAACCTTCGTCCGCGATAACCTTCTGGATCTGCTTCCATCTCCATTGGCATTGGATCTTCATTTGTCTTTCGCCATCTTCATATTCTTCCTCGGACGTTCAGGGAGAAATCGCGCAAGAAAACAAAGATTTTAGGAAATTAAAGAAAACACGAAGCGAATTTGAAAGCGAGGGAAGGGAGAATGAAAACCGCGCTATTTTAGTGTTGGACAGAGAAGAAAAAATGATTTCATTCTGGACCCAGGACTCTTTAGACAAAAATTAGAGATGGAGTTTTTCCGTCTCTAATGTCAATTTAAATTTTTGTTGAGAGATGAATTTCATATAAAATAGAGATAGATTAAAGATGAAATTTTTTTTGTCTCTAATTTCTTTTTTTTTTGTAGTGATTTTTATTTTTCTTGAATTAGGTGATAAATATTTAAACAATTTATTAATTAATTTAATGTGAAAGATAATACTAATTTGTAAAATAAATATATTAATTTAAACATATTATTTTTATCATAATAAATTTAATTAGTTTCTATTTTTAAATAAACTAAAATAATAAAAATATTAATATTACTTTTTATTTGTATTAAAAAATAATTTTAAAATATTAAACATTAAAAATCCTACAAGCAAGCTTACTTAACTCAGGTCAAAATGGATGAGTTGAAATTTTATTGTCTAGATCCATTCAATAAATGAGCCAACTCTAAAATATTTTTAAAAGTAACATTAATTTTTAAAAAAATATAATTTATTAAAAAATATATTTTTAAAAACTCGTTATTATTTATTTTGAATTAAAAATAATAATTTTTTATTTTAAATTTTAAAATTATTGGTTAAATACATATATAATTATATACATAATAAATATAAAATAAAATTATTTTGATAAAAATAAATAAAATTATAAATTTTTCTTATATATTAAAAGAAAGAAAGTATAAATTTTTAAAATAATCTCAATATACAAATGAGGTGACAAACCTTGTGCACCTATGAATTTTTCCATCTTTTAACTTTTCATTTTTTCCATTCTTTCTATTTTTCTCAAAAGTTTTTATATTTTATTTTATATGAATAATATATACTTTTTTTTGTTAAAGTATAATATATACTTTTAGAGACTAAAAATAAAAAAGTTTTAAAAAAATTATAATATAAATAAAAGACAATTGTGATAACATAAAATGAACATGTGTTTAAACATAAACTGAACCCAATCATACCATATAATAGAACATACCGAATGCAGTCTTTTAGGATGAGTGTTAAATACCCATTTCCCTCTTTTTAGTGAATAATTATAATTATCTTATAAAGTAGAGTCTTTTAGAGATTAAGTTTTAAATAATATTTTTTATATTTTTAGTAAATATCTATCATAACATATAATTTTATAAAATAGAATATTCTTAAGTGAGTTTTAAATACTCTTCTCTCTTTTAAGTGAATGGTTATACAGTTTTATAAAATAGAGTTTTTTAGAATATGTTTTAAATAAACTTTTTATTTTTTTAATAAATAATTGTCATAACATATAATTTTATAAAATAGGATCTTTTAAAATAGGTATTAAATATTATATTCTTCTTTGTATAGTTGTCATAACATGCATCTTAATGAAATAGAATTTTTAGAATGAGTTTTAAATATTTTTTCATTCTTTTAAATAAACAGTTATCATAATATATAACATTATAAAATATAATATTTTATAATAAGTATTAAATATCATATTCTCTTTTTATAGTGTCATAACATATAGCTTTTTAAAATAAATTTTAAATATTTTTAATTTTTTTAAAATAAATTGATATAATAATATATAATCTTATAAAATAGAGTCTTCTAGAGCATGTGATTCCTCCTTTTTTTCTTCTATAAATCTTATGCTCTCAACATATTTTTACTGTAAAAATTTCAAGTTTGTGATCAATTCTTCAAGAATAAGAAGTTTGTAGAACGATTTCCTTTGTCTTCTTCTCTTAATTAAACACTTGAATAACTTATTTTATCGATTAATATTATTTTCATATCTTTATCGAAGGAGAATTACAATCCTAACAAATAAGTATGTGTCAATTTTGTTTAGGTAAATACTCAACTATGCGAGGTTTGCTTTGTCTTCCAATCAAAGCTATGAATATGAGTTCAATAGCTCATTTGTCAGGGTTGTGATTCTCTTTAGATAAAAAAGATATGTTAACAATCGATAACAAGGGTTTTATGTGTTTGAGTTTGAGAATGAGACGCGGGTTGATCGGGTCATATGGCTCTGGTAGTCTGAATCGACCATCTTTTTGGTATTATTTTTGCTATTCCATCTTTTTAAACCCTAGCGCTAAACTGGCTGTTTATTTTTTCTCTTTTTCTATGAGTGTCAGATGCGAACGCTGTGGTTTTGTCTCTTAAGGTTTATATGTGATAGCTTTTGTGCTAGGTAGCGTTTCAGCGCTCGCAAAAAATTGATGTGGGATGCATTTTCCTGGATTGTTCTGTTATCGGTTGCTTTCTGTGGTTGACGCCGGTAATGTGAAACTGGGGAAAAGGTCATTTGTGCAAGCTGAAGAAGTTTCTGGCGCTCGTCATTCTGATTATTTTTTATTTTATTTTTTTATTTTTAAGCTCTGTTCCTCTATCGCTGAAGAGAGGGAAGGGGCGTAGTGAATGTTATTGTCTTTTTGGTTGTTTTCTTTTCATCTTCAAGCATCACTGCACTTCTCTTTCAGTTATCCTGTGCGCGCTTTGTTTTGTTCTCTGGTTGAAAGATGCCCGATTTTCTGTGAAAAATAATGTGTTCAAAAGTTTATATATTTGGGAACTCTTTTCACGTTTATAGTTGGATATTGAATTATCAGTCTACCTCGAAATAACTTTCAGTAAAGAGTGTAATTTGTTATCTGAGTTTCAATTGGTTGAAGAAGTGGAACTTTGCTTATTGGATGTTTAACACACAGTTAGCTGATACTTGGTGACTAGTTAAGCGACTATGCTAGTTTAGCTGGTGAATTTTATTTTGGATGGCTAGTTAAGCTGGGCTTTATCTTGGCTGAATACCCTTGTCAGCTCCTGTTTTTTGGTGGTAGCAATGAATATGTACGTTGGTTTTGGGGAATAAAATCTAGCTAAGTACATTTATCGTCTATAGATAATAAAAATTGCATCTGTATCAGAATGTCTGTTTTCAGTTTGACATAGCTTTTATTGCTGTCATTGCTCATTTACTCATTATCACTAATATAGTTGATGCAATCAACTTTTTCCATTCTTACATGGTTTACTATACTTGGTGTATAATCTACCTTTCATAGGAATAGTTTTCCCTTTATTGAAGCAAATACCATTCTAAGATTTCTTTGTTTTATAGGTTTAATTTTGAGAAACTGAAAAGTACTGCCAGTACTACTGATGTGAGGTTTGCTGGTATTCTAATCTTCATTTTTTTTTTCTATTTCCAGATGATTCTTAGTTGGTTCAAAGAATCTTAAAGGATGTGAATCTTTTCAGGGTTCACTAAACAAGGAAGAGTGATTAGAAAGTCAAGGTAATTTCTTCACCTAAAATACCTCAACGTTATTTTCATATTGACTCACAAGCTTTTGGATTTCTTATTCTTGTGTGGTGCTTAAACTTCAAATAGCATTAAAGGACATTCAAAATCAGCTTATTAATCATTCTTACTTTTTGGTTTTTATTCCAAGTCAGATTGGTTTAACTTTTAAACCCCAATCAGTGAGATTAAATGCTCAAGTGTTGCTTGGCATATCAAAATGTGGAGGGCTTCATTCTTATCTAGGAAGTATTATGTCGTGACCATTACGTCCTTGTTGAATGCCTTTTGTACCGGATTTAGGATTAAGCTATTATCATGAAAATAAAAACTATAACTATTAGTTAGAGTGCAACGCATTCTCTGTAATTGCATCAAGCCCAAGTGTTATGTTTCAACTATGACTTGGCCTCACATGCTACTTTGGAACAATTTTTGTCACACCTGGCCAACATCACATAACTTACAGATGTTGAAGGTAGCCCCCTTGATTGATTTGCATGCTTGACACTGTAAGTGCACATGATACTACAATGCTTCCTTCCATATAATGACAAGTAAAAGGGTTATGGAACTAAGAATTGGAGATTGCATTATGGTTGTGTGATGTAGATGTGTTGGCGTTTGGTATTCTATGTCTCTTTACTATATAATGAAATTATCAAGAAAAACTTGGTCTAGATGAGCTGTTTTGATCATAGAGATTCTTGGGTGGATTTATTGTTTAAGTAGTTACTAGTTGTTTGCAATTTTTATTTTTTTTCGTATTTTGGTGGGCATTTACTGCAAGACATAGATCACTTCTGCAAATGCATGGTTGGGGTGATATGTTTTTCTTGATATAGTTCAGATAAAGGATTTGGATCATCAGCATTTTCTCAAGTTTACAGAGAGAGAAAGGCACAATCTGTATGGGGTTCATTGACCTTTGGTAAACAAGTAAAGTAAGATCCACTAATCAAGAGCGATGCTTCTCATATTTCTCTTCCTCTCTCCAAATTTAACAGTGTCAAGTTCATTGCTAAATTCAGAGTATCCAAATTTTCGTATAGCAGTTGCTCTTCTTTGAGATTTTCAAGGATTGAAGAACTCGAAAAAAAATCAAAACCAATGGTAGAGCAGTGTGAGGGATGATGGTTTTGGTGTACAAGAATAGATAACATTCAGAACTAAAAGAATCATATTGTGATGGTTTTAGTGTTTCATCTCTTTAGTTCATCAAATTGTACAATATATAGAGACATTAGATGGTGGAGAATTTTGATAGAATAAAAAGTTATTAAACTTTTATCTTTTTATTACTTAAAATTGCATTTTAAAATTATTCATCTATACTTTAATACATGTGGAGCCGACTAATAAAAAGGAAAGCATTTTCTAACAGTTGATAAAGGTGCATTTTATTTTAAAAAAAAAACTATAAAGGAATAGCATTATCAAAATGGATTATGGATCAAGAGTTGATTCATTTAGCTTGTTAAATTGGCGAGTTTAGAGGAGAAAAATTGGCTTATTTAAAAATGAATCTAAACAGTTTATGGTAAGTCGACCAGTCAAAAAAAAAAAATTAACAATTTTTAAAAGTAATATAAATTAATTTAAAATAAAATATGTATATAAATTTAAGGTATTTTATATGTTATGTCACTATTTTATTTTTATAATGTAAATAAATAAATTAATAAAAAAATAATTTAATGTGAAAATAATAATAATTTGTAAAATAAATGTATTAATTTAGACATATTATTTTTGTCATAATAAATTTAATTAAATTTTTTTTGTTAAATAAACTAAAAAAAGTAAAAAAAAAAAACCAATATTTTTTTTTTGTATTTAAAAATATTAAAAACAATAAAAAGAACACACAAGATAGCTCATAGTGGCCTATGAGCTAAAAAGGAAGAATTTGAACTTCCTTGTCTAACTTTGTTTAAAAAATCAGTCAACTCCAAAATATTTTTTATCAGTATTATTAATTTTTTAAAAATTATAATTTATTATTTGTTTTGAGTTAAAAATAATAACTTTATTTTATTTTAAAAATGATTGATTTAATATATATATAATTATATAAATAAGAAATATAAAATTATTTTAATTAAAATAAATAAAATTATAAATTTTTTTGATCTATGAAAAAAAAAAAAGAAGTGTAACTTTTTAAAATAAATTCAATATATACAAATGAAGTGACAAAGCGCATCTAAGAATTTTTTCATCTTTTAACTTTCTATTTTATATGTATAATATGTATTTTAAGAGATTAATAATGAAAAAATTTTTAAAACAATTATAATGTAATTAAAAGACAACTGATATAACATACAATCAACATATATTTTAACGAAAAACTTTCATAATATACAATAAATCTTACAAACTAGAGTCATTAGGAGTGAGTGTGAAATATATTTTTTTAGTTTAACTTTACAAAATAGAGTCTTTTAACGTAATATTCAATCTTAGAAAAATAGAGTCTTTAGAATGAGTTTTGAATATTTTTTTTATTTTTTTTAGTGATTAGCTGTCGTAATATGTAATTTTATAAAATAAAGTTTTTTAGAGTAAATTTTGAATATTTTTTTTTTCAGTGAACAATTGTCATAACATATAACTTTACAAAATAGAATTTTTTAGAGTGAGTATTGAATACTCTTTTCTTTTTTTTAAGTGAATAACTGTCATAACATATACAAAATATAATCTTCCAAGAGTAAGTTTTAAATACTATTTTATTTTTTTTAGTAAATAACTGTCATCATATACAATTTTATAGAATATTCTTCTATAATAAGTTTTGAATATTCTTTTATCTCTTTTTAATAAATAGCTGATATAATATACAACTTTACAAAATAGTCTTTGAATATTTTTTTTCTCTTTAATGAATAACTATCATAATATATAATCTTACAAAATAGAGCCTTCTTAAATAGGTTTTGAATTTTTTTTTTTTATCTTTGTAATGAATAGTTATCATAACTTTACAAATAAAATTTTTAAGAATAAATTTTAAATATTTTGTTTTATCTTATTTTAATAAACTAATATTATAATATACAATCTTACAACAAAATAGAGTTTTCTAGAGTTTTTGAAAGAGGGAGTCTCTGATTCCTCCTATCTCCCTTACATAAATCTCATAAGCTGAACGCCTTTTTTGAAAGTAATAGGTGAGGGGTGTGTGATAAATCCTTCAAGAATAAGAAGTTTTTAGAGCGATCTCCCTTGTCTCCTTCTCTCGATTAAACACTTGAATAACCTATTTTATTCGATTGCTATTATCTTTATATCTTGTCGAACGAGAATTACAATCCTTACGCAATTTTGTTTGGAAAAGAAACTAGGTAAATACTGAACTGTGCGAGTTTTGCTTTGTCTTCCAATCAAAGCTATGAATATGAGTTCTCCAGCTAATTTGTTAGGGCTGTGATTCTCTCTAGATAAAATAGATATGTTAACAATCGATAAGAAGGGTTTTATGTGTTTGAGTTTGAGAATGAGACGCGGGTTGATCGGGTCATATGGCTCTGTAGTCTGATTCGACCATCTTTCTTGGTATGTTTTTCGCTATTCCGTCTTTTCAAACCCTAGTGCGGAACTGGTTGTTTCTTTTTTCTCTTTTCTTTTATGAGCATCAGATCGGAACGCTGTGATTTTGTCTCTTAGCTTTTATATGCGATCGCTTTTGTGCTAGCATAAAATGGATGTTGGATGGATTTTTCTGGATTGTTCTGTTCTCGGTTGTTTTCTGTGGTTGACGCCGGTAATGTGAAACTGAGGAAAAGGTCATTTGGGCAGGCAGAAGAAGTTGCTGGCGCTTATTGTTCTATTTTTTTTTTCAAAGCTCAGTTCCTCAATCGCTGAAGAGAGGGAGGGGGCATAGTGAATGTTATTGTTTTTTGGTTATTTTGTTTTCATCTTCAAGCATCACTGCACTTCTCTTTCAGTTATCCTGTGTGCGCTTTGTTTTGCTCTCTGGTTGAAAGATGCCCAATTTTCTGTTAAAAATAATTTGTTCAAAAGCTTATTTTCTTGGAAACTCTTTCAATGTCTATGTTTGCATTATGAATTATCAGCCTACGTCGAAATAACTTTCATCGAGGAGTGTGATTTGTTATTTGAGTTTCATTTGGTTGAATAAGTGGAACTTTGCTTATTGGATGTTTAACATGCAGTTAGTCAAGTTAACCGACTATGCTAGTTTAGCAAGTGAATTTTATTTTGGATGGCTAGTTAAGCTGGGCTTAATCTTGGCTGAATATACTCTTGTCAGCACCTGTTGTTTGGTGGTAGCAATGTGTATGTATGTTGATTTTGGGAAATAAAATCTAGTCAAGCACATTATAGTCTATAGATATAAATTGCATCTGTATCAGAATGTCTGTTTTCAGTTTGACTTAGCTTTTATTATTATCATTGATCATTTAGTCATTATCACTAATATTATTGATGCAATCAACTTTTTCCATTCTTACATGTTTTACTAGAGTTAGTGTACAATCTACCTTTCATAGCACTAGTTTTCCCTCTATTGAAGAAATACCATTCTAAGATTTCTTTGTTTTATAGGTTTAGCTTTGAGAAACTGAAAAGTACTGCTAGTACAACTGATGTGAGGTTTGCCGATATTCTAATCTTCATTTTTTTCCATTTCCAGATGATCCTTAGTTGGTTCAAAGAATCTTAAAGGATGTAAATTTTTTCTAGGTTCACTTTTGACTCAATACTTTTGCTAGTTATATTGCCAATAGATCTGGAGTTGTAAGTTGTTCTCTCTGAATTATGACCAAGATTTGTTAATACTTAATTGTATTCAGCATTCCTGAGTAGGGACTTGTAGTCTTCAGTCAGCTAGTTCTATCATTGATTGGGGGTTCGAAAGTTAATTTAAATTGACTTTGAAAAAAAAAATAATAAAGGAAGATTGGTTAGAAAGTCAAGGTAATATCCTGAGCTAAACACTTCAAAGTTATTTTCATATTGACCCTCACAAGCTTTTTGATTTCTTATTCTTGTGTGGTGCATTAACATTAAATAACGTTAAGTGACATTCAAAATCAGCTTATTAATCATTCTTGCTTTTTGGTTTTTTTTCCAAGTCAGTTTGGTTTAACTTTTAAACCCCTAATCAGTGAGATTAAATGCTCAAGTGTTGGTTGGCAGATCAAAATGTGGAGGTCTTCATTCTTATCTAGGAAGTATTATCTTTTGACCATTACGGCCTTGTTGAATTCCCTTTGTACCACATATTAGGATTAAGATATTATCACAAAGCTAAAAGCTATAACTATTAGTTAGAATGCTTCTCTTTCTATTTAATTGCATCAAGTCCAAGTGCTATGTTTTAACTATGACTTAGCCTCACACGTGACTTTGGAACAATTTTTGCCACACCCTGGCCAACATCACATACCTTATAGATAAGGTATCATCCCTTGAATGATTTGCATGCTTGACACTGTAAGTGCATATGATACTACAAGGCTTCCTTCCATATAATGTTAAGTAAAAGGGTTATGGAACCAAGAATTGGAGATTACATTATGGTTGCGTGATGTAGATGTGTTGGTGTTTGGTATTCTATTTCTCTTTACTGTAATGAAATTATCAAGAAAAACTTAGTCTAGATGAACTGTTTTGTTCTTAGAGATTCTTGGGCAGATTTATTTTTTAAGTAGTTTCTAGCTGTTTGCAATATTGTTTTTCCTATTTTAGTGGGCATTTTCTGCAAGACATAGATCACTTACGCAAATGCATGATTGGGTGATATGTTTTTCTTGATATAGTTTAGATAAAGGATTTGGGTCATCAACATTTTCTAAAGTTTACACAGAGAGAAAGGCACAATCTGTATGTGGCTCATTGACCTTTGGTAAACAAGTAAAGTAAGATCCACTACAAGCGCGATGCTTCACATATTTCTCTTCCTCCCTCCAAATTTAACAGTGTCAAGTTATTGCTAAATTCAGAGTATCCAAATTTTCATATAACAGTTGCCCTTCTTTGAGATTTTCAATGATTGAAGAAGTCGAAAAAATTAAAACCAATAGTAGAGCAGTGTGATGGATGATTGATAACTGTCAGATCGTTGCTCCTCTCTATCTTTTTCTTTATCATGCTCATTTTGGGGGATGAGTTATTGACAACTTATGGACTTGATTTCTGGCCTTAAATGTTTCTCGTGGACTATTACTACTAGCATTGTAGTGA
Organism: Senna siamea; assembly: GCA_031216115.1. NCBI lineage: Eukaryota > Viridiplantae > Streptophyta > Magnoliopsida > Fabales > Fabaceae > Senna > Senna siamea. Next base: position 24,528,110 of record CM062366.1, on the reverse strand, counting down.
TAGCCTAGATTATGATGCTTAATATGTATGAATAGATTTATAGAACTGAAAAAAGAGAAAAATTATTCAAGATTTACGTTAGAAGAGTCTATTTTATAAAGTTCATTATATGTTACAAAAATTGTTCACTAAAAGAGAGAAAAGAGTATTTAAGGTTCATTGTATGGTATGACAAATGTACACGAAAAAAAGAAGAAATGAGTATTTATGACTCTTTCTAGGAGTTTTTTTTTTTTTCTTATAAAGATTTATTTAATGTTATGACATGTTTATTAAAAAGAGAGAAGAATATTTAAGACTCATTTTAAAAGATTTTATTTTATAAGGTACATTATGACAACTGTTAAAATCATATTTAAGATTTAATCTAAACGACTTTATTTTATATAATTTATTATATGTTATGACATTAGAGAGAAAATAATATTCAAGTGTAGAAGATTCTATTTAATATGTATGGATAGAAACACTACAGAGTTTGTCTCTGCCTTGGTGCTCAAATTGCTTCCGTGTTTGTGAATTTGGCGTATACAAGTTGAGTTGGACTGTGTTAAGAACCTCAGAGAGTTGTGTAAGTAGCATTAGCATGAGAGTTCCTGTAGTGCAAAGTGCAAACCTTTAGTATTCAAGGTTCATCCAAATGGCTGTTGCGACATTCATGCTGTGTGGTTTTAAAACTTCTATTCAATGGACCAGGCGGTTAGTGAGATTGGAATTTGTATTCTTAGGCTTTCACTTAAATTCTGCTTATACTTGCACAAAATAACTACGGAGGAATGATCAAATAGCGCATGTTTTGCATGTGACGGTTGGCAATTACATGACTTTTATGGTATTCATTTATGCCGCCAAGACAAACAGCAATTTATTCCGTAGGTAGTAATGGAAATTGGCGTAAATTGCTTGCCTTTCATTCTGAGTATTTTGAATTTGATTTGTAGCAGCAAGGGACAGAGCACTTGTATATGCTCCAGGTGAGGGACGAGACGACAACTACTAAACTAAATTACGAGGCCATACAAAGATGTGCATTGCAAGAGACGGTGTAGTAACCAATGAAGTCAATCAGTTGATAAAGTCCAATGCCATTCTTCCATATAAAAGCAGAGTGGACAAATGTGGAGGGGTCCCTTTTTTTTTTTAACTGAATATGGAGGGGTTCAAGAAATAAGGAGAGCCCGACGGCTTGGAGTACTGGACCAAAGGTCCACTCATGTAATTGGGCGCAAAGTTGTTTATACATGTAGTTTAAAAAGATATACTTTTAGGGACTGTTGATAAGAAAATTCTAAAATAATTATAATATAAATAAAGACAACTGTAATGACATTCAATGAACATCTTTTTTTTTCTTTCTTACTACAGGGGCCGAAACCGAAAGAAAACAGAAACAAGGACTACAACAACTTAACGAGGCATTGAAACCCCAATAACATTAGCTAAGATAAGCTCGGCATGCCAGGGGCAGGGGAATCATAGAGAAAGAGGCCATCTTCATGGGTGAGGCTCCTATAAGCCAACCAATCAGAAACAGAAATTAGCTTGTCTCCAAATATGCTTAAGCACGATCTGGCTATCACCTTTAATCAAGTGAAGGATTGCTTCAGATAAGCTGATAAATTCAGCACCATCCAACCCTCCTTTGGTGAGGCCTTGCATGGCCACAAGGGAATGACTTTCCCTTCCAGTTTTAGAAGCAAATACCATTCTAAGATTTCTTTGTTTTATAGGTTTAATTTTGAGAAACTGAAAAGTACTTCCAGTATTACAGATGTGAGGTTTGCTGGTAATCTAATTTTCATTTTTTTTTTCCTTTTTCCATGTCCTGATGATCCTTAGTTGGTTCAAAGAATCTTAAAGGATGTAAATCTTTTCTGGGCTTACTGTTGACTCAATATCTTTGCTAGTTATATTGCTGGAGTTGTAAATTGTTCTCTCTGAATTATGATTAAGATTTGTTAATACTTAACTGTATTCAGCATTCCTGAGCAGGAACTTCTTGTAGTCTTCAGTCAGTTAGTTCTATCATTGATCGGGGGTTCGAAAGTTAATCCAAATTCACTTTAAAAAAAAAAAAACAAGGAAGATTGATTAGAAAGTCAAGGTCATTTCTTGACGTAGAAAACTTTTCGTATTGACCCTCACAAGCTTTTTAATTTCTTATTCTTGTGTGGTGCTTTAAGTTCAGATAGCACTAAATGTCATTTAGAATCAGCTTATTAATCATTCTTGCCTTTTGGTTTTCATTCCAAGTCAGTTTGGTTTAACTTTTAAACCCCCAATCGGTGGGATTAAATGCTCAAGTGTTGGTTGGCAGATTAAAATTTGGAGGTCTTCTTTCTTATCTAGGAAGTATTTTGTTGTGACCATTACGTCCTTGTTGAATGCGTTTTGTACCACATATTAGGATTAAGCGATTATCACAAGGCTAAAAACTATTAGTTTTTCCTTTTACTTAATTGCATCAAGTCTCAAGTGCCATGTTTCAACTATGACTTTGCCTCACACGCAAGCTTCCACTCTGGAACAATTTTTGCCACACCCTGGCGAAGATCACATAACTTATAGATGTTAAAGGTCTCCCTTGAATGATTTGCATGCTTGACACTGTAAGTGCACATGATACTACAAGGCCTCCTTCCATATAATGTCAAGTAAAAGGGTTATGGAACTAAGAATTGGAGATTGCATTATGGTTGCATGATGGAGATGTGTTGGATTTTGGTATTCTCTCTTTACTGTATAATGAAATTATCAAGAAAAACTTAGTCTAAATGAGCTGTTTCGTTTGTAGAGATTCTGGGTGGATTGATTTTTTAAGTAGTTACTAGTTGTTTGAAATATTTTTTTTTTCCCTGTTTTGATGGGCATTTACTGTAAGACATAGATAACTTCCGCAAATGCATGTTTGAGTGATATGTTTTTCTTGATATAGTTAAGAGAAAGGATTTGGGTCATCAGCATTTTCTAAAGTTTACACAGAGAGGCACAATCTATATGGGGCTCATTGACCTTTGGTAAACAAGTAAAGTAAGATCACTAATTAAGCGCGATGCTTCACATATTTCTCTTCCTTCCTTCAAATTTAACATTGTCAAGTTCATTGCTAAATTTAGAGTATCCAAATTTTCATATAGCAATTGCTCTTCTTTGAGATTTTCAAGGATTGAAGAACTTGAAAAATTTAAAACCAATGGTAGAGCAGTGTGATGGACGATTGATAGTTGTCAGATCGTTGCTCTTCCCTATCTTTTTCTTTATCCTGTTCATTTTGGGGGATTCAGTTACTGACAACTTATGGACTTAATTTTTGACCTCAATAGTAACTCAAGAATTATTTTAGAATATTTTATTTTATATGATTCATTGCATATTATGATAATTGTTTATTAAAAAGAGAGAAAAGAATTTTCAAGATTCATTTTAGAAGGCTTTATCTTATAAAATTTGTTGTTTGTTATGACAACTCTTCACTTGAAAGAAAAAAGATTATTCAAGACTCATTATAAAAAATTTTATTTTCTAAAATTATTTGTATGTTATGACAGTTGTTTACTAAAAATGAAAAAAAAAAGTATTCAACGCTCACTCTAAAAGACTCTATTTTATAAGATTCATTGTATGTTGTGATAGTTCTTTATTAAAAAGAAAGAAAAGAATATCAAAGATTCATTTTAAAAGATTTTATTTTATAAAGTTCGTTATATATTATGACAAGTGTTGACTAAAAAGAGAGAATAAAGTATTCAAAAATTCTTGTAGAATATTCTATTTTATAAGTTTTATTGTATGTTGTGACAATTGTTTACTAAAAAGAGAGAAAAAAATATATAAGGCTTACTCTAAAAAATTATATTTTATAAGGTTTATTGTATCTTATGAGTGAGAAAAGAGTATTCAAAATTGATCCTATAAGACTCTATTTTATAAGATTGATTTTATGTTATGATAATTGTTCACTAAAAATAGAGAAAAGAGTCTTCAAAACTTATTCTTGAAAACTCTATTTTATAAGATTGACTGTATATTATGAAAATTGTTCACTAAAAAAAGAATTTAAGACTTATTTTAAAAAATTTTATTTTATAAAATTTATTGTATGTTATAATAATTGTTCATGAAAAAGAAAGAAAAAATAATCAAGACCTACTTAAAAGAATTTTATTTTATAAGATTTATTGTATCACATGACAATTGTTTATTAAAAAGAGAGAAAAGAATATTTAAAATTCATTCTAGAAGATTCTATTCAATATGGATGAATAGATACACTACTTACACAGTTTGCCCCAGCGTTTTTGCTCAAATTGCTTCCGTAGTTGTGTATGAGTTTGGCTAATACAAGTTGAGTGGGACCGTGTTAAGAACCTAGGAGAGTTGTGTAAGTAGCATTACTACGAGAGTACCTGTAGTGGAAAGTTGTAGTCTTTAGTATTGAAAGGTTCTTTCAAATGGCTGTTGCTTCATTCTTGCTGTGTGGTTTTAAGGCTTCCATTCTATGGGCCAGGCGGTTCGTGAGATTGGAATTTTGTATTCTTAGGCCTTCACCGTCATTTTCCTTATATACTTTTCTTGTGCAAAATAATTACTGACGTATGATCAAATAGCGCATCTTGCATGGTGACTGTTGGCAATTGCATGACTGTTATGGCATTCATTTATACGGCCTAGACAAACAGCAATCTATTCTCTGGGTAGGAATTGCAATTGGCGTAAATTGCTTGTTTTTCATTCTTACGAGGCCATACAAATATGTGCATTGCAGTAGACGGTGTTGGAACCAATGAAGTCAACAGTTGACAAAGTCCAATGCCATTCTTCCATATGAAAAGCAGAGTGGACAAATAGTGGGGGGTGCAAGAAATAAGTAGTGCCCAACGGCTTGGAGCACTGGCCCAAAGGTCCATTCACGTAATTGGGCTGAAAGCTTGTTTAGACTTATAGTTTAGAAATATAACAAGTTAATCAATGTATATCCTATTCCGGGTTGGGCTTTGCTAAATATTAAGACCAAACAAGCTTCAGTGTTCCCAAAACCCTAAATCCTCCTTTATCTAGTTGCACGCTTAATACCTTCAGAGCTTTCACTCTGGTTCTAGTGAACTTCCCTCTCTCCTAGTCTAGGGTTTCCTTTGTAGTTTTCTATCATCACTATCGACAATGGCTGAACGTGGAGGAGGAGATCGGGGCGGTTTTGGCCGAGGATTTGGTGGCCGTGGTGGACGCGGTGACCGTGGTCGTGGAGGCCGCCGCAGAGCCGCTGGTCGCCGTGAAGAGGAGGAGAAGTGGGTTCCTGTGACCAAGTTAGGCCGTCTCGTCAAAGAGGGAAGGATTCGCAGCCTCGAGCAGATCTATCTTCACTCTCTACCAATTAAGGAACATCAGATCGTCGATACCCTGGTTGGTCCCAGCCTCAAGGACGAGGTCATGAAAATCATGCCTGTCCAGAAGCAGACCCGGGCCGGTCAGAGGACCCGCTTCAAGGCCTTTGTCGTCGTCGGTGACGGCAACGGGCATGTGGGGCTTGGCGTGAAGTGTAGCAAGGAAGTCGCCACCGCCATTCGTGGTGCTATTATATTGGCCAAGCTTTCGGTGATTCCTGTGAGAAGAGGTTACTGGGGTAACAAGATCGGGAAGCCCCATACAGTCCCGTGCAAGGTTACCGGAAAGTGTGGTTCAGTCACAGTGCGCATGGTTCCTGCCCCTCGTGGTGCTGGGATCGTTGCTGCTAGGGTGCCAAAGAAGGTTTTGCAGTTTGCAGGAATCGAGGATGTCTTCACTTCTTCCCGAGGGTCGACTAAGACTCTTGGAAATTTCGTTAAGGTATGGCCTAATTTTCTTTCGTTTTATTAAATTCATGTGAATTACTTGTCGGTTTAGATTCAATTTTTTGTGTGAATTTTAATTCGTAAGCTTTATCATATTTGATTTATATCGTAGCCGAGGAGTAATAAGATTTTACTTTGGTATACCTCATTTATAAGCAATCTGGTATACCTAGAAACGAATAAATCAATCATAGTAGTACAATGGAATCGGTGGATGGGTTAGAAGGCCTACACTATGTAGAGTTGTAGGAGCGCATTTTGAAATTCCGTGATGGACAGATATAGTCAATTTCTTGTTGACTTGTATATTAGGAATTGCCTGAAGATATGCTCCTGTTAATGATTTCTTTGTTGCAAGGCTTTTACATGTTTGTTTGGAGGTAAGGACTTTTATCCATTATTAATCTATATTTGGCAGTTGCAAAATGAAATGAGTTCATTTCGAATACATTCACTTTCATTGTTGTTATTTACAGATTGTGTTGGCTTTGGGCTCTGTGTTTTGGAATGACTTATTAAAAGTTTCTTTAGAGTTACTAACTCACAATATGTAATTTTCTAGTTATAAATCTCAATGTCCCTAATGCTTTATTTTTGTTCAGGCAACATTTGATTGTTTGATGAAAACATACGGGTTCCTAACACCTGAATTCTGGAAGGAGACTCGCTTCACCAAATCTCCATTCCAAGAGTACACAGATCTATTGGCAAAGCCAACAGGAAAGGCCCTAATCCTAGAGGAGGACAGGGTGGAAGCTTGAGCTTTAGCACTTGGCAGTAGCAGTTTTGATGTTATGGGATGCAATGCATATTAAAGAGTGTTTTGATAGGAACTAGTAACTATATACTTTATTGCTTATGTTTCATTTTTGTTTTGATGGACCTTAAATTTCTTCATGCTTCTGATTGTTCTGAAAGTTTCTGTTGAATAGACATTTACTGAGCTTCGAGTACAGAAAAAACATTCTACCTACTATGACATTTTGTTAGAGAGAGAATAAGAGATAATTTAACATGAAATGAAAATATTTTGATAGAATTGCATGAGCATCTTATTCAATATTTGTGTGATGCAAATTTTAAACAAGTATAATATTAAGCTCAAACCTAAGATTGCATAATTCACTTTAGAAAATGCATGTTACGTCTTAAATAAAAACAAGGATCGGCTAGCAACGGGTAATATCTCATCAATCAATGACGGTGCCTTGTGGCTATGATGACTAGAGTTTTGGTTTGAGAAATTATTAAAAAATTAAAGCCACTAAATTGTGGCTTCAATTTTCTAATTTAGAATTTGATCAATAAACTAATAAATAAAAACAATTTAAGCTATTAATAAATTAGCTGTTCTATTTTCTTGTCCAAGAAAGATGGGCTGGAACTATAAAACTTGTGTAACAGAAAATGAATGCGACAAACGTCCGACAACTTCCGACGAGGGACGACTTCCTCCCCTGGATTCCAGGATCCTGGCGGTGGCATCGCCGTCTCTCTACGCGCAAAATAATTCTTCAGATCATCAATTCTCAAATTTGAAGCAAAATCCGGGAATCCGAATCAATCTCTGCTGCAATTCGCTTCTAAATTCTCTGCATCGTCCCCGTCGTCGATTTGAGATGGGGACTCTTGAATTCCCTGATCTAGGGAAGCATTGTACCCTTGACGGTTGCCACCAGATAGATTTCTTACCCTTCACCTGCGATCGCTGTAAAAAGGTTTCCCTCCTTTCTCCCTCGACTTTTGAAACTTTTGTTTGCTTACTTTGCCCATAATTTCCATCATTGCATTGCATTCAATATGCATTGTGGGTTGGTGTTCAATGTGGTTTCTACTTCTACTTTCTGGCCTCTGATTTGGTTTTTTAGTTCTGATTTTATTGATTTTGATGACCTTTGTTTTATTTGATTGAATTTTATGGATGCCAAGGAAGATTGGATTTGGATGTTCCCTTTTCCACCCAAAAATCGAAGAAAGTTGCAATTATGCTGGAAAGGAATTCAGTATGTATATATATATTGATTGTGTTGCTTAGTTATGCGATTGGATCACTTAGTTCTCTTGGACATTATTTGGATGTACTTAATAGGAGCTCCCTTTCTCTTGGATATAATGCATTAGCTTTTTCATGCACATCCCTTGACCGAAAACTTAAAAAGGGATTCGATTTTTACTAAAATGACTCACGATTGACTTAGTCCTTAGCATATGTTTATGTCTCTGGGATCGTATATATAGTTTGTGCATTAGAGACCACCTTATTTTTGTTGTGAAGCTAAGAACAAGAATAAAATAGAATAAATATTTTCATGGTTTGCTGTTTATTGGTCGGCTTGTCATGTGTTTTTTAATTTTCAACTTACAAAATGAGGCCGGAATCCATTAGAGTTCAGCTTTTCTATTATCATGGTTTGCATTCAGGTTTTTCATTATCACAGTTTTTCCATAAAGAAAAAAAAAATATGTGGGTGATTTTTGGCTGTAATCATTTTCACGTTTGGTTGTATACTGGTCAGAGTTCTTCCTCTTCTTTTTTTCTCCTTTTGTTAATGAAAAAGTAGTCAAAACTTCTCTTATTTATGATAAGCATTCTATTTCTTCTCAACGTAGAGGGCGTTATAGTTGTACTTCTTCGTCGTTAGGCTTCCGGGAAATGTGCCAGTTCATGCTGTGTGTATATTTCTTGTCATAGTTCCCTGTATATGGATTGCTACTTCCTTGTTTTTAAATTTTAAAAATTTTTGGCTTTCAACCAACTTCATTTGGCAAAATTCCTGTAGGTGTACTGTTTGGAGCACCGCAGTTATATTAAACATAACTGTCCAAAAGCTGACAGACAAGGTGTCACTGTTGTCATTTGTCCACTTTGTGCTAAAGGAGTTCGCCTAATTCCTGATCAAGATCCAAACATAACTTGGGATAATCATGTTAACATCGAGTGTGACCCATCAAATTATGAGAGAGCCACAAAGAAGAAAAAGTGCCCTGCCCCTGGATGTAGAGAGATCTTAGTATTCTCAAACACCATAAAATGCAGGGACTGCTTGGTAGACCATTGTTTGAAGCACCGGTTTGGATCTGATCACAAATGTCCCGGGCCCAGAAAGTTGGAAACAAGTTTTTCATTCATGAGTTTTATGAATAAGAATGGAAATGCAGATTCAAAATCAAAGCCCCAATTAATTTCATCCACATCTTCCAACTGGACAAGGAGCTTCCTTAATTTGGCTTCTAACATTCGAGCTTCAGCCGAAGCAGGCATGTCAAAATTGAGTGGTGAAATTAACCAAGCTTGGCAGATAGCAAGGGAGGGGTCAGCACAGAGCAGCGGTAGTGATCAAGTGGAACAATGCCCTCAGTGTAGTGCTAAGTTTTCCTCAGTCACTATTCTGGTTGATCATGTGCAAAAAATTCATGAAAGGAATCTCACACCGTCTGGGATGAAGAAGCTCACAATTGATGTCTGTCCTAAGTGTAGCAGAGGATTTCGAGACCCGGTGGACCTTGTGGAGCATGTTGAGAGGGATCACGGTGGTACTTCAAGTGCGTAGGTGTAGGGTTGATAAACTTTAACCTGAAGAAATTGTACTTTTAAGGGTATACCAATTCTTGTGACATTTTTTTTTCCTTTTAATTTTTAATAGCAAGTGGATATGTGAATATGAATTTGAAGATGTTAAAGTTTTCCACATCAGTGGAATCACAGCTTTATTTCCGATGGCTCAATTACTTTCCCTATATTTCTCTAGTAGATTCTTCCTCAATGCTTTAAATTAAACTCTCAGCTTGAAACTAAGTCTCTCTTCTTGTTCACTTGTCCTTTGGGACTTGCTGATTTTCCAGTAATTTGCGAGCTCTATTCTATCAATGAAGCAACTCTCCTTTGTTGCTTAACCTTTGCTCGAATTCGATTGAGTGTGCAGGATATTTTTCTAAGGATTTGTTTAGATTGAAGAGAATAGAAGAAAAAAGAAAAATTTAATATACTCTAATTGCTAAATCATTTAACATTTCAATTATAATAAAAGTAGTTTAGTTATGTGGTTAGAAAATATGGTGGTTCCAAAATTACTAGCCATGTTTCTTCAATAACCATGGCAACTAAATCTCACGTATCAGACACATTGATGTAAGATTAGCTGGTTGCTGCCTTGCTTTAAAAGCAAGGATCCCCTGATTCCTCATATTATGGGCTACACTTTGGCGTAAAATTTGGATTTCTGAAATCAGAAAAATGGTTAAACCAGGTTGGCTAGAGCTGGCCAGAACCAGCCACACCCCACAACCAGTGACCTAGTCAACTCTCTAATTAATGCGTCTCATTAATGAAATAAAAACTTCTCTATGCATATAACATGAATTGAAGTCACCAGAGTTCTATTTTAATAACCTTTGTTGTGTTGTCTGCATTTCACTAAAGCGTTACTAAATAGTATGCATTTGATAATAATTAATTTACATCCATGTCAATTGAAAATTATCTTAAAATCAAACTAAGTACGTAATGATTAAATAATATTGATTCTTAAGGTTAAAAAAGGAGCAGTACGTAATATTATGTATATTATAGGCTGTATATTCCCCTTGGTGCATTCATCATGTGTAGTTATTATGAACACACTTCGTTGCTTCTTTCTGACAAGCATGCATGGTTGTAAACACTAAAGAATGCCGTGAATGATCTGTTGATTAAGTTCATTCTTTTTTGCTTCTTAATTTTATCTTTTTTTCATCTCTCATAATCTCTTTCAATTGCAAAATATTATAATATTCATTATATTTAAATTTGGTATAAAAATTAGTAATATTTTAATGTAAAATATGTATGTTTCATCAGGATACGTATTGATCAATGTTATATAAATTTATTATTTTCATTATTTGTGAATAAAATTATAATCAATAAAAATTAATTAAAAATTTATGTGTGATTTATTAAAAAAAAATACACTTTATCCCTCTCAACTATATTTTATATAACATATTATCAACTTAAATTTTTATTTGTAACAAATTATTTTTTTAAATTATTTAAAATAATTATTTTTAGAGTTAAATTTAACAACTGTATATTTATTACATAATTTATTTTTTTCTCTTTTTTAATTTAACTTCATATTATGTACTAAAAAAAATTGAAGAAGGGAAAGAAAATAAAACATGTAAGCTTTGTTAAATATAATTTTAGTATTTTGAATAGTTTAAAAATAATTTATTATAAATTAAAATTTAAGTAAGTGATGTATTATATAGATATAGTTAAAAAATAAAATATACTTTCTCTTCATTTATTTTCTCTTTATTTTTCAAAAATAAAATACAATATAATTATTTTTATAAATTTATGTAATATATTTTACATGCTTACATTTTTTATAAATAAATTGTATTGTAAAGTTAATTAGTATAAAAACATTCTTACCATTATGGATAACAACATTCTTTTACTCAAAATGTAATGTAAAAATGTTATTTCAGATGCTTGCTTTTTATTATTACACATCATCATTCCAAAAAGTATGAGAGGAGAGAGAGTGAGAGGCGGGTAGCTCCATTAATTAGCTTATCTACCACAGTGAGAGGCACCACCAATTAACTGCTCGATTCACAATAGCTTTACCAAATTTTGTTCGTGGTGGCTTAATTAAAAAGAAAAAAGAAGTCAAGGGGTCCTCTCGTAATTAATAATAATTAATTTAGAGTACGTATATGGGGTCACCTCAAACCGTTGCATTGTGTGGAAAAATTCCACCATTATTGACAGACGCCAGGCTGCGGTGTTTCCCGTCGCTCAATGAATGCCATCGCAATTCTCTCCGGCCGCCTCAGACGATGAAACACAGAACAATTTTTGCTTGAGATCACATATTTTGTGGCAGAATAGGCTACAATTCTACTGTGTTCTCTGCATGCCGTAGAGATCTCCAGCCTCTGCTCTGTTTTTATATACATTGGTGCGAGGTACTTCCCCTCCTTAATTTGATCAAACGTTCCCTCGTTTTACACGATTGTTAAATTCTGCTTTGTTTTGCAATGTTCATGGATTTTGCTTCTCTTTTTTTTTGGTTCCCCTCCAAATTCCAGAGTTAAATCTTTCTAAAATTGCTATTTACAGGCTGGTGATTGAATTTGAGAGTAGTTGCGTTTGGGCCTTTCTTTCCCTTCTTGCGCCATAAATTCGAGTTTCTGACTGTTTTAGAAGGGAGAGAAGGCATAAGCAAGCCACATTGTTAATTATTATTTTTATTTTTTGTTTGGCCTCCCTCAAATTTATTTGATATTGGAATTTGGAAATGACGACGGTCTCTGGTGTGGTTTCGCGTCAAGTTTTGCCCGCTTGCGGTAGTCTCTGTGTTTTCTGCCCTTCATTGAGGGCAAGGTCGAGACAGCCTGTGAAGAGGTACAAGAAGCTGATTGCTGACGTTTTCCCTCGTAACCAGGTCTGTTTTACATCTTTTAATTTTCCTGATGCTTAATCTTGTCACGTTGTCATTACAAGAGCAGTTGCTTGTCCCTTAGATGTTTAATGAAGATGGACCCATAATGCTTGTAATTTCATGTTAGTTTAATGTTCAATTGTGCTATTTAAAGTGGTTCTCTGAAGTTGAAGGACAAATATTCTTATTTTGAGAAGACTAGACAGCATGATAACAATATTTAAATGTCAACTGCTCTTCCTTTATGCGGTTTCTGCCTCATTTCAATGGAAACGCTTGTTTCGTTTCCTTTAAAGTGTGTGTGTGTGTGTGTACTGGAATTGGGTTACTAGGAAAATATACACACCAAGCCAAATTGGGATTTAAGGTTAGAAGGCATGATGTAGTTGAAAGTCCAAAAGTTTTTTTTTTTCCTTTGTGGATTATTTTAGTATTGATAGTTGGCTAAAATGCAAAAAATCCCTCGACTAAGAACCCCCAAACTTCTTATTTGATGCAAAAAAAACCCTCTATTAAATTTTTCATCCAAAATCCAAGCAGAAAAGTAGTATGTCAAGTCAAGTTGTTGGGGGGGGGGGGTGTTCTAGGTCAAGTTTGATAGTTAAGGAATGTTTTCTGCATTTTGATTTATTTGATGTGTCAGTTCTGTTAGGGTTTTAAATGGAAAACTTAACAGAGGAGTTTTTGGTACAAAATAAGAAGTTTGAGGGTTCTAGGTCACGTTTGGGTTTTCTGCATTTTTTTGTTTATAATTTGCACATAACAATGTTATGCTTCTGCATTTTTTTCCTAAGCATCCAGCATTAGAAGATTAGATTCTTGAGTACAAAACCTGGCTTGGCTTTCTCCTTCCTGGATCCTGATTGGCTTGTCCTCTAATAACTAATCTGTAAAATGTCTCTTGAAATGAGATGATTGCCTTAACATCTACAAACAGTTGATATTAAGGCTTGTTTTAATGTTGTTTCTAATGGGAAAGGGACCATGTTATTCAGCACTTTGTTTATATATTCCTTGTTGGTAAATTGCAGAAGCAAAATATTGTTTATCTCAATAATGTTTTTCTAGCTTTGGTGTAGAAGCACCTATCATAGAAAAGTTAGTAGAAACACGTCTTAGGTAGTTTGGTTATGTACAAAGGAGCTATACGAAGAGTTGGCTAAGTGAAAGATAGTCCAATAACAAGGGATAGGAGAAGACCAAAGAAAATAATAGGAGAAAGTATTAGAATGAATTTAACTATTAATAGAAATGAGCAAAGATAGAACCACGTTGGTGTTGATCCATATAGTTGACCCCACTTAATGGGAAAAAGCTTTGTTTGTTGTTGTTGTTAGTATTTGCTCTGTGATTTACTGATAAAAATTCTGAAAATCATAGACTTCTTATAACAATGTCATTTAAAGGGGAAGGCAGCAGACAGGTGTTAGCCATTATGAGAAACTTTAGAGAAAAAGGTGATTTATCCCCCAGAATCTCAATCAGAAGTGTTATTTATTGTATTTGTTGATGCAGCCAATGCTTTTTTGACGAACATGAGTATGGCAGTGTTATATAATTATGTATTATTGTCTGACTTTGATCTCATGTGCAGTTGCATCTATGGGATTTCATTATGCTTCTAAACTAACTTATTTTCTTTTTTACCATATATTATTTTGGACTTGAGAAATTTACATGGAGCTGTGCTTCTGCAGCATCCTTTTTATTTTGTTTGGCTTCTGTTTCAAGTTGAAGGATTGACTTACAGCATAAGCATGATATATCATAAATTAATAATTCAAAGATCCCTTATTATACTATTTAATGTGAGAAACATGCCTCTTGAATTGATGTCTTTGTGCTATCCTTACTATTATTTGTCCCACCAAAATGCTTGCTGCATAATTTTATATTATTTTTTGTTTGAATCGACAGGAGGAGGGGCCAAATGATAGAAAAATAGGAAAACTATGTGATTATGCTGCTAAAAATCCTTTACGCATCCCAAAGGTATGGTTTTTCTTTTTTCAAGCTACAAAGGAATGTTGATATTTCTTTCCATGAATTGAGGGTATTGGTTGAAACTCATAAATGTTTACTTTATTCAGACAGAGTTATGTGAAATAAAATTGATTGATCTATTTATTTTTTTAAAGAGAAGAATTTATTAAGAGAGAGGACTACAGAACAGGAGGATCAGGTAGTCTTCTAACTCATGAAGAAAAATAGGTAGCCTTCTAATGCAGCAAAAGAAACAAGGGAAAAAGGGAAATTAAATACATTAGCTCAAAAGAGCTCTCCACTTTCTCTGCACATCTGAGGCAGATACCTCCTTGACAGGAGCAAGGAAATCTATCCTATCCCATAGAAGATTCACTGGTAGAAACAGCTGATGGAAATTCTGTCATTTTGCTCTAATTAATTGCACCACGTGCCAGCAAAAATGAGCACAAATCCTCAACAGCTGACCCTCCTTTATCCTCGATTTAACCTAACCATCGCACTCACTATTATAATACATGCAATTCCCAAGTCCCATTTTTTGATGTCCTTCAAATGCCCTTGAGTCTATATGACATGTCATTCTGAACATTTTAATAATGATGTTCGATTTTTTTTTTTCCACTTGAAAAAGTCGTCCTTTATTTTCATCACTTAACATTTGCTTGGTATCCATCTTTTTTAAGTTTTATTTAGGTTTGATGTTGTATTCATGTATCTGTCAACCCCTCACAATGTTCCCTTTACTATAGAGTTTCACTTTTCAATATTTAATATGACATGAAGTGTATTCCAGCTATTAAATCCTTGCATTTGCTGCCTCTTTTGTCTAAATGATCATCGAATTTCAAAGTTACCTTATGTCAATGAAAGATACATGTCATACTAATATACGTTGAAGAACTAAAAAACAAATTTCATGCAAAATAAATAATGAAAATTATATTATATTATATATATTTTGTATGCTTAATCTATTTCTTTATTATAACAATTTTTGTGCCTTCCTAGTGACTAGATTATAAAGTTTCCTGGTATAAGTTCAAGTTTGTTAATGCTCAAAAGTTGTCTCTATTCTCACTAATGTTGTATGGTTATTGATCAGATTACGAATACCCTTGAGCAAAAGTGTTACAAGGAAATACGTATTGAGAACTTCCGATCCACGAAAATAGTCATGTGCATTTACAGGAAATTGCTGCTTTCTTGTAAAGAGCAAATGTGGGTTCATATCTATCCTTATTTTATGCTTATATATGGAATCATGAATTCCTCAGTGTGTTTAAATAAGAATTTGCACTAATGATGCCTTCTACATCGTGGTTTTTGTAAAGACAGGTTACATATCTCTTTGCCCTCCTCATTTATTGTTCTCTCTGTCATCATTGTAAAACTCCTTTTCTTCGTTCTTGTAATCAGCCCTTCTGAATTTTTCAGGAGTAAATACCATTTAAACTAAAGGAGGGAGATGCACCTATGCCCTTAAGAAAGAAAAATTTGTGTGTTAGGGGGACCCTGTAGAGAATTCAGTGGCAGTGCACATTTAAAATGCTTATTAGTTCACATAGAAACCAAGAGGCACCTTTGTGGGCCTAACTTTGTTATTTATTCCAATTGTCTTTTTTTTGTATCTGCAATACTAGTTTATGGGTTGCTTATATTTCTTTTTGGTATTTATTTTATATCAGTCATCCATTTAATGTCAATTAGGCATACTTACTGCAGAAGAGTAACCTGACTAGAGATACTATAATTCTTCTGTTTTTAAGGGAATTATATTGTGGAAAAGTCATAGTATCATTAGTCTTCTTGACAGAATTTATATGTTAACTGAAATGATCATATTGAAGAATTACTTTAAAAGTGTGGAAGCGTGAAAGCTTTCCCTATGATGTTGCACCATCTTATTTATTTTGAGATGATTTGACAAAATTATTATATGGTCTAAAGATGCAGTTTGTGGCCACTCCTGAATTTTTTATTTAAATCAACTACAACCATAGTAGGATCTGGACCTAAATTATCAAATGCAGCTGATCACCCAACCAATTAAGAAACCTAAAAGGTCCCTCCTGCCTATTATCAGTTTAGTTAGGGTTGATGAATTTCGATCCTCAGATTGAGGATTGAAACTATGATGATGAATTAACAGTTTTTGAGAATGTTGTAGTGTCATGATATTCATTTACATCTTACTTTTTGTTTTTTGGGAAAAAATTGAACAGAAAGTGAAAAAGAAGAATGAAGAGAGACAATTGACATTTTATTGTATTTCTTGCATTGTTTTTTACCTTTTACTTCACACAAATACAAAAAACAAAGCCTTTTCTCACTACATTAAATCAACTACAAGGATTAAGTGACGTCAATGTGTTTATTAGGCAAAAAAAGAAAATGTTGGGGAGATTGTGATATGTTGAAAGAAGTGTCACATATTTTATGTTATTAATTTGTGGGCATCAGTGAAAGCTGGGAAGAAATATGCAAGTGCCATTATGAAATATGTTTCTTACCAGTATGAATTCAATTACTTATAGTCAAAAGTGGCCAATAAAAAGTATAATCACCTTACTATGTTTGTTGCAGATTGAGATTCATTAATAATGTGTGATTTAGATTGATTGATTGGGGTATAATGCTTTTGTTTTCTACTTTGCTTCTAATTGCAGCTATTGTTTTAATGTTTATCTTACTTGATCCCTTTTCATACAACCATGTGCAGCATATTACTAGAAGTTTAGTTTATAGCTGGAGATTGGAGTTAAGATTATTTAAAATATGCACTGGCTTTATTCTTTCTATCTTTTCTGATAGGCCACTATTTGCAAGTAGCTTGCTAAGTATTATTCACACTCTGCTGGATCAAACACGCCAAGATGAGATACGAATTATAGGATGTCAAAGTCTTTTTGATTTTGTAAATAATCAGGTTGGTCCTATTGATGTTTCTATAGTTACACTTTTTAAGTTCACTGGATAAAATAAATAACAGAAACTTTGATTTTGTCCTAAATTACACGTTTTGAATTTTGTAGATTGATGGAACTTACCTGTTCAATTTAGAAAGTTTTATCCCAAAACTCTGTCAATTAGCTCAAGAGTTAGGGGAAGATGATAGAGGAAGAAATTTGCGTTCAGCTGGTTTGCAAGTACTCTCATCGATGGTATTTATCACCATTGTCTTAAACATTTATATTACAACTTTGCTCTGTGAGAACAACATTTTGAAATTTGGTGTGTATGTGATAGGGCAATCAAATGAGTTTCATGGTTGTATAGCATGAATTGGAGATTATGTTTTCCTTCGACATGATTATATTGATTTGTTCTCCATTAGTTCCCTTTACATAGACCTTTAAGGATATAATTTTGCTAAATATACTCATACTTGTAGAGATGTGTATATGTGTTTCTTTGTCAGTTGACTTGGGATCAAATGTAGCAATAACTGATCTGTTTTATCTAGGTCTCCTTAAATATATTTGTTGGTCCTTCTTAGGGATTGCAATAAAACAATTCATAGACTTTAACTGCATTTGAGTTGATATGGTTCTTGACATGGTATAAGAGCCTATGATCAAGTGATCAGGAATTTGATCCTTGCTGTTCCAATTATTCTTCATAACTAAATAAAATTTCAGCACAAAGTAAGTGAGCCTGTGGTTTGTGTACAGTTCAAGCCCCAATGGGATTTCATGTGAGAGGGCATATTAGAGATTATAATAGAACTATTCACAGACCTTCATTTAGTGGCTTAAGTTTCTCTCTGCATATTAACAACACTGATAATGAGGCTTGACAACTTTTTGGCATTCATTTTATTTAAAGTTACACTCTTTCCTAACCTTTGGGAGTCATGTAATTTACTTTTTGCACTCACATTATCCCTGGTGTCCTTTATATTCCTTTTGACTCTCCTGCTTGCATTTTATCACCTTTTAATGACAATGTAGTTCCATTCTCCTTTCTAACTATTTATACTTCAAATCACCTTATTTTATTTTCTGATGTATCTTCAACTGTCCAATAATCTCTTGTATCAGTTCAAAATCTTAGTCCATACTTAATTCTCACATAACGAATCTTTTATTAGTTCTAACAATGTTGATATTTGGTTAGTATGTGTATTTGGAACATATTCTTGCTCCCCATGCTGGTTGTTCATGCTTTGACAATCAACGCTTATTCTTCCTTTTCAATGAAAAGCTTTGTTCATTGCTTGCTTCATAAATTCGTGGTTGTCATTTCAATTTTATTTTCTTTGGCCTCTTGCTTTGAGATTATACACCTGTGAGTTACATTGTGAATGTGTTTTTTACAATCCCTATTGTAATACTTGCTTTCTTCTCAGTGAAGTGAACCTCCTATTTTCAGAAGAACAGTAATCTTTATACATGTCCATCAGAACTGAATTATTTACTTTACTCTGTAGGTTTGGTTTATGGGTGAACACTCCCACATATCAGTTGAGTTTGATAATGTAAGTAGGTTTCTACTTCTTCAGTCTTGTGACTAGTATACCTTTTCTTATTCTTGCTGACTGTGCTTTTGTGCTTTTTAGTTTACTTAATTTAAGTGCAGCAGTTTGTGAATATATTACTGAATGGTTTATATACTTTCCCCAATGCTTCTCATTAACATGAATTGTGCCTAAGAATGAAACAGTAATGGAGAATAAGAGGGTTGAGCCAAAAAAGATTTAGTACATGACCATTCTTTCAAGCATGATACTTTTTCTCGGGGATATCTTATTACCTGTACACAACATATCTAATTTTTACGCCCTATGTCACTCATTGCTTTGTTTAACTTGGGTGTAGCCTTTTTATGTGAAAGTGAAAATCTAACAAGTATGCTTGAACTTCTATTTCAGTGGTCTGATATTTGAGTTCCTCAATTTTTCTGAAACTATATAGACCAAAAGAATCTGAAGAGTCTAGAACGCAAATGTTTAATTTTCTATGAAATTTTTTTTTGGTAGAACAACAGGGCCAAAGCCCAAAAGAAAGGAAAACAAACAACAGAAAACACAGAACTATAAAGCCACCATTCTAGGGGTAGCAACCCTGGTGGTATCAGCAAAAATGAGCAACCTCAAATAAGGAGGAGGGGTGTCAATGATATGGACACCGTAAGGTTTGGTTAGGCTGTGATTGGCTAGCCAGTCAGCACACTTTTTGGCTTCTCTATAGGTGTGAAAGATTTGCACCTCCCAATCCTTAGCTAACCAAAGATAGATGCTGTTGATAATCTGGATTTCTGACAAAATTTTTTAATATCCCTGCAGTAAGTCCATCTGTTATAAGTTTGACAATTTTTTGGTTGATATTTTCTCAGATCTTTGGAAAAGTGTGGAATCTCAGTCTGCATTGTTGATCATGTCTGCATTCCTACTCTAGTATTTCACTATCTTGAATAATATAATATCAACATATTACATTCTATGCCATTCCTTATTACTTAAGTTTACTGCAGCTGACTTTTCCTTGTGACTGTATTATTGTATTAATTTATATCAATGTTATTTCAATTAAATGATATTTAATGTGTTATTCGATCTCTAGTGAAATTTTCCCCTATTTTACTCAACAGATTGTTTCTGTTGTCTTGGAAAATTACCGTTGTCATGGAAAAAATTCAGAAACTCTTGATCATGAGCAACATGGTCCTCAGAATATGTGGGTTCAAGAAGTGATGAAAGATGAGGGTCATGCCTCTCCTTTGCCAGATGTCAAAATGAGAATTCCATCCTGGCGTAAAATAGTGAATAACAAAGGCGAAGTAAATGTGACAATGTAATTTTTTATTGGAAGAAAATATTTGAAATGCCATTGAGCTATCTTCTGTTTCTTTCACTTACCTTTCAATGATTATGTTAAACTCTTACAGGGAAGATGCCAAGAATCCCAGCTTTTGGTCTGGGGTTTGTCTAAGTAATATGGCTAACTTAGCCAAGGAGGGCTCTACTGTACGTCGTGTAATGGAATCTTTGTTTCGATACTGTGATAATGGAAATTCATGGTCCATGGACCATGGCATTGCATATTCCGTTTTAAAGGATGTGCTATTTCTAATGGATGGTTCAGGTACACTATCTTTTTTTTTTTTCAATTTGATTTCAAAATTCTCTGATGTTTTAAAGGATGTGCTATTTCTAATGGATGGTTCAGGTATACTATCTATTTTTTTTTTAATTTGATTTCAAAATTCTCTGATGTTTTATAATCTATTGCAATTAATTCTGGTCTTGAGTTTTCTCTTTCATTTTCAACCTTCGAGTTGTTGCAGGGAAAAATTCACATGTTTTACTGTCAATGTTAATTAAGCATCTCGATAATAAAGTGGTACTTAAGCAACCCAAAGTACAGCTAGACATTGTTGAGGTAACCTCTTCACTTGCAAAACATGCAAAGGTTCAACCTTCTGTAGCAATAGTTGGTGCATTGAGTGATCTTATGAGGCATTTGCGGAAGAGCACACAATGTTTGCTTGACACAAATTTAGATACTGACATAATCAGTTGGAACAAAAATTTCCGAGAAGCTGTGGACGAGTGCCTCGTACAATTATCAATTAAGGTATCTTGCATCTCTTGCATCTTTCTATTAAATTTAGGCCTAAAATCCCAAAATAATTGGCCATACCTAGAACCACAGTCACTGCTGTTAAATGAGCTGCTGTTCATGAACAGGTTGGAGAAGCAGGCCCAATTCTTGAGGTTATGGGTGTGATGTTAGAGAATATCTCAACTATTACAGCAATATCCAGAACCACAATCTCTGCTGTTTATCGAACTGCTCAAATTGTAGCCTCCTTACCAAATTTGTCCTATCCAAACAAGGCATGGAGTGACTCTGTTTTTATACTTTTATTAGCTACTTTGAGTTTCATGGGTGATTTGTTTCTATAACTCTTCGTCCGTTCTTTAGGGTTTCCCTGAGACTCTGTTTCATCAACTAGCACTGGCTATGGTGCATCCAGATCAAGAAACAAGAGTGGGAGCTCATCGCATCTTTTCTGTGGTACTTGTGCCAACATCAGTTTTCCCTCGTCAATGCACTGCTGTTTCCAACTCCAAGAAGGCATTGATGCTTCCACGAACTATCTCAAGAACAGTCTCTGTTTTCTCTTCTTCAGCTGCCTTGTTTGAGAAGCTGAGACAGGAGAAATGTTCTTCGAGAGAAAATCTTCGTCTAGATGAAAAAGACATTATTGCTGAAGATAAGGAAACGGCTAACAGCAATGATGGGATGCTGAACAGATTGAAATCAACCTACAGTCGGGTTTACAGTATGAAAAGCCCCTCTCAACCTTCTGTAGTGGATGAAAATTCTGAAAGCAATGCTAATATGAACTTGGTGAGTCTTGCATTTGTCATGACACCTTAATGTTCCTTCTTATTTGATTGTTTCATATGGTAAACCCACAGCGTACACATGCATATATGTGTGAGTGCATGTGCGTGGATTTAGGCTTTGAACGAGAGCTCTCCTTTTGGTCCAAACTAGGGACTAATTTCTGCATGTGTATGCAATGATGAGTGTCATCCAAGGATCTGACTATATCTATGGATAGTTCCTGCTTTCATAAAGGTCCTCAACTCTCTCAGAAGCCCAAATAGATAAAGACAATTATTGCTTATGCTATACCATGATACCAAAAGAGTGATATAAAGCCTACTCCAACCTCAGTGTTCCTTTTTACTTTGGCTTGAGCTTGGTCGGTTATCAGGCTTAACATATTAATTCGCTTTTTACTTGAATGCAGGAGACTACTTCCCTCAGGCTGAGCAGTCATCAGATAAACCTCTTGCTATCATCAATATGGGCACAGTCTATCTCTCCTGGAAATATGCCTGAAAATTATGAAGCAATTGCTCATACATACGGCTTAGTATTGCTGTTTTCGAGAGCTAAGGTACTATCAGCACTCACGCGGCACTATATGATCTTCAGGTGCACTTTGTTTAAGGGGATCCTTTGCTTTCCTAGACAGTCTTCCTATAATCTACAGCTTGCATATAATATCAATATGTATATAATTGCAATAATACTTCATTAGCTCAAGAACATTATCTATCCAGCTCTGATTTCATTTCTGCTGCTAGAAAAATTTGTGGATCCCTAGAAGCAGCAATAATACAATGGAATGTTCATACTGTACGTGTGAAAGTATTAATTATGGAACATCAACATCCATGCTCAGATCATCAGTCCTACAATTTTAATTATTCTTGTTATGGTCTAGTATGTATGTTTGTATTTTCTGGTAATCATATTACTAAAGAAGAGAAGAGGTTTCAGGTTGTTTATATCATCATTTGCATTATCGTAACCTTCCCATTGTTATCTTTTCTTCTTCGAGAGCCGGACATTCATTTTTTTTTTCCTCTTTAACATACTTTCACAAATCTATCTTGTCTTACAGAATTCTTTCCCTGAGATCCTAGTCCGGAGTTTTCAGCTGGCGTTTTCTTTGTGGAATATCTCTCTTAAGGAAGGAGGTGAGCTCCCAGTCATGCCAAACTTAAGTTTGATTGTCATTTGTAGAGTTTCCAATCTTCTAAGGACTAACACATGATTTATTTTGCCTGAACTTCTCTGAATTGTTGTAAAATTATGTTGTTACTGCAGTGGCTTTTAGTTTTTGGCTTGTTGCCACTGCAAAATTCCTTTCAATTTTAGTCTTTGGAGTTTCGTTCAAGTTAATGTATTTTAGTAATGTTTTGTGATAGCAGCTAGTTGCTCTCTGTTGGTTATTTTCCAATTTGGCTTCCTGGACCTCTCCTTTCTCCTTTTCTCAGATTTTTTATTTTATTATATTTCTTTTGCTCTACATAGGAAAATTTACATGGCAACTAGAAAGAATTTTATGTTTGTGTAGCATGTTAATTAAAATGTTGAACAAAAATAATAAGGCATGACATCCCAACACATCAATGGTGAAATTGTTAAAAATCATGGAGGATCAAAAGAACTTAAGATCTCTTGCTTATGGAGAAGGAAAAGAACAAGTCATACTAAGCTACCAAGTGGCATGTATCAGACCATATTATTTCTACGGCTACGGAGAGAGTAATCCATCTCGAAGATGACCTGGAAATCACTAGGGCTTTGTAAAGTGCATAATGTAGCAACAACTTTCTAGAGTTCAGTCTTTTGAAGGTTGTGGCTCCTTTTTTGCTTTGTTTTCCCTATTTTTATATTTGTAACCTCCATCATACTTGTTTAAACTTGTCAAGCCTCATTTAGAAATCTTAGGCTCCTTTTGAACCCTTTGTTTGGGCCCTGACATATAATGGGATTAATACCATTAATGTTGTAATTAGTTCAGAAGACTTTATATAGCTCTCTTAATCTCTTCCTATATGTTCGGGTTGTGTGTTACAGTACTTCCGAGGCTTATTGGCCTACCCTTTTTTTCACTGCTTTAAGGCCTGGAGTTTGTGGTGTAAATTATTTGTTATTTCTTAGGACTGGGTCCCTCATGGTTGGAGGTTTTCTTGGTAATTGCTCAGGAAGGAACATTTTGTTTTGAGATGCTTTTTTGCCACTTTTTGGTATGTCTGGCTTGAAAGGTTTTCTCAAATCTTTAGAGGACAGAGTAATACTGTTAATTTTCTGTGGTAATTGGGATACGTTTGTGCTCCTTGCTTCTCTTTGGTGCATAGCTTATGGGGTCTTTCAACGGATCCCTCTTTGTTTATCTTGTATATAGTTTTGGGGAGTGCTCCAATACTCTTCCTATATTGCTTTTCTTTGTGCTTTGACGGTTGATTATACTCACATTTGCAAATTTTCTTTTCTCACAATGTATTCTTATTTTTAACTTATAAAAGAACTTGAAGCCAAAAAAAAAATTGTACATTGTAGTTTTGAGCATTCAGTTGGATCTGAAACTGGATTGTGATTGGTATATTTTCTGAGAAACCAGTATCTTTGATGAATAACATGACATAAGTTGGATCTTGAGCAAGCCTTGCCATAGGAGTCTTACATGATAAAATAGTATATTGAAACTAACCACTTGTTATGAAATAGGTGTGGGACGTGACTGTGAAAAAGCCAAAAAGGTGTTGTAATTTCGGTTTAATCAATTCCTGTTTTGTCTACTAGATCAGTAGTGTGGTTAGGAGGGAACAAACTGAGTCTGTTGTTGGAATGTCAAGCCTTTCAGTGCATAATATCTGTTCTTATTTCAGGCCTATTGCCACCATCACAACGGAGATCACTCTATACTTTGGCAATTTCAATGATTCTGTTTTCTTCAAAGGCATACAGCCTTGCTCTTCTTGTAGATAGTGCTAAGACTGTGCTTACGGAGAAAAAGGTGAGTCTTTTCTGAAGTTTCTCTCCTTGTAAGCTATTATTGAGGTCTCAAAAAAATATTTGATTAATATGTAGGGAAACTTTAGTAAGAACATAAAGAAAAAGGATATCAAATTTTCCCTCTTGAGCATGCTAAAGATGTCTTAAGCAATCAAATACTATGGATAAAAGAATGTACCTTGCTTGGAAAGATGTTTTTTAATTTTCATTTCTTTAGATGCTTCTAGTTCTTGAAAATAAAGCATTCTATATCACCTTAATTTTTTAATGATTTTGGACTCAGGTTGACCCTTTTCTTCACATTGTTGGAGACCACAAGTTGCAGGCTGTCAGCTTTGAGCCTGACAATCTGACCATCAATTATGGATCCAAAGAAGACGATGATAGGGCTTTAAGCACACTTTCAGAATTATTGACAACTAAGCATCAAAATCAGGAATTCTTTGCTTCTGAAATTGTTAGGAGCTTGGAAAGTTTGTCAGAAGTAATGTTTTTACTTGTATATTTGAGACTTGCCAGAAAATAAAAGTACATTGCTTTTTCCTATTAACTGAACCTATAGTCTTTCACGCAGCCAGCATTTTCCTCAATAAGGGAGAAGCTGCGGGAGGAATTCTCAGCAGATGATTTGTGTCAATTTGGATCCCAATTGATTGCGGTTTTGCCAAAAAATGTGTGTCAAGTTGACTTCCGAGCTGATGGATTTCCTAGGAATCTAGCAGCTATTCAATCTTCTTGTGTCTTTTGTTTCACTAGTGCTTTGTGACTGGTGTAGTTACTTTTACATTCTACAGGATACTTCAATATTATCGACAGATGATGATTTGATTCCTGATTCATTTGATAATCAAATGAAGAACAATTCGGAATTGGCTATGGACGTCCCTGGTCTTTTGAGTGCTAATCAACTTTTAGAATCAGTATGTTAGCCATTTCACGCTCTCCAATATTGTTTCTGTATTCTCTAGATTGTGATTCTAGCCCTTCTCATATCAGTAACAAGAAAACTGACAGAATATCTTATGAATGTGTAGGTTTTGGACACATCTGATCAAGTTGAGAAAATTTCTGAATCTACTGCATGTGATGTGCCTTACAAGGATATGGCTCATAACTGTGAGGCTCTTCTGATGGGAAAACATTACATGTCCAGCTTGATGAGTACCCACCAGAAGCAAGAAAGTTTGATTGACTTCCCTTCACAAAATCATGACAATGAAAGGAGAAATATGGACTTGTTGTCTAATATGGATGTGGGTTCCCAGAAGGTAATTCCTTGCTTTAAGAAACTCATGAGACTAGCACACTTGCATTACACATTTCATCATTGTATATCCAAATTTACCATGCATATAAGTTCCTGTTTCTGCATCCTGTGAAAGTTAAATTTAAAAAATTCGGCTTTCAGCTGAAAGGGTTTAATTTCTTGCTTTTGAGCTTCATGGTCGCACAAGTTGAGTGAAGCATCTAATTAACCCATGTACGATGCAGGTGGACAATTTGTTATTTGACGAGAATATTAATGAAGACTTACACAAACCGACTCCAGTGCTGTGTGCAACTGAGTATCAGTATCAGAATCATCCTCACTCTTTCCAACTGCCAGCATCAAGTCCATATGATAACTTCCTAAAAGCTGCTGGTTGTTGATTCTGGAATTGTACCATAAACTATATTTCTGGCAGGATAAGGTTAGTTGAGAAAGCATACTCGAGCGAGTAGTTGATCATACAAGCAGAAGCCTTCTGAGCTCTCAGGATTTGGTGGATACGTTACCGTTCTGATAATGATGAAATGATATTCCGAAATTTTGTCATATATTCTTTATTCTTTTCTTTTTCTTCTACTCGTCTAGTATGTGACAGCTGGGAAGCCTTCATGCGTCCCTATGAAGTGTACTTATTGGCATCCTTGTTTCGATGTACATATGCAGAACTGCAGGTTTGTTGATACCAGTAGAGTATTAAATAGAGGAATTTAGTATGTCTTACACCTGACGTGATTTTCTTTTTCTTTTTTGATACTGAATTATAATATCTAATATACGTGCACATGTAGAATTACTTCTGACGATTTTTTTTTTTTAATGAATCTTGTGATTAATCGAAAGTAATAGTTAGAAAGGTAGATATGATACTATTTAGTTCTAAATATATGAAGCATTTAGTCAAAGCAAAGTTGTTATAAATATAAAGGTTTCAAACTACAATAGGAAAAGGATTAAAATGCTGAAGTTTATACAGTTTGAATTAAAACAAACAAAGAAAAATAATTACAATTTCAAAATGTAGTAATAACTCTCTCTTCTTTACATAATGCGGAGATTAACAGAAATATGTGTAGTTCTGACAAAAGTTTGAACCTTTTCCCATATTTGTAAATCTTACTACTCTAATTGGAGTGTTCATTATTAATAAGTCATTCATTTTATAGAGTCAGTCATTTTATGAAAATGTATATGATTTTGGAGCATTCTAATTATTAATAAGTCATATGTTAGAAAATAAATAAAATGCAATATAAATTATAATATTAAAAAATAGAAATTAACATGTATAAGAAAAAAATGAAAAAGTTAAATAAATTTTTATTATTTTAAAAACATAATAAAAATTATTACAATTCATTTTACATCAAAAAATATTTTAATATTAAAGAAAAAAATAAAAATACATCCAATGCCACCACTAAATAATATTCTTCTAAGTATATGTATCATCATTTTCGAGGGAAAAAGAAGACAAAGAATGCAAAATCAGTAATCTGAAGTGAACAAAAACCAAACGATATAAAAAAAAAAAGTACAAAATCAGTAATCTGAAGTGATTAATCAAAATTTCACGCACAAAATTATACTGCGAAGTTTGCAGTTTTTACTCAAACAATTGTTTTTCCATTAACGGAATAGATATTATAATTTTAAATTTTAGATTTGTCGAATTTTATTTTTAAGATTTGAATTTGAATGGATAACAATATAAATTTTCATCTTCGTTCTTATGAAATTCATAAATCTCTGGATCCATACTCATATATTTGAAAAAAATGTTAAAAAATATTTTTTTTTACGTTAAAACTCATTTATATAAAATCACAAAAAAAATATTATAAATATCATATTATTTAGAATTTAAATACATATCCAACATAAAGTTTCAATAAATTTATCTTTACATATTTATTAAACATAATTATGTATATATAAATCTTAACATGCATTTATTTTAATATAATAAATTTTAGTATAAATATATATTTATACATAAAAATAAATATATTATGGGTCAAAGGCTCAAGAATATTTTAAAAAAAATTTATACTTATATCTAGACCCGTTTTTTAATACTATATCATCATTGTTGGTACATTGAGCTGAACCTTGATTGGTAAATTTGCCAAGTATTTATAAAATATAAATATTTTGACTATCTGTAAATTTCATTTCGGGTGTAATGGGCCAGGTCATTAATCTGGACCAAGCCCAATTTCAGAACGGGATGCCCCATCTCTAATGTGGCCTCTAGAGATATGCCACCCACCTAGCAGCCAATCTAGCGTAGTTCATTCTTGAACTTTTCACAATTGATTAGTCTCTCCAAAGATCTGCAGCTTGTGTCTCAGGTTTGCACCCTATTTCTCTTTCAGTTGCATAATCCTTGCGTTAACACGCACAAATTATCTATCTCCAATTCCTCTTATTCGAGTTATGCTCTGAACTGCTCAGTTTCTGATGCTGTTGATTAAATTTCTGTCGTCCTCTCTTTCTGTAGTGCTTTTTACTCATTACATATGTAATCGAATCTCAATAATAAGGCAGGTTGCTTTACAATGAACTTCTGGTTTGTTTCTTTGAAAGATTTAGAAAATTTTAGAAGGTAAAACTTTCTACTACATTGATATTAGGGAATTTTCCCTATGAACTAAGTTAGGTTTTGTCTTTTCTAATCGTCTTAGGGAGGTTATAAAGCGTAATTGAATTAATCGCTCTGTTATTAACAAATTTGGTACTAAAATATGTGAACTTGTAATATATGATTCTAGGGTGACAAGAAAAACTTGGTAATGCGTAGAATAATTTTTGTTGGGGTTTTTTTAAAATTTTTTTAAAATTAATAATTCAAGTAGAAACTCGCTGGGTTTGTATACCAAATGTTTCTAACTATTTTTTAGAATATTATGATAGACATGTTCAAAATCAATGATATTCTCTTCAAGACGTGTTTTTTTTTTTTCTCAAATAGAGAACTAACTGTAGATGCTCTGGAAAGAAAATGAAATTACGTACGCTCGTTTGTTACGTGAGCCTGTCAGTTATTCAGCAGCTTGCATCGCATAACGTGTGTTTTTTATCAATAATTTGAAAGCTCCAAGCCATGGATAATGACGAGGTATACAGACACCCAGCAAGGCAACTAGAGAATGATATCATTAGGTAGGATTATGATAAGAAGTTGGAATAGTTAATTTTTTAGAGAGAGACGCAAGGGAGTGTGCCCATTCATGTGGGCCTTGTGTGTGTCCATTTCTTCTTTCTATTTCTCTCTATCTCCTTCCTACTGCATATTGTGTAGTATTGGAGAGATCCAAATTCCATCTGGTGGATTACTAGCTTATACTTGAAAGGCAATATAAGGTACTTATTTGTGATGTAGGGTTTGGATGTCATGTGGTTGCCATTAACAAATGTTAGAAATTTGAAAGTTCCAAGTTATTGATAATGAATATGTAGCTGTGGATGTCCAGAAAGGCAATTAGAGAATGATATCATTAGGTGGATACAAGTGTATACTTGAAAAGCGATATAGACTATTGATGATTTTGGTTAAGGCCTGGCTTATAGCAATTGATACATAGTTTATTATCCTGTAAACCTAATAGCAATGTCTCTTCTGAACGGATCTTGAATTTTATTTCCCTACAATTCATCTGGCAGGATATTATGTTGACAATTGTCTATTGAGATGTCACAGCTGCTTTTGGCTTACTAGAGTAGCTGTTATCTGCCATCAATCCTGTTAACCTATTTAATATTTCATAAAGCTAAACATTTGGATTCCTTTATGTCTATCCATGTGTGGCTAGGAATCTAATTGTCCATGCATTGTCTGTTGTTAGGATTCCATAGTTTTTGGTGAGAAATTTTACTTTCATATCTATGTTTTGCATAGGTTGGTCTCTCATTAAGTATTGATATGGTTGTTGAGTTTTAATTGAGTTATTTGTTTCTTAGTTTGGACTTTGAACATGTCTGCCAAGTATATAGTACCTGCTGTAGTAGGATCGTTTGCAGTTGCATGGGCCTGTGATTATTACATTGCTGATCGAAAGATATTTGGAGGTGAGTTTTGCCGTCCTTGGAGTTTGATTTGATTTACAGCTGATTCAGAAGTTTTTACTAATTTTTTTCTTTTCAGGCGCTACCCCTACTACAGTGAATAAGGAATGGTGGGAAGAGACTGACAAAAAATTTCGGTCATGGCCACGTACTGCTGGTCCTCCTGTGGTCATGAACCCCATAAGTCGCCAAAACTTCATTGTCAAGATTGACCCTGAATCTTGAAGATTTTGTTGTTGGTTGATTTTGACTATCAGTTCACTCTGTTCATGGGAATGTCACCAACTTCCAATGCAATTCATGTTTAATGCGAGACTGTAGTATTAGTTCACCGTGTCTTGGATTTTAATTACCGCGTGAATGCTCTATATCTGAATAATTGTCATTGAAGCAATCCTGTATTAATTTGGATATAAATTTTTCATCAGATTTAAATTCCAGGCAGTGTCTTTACATTGGTATCAATGGGAAGCAAAACCTAGGAATGGGACCAGCCGGTGTGTGTCTGTTAAAGATGTTACTAGTTAGTGGTTTGTAGTTTGATTCATTCTCAACAGCAATTCGTGGCCTTTGCGACTATAACATTGACACAGCTATTTGATAGAAAGATCTATCCAACTCTGCATGATATTCCCTTGCGGTAAAATACACAGAAGAAGCTCAAATTCTCTTTGTGCTCTGATGTTAATTCGAATCTTCTTGTTTGATGCTGGAAGACATTTTAAGTTGAAAGATGAATGAAAACTGCTCATGGTACAATCTCTTTGCTAGGATCACGAACAACTTTATGAGGCGTGCAAATCCTTCTTGAGCAGTTTCACTGTTTTCTTCTACGCAAGTAACACATGATTTCAAACTGGAAATTATAGATGAATTGATGATAATCCTTTTCAAATGTGTCTTCCCCGAACTGTGTTTCAAGACATGGAGTTGGCCATGAAACGATGAATCTTAACTTCGGAAGAAAAACATCAAGTTTTAAATTACTCGACGAATGATAATTAACCTACTTTATTTTACATTTGTAATTCCTTTTTTGATGATTTTTTAAGTATTTAAGAAAAATGTTATTACAATATATTTTAATTTTTTTTTAAATTATTTACTACTCGCCAGTTTAAAATATGATAAAAATGAAAAAAATACTCCAAAAATCAAAAGCAAATAGGATAAAAAAAAAGATTGAATGATGTATTTTTATAATTTAAAAAATTTAGGCATAGGCTAGACCAAACCGAAACCTAGTGGCATTCGGCAAAATCCATTTGGCAACACCCAAGATATGTTTGATAAGCCTTCCCAGTTATCATTAAATCAAGTAATCAGCTGCATAGGAGCCGAATTTAATCTCAGTTTCAAATTTTGAGATAAGATTGTAAAATCTGAGTGGAGAAAGAACATCCTTTTGTCACACAAGAAATTTGTGGATGCCTATCGTGTCAAGACTTTATAGTTTCTAGCTTAGTTGTTAAACAGTAAATTTGAATCCTGCTAAGGACCAGAAAAGTAGGAACTTTGGATTAAGATTTAAGACTAATATTTGATTGTTGTATGCAGTCCCCAAAACATAAAAATACATTATGCAAACTCTAGGGAAGTTGATCTAGAGGAACTGAGCTAGCTATCCTTCCTCAATCAAGAAGTTTCTCTTGCATGTATATACCCTCTCCTTCCCCAACCTTCAGCCTCTAACTCAGATGAGATTATGAGAACCTGCCACTTTTAAAACTAATCCTTTTGGACAAACATGTAGGAGCAGATTCAAGATCTAACAACATCAATAATGGCCTTCAATTTTCTTCGAGATCCTCAATCACATGGATCACTTCATCACAGACAACTGGAATTTCAGTATGTCCAGTCAGTTTTGCTTTATTTCTTGGAGCATTTCCACTACCTTCTTCATCTTGGGTCGTTTTGCCGGTGTACTGTCAGTGCAGAGCAATGCAACCTTGAGAGCAGCAAGCATTTCTTTCCTCCAACCAAAGGAAACTGTGCTGAGCCTTGCATCCAGTATCTGCTCTGGAGTTTCCCCTCTCACTGGAGCACTATGAACCCACTTCACCAAATCTACGCCTTCATCGAAATCCTCATCAACCGGTGGTCGACTTGTTAGGATCTCAAGCAGAACTACACCATAGCTGTAAACATTTCCTGGTGCTGTAACTTGCATTGTATATGCATATTCTGCATCATACAAGAGAAATGAAACATGAAAGATGCGATAAAAAAAAAAGTGTAAAAAGACTACAATTAGGTAAACTACCTTAGGTGTTTGCTATTAGGTTGATATGTGATTTTTTTATAAAAATCTAATAATGTGATGCTAAATTGTAAAAAAATTTACTTGTAATGTTTTTATTGAGAAACTTAATAGCAAATACCTTACCTAAATCTTATCTAGGTGTAACATTTATGTTGAAAAATAATATACCTGGTGGTATGTAACCAAAAGAACCAGCAACAGCACTAATACTTGCAGTTCCTCGAGTTGGATCAAGAAGTTTTGAAATCTCGATCTCCCCTAGCAAAGGCTTGAAATTTGCATCTAAAAGAACATTGCCGGAAGAAATGTCAAGGTGGATAATTGCCACATGATGCAGAAAAGCCAAACCTTCTGCCACACCAATGGCAATGGATAATCTAGTAGGCCAGTCTGGTTGATATTCAGGTTGCCTGGTAGATTCATGAAGAAGCTGAGTCAATGTTCCATTGGGTAAGTAATGATGCAAGAGAAGAGCAACATCTTCATAAATAACATATCCGATGGGTCGAACTAGATTGTCATGACACAGTTTGCTCAGCCTCTCAAGTTCCCTAATCATCTTGTTCTGGTGGTGGATTATTGTCTTGTCCATGGATTTGAGTCTCCTTACAGACAAGACCATCCCGGAAGGCATGACTGCCTTGTAAACTGTACTGAAAGTTCCACTGCTAAGCTTATTAGAATCTTTCAGGGTCGCCTTAACAACAGCATCAAGGTCTATTGCCTGTCTTAGATTCTCGACAAAGACATTCCCTGCTATTATAGTTGGCTTGGCATTAGTTTCTTCCTCAGCAATCCCAGCATCTTTGGCTGCTTTTTCTTGCCTCTCTCTGATCATAAACAGCAAGACCACCACAGTGACTGACATAAAAACCGCCAAACCAGAACCAATTACAGCAAGTATGATTCTGTAAGAAACTTTGTGATGATAATTATTTTGGCCATCATAAACATCTCCACATGAAGAGTTTAATGGCTCTCCGCAAAGCCCCTTGTTGCCCAAAAAACTTGAATTAGGACTCTTCTGGAATGGTACAAATGCTGGTACTGGGCCACTGAGCAAATTATTTGAAAAGTTAACCTCTATTAAGCTCAACATTCCCTTCAGCTCAGCTGGGATGTTGCCAGAGAGCCGGTTGTTTGAAACATCCAAAGAGACAAGTTTGTCGAGTCTTCCTAATTCAAGGGGCAGTGGTCCGTGAAGATGATTGAAGCTCAAATTTAAAGCTATCTGCAAGTTCCTAATATGACCAATCTCAGAAGGAATAATTCCTGTCAAATAGTTACTGCCCACTTGCAATTCAAGAAGTTTTACACAGTTTCCAATTGCATGAGGGATTTCTCCTCTTATGGAATTCTGACCCAACAGCAAGAACTGAAGCCTAGACAAGTTGCAGATTTCATTTGGTATTGTTCCATTGAATCTGTTATTGCTTATATCAAGCTTGTTAAGATTCCTGCACTTCAAAATTGATTCTGTAATATCGCCAAATAGGCTATTTCCAGAAAGAATTAACTCCTGCAGGTTCATAAGCTGTCCCAATTCCGGTGGGATTGTTCCACTGAATCCATTGGAGGCTAAGTTCAGGAGGGTGAGATTAGGACACCGAGAAAACTCTGACACTACCTCACCAGAAAGATTGTTATTGTCAGCTTCAAAGTAGGTAAGGCTACTAATGTTTCCAATGGTCTTAGGAATAGTACCTACTAGATGATTGTTGCCAATTCGGATGTTGGAAAGGCCTTGGCAATTCCCAAGTTCTGGAGGAAGATCACCACTCAAATTGTTCTGGGTGAGAACCAGAACTTCCAGCTTCCCTGCAGCAAAAATGCCTGCTGGTATAGGACCTTGAAGCTGGTTTGAATGCAGGTTAAGTATTCTAAGCTCAGAAGCCAACCCAAGATTATCAGGAATTCTTCCATCTAGATGATTCTCATAGGCTGCAAAAACTCTCAGATTGGTCAAATTTCCCACCCAAGGAGGTAAAGAACCACTCAATTGATTACTAGAAATTTGAAACTCCTGCAACTTCTGTAGCCTATGAAGTTCTTGTGGTATTTTTCCCGCAAGCAAGTTGCTGGACAGGTTCAATGATTTAAGGTTTCTGAGGCCACCCAATTCTGGAGGAATCGAACCATCGAACTTATTTGAAGACAAATCTAGAACTTCAAGATCAGATAAATTTCCAAAAGCAGGAGGAATGAACCCATGAAAATTATTATCTGAAAGGTCAAGCAGCCTCAAGGCTTTGAGCTGGGCCACTAAAGTGACATTACCTCGAAGGTTTGCATGAGAGAGATCGAGCTTCACCACCATTGAGTGATTATCACAGCTCACGCCTTGCCAAGAGCAGTAATTTGAGTTGTTGGCATCCCATCCAGGTACTCTAAGCTCTTGGTTAATGGCAAGTAGAACAGTTTGATCATGTAACTCAGCACCCACAAGCTCAGATTTTGAGACATACCAAGCAAGCACAAGATACAACAAGTACAGAATTTCCATCACTGGACAATAATGTTCTCTTCCCTACTCTCAGATATTTTGTGATCAAAGGCCTAACAAGCTCTGTACCACAGCATCAACACCACTTTGCTATTCCTTTCTTCTTCCTTTTCCTAAAAAAATCCCACTTTCCTTGGAAATGTGAGCCCCAGATCACTTAAACTCCTTCAGGAAAACCAGTTAATTTGAGATTGCCTGAAAGGCTCAAACCTATGTGTTACTGAGTACTATAACTCCTCAGTCCTCAGTCTTTTGGAGGGCCAAAAAAGAAAACTACCCAAAAAGATTTCAGGGTACAAAATCAAAAACCCATACCAAAGGGAATACAGCATGGAGGAGCAAAGCAAGAAGGAGGGTGCATTATGAACCGTGGGTTGCAGATGATATATGCGTGCTTCTACCAGATGAGAAAATGACCGCAGAGCTGAAGTGAGGAAATGAGAGAAGAAGGGGTACAGACTAGAGAGTACAATGTTTTGGTACAGGATTCACGGACCAGGTGTTTTTTCTTTGTGTCTCAGAGGGAGTGAATGAAAGAGAGAGAGAGAGAGAGAGAGAGAGAGATTTGTGGGTGCGAGAAAATTGTTTGCCTTGTAAATTGTAAGCTTCACGAGAAATAGGCAGTGATTAGTGAATGAAAGCTGCATAAAACCTCCCTCTGACTGCACATATCATGGAGGCTCGATACCTTTAAAGGATATATTCAAGCATCGCAAGATTGCCCCCACATACTTTGGAACCATTACAACGTGGGACACAGTGCATTACAAGTGTTTGGGGGGCACTATCAATTCTTATTATAACAAACAAAAGTTCATTATTTTCAGTAATCCGAGTTTAACGGCTGAACACTACACTAGAACAGAAATCGCATAAAGAATGTAAAGATTAAAAAAAAAAATCAACCTTCAAATACAATTTTTTTCTTTTTAAATTTCCAGCATTGCTTCCAAAGGAGTCGTATTCAAAATATTCAGCAAAAGAAAGGAAGCGAAAAAGTTATGAGGTGAGAGCGAGGAGTGAGGAGGCACAGTTAGTAAAGGTTTAGTTGGTGGGGAAAAAGGACCTATTGGGGAATCAATATCGCAATGCCCTAGACGCAATTGATTTGAGAAGACAACAAAGTTGTCCTTACATAGCTCATAATACCTAATCCTAGGATTCCCTCCGTCTAGGCTTATTTTATATTGGGCATTAACACATACCATTTTCAGAAGACATTTCAATATATTTGTTAAATATACCCAAACAAATTTCTGCGGAAACCAGAAATCAGGGAATTGTCTTTCTTTTTCTTTTCTTTATTTATTTTGTCTTCGTCGTTCCATTCTTGGGTTCCCCTACAAAGTCTTTATTTCTTACTTTTAACAGATTGGAGGTTACTTGACTAGCTACACACTGGTCTGAGATTTTATCTAATTTGATGAAAACGAAATCTTAACACATGCATTAAAGGGGATTTGATGTATGTATCAGAAAGATAATTTGTACAAGTCAGCTCAAAACTTCACATTTTGAGATCACTTATATACCTTGAATGAAACCACGTTGATTCCATCACCAAGTTACAATGTCAATTATAAGGTACTCCGGATGTATTTTACAGTGTTTATCATCTTTATTTTTTCTTGTCCATTTCACAAATTAACGTCAAACTCCACATAATATAATAAATAATAATAAAAATAAAAAGTTGACATTTTCACGCAGCACACACAATCAATGCATGCTGGATCTCATTCTCTATGACATTACACTTTCATCTATCCGTGAGATGAGATTAATTATGTGAATTAATTAAAGAGGTCTGTTAATGCAATTGTTTGCTCCCTAACCTTAACTTTATTTGTTAAGAGGTAAAGTGCATATGATTGAGCAATCAAACTCTCCAATTACTCTTCCCTATATATAGTGCTTGATTAATTCTCACCCTCGTCTCTCCTGCATGCTAAGAGCTAAGGCTTTATTTCTTTCTTCAAGAAGATTGAAAGACAGCACTGTCCAGAAACTCTATAGGTTATATATGGGACTGCATGCTATAGTGGGAAAGGTAAATCTCTTGAATGGAGTGAATGAAACACAGAACAAAAGGCTCCATTATGTATTGTATAATAATGAAACATGGCTGTGCAAAATAATTAATGAGACTAAACAATATACATTCCAACGGTTGAAAAGATACAACAAAAAAGAAGAAATTATTAACGAAAATTGAATTGATAATTTTATAACATTATTAATATTATAGTATGACTTCTATTAATTACGTATTGCATATTCATTCAATTCTAATATTATTATTGTACAAGTAACAATTTTTTTTTGGTATTCGGTTTCAAAAGCTCACTTTAAAAAGCACGTTTTGTCCTTTAATTGTTCCTTGTGTGTGATCATTGCTTCCGTTAATTACTACAGAAGTTATGGCTACTTACTTTCCGCTAAGCATTGTATTATATTATGCATAAAGTACGAAAGTTTTTCTACAAAGTCAATCTCAATGAATGTGGGTAATGTGGAGTGTGGAGTATGGAGTGTGGACCATTTTGCTCA
This sequence comes from Senna siamea, assembly GCA_031216115.1. Lineage (NCBI taxonomy): Eukaryota > Viridiplantae > Streptophyta > Magnoliopsida > Fabales > Fabaceae > Senna > Senna siamea. The sequence goes on along the minus strand of CM062366.1, from coordinate 24,490,880 downwards.
CAAATAAAAAAGGAAAAAGTGGCTTACTGTATTCGATTGCAGACAAACAAAGAAATATTGCAGAAAATTGGACTACCAAGAATGGGCACAACTGGACAAAAAATATGCTATTTTTATTGATAAAAAGAATAATAAATCTTACAAGTCTCACATGCGTATCAGTGATAGTGATATTTGTTATATGCAATCTGAAATCTAGTGGTGTTTTAATTATGAAGTATATATACTACATATTACAATCAATAGATGTAAATATAAATTTGTAAGGTAAAGTGTCACTAACATTTTATCTCAAATCATTGGGTGAGTAACAGTGTATGTGAAAGTAAAGTGTATTTAAATACCTGAACAAAGTAATAACGAAAATTTTCTGTATATAAACTTAACCCAAGCGTACGCCACATTGTTGTTTTTGGTCATAATTAAGACCTAATTTATGCTTGAGATAATAATTGAAGACGTCGTCACATAAAATTAAGTTTGTTCACCTGTGGTCATTATTATTATTTTGGTGTCACAAAACACAAATCAAAGAGAGGCAAAAAATGAGTGATTTTGAAATGGATGAGTGGGGCCCCATGAGGAATGGAGAAGGAAGGAGTGAAGCATCTTGCAGACAAGTAGGGTCAAGACATGTCTGCATGACAGTAGGCGACCGCCACTATACATTATTATCATTATCATTTATAAACTTTATAAAAAAAATAAATTATAAATGAAGTAAACATAAATATATGTTGATAAAAAAATTCTCATTCCCTCTTCACAAACTTTTCGTCTATCTCTTAACTTTAGCCGAGAGAAAAAGGCATGGACACCATCATACATGTCTCACCAGTCTTTCTTTTTCATTTTCCCACTCTGTTTTTTCTTTTTTCTTTTTTCTTTTTTGCCCTTTTGGCTATTATTATTACCAAAATCCCTTAAAAAGTTTCGTCCCATTTTAAAAAGGTTTTGCATTTTCAAAAAGCATCTTTTCTTTTTTGAAACAGAAGTTTGAAAATAAGGAAGAGGGTGGGCATACACTGAGTGTCGCAGAATTTCTGCAGACGTATCAAGACTATAGCATGATAATACAAAGATACAACACAATCATATAATTATGTATTTTCTTAATACTTCAAATAACACAAATTAAACATCTTAGAGCTTGCATGTTTTCTACATTATTATTGCATAATTGGATAATTTTGCACCTTATTATTCATTATTCTCATATCATTCTCAACAAATGTATTATAATTTAACTATACTACTAGTTAGTCATCAGAACACAATCAATTTTTGTCAGAAAATGATAATACGCTGTATAAAATTTTGAATTTGTTATATTATCTTGATTTAAAATAAACACTTTATCAATCACCTCCAACTTATCCACGTATCTATTTATTATTAATTTAATTTTTCAATTTTTATATATAGATCGAATTAAATTATATAAAAATCTCCCGTATATAGAATGGTAACATTGATGAGCCTTCTCATGATCATACATCGATCAACCATGTTAGCATTGTGTGGCATATCATGAAGTTCACTAATTTGTGAAAGATTCAATATTTAGATTTAGCTACTGTATAAGAGAAATGTTTACTAAGTATTATACTATTGATATTCGCCGCACACTTTTTCGTTATCTTCGATATATTATATAATACGTACAGTCCATGAATGATTGTTACTTGAGTGTACAGTAACAATTGTATGATTAATAGTTTAAACACAGAAAGGTTGGGAAAAACAAAAGAGAAAAACGAGGGAAAGCAAAAGAAGGGCATGATTATCAGCAAAACGGGTGTCATATATTTCAATAATGAGACCCTTAATCAATAACAATTAAAAAGAAAAAACCAAACAAAATATGAGACCCTACTTGTAAGCCACCGACATTGACATTGAGGTATTGAAACGAGCATTTTGTTGTACTAAGGTAGTAGAACTGGAAAAGAAATGGAGAAAATCCCAAAACCCAACCCCTTTATTCACTTTGTGAAGACATGACTCCACTAGTGCATGTGCTTGGATGATGGGTGAGAGAGAGAAAGAGGGTTTGGGTAATTGTCATCCATATGGCCACCAACATCCAAAAGGACTGGAAAAAAGCATATGGGGTTTCACTGTAGAATCTCTTGTGATAGAGATTGGGCTCTTGCTTTAGTAGACAAGCATCATGAGCCTTGTATCATTTCTTGTCTCACCTCTTCAAGGCATCACCCTCTCTCTTAGTTTCTCTCTCATGCAACCCTTCCCATTTGGATTTTTCTTACTCCAATACATTTTACTTATTACTATTAATTATTTATTTATGTAACTTGAAATTATTGCCATCGGTATAACAGTCAAGAATAAACTGCAAAGGCTGCCTGTTATATTAAGATTCATTGATGACCCTACATTATCAGATACCTATTCTACTTCTTAGGATGCTATTATTTTGTTCCTTCGGCTTTGTCTCTGACAGATTGGGGACCAAGATAGGTTACACATTTCAGGCTTCAGCTATATATTTAGAAGATTTCAACTAATAAGGTGATGCAGGCCCAAGGAAAGAGAAGCGTAGCCTTCTTTAAATAATCTATTATTTGTTATGGGCCCTGGGTTACGTCATTTGGGTCATGAGGTTTTTATAAGATTCAAGCGAAATGGCCTAATACATCGACAAAAAAATAAATAACTATACATGGCTAACCTGACCTTCAAATAAAACATTAGGGTCCCTACTTAAGTGGAAAAGTTAGTTCACTTACGTGAGAATGTGGAGTGACCAGAGATCTAATTTTTTGAAATGTTGGATCAATTTAGTGTTAAGCACACATTTTTTGACACAAAACAACAGGCACATATAACGAAACCGAGAAATTTATTTTATTTTAGTGAAGGCTAATGTACAATGAAACATGTCAACCCATAATGTGGATTTTAAGTGAAATTGATCACCCTCAACTATCTCAACTTTCTCACCCTCGGTTTGTGTTCTGTCTTACCAGAGACATAGCTCCCCTATATTTGCATACTATACTTCAATTTTGAATATCCATTCTGCAGGTTGCACTCTCGAACTTAGTTTTTATTTTCTTTCATAAATTTTATCTTGGGATATATGAAGATGAGTTTGTTGGTTTATATACACACACACACATATATGCATGAGAAACACATAAAAAGCAAGTAAACGAAAATTTGAAAAAACCGCTAATACGTGTACATTTACATTATGAAGAAGATATACATAGAGATTATGGATACTAACCGTTAATTTGTAGTGATGTGTTCACTCTATACAGATATTTTACTGAACCCGTTGGACCATTCATTGTTCTCTTTGTAATGTGATCTTTTATATGTGGTGCTCTTCCTTATATATGGGCGTGGTTGTAGTTTATGGAAAACAAGTATATTGCAGTTGTTAATGAGTGAATTCTGTGGTTGAATGAAATAAAACGTGTTCAGGGAAAATTCAAGGCATTTTACCACTAGACAAACTCAGAATCTAGAGAAGCTCATATCCTGATACAAAATCTCCCAGGATGATCTGAGAAAGGGAGATGGAATAAACGTGACAAAGAAGTAAACATTAATTAATGGCAAGCCGTTTGAGAGTTGGGACCAGATCGCGTTATACAACAGCGAACCGCCACTGGATCCTAACGAGGAGTAAAGGCCAAAAGGGTATCACAGAAGGTCGACTATTTTTGGACGAAGACAACAAGCCTCCTCCTTATCGCACCAGAAATCTACCGGAATTTGGATGCGGAATGGCTGGAGCCTGGATACGTTACCTAAAAGATACCAGGATGAAATCATGAAAAAGAACCCCAAGTCTGGGATGAATGGCTGCGTAGGGTTCATTAATATCTCTCATAACCAAGTGCATCATGGGCCACAGAAATGGAAAAATTATGAGAGTCAAAGTTGGCACCCGGTTTCAGACTTTCATGAAATTGCAACTCCCATTACTGGTGTGCGATTGCTGAGTTAAGATCAATCTGAGGCCTTCGCTTTCCATGAGAGCACGAAGAAGTATGACATTGACCAGCCGCAGGTACCAAGACATATATATGCCCTCTCGTAAAGAACTGGCTGTCTCTGCAGGTAGCTTTTTCAGCAGTTCTTATATCTTTGACTTTCAAATGCTAACAATTCATGGTCTGGATAATTTGACCAGTACTGCTTTGCTTTGTTTTGTTTTTTAGTTCAAAAGCAGTAATGTTTCATATAGATCCATTAGAGTGGCGAAACTCCAAAGCAGGTTTAAGCTTAATTGCTCCTGCTCCATATATACCCAATTTTTGTTTTAATCTTTTGATTTCCAGATCTGGATAATCATGTTCCAACCCGTAGGGGACCATTAGAGATTCATGGTCTGCAGGCCTCATTTGAGTTATATACATAAACATTTATTATGAGAATATGAGATCACTTTTTCCTTGTTCCCCTCTATTTCCTTTCATATAAACAATCACCTTAACGTGTGTATATATGTGAATTCTTCATTGTCAGCTAATATTTTTGGCAAAAAAAATAATAATATTCTAATTAATTTATTTATTTTCCCATAAATATGTCTTTTCATTTTATTCTAGAATTCGTTAGAATGTTGAGAGTATTAGAAGTTTAGAACTATATATTGCAAAATATTTCAAAGGCTTAAAGTTCTCTATGTATACATGGTAAACCTATGATTTTTTTTTCTTCGTTTTTAAGACTATATAGCCATCGAGTCATACCAGAATTTCCATACGGAATAGGGATAGGATACCTAAGCATTCTTCATCAGATAATGAAATTTGGATAACTGAATCTTTATCTGCGAGTGTACGTACATAATCCGCTAGCTACCGTGATAATTCCATCCAGATATTTGCGGTAGAGACCAAAAAATAAAAAGTGAGGTCCTCTGGTCGTGGAACAATATATTTATCGTATAATTATAACGACCGAGAATGAAAAATTGGTGTACCGTGTAAATGTAAGGGTCATGACGCCCACCTGTGCCTGATCTTTTCACCTCTTTTAGACTCAGCAACCTGCAGCAATCGTATTATATTACTTATTCTTATTTTTCTCCGACACAAATAACATGCATTCAGTCCATTATATTATAAAGAAATCCAACGTTGACCAGAACATTCTTATGATCAGTTTGATTGACCTACGATGATAGTATACACCAAGCGTAACCCTAGTGAAGAGAGCACTAATGAATATTGTTGCATTCGGTCATGCCCATGTTGACACACTTTTACGGGCGCAGCAGCGTGCATAATTTCAAATTTTGAGCACAGTTTAATAAACAACTCAGTACCTTCAAACTGACAAGCTTTTCATATAAGGAAATACGATAGCTAAAATTAATGGATTAAATCATGAAAAGACATTTACGTGCATGGGACATGCGGCATGCCTCGTGTCTAGCTGAAGTTTTAGGTGCATTGAAAAATTTGTGTACACCACGATGACATGTGAGTTCTATACGTGCAGATTAAATTAGAATGGTTGCATTTAACTACACCCAGTGTAGTGTATGCAAGAATCTTCTGTATTTGTAAGCACGAATATCAGAGAGCGAGAGAGATCACATTCTGAGAGCTTTGCTGGTGTCAGGGCCGTCACCGAGCAGTTGACGGATCCTCACTTCCGAAGAACCTCCGCCGGAAAGCAACTTCATAATTGCTTTAGCTCGGAGTCGCAAGTGACCCGAGCCGATGACGCAATTTGCATGCTCTCCTCCGGCTCTGTCAGGGTCGGGAAAGCTTCGCGCGCTAGAAATTCCGCTATAACTGCTTGACAAACAGGAGGAAGACTCGGTGGAAGCGGTACCCGTGGACACCGTTGATGCCATGCCGGTGTTCGGTTTTTGGTCGCTGGAGGTCCACATGATCTTCGAGCGACTCTTCTTCACAATCTTAATAATTAGGGGGATACAAATGTAAAATACTTATATATTTCCAGAGTTAGAACTGAAACTTCTAAAATGATAACAGTTCATCAGTCTGTTTTTAGAAAGTCAAATTGGCAAAGTTCAGCTATGCAACAGAATAAACATTTTGGAATTTTTTTTTTTCCTGGAACCTACATTAATGGTTCAGAGGAAGAAACTATCTGACACATAGATCGTGAAAGGAAAATGAATTCGATTATGTCAGAGACAGATTTAATTGGAGAACCGAGAACCATTGAAGAAAATCGATCGAGCTTATGTTTTAATTAACAGATACTGAATCCAAACAACTGTAGAAATTGAACTGGTTGGTATTAGAGAAAACGATCTTAGATCACTCAAATTCAAGTGAAAATAGAAAAAATCAGCAAAAGAACCATCTAAAATTTATTATTCCAGAAAAACATGAAGTGATCACTTGCATTGAATTAAGTCATGTTAATCTACATTAGATCATGCAAATTTCGAAGCTCTTAAGTCAGAACTATTCAGTAAAGACAAAATATAATTCAATAAAATAGTTCTGCTTATTAATTTGTACAGAACGGACCGAAAAAGAGAACGAAGCATAAATTGACAGAAGCAAGAAAATTACTTCGGAAAGGAAAACGAATAGGGTTCTAAGAAGAACCTTGAACTTCATCTGACGGTAACATGCGACAGCAGAGAAGAACTTGATCCTACACGTTCTGATCTTCTCAGACGAACCGTCATCGTTGGTAAGCTACGCGGAGGATGACTTGGCAGCGGTGGACACGAAGCTCTTTTTGCAACTCTTGTTTGTGCTTCCCACTAGCATCAAATCGTAGGAACCAGAATCAGACCTGCAGAGCAAACAAAGAGATGACAACACAAAGCAGAACCAATCAGAATGAAGTCCGGATGCGAAATGCAGGTACAAATTGGATCAAAATGGAGATTCGAGGTCTCAGTAGCTTTATTACCTTGGAGGAGAAAGTGAGAGAGGCACAGCACAGAGAAGCAGAGCAGATGTAACTGATCTCTCTTGTGAATTCGGGAACGATGACATTGTTGCGGAAGTGACCACTCTATATTTTTGAAGTTTGGCGGGTTTATTCAAATTTCTCTCTTTTTCTTTTATGGGCCGCGTGATCTCTAAGTTGATTAACAAAATTTACAAAATTATTAATAATTTAAGTTTATTTACTATAATTAAATGAATGTATATTTTAAAATAACGTGTTAAACTTATTTTTATATAACAATGTTTCTTATAACTATGGATAAAGATCATATCATTTTACTTGCATGTTTCAATGAATATGTGTTGTTTTGTTTGTATACTCTATCACTGACACCGTAACTGTTCTCTTTACACAGTTATTTAGTACACTTCGACTAATTGATTTAATAAATAATTAGATATTCATAACAAGTATTATTGTATGAATAAAGTTATTTTACTAAAACACAAAACATATGGAAAGACATAGCTTAAGCTTAACCAAATAACCAATTCATCTTAATCACACATCTTGTATTTTTTTGGAAATCTTAGATTTATTTTTTATTTATTTTATAAATTTTCACAAATGAGGTGAGAGTAGTTTTAATCACATGTTGTCTTTCATTTTGGTTGAAATATAGTGATTTGAACAGATAATATTTGGAGGTTTGAAAGTTCTCTGGCGACCTTGCACTTTTCCTGATTGATCTTTCAAGTTTGAGAACCGTTATTTCAAGTTGGTTATGAATAACTTCTAATTGGTTGATTATTGTATTAATTAAGAAAACGCCTCAAGAAGTGTTCTCTGGACATGTATCAAGTGTATAATAATCCCGAAAAATATAAACTAGAATATATGAAATCGAACAAAACCAATGCACAAGCCAACATTGGGAAAAACTTGTCCCCAATAAGCTAATAAAATTGATTTACGATCAATCTTGTGAAGAAATTTTCAAGAATCAAGAAAGGTCCCAATAATAACGATTTACAATGTACAGATAGAATTTAGAAACAAAAATAAACGCTGGACCAGACGAAAATTAATTTCAGGTTCTACTCAACTTCCATTGCAGAATTTGCTTCATCTAAGACACTCTGTAACTCCTTTACTCTTTGTCTGGTCAATGCCACACAATCCTGAAACCACGACAATTATCAGTAACTACTTTTCGTACAATTTCCTTTTCCATCATCTATGTACCAGCATAATTTTTGTTTTCCCCTTCTGAGTATTAATATTTCTACTATATTGAAGTATTAAAATAGTTTGGCACAATTTCAGTCTTTAATTTTATTAAAGTATCAGTAACTTTTAATTTCCATTGTACGCCAAGGAATAAAGATATAATTGGTAGTTTTCACAATGAAAAATATTTCATGCTCGGTGATATGATTTGCTTGAGATAGAACAATAGCTTGTAGTTGGTAACATCAAACACCATGGCCGCTTCATCAATCCCATATGAAAATTCACTTTCTTGGTGCAAAGTGCAAACTAACCTGAATAGCTGACGTATAGGCAAGAACCGATCCACCAGGCTTGCGAAGAGATATGAGTTGACTAGATGAATCCAAAACAATAGTCACCTGGGTTTCCATGATGGATTCTTCCTCTGCAGTAGGGTCTGCCAAGATGTAGTTCTTGTGAAGTATGCATGTTAATGAGAATGGAATCCTTCTTAATGTAAGCTTCCTCTTCTCCTTATTAACTGGCTCCTTTTCCTGCTTTTGTCCATCGTCCTCAGACATTAGCACAATCTTGCCATCATCGTTCATGGCAACTGCAGGAATTTGCACTGCCACACATGGAAACTTGTATAAGAAGCAACACAACTCATAGTATTGGTACAGCAATATTAAACTAGCAGTTCACTATTTGATTGTTAACACTTAACAGTAATAAATTAAATTTCTTGGTACATAATTAGAAAAGTCATGGATAAACAAGAAATTTAACATTCATGCAGCTTAGATAGCAGGCAGAATTATTAACTGGTACAATAATAAGAAAAATGCAACCAAATTACTGCATAGTTACTAAAGAAGTAAAATTGTTGGAAGATAACGGAGCAAGGAACTTCTCAAAATGGAACAGTTAATAGTCATGAAAATATTTTAAATATTAAATGACCAGATTCTACAAAATGGTCTTGCACACCAACGACTTTTGTGGGTTTGAGATGCTTGATAGTTGATACTTGATATCCCTGAAGAACAAAGATGGAAACCAATATTCCTTCTTGGTTTGAAGACTAAACTGCTGCATGTGTTATTTGAATCCATTAAAAGGAGAAAAAACAAAAAGCAGAAAGGGAAGAAAGAAGTCCTTCCACCTTATAATAAGGTAAAACACGCTCAAATGTAATGCTAAGTTCATACTATTCAAATGCAAAGGGTTCAATTTGAGATCAGTAACGGTAGGAAGATGGAACTGACTTACACTATACATTTTCACAGATGTCTCCATTACAGAATGGGTTTGGCAAGCTTGCTGTACATTCTTTATATGTTATGTAAATAAACAACCAGCACAATGGGCAAGTATAATCTTATAGTGAATTCTAGAGTGATCTAGTATCTGAAAGGTTCACACTACACCTGAATGACACAGAAGATGCAAACTTACAATGAGATAAGGCTGCAATTGCCGAAAGTAAAGCAGCATCAAAAAGAGCACCATCAGCATCCAAACAATAAACATCCTGTATGATAAAGATGGCCACTTTTATGTCATTTGCTCATTGTCATTCAAACAGTAAACACTAAAAGCTTACCAAGTATGCCATCCATGCAGCTTTGCCACTGACCAAAGACAATTCTTTCAAATCAACCACTCCAGAACTGCAAAAAAATAAGATGTCATTAAGAAGAAAAAAGGTAGATTTCGAATTGGACAGCACTGCTCCAGATTATTGATTATTGTAAAGGTTGTGATCAACCGTTAATGAAATTAAAAAAAGTAAAAAAGGACTAACACAACAGAATTTAAATAAACGCAAGGTCATGTTGATGGGAGTGGAACTGGCAGCAGGTGGTGCCAGAAATTGTGGTACATTGACAATTGAAAAAGAAACCTTATGCATTTAAGAATAACAAAGCTAACACCACAGTATCAACGTATCTTTTTGATAAAAACAGAAGGATCAACGTATTAGCAGCACAGTGCAGTAGACAGATTGAATCAGGTTGGAATATTTCGTGGGATCCTAATGCATCTTATATATTAAACGCGAATTCTTGTTCTCCAACAACGAGTACAGGAAAAGACAATTTTTATGTCTTTTAAACCAATGCTTGAGAACTTGAATCACATCACACAAGAAGGATTAATGAAAGAGAATTGATAAAGGTTGAAGTGTAAGCCCAACTCAGAAATGTAGAGGTGAAAAATTCCTCCATATTCTGAAGCATGAACAGAATAGATCCAAAAACGACTATATAACAACCCTTTTTTCTTATGGCCTTAAACATTGTTAATAAAATGTAAACAAGTATACAACGCATAAACAAGGGATGCCAATATATGGTTACAACTTGCAGGTGTTGAAACAACTTTTGTCTAACATCTCCATGCTAAAAACTAAAATAGTTTCTTTTTTTTTTTAAAAAAGGGAGGGGTGGAGAGGCTTTGTTGCTGTTGGCTCCTTGCAGCATCCAAAAAACTAAACCCAACAAGTCACAGATCAAAATTACAACTAACTGTAGAGTACCTTGAAATAGTGTCAGATAACTGTTTTGACACTACTGGTGCTACCTCAGCGGGCCTGCCCGGTCTAACAATTGGAGAACAAATTGGAGGCATGTGGAAATCAATGGCTGAAATAAAAGCAATCAATATACATAAGTAGGAAAGAATAAATAACTACTGTCCAAGTTGTGCAACTAGTGATGGCCTACCTATACAACCCTCATCTGGTGACTCCAAGGAGGGAGTCATAACTTCCATTTTTATAGCAGCCAACATAGTCTGCTCAATGAATGTATTTTTTCATTAAAATGCATTCAAAAATAAAATTGAGAACCTCATTAGACAAAGACATCATAGAGAAATAGAGACAGGGAGAGCGACTAACAGTTGATCCAATCTTAACAAGTGCAGATCCATTAGCAGATGCAACAGCCCCTGATGAAGAGACTTAGGAACCTCAGTTTTGGTCCAAACATGAACTAAACACTATGTAGAAGATAAAGATTTTACAGATTGTAAATAAATGAAGAAAGCAACTAACCAAGAGCTATAGTTGTATCTCTAGCTCTTCCAAGTGGTCTGGCATCAGGCCGAATAGATTCAGAAAGATGACGCTCATAAAACTGTAGTGGAAAGAGGCGTCTAAATGCATCAACCTCCATTTCTGTTGACAAGTCCCCAGAAGCATTTGGCATCCGCATTTTTTTTTTTATTCTAATTTACAGAAAACCAAAAGTCAATGAAGGACCAATACATATCATACATAAAGTGAAAAGCAGCGTTCAATAGCAATCCAACTCAACTCAACCCAATCCAATCATAAACATTCAATAGCAAAATCTAACCTATTAATCACATCCAAGAAGAAATATTCAAGCCAGGTGTGATTGGTCCCGAAAGAAGCAAGAACAATTTTTAGATCAAACCATTGCCAAGTTACTAAGTGAACAAGCAATCAAAGAGGAAAACTTTCATATTAGCATATCATAAGGGTTGGGTGCTAACAGATGAAGTTATTCCATGAGTTAATAAATTCTGTTTCCAAATGCAATATTTTCCAACAAAATTGGAGATCTTAGAAAGAAAACCTATCATAAAATGCCAAACAATAATGTCGCAATTGACACTACAGACCTCAACACAACATTATCTACAGTTCTAGAAAAACCCATCACTTACTGCAAAACTGATGTCAATTTCGTGTTAGTGCCAAGAATATCAACAAAATAAAAAGTCCAAGTCTTCTAGTAAGTAGAATATTGTTGAGTACAGCACTTCATTCACGTTTCTTAACAATAGACTTCCAATGCTTGGTCAGTATTTAATCAAATTAACCTGATTTTAAGCCATTCCCAAGTCTACTTTAATACACCGCACTGTAATAAGACTATTGTGCTTAGTTAATTGGAAAACTAAGAAAACTAACGAAGTCACTAACATCAATATAATCCAAGGATTAGCCATCTACATCAAGATCATGACAAATTAATGTCAAGGTCTCAAGCAGTTTTTGGAGCATATATATAGATAAAAAGAACTCAAAATCAAGAACTTTAATTTCATCAATGGGATCTTTAAGAATTTCTAAAGAATTTGGTGTTACTGACAGTTGGAAACCTCAATTGTGGAACTAATGGTATATGCATATAATCTGAATAAACTTGTTTTCTTCATTCACTCTTTACTGCAGATGTGTATCATTACTGATAAGTAGTGAGAATCCACAATAATCTGATATTCAATTTGAAAATGAGTAAAACCTATACATGGCATCTTTCCATGCTATGATTTCATCATTTTCCTCCTTTGCCTAAATTTATCCTGTAAGAAAGAAAAGGAAAGGCAGAAAAATACATCCTTTCTTGGGTTGCGTCTACATTACAGGCTTCTGAAAATTTCTTCATTTTTTGAAGAAGCCCGTGGGGAACAAACATGGCTTTGTTTAGTATTGGAAAAAAAATCTTATTTTCGGTAACAATAGTTTAATATATATAAAAGCCCACATGTATTTATAATGAAGACAAGAAGATGACACAAATATACAAGAACCGAAAGGGTATGGGGCAGCATGCTTCAAATTGACAGAAATGCAATGAGCAACAAAAACAAAAACACGAAGGATATCAAATTACCTGAATCAGAGTACTTTCCCTCTCTCACTTGCTTTTCCTCTGAAGCTCTGGTTTGCTCCCTACTCAGACGTCAGTTGATGTCCCTGTCAAAGTGAGACGAGACCTTCTGTATTATAAAGTTCACTCAATGGCGCTGATGGTGCGATTACAGTACTATACGGGGAAGGCGAGCTTCCTTTTTTTTTGTTTCCAATTCTCTCCTATGATTGTGGTTCATTAGGCCCGTCTCGTTTTAGCCCAGTCCAGAAGTATTAAGAATAAAAAAAGGCCCATCAAAAGTTTATTTTCATCTTTCGTTAAAAACAAAAAGTTTATTTTCATACTCTAAATTTTAGTCAAGTTATTCATTCATAAAAAATTTAACTTGATTCCAAACTATCAATAATATATTGAAAAATGTTTAATATCATCTCCAAATTAATAGATTTATGTCCTTTAATTTCAAAACAAAGGTGAAGTTTTGCCTTTAAAAAACGAAAAAAAAAAAACGGCAATGCAGAAGAAAGCTAAATCAGCACAGGTAGCAGAACGACGTTTGCGCCTAAAACCCTAGTAACTTAAGCGAAGAAAGAAAAAAAAAAAAAACTGCATCAACGTTCATGGCATGCAATGGCTCGGGTTGCAAGTCCAATTGCTACAAAGACGAAGACGAAGCGGAAGCTGGAGAAGTAGCCTCATGTGCCCAACCAACAGAGCCGACCAAATCAGGCGCTGCTGAAACCAATCCGATCGTTAACAATCTCTGCGTCAAGTGTAAAGTTAAGAACGTCATATCTGGTTACGGTGGCGTTGATGATGGACGGTTTTGCGCTGATTGCTTTAAGAACAATTTGTTTGGGAAGTTTAGGTTCGCTGTCACCTCAAACGCCATGATTACTCCTAGTGATAAGGTTCTCGTTGCATTCTCAGGCGGCCCTTCTTCTAGGTCTTTTCCTTCTTTGTGTCAACTGCAACTCTTTCCTTTACCGCATGTGATTGGAGTTGCTGCTGAGTTATCCATCGACTACCCATAAGAATTCGGTTATTGATGTCAAAAATATATTTCTAACTATTTTGCAATTTAATAAACAGTCTTTCAGGCACGAAGTAATATTTAGTAGATACAACAAACATTAAATACAACAAATAGAATGTGGGTTCCTCTCTTTTTCGATAATTCTTGCTGAACAAAGTGTATGCTTTTCAGGGTAGCGTTACAGTTTGTACATGACATGCAACATAGAGCCCAAAAGAACTTTGATGCAAGTAGAGATAGATCATTGCCAGTATTTGGTGTTGGAGTTGTATTTATCGATGAAAGTGCCGTTTCTCCAGTTCCCTCTAATGACTTAGAGAAGGCAGTCAAAGATATCAGTTCGATTGTGGCAAGCCTAGCCCCACCAACGAAGGGGTTGCATGTTGTGCCAATTGAGGCCCTCTACTCCTCAGAGTCTGGTGATGGAAGGGACAAGTTAATTAAGCTGGTAAACGCTATAAATGATCCAACTGGAAGGGAAGATATATTGCTATATCTTCGCATGCTGGCCCTGCAAAAGGTTGGGAGCTGGATCTCATGCTCAATTCAGTCTCAAGCTTACATTTATTTGAAAGCTCATCCATTTGAAATGTTTTATCATTATCCAGGTTGCCTCTGAATTTGGATATAACAGACTTGTACTAGGATCGTGCATTTCAAGAATTGCACGCCATGTTATTTCTGCCACTGTGAAGGTTTGTTATTAAATTTGATTGAGTGGAAGACTTCAAGCCCTCAAATTGTAGTAAATATAAATCATAAAATTTTGTTCATGAGTATGCCTAATTTAATGTTATTGCTCAAGCAAGTTGTTACTGGTGTCTAATTGCCATGTATTCCATCAAATTGATTGCATTTTGTAGTAATCCTTATCCTTACCAGTGTTTCTCTTCCCTTTTCCATTCGAAATACAGAGGACCTTTAGTAGGCATTCAGCAATTCCAGGATAAATGATGGGTATCATGTCTGTGTTTTGACAGGGTCAAGGATATTCCCTACCTGCAGATATACAGTATGTAGATGCAAGGTGGGAGATCCCTGTTGTGCTTCCTCTTCGTGATTGTTTTGCCCAAGAGATCAACATGCTTTGCCACCTTGATGGGTTTGTAGTTCTATGGCTATGCCTTTTACATTCTGATCATTAAAAAAGAAATGGTGCCTTTTAATTTGTTTCTTCTTAATTTTTTTTGAAATCTACAATATTTTAGATGTGTATATTTGTCTTACAAAATTATATAACTCTTACTGAATGAATGCGTCTGATCTTTGGCAGTGCAGTCTAAAAACCTTAGAGTTGTCGACTAGTGCTTGCTCTGGCATTAATGGCTTGGTCTCATCTTTTGTAGCACTATTGCAGGTATAACTTTTTTATTTTTACCCTTTCCTTAATTGGCAGATGAATATATTACTGCTTTAGGGTTAAAAAGATTATCAGTGTGCTTTGGCTATGTGGCTTAATGCTTGCCTTTTTTTGCTTAAACACTTCTTGGAAAATGATTTGTATAACTACATGTTGACTTTTTCAGTAATTCACTATAAGTGGCTTGACTTTTGTTTCTTTTAAACTTAATCAGCAAGTCATTAATAGAACTCTGACTTTGCAGGAAGAAAACCCATCTCGAGAGAGTACCATTGTAAGAACAGCTGGAAAACTTATTCCATTCCAATTCAACAGGATTCCGGAGATCATTGATGGTAAAGTTCCCTTGGCGACTCAAAGACGCCAGAAGAGATACAATCTCAAGTCCAATGAATCTGTTTCCTCTGAATCATTTTGTCATCTCTGCAATAGCCCACTTGATAAGTCTGAAATTGTTGATTTAAGCAGTCTTGAGAACTGCAGAAGTAGTGATGTTTTTGGCACTGCCTGCTGTTCAAGTTGTCGCTTTCAGATACTTCCAAGAGATTCCACATCAATGGAGCATTTTTATACAGTTTTACCTCAATCAGTGTTTGCCCAAACAAAGCAAGTAATTAATGGGAATTTGAGTCTTCTAAGGTGAGCATTAGTAATTTAGAATTGCTGTCAACATCAATAGATTGCTTTTGAGTTTGGAAATATGTCAGACTAAGGACTTAGGTTAAGTAAGGCGCCTTTAGTAAAAAGCTTTCTCGTTCTCAGTATTCACTAGTGTATGTTAAGACTTAAGGAGTGCAAATAGAAATTATGAATATTGGATATTTTGATAATCTCTGTGTTTCCATGGCTTTGCTAATAGCAAATGGAATGGGTCACTTTGATTACAATGACTGATTATAAATCATTGAGGAAATAATGTTCTCAAATTAAATTATAAAAAATTGAAGTCTTATATACTATATAGAAGGGCATTCTTTAAATTATAAAAAATTGAAGTCTTTACCTGGGAAGGTTTTCTCTTACTCTAAGCTTTTGTGTTGGTTGTACTGCAAGACATTTGCATAATTTCTATTGTTACTGTTGTTGGATCACAATTAATTACTGGACCTATATCCTCATATTGTGTATGTCGTTTTATTTCTGAATACCTACTCTATGCTATAAACTTTAGGTGTAAATTACACTTCATGACAAGTTTTGGTAATACTCTTGTTTTCAGGGAACAAATACAAGATTGCTTGCTTTCAGACAGTGAAGATGAGACCTAGGTTTACTTGCAACTATTGGAGTTCTCAGTTGAAGCAAGGGATAAATATTGGTTGTGGTTTAATTTTCAGTTTGACTGACATATAGACATGAGGTTACTATTAACCTCGGCCATTCAAAAAGAGTGAGAGGTAACCACTGAGTTCCACTGCACACCATCGGAGTGGCATCATGGTTGTCATTGATTCGCGAGGTTGATATTTTTCAGAGCTTAGATACGTAATAATTTTGTATGAGATGAGATTATTTTACAAGTTTTGACCTCTAGCAATTCTAATGGATTGGCAGTTAATGACTTAATGCGATTCATTGGCCTCCGTCAGAGTGGCATCACGGTTGTTCTTGTTTATCTAGGATGATATTTCAGAGCTTTTCAAGTTTTAATTACGTTGTCTATGACTTCTTCATGAAAATCCCTCCCCCGACATGTAATGCTTCGGAACAGAGTGATAGCAATATAAAGTTAAGACAGATTTTATATATACCATAGTGATAGGTTTAGTAGAGTATAACTCTTCACGAGTCATTTGATTGTCATTTTTGGCATTACTTCACTTGTTTGGTGACAGTGACATGCTGCGCTTGTAAGGTGCTAAAGCACCTTATGTGCACTTGAAGCTTGTTGAATCAACATGCTCATCGCGTTGAACTGATCTTTTTATGTACTGATACAACGTCATGAGAAACAACAAAAAGAAACTCTTAAATTAAAATACACATTAAGATTTTAACAAATTCTACGATAATCGTTAATAGATTCCGTCCGGTAATTTTCAGTCAGACCTATAGCATTTCGACACCTTTAAATGTTCGAGCAACAGTAGAGAAAATAAAACATACTGTAATCCAATCCCAAAATACACCCGCCAAAATGGAAGGATTCTGCTCTTCTTTGCACTTGAATTTAAAAATACAAATTGGTGCCAGATTTCCTATCCTTGAATAGTCTACTCCCACTCAGTCTCTAGAAAAGACACATTTTTACTTAGATTTCGACTCAGATAAAATTTTATAGCTATTTGCTATCAAGCTTTTTACAATGTATAACTAAGTTCTGTCCTTTTACTCAAACCATTTCATGAGAAACATCACTCACAAGCATTTAAAAAGAAACCATGACAGCTGAAAATCTATTACCCGGCGAGGTATTGGTTGTAATTTGTATTACTCTAGCACAACTAGAACGTGGCTACTGTAAGGAGATCTGAGAAAAAAATTCCTCGAGCTGATTTTCCTTTATTACCACACCATATTTCTGAGTAAAAACCGCTTCTTTGACTGAATTAATACTAGCATCTGTCATAGCCTCTGCAGCAGATATGTTGAAGTATTCATTCAGGTTGTGCACTGTTCCATCTGGGAAGAAGTAACTTAACAGTGAGCAACATAGAAAATTAATGGAGTTTAAACTTATCTAGAACACAAATATTAATTACATATGAATATACAATTAGCAATTCTTTCATGTCATCCATAAATAACAGAGTATGACTAAGTGTCTAATCCTCAATTTTTTTTTAAAAAAAAAAGAAGCATAAAACACATAAGATGTTAAAGATAACCTCATTCACCATGGACTTTAAGTTTACCACAATTTAATCATGAATGTATTTAAATACTGCTTAAATAATCCATTTATGCCGAAGCCTGAAAGTCCATTTTTTCATACAGTTCTCCGCAGTCATTACCTTCAGCTACTATGGGTTCATGTTGAGGAGGTTCTGCAGACCAGTTTCCATCAGAATCCTTCATGTGTCTTCTATCAGATGCAAAACATCGGCGAAAGACTGGGGCATGCACAATTCGGTACAATCTGATAACCAAAGAAGCCATTTTATGCACTCCCACTTGGGAATTAAACAATACTAGAAACTAGAAATTATTGCATCGAAAAAGGTAAAAAAGCCTGTCTATCAAAGGAAGGTTTGTCTTTAAACAAAAAAGAGATATCACAGTAAACTAAATTTTGACAGTACATGATGTTCTGTATATTCTCATAGAGTATTATTAGAGGAATATTTTGATTATGAAAAGCATTTAATAGCACATAAGTAATACAAACATAGACACAAATATTATCGATGAAAATGTTATACTACAGTATAATCATACCATTACAATTTATAGTTAGTCAGTCAACTAAGAATAAGCAATAATCACACAAGCAGAGACAAACTATGCAGATGGAGGTGAAAAAGCTATTGATGCTATCTAACAAAAATGAAAGGAAGTATTTATACTGTTTTACTGGATTTTGGAGCCAATGAGGACAAAACCCACACACAAACCCAAAGGATGCCAGTAACAAATTACCGTCTATGAATTAAGACTAAACGAAAAAAACTAATAGAGAAGTATTACATTATCAAAACCTAATTATTAGCATATGAACAAACAGGGATAAAAACATGCATAGAGTCACGGACTCTATAAAGTGCAAGTTAAGGATAAAAATTGAAGCACCTTCACCAGGTCCTTCAGAAGTGAAAGATCTTCTTTTAGGAAAAAAAAAAATTGAACAGATCTAGTTCAAAGAAGAAAATATGTACAAGAGAAAATAAGTGAAAAAGAAAGTTAGCCAATTTGCTGTTTACCCATGTCAAGCAACATCAAGTCATACCCCATTAGATCATCCCAGGGCAACTTGATAATAATTTCCTAGAAACAAAACCATAGCTGCAAAAATAACAGCAGTCGTGGCATGCATCACTACCAATTGCAATATGCACCATAGTACCCAAACAAAACAAAATACAATGACAGAAAAACTGATGGTGCATTACCTATGATAATCAGGAAATAGCTGGAAAGATGGGCGAATTGTTTCTGACACATATGAAGCTAGAGGTGAAGGAAAAGGAAGACTTGAATCCAAGTCCCACACTAAAGGTGGGTCACCTCCACCTTTTATCTGTAACACCAATCATAAAGAAACATGATAAAAATAATTTCTTTAATTACTAAATTTAGATATAAACCTTTGTTAACAGGTTTCTACAACTGGTTCAAGGGAAAAATGGATTCAGCCATACCTGAATGCAAATGACATGATAATCCCAGAGAACAACTCCATCTGCTCTTTTGCTAGCCTTTTGATGCCATAGTGCGATCTAGAGAAGTTAAAACAAATTCTCCAAATACTGATTACATGTGAATAATTTATTTGGAACCCAAACAACTTAAATACAGGGTGCAACGTATAAAAAGGACAGTGTAGAAGATTTGCACATGTTTTCAGTACTATACATATATGTTGAAGTCAGCACTACAGTAACAAAAACGAAAAAAACGCAAACACTTGCTACGATATAAAAAGCAATTATTTACACTTCCTAATTCACTAAAGTCCAGGCCCATAGATTGCACACGCTTTCTCTCTCTCACTGCCATTCATTCCTTGCGTGTGTTTGTGTGATGTGAGCATATGTTCGAAATCATCAATAATCAAATAACCAATGACTTCAACAAATAAAAACGAGCATGTTTCAGTAGAATTGAACACTAGTTCATAAAATTGTGTCAATTAATGAAGGTCAACGAACAACTCTACCATGATAAGGACGCGAAAAGTTGTGCTGCACAAAAATACATGCCTGTTTCTTTTCATTGGAAATGAAAACAACAAAAAGATCAGATCCCTCGGCATCTGCCATTCCGTCAGCGCATAACTTCTTGCAAAGCAAGTATACATTCTCCTCACTACAAATAAACAAGGAAAGAAAAATTATATGTTGATACAGCAGCTGAAATTTCAGGCTTCTAAAGAATAAAAACTTCAATCAACTACAAACAAGCATCCTATATTGCCGTATTATTAATTGCAAAATCGAAAAGAAAGTGGGAGACTTTCTGCCGTTGCTTCACTAACAAAAGCAATTGCAAACTAAAATACAACTTCCCAAGATGTTGAGAGAGTAGAAAATACAAATGTCGTACCCAAAAAAATAGTTTAACACCAACACTCATACGCAAAGAAACATAACTTTTATAACTAAATTCGGTTTCTATAAGGAAAAAACAAAATTGTTTCCATCAACATCTATAGCATTATCTATGAAATGATCACTGGTTGCTACCAAGAAAAAAAAAAAAAAACAACTTGCATGATTACAATCTACTCTCAGCAAAAACCCTAAAATAATTACATGCTAAAGAGAGAGAGAGAGAGATTCACCAATAAAAAGGCGTGTGATGGATGTGAGAAGCATCCAGATTGCTTTGTTCCAAAGCAGAGGTCGTCATTCTTCTTCTCGTTCAGTACCCCTACTGCTTCAACAACATTGGCACCACTCTCCTCAAGCAATTTCATATTACTGTCATGTGTTTCTTCAGCTTCTGTGTCTCTGTCATCTCTGTGGGCTTCGTGAGATAATGGGCCTAACTGGGCTAGGTAGAAAAACCCAAAATCCGCCTATGCCTTAGTTAAAACGCTGCGTTGCATGATTTGCCTTTCTCCAATCCTTATCTCAGTTCGTCTCCGAGTTTGTTCTGCCCAATGAAGTACTGTACTACTGACACTGAGAACTGAGAATGAGGATTGAAGAACCGCAAGGATCAAGCACAATTTTGACGCTGCAGAAGTAACGTTAGGACACAAAGGAGAATCTTTAGCCTTTTTAATGATAAATTCCAGTGGGTTGTGGGTGCTAATTTACATTCTAGCTAGGTAGGTTTCTGTCTTTCGCAACTCTGATAATTTGATGTTATATTTTATGGGTGAAATGTTTGACTTTCTCTGTTTTATCAAAAAGTGAGCTAAAATTTGCTGGGTTTACTCTATTTAATTATTTTACAGTTGTATCATTGCTTAAATGAATCAACTCACTCTATTGAGTATCTAAATTACAATGAACTTCTAGTTTTATCTCCTTTTAATGATAATTGAAATATATGAAAGGTAGAGGTGTGAATAGAATGGAAACCAAATAAAAATTACCAAGTCGAAGCTACTTGCTTAGACTTCATAATTCTTGATTTCTTGAACTCTGACTTAGTGAACTCCATATTTCAAATGAAAATAATGTTGTTCCTACACCACAAAGTGGGATGATATTTGATTCAGAGGATGAGGTGAACTCGTATTATACAAAATATGCCAACCGAGAAGGCTTTGGCATCATGACAAGAAACTCAAGGAAGGGAGCTGATGGCAAGGTTGGATATTTTATACTTGCGTGTTCTAGAGAAGGATATAGAAGAAACAGTAGAGGGAATCCCGTCAGAAATGTTCCATCAAGGAAGCAGAAGTGCGGAACAAAGATTAATGTTTCTTTATGTAAAGATGGAACTTACCGTATTCAAACAGTTTCTCTTAATCATAATCGCTAATTGAGTCCAGGTCAGGTTAAGTTTGTATATGATCTTGATATTGACATGCGTGCTAAAAGAACTATGGACTCAAAAGATCAAACTGAGGAGCAGATGAACAAGAGTATCCGGTCTTTTGTGATTGAGAATGGGGTTTATGATAAAGTAACATTGTATCAAAATGATTGTGGAAACTACATCCAGACAGGAAGTCCATTGATCGGTATGGATGGAGATGGTAGTGCTCTTTATAAATATTTTATGAAGATGCAAGAACAAGATAGCAATTTCTTCTATGTAATTGACTTGGATGATTGTTTATGTGTGAGGAATATTTTTTGGGCCGATGCAAGAAGTAGAGCTGCATACAAATCATTTGGTGATGTGGTGACTTTGGATTCTACATATCTCTCTGACCAATACAAAATGCCTCTTTCATCTTTTGTTGAGTAAACCATCATGGACAGTGTATACTTTTTGGTTGTGGGTTGATATCATGCAAGGACACAACAGCGTTTGTTTGGTTGTTTCAGTCGTGGCTACATTGCATGTATGGTGTTCCACCAAAAGGCATCATAACAGATGAATGCAAAGCCATGCAGAATGCAATAAAAATTGTGTTCCCCTTTACTCGACAGGTGTTTATGGTATATAATGAAGAAGCTCCCTGAAAAATTAGTTCAGTTTACTGGGTACAAGTCAATAAGCCGCTTGCAAACTATTGTATATGTTACACTTAACCCAAATGAATTTGAGATGAATTGGAAGACATTTGTAGAGGAATTTGGTCTAGACAATGAATGGTTAAATGAGTTGTTCCTTGAGCGACATCATTGGGTGCCCACCTTTGTAAGAGGTGAATTTTGGGCTGGAATGTCAATAACCCAACATGGTGAAAGCATGCATGCTTTTTTTGATGGATTTGTTAAACATCAAACAACTTTTAAAACAATTCGTTGATCAGTACGATAATGCATTGCAAGCCAAGGCAGAAAAAGAGTTTGAAGCTGATTTCCATTCATTTTGTAGCAAGCCTACTTGCGCCACTATGTCTCCATTTGAGCAGCAATGTCAATCTTCACACACCCATGCAAAGTTTTTGGAGGTTCAAAAAGAGTTTGTTGGAAAGGCTGATCGTAACGTGTGTGTTGCCCATGATATAGGTTCTGTTTGCACCTATAACATTATTGAAGATATGATAATAGAAGATAAACCTAAGGAAGCTATGTTTGAAGTTACATTTGACAGGGTAAACTGTGATGTAAAGTGCATCTGCCACATGTTTGGGTTCAAAGGGATACTTGTAGGCACTCACTTGCTATACCATCCCAAGAGCGAGTGAATGAGGTTCCACGTAAATATATTTTGAACAGATGGAAAAAAAGTTTAAACAAGAGACATGCATATGTTAGGACCAGTTACACTGTCAAGCGACTTAAACCTCAGATGGAAAATTTTGATTTGTTATGCAAGCAGTTTGACACTCTTGCTGAAGTTGCTGCTGAATTTGAAGAAACAAGTGATTTTGTAAATAATACCATCTGTGACTTGCAGGAGAACTGGAAGCATGGACAAGCCATTTAAGAAACTCATCCAAGGTGGCGGTACCTATAAGCTGTGCAATTAAAAGCGCCAGCTTCTTGAAATACAAGTAAGAACACCCTCATTTTATTTTATCAAACTGTATGCATTGCATAAGCACAAATGTAAATGGCTTAGTGTCAAGAACAAATGTGAAGTTGCATCCTATGGAACTAGCAACATTTCTAGTTTTACACTTTCTACTTTTCTAAATTAGACGTTTAGTGTCGAGAACAAATGTAAATGCTAGGAAAATTGAGCTCCAGCAAATACAAATTTTGCAGTATCTGCAGCCCGAAAAAGTGCACTCTATGATCTAATTACAGACACAAATGAACTTTCCCTTGGAAGCCTTGCAGGAAATTGTTTTATACCATTCAACATATTGAGAGGAAGTCTACTGCCTCTAGAATTTGCTTTGCAGGTACTTTATAAACTTAATAAATTCCTATTTCTCCTTGTTTAGTTAATCACGTGTATGCTTTGAGTATGTCAAGAAAAATACTGACCTAGAGGTGATGGTATGTTTTAACGGAGGCAATAATGGATTCAGCCTGAACTAAACTGTGATTGATAGTATTAGTTAGATTGCAATGTTGCATCAACTTTGTAGATTTCTATGGATTAATGTAGTTTCAATTTCTTTTTTTTATTTTACGAGTTTATATAGCCTGAAGATGAATGAAAGGTAATTGGAGTTTGAGCCTTGTTGAGAACAGGACGAAAAGCTTGATGGGAAAATCATAAATAAGAAGATATCCTCAACGCCTAGTTTATATCTACGACAAATTTTTACTGTCGCTTCTGGCACTCGTTTCTTGAGCAAAAGGATTTATGGAAAGAAATTCTTTAAAATAAGGATTATTTATCTACATATTTTGATAATATTTTATTAATATTTCACATTTTAACAGATATATCTGAGATATTAATAATAAATCATCTTGAAAGTAAACCCACCAATTAAGTTGTGATGCCACAAAAATAGTGTCTACCTTGGATGACAATACTTTATATGATACGATCAAATAATTATTATTGCAGTTATTACGTCTAAATTAATACTCTAATATAGAATTAATATTTAAAACAGAATGATAGTACTCCTGAATGCCACCACCTCTACAATAGAATTGTGTTAGCCAACATGTCAATTTGGTGGTTTCAGTGTGGGAAAAGAAATCCCATAAAAGTGTTGGCGGTGGCGCCAACTGGACAAAAATGTCGTTGTTAGTTATAAAGTCCTGTGTCTGCCTTGTCCATTTCCAGGGCAGAGCCTGTATATCCACCGTCCAATATACAACAACGCTTTATAAATTATGATATCATTCATCGGTGCATCCAAACATATTATTTACTATGGTTTTTATAATTTTCTTATTTTATTCTTGGTATAACAAAATAACTTTTTAAAAAATTGCTAGTATTGTAAAACTATAGTTGTTGATATTTTCTTTCAGCATGATATGTAATATTCGGTGAAGTATGCCCAATAAGCCTTCAAATCCCTCAAGAATTAGAAGTAGAAGAAAAAGGAAAATAGATTTTGATGCAACAATCTACCAACAATAATTAGAATAGTTGTATCCTTATATATTTATATTGTTAACATCTAAAGTCGGTCAATTTGTTCTTTAATTAGATTTACAATATTTTAGTTGAACTAAAAAAAGGCAAGTGATGGCGACCAAATAATTCTTTGGGTTGTCCCTTTTGTAATCTGTACATATGACTATATGAGTTGGCTTTGCTAATATTATCACTTTCACAATATAATCCTTTAAGACCATGATTTTTGGGCCACCAAATGAATATTCTTTTAAATGCCAATCCTTAAATGCATGTCTATTAAAGCTTTTTTTTATTTGATTATTTTTTTGGATTTTGGCATATTTACCCTCGCTATGGTCATAATGGCCCACCACTTCATCCCTCCATGTCCTCCTCTTTCTCTCTCGCCATCATCATGATGTGTGTTACATGTTACATGTATGTATGCTGGACCCACTTAAAATCTCTCTATCGCTCTCTCTGTGGATATATGATATAGCTTTCATATAATTAAATAATATACCAAAGTTAGCATTCATGATTTTGCATCTTAGCACCGTGACAGAGATATGCAGCAAATTTTCATTTCTGAATAGTGAACTGGCTACTTACGCTTGATGGTACTTATAATGTTTAAAAATTGGTGCTACAAAATCAAATTTATTAAAAAAAAAATTTTATTTTTGGCGTGCAAGTAAGGAACAAGCAATAAGAATTAAGAAACCCCCACCTGTAATTTCTTCCTGTTTCTTCTTTTTTTTTTCTCTCTCTTTCACAATGCTAAGCAAGGGAATTCCTCTCTTTAAGCTTAAGTGACTTCTTATAAGTCTTCTCTAAGTACCCAATGCCTCTAACGTTTGCTAAGATGAGTGATTTCTAAACTAATTACTCCTTTCTGAAAAATTCAGAATTTTTTTACAAAGAACTGATTAGATCACGTGCGTGCTATATTATTTTAGAACTTACGGTCACTTATTGCTCCAGCAATTTTGTTGCAATATAATAAATAATAATACTACTACAAATTAGTACTATATTAATTTTCACGTGCTACTGCCCTGCTATAGGAATATTCCTTCTTGTGGGTATGACAGTGAGATCATAGATGAATGGAGAAAAGCTCAACTCCCATTCTTGTTGTAATTTTTTTTTCCCCTCAATTTTATCTGGGTAATGTTCGCTTGATTTTTTTTTTTTCATAATTTATATGAAATGGCATTTTATTATTATGTATAAAACTCAATTGACTTTTCAAAAGTCCACCTTTATATTAAAATCTATATTATTTTCTTCTAAATAGTAAACTACTCTATTTAAGTATTCTAAATTAAAATATATATGTAGAGATGCTTAGGCTAGTTGCAAAACTTTCTAAATGGTATATATACATACATACATACATACATACATACATACATATATATATATATGCAGTCCCATAACCAAGTAGGACTTAGTCAAATAGTCAGTGAATTACTTTATAATTAACTTTATTTGATGTACTCCTTTTATCTCAAAAAGAGCTATATTCTTTGTATCCTTGAGCCCCCCTTTTTTCATTTATGTGACATATCTTTTCCCAACTTCATGGTAGACCCTTCATCTTTTCTTCTTCTATCCTCTTCTCTTTCTCTCTTTTTCCTATTTTCTAATTATTATTATACAGAAAAAAATTAAATTCCAAAATTCCATTGCTCTTTGCTTCTCCATATCAACGTGTTTCTTTTGTGCTCCGTTTTCTTCAGTTGACTGTTATGTTATCTTAGAGTTGGTTTCAAGTGAGTAATTTAAATTAGTCAGAAATAATATTAACCATAAAATTTTGGGGATGTGGTTTTATATAACTAATTGTTATTTTGCAAGTACTAAAAATAGTGATAATTCCTGTAGTTATATATAGCAAATTAGTTAATCACGCTGTAATTTAGGCAGAGGTTGATTTGGCAGGCTTATGATCTCTTAACAACCAACATGCCATTTGAATGGTAGGTTAGTAATTTTCATTCAACAAAGGCAGGTATGTAAAGATGAGTCGTTCGTGTTTAATTATCAATTAAGCAACAGTATGATTAGAAAGATAGTCAAACTATCAAAGACTAGTTACACACGCAGATATATTTCAATTTTCAAAATGTGAAAAGTAAAACAACAGGAATTGAATCCCGTGCATCAAACATACCTCAATTTTACATATTGAAGCTAGCTAGTGCTATGCAGCCATTGCCATTATGAAACATAACCAATGCATTTAACTTCACCTGTTCTAGTAAAAACTCCACCTTACTCATTCTATGCAAAATTAAACGCGTAAGAAATTTAATTCAGTAGGTTTGCACACACTTTATGGCCCAATGACACTTTTTAATTACCAATTTCATCTAATACATCGAAAGGTTTTTTTTTTTTTGAAAAAAAAAAAGAGGGCAAAAAGAGAAGATGAGGATGGACAATTTAAGGCAGTGGGAATTCCATTTGGTGTGGGTTGGACCAGCTTATGTTTTCAGCAATAAGATTGAGATGTCTTTATTTGTAATTCAGATGGGAAAATTTTTAGTCACAAAAATTGTCAAGTGTTGTGAGCATTTTGATGTAACTTGACATTGCAAAATCGTTTTTTAATTCTTTCTTGCTCAATAAATTAGGGATTTGCTTCTCATCGTTAACGTCTACTCAAGTTGATGATTCTAATCATGCCGGCACAGTTATGGTAATTCTGTTGGATCTACGGGAAATTCAACATTTTAAAATATTAATTTGTCATTATTAGATTTCAAAGAGATTTGTGTAAAACAATTTTTTATTATCTTATAGCAAAATTTTTTTTAACTAGAGATCAGCAAATAATTAATTTTGTTTAGAAGAAAAGTTTTCTTAAGACAAAAAAATAGTAATTTTTTATCTGAATTCATTACAATTGTTATGTCGTTTTTAGTTGCAAGTTGGGTAAGAAAAAAATGAGAGCTGCACTAAAGTTGAAAGTTGAAAAAAATGGGAATTTGGAAAGAAAAATAGAAGAAAGAAAAAAGAAAATCCGTAATGTAATCCATCTAAGCAAATAGAAGGCCGATGCAAATATGAACGGATCTTTGCCTTAAATAACGATTTCGTTTCGCCAGATTGACTCATCTCTCTTCTTCACGATACAAATACAATACATCTTTATCTCTTTCAAGTTTCACCGCTCTTTGGTCGTCATAATTCGTTCATACATCTTCTTTCCTTTTTCTCTGCAACTCTCTCTCTCTCTCTTGCAGCTCTCTCTGAATTACAAATCTCAAAAGGCTAAAAAGTTGGAGAGAGAGGATTCGCACAGGCACAGCAATAATTCACTTTTCTTTCCAAGTATTATTTTCTTCTCTCTCTTTATTGCCAGCTCTGCAAGCTTGTCCTCCCGCATACCAGTTTTCTCTCTCTCTCGTATCCCTGCAATTCCACCACCCATCATCACAGCGATAGATCTCAGGTACGTCAATTCCCTCTGACGAGTGTTCCCTTTGTTCCGATACTCTATTCAGTTTGGTCAATTCGCAATACTATTGTAATCGGCGATCTCCTGACGCACTATCGGTTATCTGATTCAGTTCCGATCATTTTCTAATTCATTACCTTAACCTTTGATCTGGTGCTGGATGATATTGTGGTAACGTTAACGGGTTTCTGTAGTTTTCTTTTTCCTTTGGCAACCAGTGTGAATTTTGATCTATAGGGAGCCTCTTATTTTCATTTATTGCTCAGTCATTAGCTCTCTGATAATCTTTTTTATATTTTAGTTTGCTTATTTGTTGTGCGATCTCACGCTTGCATGCATTTGTTGTGTTTGAAATTATTATAAGCTTCGATCATTTGTCATATTGTCTCTTGGCTTTTTATTTGTGACAAAATTTACTGTATGAAAATCAGATAAAAGGTGCTGATGGATCCCCTATTTGTAGTCTAAAATATTGGATATACATCTGCTTACTATCTAATTGTTAGCTCAGATCAGATTAGTGCTCAAAATTCCATCGGTCTTGTCTATTAAGTTCAGAGTTATAGCTCAAGGCATTGCCATAAAATTTTGTGTTCTTAGATAGCTCCTCAAATATCAGATTACTGGAAAGAATTTGAAAATCTGGAACGCTTTACCCATATGGCTATTTAATGGCTTGGTTTTGGGAGATGTTATGAGATGGATACAGCAGGGGATGAGCAGTTATTTTCAAGCTCCAATTTTCATGTAGAGCATTTTCACTTCATAATGCTGCTACCAAATTGCAGTATCCACTTAGAGAACTGGGTTACTTAAAATGTGACATAGATGAGATATCCATCTGCTGATATGTAATCTGTTAGTCACAGGTAAACTACTGCTAAGACCATCATCCTGATATAAAAGGGCCATTAACTTCACTGCACAATGAGAAGCTTCATTCAAGATTTCCTCTTGTGTTTGTTCAACAACATTCAAATTTAATGCTTTCAAAGCTTTGCAAAGTTATTCAGCGGTAACCAGGATTATAATCCATACTATGCAAGTTGACAAGTTGGATTTAATTATATAAACAGCTCCAACCACAGACTATGTTTTGTTATACAAGAGTTAATTGCCTATGTTGAATGGCGGTGAATATTAGTAATCATGATGTAATATGGAAGTAACTATGATATGACTTATTATCACCAAATGTCTATATCAGATCCCTTTTCTGCTTGTAAGAGCTGGGAGGACATGAATAAGAGTCCAGTTAATGAGCTGAAATCCATATGAACTCTGATGCAAGTTGACAATGTCAAGGCTAGACTCAAGATAGCTTTGCTAGATTGAAGATTTGGGTCTAGGGTGAGTCATAGGTTTGGGTGTATGGGATGGTAATAGTGATTTGCAGACAATGGGTGGGGTGTTTGAAGGGTTTAAATTGGTGGCTGTTTTGGTGCTTTGAACAGGAATTTTGAAATTAGATTTTTGGGTTTGATGGAATCTAGGGAAATTGATGGAAGATCAATTTGTGTTTCATTGGGTGAATTTTTAATGATTCATACAAAAGACGTCTGGCCTGGGCATTTGATAAAATTAATGAAATTAGGTAGAAGATGAGAAGAAGACAAGAAACCTAGGAATTTAACACCTGTGGTTTGATTGCATCAGACAACCTAGAAGAGAACAATATGCTGCCATAAATAGTAATTCTGATATCTACTTAAAGAAAGCCATACAAAAACTTTTACTACAAAGATAAGGAATAAAGCCTGGTCCCATATGGTTGAGACTCTACTATCAGTAAATCATGAGGAAACTTGGACACTAGATCAAGACTGAATAATGAGATGATTTGATCTTTAACCTTATGCTTACCTGATCCTAGTGTATCTAGCATCACTATCCTAACCATGATAATGAAGATATAGACAATATTTTTGTTTTGAGATATGAACCGCGAAGGCTTGTAGCTGCTTTTGTTCCCCACGTTTGTAAGATTTAATCCTGAGAGTAGTTTGCTTGATATGCTGGTACAGTTGCTTTAGCTGCAAAGTGATGTTTCCTTTTCTCATACTAGTAAACTCCTCACTCAGTTTCTTAACTTCTATGTTTTTTCTCACAGTGGAGTGCTTTTTTTTTTTTTTTTGGGAATTTGCAGTTGCAGACATAGCATCCTTGCTGAAAAAGAAGGTATTTAGAAGGAACTTTTAGCCATGTCTAGTGCTACAAAAGTTTTGGATCCTGCATTCCAGGCAGTGGGTCAAAGAGTGTATCCTTTATAGAATGGTTAACTATATAAGAATCTTATGAAATTTTTGAATTTTGTTGTTGTTATTGTTGTTGCCTATTGTTTTCTTAACTTCTCCATGGGAATGTTTTCAGTCATTTATGCAAAAATTCTACTGCCAAGAGAATATTCAAACAATATGTAATTTATGTTCTGCTATAAACATGATTATATTGTTGAATTACTATCCGCTTTGAGAGGTTTTAGACTTGACTTGTTATAGAGGGACTGAAATATGGAGGATTGAGAATTTTCAGCCAGTTCCATTGCCCAAATCTGAGTATGGAAAATTCTACATGGGAGATTCGTACATTATTTTGCAGGTGTGAGCTATAGCATAATTTTCCTCATTTGCATTTAAACATTATCTTAGGTCACTATCGCAAAACTGGAGATTGAATAGCAGTTCTTGTGTTTATGCTTCCACAATCTCCCTTATTTTCATCTATAGTTTTCTTGTGATTGGGACAGTCAGACAGACAATATAAAGACAGTCATCATATTAGGGCTCCAGATCAAAGCGTGCACACAAGAAAATAGATAAGAGATACTTATGATGGTCTATAATAAAAATTTGAATTTTTGATACAAGGGAAAGGGGACTGCATGCATGATATATGAGGATAATAAAAATTCCTACTCTTATATCTAAGATAGATTAAAGCCGGTAACACAATTCTTATTAATGTGTGGTGAAGTAGATTTCTACTTTGGGGTGCTCATTCCCTGTATGTTTGCAGATATCACAAGGCAAAGGAGGGACTTATTTTTATGACATACACTTCTGGATTGGAAAGGATACAAGTCAGGTAAGCTTTGAATTCACCTTCCACCATCTTTGGCTCTTTTTTTATTCAGCTGCTCTGGACTGGGTCCTAAAAAATATTTAATCTTGCAAAATTATTTTTATTAAACCTTTTTTGGTAGAATAAAGATTACTATTTTTGAGGTGTATTCATGTCTCTTTTGAGTGACATTTTTTTTCTAATTCTTTTTATTGTGAGGAGACTGGGGTTCCATCATTGACATTCTGGTTTGAGAATTCTTGAGCTACTATTTCTTGACAAAGAATACTCTATTGAATTTGTTGTAGGATGAAGCAGGAACAGCTGCCATCAAAGCTGTTGAACTTGATGCAGCTCTTGGAGGACGTGCTGTGCAGCACAGGGAAGTTCAAGGCCATGAATCTGACAAATTTTTGTCATACTTCAAACCGTGTATTATACCATTAGAGGGTGGTGTTGCGTCTGGATTTAGAAAACCTGAAGAAGAAGTGTTTGAAACAAGCTTGTACATATGCAAAGGAAAACGAGTTGTCAGAATGAAACAGGCATAGAATTCTCTAGACATGAACTGCTTATATTTGGTGCACATTCATTGACTGAACATGTCATTTAACAATTTTCTTGTGCAGGTCCCTTTTGCACGGTCTTCACTGAATCATGATGATGTATTTATCCTTGACACTAAGAACAAGATTTATCAATTCAATGGAGCAAATTCAAATGTTCAGGAAAGAGCCAAGGCTTTGGAAGTAATCCAGTTTCTGAAGGACAAGTATCATGAGGGGAAATGTGACATAGCAATTGTTGGTAA
Organism: Senna siamea; assembly: GCA_031216115.1. Taxonomy (NCBI): domain Eukaryota; kingdom Viridiplantae; phylum Streptophyta; class Magnoliopsida; order Fabales; family Fabaceae; genus Senna; species Senna siamea. Next base: position 24,458,726 of record CM062366.1, on the reverse strand, counting down.
GGGCACATGTTTTCCTAATACTTGTTCAATAGCCCATTGTATGATTCTGTATTCCTGTTTTTAAGATGCTTATTCTTTACATGCTTAAAATATGTCCAAATTCCAGATGATGGCAAGTTGGACACAGAGTCAGATTCGGGTGAATTTTGGGTCCTCTTTGGTGGTTTTGCTCCAATTGGAAAGAAAGTCATCAGTGAGGATGATATCATCCCAGAGACTACTCCTGCTCAACTATATAGGTATGCTGGTTTCTTCCTCCTCTCTTTCCCCACTTCCCCAAGGCCCCTGTTTCAAAAGGATCATATAATTAATAATGGAAGCTGGAAGCTGGAAACTTTGTTACCCAGCTCAATTCATGCAATTATATTTAAGGAATTTATTATGAACTAGTATATATTATTTCTGTATGACCCCATTGATTGCAAATTATATCAAAGATGAAAGGAAAAATACTTAAAATAAATTAATTGACCTTCTAATGTAAGAAAAGGGTTAGCTCTTGCCGAGGCAACACTGCCTCCACCATGGATGTTTGAATGGGGTGAGTACTGAGCATAGGTGTATAACTTTGTGAACTCCATATCATTTTCCTCCTGTCACTTCAGTCTTAATCCTGAAATTAACTGCTATGCACTTCTTGCAGTTAAAGTCATGTAAACAATTCATATGTGGTTCTTGCAAGATTTCGACTTGAAAATTCATAAGGTATTTTCTGTAAGAATTGATGAAAAACAGGAACCAACATTTCTCATGTGATAGGTTGCTTTCTTGCCGTGGAATTAGTTCAAGATGGTGCAAAATTCTTGATTTCTTTTTTTTTTTTTTCAGTGAATACTAGAATGTTTTGTACCATTTATTAAATATATTACCACATTACTCGAAGCTTTCTTTTCTCACTCTTTTATGTTAATACTTCTAGCTGTATAAATTCATTGGAAGTTATTTAATTTCTTAGTGTTCTGAGATGTATGCCCTCCACATATTTTTTTCCCTTGACCTGGAGAATATATGAACATTTGTTTATTAGCATAGCATTTTTTTTCCCCCTAATATTGTTTAATGGGAATGCTTCATGCTGGTAATTAGCTTAATTTGAACTGTCCTTGTAGTATTGCTGATGGTGAGGTCAAGCCTGTCGAAGGTGAATTGTCCAAGGCACTGTTGGAGAATAACAAATGCTATTTATTGGACTGTGGAGCTGAGGTATTTGTGTGGGTTGGTCGGGTAACACAGGTTGAAGAACGAAAAGTGGCATGCCAAGCAGCTGAGGTATTTGTGTTGTAGCATCTATTGCTTCACATGTTGGTTAGAAGTGAATTCATTAATTTTGAGAATATCAACAGGAGTTTGTTGCAAGTCAAAATAGGCCAAAATCTACACGGATAACCAGAATTATTCAAGGTTATGAGACACATTCGTTCAAGTCCAACTTTGATTCTTGGCCATCAGGATCTGCTACTACAGGTTCTGAGGAAGGGAGAGGAAAAGTTGCAGGTGGGCGTCAATTCATTTCACTAGTAATTTGTTCTGGCATTTGTGTGTAACTGGCCATATTACTAAGTATTTTATGTACTTCTAGCTTTGTTGAAGCAACAGGGGATGGGTGTCAAGGGAATGACAAAAAGTACTCCAGTCAATGAGGAAGTTCCACCTCTGCTTGAAGGAGGTGGAAAGATGGAGGTGATTTTATATTCTTATTTTATAATTTTATTAGCTTCATTAAATTGATGCCATTAATTATGTGATTCTTTTAATTTTCCAGGTATGGCTGATCAATGGAAGTGCCAAGAATATTTTGCCTAAGGAGGATATTGGTAAATTTTACAGCGGCGATTGTTACATAGTGTTGTACACTTACCACTCTGGTGAGAGGAAGGAAGACTACTTCTTGTGTTGTTGGTTTGGGAAAGACAGCATTGAGGTGATTTCTCTTACTCCAGTTCAAGAAATAAAGTTAATGCAAATTGTAATAAAAGTTTGACATTAACTGAGTTAGCATAACAAATATAACCGTTGTTAAGAATGGCCAAAGATTTCCATTCTTTGGAAAATGTTTTTCTTGTTAAACTTTGTTTGGTGTAAATCCAGATTTCTAGTGGACATTCTAAATGTAGAAACAACCCTACACGAGGATAGACCAAAAGCATTTTTTTTAAAAAAAAATAAATAAATTCTCTATTTTTGTATCAACTGGTTGGTGGCAATGCATTAAAACTAGCATGTTCACCAAGTCTAGGTCAAAGAACATAATTCAATTTAAATGTTTTCAGGAGTTGCCACCTTACAAAGATAATTGACAATTTTAATGAGAAAACAAAGTTTATTTAGGGATTACAAAGAAGGACTATTCTTGAATTTCTTAACTTTCGTGGCTACCTTTATGGGCTATCTGGAATTTGTGAATTTATTCATATTTACAAGTTGACTTGGCTTTGTTTCTGACATAGGAGGACCAAAGGATGGCCACACGATTGGCCAATACAATATCCAACTCACTAAAGGGTAGACCTGTTCAGGTTTGTAATCTCAATGTCCAGTTGGGGAGGGTTCTTGGAAACTGTGTATAATTGAAGTGCTTTCTTGCAGGGCCGCATATTTGAAGGTAAAGAGCCACCACAATTTGTTGCTCTTTTTCAGCCTATGGTGGTCCTTAAGGTATCATGCTTTTATGTTCAATAGCATATAATGTTATTTGATAAAATATGTAATCTAAACTGGTGAATCTAATTAGTTTGGTTTATATATCTATTTTAGGGGGGCTTGAGCTCTGGTTACAAGAAATTAATAGCAGAGAAAGGTTTTTCAGATGAGACATACACAACAGAATGTATTGCACTTATTCGAATTTCTGGAACATCTATTCATAATAATAAAGCAGTGCAAGTTGATGCAGTATGTGCCCATTTAACTCTCCATTTTCTTACACCATACCAAAAGTCATAGAGGTTATCTTTTTAAATCTAGTCATTTTCAGTTGTATTATGTCAATTATGCTATACTTTTTCAGGTGGCAACATCATTAAATTCTACTGAGTGCTTCATCCTCCAATCTGGCTCATCAGTGTTCACTTGGCATGGAAATCAGTGTTCTTTTGAGCAGCAGCAGCTAGCTGCAATAGTTGCTGAATTTTTAAAGGTACACTCTTTTATTCGATATTTTGGGATTCTACTAAATAATTCAAGCATTGAAAGTTGGACACTAATAAAATTGTCCCAACCTTTTAGAATACATTTATGTAGTAAATATGGGCCCTCCAAAAATAATCCAATTTTTATGAATGAAAACTTAAAATATGTTCTTGTGGAAACATTTCAATATTTCTTCAGTTAACTATTGCACTTCCTATTATGGTATGGATTACATTGAGTCATTCACAGTTGTTGCTAACTTCACCCTACAACGGGCCATGTGGTTTATACTGTTAGTGCATCTTCATGTCTACATGCTGAATACTGTCATTAGTGCACCCAAAGGAGGTTTCAAATTTTCTGTTAGATTATATAAAAGTAAATATTATTATTACCTTTTAAAGTGTTGACATCTACATGTGTTGCTTGTCCATGTTCAGCCAGGAGTTGTTTTAAAACATGCTAAAGAGGGAACAGAAAGCTCAGCTTTCTGGTTTGCACTTGGAGGAAAACAAAGCTACACCAGCAAAAAAGCCACTAATGACATTGTTAGAGATCCACATTTGTTCACATTTTCATTAAATAAAGGTAGTTTTTTTTAAAAAAAAAAAATTTAATAGTACTTATCTGCATGGATGTTGTTGTGCTATAGCTTTTTTATATAGTGATATCCGAATTATCAGAGTTATTGATGGGGCAGTATGAATGTTCTAACTATTGTTAATTTTGTTTTCTTCTTCTGCTATGTGGATTCACCAGGAAAGTTTCAGGTGAGTTTGTGACTGATACTTCATTATGTTAATTTTCCTCCCTTGAGCTAGGAAACTTGATAACTATAACTTTGGATCTCTATGTTTTGGATTCAATTTTATTATTTGTTCTTCAGGTAGAAGAAGTTTACAACTTTTCCCAAGATGATCTATTGACAGAGGATATCCTTATACTTGATACACATGCTGAAGTGTTTGTTTGGGTTGGTCAGTCTGTGGACTCAAAAGAAAAACAAATTGTTTTTGAAATTGGCCAGGTAAACATGCTAAACAGTTTAGGATTTTAACTTCCCATATTATGTTGCATGATGTACATGATTTATTCTCATTGTTTTTCTCCAGAAATATATAGATGTGGCTGCATCTCTGGAGGGACTCTCTCCTCATGTACCACTATATAAAGTCACAGAAGGGAATGAACCTTGCTTCTTCACGACATACTTTTCATGGGATCATGCAAAAGCCACTGTATGTTTAATAAAACACCAGGATTCCCCTTTTTGGTTTGTCTTTGATATTTTTATATTCATCATTTCACTCATTTCATCCCAAATTTCTAAAGTATCTAGATTGGTTGAGAACAGAACATGATTCTAGTTTTATCTGCAAAAGCTATTACAATGTTGTCATGAAATATAGTGTTATCAATGTATTTGTTATTTTATTTAAAAAGGTTATTAGAGAAGAGAGAGAGAAGGCCAAAGCAGAGGATAAAATATCTACCTAATGGAACTATGTTAGTATGAAAGCCAGAACAATAAACAAGAAAAACAAACTAGGTCACTAGCAGTTCAGACAATGCGCTCAGCCCCCTTTGCACTGATTTCTGTTGGCCCAAAGTAGTTGCAAATAGAGTGATGCAGCATATAAATCTTTCATTTTCTTCTATTCAAATTATAAATCTTTCACGTGAATTACATTAGTCACTTCTAGCCTGGAGTAATACAGTAGAAGTTGAAATTGTAAATTAATTCTTTAGCATCCAGGTGAACACTCCTTGCTGAGTAGTCTGTTTCTCATTTACAAGCACAAAGATTTAAATATTTATGTAACACCTATGTTTAAACTGTTACAGTGAAAGAACCAAGGAACCAAAAAAGCCATACTTAGCCTGAACTAGATCTACTTATATGTAAAATTTAAGAGGGTAAAGGATTAGATTTGTGCACAACCTTGTCTTCTGATTGAAAATTTTATTTACAGTAAGTAGATCTCAGTCTTTTTATGAGATGCTGAAATCAAAATGTTGAGCTTCTATAATACACTAACTCCATCCAATCAAGGTTTATAGCAACATTTTATGAAACAGTCGACTTAGTGATTTTAGTATATCTGCACTTTACAAGTATATCAGATTAATGTGCAAATTGGAATTGTTGTAAGGTAATCGTGGAGTTTTTTAAGAAAAGACAAAAGGCCAAAACAATGTACATTTGCCTGATTTAATAACAGGTACAAGTATTTGTTATTTACCCATGCATTATTTTCCTGGTTAATTGCAGGTTCAAGGAAACTCATTCCAGAAAAAGGTGTCATTACTCTTTGGGATTGGCCATGCTGTCGAGGTAAAGGCCGGATTTTAGATGTTTACCTGTAAAGTCTGCTATTTAACCAGAAATTGTTATTCAGCTTAAGGAATATAAGTATTATTATTATTATTATTTTATTTGCATTAAAGCCTGTGTTAAAACTGGACTTTAATTATGAACAATTTATTTACTTGCTCTAAAAAAATAAACGGATTCTTATTCACATTGGGCCTCTTTAGCTCCATTCTTTTTTCTTATAGCAAAGCTGTATGAAAAATGATGAGTCATGTGACATATGGGATATAAAGTCAAAAAGAAAAGAGAGAAATTCCTGAAACGTTTCATAATTTATATTCTTCAATTTGAAACATGCAGTGTCTACTTTAATGTTAATGAAATTTTCTGTTTGATAATAATAAAAATACATCATGTGCTATTAACTGTATGATTTACGAACTTGGCCTGCCAATATTATAACTTTCCTTTAGATTTCGGCAAAGACAATATTCTCAAGTACATAGGATGTCAGATTTGTACATTTTTGGATTTCATATATGAACTGCAATGTATTTGCCTATGATGTAGAGTTAGAAGAATAAATATATTATTCAATTACTTATAGAAATGCTCCTTTTCTTTTCTTTTTTTAGATAAAAAAAATATTAAAGAAAGAGAATAGATACAAAAGATAGAGGACAAGAAACATAATATTTGTCTGGCCCTTGTGTTAATGTTTTGAACTATGTGTCAAGAGAAAGGTGAAAAGTCTAACTTCAAAACGCATAGTTAGGATGACATTGCTCGTAGTTATGGTCTTGATGAAGTAATGGCAGGTGAATTAGTAGAATTTGAAGAGGGTACAATAGGCATTGCTTTGAATTTGGAATCAAATAATGTTGGTGTTGTATTAATGGGTGATGGTTTGATGATACAAGAGGGAAGTTCTGTAAAAGCAACAGGAAGAATTGCTCAGATACCAGTAAGTGAGGCTTATTTGGGTCGTGTTATAAATGCCCTGGCCAAACCTATTGATGGTCAAGGAGAAATTTCAGAATGAAGTTACACAACAAAGTTCTTATTCGATTTTAATATAATAAAAAGTAAAAAGATTTTTATTTATGCTTAACTCCTGACGAACTTATTTGTCTAGCCCTTTCTAAGAAATGCCATTTCCTCTATTGCCCTCTATAATTATGTATTCCCTTCTAGCTGGTTTCCCACTGTTCAATATCAGCCAACCATGTTCATGACATCTGTTTATATTTAAAAACAAAAGAACTTTGGGCATTGTCTAATCACATCATATATGGATTAGTTATTGATGGCATACCTTATTTTTAACGTTATGTTCCCGTATCTGTTTAACAAAGGCTTTGTTGATTCTGGTGACAGGATAAGTCCAATGGGTCAAGTCAAGGAGGACCAAGGCAAAGAGCAGAAGCTTTAGCAGCCTTATCTTCTGCATTTAATTCATCTTCTGAGAAAACACCCAGTATGGTATGTTAACTTGCTTATGGCTAGCATTACTACAGGATTTTTTAATCATACTATTGATTATCTTTAAATTGGAAGAAGATACTCCTGACAAGTGACAGGAGAGTGGGGCTTATCACAAAAGATGAATCAGTATATCTTAAAACCAAGTGGCCTATGTCTTGTAAAAGAAAATTAGCATTACAAAATGCCATTCTGCACTCTAATCTAAAAGTTACTCATTGATCTCGCTGTTATTTGCCTTAATTATTACTTCTATGCAGTTGTGTTTATTTCTCCTCAACTTATTATTAACCCTGCCCCATACGAAATAATATTATGTTGGCTTAAATACACTTTTGGTCCCTCTAATTTAATAACAGTTTCAATTTAGTCCCCCAGTTTAGAAATAGACAATTTGGTCCTCTTATTTTGTGAAATGATCAAATCTTGTTCTTTCTATCACATTTTCATCTAAAATTTGATGTCAAATTTAATAATTGACTGAATTAAATGCAAAATCCGAGTGCAAATTAATAATTTTTTGTAAATAAATAATTGTTTAATCAATAAAGTGTCAAATTTGGTACTAAATTTTGAATAAATTATATGATAAAGGGACAAAATTGGATCATTTTACAAAAAAAGAGGACCAAATTGTTTATTTCTAAACTAGGGGGACCAAATTGAAACTTTTATGAAATTAAGAGGACCAAAAGTGTATTTAAGTTTATCATGTTATTTAAATATAGTGCTTCTGTTGCCACCTAGGCTATGCTCAAGTAGTTGGAAGGATGGAAACTTGGGTAGATAGCATAGATTTTGTTCCCAATGTACCTGGGTAAAAGAAAAAATTTAAAAAAAAAAAGGTTAGAAAGAAATGGTGCTTCTTTCTAATTTTTGCACTTTCACAGGCACAGGATAGACTGAATGGACAAAACCAAGGTGGTCCAAGACAAAGAGCTGAAGCTTTAGCTGCCTTAAACTCTGCATTTAATTCATCATCTGGAAGTAAAAATGTTGCTCCAAGGCCAGTTGGCACAAATCAGGGATCACAAAGAGCAGCTGCTGTAGCTGCTCTTTCAAACGTTCTTACTGCTGAAAAGAAGAAGCAGTCGCCTGATGCCTCTCCTGCTGTGGCAAGCAGTAGTCCTCTTGCAGAAAGTAGTGCTTCTGGTGAGAAATTATAGTTCTTAGTATCAATGCGAGATTTTGCTTTATCCATAAATACCCTGGTGCTTCCCTGTTTTTCTAATTCTTTTTTTGCAGAAAATGCCACAACTTGTTGCTGCTTTCAGTACTTGGCAAAAACCGATCTATTTTTTTTCCTCTCTTTTTAAAAAATTAATGGAGATCTTTCTTGCTCAATAATGTTGAACCTATCTTGTTCGATATTAATTATGTGCATGCAAAATACTGGGATTGAATATTTATGTACTACTTTGTACTAGTATCATTTTGCATTTATTTTGAAAAATTACGAAACTGTAAGACAAAAAGCTGCATTTGCCACTAACATTTGGGCAAGCTTTTTCCCTCAAGCCGGCTTCAAAGTCACAAGCTACTGTCACTGTTGAAAATTTTCAGAATGTTTAAAAGATAGTTGCAACAATACTTTTCTTGTTTGTATAATTAATTCTGAGCGCTTTTGGTTATCTGACAACTGACAAGATTGATTTCTTTTGGCAGAAGCTAAAAGTGAAAGTGGTCTTTCTGAAACAGAAGGTCCTGAAGTAGTCACAGAAACCAAGGAGACAGGGGAACTTGCACCTGAAACTGGTAGCAATGGGGATTTAGAACCAAAACAGGAAAATGTTGAGGATGGGAACGATGGTCAAAGTAGTCAGAGCACGTTCAGTTATGATCAGTTGAAGGCAAAATCTACTAATCCTGTGTCTGGAATTGATTTTAAACGGAGGGAGGTCAGTTTTTATATGCATGCTGCTGATTTAATTTATGTTTTAGTGCTGTTTGGTATAAGGAAAATTTAATTTTCTCGAGTGCCAGGAAATTTATAAGATATTTAGGTATAGAAAATATGAAAATTTTAAAATTTATTGCATTATATATATATATATAGCCTGAATAATATGTAGACACACTGATATTAACATATTCTTTTACTTCTTCAATTGATGTATGTCAGGCCTATCTGTCAGATGAAGACTTCCGAGCTGTATTTGGAATGAAAAAAGAAGCATTCTATAAATTGCCAAAATGGAAGCAAGACATGCAGAAAAGGAAAGCTGATTTGTTTTAGACTTGGTTGTTGCGATGAGTGATATATATCTGCTGCTTTTGCATCCTAACATACCTTTCTTGAAATCCACCTTATCTGTTGGATAGTTGTGGTAATATTTTGATACTCCATGGTTGGATTCTTGTGGGTAGCATTTTGCTGTTGAGCTTTGATGGACATAAAACTATGGTTAGTGTCGGAATTGATTGTGATGCTGCATGGTCATGGAGAGTGAGTTTTAGTTTCTCCTTTGAAATTGGTTTTGCCTCTTGTAATGTTCACATATTGTAGCTATGAAGACGGTGGACAGGCCCATTCTTTTATTTGGTCAAGTTTGTAATTTTAATACTTGGTTTTGTTATGTTGTTATTGGTCAGGGAGGCAGGTGTATATCTACTGCATTTTAATATAAAAAAAATGAAAATTTGCTTGTTTGTTATTTCTGTCTTCGAATTATGGTATATATAATTTTGGAATTGGGATCTATATTGCATAATATTATCATTTCGTTAATTTTCATCTAAAACCAATAAATTGTTAGAAACATGCCACATTAAATGGTAAGTTTAATACGTTGACTCCAATTATTTAGATAAAAATGTGGTATTTTCTTAAACATTTATTGGTTTTTAATTAAAAACAAAGGATAAGGAATCAGTCAACCGTTGTATTAGACTTAGACAAGTTACTTGTGAGTTGTGACAAGTAAAGTCAACCCTGGGACCCCGTCGGGGAAGTATTTTCAAATTTTACAAATGGACTTAATAAAACAAGAAAATGGGCACGCATGTGTCAATTTAAATATTTTTTATAAGATTTTTATTATATTTATTATTATATCTAAATTTTAATCATAAATATCGTATTTATAAAATTAGATTTCAATTCAATATTATTCAATAGTCTATTATTATATTATAAAATTAATATTTAATAATATTTTTAAATATAGAACGACTTTAAATTATTTAGTTATATATATTATTTAATATATAAAATCAAAAGAGTAATTATTCTTAATTTCATAAGTCTTAATTTTGACATGGACAGTAATTGATTTCTCCATATCAATGATTTTAGGATAAAATATAAAAAAAAGTTTTAAACTTAAAGATTATGTGCAAAAAACCTCTTAAATTATAAACATTGACTAATAACTCCTCCCCGCCATATCAAAAAAAGTATTACACAGTAAGGTACTTTGGCCATTTAAATAAATATCTCAATATTCCAAAGCCCCTAAATCTCACATCACTGAACCAACGCTTTTCTCCATTCTCATTGCCATTGCGTCTGGATTCCTGCTGGCCATTTTCCCGCGCTGAGTGTTTTAGCAACAATTTTTTTTTTTGTTAAAATTTTTTATAATAAATATTATTGTTATTATAACTTTTGTTAAATTAATTATTTAAACAAAAATTATAGCCGCAATAATATTAGTTACAATAATATTTGTTGTAATAATATAAAAACACACTTTAACGACGGATAAAACCGCCGTTAAAAAATTCAACAGGGCAAGCGCCCCGCAAAAAATCCAAAAGCATTGCGATTATGGTTCATGATTGTCAATGAAAATTTTGATTATTTCATTTGAATTACCAAGAGAAGAAGAATGTTGCAGCAATTGGAGAAGAACGTTGTTGCAATTAATGAGAAATTCGATTGCTCTTCAAATTATCGGTGACGTCGAACTACCGACGAGAAACGCGAAAACATCTTTTTCATTGTCGAAGAAGAAAAAGTACTCTCACTACTATCAAAGCTTCGACTTGAAGCTATAAGAAAAGTTTTAAGGAGGATTTCAACTAAAGATACCAACAAAAATGAAGAAGTTTCGCTAAAACTTATTCATCTAATTCTTGAAGGCAAAGATGAGAGGACCAAGTATGAGATGAAAGGGTTAGCGTAAAAAATATTTTGTGAGAATTTATCTCAAAATGATCTTCGCAAGGAGTCCTCATACTCTGCATGTGATGATCGCCTGCAAATACTTGGTCACCAATTTTTGCAGGCTACAGCTTTCAAACTTGATAATGTGGAAAAAGTAAAAATTTGCATTGAATCTTTAAATATTTTAATTGATAAACAGATTGCTATGAATTTTTTCAATGGTTTTCCCTTTCTCCCTGACATATGATATGAATATAGCGAGATTTAGATGTTTGGAGTATTTTGAGGTATTTTAGTAATTAGATATTTATTCAAATGACCAAAGTATTCTTACCGTTGTTTATTATTATTTTTAGATAAGAATTTGATATTATGGGGTATTTTGCACTAGAGTGAATGTTTATAGGGTTATTAGTCAAAGTTAATAGTGTATGGTATTTTTTGCATATGACCCAAAGTTTAAATAAGCTTTTTACATTTTACCCATGTTTTTATTTCCCACATAATATAATTTTTTAAAACATTAAGTTGTTTTTTAAACTTCAGTCCACAGTTGTCTTTAAATATTTTCAAACTAGCATAAAACATTTATCTAAAAATCAGTAATAACTAATAACTTTGCTAGTGTGTCCAGATTAGCCAAGCCAAGCCAAGCCAGAATGTGTATGACAATAGTTTTGTGCTTCTCATTTTGTCTCTTTCGCGCATTTGGTATAATGAAATCATAAAATCCCAAAACAAACAAAATAATTAATTATTGTGGCTGCATTGTCCCAATACTATATCACATAATACAAATCTCTCAAGTGTCCCTGTAATTTTTATTGTTCTACTTTGTACGTCCTAACAATCTCTATAAACAGAAGAATCTATTCCACGAGAACAAATCTGCTTCTTCACAAAAGCATTAATTAGGTCACCATCGCCGGTACCGCGTTGAATTATTTGATAATCCCACAATGACGTGGCCGCAACTGAGTCACGCGCAGCAAGTGAACTCGCTTCCGGTACTGGCTTAGCCACTATCATATTCAACTTCTTTAACACAAACTCGTTCCCCGCCACTTGACTCAGAATAGCTGACTCGGATGGTGAATTCTTCTTCTTGTGTTGTTGCATTGCTGCTCGAACAGTCTCTATCAGCATCGCGTTCGATAACCGCCGGATTCCACGTGCGCCGCCCATTATGATTCCCGGGTTGACTCTGCGTCGAGACTGAGTTATGTCCGAGTTGCTCTTACTCTGTGACTTACTATATAGAAAAATCGACTCGGGGCTCCGATTCCTGACTCGCTCCAACGGATCGTTGACCACTACCAGACTCTTGACGTCTACGAGCATTATGCTCTTGAAAACCCGCTTGACCCGACCCAGTAACATTGGGTAGCACGCCCATCTCCTCAAACTCAGAGGAACGTGGTCTAGAAACCCGGCCAGGGAGTTTTCCGGGTCGAGCTCGTTTGGGTCAAAGCTGAGAACCGACCCGTAATTCAACGTAGTGACGGGGCTTTGGGATTGGTTCTTCCCTGTTTCTGGATTTGTAAGATTGCTTCGAATTCTCTTACCCCATAATGGCTCTCCCATTTCCTCGTTAGCAGCCTTCAAGAACTTAGTCACATCGAAATAACAGCGAGAGTGCTTATGGTTATTGTGGTGAGTGAAATTGATTTGGATGTAATGGTGAATGAGTGAAAGGAAGTACTGGTTCTCTTGGTGAACAATGGGAGCGAATCTGGATGACAAGGAAGCAGAGGCAAAAATGAAAACGACGTCAGCTCTAGCTGTGAGGCCTGACCGATGCATAACTCTGAGAAAGAGCTTAAACTCATCGCGGGTGGTGTCGTCGACCACGTGAGCCACAACGAGATCGGTCATGCCTCTGGTTCCTCTTGTATACAGAGTACCCATCCGTTGCAGAGCAGTTGAAGCAGAGTAGTGGGTACTGAAGGCATTGTTAGTTATGGAAGTGGAAGTGGGAATATTGTGAAGGGAGGGAGAATGGGTGGGTAAGGGTTCGATGGTGGAGAGAGTGAAGAGGAGGAGAGTGGTGAAGAGGAGGAGTAGGCAGATGGAGATGGTGGAATGGGGTTTGGAGAGAAGAAGATTAGAATAACTTCTGGAGAAGGAGGAAGAAGAAGGAGAAGAAAAAAGCTTGGTTTTGTGGGTAGTAATGGTGGAGGGAGAGTTATCTTCAGGGAAGAACACTAGAAGAAGACCCATGATGATGCTAATGCCAATGCTACCTTCAGAAAGCGACTGTTCCTACTCTTACACTTTGCCTTGGCTCAAATACCCAAATATCGTTGTCGGTGTGTGTATGTGTGGTTGATGCTTGGAGAAGGGAAGATTTATATTTATGAGGCCATTTCATTTTCCACTTAGCGGCTGCTTACATAATCTAAAAGCGTATAATGATATAAAAACAATTTTAGATAGGTATGGAAAAAATTAATGGGGATGAGATATAGAGAGTTCAGATTGAATTTTCTTCTCTCTGTTTTTTTCTTTTTTTTAATAAAAAAGAATAAGAGAGAAAGATAGACTTGAGAGATTAAACTGAGTCCAAAATAATATATTAGTGCACATAAAAGTGGGTGATTAAGAAAGGAATGAGTGATAAATCCATGTTAGAGAGAAAGAAATAGTAGTAAAAAATGTGAGTTGTTTAGAGACCCCACCAAACCGACAAATATAGCAAAACTATTAATTGTGGCGCAGTGAGAAGGAGATCATAGAGTACTATATTTTATTGTTAGCACTGAGATCCAATTCTGAATTGAGTAATAATTAAGTAAGAGATTTGATGGTCACCATGCAATTTGCAATCCCATACTCTTCACGTTTCCAAAGCGGGGGAGTCTCAGGTTTACAGCTCCGACCTTCATTGCATGCATCTCCATATGAAACAATTTAATGCTCTTTTCTGCGATAGAAATTATAAAATTATATAACGTGGCAACGAACTTTGGATCCGCTGCCATTACCTTTGCTGCGATTAGCCTGCCATTACTTTTAGCAGCGGGTTTTTGCGTTGCTAAAGTGGTTTTTAATATTATCGCCACGAAAAGTACTGCTGCTATAACTTTTGTTTAAATAATTAATTATAGCAACAATAATTTTCGTTGCAATAATATTTAGCAACGCAAAAAACCGCCGCTAAAAGTAATATCAGGATAACGGCAGGAAAAGTAATGGCAGCGAATCCGAACGCGTGGCAACGTATGTAAAGAATGAAAATGATAGAATTGGAAGAGATTAATTAGGGTTATAATTACAGTAGAGAAAGAAAAGTGATAAGTGAAAAAAGTAAGTGAACGTACAAAGTGTAAAGGAGGTAGATCCAGTGGAAGGTTCCCAGAGACATAACAGGTGTGTTATATCATATATATCTGCCAAATACTTACTCGTACTGTTTGTAGTTTGCACAGTAGGAAACGAAACCCAATCTTCCTACCTCTTTACTTATTTATTCACTTCCACCGAGATCCTCGGGCTCTCATCGCGCTAAATAATTAAGAATTTTTGTTTTTGGAAAAACATTTTCTTCAACAGTTTGGAATTACTGCTCATCATTCTATTTTAAGTTAGAACATAAAAATTGTGATGAATAAAATTTTTAAGTGTTGTATTCTTACCTTTTTTTAATAATTTAATAACATTGTGAAAAGCTACAAAAAGAAATTTTACTTTTTTTTTGGCCAATAAAAGAAAAGTTACTTTACCCACAACATTTTAATGCAAAGAATGCCAGAGTAATATAAACTTGCAGGATTCGTCTTTAAAAAAAATAAAATAAAATAAAAGAAAGAGAGAGCATGCCAATAAATATCTATTATTTGGTCATATGTAAATTTTAATAAAGTAATAAAATATAAAATATATATATAAGTAAATCTTAATTATGATAAATATTTAATTAATTTATTTATTTATACTTTATCATCTCATTAAAATTTATACTTTAAAAGATTTATTGTGAACTTTGACAGAATATGTGTTGTATATATACAGATGATAAAATTTTGATGCATGTGATGTGAGATTCATCTACCATCAATTATGGCTTCTCTTTTTTCAGATAGACAGGTTATGGTGAACGATTGACTATGTTGGATAATCTAATGGGCCTTGGAGCTAGGCCCTCAGTAAGGCCCAAATCAAACCTTTGATAATGTGATTGAAGGATGAAGAATAATGTATACGCAATTGAGGCCTGGACATGCCGGCCTCGAATGAGCATTCGTATAACAAAATTGCCCAGAGATCATGTTTGGTACATTTTTAAGTTAGATTCAATTGTCTCATATTTACACTTTCATTAACTTATTTTTAACAAGCTGAATGTAGTTAAAACCTTGTTGATAATAAATAAATAATTTTTTAAATCACTATTTTGATGCCTTAACGTTAAAGGGTTTTAAATTAATGCCTTAAATTTTAAATGTATTAAAGTGATGTCTCTTTTGTTTTCATTTAATTTATTAGTATTTTGAATCGTCATCAAAATTGTCAGATGAAGTCTTACGTTATTTTTAACTTTACTAGTTACTCATTTTTTTCCTTTCTTTCCTTTATTTTAACTATGATGATGATGATATGTTATTTTAAGACTACCAAGGTGCTAGCTAGCCAATAGCATGCTTTTGATCCCAAAAGGTCAAGTACAGGCTTAATTTGAATTAATTATATATCTTCAAACACTTTTATTCTTTAAAGGGAACTATTCAAGTGGTCTAAACTTATATGCACTCAAATGTTTAAGATGGATTATCATCAAGAAGGAGATTACTAGTTTGTCAAATGAAGGATTTGAATCCTATGCGCGTAAGGATCGAATACTTGAGCCAACGTGTGTTGGTCTAATTGTTAATTTTTTTAATCTTAAATTGAGACTAGGCTAATTAAAAAAAATGACATATGATAACTAATTGAGTCAATAATTATGTGACACACCATCTCAATCAAAAAAATGGATAGACTCTCTTGACAACTTATGATATTTGTTGAAGCAAATGTATTTTTACCAAACCATGATTCTATATGTTTTTGTATTCTGTCAACAATTTTGCCACTAGCAGTGTTTGTCTAAAAGGGCATGTTTGCCTATTATTATTATATTTTTAGTCTAATCAAAAGGTAAAGAAAAAAGTTGTATTTATTGTTTTGCAAAAAAATTTTATTAAAATATCAAAAAGTACAAGTTTTTTTTTGTTAAAATTTAAATTGTATAATATGTACATACATTTTCATAAATATATTGGGATATATAAACGTATATGTATTGTAGATTAATTATCATATACATATTACTGTCATAAAATTTAAAGACCTATAAAGTGATTTAATTTGATTTAATGGTTCTTATAATAAATAATAATATGTAAAAATTATTAATATATGTAGAATATATGAAATGTAAATTATCGACTTATGATAAGTAATTTAGTAATTTGACACAAAAGGACCTATATATAAAAGATGTAGTTTCTAACTGAAGTATCCAAACACTAGACTTTAAAAATATTTGATTCTTCTCCTTTTAATTTTCATCTGCATACAAAAAATTTAAAAGATACCATTAGTCAGAATATTAATATTCTTGATTCAAATATTTTATTATAAATTCTGATATACTTCCGCTTTTATTAGTTTTAGATTTAAACAATTTATGAAATTAATTAAATCTAACATTTTTACCTATTTTACTTCTACTCGCTGCTGAAAGGAAACATGTTCTTGCCAACTTAGGCTGCTTCTTCAACCTCAGTCTAAGACCATTAATGCTTTGTGTAAATTACTTCTGATCAAGGTGGAGCGTCTGGAATAAGGCATTAAATGCTAAAAGAAGTTGAGAAACGATTTTGAATATTTGAAAAGGCTTTCCCTTCAATGGCTAGCTCGTCAACTCTTATTTATTGCTTTCCTTCATCCTTGCTGCATTTTTAAGAAAAGAAAACAAAGAAAGAATATTTAAAACCATCAAAGTGCATTTAGTATTGCATTTGTTTGTTTTTATACTCTTAATAAGCTGATTCTATAAAGAATTGCTTTGGCCACCAAAGCTCTTCTTTTTCTTTCTTTTTGGCCTCTGTATATTTGTTCTAGTGTAATGTGTTATAAAGTAAAATTTCTGTGAAATTAATTCTTAAGTGTGTTAAAGTTAAGAAAATTCTTATATATTAGACTTAAGTAATTTCTTTAGATAGTTTTTAGTTATTGTAATGATAAATATAAAAGTATTTGTGTTTATTCTTGTATGAGAATTATTTAATTGTAAGTTGATTATTTTATTAATTTTTTTAATAAAAATTCTATTGTTATATTCTTAAAGAGAAGATGTATAGATTAAGAAAACTCAATCATAAACTTCTATAAATTTTAATATCTTTCTTATTCTCTGTTAAATTTATTTTAACTTTATATAAGTGATTTAAAATAATATATATTATATTCATAAAAGAGCCTATCTTATAAGAAATCAAAATTTTTCACAAGTACAATTTTGACATATACTCAAATCAATCTCTTTTTTAATAGATTTTTAGTTAACAATATAAATTCATAAGATGAAATAAACTAAAAGAGACAATTTTAACACACTTCAAATTTTAACTAAATTATGATACCTATACACTAAGTTAACGTAAAACTGTTTGTCTTATATTTTATATTCATCTATCCTTAAAATTATGACTACTATATATATAATATAAAGAATCCAAAACATGATACATTGATACTATGGTGGAAGTGCGAGTGGTGTAGTGGATTCTGAAAAATTACCGTTGTGTCATTGCTTTTTGAATGCAATCATGCGACATTGCCGTTTTGAAGACTTGTTGTAAGTTTAGGAGTGAGCAACTGTGGACCGCTTTACCAAATCTAGTCAAAAGTGAAAACAGTTGCCAGCAAAAGGATATCTACGAGTAATACCAGGTAGAGACAAAAGAATATATTATTTATTTATAATTTGTATAATAGAAGTGAGACTTGCTGTTTAATTAATTATATAAAAATCTAAATCCATAAATACACCCCTTCCCCTTCTTAGTAAAAATTACATATCCAAAATTGTTCTTGGGATTCCCTTTTAGCCTTCTCAATAACTAGCAAGAAGCAACTACATACTTTCCGAAGGAAGCAGGTAGCACTGTCCTGGCTTCCTATCCAGCACACACGTGGCGTCCAGCATGCTCCTTCCTCATACTCCCACTACTCTCCAAATATCTCCCATTCACCTAATTACCCTCCTCCTCTCCTAGCCGTTATACTCCTTCTACTCCTTCTCACCACAGGTCATATCCGTAATTACGTTCTCTACACTTCTACTTGTACCCTCTTAACTCAATCCTCTACTGTGAATCAAGTCACCATCCAACACTGAACTTTTCTCTGTCTTTGTTATTCAATGATCACTATGTTCTAGGGTTGAATTCCAGCCATGGCTTCCTCTTCTTCTGATCCTGCCAAGTCCGACGTTGCTTGTGGCAGTAGTGGAGGCGGCGCCATAGCAGAGACTTCGGAAGCTGCCATGAACAACGATCAGTTATTGCTTTACAGAGAATTCAAGAAAGCGAAGAAAGAGAGAGGATGTACGGCCAAAGAGCGCATCAGTAAAATGACTCCTTGTGCTGCTGGAAAACGCAGCTCCATATATCGCGGTGTCACCAGGTACCTTGCTCAATTCAAGTATATGTGTTTTGCTTGATTGGTACTTGTGTTTAATTTATGCCTTTATGACCTTCAATCTCTGTCTATGATCAGAACAAGAAAGCTTAAGAGATTACCTCCTTTTTCTTTTTCTTTTTTCATACATATATATTTGTGCCACGTCAGAATGCCTAAGATTATATGTCAAAATTGTCTTCACCATTTAGTGTCTCTTATTGTGGTTCTGCTTTGGAGAAGGATTGATTGTTTTAGTTTCATGAATTATTTAGGCATAGATGGACTGGTCGTTATGAAGCACATCTTTGGGATAAAAGTACATGGAACCAAAATCAGAATAAGAAAGGAAAGCAAGGTTTCCTATTTCTCTTCCTTCCTCGTTGTGTCTCTTTCTAATTGTATATGTACCGAGTTATTGTTTAACGTGAAATTCAAATTTCACCCTCATATAGTCCTACAATTACTTACGTAATCTCATTACTTTTTGTGCATGAATTGGTTGAACGACAATTCATTCGTGATGCCAGTTTACTTGGGTAAGTTGGCAACGTGATGCTTCCTTACTCGTTATTTATTTATTTATTCCCTCTTGAACTTTCTGCATCATCATTATGATGCTTGTCTCCGATGGCATTTGTACAGGGGCATATGATGATGAAGAGGCTGCAGCTAGAGCATATGACCTTGCTGCTCTGAAATATTGGGGTCCAGGGACTCTCATTAATTTTCCAGTAAGATAAGTGCTTGTATAGTTGTAATTATTTGCAGAACCTATTGGACGATAGCATGACACATCAAGTGCATAACACATGTTTTGTTCATAATTAGCTTATGGCATGATTTCTATAAATGGCATTCTCTTCTGGTAAATACATTAGATTCTTCACTTTGCTGGTGGGTATTATTAAATATAGCATCTGCAATTTTTTTAAAACTACACAGAATGTATTATAAACAGTTAGCTGATGATTATCTTATGACATAAATTCTGTAAATCCGGTGGCGTCTGACGGGAAAAGGGCAAGTCAGATATTCTCTTATGGTAAATACAGTAATTTCTGCATCAAGTTTGATCTGTGTACTGCAGGTGACTGATTATACAAGAGATCTTGAAGAAATGCAGAATTTTTCAAGAGAAGAATACCTTGCATCTTTACGCCGGTGTGTGTATACTTCACCAAATATATTCTGCCAGCAAATCATACTGCTGCTTATATGTGATGCTTTCTGCAGGAAGAGCAGTGGCTTTTCAAGAGGAATCTCAAAGTATCGTGGACTCTCCAGGTGTGAATCCATCATAAAGGGTACCAAATGCATTTCAAGATACACACACAGATACATGTTTTGTCTTTGTGCATCATTGTTTATTAATTCTCCACTAGAAAGTCTACTATAATGGTTTTCAAGTACCAGTGTTGGTTTACATGCTTTCTAACACACATTTTGCATTGTAATGCTCCTTAGTATGCACATTTAAGGTGTCTGACATGGTTTTGATTGTTAATTTCAATTCTGCATTTCATATTGCATGTGATGGTACAAAAAAGTAGTCGATGGGAACCATCATATGGTCGTATGGCTGGATCTGACTACTTCAATAGTATACATTATGGTAAGTTCTAATCAAATTTAGAGTTCAACCAGTCATCTATTGAACATATTTACATAGACCACGTTCTTTTGGGCACCACATTCAATTCATTTCACCTGTTTTATCTACGAGATCATTACCATCTCACCGTTCTATAATGTTAAAGGTACAGGCGATGATTCAGCTGCAGAAAGTGAATATTTAAGTGGTTTCTGTGGAGACAGAAAAATTGATTTAACAAGTTACATTAAGTGGTGGGGACCTAGTAAAAGTCGCCAAACTGATTCTGGAACAAAATCATCAGAAGAAAAAAAGCATTATTTTTCTGGAGATTGTAGCAGTGAACTCAAAGCATTAGAACAGCAAGTCCAGCCTACTGAACCATACCAAATGCCACAGTTAGGCAGACCACATGATGAAAAAAAGCATACAAGTTCTTCAGTTTCTGCCTTAAGTATCTTGTCGCGATCAGCTGCATACAAGAACTTGCAAGAGAAAGCATCAAAGAGAGATGAAAATAGCACTGATCCTGATGAAAATGAAAACAAAAATACCATCAATAAGATTGACCGTGGCAAGGCAGTAGAGAAATCATCAAATCACGACAGTGGCAATGAAGGACCTGAAGCTGCAATGAACATGACTGGACCATTGTCTCTTCAAAGAAATGTTTACCCATTGGCTCCCTTCTTGTCTGCACCGTTTTTGACAGCTTATAATACTGTTGATCCCTTGTTAGATCCTGTTCTCTGGACGTCTCTTGCTCCTATACTTCCTGCTGGCCTTTCTCGTGCAGCCGAGGTTGGTAAATTTGCCATTGTGCTCTACTTTCTTCACAAGAATTAAGATTCCATTAAGCTATTAGGATAGCACTAAATGATGAGCCATATAATCAATCTGCTTCTTTACTTCTAATATCAATTGGTTTCCCTTACAACATTCTTTGAATCAACACCATAATATGATTTTTTTAAAAGCTTCATTATATATATCTAGAATTTATCTTAAACTGTCCTGTTTTCTGCATGTTGACCTGAAGATGTGGAGAAATCATAGATTAAGTCTGAAATCATTTACCCTGATAGTTATGATTTTAGATTATTGTCTGGAGATTTAGTTGAACATCTTTTTAACCCCTTTAAAATTATCATTGAACTATGTAAAGGAAGACCAACCCCATATGGAATTAAAACCATCCGCCAATAATGAGCTGGCGGGGACGACAATAACTGTTTAAAATTATATCATCGGATTACATGAAACAATCTTGATATATGGTATAAGAATTTGTCATTACATTCTGTGTAGATTCATACCACCAACGACGTATGGATTCATTAATTTGCAGGTTACAAAGACCGAGGCCAGTTCATCTTACACCATTTTTCGGCCAGAGGAGTGATGATTGGACATTACTGAGTGCTTATATTGATGAGATATGTAAAGGATTATCACAAATCACTTCAAGCTACCATGTTTTTGCAGTCGGTATCAGAGAGTGACAAATTTTGGTTTCAAAAGGATTTCCTGTACAGAACAAGAGGAGGAATCATGTAATAGTATATTAATAAATGTTTTTTCATGAAGAGATGAATTTATTAGAGGATCATATTATATTCTTTTCCTTTATGTTTGATTTGTGTTTATTTCAGTTAATTACTGCCATATTGTCCAGAGAAAAGTATTCGGCGATCTATTCATTTATTCTTTTTCTTTTTAAAATTTCACCTCGCATTGAGAAAATTTCTATATTGTGGCTGAAAAGTCCTCATGTTTGAATTCTTAATTCAGATTTTCTCGGGGAACAAATACCATGCAGATTTCAAAATATCCTTAGCAATCAATATCAAGTTAGTTTAAAAATGAACCTACTTCAACTTAAAGTATTCTCCCTATTTTTCCCACTTGCACCTACCCCTCAAATTTTACTGTTGACTTTGTCTATGAACTATTTTCATTAAAACCCATCAAACTAGAGCAGCTATTCATACCAACAAAAGAAATCCAAATCCGTTTCTGGAACAAACCATGGTATTATAAAAATAATTGTAAACATGTTTTCTTTTAAATAATGAATCAATTGTTGAATTTTCAGTATTTTAAAGACAAAAATATTTTTCATGTCTTTAAATTTTATATTAATTTTTAATTTTATTCTTAAAGTTTTTTTATAGTCAATTTAATTCTTAAAATTTTGAATTACAATTGATTCATTGATTCATTTCACAATTTAACATTGTCTAAATTATTAACGAAAAATAATGATATAATATTACGTTTAGAAAAAATATAAAATTTTTAATAAAATTATTTAAGTCATATACGAAGTATCTATTAAAATTATTATTGAAAAATTTAATCTTCACATCAGATAGTGATTAGATAGGAGTAAAAATATTATAATTTTAAAAAAATATTAATTTTTAACGTTTAAATATTATCAAAATCTTATTTATACTCTTAAGATTTATTATTAAATAGCACATTATTATTTTTTATTAATAATTTAGATAGTGTTAAGTTGTAAAATAAAATTAATTATAATTTAAAATTTTAAAAATAAAATTGATCTCAAAAAATTTTAAAAATAAAATTAAAAATTAATATAAAATTTAAATCCATTAAAAAGACTTTTGTTTAGTCTAAAAGAGAAAAGAGAAAAACAAACAAACGTTTTCCATATGCCTACGGAGGAAAGGAGTGGATTGGATAATAGCCCGCCATGGCGCCACCATTTCTGAAATATTAAACAGAAACTTGAGAGAAAAGCCTAGAAAGGAGCAAAATGATAGAAAGAAAAAGTACAATGTTGATTACGAGAAAAAGGTACAATTTTGAAGAAATCAGCCAGACTTCGCGGTATAGCACATCTTTCTAGGGGAAGATTGTTTATAATTCATATATTCCGGAATTTAAAATCACAATCAAATTGGTGAATTAATCATGATACATATATATTCGTAGCTAAACCCTACTATGAGACTCTGTATAATTGATGAATTATTGCTAGCTTCATTTGATCAAAATATTCCCAAAAAAAAAGAAGCTAAATAGTAATTAAATAAATGAAAATTTATATTTGATGGTTCGATTATAACAGGTAATTAATTAATAATGTCTAATCAATAATAAATTTTGAATAATTCTAACAAAATTTGAATTCAAACTTCTGTGTAACTCCTTATAAATAAATAAATAAATAAATATATATATATATATATATATAATATGACACTTAAATTTTATCTTTTATGCTCCAAGCTGTCTAGTCGTCAACGTCAAGCTTTAAGGAAGTTGAATATGATAATTGAGCGGTTTTGATTAAGATGTTGGACTTCATATCTCTTGAACTTGGAATTTAGACATGGCAATCCAAATTTTGTAAATTTCATATCACAAGCTTTCTTGTATAAATTATGGCTAATTTATGATATTTATATATTGGTTTCTTTTGCATATAATAAAGATCATTCATCATTACAGATTTGAACTGAGCTATGCCTTCTACCAAATAATAACAATAATAATCCGGAATATTGACCATTACATATTGCATAATATATATGTATTGACAATTTTAAATAAAGAAATTAAGAAAATCATATAATTTAGTCTGTGAATTGAATCTTACTTTTCGTATAGTTTAATCACAGGTAACACAAGTATACATCACTATGATTGAACTGTCTTCACTGTTCAATTCCTTCCTATACACCAATTCTCCAAACTAATTAATCAATATACAAAGGGGGGGAAAAACAGAGGAAATCCTTGCCTATTATAGCTACTTTAATTAATTACCACGCTTGAGTACGTAGCTTAATCTTGGAATTTCACTCCCCTGTATTATATATATGTATGGCATTAATTAATTAATTATTTGCATGACTGAGAGAGCAAAATGGTTGGGGTTTCAGTGATGTCATGAGTTGTCTTTCTCTTCAGATTCCTTTGTCCTTGATGAACATCCAGCCTCACCCCAAATAACATAGGCCTCTCATCTTCTTCCTCATGATCTCTCTTTGCATTGGCATGCTTAGCCACCAACTGAAGCAGCTCCTTACACTTCATTTTCATGGCGGTGAGCTGGGAGTTCAATGCTCCATTCTCTTTCTTCAGTCTCTTGTTCTCATCCAAAAGAGTAGAATATCCAGAAGGGGACGAGGTTGAAGACGACCTTTGATCTTCCTCAGAATAACAACATTCCTGATTGTTGTTGTTGTTATTATTATTATTATTATTAAGAGTGTTGGGAAATTTGGGTAGTGATGCAGCTTTTAGCTTGGAGGCCCAAGCCTTTCTTCGTCGAATCTCACAGAGCAGTTTTTTCTCACCTTTCCTAAACCGATTGTTGCAAAATTCCCATCGGTTTGTTGCTACTTTACGGAATCCCTGTAATAATATTCATAATTACCAATTCAATTGCTTTAATTACTTCTGCTCAATAATCATCATCAGTCATCGTCATAAATAACAATAGTCAGAATCAGAATTTCAAATGCTCATAATTAACTCTTAATTTGGATTTCCATTTCTCAATTTATTAATTTCTTCCCCTTCGTCTTCATTAAATCGCATGAAATAATGATCCCTTGTGACAAGAAAATATACAAGCCTAAAGAATACGCACTTCGTTCTGTATATAGTTAAGGAATATGGGTTCTTCTAGGAAATTACAAATTGTACAGTAGTAGTAGTTAAAGGCTTAAAGCCTAAAGTTAAGCAATCAGGATATTCCAATCAATATGAAATCCATGTACAGTATAAGCTTACACTGTCTTCTTCCACATCTTCTTTATTGGAAAGTTCTAAATCAAGCCTTTCATGGTTTCTTAGGAAGAATACTAATTAAACTAAGGCCTAGATTAGTTAGTTACAAAATAGAACTACATGTAATACACAAGCAAAAGTAATCCTTTTATATGAAAAGTTGAAAACTAGAAGTCAATTTTTTGGCCCTTTCTATAATTTTCTTAAATGGAAACTTCATTTCCATGGAAACTAAAATTTAGAGAGTAATTAAAACCGGAAAAAAAAATAAAAAATCCGATATAGGTGCTATATATGAAGTATATATGTATGTACGTACATAGGTATTGAGCTGCCGAACAAAGCTAGAGAAATTGCTGTGCTTGAAGAGTGTGGGAAGGAGATCACGGGAAAACTCCGCCGGCTGCCACACGACGAACGCCGTCCCGTCGGTGTTCCACGATATGATGTTGTCGGTTGCCGGATCCTCCACCAGCATATATGTCTTCAACAAGAAGGGTGGTGGGTTGGACTTCCTTGCATGTTCCAATAACACTTTATACTTCATATCCTCCATTATTATTGATTATTATACCCGATTTGTTGTTTTTTTTTTTGTGGGGGTCTTTTTCTTTATGTGCAGAAACTATACAGTGAAAGAGATTATTGATTTGAGAAGAAGAAGGAGAAGAAGAAGAAGAAAGAGATCAAAAGGATGATTGATTAAGAATGATAATTAAGGAGAGAATAGAAGAAGGGCAGTTAAGAACTCCCAACCCCAACAATAGAAACCCAACACGACTCCACAGTTCATGAGAAATGCAAGAGCATTAGCTACTTAGCTTCCCCTTAATTCTTTCATTTCCTCTTTGTTCATCAAGAAATAGTTGAAACGTATGCACTAAGCCTACCCCCTCTTTATATAGTAAAAAATTTGACATTATTTTAACTCAATTCATTCTTTAATATAAAGCAAATTACACCTTGGAGACATATTAAAATTATACTTTCTTTTTATTTATTTTAAAAATTTATTTTTTTTCTTTTGAAGAATTAAAAAAATTAACAATTTTATTCATTTTGATTAAAATATCTTTAATAACATCATTAATTTTTTAAAAATATTATAATTTTTTTAAAAATATATAATATTTTATTATTATTATTTTGAGTTAAAAATAATTATTTTATTTTATTTTAAGTGAAAAAAATTTTGTATATTAGTTAAATACATATTTAATTACATAAATAATAAATATATATAAGGGTAGCATGGTCAAAATAACTAAAATTATAAATTTTCTCATCTCTTAAAAAAATTATAATTTGCTCTTTAATATATTACCATTTATTTTGGGATTAAGTTTATATATATTAAAACTTTCGTAATTCAAGTATTTAATTAAATTGGATAATTTAAAACAACAGCCACCTATAATGACAAATTAAGCTATTGTATTTACAAGTGGCACTCTGTGATAATCACAATTCATATCTAAAATTTGAACTTTAGTTAATGCAGGACAAAGCAACACGAATGTATAATTGTTAGTCAATAATATCTTATTAATTAAAGTCAAAAAAATTATCCTGATTTACCAAAAAAGATAGTCAAAAAATTTAATATGGAAGAGGTCGCTAAAGGATGAACAGAGGAATCAAACCTATGGCTATGAACAGTATAGCCATGAATCAGACATTGCGTTATCCAGTTTATCTTGAACTAGGAAGTAAGACAAATTAAAATGTTAGTTTATGTTGGCATGTGGAAGTGTTTGTTGAATTTTCATTAAGTAATTACAATATTTTCTACGAAAATAATGTTAGTTTAAGTTGTTTAGGTGTGCTGGGACTTTCTGCTTTCAACATACATATTTATTCATTAATCTTACGTATGGATTCCTCCTTCCAGACCTTTTCTCTCATAGTTGGCTTTGATTTCTTTAATGTTTTATGGGTTTTCTATATGAAAGAGAAGACTACTTTATTTGACTTTTTGCGTTATTCCAGCTATACTTTTTCTTCTATATTGAATTATAGAGTTCTATACTCCAAAGCCAAACCCTTGCACAACAAAATGAATGATATCATTTAATTACGAAAAAAAAAAATATTTTTCCCCTTCTTCGTATTTTTTTAATATTTGGACCCAATTAAATTAGGTGAGAAATCAACTTAATTAGAGCGTTTAAAGGGATGGTAATTTTCTACAGATGTCGCCAAAGGGGTGTTGAGGAAGATAATTAGGGCTATATATATATATATATATATATATATCATGTGAGAATTCCATTAATTATATCAAACTTAATATAATATTTTAAATTTATTTAAGTAATTTTATATTTACAATTTATACTAACACTACTAAATTATAATTTTTAAGGATAAATTTAAATTTAAGACTATTGTTTTGAAAAATTCAATATTTTTAACACCAAAAAAATTCAAAATTTTACTAAATTTTTATATTAATAAAGTTTTATACATATGAGATTTGTGCAAGTCTTCACTCTCCATGATGAATAGAAAAATAAAAAATGAGAATGAGGATAAAAAGCATGAGAGTGACAGAGACGGAAATGTCAAAAACCTTTCCCAACATCACCTTGTCTCCTTGTCATTTCTCATTCCCAAGCACAAAATTTCTGTATATATTTAAAAGGTTTCTTCATCAGCAGAAGATAATACAATATCTGAAATTGATGACAGAATTTCTGTACTCAGAAGTTGAAAGATGAAACTCTGAATTCATGCATGGTTTATTAGAAATATATATAGTTTTATTGTTTATTTACCCCCATTTATATAATTAGGTTCATCATATCATGCCCTTAAAAATGGAACTTGAGAGTGGCAATTTATGAAAGGGGTTCTCGTTTGGGAGACCCTCGATGGAAAAATTAAAGGACCTTTAATTTCAATTTGGGTCTCTGTCAAGCATCCAAATTCAGCCATATAATACAAGCCTCACCATTGAAACCCCTTCATGCCTTGTGAAAACAAGAAACCTTTTAGTGTCTTCTACGGGTATCACTTTCATTTCAAAATCGTATTCATATTCATAACAATATAGCTTTTTTTTTTTTTGGGAGGGGATCAATCATTGTTAGGTGGAGAAGAGAAATCAAACCTACCCCATCAGTGTTTTTTTTTTTTTTTAATGTATTCCGTCAAATTTTAACTAGAGTACGCACTATTAAAAAAAAAAGCATCAATGAAATTCAAGAATGCTTCCTACCGCAATATTAAACAAAAAAAAATATTTCTTAACTTAATATATTAATTTTTTTTAATTGAAAAAGAATTCATTCAAGAAAAGGTCAAAGCCTACAAATGGGAGAAGTCAATGGAGATACAAAAGAAAAAGTGCCCTGTACTCCAGAATAGGAAGAAAGACAAACAACACATCTGACTTTAAATTAGGGACGTGGTACTCCTCTCTTATCATTTAGGATAATGGCTTTGAGCTTAAAAGGAAGGAACCAAGACCAATTGAAAGGGAGGTTTTGGTTGAGAGCAAGATGGTCAACTAGGTCAACTGCTTAGTTTCCTTCTCGACAAGTCCAGCACAAGAATACTTGCCTTTTTCTCTAAAATAGGGAGAAGGATAGGACTAATTGCCAAATAGATAGCAAACCTTGGAAATGAGAAATGACTTTCTTGATATCGGATTTGAGAATCACACTCTTGATGTTGAGGCTTTTGACCAAATTGAAAGCTTCCCAAATTTCTATGGCTTCTGCTTGCACCATAAACACATAAGGAACACACTTTGCCTATCCCAAGAGCAAATTCCCTTTCTCATCTCTAATAATGATTCCCACTGCTCCTTTTAGGTAAGGAAGATTGAGGGTAGTATTGATATTGACCTTTAGGATGCTTGATAGATGGGGAGAGAGAGGAAGATGGGCTTCCAAAAATTCCACAATGGCTTCTTGAGCTTTCTGAATGACAAAGATCAAGTTAACCTTGATGCCTTCGAACACCTGGCCTTCTAGATTTCCCAAACTAGGTTAAAAGCGAGAGCAATGGATTTTTGGATCTCTATCTCTAACCCCCCAATGTTATCGATTTTTTAAGTCAACCAAGAAGGGAAGCTGCAAGGTACTCTGCTATTGACAAACCATTGAAATTGGGAGCTGAACCAAACTGCTCTTACCCAAGAGCACCTCAAAAATATGTAATATGTGTTTTCTAATTCTTCTCTATAAATAGGGCATGATATGTCTGGTAATAGATTCCTTTTGTTGAGGTTTTGCTTGGAAAGGTATGCTTCTTTGCAGATTTTCTAAATGAAAGATTTGATTTTTAGTTAAACTAAAGTTGACCAAATAATTCTCCATAAATTATTGTTTGAAGGCCCAATATTGTTGCTAACGAGAGCTTAAGCACGAGATTCCTCCATCACCTTGTGATAACCAGATTTGATAGAGTAGTTGTCATTTTTTGTGAAAGGCCAGCAACCTTTGTCAAGTATACCCTCTTTCTGGATAGGAACTGCGATGATTTACCTTGCTATGTCTTTGGGAAATAGGGATATGATCTTCCTCTCATCCCACTTCTTTGTGTCTTTGTCAATCAGTTCATTAACTTTAGGGCCATATATAGGTCAATTTTTTGGCAGGTTGGATCAATTTAGCAATTTGAGGAGGCGGGTTAGGTTGATTCAGGTTTGAGAAAAACACCTAAACTAACCATAGGTGATCAAGTTGGGTTGGCGAGTTGGGACATCAAATTTAACGCTGCGTTGATGCATCATTTCCTCATCCCTTTCAATCTCAAATTCTCAATCTCTAATAGAGCAGCTAGCCTCAATTCATATTAAATGAAGAAGCTTTTCGTTGCCACCACTAACCACGCCATTGTCATTCCACTGCTCACACATCGTCACTCATGCCACGTCATCTAACGTTGCACCATCGCATCGTCACTTCTCTTCTACTTCAAAACTTTTGTAGTTTTACTTTATCCTCAATGTCAGGTATCTCCTCACTTAATCTACTTATACTTCATGTGGAAAACTGAAAAGTTTATCTATTTATTGCTATTGTATATATGAGTAAGACAGAATGATCTTATTTACACAAGGGAATGAGTACAAAATAATCCTGCATCAATGGGATTAGGGAATGTTGTTAAATGGAAAAAAAAGAAAGGGCAGGTTGTCGATTCGGTTTGGATATGTTTTAAAATGTATAACCTGTCGACTGAACCACCAACCTAAACTAAACCAACCCACTTGGTTAAGTTGGGTTGGTTTTAGTTGGTTGGCGAGTCAACCTAAATTGCTGATCAACTATAATTAATTCTTATGTTGCTGTGACTAGAGTTGGTAACCTAGATTTTCTCTCCTCTTAGAAGTCATTTATCTTTGCAAGCCTGAATATTCTCTTCACTACCTACCTTTCAGGCCATGTTGCACTTGATGAATTGGATATCTACAAGAACGCTAGACCAACACCACAAGTTTTTTCTCTTCTTCCCTGAGTTTAGTACATCATAACAGGAAAAGTATATGTTTTTAAGCACTTTAGCCTAGAGAGGCTTAAGGTTAATGTAGAGGCACCAAGCTTTCTTAGCTAAGAGGGAGATGTTGAGATTATAAAATTCCTTAAAACTAAGTTTTCCCTAAGATTTGCTTCGAGACAGATCCCCCTAGTTAACCCAGTGTATGCCTCTCTTTAAAAGGGTTACTCTACCAGAATCTTGACACCATTGTCATGATCTAGGTGTATAACTTTTTGGGAAGTTTAACAACTGACATAGCATAAGAAGGGACATCTTGCACTACATACTTGATCAATGTTTCTTTTCCTGCATGAGATAAAAGTTGTTCTTTCCACCCTTGAAGCTTTTTCCAAATTCTCTCTTTAACCCATGCCAGAGTATGTGATTTGGATCTTCCCTAGTCGCTCTATAATTCAAGGTACTTACAGGGGTTTTCCTAAAATAAGATGTTGAGGATATTAGAAATCTATTACCTGGTGAGGTGATCCACTTCCTTTTTGAATAATAAGCCAAATTTCGAGACATTTACACATTTTTCAGAGGCAGTAAAGTAAATATTGATGATTCTTTGTAATTCATATATTAGCTTTAATCATAAGCATAACATCATTTGTAAAAAAACATATCAGAGAGAATAAGGGAGGATCTGGTCATTTTAATACCTGACTAGGTGTTTAATTCAGTAGCTTTGTTGATGTGTCTAGACAGAGCTTCAAGAGCCGAGATGAATAAGTATAATGATAACGGTCCCTTTGCCTTAAGCCTCGGTTCGAGGTAATGGGAATGCCTATCTCTCTATTAAACTTTAGATTATACAAGACTATGGAAATACAATGCTAAATATGGTAGATCCACTGGTCATATAAGCCAAGAGAAGAGATTAAGCTGGAGATAAATTGCCATTCAAGCTAGTCGTACACCTTATTCATATCAGGCTTGACCACTCTCGCCTTCTCTTTGCAGCTTCGGTTGGTTTTGAGGAAGTGGAAAATCTCCTAGTCAATGTTAATGTTGTCATGGATAAGCATATTAGAGACAAACGCGCTCTGGCTCTGTGAGATGATAAGGTCAATGAGTGTTTCATCCTATTAACAAGCACCTTGGAAATTATCTTATATAAGAAGTTGTAGCAGCTTATAGGGTGGTACTGACTAACTTCTTCAAGAGATTCGATTTTTGGAATCAATGTGATATAGGTGTTGTTGAGATCTTTTAGGAACCACGCTATCTGAAAGAAGTTTTGAATTGACAAAAAACTTGATCCTTGATAGTAGGCCAGTATTTTTTATAGAACAACCCTGTAAGCTTATTAGGACTTGGGGTGCTGTGGGCACTTAGGCCAAAAACTACTTTTTTAACCTCTTCCTCAATCAATAGAGAAAGAAGTTTTTGGTTCATTTCATTCGAGATAGTAGGGGAATTGAACTCAATAGCTGCTTCAATATTCTAAGGGTCTGACGAGGTCAAAAGGTTAGTATAGTAATCATTAAAAAAATTATCTAATAGCTTCTTCATTCTCTAGCTATTCTCTATTATGATATTTAATCCTTAAAGTCATGTTCCTTCTCCTTCTTTGAATAGTGATGGCATGAAAATAATGGGAGTTGCGATCTCCTCCTTTGAGCCATTTTAGCCGATACTTAGCATGCCATAAGCTTTTCTCTTGTTTCCAAAGGCTATTGATATAAGCTTTACACTATTTGATCATCTCCTGATTATTATATTGTGCGCTTGAATTAAGGAGTTGAGGTGAGATGATTCTGGAGTTGATGAATTTGAATAGTAGCTCTTCTAAATTTCTCCTTGCTCCATCTAACGAGGCTTGAAATCACTCTGCCATGTCTTCAAGCAAACCCCTCCAATCCACAGCCTCTAAAGGATGATGCCAGTTGTTTGCCACAAGGTTGACACACTCTTCATATTTGTTCCAAAACTTCTCGTACCAAAAGGATTTCTTAGGCCTCTTGGTGACTCCATTAAGCTTAACAATAATGGGGGAGTAATCTCAAGTTGTGGTCAAGAAGGCAATAGTTATAGCATAACGAAAATTGAGCTGCTAGTACTAATTAACTAAGACTCAGTCAATTGTTTCCTTTACGCACCCATCTTTACTAAAACTCCATCAATATCTTAAAATTAGAAAACTCATTTATACAAAAAAAAAAAAAGAAAGAGAAAAATCTGTCTGTAAGCCAATGCTTCTTTTTTTTTTTCAAAAAATATACAATTAAGTTGATTTTGGGTCAGCCTATGTTTGAGCCCATAAAGCTCTTCTATCTTCGGCCCACTTGAATTTTCTGTGACCCAACCTAACTTATTAGTACATCCATTCTCCTCGTCATGATTCAGAAGACCGAAGCCCAAATTTAGGCTCATTCGTTGATTGATTCAGTGATGCACTAAACTTCGTCTTTTCACCTAAAATTACAAACCAAAACGATTACGGCAACTAACTAACAAATAAAAAAGTGAAGACAAATCAATATCATAAAAATGTCATCACATATCAATTCACATGATAAAAATGTTGCCCCATCATCATTTTTTTAATTCATCATTGAATATATTACAATACTATTATTGCAATTTGCAAATCGAGCAAGATGATTGCTTTATTTAAATCTAAAAGATCACAAGTTTCCTTTCAATTTAAAAGAATATATAATTTCAAGCCATTGCCTATGAGTAGGAAAAACAATAACCATACCAAATAACACTTAGGATTGTTTATCTCACAATTTTTGTGTTTAGATTATAAAATTTTACATTCTATGAAATTTAAAATATAAAAAATTTAAATTATTAGAATTTAAATTTCTTATATTTTAAATTTTTTGTTTAAATAATTATAATATTTATAAATTTTTTTATTGTAACTAATAATTATATTAATATATTAATATATATATATATATTTATATGCATGTTATGTGTATGTGTGTGAAAGCATTTATATGTAAATTAATATATGTAAATACACACACACAAATATATTCATATTAGTGTGTGTGTGTGTGTATATATATATATATATATATATGTATATTTATATTTATAAATATATTAAAAATAACATAAATAATTAAAATTTTAAAAATAAGTAAGAAAAAAATTTTAAAATTTTATTATTTTTTAATCTAAACAAAAATTTTTTAAATGAAATAATTAAAATATTTTTAAATATTATTTTTTTCGTTAAATTATTTCATTTAAACACAATCTAAAATATAAACTTAAAGTGAATTTTAGCAAATATTTAGCGTGGCCACTCACAGCGCGTGTTCCAACTCATCAACACATCAGGGTAGCGAGTAAGTATAGATAACCCCACAGCGCGTGTAGCATAATCACGCTAACATAAAAAAATAAAAATAAAAACAAAGAAACAAATTGAAGAGATGGCGCTTTAACTACTGGTCTCACATTGTATGGTCTGAAAACCAATGGCTTCTGCGAAGATAGGAATCGGTGTCGGACCTGGGCCGACTCACCGAGTCACCATGCCCACACTCTCTGCCAACTCAGTTCCTCCGCAGTACCGTGTCATCTTCATCAACTCATGGTCGTCGTCGCCCATGCGACGGCTTGACTCGCTCCGGACTCGTCCTTCCTTCCTCAGAGTCAGAGCCTCCGCCGTGGGCGCACCTAAATCGCCAGGTCACTCACTTGTTCCTATACATGCACAATCAGTCACTCACACTTTCTCAAACCTCTCTCTGCGCCTCTAGGCGATGCTTGAGTGGTTGGAGTTGGAGTGCTAGTGAAAGGGACCATAGTTTGTGGCAAGTGAGGGAAGTGAATTCAATGACTGCGTGCCGTTCAATTTTTTTTTTCTTTTTTTACTATGTCGTCTAGTTTCCGGGATATAGAAGATAAGATTTTTTTCTTTTTGGCCAACTCTTAGCTTCATATTGCAATTTCGTTATAGAGGATCGATATTGACGCTATATTCAATGTCGTAAAGCAAAATGGAAAAGTGAAAAAGCATATTATAGTTGAGTATTGAAGAATGCGAGCACCTATTGATATCCCTAAGTTGGAAACTAAACCCACATTGGTGATGGGTGTTGAGTTAACCATGTTGTTACTAAGTTTATTTGTTGAGGAATTAATGTATGATGTTATAGCCGAATTGGACCAAGGAACAAGAAGATTAACCATGTCCTGGTTACCCAACGAATGGAGTTTGCTAGATTATTATCAATGTTCTGAGTTGAACTCTTGGCTTAAGTGCTTATTGAACACGTACCACGAATTTTTGTTTTTTATTTAAGATTTGCAAACAAAGTTGGCAATGAATATTTTTTTTCTTTTCACAGGAAAAGATGTCGAGAATGTGGTAATTATAGGTTCAGGCCCTGCAGGATACACAGCAGCAATATATGCAGCACGTGCCAATTTGAAACCCGTGGTGTTTGAGGGTTACCAAGTGGGTGGCGTTCCTGGGGGCCAGTTGATGACTACTACTGAAGTGGAGAACTTTCCAGGATTTCCAGATGGGGTAACTGGTCCTGATCTGATGGACAGGTATTAAAAACAGGGAAAAAAAAAAGTTAACTTGTAACTCATTCACATAAAAACCTTGTAATTTACATATTTCTGCCTACTTATGTAGGATGCGACGGCAAGCTGAGCGTTGGGGAGCCGAATTGTTCCAAGAAGATGTTGAAGCTATTGACGTTAAAAATAGTCCTTTTACTGTCAAAAGTAGTGAACGTAAGGTGATATATTCGTTAGCAGCAAGCTGATTTACAATTACATGATTGCATAAATTATTGATATCCTTGGTTTTTCTAAATTGTATTTGTATATTTGAATCTAACTAGTTCATTGAATCTGTTTTCTGATGTTTTTCTTTTTTGGCGTTAAAATGCTCTAATGTTGTAGTTGTACAAATGTGGTAACAATGATTTTTTTAAAGAAATTATATTTCTTTTCTTTCGGAGAAAAGTTGCTTTAGATTCATTAGCTGTTTTTTATTAACCCTTTATTTTAGGTTAAATGCCATGCTGTCATATTTGCTACTGGAGCTACTGCAAAGAGACTTAGATTACCCCGAGAAGATGAATTCTGGAGCAGAGGAATTAGTGCCTGTGCAATCTGTGATGGAGCCTCGCCTCTTTTTAAGGGTCAAGTTCTTGCTGTCGTTGGAGGAGGAGATACTGCTACAGAGGAAGCGATATACTTGACTAAATATGCTCGTCATGTCCATTTACTTGTGCGTAAGGCCCAACTAAGGGCTTCCAAAGCTATGCAAGATAGGTGGGTCTGATGAACATTTCCCCATTTTCCGACTTGGTTGTCTATTTTTTATGTGGAGCTTTCTATTTGGATTCCTTGATGACAGTGAATTATATACTAATAAACAATTTGTGAGTTTTCAACTCCCTGAATGTTTGTTTAACAGGTTGATTATCGCGAATGTTTCAGAGTGTACAACAATCCCAACATTACTGCACACTTCAATACGGAGACTGTGGATGTTGTGAGCAATACAAAAGGTCAGATGTCTGGCATTTTAGTTCGGAATGTGGATACTGGGAAGGAGTCTGTGCTTGACGCAAAAGGGCTATTTTATGGAATTGGTCATTCACCAAATAGCCAACTATTGAAAGGGCAAGTTGCGCTTGACCACTCTGGCTATGTATTAGTTGAGGAGGGTACTGCAAAGACTTCAGTTGAAGGTGTATTTGCAGCTGGAGATGTGCAGGTAACCTGTTAAAAATACTCCTCTGGTGTATTTTTTTCCAGCAGAGTCATATTAATTCTAAATAAATGCAAACAAAGTAGAACTTATTTAGCATCATAATTCATTAGTTATGAAATGCTCTTGGTTTAAATACTTAGCATATGTAACTTTTCAGGAAGTAAAATGTCTGAATTCATCTTGTGGTTTGATGTTATCATTTGTATGATATAAACTGAAAGCTTTTTTCTTGTTATTCTTATAGGATCATGAATGGAGGCAAGCTATAACTGCTGCTGGTTCTGGATGCATTGCTGCTTTATCAGTTGAGAGATATCTTGTTAGCAAGGATCTGCTTGTAGAGTTCCATCAGGTGAGCTTATTGTCCTCTGGATACAAAGTACTTTAGAATGAGTTGTAAATATTCAATAGCATTTCCTTTTACAACATATCCAGTTTAGAGGTGGAGTAATGATTCTCCTCCAACATATTCCTTTCTTCTCTTGATGAACACTTCATTTGACCCTATGCAAAGTTATCAGTATGGCCTATATATTTGTACTTTGTAGTAATCTAGAGGAAATCATGCCTAAGGTTTTATGCATTATGTTCCAGTAATCATCTCAATCTTCCAAATCTAATTACTTGTAACAGCCTACAACTGAAGAAGTTAAGAAGGAACTCACAGACAGAGATGTTCAAGAGGGTTTTGACATTACACTTACAAAGCATAAAGGGCAGGTATGTGTTTCCTTGCCAAGTGCTTACCTAATGTGTTTAAGTCCTAGTTTTGGTTATTTTCACTCAATTCCTCTTATCATATAACTTTTCATTGTTTTATAATGTATTTTCTTCTCTTGTTGCATCCTCTTTACAGTATGCTCTGCGAAAATTGTACCATGAAAGTCCAAGGCTTATATGTGTAATATATACATCACCAACATGTGGTCCATGTAGGACTTTGAAGCCAATTCTTAGTAAGGTATGTATGTGAGAAAAAAGCAAGTAAAAGTAGTTTACTTTCCTTAAGTGTCAACCTACTTGCCATGGTTATTATAATCTCTAAGCTTCTGTGACATGATATTGATTGAGTTCTTTACATGCTAGGAATGAACTTAAATGGTACAATATTGCAGTTTTCATGGAATGTATGGCACGTAATTTTTTGCATTTGAAAATTTAACTATATTGCAGAAGGCCTTTAGATGTATGCAAATTGTTATGATAGACATTAATAATTTATAAACATTAAATGGAACGAAGAAGTCAGATTTACTGGTGCTTGTATTGTATCAAGCTTATACAAGTCAGTCACAGTATGTAGGTTGAGGCTTGCCTCATCATGATGTTGAATGTCCAGGAAAAAAAAAATAATCTAATGGAAAACTGTTTTCGTATGTTATATCTTTGTTTCCTTGGATTTAAAGTTAAAACCAAGCCCATTCAATACGATGCATACATCAAACAGTCCTTAAAAGATGTAGTACTGAAGTGCAGTTTTCCAACTGTTGGAATCAAATTATATGGAATATCATAGGGAACTCTTGTAGGCCTCTGCAATTTTCCTTGCTAAAGGGGAATGCTTTAAAATACACTAATTTAATCAGGGTCAGGATCAGTAACACTCGTGTAAAATTATAGAAAAGTAAATTAAATGAATGTAATAAATATATAATTAATTAAAAAATGATTATAAACTACAAATATATAATTCCAAAATTTAAATATCTAAAAATTAATCATAGAATAGCATTTAATTAAATGCAAATTGATTATATACAAATTATATTATATATTACACTAATCTATAAATTGTATCCTTTCAAACATTTTACGAACAAAATGATATCTTCATACAAAAACATAACAAATATAACAAATTTAAAAACAAATATACATAGAAGAGGTGTTTATTTTATATATATAGAAAAAATATTATTTAAATATTTATTATACATGTAATATATATAAAAAATATTGTTATATTATTTTATTCTTAAACGAACTGTTCATGAACTAAACGAGTTGAGTATTAAATTTTTAAACTTAGCTCGTTTAAACGAGCTTAATTATATGTTCAAGCTCATTCATTTAATAAATGAACCAAACCCAAACGAGCTTTTATACAAGCTGAGTCGAAACTATTCACGAACAGCTCGTTTTATTTACACTCCTATCCCTTTCTCTATATCCTATTTCTCTCTCTGCTTCTCTGTTATCAACCCTAGTCCTACATCAGGTTCTCTCTTAGGAACTTAAAGAGACAACTAGTAAGATGTTTTGATATTCTCTATATCACTTGCACAGCTGTTTTGTAGTTGTAGTTGACTGAAAATAGTTTATGTTACACTTCCACTCTACTTGCATTTGGATATTTATTATTTCTAAATCAACTTTGTTGTATGCTGAACCTGAGAGTTGCCAGATGATGATAATTGAAGTGCGTTACTGCTAAAACGGAACTTAAAAAATTGCATTACTAGTATTGAAGCTTAATATTGGAACTAAAGGAAAGTACTTCACCTTTCATCTTTAATAAATTTTAAATTATATACTGAAATCGAACAGTAAAAAAAGTTCTGAACTCCTTCTCTTAACATCTCCAATGGCAGGTTATTGATGAATTTGATCAGAATGTACATTTCGTTGAAATTGATATAGAGGAAGACCCAGAAATAGCAGAAGCAGCTGGAATCATGGGTACACCATGCGTGCAGTTTTTCAAAAACAAGGAGATGCTTAGGTTGGTTATATATTGTCTGTCCTTCCTTCCTTTCTTCTTTGACTTCTTCTTATTATTATTCATCATTATCATCATCTTCATAGTCACTGTCATTGGTTTGGTTTCTTCAACCTTGCTTCTTAAGGGTGTGTTTGGATTGAAGAGAATCAAGAAGGGAAGGTGAAATTTTAAATTTGACATTTTCTTCAAAAAAATGTTGGTGTATACTCCACAATGAATGGTCTCGGTTTTATGGAAGTTGCTTTGCAACTTCTACAAGCGTAATCTGAAAAAATATCTGCAGAGGTACTGGATCACTTATGGCATATGAAACTTCCACCTAATGTTAAATACACAACAAATTGGCAGAAAGCTAGAAACAAATATCTTGTGCGTACTATCAAGTTAAATTATTAAATTAAAGAAATTGATAATGACCTTGACATTGAAAATCAACATCAATGCACAAATTCTTTTTTGCATTAAAACTAATTTAAGCATATTGTGCACCATCTATAGACTGCAGACACTTGGTCAAACACTTGAAAGCAAGTATTGATATTTCTATAAAATTCCAAATTTATTCATGCCTTACGTAATCTAATAAATAGAAAAATAAACAATGACTAAAGTTGCTGATTACCAATCTGAGAGATGATTGTTATAAACTTGCTTCATGTCTTGGATATAATTGCTGATTTTTGTCTGCTGATGGATTGCCTTGATATTGCAGGACTGTCTCAGGAGTCAAAATGAAGAGAGAGTACAAAGAGTTCATTGAAGCCAATAAGTAGTAGTTTAAACATTTCAGGTTGTAATTCATTTTTGTTTTTTCATATTGCCCAGATGAACAATACTGTCAATTTTGACAACTATTCCTTGAACTAATAAACAATTTCATAGATTGTACATGTAGAGCTACCAATCTTTCATTACAGTTTTTGACTGTCCAGTGTATTATATGTTTCAGTTTGAATTGTCCGAGTGTCAATTATGAACTTCTCATTGACAGCATTGCAGCGATTGGATTGACATGTATTCAAGCTGAAATATATAATTTTAATATTTTAAACTTGTGCAGATATTGAATTCTATATGTATGATAGTTTATATTCACCAACACAATTTGCATATAAGCATGCATGCATGCATATATATATATATATATATATATATATATATATATATATATATATATTATTGTAGCAGATCATGTTTCATACACTAATAATATTTTTTTACCTCATTATAAATGTCTGATACGTGAATTTAATGAATTTGGCAACGCAATACTATTGGTTAGTATTTTTTACCTAATGCATTGATCATTAAACTTCGGTGGATTTAAATTGAGTTACATAAATTTGCACAAATTGAGAGAATTTTATGCATTTTCACTTTTTTTTCATAAAATTTTTATTTCAGAAGAAGCACACGCTTTTAGTGTTTTTTTTCTGATTTTTTTTTTTTTTTCAAATCATCGATCTAGTAGGATGCTTTAGGCAGAAAACTAAAAGTAGAAGCACAATTTCTTCACATGTATTGTAATCGCACTCTGCTAAAGCCCATGTTTTCTAGTTATGACAAGAGCCTATCAGGTATAATAACAGATTCGTATATCTACCTAAATGAAAGAGTTAATATAATTATTATCCTCCATACACATCAAATTGAAAAACCGATTGATTTATACATAAGACCGTTTTACCGAATCGTCCTGCGTAAAAAAAATAAGATTGTATAATTTATGGGTTTAAATCATCTCCTTTTTTTTTTCAGAAAATTCAATGTCAATTTCAAAGAAAGAAAAACATTGTGCATATCATATCTCAAGTAAGTCTTACACATTAATTTGAAAGAATTCAAATATTATTTATACAAATTTAATGCACCAGGTACAATAAACGGAAAGAACCAAACTATAATCGAAGACAAAGGCGTGCCTCCTACACAAACTAAGACATGGGAGATCTAAAACCCTCCTGGACAGACAAAGGATATAGGATTTGGCGTCTCTTGGACGAAATGTATTTTTCCTTCAAGAAAGGACTTATGAGTAAAATGTGTAGCAGAGTCCTCTTGCTGTATAACAGCGATGAAGCTCTCTCCCTATGCTTAAGAATGAAGTAGAAAAGCAGTCTATAAAATATCAATAAGCAAACCAGAGCTCCCAAGTCCCACCATTTAGAATAATTCGTTTTAATTCCAAATATATTCTCAAGGATCACTTCACCCTTTATCTTAGCATCTCCAGGCACCACAGCTTCAAATTCAAGTCCTATTAGATCATTCTTGAACTGACCCTGAATTTCATATCAATATTTGAATGATGCATTAGAATGATAGACTTATGGCTCTAAATCATTCATTGAGAAAAGTAATAGTACAGCAGGTATAAATATTCATACCTGTAATGACCATGCAGTGAAGCTAAGATAGGACATTGGGTAGCGCCAGAAGAACTTGGGGAGGTCTACCACTCTTCGAAATACATTAGATGCCATCATCATTAGTACCTGTGTGAAGAATCATGAAAGGTAAATATGATATGACTTGAAATTTATGACAATAAGGAGGATGATGATATATGAATTTGCTTACAGTAACACCAGCTGCAGCTCCTATGGCTAACAGTAGATTGGATACTAAAGCTGCAACAATTAGCATGCAGCTTTCTGTGATAGCAATGCAGCAGAATAGGTTTATGCAGAAATAGCAGTAATGAGTGAAGCCTGGATGGAAGTTAACCATGTGGTAAAGTATTGTTCCTGAAGAGAGGGAAATAACAAGAACAAAGGGGAATGATGAGAGGAAATTTGAGAGTACATAGATGCCTTCTCCGTAGTGCCTCCCAAACCTTTCACGAGAGAAGACCTGGTAATTCAGGGCCATGGAGAGAGTAAGTTTCAATTAGAGAGGAACTCGAGGAGTTTTTCTATGACTTGTAACATGAGTTTTGTACCTTTAACTCCTCGAGGAAGAAGGGTAAGCCTCCTATACACAGGCAGATCATAAAGCCATAGATGAATCCAT
This sequence comes from Senna siamea, assembly GCA_031216115.1. Lineage (NCBI taxonomy): Eukaryota > Viridiplantae > Streptophyta > Magnoliopsida > Fabales > Fabaceae > Senna > Senna siamea. Next base: position 24,416,733 of record CM062366.1, on the reverse strand, counting down.
CACATTTGCTTCTTGACAAGATTGCTCTATTACTTGCTCCTATGTTGAAATAAATGAAACCAGCAGTTATTGATACCAAGATGTAGAATATAATGCGCAACCAGTAATAACCAAAGTCTCTGAACATGTTTAACAATGATCGATGGGTCAATATGTAGAGCTGCTTCTGCCAGCTGGTAGTACAAGTCTTGGATTCAATAAAAGGCTTTTCCTGCAATATATGAGCCTTCTATTAGTTTAGTCGATGTAACATGCTTATTAGAGTTTTAATAGTGCTGCTTTTGTTCAAAAACTGGATGAAAAAGATGTTTTACACTTAGGGTGATTGCTCTTATCCTTTCTTTAGCATTTGTTGAATACGTGGACTTCTTGTAGTTCTTTATAAGCTCTGCTTTAATCTCCTCTGCTGTTAAATCCATAAGCGAATGCCACGGTGATGATGAAGATGTATCCTGACCAGAAAAATGAACCAGCAGATATATAATTGAGAAGCAAAGCACAAAATGATAAGCATTATGATGAGTATTAATACTTTACTTACATTAACATTTCCTGACTGCATTAAGGTTGCAATTCTGTCGAACTCAGAGCTGACACAACGAAGGAAGTGATCTGGAGGATTTTTTCTTGTTGGACAAGGGAACCATGCATTGGCAAAGAACTAAATTCGACCAAGAGAATTCAGAAACTTGCTTACATATAGCCTTATCAAGTGTAAATTAAATTTCAAATAATTCTTTTTAGTTTTTACCTTTACAGCCATTTTGCTTTCTCCAAAATATACAGTTTCACCTCCAGCAAGTAGGACCATATCATCAAAAAGATCAAACACTTCACTGTTTGGTTGATGAATGGAGCAGATAACTATCCTTCCGTCTTGGGCTATATTTCTTAGAGATAAAAGCACATAGAAAGCTGCTGCACTATCAAGCCCACTAGTAGGTTCATCAAGAAACAGTATATGGGGTTGTGTTAGAATCTCAAGGCTTATGCTAAGCCTTCTCTTTTCTCCATTACTTATGCCTCTCAAATGCCAATTCCCAATTCTGGTATCTGCACAATCTTGGAGACCCATTTCTGCTAATGTCTTGTTTACCATCTTATCAATCTCATCTTTGGTCATATTCGCAGGAAGCCTCAAATGAGCTCTGTAAGTGAGTGTTTCCCTCACTGTTAGACTTCCCAAGAAATAATCATCTTGAGTAACATAAGACTGTCATAGCATTAAAGTTTAGTCAGATAATGTAACAGTGTATTAATGGATTTAAAATTGCTAGTATCATGTATCAATAAGTAGCTGCCGGAAATTTTCATTCAACTTCAACCTAATAATTATGTTTAAACATTTTGAAATTTTTTGCTTATCATCTTTTAATCTTTGAATGTATTTCTTGTCATACTTACAACATCTCTGCAGTCTGAACTTCTCTTATTCCCGTTGAGTAGGACGTTCCCTGTCATGCTCACATTGGTTGGGAGTCTCCCTGTTGGTGTTGGAGTTTAAAAGTTCAAATAAAGAGGGAAAAAGGTGAAAGGTAAAGATTGGTCAAGAAGTATGAAATGATGTAGATTACAAAAACTAGTACATGATTAAACACATAGATAAACATGTTTAGGAACGCTATCTTTTTGTAACGGAAAAATCATTTTGATGGAAAAAAATTATATTTAGAAAATAAAATTGAGAGATTAATAATCTTTTAAGTAAATTATTAATTAAATTGAATTGTTACATGATCCAATTGTGTAAAAAAAGTGATTATTTAAAGGAAACTATATATGCACTAATAATAATAATCTAGGCAGGGTCTTATAGTTTTTATCTTTTGACGTAGAGAAAATTACCTTTTTTCATTATTACATTTTATACTCGTACAAAATTAATCTCTATTTTTACATCTTCTAAATTTTTTAATTCTCAAATTTAAACTCGTTTACTCCAAAAAATTTTAAGACAAGTAATTTTTTTCTCAAATTATTATTCATTTACATATAAACTTACAAAAAAGTCCTACAAGTTACGTTCATTATTTAGAATGGTCTAGGGCCAGGTTGCTTACTACACTATACTCTTTGTAAGCCTTAAAAATTCTTGAAAAACATTCATACTGAAAACCTAAGCCCATTCGTGAATCCTTATAGCATGTCTATTACATTTTCTTTTCTACTAATAAGAGACTAACGATTAAAAAGTAAAAAAATTTTCAAAGATAAAAAAATACATCTCTTCACATCTAAAATTTCACAAATGAGATATATTGGGCTCTAGTGTTGAGATCTTAAACTATCACAAGATTCGATTTGACTTTGAAGTTTGAAGAAATGATGTGATAATGTGTTAGTGTGGAGGGAGAGAAAAAGAGAGCACCAGCAAGTGCATTTAGGAAGGTGGATTTTCCACATCCTGATGGGCCAATGAGAGCCATGATGCGGTTGCTCTCTGCGTAACCATTTAACCCATTTAACACTCTCCTTCTCGAACCCTTAGCCTTAGGTGCCACCACTGTTAAATCTTCCCACACCAAACTTATTCTTCTTTTTTCTTTTTCCCTCACTCCACTATCACTATGTTTATGTGCATCACCCTCCAACTCCATTTCCATTTCCTTACGCAACATATATGATTCTTTTTCTCTACCACCATTGTCACCACCTTTAGCTATATATATGTATATACTCAGCTATAAGCGAAAACACAAGTTTTATTGTTCATTATGGCACAGTATGGGCTGGTTTCTCCATGTCGAAGTTTTTCTGTCAGAGCAATAATTGTAGAGTATTTTGAACATTCTGGAAATGGATAATCATTCATTGCATTGGTGTCATTTTTTTTTCCCTGTTTATGAATTAAATTGGATCATGCGAGATGGTAGAGATTTGCTGTCAAGAATTGGCTAGTCAGATCCGTATGGGTATATATCTTAAACTTGATGAGCTAATACTCAAAGCTAGATCTGGAGATAAGCATAACATGTGCTGCTGTAGAGGCCACCACAAAGCAAAACTCAATTAGGTCATTTTTATATATTTCTCAACTTTTTTTTCCTGAATCTTAACCGTTCATCCATTAGTGAACAGGTTTGAATCCATTAATGCTTTGTACACCAAGAAACCAATTGGAATTAAATGAGAAAAGCTGCATGGTTCTGATTAGTCCATTTCTGAACCGTCTTTTTTATTGGATTGCCCCTTGCCTTTAGAGTTTCTTATCTAGTAGTTAGTTGGGTATGGTATATATCATTAATGAACTTACTTTTTCTTTTTGGGCCTGATAATGAACTTACTTTATATTGCACACTTGCAGCTCCAGTGCAGTAATGGCATTCCGTTGATTGGGTCCCACTTGTACACTTTTTATATATTTGTATTTAAATTTATTTGTTTACTTTTGTGTTGATAAAGTTGACAAACTTTTTGATAAATTTTGCTTATTTGAAAATGACACATGAATAACTAATTTTTTTCCAAAAAAAAAAAAAGAACAATCCAGCAAGTTGGAAGACGAAGCTTAATCGTAAATGTATAATTTGCTTTACTTGAATTTCTCTTATATAAAAAGAAAAACTGACAAATAGGTTCAAATAGTAACATATGAAAGAGCATATACATTCCGGCTCTTAATATCGTAGTGCTAAACGTAAATTACAACATTAGTGACTCAAAAGGTGATCGATCATATTGCAATTTGTGGAGACACAAAACCCTCCTGAGAAGGTAACGGAAGAGCATGTGCATGTTGTTTCTTGAAAGCGATACGTAGCTTATTACTCAATGAAACTCTTTGAGCAAAGTGGTGTAGTCTTACCTTTGCATAAAACCACAGCAAGGGTGATTTCAGTGTCTTGTTATGCTTAAGTACCAAGTAAAGGACGCATCGGTAAGCTAGTAACTGAAGAATCAACGCTGTTATATCCCACCACTTGTCATGATTTAACGAAACCCCAAATATCAATTTGATGACTTCTTCTCCCTTAACTTTTGGGTTTCCAGCAATCAGAGGATCAAATTCAAGCCCCAACATGTCATTCTTGTAATGTCCCTGCACATGACAACAGTATCACAAGGTATTGTTAGTAAAACACTCTGGAATGGAATTACTAGTTACTACTGCTACATTCTGCTCTTCCCATGGCGGCTTAATAATGAGGCTATTAAAATCACCACTGAAAATCTCTTCTTTTGCAGTGATTTGTACCTGTACTGCCCAGGTAGCAAAACTAAAGAAGGACATGGGATACCGCCAAAAGAATTTGGGAATGTCAGGTAGTGGTCTTAACAACGGGGAGCTCATCATCGTAAAAATCTGCAGCCACCACACCACCAAGTAAACTGTTCATCAATTTCCAGCCAAGAAACAGGGACTAATTTATTTTGTGACAATGAAATTATTATTTTACGCTGTTCGTAAAATAAGATTATATTCTTATTTTACACATAAAATTATCTTCAGTGACAGAAAATAAATTAGAAAGGATAAGTGTAATTTTTCAAACTAGATGGGTTGTAAGTATAATTTAGCTAAAACTCAAGGAATGCAAATATAATTTACTCTTGTGTAATATTTGCTTACAATTACTCCAAGTGCTGCTCCTATGCCCATGAGGACATTGGGCACAAGTGATGCTACTACCATCATGCAGGTTTCAATGACAGATAGGCAGAAGAATAAGTTGAGGAAGAAAAAAGCAGCATGAGTAAAACCCAGATGAAATTGCACCATGGAGTATATGATTATTCCCAAGAAGAGCGATGCAATAAGAAGGAAAGGAAACGATGATAGAAAGTTTGATATTACAAACACAGCCTCTCCATAATGCCCCTTGGACCTTTCACCATAAAACACCTGATTTTGCTTGGGGTTAGATATGTTGTAAAATGCGATAAAAACTTCAGTATGCTCCTAAAGAAAAATAGTTCTAATTCTTCATACCTTCATTTCTTCAAAGAAAAGTGGTAATCCTCCACAAGACAAACAAACCATGAACCCATACATGAACGACACACACTTTCCTCTGGCCACGATTGAGTCCTTGCCTGTACCAATATGAAAAAAGAAGGTACCAACACCAATTGCGACCAGGATATAGAATAAAATTCTCAGCCAGTGGTAGCCTATGTCCCTAGACATATTTAAGAAAGATCGATGGGTCAATGTGCAGAGTTGCTTCCAACAGCTCGTACTGCTTTTCACGTTGGACTCAAGTACTTGTTCTCCCTGCAACTTTAACAGCTATTAATCTATCGGTAGGATATATAGCAAAGCACCATGAAAATGAAACTTTGTGTCAAGACACATTTCTACTCATGCATGATAAATACTAAGTCATACATTGGATTTCAAATATTGAATTCTTCTTCTTGCATTGATCATAAGCTCTGAAGTTTTGTAACTCTCAATGAGTGTGGCTCTAATCTCTACCATTTTCACGCCCATTGCAGAATTTGATGACGTGGGCTGTCAGTGACGAAACTCACATTCAGAATCAGAAGCACGATATATCAACAAATTCGCAAATAATAAGCTTCCACTTACAATACTTGCTTGTGATTTCATCAGATCTGCAGTGATAATGTCAAAGTCCAAATTTACACATAGAAGGAAATGATCAGAAGGATTTCTTTTAGTTGGACAGGGGAACCCTGCATCAGCAAAGAACTGTTCCAAAGTTTCAATAAGAACTCTATTTTCAACTAATTTTGTTGGAATATTTTATTTATCCACATAGTTTACCTTCAAAGCCATGGTTGCTTCTCCAAAATAAACAGTTTCCCCGCCTGAGAGCAAGAGAAGATCATCAAATAGATTATAAACTTCACTACTCGGCTGGTGAATTGAACACACAACTATTCTTCCATCATTAGCTAATTTGGCTAGGGTTTGGATCACAAAGAAAGCAGAGACACTATCAAGCCCACTTGTGGGTTCATCAAGAAATAAGACACGGGGTTGTGTCAAAATCTCAAGGCCAATGCTGAGTCTCTTCTTTTCACCATTACTAATACCCCTTAAATGCCAGTTCCCAAGCTTATTATCTGCACATTCTTCGAGACCCATTTCGATTATGGTTTCTTCCACCACCTTACGTATCTCCTGTCGGCTCATTGTGGAAGGAAGCCTCAAGTTTGCGGAATGTGCTAGGGTTTCTCTTACCGTCAAAGTTCCCAGGAAAACTTCTTCCTGAGCAACGTAAGACTGGAAATTCAAGAAAGATGAATATGACCACTCACATATTGTCATTTGTCATCAAAACGTATTCGGAGAATATTAAAAGAAACATCAGAAATCGATTAAAACAATCCCTAGCCTAGCCATTCGCAGTACTGAAATCAAAGTTTTCATATGGGTTTAGTTGCAGCATCCCTTTGTCTTACCACTTCTCTGGAATTCAACCATCTCTTATTCCCATTGATTAGAATGTTGCCGCTCACTGTAACACCCTCCCCAAGTCTTCCTGCAAAAAATGTAAACTTTGAATTAAATTTTCTTGTATTGGCCAAGGTTCAGTCTTTGTAAATTGCAGTTGTAATTTTCTATACTGATATGGATTAGGATCTTCTCCTGCCAGAATAATACAACAGTATGATTTGAGTAGAAATTGAGAAAATGAAAAAAATTTGAGAAATTAAAATACATAACAAGAGATCTCATTACATGATTAAATGAGGAAATTGAGGAATTAAAATGCAGTGGAGAGTTATGAGACTGAAAGTTTTAGAAAAGCGAGATGTTACTTAATTTTTCATCATGTGTAAAATTAAATTTTAAATAATTAACATATGCAAAACTCATTAATTTATTTTATATAAAACCATATAGATAATTAGACATACGAAAATTGGGAGGTAATGGAGTGAAAGTATGACAAATGACTTCTTACTCATTTAAGTTTTTTTTATTGTTTTGAAAAGATATAAAAGTGTTATAATTTATTTTATATTTTAAAAAGACTATATTTATAATTAAGTAGTTAAAAGATTTTTTTCATCTTATTTAGTCTATTAAAATTAGCACTTTATAATTTAATCTTTATAAATTATTAATTCATTACACATGAATGCTTGTAATTTAATTTTACTAGATGAGGATAGACTGATGTGTTTAGAATTTAAAATTTATATGAATTAAATTATATAGCATTAATTTTTCAATGACTAAATAAAAGAAAAAAAATCTTTTAAAAATTATGTAATACTAATAATGGATCAAAAAAATATTTCAATGTCAACTTAGTCGTATAATAATTTTTTTATCATTTCAAACTGTCATTTATGAATGACAAAATTATTTTAGAAATTTTTACCAAAAATGTCTTGTTTAAAAATTTGAATATAAATTTTTTTTTTTCTTTTACAAGGACATAGATGAAAGTAACATTTTCTTGAAGCAAGGTTGGAATGAGAATCATGCCCATGTCTTACAAGTGAAGTTTTAAAAATTGAGTCAATTATTAAATCGATTAAGGTATTGATTCACAGTTTATTTTTTAATTATAATTAAATCGATGATAATTAAATATATATATTATAATATATATTTAATTTTTAATATAATATAATAAACAATACTATATTTAAATATTATATAAATTCATTATGTAATATAATATAATAAATAATACTAACTATTGCTATTAAATATTAATATTTAACTATGCTTGTATAATATATTACTCACATAAATTTTAATTTGTAACAAATCACTCTCTTAAATTATTCAAAAAATTAAAATTTTTTTATTTTTAGAATTAAATTTAAAAATTATATGTTTATCATATATTTTTTTTTCTCTTCCTTAATTTAATTTCATATTATATGTGAAGGAAGATTGGAGAAAAAAAATATTTTGTGTGCTTTTTAAATATAATTTTAATATTTTGAATAGTTTAAGAGAGTGATTTATTACATACTAAAATTTATGTGGATAATATGTTATATAAGTACAATTGAGAGGTACAAAATATAATTTTTTCAAAATATTAAAAAAATTTAGTAAATAGGTCAGATTAGTCAAATAGGTAATTTCTACCAATTTTTGGCTGATTCCACTGATTTTTAATCAATTCTTTAACTTTTCGAATTTATGATTCTTTTAGACTGACTGACAAATCAATTCATCCATTTTTTAATTCGATTGACTAGTCTAATCAAAATTTTTGATCTATGCTTACAAGATCTTTGTCTTTAAAAATTTACATAGATAAATTTGATAATAAAATAAAACATTTAAATTTATATACATATATTTATTTAAATTTTTAATTTTATAATTTTTTTATTTGTTAATTACAAAATTTAAAATAAAAGTAAGTAAATTATTAATTTTAAAATGTATTATAATTATTAAAGTCTTATTTATTCCTCTATGACTATTTTTTATTTAAAAAATACAAAATTATAACTAATCTTTTATTATTTTAGTGGAATTGACTACTTTTAAAAAATATTTTTTTCAAAATTCTGCAATGCACGTGGAAACAAGAAGCAAAATACTCTCCGCGCCCACCTAGCCGTTGCCATCCATTGTTGAAATAGTTCATGTAAAACGTTTCGATGTAAGTATTCTTCGTAATTAATATTCTTTGTCGTAAAATTGTAAAAAGTGTTTTATTTCTTGCTGTGATATATATATATACACACACACACACGTGCGTATAGGCTTAACACCATATTATACTATTTGTGTTTATATGCACGTGTGTTATTTTTGTGTCATTTAATATAAATAAAATGTTTAATAAGATTTTTATATAATACACAATTGTTAAAATAAAATAAGATACAATAAATAATAAACATAGTAGGTGATGAAATAGTTACCTATTATGACCAATGCAACCTAATACTTACCTAATATAATCAATAAATGACCAACCCAAAATAGCCTTTCGTCAATTTTGTCGGCCCTAATAACAGTACATGCGAGCTGGCATATTCATATATATATATATATATATATATATATATATATAGACTAAATATATTTTTAAATCTAAGGTATGTTTGACTTTTACGTAATATCATTCTTCATATTATATATATATATATATATATATATATATATGTATAAAATAAATTATACATTTTGAGATGTTAAAGTTATGTTTTTTATTTTAAAAATTTATACTTTTCTTTTTTTATTAAAAAATTAGAAAACCTATCATGTGACTCGTTTGAATTAAAATACTCTTGATAATATTAGTAAATCTTTTAAAAATTTATAATTTATTATAAAAATATATTTTAAAAATTATTATATATTTTATTATTATATATTTTTAGTTAAAAATTATAAATTTATTATTTTAAATTAAGAATAATAATTTTTTTATATTATACTAATATATATTTAATTATATAAATAATAAATATAAAAATATTTTAATCAAAATGAGATATATTATAAGATTTTCTTATTTCTTAAAAAATTGAAAGTAATTTTTTTAAAACAAAGAAAGGAGATGATAAGAGTATAAATTACTCATTCATATATATATATATACATATATATATGCATGTTAAGATTTTGCATATACAAATGTATATATATTTTTCTTTAAATTTTAAAATATATTATAAAATCATTATTATTCTAATAATCCTAAAAAACAAACTAAATAATAAAAAGTTATTTTAATTTTTATTTTATTTTTCTAATCTTTGACATTATCTTTATTTTTTTATATTATATATTTTATATTGTAGAATATATATTTTATGATATCAATAAGTAAAAAACTTGTATATTATAAAAGAGAGAGAGAGAGAAAGAGTGTGACCAGCCAAAGAGCGGAGGAGGGTGGTTTTGCCGGAGCCAGAAGGACCCATGACGCCCATAATCTTGCCAGCTTCAGCATAGCCACTCACTCTATTTAGCAACTTCTTCTCTTTTTCCATCTTCTTCCCACTATTACCCTTACACACTTGTACCGTTAGATCCTCCCACACTATAAAACTACTCTCTCTCATTCTCTCTATATCTTTTCTTCCCACTCAACTTTTCCTCTGCTCTTTATCCCTATATATATATATATATATATAACACATAACTCCATCCATATCATAGATTATTTAATATATCACATGCCCCTTTTAATTACTTGGAAAAGGACATTCTTGTTATTATTGCCCACCCTGCGACCCTTATCATCATATTAATACCATCCGTTTTCTTTTTCCCCAGAAATCACTTTGAAGAGGTGGAATTCCAAAAGGCTTCACGTTTTCCCTCTTTTCATTTGTTTTAATACAAAATTAAAAAAGCTAAAATAAAAATGGAAAAGAAGTTTGAGTTCCCGTAATCTTTTATCTTTCCTTTTTCTTACCTACTTTATCATTAAATAAAATATTTTTTATTTAATAAAAAAAAAATGCTTTATTAACATGTAGTTAAAATTTTTTCATTGATATATGAAATTTTTAAATATTATAAATTATTATTTTTATTATTGTTTACAAATTTTTAAAATTTTAAATATTTTATAAATTAATAAAAAAATTTAATTAATATCTTAAAAATATGATTAATAAAATCTTGTAAATAAAAGTATGAACTGACACAACATGTTCAGTCAGTGGTTCAAAATAGATAACCATTGATGATATCTGTGTACGCAGTACGGATTTAATTTGGGTGTGTTTTTCAGTTTGAGTTGGACCTACGTAGTTGGATACTCTTTATCCATTAACGAATGATGTGTACAATTTACCATCACCGAAATTATCGCTCAACTATTTAATATCATGAATGTCTCCACGATGTTGAGATCACTATTAATTCAATTTTTTATTCTAATTTTTTTTAAAATTTATCTATAATATTATTTAAAATATCTATAAGATGATAGAGTACTCATCTTAAATTATTAGTTCAGAAATTTAAAGTTATTAATTGATAGAATTCTTAATAAATAAAAATTATTATTTTTATTATTTAAAAAAATAAAATTATTAAATGCTTAAACTAATTATATTTTTATCATGTGTGCTTGCAAATTTGAGTTAACAACTATTTTTTATTATAAAATAATAAATCTTTATGAGCAGTTTTAAATGTCTACCTCATTCGTAAGAGTACAATATCTTAAACAAATTTGTATATATATAATAAATAAAGTGTAATTGATTCCATTTAAGGATAACAAAATTTAGATACTATTTTTATATTTTTGTCATACAATTTTTTAATTAAAAATTAACACTTAAAAGTTTATATAATTCATTTTTTGTATGATCAATTTTTTTAATTAACAATTTTACTTATTTTATTTTGATTAAAAAATCTTACAAGACATATATAAAATAAGTCTAATTTCTTCTGATTGGCATAGTGCTTATCCTCAACTCTACTGCCATTAATGTTTTAGTACTGTATCTTCATTCTCGTATTTTCTCCTCACATTGCTTTCGAATTCATACACTCTTTCCCCCTGTCGCCATTTCTTCACCCTATCTAGGAAAGAAATGGCATTTCAGTGGCACTTTGATATCTCTATTCCTAACAAAAAATTATACACCTTCATAATTTGGGTAAAAAACATTAAAAAAATTAATTAATTTTTAATGTAATAGTAAAATCAACTTGATGATGAATCACCGAAGCTAGCCTAATAATCTGGCTAAGGCCAATAGATAATCTGCACAGAGAAAAAGAAACCACAAAATGTATATAAGAATGAAACTCACTTAAGGAAAGCGAGTTTGAAGGCAAATGTAATTGTGTATCCAACATGGTAGTTTAAAACCTCTTTTTTTTTTTTAAACAAATTATTAATATTTAAAAATTTATTCAACTCTAATTAATATAACTCAAGTTAGTTCATGTTTTATATATAATGAGTATATAACCCTTTTAACAAAAATATTTTTATATATAAAATTCAACTCAAAATATCATTTTTTAAAAAATAAAATATTTACAATAAAATTAATATCTCTTTATACAAATGTTCTTGGGTGTTCATGTGATATGGGCTCAAGGCAGTTTTTTACGATTTTGAATCTTCTGTCATAATTTTTTTGTTCGGTGTTGAGTGTTTTTAACGATAATTTTATCTGTTATTAAAGTGTATTTTAATATTATTATTATAATAATTTTTGTTTAAATAATTAATTTAAAAAAATTATATCAATAATAATATTTATTACAAAAAAATTTAACAATAAAAAAAACACCACTAAAACACCAAGCAAAAAATTTGAATGCGTTCTGTACTGGCATTTTTTTTTGTAAGTAATATTTCATTAAAATACACAGTACAGTACAGTACAGTGCAAGGAAAGATCCAGCAATAGACGGTAATAACAATACACTCAATGCCCAATCAAAATCAACCTATTCCTACTCTACAGGGAAACTCAATAGTCAATACCCCTGAAATCAGCATCTAAAACATTACAAAGAAACAAGGGCACTGAATCAAAATATGTAAAATCAGTAAGATATTTCTTTCATATGACGTGCATGTTTTCTTCTTCTAGTGTTTGCTTCAATTATCTATATATATGTGTGTGTATGTGTTTCATATTAAACACGTAAAAACATAATTTTATGCAACCTAAAATTTTTTATAAACATTTTTGAAAACGTGTGTGTATATATACATATACATATGGGTGTAGATGATCAAACATTTATTTTAAATATTGAGCGTGATATGGTCCATCTAATGTGACCTGTCAAGTTATATGTCAAAAGCATGGGTGAGTTGTAAAGTATGAGTGCGACAAGCAAAGTTGAGATTATGACATTTTAACAATATTGCGTTTATTAATAAATTTTATGTAATTTTATTTATGTTTTAAAAATTATTTTATTATAATTAATAACAAGAATCACAACGAGACATAGTAGGAACAGGGAATGTCTTCCTACACTTTATCTTTGTGTCTATCATCGTCTTATTCTCAACCTTATTTCTTAGTTATATATTGGGGAAAAAAACTTCTTCATCTCCATATATCTTTTGTGAGAATTTGGGAATCCACAGATCTTGTGCAGATTCAAAATTTGAACAAAAAGTTGTAAAATTAGTAGTATAAGTTTTTTTTTATAATTTTTTTAAATATTAATAAAAAAATTCAATTATATTAAAATAATAAAAAAGTAATTATAATTTTAAAGCTTTTAAATAAGACAAAGAGCCAAAGAAGAATATATAAATGAGGCTTTTAAGAATTTTATTAACTTCTAAGATTAATAACTACTTCCATTTTTTTTTATAATTTATTTTATCCATTGACTAATTATTACAGTAAAATCTAAATCTTAATTGTATTGGTATTATATATATGGTGTCTTTAATTGGTTATATATTATAATATCTCTTTGCATCTAGAGATCTATTTATAAAAAAAATCTTTTTCATGCTAATGATTTATAAAAATATAAAGTGCATGTGTGCATAGGATATTTTTTAACATATTTCTAAAAATAAAAATGTGATAAAAAACTTTAAAAAGACTCAATTATGAAATGCTGAATTGTAAAACAAATTAATTTATCATTTTGTAATTAAAAATATAATAGAAAATATACAACAACTACAATTAATATTTATTTTTTTAATCTTAAACGTTTGGCGTTAATTTTAATTTGTGTCAAATTTATCCTATTTTTTTACAAAAATTCTTAATGTCTTCATAAATTTAAGCGGCATCCACTTAATTAAAAAAAATATAGTTAAAATAGTCATTATAGGATACTAACTTGGTATTACACACAACTTCCACAGATATTACATTTCCTAATGTCACCTTAACTATTAAAATATCGTTATTTTAATTTATTTTTTATCCCTGTCCTAAATTAATTGAGGTGTCTTTTTCTTGGCATTTTTTTGTAGATTATAAACTCCCATATTTTTTGGAAAGTCAACCACAATACTGATAAAATGTCGAATATTAGTTTTCACAGTTCCTCCCACATGACCATTTGGAAAGAGCCTTCTCATGAAGTTAAGCTTCCTCTCCTTGTAGACGTAGCGTTCATAGTCTTCTTTAAATTCTAGTTTCTTTTGTGTTCTTTCTTCCTTAGATTCTAGTTTCTTTTGTGTAATATCTTTTAGTCACCAAAAAATTAAATAAATAAACGTAGGTGCATTCGCAAAGTTACTTGTACAATTCCATTGAGTAATTAGGTACAGTTAGCATTTAGGAATGCTTTGAAAGTTTTTGCAAATTAACATGTGAAGCAAAATTGATATACAAAATAAATACTTAGGATGAACTTGTTCTGTTTGAAAAAATAATTTAGTATTCTTTTTCTAGTTTGATTTTTAAAATTAAAAAAAAAACACATTAAAAAATTTTTTGTTAACATTTCTTAACCTTCCTCATTCATTAATTTAAAAAATATAAAAATAATAATAAAAAAATTACCACTTAACATTTTTTTTTATTTTATCCTTAATTCTTCTTCTTCACTTTTCTTCCCTTGTCTTCCCCAACTTGTTCCCAAACTAACCATATGTTGTAGGAGAAAAAAAATAGTTAATAGAAGTTTTTGGGATTTTATGACAAGTAATTTTTTTTAATTTGGGTTAATTACACATCAATCTCCTAAACACATATTAAAATTTGATGACTCTCTCATCTATTTTAAAAATTAATTCTTATTTCCTCTCCAATTAAAAGATGTAATATGTTTACCTTCCCCACACTAAAACGTAAGTTACAGTACCATTCAGTTTAACTAAAATATTATTTATTTGTTATCTATATAATAAAACAAGTATTAATATTTTAAATTGAAATAAAAATATTATCACACATCTACAATAAATTAGTGAATAAATTTATAGTATTAATTTATAATATAATCATAATTATTTTCATCTACATTTCTCTTCTCACTTCAGATGCTTTTTTCCCCTAATTTACTTATTTTTACTGTTTTTAAGGGTATATTAAATTTTATGAATAATTTATTTTACCAATCGTTTTATAAAAATAAAGTCTTATATCAATTAAACTAGTAAAAAGATTTTTCTTTTTTTAGTAATTGATGTGAATGTGACTGCTATGCCACCGTCACATGCCTTGTTTGCGTTGAAAAGTCAAACTCCGTCTATCAATCAGTCTATCATCACATGCAATGTTTTAAGGTTGACAAGATAACGTGTAAAAATTTAGATGGGGAATATTTTGGAAATTGTTTGTATTTTAAAACTTTGTGTTTTATATAGACTAAATGTACTTGTTTTTAAGAGCAAGTAGTCCCACCATTTCGGAGTAGCAAGTCCCATTTGAATAAAAAGTGGGGGGACATTTGAGTGAAACGTGTCTGAGAGAGAGCGTGAGACAAAAAGAGAAAAAGAAAGAAAGAAAAAGATGGAAAAAGAGATTGGACACGTGAGAAATAAATGGAGAAAATGAGTGAAGGAGAAAGTCAGAGGATGAGAGAGAAAAAAATTAAATTTAAAAGATTAAACTTTTATTAATAAAATTGAATAAATCCAAAGTCCCACCCCTACCCCCTTAGATATTGGGAATACTGTTTAATGACAAAAAAGCCGTTAATTTCCTACTCCATCTTCTTCGCTGTTGTTCTTATAGGGTTTACAAGTGTTGCTCTATTTTCTTGAAATTTAGGATTTATTTGAGTTAAAAAACAGTGAACATTTGTGTTTAATATTTTTTTAATTTTTATTTAAATTATAATTTTTTATTAATAAAATTTTATTCTAAATAAAAAAATAAAAAAATTAATTATTTAATCCTTAAAAGATGCTGATTATCTTAATTTAATTTTTAAAAGATAAAATTAACAAAATTAGTTATTGAAATATGTATTTCCGCCAATTAGAGTTGTTTCATTTGATCATCTTTTATCTATGATAATTATATAATTTAGATTTAAATTCAGATGATCTCTTATTGGTGAGTGATTTATCAATCTTCTTTAAATATTTTATGAGTTCAAAAGTCTATCTTAATATTGGATTGAAGCATCATCTCTTCACCTACACTCTTTTTTTAATGAAAAAAATGTATTCCCAATTAATCTAATATTTCGTTTAATTGGATACTTATGAAGCATTTGGTATACGTTTAAACAAAATTCTCAAAAATAAAAAGTCTATAGTGTTATATTCTCACATTTTATGCATAGATTAAAAAATTTATTAGAAAGATTACATTCTTGAGAATAGAGTAGTTTTATATTTTTGCATATTTTTATTTTCATCTAAGAAAATCAGAATCTTATATTTTCATGGCATACAAATATTTGTAGACTAATAAAATTAGTAAATTATCTTTGTAAAACTTAAACAAATATTTGTATAATATAATATAAACTTAATAATAAATGTATATGTGGACAATTAACTTAATAATAATATAAATTTAATAATAAATACATTTAATTTTAATAATAGTAAATTTAATAGTAATAATAAACACATTTAATAATAATAATAAACTTCATAATAAATGTTTGTGCTGCATTTGTGTACCAAACGCATTTAATAATAAATTTTTTTAGTATTTTATTTTAATTTATTATTATATTTTATATTTTTTAAAATTACTTATTGTAAAAATATATATAAATTGTTTGTGCATTAATACATTTTCACAAAAATTAAAATGTGCTACCCCTAGCACATTTGTATTAAAAAATTATTTTAAACTATAAAATGATACAGAGTACCACAAATTATTATGTTAATTTCTATTTTTAAAAATTATTTATGTAATTTTTGCTACCTCGACAAAAAATCATAAGACTATTATTTTTATAATATTTATAAACTTAGTTTTACTTCATGTAAACAATGATATTATTAATATTATTTGTAAATTATAATTTTAATAAACTTGATGATTTTTTATCATATGTAAAAATAAAATACAAATTTTTTTTATAAAAATATATATATGTATACTTATATATATATTATTCAAGTGTTATTAATTAATAATAAATATATATATGTATGTATGTTATTCAATTAATAAATTGTTATAATTTTTGTTTTTAATATAATATAAGTAATTTAAAAAAAATAGTTGGTTATGATTCAATATATATATAATTATTAAATATTCTTAAAAATATTAAAGTTGAATCAAGTGTAAAAATATAATATTTTAAAATATTTTAAGTAAATAAAAAAAAATTTTAAATTTTTTATAAATCATATTCTTAAAAATTTAAGAATGCGATTTCTAAAAATAAAAAATCTATATCAATTTACTAAATGCTCCCTTAAAACATAACAAAATTACTAACATAGGATTAAGGATTTCATTAGACGCTAACGTGTATCTTAATTAAAATTTTAAAATTTGTTGCACCACGTTAAATTCCAATCAACCAAAACAAATTAAAAAAATATTGTTTGTGCCACATCAATCCACCAAATATTGTTGGGGGTTGACCATCTCATTTCCTTCGCGTCCAGGTCCTCTGCCTTTAGCTTTCGTGCCATTCGCCTGCATTATACAAAACGGCGTCGTTTTGTGTAATGTATTAATTTTTTGTTTTTTCAAATTTTGTAATGAAACGGTGTGTTTCGTACACTCCTTCACTTCTCTCTTCGCTTCTCTTCGTCCATCAGCTTGACTGCTCGTGTTGGAGGTAGGATGTCAGAGAGCCGCCATGGCCGAGGATGGTGGAGAAAGATGACAGGGCCGAAGCCACCATGGCCAAGGCAGGTGGAGAAGGAAGACGGGGCTGAGGGTGCCGATACTGATCGTACCCATCATCCATATCATCGTCCAAGTCTTCATCTTGCAAAGAAGAATGGAAGGTCATGGTCTCATCCGAAGCCATTAATATTGTATCCCAACCCAATGACCACTTCTTCATCCGTGAATTTGTTTCTTTGTTTCTTTGTTTCTCCTTCACCTCTCTCTTCGCTTCTTTTCGTCCATCAGCTTGACGGCTTGCGTCAGATTACCTGACAGACAAATAGGAAACGCACCGTTTCATTACAAAATTTGCAAAATAAAAAAATTAACACATTACACAAAATGAAGCTATTTTATGTAATGACAGACGAATGGTATGGAAGCTAAAAGCAGAGGATCTGGAAGCATTTCCTCCGAAGGATGTGTCTGCAATGGTGTTTTTTGACCAGAATAGGAATCAGTACGCCCCATGCTTTTTACCTGAAACTGCCCATAATAAAGCAACATCTTTTTTTGAGGACTGTGAACGAAGGAATGTGGTTCCCACCACTATACTTCCCATTCACAACTTTCATAGCCATAATCCAAATTGAAATATCCAACAAATGTAGTGTCGTGGTTTCTGAGGAACTTAAAATCCTCAAATTTTCAAAGCGACAAAGCCATGTAAACATCTTTAGGTGGGTGGTATTAGCGAAATTTTGAGACCTTCTGTAAAGCTTTTGAGAGCTACTCAATCTTCACATAGCTTCCTTACCGGAAAAAAATTAACAAACATGAAACTCAGACTTTCAAAGGCATCTATTTGCAATTTTTTTATTTTATTTTTTTAGCTGATTAGGATTTGACGTAAATATAACACAAAAATAATTTTAAATGTAAATTATTATTTTAGTTTATGAAAAATATAACTTATTTTAATTTAGTCATTAAATCATAAAATTATTTAATTTAATTATTAAAAATATATATTATATTTTAATTTAGTTCTTAAAATTTTAAATTAAAACATAAAAATGTATAATAATTATATGTAAATATTAAATCAAGAGATAATATATCTTTTAAAAATTAAATTAAATATTTTTATAATTTAATGAATAAATTAAAATAAATTATATTTTTTAAAGACTAAATTAATAATTTATTCTAATTTTAAAATAAATGACTAAATCCACCTCAATAATTTCATTAAATTTTAATATTTTAACTAAGAAAATAAATTTATTGAGAATATATTTTTAAAAATCAAATTTATTAATTTTATTTTTTAAAAATTAAATTAATAAATAAAATAAAATCATTGATTTACTTAAAAAATGACTTCCTTCTTTATTCTGGTTTTTTATTTTTTCTTCGCTGATGTGCGGGCCTGCTATCCTTGTCCTTTTATTCCCCCCCCATGCCTCACCGATCCACTTTGCGTACTGTATTTATTATTTAGTCCAAAAAAAACCTTATGTACTGTCCAAAAAGAAACCTACGTTATGTAATCTTCTTACTAATTATATTGAGATGAAATCCCACATAACCATTCATTCTATTTGTTTAATTTTAAAAATCTTAAAGTAAAACCTAATTATATATGGGAAAAATTATGAAAATTAGGATCAGTTAATAGAGATTATTGTTATGAGGAAGGGTGGAACGCCATATTTGCTTAGTTTTTTCTTTTGGTAAAAAGTAAGTCATTTTAGCAACAACTTAATTGATAGACTAAAAGGTTTAGAATATTTAGATGACAGAATAAAAATTATAGATTATTTTGACATATTTCAAATTTAAAGGATTAATTCAAATTTTTAAATAAATTTAAATATTTTCACTATTTTGTAATTTATTTATTTATTTTTAGGTAGAAGACTATTTTGTAATTTATGTTTACATTTAAATAAGCTTTATATTTTTTTTTTTGGTATATTTCACATTTTATAATTTTAATGACATTTTATATTTTAAACGCAGAAAACTGTTTGGATAAAAAAAATGGCTAGAAGCATTTTAACAATACAAAATGGCCAAAAAACAAAAAATACATGGCCTCTAATTTGAAGTCAAGGCGATCAGCCTTAGTTTAAGCCTAAAACCAAGCATTTCTTAGCTAAACCAATAATAATGATAAAATACAGAACTGGGAAATGTTATCCAATCCCAACGGATACACTTAAGATACAAAATTATCACTCCAAGGTCACTTGATTCCCTGAGTCGTTGCCTGGTTCTATTTCTACCTTTATTACTTTTTTCTTGTGAACATAATTATTGTGTTGACAACCTGAAACAACAGAAGATCACTGATAAATGGTTCATGTACCTTCGAAAAAAAGAAAAGAAAAGGAAAACTATCCATCGTGATGTAGTAGTTGGCTATCGCAGAAATGTCTTAGGGTTCATAGTAGAAATTTTTGAAGATTTAATTTTTATAAAAGACAAATAGACTAAATGAATATATGACCCTTACTAAAAGGTATAAATAATATATTACATACCCCAACTGCAAGGAAGTGCCTGAGAGTTGGTTTTCATGATCTGATGCACAATTGAAAATAGGTTTTGAACTTCTGATGGAAGACCCCCCATGTATAGAATTGAGTTCAAGCAAGTGTGTCTTTGTTTTATTCTGCATATCCTCAAGCTGTTTACATTTCAAGGTGCAAGGTGATAGCCATAAGGCAAATTGTTACTGGACATATGAAAAGTTAATAAAAAAGCTGGCATGTTGCATAGTTTAAGTCTGGTTGGATTTGGTTCTTACTTGTTTGCGCAGAGTTTCATTCTCCAGTATGGCCTTTTGTTCCTGTATACATATTTGAAAATCTTCAGTTGGATCACTCATTCATTGATTATATAAAAAACTGTATTCAGTTCTCCTCCATTATAACACAACTTTTTTTAAAAAAAATAATTCCAACAACCATTGAAAAATAGTGATCCTGACTTATTTGTGCAAATTTCAGTGTTGGTAGGAACAGAATTACCAAAAGAACTTCCATGAAAAAAACACTCTCTATAGGAAAGTTGACAAATACCTCTGCTCTGGACCTTCTCAGTTGCTCTAAGAGTATCTGTTCCTGCAATACTAAGAGTTAATTTTCTTCAGAAATGAAAAAATCAAAAGGATTGCATGTTCATTATAACATCTGATTACATAAACAGAATCCAAAGGAAGAAACTCATATAGTCACAAAGAACTTTGGCATATCGCATATGAAAATGATATAATCAATTGGATGCTATTGTTCTTTTTTATTATTTTTTCAAAAAGTATTGCTGTGAAGTGATGGTTAGGCTTAATTTACGCACACCTCAGCTATGGTATGATAATTAATGGAACAAGATGGAGTTACATTAGGTTACTTTGGGTTGAGTTATATATTAACACTCTTAGAGGGTTTGATTGGGCCAACCTTAAGTTAACCATTTCACTCAATGCAAGATTTTATGTTAGCCTTTGGTTTGTGACTCTGCTTTATTTTTGTCCAAAAAAGAATTTGTATAATATGATATTTTCATTGTACATTGTATCTACATTGAATAATATATAAATATATATACACACATGCACATATACACAAAAATAATAGAGCATGTGTATATATATACATACATGTACCGTGTGTGTGTGTATATATATATAAAGACATAAATATAAATATACAGACATAAACAAACATGCATATGCTCACACACACAGACAGAAACAGATATATATATATATATATACATATATAAATTGACAGAAATATGCATTCACAAAAAAAAAAAAAAAAAATATATATATATATATATACACACATACATATATATGTACTTATTTATATAATTACATGCATGTACAAACATGTATATATATGCACATACATAATTATATTATCATATATAGGTATCCACATATGAACACCCTCACACTCCAGAGTCAAGTGGGTAGATTGAGTTCAACCCTAATAAAAAGGGTCATGACCCAACGAAATAATTAAAGTGGGTCATAAATAGTTACATGACCCATTTTGATCTAACCCAATATTGAGTCAGTTCAAACCCATAATAGAGAGGAGTAGAGAGTAGGAGAAAAAACACTATTAATTGGAAGCAATGAAATAATACTAGGGTGAAGTAAATAGAAAGGTGAAATGTTAATTATTTTCTTTTATTATGTTCACTCTTTTAAAAAAACAGACAAGCAAAAAGGATAAAAAAATAAAAATAAAAAGAATTTAAGTAATTGCAAACATTTCAATTTATAAGAGTTTGAGAATTAGGATGTAAGATAGGTTGAAATGACTTTCAAAATACCATTAAAATTTAAACAACTAATTAATGATTAATTTGTTCAAATCATCCCCTTTCACTCCACACTACTTTCAAACCATCATCCATATCAAGACTAAGGAAAAGACAAGGATATTCTGCGCGGCTTAGTCCTAAGAAATTGGTAAAGCTGAAGTTCAAATGTGTTACAATGCGTCTAACCACATATTACATACTCGTCTCCATCATAAGCCAACCCCGTAGGAATGATATTGCTCTTTGATATTCTTACCTTCTTGTTTTTAACTGATAGTATCCCTTCACTAAGTTGACTTTCCAGCTGTTGCAGTTCTTTAAAGTTCAATCCATCAAGCTCCTTACCCATCATCCTTCTAAAAATTATTATACTAACATCAGAACAAAACCTAATTAAACAAATATATAATAAGAAATAACAAAAGAAGGCTGGTGAGAGTTAATCAAGGTAGCTAACTTGTTTCTGTCATATTTATATCATAAAGTTTCTTGTGTAACTTACAAGCATGCTAAACGAAGATTTGTTATTTCATCCTTCAAAATGTTTGGATCATGCTCCATGCCCTGTTTAAAAGTAAGAAATAAAAATTATTCACTATAAAATTTAAGAAGTAGAACTCAAAAGAAAAAAGCAAGGGAAAACCATGATTAAAATAAGCTATTAGAAGAAGTTAAAGAAAGTAAAGTAAGATACCTCTGTTAGTGGCTCGTAAAGAGGTTGCTCTGCATAATCTGATTCCAGGCCTTCGCTGTACCTTGAAAGAGTGTGCTCCATGCTTCAACAATGAAACAAACAGAAAATATTTTCCAATCAATTATTTTTTTATGTTTGGCATTTAAATGACTGGTAGAAGCACTGCAAATGGTATAATTAAAAAAGCACTTTTTTGCCAGAAGAAAAAGCATTACACCACCGAATTTCGTGTATCAATTTTAATTTTTTTAACTCACCTAAAGTAGCTGACTTTTCTTGTTAAAACCTCAAAGTGATTTTAGTAGAGCATTCCCTTTTCAGAAAATTCAAAATTTACACTCTTATAAATCAGCAAAATAACTTACAAAACAAGCTAAAAGTGATTTCTTTATCTTTAAAAAAACTTATGTAAAGGAAAACATACACAATTCACTTTCAGTTTCAAGTTTCAATAATAGCTGCTGCATTAGTTTTACTAAAGCAGGGTTATTTCCTCGGACAAAGTTTCTTTTAATCTCTCACTAATCACATTAAGATTCTTTGTTCTTAAAGGAGATAACATTAAACTAGGAAGCAGGAATCCATTAAATGAGAGAACAATTCTCTAACATCATTTAAAATACAAGGTCACCAAGTGAACATTACTTGAAAGAACCTTATATGAAGAGCAAACATGGAACAAAAAAAGGGGGGGGGGGGAATTTGTACATTAATATCCATTAAACATAAAACTAAACAAAAAAAAATCCCAAATTATTGATTCTATCAAAAATTATTTACTCACGTCTCACTCTCTAAAGTCAATTCCCTTTTCAAAAATTGAAAAAGAAATACATTAATTGGGTTTTCTTGGTGCCTAAGATTTCATCCTCGCGGAAACATAGTAATCGACCTACAAATATAACAGTTCAAGGCCGAAAAAGGATAAACAAATTCAGAGAAACATATCCATAGCCCTCGTGTATCGATCAAAATCTCAAACAATTCGATGCTCTAAGTAGCCGAAAAATAAAGGAAAAGAGAGAGAGAGAAGTCAATGAACCTTGTGCTGGAAAACTGATAAAGCTTTCCGGTGGAAGAGAAAACGATGACGGCAACTTCGGCGTCACATAAAACGGACAACTCCTTGGCTTTTTTAAGCAAGCCGTTGCGTCGCTTGGAGAAGGTGACTTGCCTGCTATTCACATTCTCTATCTTCTTGATCTCAATTTTGCCTCTTCCCATTCTTCTGTCTCCAAGTCAAAGTGCTTTCTTTTTCTTTCTCTTTATCTTCTTCTCCGCGCAACACTGAACCCACCAACATTCAGATTTAGATTTAGAGAGGAGAAGAAGAAACTATGTTAGACCACTGTATACATACATATATATATATATCTCTCTCTCTATTTTTGTTGGCAAAATTGGATTGGGATTCTAATTCTATAGATTAGAGAAAGACGCCAAGCAAGGAAAAAGTAACCAAAATTAGTATTTTAGAGGGAAAAAAGTCACTTATGGAAATACTATATGTAGCAATCTTCCTTATATGGACTTGTAATTACTAGGGGAGTAGGTCATTGACACTTTTGGAAACCTTTGCAATGCACTGTTTGGATAGGTTTTCGGGTTTCCAATTCTTATGTATATTTATTTTCTTTTGAAATTCCGTTATATATATATATATATATCTCTCTCTCTCTCTCTCTCTCTCTCTCTCTCAAGGAAAGGAATCTGTTTTTTATTTCTATAATTCAATTTTTTCATGCAAAATAGGGATTTTCCAAACAAAAACTAATAAGATTTGTTTCAAAATAGCGTAGATTTGTGGCTGCGTTCTATTTCAAGTAAATATTAGGTACGAACCAAAAAAAAGAAAGTTACTATTTGTGTTTTTCCAGAAAAAGTTACGCAAGAATCATCAATCGTATCTTTTCTGATCTTAAAATTGGTTAGTGCTTGCAATCTTCTTCAATGGTAAATAAATATCAAGATAATTAGGTTTTTTTTTTCAAAATCATTAATATTTGAAAATTTATTATATTTTGACTATTTTTGTTTGAGTTAACGAAAATTTTAAATAAATTTTTTTTAATAAAAATTTTTCATACAAAAAACTCAAACTTAAAATATTTTTTTTAAAAATAAAATAATTACTACTTCAATCAACCACTTATTGGTAATAGTCTTTTTTATAATACTATTTTAATATAACAATATATAATGACTATTATTCCTTTTTAAAAATGAAAATGGTTGACTAAAGCTATAACAAAAATTACAAAAAATGACTATTATCCCTTTTTAAAAATGGAAATGGTTGACTAAAGCTTTAATACAAATTACAAAAAAAATGACATAATAAAAGAGTATCTACCACACTCACAAATTTATAATCAATTTTTTTTAATTAAATTTTGAATCTTTATTTAATTTACCTAATGAAAAAAAGGCTCCTAACGTTTCCTAATAAAGAAAAAAGAACTTAAAAGAAATAGGCATGGAGACTTTTTAGGTTAGTAGCAAATGCATGAATAAGTTAATTTGGGGTTTTCTTGACTATTTATGCATATTATCCTCTACGAGTATATGAATGCAACGGCAAAAAATATAAATTGAAAAAAGGCCCTGGAATCTAACACTAGACAACTATGATGGTATTAATATTATTATAAAAAGGAAATTTAATAACAAAACTTTTTTTTTTTTTAAGTATGAAAGCTTAGAAACATAAATTAGTATTTTGAAAGAAGGAAAGTACATTTTATATAAACTTTGAAATAAATATTTTCTCCGTGAATTATTACAAAAATTAAAACAATTAACCATTCCTATACCTTAATCAACTTTTACAACATTGAAAGTTGATTAATACTATGTGAGCTATGTCTTTTTCAAAGTAACATTAACAAAAGCTAAAATTTAAAAAATAATCTATTTGTCAAAAACATATAAAATTGCTGACTTTTGAATGTTCAAAAGTCAAATTTTGTTTAAAATGTGATCATTAAATTTTGAATGTTCGAAAACAAGATATTACATTTTAAATAACGTATTAATGATATATTTTTTTAAAAATAAAATATAATGTTTTATTTAAAAAAAGTTTAACAAATTATTTGTGAAACAAAAGTGAAGAAAAAGGTTGCTCATTTGTAATTATGACAATTACTTTTTAAATACCAATTCGCCAATAACTTTTTCTTTGTGAGTGACCTCTTCCGAGTCTTCATGGTCTGCTAAAAGGCATTTTTTAGAAGGATTCTACAATGTTTCTGCACAAGCCAAAGCTAAATAATAAGTAGAAGGGATATTCCGTGTTTAGAATTTGTGAGAAGATTTAGGGCTGTTTGTTTGTAGTTTTTTAAAATTATTTTTGGTTTTGAAAATAAAAAAAATTTGTTTAAATAATTGTTTTCAGATAAAAATAAAAAATAAAATATGTGTGTTTAAAAATAAAAAATAAAAAATAATTAAAAAATTATCAACTTTAATTTTTTAAAACAAAAAATATTAAAAATAATTATTTTTATTAATAATATATATAAATAAAAATAATACTAATATAAATTTTAAAAATTAATTTTATAAAACAATTCTATTAAGTCTATGAGCAGTTTTTCAAAACTACTCATCTGAGCATGCCAATTTTTGTCTTCATGCCTTCCTTCATCTTCCTCATCACCCCTTTATCTTCTTCCAAATCAGTCATTAATTAATATACTTCTTTTCTGATTATATATTAATTAATAAAAAATATAATTAGAATTTTGTATAAAATTAAGGAAAATTAATTTTAACCAAACCAAAATTTCAATACTATATTATATAAATTTGAGTTTTTCATCTCTTTATTTTTTAGACTATGTAATATATAATAATAAATAAATATATAAAAGAGTTAAAAAAGTTAAAAAAGTGAATGAATGAACAGTCATGAGAGAAGTTATAGAATAATGTCAGGAAAAAAATTATTTTATTTTTATTTTTTGTATATTTAAAAATTAAATTTAAAAAAATTAACACATTGACTGTTGAGCAATTTGGAACTCAATTTTATAGGTTCCATGCTTATTTTCATGCAATTTAATTTAGTATTGGTCAAAGATACTGATGCGGTCTTGACTCACGAGAACAACACAACGAGGGTGTTTCGTGAAGGATGATGACATATCTGAACCGCTGGATTAGCAGGCTGAGTAAGCACGATGGACGGAGATGATATTTCTTGGCCTCCCTGGCGCGCAGGCCCACGACATGGCCTACCAATTTGAATTCAAAATCAGAGAGGTAACGTTACGATTCCGAAGCTAAGGTTCGGATCCAAAGCTGACCCCCCAATACCTTCCCCGTATAGCTTTCTCGGTGATCCGAAGCAAAGTAGGCGGTTGCCGCACCAAATCTTTCACACTTTCACGCAGTCCCATTCGTCACTCACACACACTGTCCCCTTCCAGAAAGCTATACTCTCTCTGTTTTCTGGGTTCCTGAGGTGAGAGGTCCTTGGCCAAAGATCCACAGTATTTCTATGATTCTATCTCTACCACTTTTTTTTTGGAAGAAATATTGCTATCTTGGGTTTTGTCGATTTGTATGATCATTTTTTGCTGTCTTTCTTAATTGAAATGCTTTACCTGACACTCTGCAGGAAGCCAGAGGATTTCAAATTTATCATGGAGGATTGCTCAAGAACTGGATTCCACGATTTGAATCTGGCTTCAAGAAAAGCTGAAGAAGCGGGTCAGTTTCTTCTTTTCTTATATATTATAGTCGGGGTTTGATCAGGTTGCAGAGTTTCTTTCTTTGGTTTTGTTTTTGTGTTACAAGAATAACTGTACTATTACTTTTCTTTTATTTCCCTGTATTTCCGCCTCAATCTATTGGTTCTCTCAAATATCTTGTGCAGCATGGAGACGATATGAAGCTGCTAAGTGGCTAGAAACCGAAGTGGGTCCGCTTGGCTTATCCAATCAGCCGTCAGAGAGAGAATTCATTTCTTGCTTAAGAAATGGTCTGATTCTCTGCAACGCAATCAACAAGATTCATCCAGGAGCAGTCCCCAAGGTATTACTATTACATTGATTCCCATATTGTAATTAGAGAGCAGTTTTTCAAAATTGGCAGGTCGGGAAATTTGTTCTGTCATTGTAGAAATTTAGTTTATACGAATTTTTCTATTATTTGAAGGTTGTGGATAGTCAAGTGCCTTCGCAATCAATTACCAGGGATTCCCAGCCTTTGCCTGCCTACCAGTACTTTGAAAATGTCCGGAACTTTCTGGTTGCAGCAGAAGAATTAAAGCTGTCTGCTTTTGAAGCTTCTGATCTTGAACGGGTAATTTTATGAATTTGTTATAGTATGGGTAAATTTGCAAGTATCCAGTTGCTTTGTTTTTATGCATGAATGAGTGTGAACTAGTGTATTGTTGCTTATTTATGTACAGGATGCAGTAGAGATCGGATCAGTATCTAAGGTTGTTGATTGCATTTTAGCACTAAAATCACATCAAGAGTGGAAGCTGACAAACACTGAGAATGGATGTCACAAACACGTAAAGTCTCCTTTAGTTATGCACTCTGCCAGTAGAATCCATTCAAGGGCCTCAGTAGCATTCTCGTCAGATGCCTGTAGGCGCTTGGATTTGTCCGCCACATCAGAAAAAGAGCACTCTCTTCAGTGTGATGTTCAGAAACCAGAAGGTTTAGTTACTCTCACTTGTTCACATATATACATCTTATTCACTGAAGTTGTAATTTTGAATTGGAAAATAAATGGAAAGATTTATTTCTTGTTTTGTACAATGTAAGCTAATTTACTTGAATCCTCAAGTAAAAATGCTAAGAAAAACTCCGACTTATCATCAGTCCAAAATTCTTGCTTGCTTTATAGTTGATTGCATCTGATAAGTCAACTGGTATAAGTTATAGGCATATTTTTTCAGACCCTGATAAACTGTCAATGTTCCCACTTTCAGTTGATAAGAATTTAATCCTTTCTAACTACTTTTACTGAATGCAGCCAAAATTGTGGAAGCAATTGTCAAGCTACTGGTTGACTGTATGGTTGACGCCAAAGAGAATATTGACGGAAACCTTGTTGCTTCCCTTCATAATGGACACCAGGTAATAATAAGTGGTAAACATGTAAACATCTGACGTTAAATTAAATTAAGATAGTATAATATATTGGATTAAAAACTCTGCCTGCAGGATCCAATTAAGCTATTTAGTGGGATCATGTCAACTTGCTTAGGGGAACAGCTCCAAACAAAGTGCCCTGAGGTTAGATTGATGTGATCCTTGATCCTTTTGTTTGCTTTGTCTGTATGCTAGTTCCTTCTCGTCAAATTATTATCCTGCGTATGTGCTGCAGAAATAAATATATGCCATCACCAATCATTATTTTCAAAAAAAAAAAAAAAAAGAGATGTTGAAACTAATATTATTTTTGCTGAAGTCTGAAGAACATCCCAAATGGTTGAAGTTATGACTCTAGATGTGTGTCTTGGTGTTCTTAAGCCTAAGGTGATCTCACCTCCGAGAACTTATCACCTATCAGCTGTAGCTGTCAAACTGATATAGGAAACCTAGTAGTAACGTATACGGCAACAGCTCCTCAATTTACAAATCATGATCATCATATATAACGTAATGTCATAACATTTCTTGTTAAGCTAACTTTGGGCTCCAAACTGGTGAAAATAGAACTTTAACCTTTTCTTTGGCCCACTCTATAAAGGTTGTTGATGTATTATTGGCCATATATTTTTTCATTGCCAAAAACTTTTTCACGACGAAGTTGTTAATATTTAACGAAAGCTCTTATTAACCAAAAACAGTTAGCATTGCTGCTGAGGGATTTTATAAAAGAAAGGAGCAGTTTACCTTCTCATTCAGCACCCAAACCATCAGATGATTTATCTACACCTGAAAGTTCCAAGGTACCTTTTCTTTCATACTTGTTGTAATGTTCTTATGTACATCTTGTCAGAGGTGTCAGAGTGACTAGAGATGTTCTTAATTTAGGATGAATTAGTACCAGGTAGTTCGTGGCAAAGCTCTAAGTCTGAAAGATTGTTAAACTTAAGAAGTAATATTTAGTTATGGATGATCACTTTTGTAATCTGGTCTTTCTTTTGTTTGTATTTGTGATGTTAGCATATTCAATTTGTTTTTGTTGCTACAAATTAGTTTCATGAAACGATCTTTGGCTCAGCCAGTGGTTTTCTTATTTCATAAATTTTGCATGTAAGTATACAATGATTTGAATCTTGTATGAGTTCTTGTTTCATAATAAAGCCATGCATATAATATATAATCAAGGTGTTCCTATTCTAGCTAGTCAATAAATAATAGTGAATTTAATTTGATTTACATATCATTTAGAATTTATCATAAACACACAACATATTATGTGACTTGTTAATGTGCTTAACATGACTCAAGTTTGCCCTACTCTGAGAATTGAAAAGGGCCTAAGTCTTTTTGCTTTAAAATATAATATTTTTGTTTGTTTATCTATTAGATATATATTTATAAAGATTCGACAAAGTTTTACGCTAGGCTGTCGACTACCTAACACAACTCTCCTCTTTTATCCGGGCTTGTGACCGGTTATGAAAGCAAAATAGGCAGAGTTATTATCTATTAGATAAATATCATCCATAAAGCTTTGTCTACTAAAAGAAAAATATTATTCACAAAGCTCTGAAGACAGATTCTGATGTGATCAATCTTCTCCTCATACAGTGTTGCAGAGATTGCACTGCTAAGTGCACTTGTAGCCAGAAGCATTTCCTTGACACGCAGGAAAAAGAACTTATGGTATGTATTTATGTAGCTTGTGTGCATATATCTAGTTTTACAAGAATTGATGAATTAAATGTGATTTAATTAGAAATTAGAACTTCGTTTAATTGGCAAAAAATGACACAAAACTCTAAGGTCAAGTACTTTATAACTCTGTTAAAATGCTATTTTTCTTAAAAAGCTATTTTCTGGCTTAGTATTAGTCCTGTCCGAATATGGAAGTACAAGAAATAATCTTTCTTACAAGAAACCGAAAGCATTAGGGGGTATGGTTAATTGTGAAGGTCATGACAAGGAGTGTATTTTTTCACCAATTTGTATAGCCATTTGTATGTAACATGAACTTCCATATCTTTGTAATGCAAATATTTTGGTTCTATTCAAGCATCTTTTGCTTTTTGGAGTGTTGTTTAATGAGATAAAATCGTTGTCTCATTCCCCATAACATATCTTTAGGAAAAGCATGACACATCATGCAACAAAGGTCTCCTGCAGCCATTGCAATAATGCTAATGAATGCTTTGTTTCTCAGGATCTCAAGGCTTTAATGTTAAAAACTAAGAACGAGTTTAAAGAGATGCAGTCCCAGTTTCAGAGAGATTTGAATGATCTTGGTATGACTAGCCATTACTTTTTGCAAGTTTATTATTTCTTACACTATCTATAGCAGAATAAGAGACAGCTGATTTTCTTTCTGTATTTTTATCGGTTTTATTATCTCTATCATTTTTAAAGGTGATTTCATGTTCTTATTAAGATTAATTTTAAGATGGATGGTTAATTCTTAAAGAATAAGAAGGGGAAAGGTGATGAGGACAATAATGTTCAAGAAATGTATCATTGTTTTAAATTAAGTAGTTTTCTTGCTTATGTGTGAACTTCATTGCATGTTGCTTCTAAAAATGCTCTTAATTGTCTTTTGCTATGTTGCTGCGTGGGTTTAGGAAGTCAAGTACTGGAGATGTCTACTGCTGCATGTGGATATTACAAGGTGGTAAAAGAAAACAGCAAATTATACAATATGGTCCAAGATTTGAAAGGTTGATTTGCTTTAACTTTTATTTCTTTCTTTTTTGTTTTTTTAGTACATGGTTAGCTTCTTCTCTTTATTTTTCCTTAGCCCAGTGAGCTAACCTTGTCTCAAATTCAATCTTTCCCAGGTAGTATTCGAGTTTACTGCAGAATTAGGCCCTCCTTCAGCGCTGAATCCAAGAATGTTATAGATTTCATCGGGGAGGATGGTTCTCTAGTCATATTAGATCCTTCTAAAACACAAAAGGATGGAAGAAAAGTCTTCCAGTTTAATCGTGTTTTTGGTCGAACAGCAAGCCAAGGTAGTTCCACAATGATTCATTAAGCATACAAAATTTATAAATTAATCTCATTAATTCTTTTCTTTCTTTCCTGCTATCTGTGTTTGTGGAAATTTACTATTCGCTACTCAGATGAAATTTACAAGGACACTCAACCGTTAATTAGATCAGTGATTGATGGATATAACGTATGTATATTTGCCTATGGACAAACTGGATCCGGGAAGACATATACCATGGTAAGATACTTGATATGGTCTAATTCAGTTGCACATATAACTAGCCTGTGCAATATTCTTATGTTTTATTCAGTTTTACTTTATTGTAATAATTTATTTGTTCCCTTTCTTGGCCATTGTATAAACTGGAAATGATATTTATTAGATTTGTAAACTCAAAACAATAATAATAGAAAAAGGATATTTCCATCTAATATTCTTTTTTTTTTTTTTTGGCGACAGAGTGGGCCATCAGGTGGATCTTCTAAAGATATGGGGATAAATTATCTTGCTCTAAACGATCTTTTCAGGATGTCTAGTCAACGAAAGGACATTATAAATTATGACATTTATGTTCAAATGGTTGAGATTTACAATGAACAAGTACGAGATCTACTAGCAGAAGAAAAAACAGATAACAAATATCCTTTTCAATACTGGTTATTTTTTTGGCCAAAAAAAAATACTGGTTATTTTCTAGTGCTAGGAACATTTAGACAATGTCGATAGAAAACTCTTTCTCTATTGTTTTTAAATGTCATTTGCAAGTAGTTTGTTTCGTTAACTTACCACAAATTGGAGATACGAAGTTGCAGTGACAATGGCTTGAGCCTTCCAGATGCTACATTGCGTCCTGTAAAGTCTACACATGATGTTTTGAGCCTTATGAAACTTGGTGAGGTTAACCGTGCAGTTAGTTCCACTGCCATTAACAACCGGAGTAGTCGTTCCCACAGGTCAGATTCTAGTACTCAGGGGAACTATAACTTTATTTTTCAAAAACTATAATTTAGATACTGATAATGCTGCTTAACATGTGTCTCAGTGTCCTGACTGTGCATGTTCATGGCAAAGACATATCTGGGAACTCCATTCGCGGTTGCTTGCATTTGATAGACCTCGCTGGAAGCGAGAGAGTGGAGAAGTCTGAAGTTACCGGGGAAAGATTAAAGGAAGCACAATTCATTAACAAGTCTCTTTCCTGTTTGGGGGATGTGATCACAGCCCTGGCTCAAAAGAACTCTCACATCCCTTACAGGAATAGTAAACTCACGCTTCTGCTGCAGGATTCCTTAGGTAGTAATTTACACTTAGGTGCTCTCCATTGTTATGGGTAACATGATAAACCGTAGAATTTCAAACTAGATGTTTAACCATTTTTCATATATCAAACCAAATGGCAATTAGTTGATAGTGTTTTCTCCTGGAAACTTCTGCATTAGGTGGGCATGCCAAAACATTGATGTTTGCTCATGTGAGTCCAGAGGAAGACTCCTTTGGCGAAACAGTCAGTACTCTAAAGTTCGCTCAGCGGGTTTCCACTGTAGAACTTGGGGCAGCTCGTTTGAGCCGAGAAAGCGGTGAGGTGATGCAACTTAAGGAACAGGTAAGAAATTATCTACTGAGAGCCATATCCTTTGGTTTATTTTCATTCATACTTCTTTTCCCCTGAATACTATTAGTTGGCCAGTGTCTAGATTCCATGCCATATTTACCCAATTCAGTGTCTTGTTATTGTTGCAATGAAATTACCACATTTACCCAATTTTGTACAATACTTCGATGCATGTTAGGCTATTGCAAGTTGTCTAGTTTGTCATCTACCAGGCACAACCAAGTTCTTTAGTTATGTTATAGCATGATTTTGAAATGTTACTGCTTCATGCTCTAAGCTGGTTATCCTCTGATCCATTTTATGTTAGATTGAGAACCTTAAGATGGCATTGTCAAATAAGGAAGCACAGAGAGTACAGCTCAGTAGGAATAAAGAACCACGAACTCCATCCGAGAAAACTCCTTTGCGCCTTCGAAGGCTTAGCATTGAGAATTGCAGCGCCATAAGAACTGATGACAACTCTATGAAGCCTGAGGATAAAAGTGGAATTAAATCACCTTCTTTCTTACCTCGTTCAAGAAGATTGAGCCTGGAAGGTTCAAAAAGCATCAAGAAAGACACTGCACAGCCCAAGGTTATAACTGATGTAAGCAAACCTCTACAGTTTGATTCATTGTCTCTCTCTCTGCAGAAAAATGGTCCTCTGCATCATGCAGAAGCAGTGTCAAAGCTATATGGCCATTTCAGCAACAGCAATTCCAAGTTAGAGTTGCACACGAAAGCTCCTCGTAGTCCTACCAGCATTACCTATCAGAAGAAAGTAATAAAAATAGATTGTGGAACCCAAATTCATCCTCTTAAACTGCCTCAGACACCTGAAGCGCAAGGGGCTTTAAGGAGTGATATTGCACTTTCCACTGATTTTCAGACACCAAATGTGATTACTAGCACAAATGGTAAAGGATCCCACATAAGGAGATCCTTAAGGACAATTGGAAAGCTGATTAATGGCCAAGACAAGAGGTGAGTAGCAACCAGCAAGCAATCAATTTTTGTTTATAGTTTGGTTGTTTTTAATCAGATATTTCCGTGTGAAATTGCAGGAGTCAACAAAGTTTGGTTGAAGTGAAATCACCCGTCAAGAGCAATACTTATATAAATGATGCAAAATCACCTCCAACTTCTGCTGCTAGGACAAAAAGGAGGCAATCTTTAACGGGGATCCAAGCATCTGGCACTGAAAACTCTCGCAGATCTTCTCTTGGAGGGAAGTCAGTGGCCACCAGTAAGTGATATATGAAAGCTATTTTTCATTTATATTTCTTTCACTATACATTTTTCATTTCCTTAGTGTTATGTTATATATGTAGATGAGAGAGGCCAGAGAAACGTGAAAACACCTCCTCCAGTTCGCTCAGCCACCAAGACCGGAAAACGGTGGCTATAAAGTACTAAATATAACTATGGTGGTGCTTTGACTCTAAGCACACCGAGGCTGACTTTAGTGTAGGACAAGCTCCAATTTAGTGGAAGTTTTTGCTTTCAGATCAAGTAGCATGATGGGGATATTTCAGAGGCCATCTAATTGTTCCAAAGTTATTCATGTAATTATGAAACTGACTAGGTTTATACAAAAAACAAGTTTTGATTCTGATTTTTCGTTCACAGTTCAATAAAAAGTAAACATTTCCGAAAGTTCGTCAGAAGGTTGAATTATCCACTCTTAAATTTTCTTGAAATTTACTTTAGAATCCTGGGAATCTGGAAATGGAATATGTCAAAGAAGAACAATGTTTTGGTGTTTGGCAAGTCATATAACAACCAAAAATTGAGCAAAATGTGTTTCCCCACGCGACCAAATCTCGTGGTGATTGATGTTAATCTCTGTCCTACTGGGATGGAAGGCAATGATTTCAGTGTTAAGTCTCTAGTTCTAATTTTCCTCACCCAAAAATAAATCCGTAATTTGAAATATAGTTTATGCTTTTTATATGTAATATAGATTTTAGAATCTGAAAGTTACCTGTTTACATGAATAACTTAATTTATGAAGTTATAAATAGGTTTTATAGCATTATATGAAAAACGAAATTAAAATTTAATCCATTTTTGCAATTATTTTATTTTAGGCCAAATTTAGTTACAATTTTTATTACTTTGCTACTAAGTCTTAGATGAAAAAACATAAATAAAATTTTATAAAATATTATTTATATATTATTTTATGATTAAAAACTTTAATAATGAAAATATAGAAACTTCACTCATTTTTGTTTCTTCTAAATATATATTTTTTTTTTTATCCAAGGTTTCTTCAAAAGAATTTGAATATGCTAACTGCTAAGTAACTTATTTCTATACTATAAATGCATATATTAATATTTAGCGCACTGATTCAATTGGCCAAAAAAAAGAAAACGCACACTGACCACAAGAAGGTAAAAAAAAAAAAAAGAATTTTAGAGTTCTTATTTTCAAGCCGTTACTGGTCCCCACAAATACTGGCTAATGCTCGTAGTATTGCTGCCATACCATTCTGACAAACTATCAGTATGATGCTCCCCTTTGAAATATCTTCCCATTGAGCATTTGATCTCTGTTATTGCACACCGAAAAGGAGAAGGCAGTTGTTTTTACACAGAACAAAACTCGTCACAGATTTTTACAAAGGCCAAAAAAATTTAAGAAAAATCGAATTCCCATGCTATGCTAAACAATCTAGAGATCATCATCAAAGCTTCCAGTTGTAGAAATTAAAAGAATGAACAAATAATTTAATGAAATTCATTTTGGTGAGTATTGAAGGTGCAGATTTAATTTAGAAACACTATATTGGTAAGCGCGAAGCAACCTTTTCCGGAATCTTCCAAGGTCTATTGTAACATTCTGGCTATCAAGATAGATCTTCTTCGTGTATTCCCACCCCTTTTGGTTTATGCCTTCTGGGTCTGTGAGAACAGAATCATCTCTATCATACCTCTCATAGAGAGAGCTTTCTTTGGCATGAATCTCATACCCAATATACTTCAATCCAAGCTTCCTTGCAGGTTCTCCATAGTAAGTTTCTGCTGCCCATGCCGTTCCCAGAGGAACCACTTGAATGAACACACACCCACGTCTCATGAACAGAAAATGTGTCATTGCAGCACCATGAACTCCCACCATCACCTCACTTCCATTCAGTGCTTTATAAATCTTTGCCAATTCTGTTGTTCTATCAGGTTTCACAACTTGCACTTCAAACCCTACTTCCTCTGCTATTTTCACTAGCAGATTCTCGTTAGTTATCACTCTTGATCGAGTTCTTGAGAGAATAGTCAATTTAGGTTTCTTCAATTGATTTTCGAACCTTACTTCAATTAATTTCTCTTGTGTTTCCCTTTCCTCCTCTTGTATCAAGCCCTTAATCCGAGTCCAGTACGCTCGATCCAGGAGGTTTCGAAAATCAACAATGCTCTTGTTGCCCTTCGTCAATGAAGAATCCACGGTGAGCTCATCGTGGATTCTTAGACCAACAATGGCTTCCGGGAAGCAGTGTGTGCGGTTATCTCCGCTAAAATCGATGGCCGGAAAGTCTGATAGATGAGAAAGGATGTCTCCGTACTTCATGATCCACCAGTTGTGGTATTCGAGGATGACGAACACAACCTGCTTGTTAAAATGCTGGGACGTGATGAACAGAGGAATGATGCCATCGTTGAATTCGTGATAAACGTTGCCGGTGTAGCCTCCGGTGGAGAAGAACACCGCAGGAACATCATGCTGGATATCGCAGTCATGAATGTGACTGTGATTACCCAACTTCACTTTCTTTAAAATGATGTTTAATTCATCAATGGTGTCCATTACACTTGTTTCCCATTTTCTGGTGTATGGCTTTATCTTTTCATGTTGTAGTACTTGATCCTCCTCCTTTTTGCTGCCTTCAATTGTTCTTGACACATTATTCATAGAACCATTGCTGCTTCTCGGGTTGTAGAGGAAGATTGAGGAGGAAGAAGAGTGAGTTCTTATATCCCCTTTCATTATACAGATATCAGAACGATAACCGCTTCTATCACAACATATAGTTCCTGCGTTGACAGGGAAGTATATATAAGATATCAAAGAACATAGCCTACCAGTGATGAATCATGCATGTCTTTTGATAACTGGGTCTGGTCTACTAAAAATCTCTACTGAGCAAATACAGAAAATCTGATATAGAAGACATGAATTTCATTGCTTCCCCTGCTTCATATGAGTGAACATCTGAAGTTGAAACTAAAAAGACAAACACAGACCAAAAAGAAGCCAAGGAAATAGAAACACTTACCACTAGAAACTGAAGAGCACAACCCAACCATGGTGATATCATTTTCCGTTGCAAGAGAGTCTGAAAAGAAAATCAATAAAAATCAGACAGGGGAATAGAGACAGAATTCGGAAAGTGAAAAACGAAAAATTACAATGGAATCACACGAGCACAGGAGGAGGAGGTGGGAAGCTTACACAAGAACGAGAGATTGAAAGAGGAGCCTATGATAAAAGGTGCAGATATAAAGCAGCAGGAAAGAAGAATGAGAAGGAGGAAAGAGAACAACTTGGGCCTCGTTCTCTTGTAATAGCCAGAGTTTGCGCAGTCCAACTCAAGATTTTGAGACTCTTCATCTTTCATGGATTCTCCTCCCTTCTTAAGTTGATTTTGATGGTACCGGAGATAGTGGACCATTTTTTGCCCAAAGAAACTATTTTTATCACTCTACAGGATCGGATTTATGCGCAGAGACACAGAGAGAAGCAAGCACAAAAACTGGTACCCCAAACCGATTTCTTTGAAGATATTCAGGAAATTTCTGTTTTTTGTTTTTTGCCTGAGTAAGAGAGAATACAAGTTCGAGGGAGTGGATGAAATAGTAAACACTTGGAAAAAGAAGATTGCAGAAGCTGTAAGCAAAAATGCTTGGGAATACTTCTTCTACACTTAAATGATTGAATGCTAGAAAATGGAAAGAGGGTATGAAGGAGACGGGGTTGAATGTCAAAGGAGGAGTACAAGGGGCCGAGCTTAAAGGTGAGAGAACCCTGTGATTGTGTGTTATAGGAAACTGTGTCCGCCGCTTGTGATGACTGAATAGGAAAATACAAAAGAAAGTGTTGAATTTTGGGAACTCGGTTGGCTCTTTCAGCATTCACGCGCCTTTGGATTGAGTCATTGACAGCATGCTGTTGCTGAGTAGATCTCCGCGTGATTCGTGAAAGTTATGTATCCAGTAAACACATAATTAAAAATGTAAAAAAATCTCTCTTGATTTTGATTCTTTAAAAAGATTTTAAAATATTTAGAATTAAAAAAGTATCTGATTAACAAATTCTTAGAGTTTTAAAGTAAGTTTTTGTCTATTTTATTTTAAATTTTGTTACTTTATTTATCATCATTTACTCTTTCATAATTGACGTTAAAAATAAATATATAAATAAAAGCTTGTCAAATAAATAATGGGAGGTCCAGTTCACTTTAGGAGAGAAATTTTTTAAAATGCACAATTTTGTAAAAATACGGGAAACATGTTATATTGTACAATATTAATATGTAAAATAGTAATTTACTTTTATATATTAACACAATAATAAATTAATATACAAAAATAATGTAATTTACATATGCATAATTTAAAGAATATAAGCCTGTTTAATAGTTATATTTTGAGTGGCAAAATATTTGTTAAAATGTTAATATTTAAACTTCTCAACTCAATGTACATAAAAATTTGATAAAGAAAACTAGTTACTCACGTAAATTTGTTTCATTGCAAGAACATTAAAAAAATCGTATATTATTTATTATTATAAATCAAAATTGAAATCCTTTAATAAGGTTCACAGAATGAAAATCTTTAAATTTTCAGACCGTATTTTATATTTTAAAAAAATACAGATACGGTTATTGTAAATATTAAGTAAATAATGCATGTTTCCATAACCCTTTTTGATTTATTGAGGCATCTATCTTTTAGGAAGATTATTAGG
Organism: Senna siamea; assembly: GCA_031216115.1. Taxonomy (NCBI): domain Eukaryota; kingdom Viridiplantae; phylum Streptophyta; class Magnoliopsida; order Fabales; family Fabaceae; genus Senna; species Senna siamea. The sequence continues at coordinate 24,377,461 of CM062366.1, read as the reverse complement.
TCCCAGCTCAGACGTGAATTAATATAAGTAATTACACACCCCAATGGAAAAATAGGACAGATTCCTCCCAATCTTGTTCCAAAAAAAAAAACTATAAGAGAAGAGACATAACTTAGGTATGCAAGTTTGCAACTTTTTATTAATCAGAAACTTTATAATCTTAATGGTTTGAATCATTTTGGTAACTATAAAAATATGTAATTTTTTTTAAGGAGAAAAAGTCTATTACTTTACAAAAGTTTACAAAATCTTGTCTTTCACAGTAAAATCTTTAATAATAATACAGGATGAATGACAGTGAGTTATGTAATTTGAGACAGTAATGATAACTAGGTTGAGGAAACTTTCAAATTATTGGTGAAAGAGTACAGTATGCTTGTTAAAATTTGAGTTCTAGTACTTAGCTTAAATTTATCTAAAGAGTTAACCTGTAAAATTTTTATCATTAAGTCAGATTATACTTATTAATAAGCCTTATGAAATTTACAAATTTAATACAAACTCATCACCTTTTTCTCTCTTTAATTTATACAAATTTTACTTTCTCGAATTCAACTAAGTGGTCATTACCTTGTATAATAGGACATTTTAATTCTTTTTGTTGTATCCACAAATTTTAAAACAGTTTTTGTCCCTCTTAACTATTTTTTAATGCCATGCTTAATTTATGAAAAAAATTACATATTTCAAGAAAAAAAAAATCAACCTATACAGATTGTAAACTTTCTTACAATAACAATATCGAAAGACTGCAAGATGGCCATTCGGTCACGTAAAAATATCGGAAGCAGTGAGTGTGGTGGATTGTGACAGACAACCCCTTGTTTGTATGTAGAAATTAGACTATAATTTCTTTCCGGTCATACTTAAATAATTTAGCTAAGACAGAGAATTTTTTTTTTAATATTAAAAATAAGAGTCGAACTTCTTAATAAATTAATTTATGGGGAGTCTAGTAAATTATTTATAGATTTTTATTCATAAATAAAATTGAGTCAACAATAGAGTTCTACTTAAATATTTGAAAGTACTTAAAAAAATTAGTCTCACATTTACAGGGTAAAAGAAAACGCTAGTTCACTATTTTAAATTAATTTTAGATTTTTTATTAAAAATTAATATATATTTTTTATAATATAAAAAAAAATTCATATAAAAATTTATTATAAATAAATTAGAGATTAAATTTTTTTTATTTTTATCTCTCTCATATTAAAAAATATATATTAATTTTTAATTACAAAAAATTTAAATCTTTTCAAATTATATGTGACACATAACAACTGACAGACTCATAAAACTTCAAAATACCGTTTTTTTTCAAGGGTCTAATAAATACGGGACAAATACTCGAAATAGTGGTTAGAAACGCAACGTATTTTACTTAAATTACAATTTCATGCTTATCACCACATTTTTTATGCACGGAGAATTAAAAACAATAAACGACCACTACTTGGTGTATGGATCCCATGTGACCAATCATCTTAGGCGATAATGGAACTGTGACTTTGCGAGAGTCAGAGAAACTTCCACATTTTGCTGGCCAAAAAAATTAAAAGAGAAACATTCGTTTCAAATTCAATATCCCCTTTTAAGTCAAATTTTCGTATCTTTGCCTGTGATTAGTCAAATAAATCTTTGGTCATTTATTTTCTTATAATATTTTAATTTTATTCATTATTTTTATTAATTAATATAATTTTTGTATCCAAATATTGTTTGTATGTGTTATTAATAATATAATTATATATTTTGACAAAAAAATATAGTTATATATCAAGTTCATATAAATTATTACCTGCACGGCCTCAACAAATTCAAAACATTTTATTTTTTAATCATTAAAAATTGTATATATTTTTTGTTATTGATTGATATTTATATATTAAAAAAATATTTAATTAGATGTTTAAGTTGAAATATGGTGAAACCTTTGTGTTAAACACAATTGTATGAGCCTAACATACACTTGCATCAGCCCAAATATGAATAATTCTTATCTACGTTAACGTGAAACATGGTGCGCTTCAAACCAGAAAAAACAACATGGTGGTCTTTATTATATTTTTCTGTTACCTTGTCAAGAAGCTTACCTTATTTCTTTTTTTTTCTCTCTCTCTCTCTCTGAAAGAATAAAAAAACACAGTGACCTTCTAAAAAAAAAAGGTCCAATAAAAGTAAAAAAGGAAAAAAAAAAAACCTTTCGGCTTAAAATGTAATTCGTTTTGAGTAATCCAACAAATTAGTCCATTATAATTTAAAAAGTGCATAAATTAATTTTTAAAAATACTTTTTGTTATAGGTGACTCATTCCATTTCATGTTTCACGACTATTCAATTTTTATAGTTGTTAGTTGATCCAATTGATACCTAAGTTAATGTCTTGGTGTAAGTAAAATTCACTATTTTGCAAATGGCACATAAAACACTAAAATCATTTGTCCAAGTCTAAATGAATCCAAATCAACCTTATGAGAATCTGAATTTGAAGTTGATATCTAATGCTAAGAGGAGGGTTGCACCTTAAAGAATTTCTTGTTTGTTTGCTTTGATTCTTTTTTTTTTTTGGGCAAGAATTTACTTTGATTTTGTGTTTTGGCCATTTTTGTCCCGTTTTATTACCCAAAAAACAAACATTAGACCAACAAATTTTAGATATATTCACTCTTGTCATAGTCCAATATAAAGCTGAGTTTATCCAAGTTAGTTTTAATCCTTTGAAGATGTAATACCTTACTCCTTAAATTGTTACAAAATTTGAAATTATTAAATATTATTGTCATATTTAATAATCACACAATGAGAAATAAATTTATAAACTTTTAAAAGTAAAATTTATCCTTACTATATCAACTTTTTACTTGGTTAAAAGTTCAATAATGAAGTCGAGACTTTAAAAATTCAATATCAACATTAGGAATTCAATGATGAAAATAATTTGAAGAATAATACGTGATGATTTTATTTTATTTTTTAAGCGAATGTGATATCAAAGTGTTGAACCAAAAGAGGGCACAAAATACTTTGACAAAGCAAAGCTGGTAAACACGTGGATTGGAAAAGAAAAGAGCGTGAAAAATATATATAAGTGTACATATTGTACCATATTATTGTTACATTAATTAATTAATTAATAATGCTTAATTAATTTTTTATTTTATATTAATAAACTATACAACATAAAAAATTAAATTAAATATTATTAATTAATTTATAAATGAAGTAGTATAATATATATATTATATTAAAAATTTTCTAAGAATATGATTATATTTAAAGTAATTTTTGTCTATACATAATATACATACAATAGAAAATATTCAAGGTAAAGATTTCATGTTATCATAAATAAAAAAATTGAGGTAAAAAATTGATAAATCAATCTGTCAATTGATTCAAAAAAATTTTAAAGTTGAAGAGTTGAAAAATTGATAAAAAAATCAAATTAATTAAAAATTAATAAAATTGATAAAAATTAACAATTTGATCAGTCTGACTGATTCAATAATTTTTTTTAATATTTTAAATAAATTATGTTTTACACTTCTCAATTATGTTTATATAACATATCACTTAAATAAATTTTAATTTATAATAAATAACTCTCATAAATTATTTAAAATATTAAAATTTTATTTAACAAATTTATAAAATATTTTTTTTTTTCCAATCTTCCTTCACATATAATGTTGAATTAAATTCAAGAAGAGAAGAAAAATAAATTATATGATAAGCATATAGTTAAATTTAACTCTAAAAATAATATTTTTTTATTTTTTTGAATAATTTAAATAAATAATTTATTATAAATTAAAATTTAAATAGACAATATGTTATATTGACATAATTAAATATTAATATTTAATTTAATATTATTTATTATATTATATTATATTACATAATAAATTTATATAATATTTATAATATTATTTATTATATTATATCAAAAATTTAAAATATATTATAATATATAAAATTATAAAATATATATTTAATTATCACTAATTTAATTACAGATAAATTAATGAACCAGTATTTCAACTTAGTGTTACAATGAAATTCATTCCATCCCATACGTCCAACGCTGCACACAAAACAAACATGAAATTTAAACCCACGTGGCCATCCGAACAAGTATTACAGCACACATATTCTATTCTATTTTCAGTATTTTTCTTCCGATCTTCATATAAATACCAGACACTCGTCTCTTTTACTTAATGTTAAGTTTCTTCTCTCTAAAGTTTCTTCTCTCTCTTTCTTTGTATCCGCTTCCTTTCAGCTCGCACAACCCTGGTAGAGGACACGACTGTGAAAACTGCGAGAAATTGCCGGAAAAATGCACTAATCTAAAACCCTATATTTTGGAACCCTACCTGGAAAGTTTGAATCTCTAATTGAATTTGAATAGATCTTCTTCGTTTTTTTTTTCTTTTTTTGAAAATGTCTGATGGGTTCTGCTCCGACTGTAAGCGCCAGACCGAGTTGGTCTCTGATCACTCGGCTGGTGATACTGTGTGTTCAGAGTGCGGGCTCGTGCTTGAGTCCCATTCCATTGATGAGACCTCCGAGTGGCGTATCTTCGCCAACGAGTCTGGTGATAACGACCCGGTCCGTGTCGGAGGACCGACCAACCCGCTCTTAACTGATGGTGGCTTATCCACCGTGATAGCGAAGCCCAATGGAGCCACCGGCGAATTTCTTTCGTCGTCTCTGGGTAGGTGGCAGAATCGCGGGTCGAACCCGGATCGGGGGTTGATTCTGGCCTTCAAGACCATTGCCACTATGTCTGATAGGTGAGCTAGGGTTTGCTGACCTTTTTTTCTTATTATTATTTTTTTTTCATTTTTCTGCCCAACTTTTAAGGTTTTGATTTAAGAAATTGGTGAGGAGAATGAGAGTTTGTGAAGTTTACGTGGCTTGAATTATTTTAATTTATTAACATTGGAGTTAAAGTTGTGCTTATCATTCTGTTATAATGTTTCTGTGTGCGCTGACTACAGCTACTTTGTGGTTGTGCGCACAATAAACCTGTCTTTCATCAATGGTGTGTCAGGGTTCCATGGCGGTATTGTCTTATGAAAATCAAAGACCATGAGGGGGAAGAATAGTTAGGCTCGTGCATTTGTGAAACTTTTAGACTAAGACGGAAGTAGTTGTTTATGTCAAATTTACATGAAGAAAGTGTTATGCTATGTGTTGGGCTATCCTTGCTTGGACATTAGTCAATTTGAAATCTCACCGTGATTTGATTTACTCTTTGCATATTGGATTTTTGAGATCGATTTAATAACAGATTTGTCAGTGAAACATTTTATGGACCTGTTCTCACTATAATTCTTACTCAAGATTGCAATAGATGAGCAAGTCAGGTCCCTGGTTCTACTTGAATTATTAGCAAACATAGCAATACGTGCAACTGAACACATCTATGTGTTTTCAAACATCTGTTAGCTGACCATCCCTTTTATTGGGATTTGAGTTCTTTGTTTATTAAACATTTTCTCCCTTAACTTCTTCTAATATTTGCATACTCATTATTTCTTGATTATTATTTATACTATGAAATACTCTCAAGGCTTTGATATTTTCTTATTCTTTCTTAATATGTGTGAACGTGTAATTATTTGTTGCCTTTTCTTGAATGGAATAGTTGAGAAATTAGCTGATTGGTTTTATTAATTTTCAGGTTGGGACTTGTTGCAACTATTAAGGTATGCCACATTCTCATATTGGACAGCCTGTTCATCACAGGAAATGTTTCATTAACCTGCATATAACTGTATGCTCTGCATATGATTATTTTGATTGTCTTTGGCAATGCTATAACAATGTTTTTGTACCTTTCATTGGGTCAGTTGCACCTTGAAACTGTTGTTTTAATTCTGCTTTCACATCTTCATGTCAATTTTTTTTTTCAAAAATTTATGTGTAGTGAGTATTTCTACCATTCTTATATTCCTTTTGCTATTGATTTAAAGGATCGAGCTAATGAAATATATAAGAGGGTTGAAGATCAGAAGTCCAGTAGAGGAAGAAACCAGGATGCATTGTTGGCTGCTTGCCTCTATATTGCTTGTCGACAAGAAGACAAGCCACGCACTGTAAAGGGTACATGTTGTGATTCTTTTAATATCTGGATGCTTCCCGATTTATCTTTCCCTATATAAATGAGCTTCCTGAACCTATGGATTTCAACTAGAAATTTGCTCTGTTGCCAATGGAGCTACAAAGAAGGAAATTGGCCGAGCAAAAGAATACATAGTGAAACAATTGGGTTTGGAGAAGGGTCAGTCTGTGGAGATGGGAACAATACATGCTGGGAACTTTATGGTGAGCGATCTTTATTGAAGTGAAGCACATCTTGCTAATTTGATCAATTTGTTGGGAAGTCTAGTATTACTAAGACACTAAATTACTTTCACTTTAATCTTTAGAGGCGATTTTGTTCTAATCTCGGCATGAATAATCAAGCTGTTAAAGCTGCTCAGGAAGCTGTGCAGAAATCAGAAGAATTTGATATAAGGTAAATTTTGATTTCTGTATTTCCTCGTAGACTGAAATAGATATTTGCAACTAAAGGTTATAGATTATCAAATTGTTCTCACTTTTGTATTCATGTGTGTGTGTGCATGTGCACATTGATTGCTTATTATGACTATAATCAATATAGGTCGCCGAAGTAAAAACTCTGGGGAGTGTTATTGTGATAAAATGAAGTGAAGATATTAGTCTAAGATGAGTGATTTTATAATTATCTAGACTCTGCCAAATAACATTGGGTCTAATTCTTTTTACTTATGTTAAGGTTAAGGTTTCAAAACCTTCATTGTAATTTGCACTATGTGTGGCATCTGTGTCAAAAGAGTAAACTCTCAAGATTGTCTCTGATAAAATGAAATGAAGACATTGGTTTAGTTGATGGTTCTGTAGATAATGTTGACTGTATCATTTCCTTTGAATTCAATCCAGTTTGCCTTTGTCCAAGAAAGGGTGAGATTTTGGGTTCGGAAACTTACTTTGGGTGTGTGCACCTGTCTTCAGGTTACATATGTATTTGGCAACTACTTCCTTTTTTCTTTTAGGGTTTGTTTGGGAGAGGAAAAAAATGGAGGGAGAGAGAAGGGAAGTGAAAATTTTCTTTTGACATTTTCTTTGATTTAGATTCCAATTTAATTTTTTTTCTCTTTTCTCATCCTCGTTAATCCATACATATTATAAGAGGAAAAAAAAGTGAAATTTCATTCTAACTCAAGGAAAATATCAAAATAAAAATTTCACTTCTCTACCCTTCCCCTCCATTGTCTTTCTCCCAAACAATGCCTTGATGCCTTTGCTTGCACCCAATCATCGTTTACATATAGTTATTGTGTGGAGTGAATAGTGTTTATCTGTTTTCGGATAGATATCAATGTACTTTGATGATCGATACTAATGAAATACCTTATCTGCCAGGAGGAGCCCCATATCAATTGCTGCTGCAGTAATATACATTATAACTCAGCTATCAGATGATAAGAAACCTCTCAAAGGTTTGTAAATATCCTTAGCTTTGAACACATGAAGTACAAGTGCATGGATGGAAAAGTAGAAAACTGGAATGTAGTTTGTCCTAGAATAAATTTCTAAAGCCATATTCATCTATAGGTGGTCATTTTCTTATATTTGGAGCTGATTCCAATTCATTTTTGTACATGAATCTGATTTGCTATGTTGGTGCAGATATATCAGTCGCTACAGGAGTTGCAGAAGGAACTATTAGGAACTCCTACAAGGATCTTTATCCCCATGTTTCAAAAATAATACCAAATTGGTATGCCAAGGAGGAGGATCTCAAGAACCTTTGCAGCCCTTAAACTGTAGAGTAAAACAGCGGCGGCCAAATTTGACAACACAGATGCCATAGGAAAATTGAGTTTTGGATGTATTTAACTGTTCACATAAAATTAATGTGCCATTTTTCTTGTAATTTTTTCCCCCTTGCAGTCAACAGCATTATCCATTTAGTTAACCTCCGTGGCTTAGGCTCCCTTTGTTCCATGTTTAGTGCATTTTCGAAGAGTTCAATGTTGTACAAACGGTGAACAGTGAACCACACTAGCGTCGATATTTGTAGCTAATGGTTGTAGTTGCCCTTGTTGCTTCTGGAAATTGCAGACATGAATGGAGTATAAATGGATTGAGATAGTTGTGAATTATTCGGTTTTGATTTGTTAAAAGTTTGAATTAAGTTTGATTTATTTAATAAATGAATTAATTTAATTAATATATTAAATTTGTTTAATTAAATGATTTGAATTTAAATATTTGATGTTTAGTTTGTTAAATTTGTAAATAATTTGGTTAATAATAATATTTTATTTTTAAACTTTAAATAATATATATTGTAATGATATATATGTTTTTATATAAAAAAGATATTAGATGAATATAAAAATTTATGTATAATTAAAAAATATAATTTATTTATATATATGAAATGAAAGCTTATAAATTTTATTTAATTTAAAATTTATATATGTATAAAATATATATTATATTTATAATATTATTTATGAATTGTTTGAATATAATTTATTTAATAAATTAATCAAATTTAATCACAATTTTTTATTTATTTTAAAATTTAAATTTATTTTATTTTAAATAAGCAAATTTGACAAAAAAATTTGACTCAATTCAATTTCTTTAGAGCTCTATACCTCTAGTTGTATTTTTGGATGTGTGGGGAGTTGGAACGGTGGCTTTTCTTTGATTACGGTAGACGCCTTTGCATTATTAATTTTTAAAATTAAAAGAATTAAAGTAAAATTAATTAAATTTAAAGACTAAATTAAAATTTTAGTAAAAGTTTAAAAATTAAAAATATTCTTTTGTTTATTTAAAATATTAAGAAATTATATTTTAATAATATTAACAAAATTTAATATAATTTTAACAAAAATTAGACAATAAAGATTAGTGTAAAAATTTATTAAATTATAAATTTTTAACTTATTAAAATTTAATTAAAAAATTAAATAAAATGATAAAAACTACAAGAATAATTGTTTTTGGTCAGAAAACTTGAAAAATAATTTAACTTAAATAAATCTATCCTTATTCACCCCTTATCTTTTAAGGGAATTATTTGCAGTATTAATCGTTTCCATTTTTACGCTGATGTCGACCGATATATTAATATTATTTAAATATTACATTGACTTGACTTAGGGGTTTTACTCTAACAATTCGTGATGGCAAAATTCTTTTAAGTTTAACAGGGGCTGTTTTATTTAGATATCTAAATATAAAGATTTTTTCCATAAATTTTTAAAAATCATCTTTCATGATTTTTTATTTTATTTTAAAATTTTAAAATTATAATTATTGTTTTATCATCTTAATTTTTTTTATATATATATTTTAAAAAAATTTATATTATTATTTTAAAAAAATATAGTTTGCCTAAAGAAGGAGAACAGGGACAACGATGGTAACTGTTGCCCGATGTCATTCCTAGCCTTAAGTATAGTTTTATCAATACACCACCAGCTGAAGACATCTGATCTCAATTTGCAGGTATGTCCTCTCATCACTCTCTTCTTGTGTCATCTCCCTGGACTACTGCTCTGTTTTCCTTTTGATCTTTCTGATATTATGGAAACTGTAAATAACCTCAACCTTTATGATTTATCTGCCCTGTTTGAGGAAGATTGTTGATTATATTCAAACAGTTTCAGAGAAGATTTATAATATTACTGGAAGAACAATCTATAGATGCTCCAAGATGTTGACGCTTAAAAAACCAGACAAAGATGTTGATATTTTTCGGAAAAAAAGAAGTTGTTGACATTTAAACTATCTGGAGTTACAATTTTCTCGGTATCACCAATGCAGATTTTGGCATGCGATTCAACTTGTTTTAAGGATTTTGGAATTGTTGATGAAAACTTTTCTCCGTTGGATAATCCCTTGAATATTATCCTTGAGCTGCTAATTGTTCAATTTTCAAGCATCAAAGCTCACAGAACAAAGTGACAAACTGCAAGCTATCCTCTGTTACTTAATCATGAAAAAATTAACAAAACATAAAATATCAGAAAATTTCAAATCTTGTACACTTAATAGACAATAAAAAGGATCTCCAAATTTCTTTTAGAAAAATCTAAATTTAAATTGAGAATCTGATCTAAAGGTGTTAGACTTCTAGATACTCTGACGTATTGTTTTTTCAGTCTTCACTTATTTATTTTTTACAATTTGAATTAGCTGAATCAGCCACTAATGTACAATATTTATGATTTAAATTAGACTTTGCTTTGGCTGAAATCTTTTGATTTCGGGATTCTTACATAATTATGATGAGGTGGTATAAGATTTCAGGTACTAGCCAATTCCAATTCCACTATTTAGAATTACATACATGCCATGCCATCCCTTTTTTTTTTTTTTTTTTCTTTTTTTCTAAATACTGAATTCATTAAAACCAGCAAGTCAAAATACAAACAAGAGGAGGAATTATCCAATTCCTATTCTACGTGGGAATGCAGTCCCTTGTAAATCAGCCATAAAAGCAAGAGAAGCAAAACTGGGGACAAATAAAAAAAAAAAAGTTGCTTCAGTTTGGTCAGACGCAGCCCGTTTGGCAAGAATATCAGCAACAGAGTTTGCTTCTCACTGCATATGGTTAATTGAGGCGAGGTGGAATTCTTGGAGCCTTGACCTGCATTTGAGAATAAGAGGAAACAGCGGGCGAACATTAGGAGTAAGCTCATTAGTGATTAAGGCAACAGCTATTGCACAGTATGATTCCACTAATAAAATATGACAGTTTATCATTCTGGCCATGTTTAGACCAATTGAAATGGCCCAAAGCTCAGCCATTAGACTTTCCCCGAATCCCAGGATCCAATTGCCATTGCTATAACGCAGGATTCCTCCTGCTGCTATACGTCCTGGATTTCCCAGGCTAGAACCATCCACATTCCATTGAGTGTTAATGATTGTAGGAGGAGACTGTTGCTGTGATTGAGCTGCAAGGTGGCAGAAATCTACCGCTTTCCTTCTGGCCGAGAGGCAGATTTGAGCTGAATCAAACTCATTATTTTGAAAAATTAAAGCATTTCTATCAAACTAAATTTCTCTTAGGATGTAAATGAAAAGGGTGGCATGAGGAACACTGAGATCAGAAGGGTCAAGACATATGGAGTTATTTTTAACCCAATCAGAAAAATCCTGTCCACCTTTGAGATTAAGATTTTTAACTAAATGCCAAACCTCTTAAGTTTTGATGCACTCCCATAATAGATGTTGCACGGATTCCTCCTCAAGACCACAAAGGGAACAAAGATTACTAATAGTGAGACCTCTTGCTGCTAGATTCTTTTCGCAAGGGAGGGCATTCTGCGTCAAAGTCTATAGAAAGAACTTATACCTGCAGTGAATAGGGGCCTTCCATACCCATTTGAAGCCCGAGCATGAGAAATTTGCAGGAGGGTCTGATTTGCCATAATATTCTCCCAACGCCAAACAGTAAGCGAATTTCAAGCATAAAGTCCCATTAGAAGACAGACCCCAAGCTAAAACATCTGCTACATTCTGTTTGGGTCTATGAATTTTGCCATTAAGGAAAGAGAAATGGAGGAAGGGAGGGAATAAGGGATTTGATCCCAATTCCAAGAACCATTCTGATCGCAGTAATCAGCAATGGTTTTGATTAAGTCGAAGATTGAAAGGCCATAATAAGAGTTTGTTTAAAGGACCCATATCCATCCGGAAACTAGTTTGTTTACCCGAATTAGGAACTCTTTTACTCTCTATATTAGCAATGTCACTGCCCTTAACTAGACATTTGCCAATAATAACATTATTTGCTGATTTCATGGAGAGACGATACCGAAAAATTTTTACCCACTGGCTGTCTTCCTCTTTCCGAGATCTCCAAACTAGTTTAGCAAGGAAAGCTATGTTTCTTTCTTTTGTCCTCATTATACCTAATCTCCCTTGCTGTAATGGTTTGCAAACTTTGTCCCAGCTAATCATGTAAAGCTTTTTCTTCTCAGAAGAGGATTCCCACAAGAAATTGTGATTGAGTCTATCAATGTCCTCACAAATGGAAGCTAGAAAAGGCAAGCGCTGCATATAGTAGGCAGCTGTGGAGCTTGTTACTGCCTTAATGACAGTTATTCTTCCACTGGGGAGAGATGTTTAGCTTTCCAATTCTCCATTTTCTTGAAAAATTTTTCCACTGTGGGTTCTAAGTCTCCTTTTTTACCCGAGGTGCCAAGAGGGAATCCCATGTAATTTCCTATCTTCTCTACCCCTTTGAGTTGCAAAACATAAGAGATCTCTCTTTTGACATCATTGCGAGTATTGGGGAAAAACTAGACAGAAGATTTTGTTCTATTGACGTTAAGACGTGAACAATTCATAAAGGCATCAATTGCTTTTTTGACCGCCTAGGCATTTCTCTTATCTGCTTTAGCAAATAACAAAACATCATAAGCAAACAACTCTTCATGATTGGAACACATGGTAAAACAGATGATTCACCAAATTCTTCACAATTGGCTCAATTGGAGAGAGAATATGTGGTTCAATTGGCAAAATTTCACAATATATTTATTTATTTTGGTATATGTAATGTAACCACTAGCACCACACTGAACATGTGAAAGAAACAATGTTTGTAGCAAAATTGGAATAGAACTCTGAAGTACTAGCATTGAGCAATATGGGTAGGTGTCAAATCATTCATAATTGGAGGCATGTTGGCCAGAGGAATAGCCGCATAGTATAGTAACAGTATCTACTAATCCTCAAAATAGTTTTTTTTTCTTCTGTTTTTATAGCTGTTTTTGTGATATATATGAGAGTTGGAACAATGACATATATTGACACTAACATAATTTGTTACTGCGGAAAGATAAATTGATAGAGACGTATCTTTTGTTGTCACAATTTTATTTAATTTGTTTAGATATAAAGTAACTTAAAAGTCAAATCATTGGTAGGATAACGTCTAAATTCCATGTTTTCTTTCGTTATTTTTAGAAAAATTGTGCATTTGGATAAGAAGAAAATAAGAGATATCATGATTGACAACACTTCTCTTTCTTCTAAAATGAAAAGATTAAACTCAAATCAATTATTGAATTTAGTGTCAAATATTTAGTATAGTCATAAAAATCTGTCAATTCTTTTGTATTTAACGGTAAATAAATTTAATATAAAAAATTAAATATATATTTATGATAAAAAAATTGAATATATACATATATATATATATATAAGAGATGATAATACATGTAAAAATAAACTTACATTTGATTAAATATTAAATACATATCTCAAATTAATCCAGTTCAAAATAACAAATTTCTCTTTATATTTCACATCAATTATGAGACTTCTTGAAAAGTACAACTACCGCTTGACACTATTACATGCTTAGGTTATTGCATTGATAACATATCAGTTAGGCTTTACGAGTGATAGCATTGATAAGAACAAAATGTGTTTTGCATTCAGTCCGCAAGTTTTATAGCTTGCGCCTCTGTGGACCTTTTTATCAATGAAAAGGACTGGATTGTAGTGATGTGACCACAAAAATTTCACATAGAGAACTAAAAAAAAAAAGACATCAATTAAAAATAGTCAAAATAAATACTTTAAGGCATAAAACTCACCCAACATCTATTTTAATGAATTTCACACCTAACCAACCCCTACAATAAATGTCTACCGAAATTTTTGCCATAATTAATTGTAATTAATTTGGCTTTATCATATAAATCATAAACTGACATATGCTTTTCTCTTACCTCGAATGAAGTAAGAGATTTAATGACATTTTACAACAATAAGTAAACATTTTGTTTATTCATTAGCTTTTTTAATCAATGAATTAAAACAATCACGAAATTAATTAACAAACATCTTCTATAAATTGTATAACACATAACACATGAGCACTATAATTCAACACTAGTCACAGACTCACACCTCCCTTAGCTTTTGAAGCCACTATTCTATGTTCATCAATGGCTTCCCGCCTCCAAAGTTCACCAACGTCTTCCAATAATTATCGAAGCCACAAAAACCACATCACAGAGCAGGGGTTTCATCAAACCCAAGTGGTTGTGGTTGTAGTACCCTTCCCTGCACAAGGCCATCTCAACCAGCTTCTTCACCTTTCACGCCTAATCTTGTCCTACAACATACCAGTCCATTATGTTGGCACAACCTCTCATAACCTCCAAGCTACCCTTCGTATCCAAGGTTGGGACCCTGAAAGCTCTGTCTCAAACCTCCACTTCCATGGCTTCAATGTTCCTCCTTTTTCTTCTCCTCTGCCTAACCCTCACGCAGAAACAAAATTCCCATGTCATCTGCTTCCTTCTTTTGAGGCTTCTTGGCGGTATCTTCGCGAGCCTGTGACTGCACTTTTGCAGTGCCTTTCATCTGCAGCTAGAAGGGTGGTTGTGATCCATGACTCCCTAATGGCGTCTGTGGTGCAGGATGCTGCTGGTATTGCCAATGCTGAGACCTACACTTTCCACAGTGTCTCTGCCTTCACCATGTTTTTGTTCTTCTGGGAGGGAATGGGAAGACCTGTGGTGGGATTTGAAAGCATCCGTGTCCCACAAGTTCCTTCTCTTGAAAAATGCTTCACACCCCAGTTCTTAGATCTCATTTCTGCACAATATGAATTCAACAAATCCAGTAATGGCACCCTCTACAACACAACCAGAGCAATTGAAGGTCCTTACATGGAGTTAATAGAACGTATCAACTGTGAGAAGAAGCACTGGGCTCTTGGGCCATTCAATCCACTAGCAGTTGAAATCAAGAACTGTAAAGGCAGGCACTTTAGCTTGGAGTGGCTTGATGACCAAGAAGAAAACTCAGTCATTTATGTGTCATTTGGGACAACAACAACATTCACAGAGGAGCAAATCAAAGAGCTTGCAATTGGGTTAGAAGAAAGCAAGCAGAAGTTCATCTGGGTGGTGAGAGATGCTGATAAAGGAGACGTCTTCAATGAAGAAGACACAAGAACTGAACTTCCAAAGGGTTTTGAAGAGAGAGTGAAAGGGATAGGGTTGATTGTGAGAGAGTGGGCACCCCAGTTGGAAATTCTAAGCCACAGTTCAACAAGTGGGTTTATGAGTCACTGTGGGTGGAACTCATGCATGGAGAGCATCACCATGGGGGTACCAATTGCAGCATGGCCTATGCACTCGGACCAGCCAAGGAACAGAGTCTTGATAACAGAAGTGCTTCAAGTGGGTTTAATGGTGAAGGAGTGGGATCACAGTGACGAGGTGGTGACTGCATCAATGGTTAAGAATGCAGTGACAAGATTGATGGCAACAAAGGAAGGAGATGAGATGAGAAGGAAGGCAACGGAATTGAAGAATGTGGTCCAACAATCATTGGATGAAGGAGGAGTTTCTCGTTTGGAAATGGATTCTTTCATTGCTCATATCACAAGAGTGTAACTACCCAGATCACGTGCACCCCATGATTCTAAAGCATGCTGGTACAGATTAGGACGTGCCGGCATTCATAGAATGTGGAGATTAAGATAGATTAATTGGCATCTAAGGGTCTTTCTATGTCAAACATTTAACTACTATAATGATTGTTGAATTTAATTTTGGCATTTCAGACCTATCCTTCTCTTGTGTCAATGTTTGATTCATATAAGTCACTGAATTTATATTATTACGACTATAATGTGAAAGTTAAGAATGAATAAGAAATATAGTGTGAACTTTGATAAGGCAAAACCTAGTTTGTCTCTCCTAAATTCTTTCGGCCCCATGGTATTGTCTTGTCTTTCTCTTCTTTTCTTTTTCTTGGCATTCTATGAATAAATATTTTCTTCTCTATCTTTAATTTGGACAAATTAAATTTGAAAGTTTTATATATTTTTGTTCTCTCTCAATAGCATATTTGATCTTGTGTTTAAAGCTCAAAACTCGTGTTGTTGGAGAATTAATTTGACAAGTCTAACATATATAAAGGGAACAAAAGTAATTGCTTTGTTACAGCACTCTGCATGGTAACAAATTTTAGTTTGATAAAGTAAATCAACAGAATTTTTATTCGCTTCTTTGGAAAGTTTAAAATTGTTGCAAAGTGCTATATTGGGTTTTACTTTATGTAATGAATTTATGTCTTTTATCAAATAAAAAAAAGTTAACGATGAATTAATTTCATATAATTATCTCCAGCACGGTCATTTTTCGCCATTCTAACTATTTCGATTAATTTTTTCTCCTTGCCGTTGCTACTATACCATACACCTGAAACCTTTTATATATATATATTGATAATATTGCTTTTGGTTCAAACAGATGAGTGAATTTGTTATTGGAATATTATTGTTAATATTGATCAATTAATAGCTTTAATTGAGAAAGAAAAACTATTGTAAGTTTTTTTTCCATCAATACTGAATTATAACCTCTACATCCCATTTAAATTGGAGGTTATGTTTTTTCTTATATATAAAAGGAGGATTACGACACCTAATTTGGCTAGCTGAGAATTTAAGAAAAGATCTCTCTCTTTTTGGTTCAAAATCTTTCATAACATCGGGTATTGTAAGTTGCAATTTTTCTTCTGTTACTGCCAAGGCTTCTGTGTTTTCTTCATCTAGTATGTATAGCATCCTTTTAAAACTCATTCTATAATATGATGCAATATGTATATGATTATGTTTAAATTAGCAAATAATATCAGAGTTTAGTTATCTTTGTTAGAATTATTTGTGTAAATACATATCTTCTTTTGAACCTACAATTGCTACTGTTTTATTTTTTTTTTTCAAAAATTTTATGATTTTTTGTTAAATTATTTTTTAACCCATTTTTGCATTTCTGAAATAATGGAACCCTTTGTCTTCAACGAACGAATGGATCGGCATTGAAATGCACCGAAAAAGGCTGGTTGCTTGTCGGGTCAGAATTGGAACCAGTTCGAGTCGAGGTGCCTGGTAGGAAGTTGAAGACAACCTCTTGCGTGACTTGCACGTGCCTTGGCCAGTTCTTTAATTAAAAAAAAAGTTGAAATACATCTTCTAAGTTCAAATATAGGTACTCATCTCTACTGGAGCACACTTGGCCATTGTAACAAGGTTTTGGTGTTGATATTATGGCACTCTAAATAATATTTATTGTGCCTTAAATGCATTTAATTGCAAAAACAAAACCAAAACACTCCTGGTGGGTTTTGAACTCAAAATATAAGCATTAAATTATGCATGCATTACCATTGAGGCAATGCCTCGTTATTGCTTTACTGACACTTTAAATTTTATATATATTTTGCTTTAAATTGTGTTTTTATTTCAAAAAATTGTAATTAATAGCTAAGTCATCATTAATTTATTTTTTTCTTTAGAGATAAACCATTATTGCTCAATTTTAAATAAATTTTAAGCAAAATAAATATTTTACATCTATTAGTTGTTAGTTTATCTATCGTGGGCCAATTACTATGATGTAATTTTTGTAATTAAAAGCCTTATAAAAATTAATAAAATTATTTTATTAATCACAAATTGATTAGTGAAATAATCCACTTTGTGGATAAAGGGGAGTAGAAATCAAACCTCACATTTTTTTGGATCCTATTCTCAAGTTTGAGTGTCCGTAAGTTAAAAGAAATTTATGGTGATTTTCTTGTGAAACTTAAGTTCTCTTAAAGTTATGCACTTCGATTTTACTTAAATTGTAACCTATCATGTGAGCTTAGAAGGTGTAAGACCAAATTCTACACTTGGCTTAGTCCATGTGATGGGGTCTCCATCTTGAAAGGGTGTGGACAATTCAAGGGCTTTAAATCTTTAAGACTTTAGTTTTTAAAGACTATGAAACCTTAAAAATTTAATTTTGGGCAAAAAATTACATATCAAAATTATCAAAATTTTATTAATGTATATTATATTGATGATGAAAATATCATATCAGTATTGACAAAATCAATATAATTTGAGAACCTAAGACCACATGTTGGTCAAACAATTTAATGCTTACATAATATTATCACAACATTACGTAGTTTTCTCATAAGTCAACTTATTACAAGTTTTCTTAGTTTATTATAGTATAAGATCCTTAGGCAAGATTATAATAAACAATCTTATCATGATAGCTATATGAAACTGAGTTTTTTGTGAAGGAAATGTTGTTTTAATAATTATGTTGATTGGAACATAATTAATGTTACCTAATTTTTTCATCTTCAGTTTCTTCAATTCCGTAGCTATCTATAATGAAAACTCTATTTAGAACTAATTTTGATAAAAATTTATATTTAATCATTAAGAAATAAGATTTGGCTCTTAGAAAATCAAAGTTAATAGATTTAACTGAAAATTCTAGTATAGTAAAAGGGGCTCAATACAAACAATGACACATTTCAAATAATATTTTTTTGAATGTTATCAAACATGTCATTGGCAAGAGTATTAAGTATTCTAGAGAAGAATACTGCTGCTGATTATTTTAAAGCTGTTGAAAAAAAGTTTAAGAGAACAACAAGTGTTCAAATCAAAACACAAAAATTTAAAATATTTTGTGGTTAAAAGATACAAAATAAGAACATATCTATTAAGCACATTAGTACCAATTTCATGTAATCATTTGGCTAAGTGGGAGAATTTTAGATTTCATGATAGATTTAGTGTGCCCTTCATGACCACTTGAAATATTATATAGTCTATGTTAAAAGCATCATTAATACATCATTTTTTATTTTGGTGATTATACAAATAAATAAGTTTTCAATAAGTTTACATTTATTGACATGAAATAATATGATTACTTTGTTGAGCTAAAAATGAGTATTTAGTAATTAGTATGCTGGTATGAAACAAACTTCTAGACAAGCTTCTAAATAGAGTTGTACTTGAATTTTGACAACTTCACTAAATTGATGAAATGATGACTATGCTTCTAGTTAGTATGACTGTCTATGGAAGCAATTCTATGACTTGTGTGCTTCACATTGATGACATCCATTTTAGCTAGTAACCATATGAGTTATTGAATGAAACAAAACACATGTTGTCATACCACTTTAATATAAGAGACCCCTAGCTTACGCTTTGTTCTTGTAGTATTCTTGGTCTTATCTCAGGAAAACATTGATTAAATGTTGATGAAATTTAACATTTAGTATCGTGCTCTTTGTATTGCACCTGTCCAAAAAGGTAATCAATTTTAAATGAGAGGATTGTGATGAATAAAATTTCATATATTTCTATTATTAGAAGCCCCATGTATGCTCAGATATATACATGTTCAGACATTGCTTTTGTAATTAGAATGCTTGGTAAATATCTGAGTCCATTTATGATGGTTGGAGAGCTAATGAGAAGGTTATGAGATACCTTTAAGTTATAAAGTATTATTTGCTAACTTACAAGAAGTCTGAATTTTTGAAATTTTAGGTTATTTAGACTTGGATTATGTCTTGTATATTGTTGATTGTAAGTTTATTTTTGGATACATCTTTATGATTTCTAGAAGAACTATTTTATTAAAAAGTGCCAAGCAATCTATTACAACTATCTCAATTATAAAAGCAGAATATGTCACTTGTTATTAGGCTAGCCATCGAGTTGTATAGTTGAGGAATTTGATCCTCTAACCGTATATTGTGACAATTCGTCTACTTTATGCTTTTCTCAAATTCATAGGAACTCTAGTCTCACTAAACATTTTGATGTGATGTTACTATTTATTAGAGAAAAGATTGTTAAATTATAGGCTTGTTTGGTTCACATTCCTAGTGAACATATTGTAGTAAATCGGTTAACTAAAGGCTTACCCGTATAAGTATTTAAAAATCATGTAACTCATATGAATTTAATAAAATCTTTTGATGTAGTCTTAGTTTAGTAGGAGTTTGTAATTTTTTATGAGTTTTTTTTTTTTTATGTATACATTAATGTATTCCATTAGTTCAAATAATGATAATTTGTTCATATATATATCACTAGTATTTTTATTGAATTCAGTAATCTTGTATTGTATATTATCTTAATTAATATTATCTCAACCTACAGCATGTTGTTAGTCAGGAATTATCCAATTTAATTAGTGACTAAATACATATAAAGAGAGAGATGTTAAATAAATTGAACAATATTAACTGAATAGGAGATTGTTAAAATATTATGATTAATATTGATCAATATTGTTAAAATATTATGATTAATATTGATCAATTAATAGCTTTAATTCAAAAAGGAAAACTGTTGTAAGTTTTTTTATCCATCGATACTGAATCATAGCCCCTACGTCCCATTTAAATTAGAGGTTATGCTTTTTCTTACATATAAAAGGAGGATTAGAACACACATTTTGGCCAATAGAAAAAAGATCTCTCTCTTTCTGGTTCAAAATCTTTCATAATATCAAGTATTGTAAGTTGCAATTTTCTTTCTGTAGCTGCCATGACTTCTATGTTTTCTTCATCAAGTATGTATAGCATCCTTTTAAAACTCATTCTATAATGTGATGCAGTATGTATATGATTATGTTTAAATTAACATTTGTGTCATATTCTACCAAGATTACGTGAAGAAAACTAGCTACTACATGGTTACTGATATTAGAGAAACATAGGAAATTAGCCATATACAAGGCATAATTATATATATAGTTAAAATCGCATCCCCATTATTCTAAAAATAGTATAGTTTGGAGGAATGGCCTAATTATTAATGAAGGCGTAGTCGATAAAGCTGCTAGCATAAGCATGCAAGGGTGTAAGCATAGCTGCAGTTCACGGAATCACGCTCATGATTTTTGGATCCTCTGCTCGGCACTTCTCTGACTTGCTTGGCACCTTTAGCGGCGATTTTTTCCGCTGCTAAAGTTGTTTTAACATTATTGCAATGAATATTACTGCTGCTATAAATTTTGTTTAAATAATTAATTTTAAAAAAGTTATAGTAGCAATACTTTTTGTTACAAGAAATTTTAGCAGCGGAAAAAACCGTCGCTAAAAGTGCCAAGCAAGAATTCCTGCTCTGGCACTCTCTACTTTGTGCTGCTTGGCACCTTTAGCGGCGGTTTTTTCCGCTGCTAAAGTGTGTTTTAAATATTATTACAATGAATATTACTGCTGCTATAACTTTTGTTTAAATAATTAATTTTAAAAAATTATAGTAGCAAAACTTTTTGTTGCAAAAAATTTTAGCAGCGAAAAAAATCGCTGCTAAAGGTGCCAAGCAGTTGCCAACCAAAGAGTGCCAAGTAGAGAATCCGGCCGCAAGTTCATCTATTTGTGTCCATTTAATTTCTTCCACCAAAGAGTACAGAGCAAAGTCAAAAAAGGACATGCATTATTACTCATTGACTTAATTAGGTGTGAAAGCTTTTTCTGATTTCTTTTCTCCAAAAGAAGTGATTCCTACAGAGATTTCGTATCCGTGCATGTTTTTTTTTAAAATTTTAAAATATAATATAAAATAATTATAATTATAATTTAAAATTAATAAATTAAATAATAAAAAAGTATTTAATTCAATATTTTTTATAATTTTTTATTATCTATATATTTTTTATTCTTATATCATATATTATATTTTTACTATAAAATATATTATTTTGTGAGGTAAGAACATAAAAAATATTTATATTATAATATAAATATTTATATTATAATGACTTTAAGTTATTTTGATAATTAATTTTATAAAATTGTATATTTTATAATATAAAATAAAAAATAAAATATATTATGTGAGAATATAAAAAAATAAAAATAATAAAAAATTATTTTAAATATATGATTAAATAATTTTTTACTATTTAATTTATTATTTTAAAATTATAATAATAATTATTTTATATTATATTTTAAAAATTAAAAAAAATATACACATTTGTGCACAAAACCTCTATAGTGTGTGTGTGTGTGTGTGTATATTTCTGTATATCTATTCAAATTATTCTTTAAATGAATATTTAGATTATGGAGTTTGAACTTCTGTATTTGATCAAGGTTCCCTTAAACAATGTGGGAAAGCATATTTGATATGTTGGTCAAATTTAAAGATACCCACTTCTAAGTCAAACAGCACTACCTGTGTGTAGTCAATTTTAAATCTTTTATATTTAAAAATTTATGTATTTTTATATTAAAAAGAACCCCACAATAGAGATTTATTTGAATAAATTAAGAGCTAAATTTTTTGTTTTACTATCTTTTTTGATATATAAAAAATTCCTAATGTTTCAATGCTCACCTTTTCATTTTTAAAAGTCTTTCGTTAGCAATTTCAAATATCAAATATCAAATTCGTTGTATTGGACAAACCAGAAAGTCATATCGTTGCCGATTAGAGATCATCCAAGTTATCCTTTCTAAAGCCGTGTACAAATTTCGCTCGTTATAGTTTTTATGCTATTAAATGTTCATTTTCATTAATAATTAATGGCTACTTTTTTTATCACCCCACCCTTGAATCGAGGCACTGAAGCAGGACGAAAAGAAGTGAACAATTTTAATTAATTGACGGTGAACCTTTCCCAATAATGATATTCTCTCATTCCACTTTAATTCTCTTCTCTAACTCTTCATTTTCTCGGGAAAATCTTGAACAGTCTCCATGAACATATGCATGTTAAATCAGGAATGAAACTAGAGAATCTTAAATCCTCAAAGTTCTTGTCGTTTGATGATGAGCCACTTTATTTGCATGTATGGTGTATCCCTCGCGTTCTTCCGAATATTGCTTGTAAAGATAAGACCGGCAAATTTATGCTTTATACCTTGTATGCTGTATCAAATCATAAAATTAGTTTGTTACAATCGCTGTCATTTTTGTCTGTGGAAAAGAATAAATCATTCTCATCTCTTTGATTTGTGTGTGGCATATATTCGTGTGAAATAGCAAATTGGATTTATAGTTGCAAGAGCAAGATGCTTTCAAGAAATATCAACTAGCCAAGGGAATTTGTATAGTTCACTTGACCAATTCTCCCACTACTATCAAATAGCCGAGGCATTCCGAATCCGAATCATTTGTAGCAATCAGGAAATAATTGAGTGATCAATTTTCATAGGCGCATTGATGGGGTGTACATAAATCTAGTCAACTTGATTAATTTGGTTTAAGTCGAGTTAATTTACAAAAAAAGATTTTAGATTTTTTATATTTAAAAAATAATATATTTTTTTATATTTTAAAAAAAATCTGCATTGATAAGAACCAATTCTAAATATAAATAAATGTATTATTTTTTAAAATTAGAAGATTTGGATCTAACAAAAATAAATTCATGTGGTTAAAAATAGGAAAAAAAGTTAACTTGGGTCAGGCATTGAGTCCAAAGATTTTTCAAATTTGTTGGCCAATGTATAGTAGTAATTGTCATAAGTCATAATTAAAATTATAGTGTTTGAGTTAAGTATAATTAAATAAAAATTTTATTTTAATTAATAATTATAACTTTTGACTTAGTGTTAATCTTTTGATTTATCAAAATTAATTTAATTCGGATCATTTTTAATATATTTATATATATTTAATATTTTTTATTGATTTATTATATATATTTATATATTTGAGAATTGCATTAGAATTGGTTTTTTTATGTATAAACTTTTTTTTGGTACTGAGTCAAGATAAATTTTTGCTTTACAAAAATAAATATAATTCGAACTAATATTTATATTCCATAAATTTTTTTAAAAAAAGTACAGTTGGCCCGAACTGATTAGACCCAATTGCCTGTCAAATCCCTTTAAAACTAGATCAAGTCTTTGGTAAAAATTGGGCCACCGTCTCAAATTTGAATACAACCTAGCCCGACCAATGTATACTGTAGGCATTGATTTTTCAGCTTTGCACTAAGTAATTTAATTTTTATGTATAAGTATTGTATATTTTTTTATTTTTTAATTTAAAATTTTAAAATTAAATTGAGATAAATTATATATTTTAGAGATTAAATAATAATTTATTTTATAAAATATTATTTATTTATTATATTTTTAAAATAATCAGACCATTAAAAATTTGGACTCTTCGTTTTGGCACTTGTCAATAAGAATTAAGAAAGACATCTTATTAGGCCCAAAAAAGAAAACTCCACAGCGTAGATTCTTGTTTTTGTTTTTGTTTATGTTGTTTTTTATAGTCACCTAAATTTGACCGCTAAAGAAAATTGTGTTGGATTAGATGTTGAATTTTTCCCTTTTGAGTTTTGATTATTATTTTAGTCATTCTTTATTTCTTTCGACCATTCAAAGCCTCACATTTTGAATCAGCGCAAGGTTGGGCATTTAATTAAGTATGCAATGGCCAAAAAAGTATGTTATTGATTAATGTCATATAACTAATACCTTTTTATTGCATAATCATATATATTTTAGTTTGATTTGATTTCTAAATCCCTACGTGTTTTTTAAACTCAACATAAAAAATTATACCAAATGGAGAATTTGATTCGGCTTATTTTGAATTTAATTACCACTTTTGAAAACAAAATGGAACAAACAAAAAGAAAAAACCAACAACAATTCTGATACCATACGAGAATAGAAAGTTTATGAAATAAACTTCTACAATGGAGGCGTCATTAATCCCTCAAAAAGACAGCGTGTTAGTTACCTTCAGATTAGTATATTGAAAATGTTTTTGACGTTATCTTCCACTGAATGTAAACAAATACATAAACAGTGAAGTATCAATTTAATAGAATTGATACATAGTACCGTAAAAAAAATATTATAACTTCTATTGGGAATATCTGTAACAAGCCAACTACTTTAATCATAGTAACGTATATTTTAAGAATAATAAACATGAAATTAATCATTCGTGATAGAAAAAAGTAATTGAAGACATACTGATAATATATGTAATTTGATTTTAAGATCATTTAAATTATAAAATGTTAGTTGCATTTCAATCAAGTCCTTTAACTTTTTTTTTTTTTTTTCTCAAAAGAAACACCAATCCGTTTGAAAGGAAAAAGTTGAAGATGGTGCGGCTGAATTTTACCAGATATTACTAGTTTAACCTTTTTTTAATGTTTTAATAAATTTATAAATAATCGCAGTTTACTCATAAACATATTATTCTCTCTATAATAATGTCTTATGTTTCTCTACAATTACTTGATGGGCATCCTTTTCTTAAATTTTTTTAATATCTATAGACTAGTTAATTAATTATAATTAAATAAAATTATTTATGATTTAAATTTGTATAATAATTTTTAAGATTAAATCTCTATTAATATCTTAAATATATTATTAACGCTTTGTCTCATAATTTTGGAGATGTCTCTTTTTATTATCACTACCAGTTTGTTTTAAAAAAAAGATTAAATACATTAAATTGCCTTACACATATTGCCTCTTTCTAATATAATTTTATAACTAGTATTTTTTTTTTCTTTCCTTGTGGTCGCGCTGACTTATTGCTATAAATATAAGATTAAAAGAAATCGTGCTTTTAATATTAAAACAACCATATCACGAATTAAAAACTGAAGATGTTTATTTTGGAGTCTCTGTTTGGCACCTGGCATCTTTAGAGGCGGTTTTTTTTTGTTGCTAAAGTTGTTTTAATATTATTGCAACGAATATTATTGCTGCTATAAATTTTATTTAAATAATTAATTTAAAAAAAGTTATAGTAGCAATACTTTTTGTTGCAATAAATTTTAGCAGCGGAAAAAACCGCTGCTAAAAGTGCCAAGCAGAGAATCCAGACGCGAAGATGTTCGCATGTGCATGCGACCCGTGCAACTTTATTGTACCCTCCGATGTGTGAAATATGAAATTGACAATTTCCTCCTGACGCTGGGTGGACCCCTCGTGCAATGTCACTGGTTATGATTTTTAAAATATTTGCACTACATCCTTCACATTTATGAATTCTGGCCACCAATCAATTACTGAAAATCCTGCAACATCCTCGCCTTCACTTATACTTATCTCCTTTCCAAAAGTCTTTGTTCTGATCGGAGATAAACATCGACTAAAAACTGTGCCTCTCTGTTCCGACCAGAATGGAGAGTTTATTGAAGGATTTCGAGCTAGAGCCCAAGAATCCGTCCACCGAAGCCTTGAGGAGATGGAGATCCGCCGTCAGGTTGGTCAAGAACCCTCGGAGAAGGTTCCGCATGGTCGCCGATCTCAATAAACGTTCCGAAGCAGAGAGGATGAAGCATAAAATCCAGGTTTCATTCCCCCTCTTCTTGATTCTTACTGTTTCATCTTGTTTTCGTGGCGTTGTGCTTGCCTTGTTTGAGATCTGTTTTTAGAGTCTGGGCGTCTTGGGAGGTCATTGGACTGGTCCTGGATTGGATCGCCACAAACTTTCAGTGAATAAAATAAAAGGCGAAAGTAACAAGAAATGGTGCACTGTTCATGCTTTCGAGTTTTGTTTTTTGGGGAAAAGTAGAATCCGCTGAAGCTAAACTTTTTCCGACCAGTAGTGGATAAAAAGAAAAAGAAAATAAAAGCTTGTTTTCCTTTAATTAGATGGACCTATAATTTAATTTTCTGAATTTGAGAGGTGAAGTATTCGTTGACAAATGACAAGGGATTATATGATTCTCTCTGTGAGTGCTCAAGTTATGGTTTACCTCAAGATGCATCAATAATAAACGATGACGTCTGCCAGTCTTCAACGGGACCTTCGAGTGCCTCAAAGGTCATTGCCACTCTTGCTACGCAATGAGTGATGGGTGCTAATGCCACCTCCGCATTGCGGTAAACCGCGGGAGTTGGATTTTTTTAAGGGGTAGATTTGGAAAACTATACCTCGAATCTTCTTTTTATCGTTCTCATCTCTTGAAATGAAAGGGAAGGACAAAAAAGAGGTGAGATCATAGCACAGCTCTATTTGTTAATAAATTTATTGGAAAAAAAATTAGTCAAAACATTTTTTTCATTTGATGAAATTTAGGAGAGTGAAACGTGGCCATGGAGGGCGGTGACCGTGTGGAAAATTATTGTGTGGCTGGTGCCTAGGGGATGTTTTGCATTGTTTATATTAATTTTTAATTATTTTACTTTTTTTAATTAAAATCAAATTCAATCGAAGTTGAAAACGAAGCTATTGTAATTTTAACTTGTTAATAATAAGAAATTTGGTTGTAATACTGATACAAATGTCAAAGGATTATTTATAATTTGAATGCTGATAAATTATAAAATGATGGGTAACTAATTAGATTTTTAAAATCCTTATTCTTAGAAAATAGGCAGCGTTAATGTGCCGGACGGGACTTGAAACAATAGGGTCAAGCTTTCTAAAGATTTATCAAAAGTCATACCTGCCATTCCCCGATAATTATGATTTACCTTATTGTATATTAATTAATAAAATTTAAAAAATTACTTTTATTTTTTATATGAGATAAACTTTGTAGTATAAAATAAAATATTAATTAAATACTATTAATAAATACATAGATAAAATCACACAAAATATACACATGATAACTCTGCCTACCATCTTGGGTTCAGCAATAAAGTTCACGCTTCATTGTAATCTCTTTTTTTTAAAAAAATATTTTATTATTATTATAATTGGAAGGTTTTTCAGTATTTGTCTGATTCGATCTCTAACAGTATTGGGTCGTCCGACTACGAAGAATTGAGATTTTTATATTGTGGATTAGTTAATAACATTTAATTAATTTTATTATTTTATATTAATGAATTTATATATTATCAAAAATAAAAATATTAATTAATATATAAATACAGTGATATAACATATATTTAAAAAAAATTAGAGATAATAGGTTTTCTTCCTCATTCTTTCACTTTTAATGTAATTTTAAAACAAATTAAAAATAAATAAATAAAAGAGCCAATGAGAGGGAGGCCAAAAATAGGGATAATTCGTACATTATGTTCAGAAAAAAATACAATGGCACTGACGAAACTTCCAGGAAATTTCGTCGTAACGGACAAAATGAGTAAAGCCCTTTTTTAGGTTGTAACTTCTGCAAAGGAAGTTCGCTCAACTAAATCGTCCTAACCCAGTTTTCCTAGGTTAGCAGAATCTTTCCGTAGTCTTTTTTTTATGGGTAATGATTGATTTATTTTAAGATCTGAGCATATAATAATTAAAAGAATGTGCTATATAAATATTGTTAAAAAAATTAAAAAAGCGAAGATTACTTTTATATTCTTAACTTTGTATCAAATTTTATTGTCTCTTATAATATAATGTTATGTTCTTTAGTCAACTGTTATTTGTAGTATTATTAATAATAATTATAAATGAAGTTGCCATAAAATTACTGTTGTCAAAATGCATTTAAACTAACAAAGTAGTTTAGATAAGACCAAAAATAGTTCATTTAGTTAATTTTTATATGCTTTTAAAAAATTTATATTCTTACTTTGAATCTTTGAATTAAGTTAATGTAACCCTGCTCTCTTAACTGATTTTTTTTGGTCAAATAAGAGTAATTTTAGTTGAAATTTATATATTGAGTTTGGCGCAAGTTTTCTTGTGATGGGTACACGTGGCAGGCCGGCAGTTAAGTTTTAACGATTGCCGCAGCCGCCCTAGGTATCTTTTTGGCCACGGGTGACGGGGACCACAAAGTACATCGGATTTAGCTTTGCGGAGCTAACTAATTAATTGTGTATTCGCGAATTGCGTGATTAATTGGTATTTTTTGTTTTGTTCTTGTTTGTGGATTCCTCTCGTGAAAGACATGTTGTGCTATATTTTTTTAACGGGTTGGATCTTTTGTAATTAAAAATTAATATATTTTTTTATAATAAAAAAAATAAAAAATAAAAATATTTGATTTAAAAAGTATCTATTAATATAAATTTTTTATTTTTATTTTTCTCTCTTACTGTAAACGATTACAGAATAAAAAACTGAAAATCCAAAATTAATATTATTGACTCGAACACGGCTCAGACGCTAATTGTAGAGTTCTGAATCAGACAGTGCCACCTTATAATTTGAAATTTAATTCTAGTTTAGGGAAAAGTTTGACAATAGAGAATTTTAGGCAATTCGTGATGTCAATGGCCAAGGGTTGTTGTGAGGTAGAAGGGATCCCGATCCTCTCAGTTTACTGTACCGTTCAGTAGAAGAAAGAGGTAAAGGATTCAAATTATTTGGGGTTTTAGGGCCAAAATAAGTTAGAGTGGAATTAGTCTATATTGACATTTTTAGGTAAATTATAATCCTCACCTCATCTATGTTCTTAAAAATTATATTTTTTTCTTAAAAGATAAAGATAAATATTTATTTATTTTAACCATAATATTTTTATGTTTCTTATTTATATATTGAATAAGTATTTAACTAATACAATAGAGTCATTTTAGAAAATTAAATTTAAGATTTTTAGCTCTAAACAATATTGAAATAAAAATTTTAGAAAAATATCTTTTGAGAAATTATATTTTTAATAAAAAATTAATATTTAGTTTTAAGGTATTTTAATTAAAATGAGTAAAATTTTAGCAATGTAATTTTTTAATGTAGAGGAAGTGGGTGTTATTATGGCATGTCTGGAGTGTAATTTGCACTAATTTGTTTTAAAGGTCGCCTGTTTGTTCAAATTCATGCAAAAAGTGGAACTTAACTGATGACATTCGCATTTCTTTTACCTAATAAATCAACACATGTTCCAAATTTTTTATTCAAGCAAGTCTGAAGCCTTTATTTAACAAATATATATGATCACTTCTTCAATAACATATTCATGGAAGTTATGTAATCCCATCAGACCTGATATGTGAACGAAAAATTCTGAGATATACTACATGTACATACATGCAAGGGCCTACCTATGGATAAAATCTTGGCCATTACGTGTATGTGCATATAGTGTACACAAGAATTTCTCACGCAGAATATGTATTCTGACTTAGGATATTACAGTTGCTAAATGTGTTCATAACAACATCGTCTGGGTTTTGATCCTCCGATAGCTCTTCCTGAGGAAAAGATAGTTATTGTCCTATCTAAACATTTTCATATAGATATTGTTATTACCATTTTGACTGTTCAATCCATATTTACTTCATCAGGAAACAATTAGGATTGCTCTCTATGTTCAAAAGGCCGCATTGCAGTTTATTGATGGTATCGTGCTCCTATCTCCGATTTTTAAAGCCCATACAATGTAGCTATGTTGATTTATTGTCCTATTCAAAGTAATCATTTGTTCATATTTCATATGATTTATTGTCCTATACAATGTAGCAGCTGGTGGTCAAGTTGATTACCGTGTGTCACAAGAGGCAAGAGAAGCTGGTTTTGGTATTAATCCAGACGATATTGCTTCCATTGTTCGTGGTCATGACTATAAGAAATTGAAATTAATTGGAGGAGTTGAAGGGGTTGCATGGAAATTATCTGTCTCAGTAGATGAAGGTGTCAGTGAAGAAAGTATAAACACCCGGCAACAGATTTATGGGTTTAACCGTTATACAGAGAAACCTACTAGAACCTTCCTGATGTTTGTCTGGGAGGCACTGCATGACTTAACGCTAATCATTCTCATGATTTGTGCTATAGTATCTATAGGTGTGGGGATTGCCACTGAAGGGTGGCCAAAGGGTGTGTATGATGGTTTGGGAATCATACTTAGTATATTTTTGGTAGTGATTGTTACTGCTGTTAGTGACTATCAGCAATCACTGCAGTTCAGGGATTTGGACAAAGAGAAGAAAAAGATCTTTGTTCATGTCACTAGGAACGGGAAAAGGCAGAAGATCTCAATTTATGATCTGGTAGTGGGAGATATTGTTCTTCTGTCAACTGGGGATCAAGTTCCAGCTGATGGGATTTTCATTTGGGGATACAACTTGCTGATCGATGAATCAAGTTTGTCAGGTGAGAGCGAACCAGTAAATGTAAATGAAGAAAAACCTTTCCTTCTTTCAGGAACTAAAGTGCAAGATGGTGAGGCAAAGATGTTAGTGACAACTGTTGGCATGAGGACCGAATGGGGAAAGTTGATGGAAACTCTAAATGAGGGTGGAGAGGATGAGACGCCATTGCAGGTGAAATTGAATGGAGTTGCTACAATTATTGGTAAGATTGGTTTGGCTTTTGCTGTTCTGACATTTGTAGTGTTGTTAGTAAGGTTTCTGTGGGAAAAAGCAGTGCTTGGTCAGTTTACTAACTGGTCTTCAAATGATGCAATGACGATGCTGGACTACTTTGCTATTGCTGTTACCATAATAGTTGTTGCCGTTCCTGAGGGATTACCATTGGCTGTAACTCTCAGCCTTGCTTTTGCAATGAAAAAATTAATGAATGACAAGGCACTTGTCAGGCATCTTGCTGCATGTGAGACAATGGGTTCAGCTAGTTGCATTTGCACAGATAAGACAGGGACATTGACCACTAACCATATGGTGGTTGATAAAATATGGATATGCAATAAAGCCTCGGAGATCAAAGGTAAAGAGAGTGGAGACAAACTGAAAACAGAGATATCTGAAGAAGTTCTGAGCATCCTTTTCCAAGCTATATTTCAAAATACTTCTTCTGAAGTCATTAAGGATAAGGATGGAAAGAACACAATATTGGGAACACCAACAGAATCAGCACTGTTGGAACTTGGCTTGCTTTTGGGCGGTGATTTTGGTGCTCAACGCAGAGAGTACAAGATACTTAAGATTGAGCCTTTCAATTCAGTCAGGAAGAAGATGTCTGTCCTTGTGGCTCTTCCTGATGGTCGGGTACGAGCTTTCTGCAAAGGTGCATCAGAAATAATATTAAAAATGTGTGACAAAATTATTGATTGCAATGGAAATCCCGTTGATCTTCCTGAAGATCAGGCAAAGAATATCTCTGATATAATAAATTGTTTTGCCTCTGAAGCTTTAAGAACTCTTTGCTTGGCTGTAAAAGATATAGACGACGCCAAAGGGGAAACCAGCATCCCTGATAAAGGCTATACATTGATAACCATTGTAGGAATCAAGGATCCTGTGCGCCCTGGGGTCAAAGAAGCTGTTCAAACTTGTTTAGCAGCTGGAATAACAGTTCGTATGGTCACTGGTGATAATATAAATACAGCTAAGGCCATAGCTAAAGAATGTGGTATACTTACTGAAGGTGGTTTAGCCATAGAAGGATCAGAATTTCGAAATCTGCCTCTTGAGCAAATGAAGGATATCATACCAAGAATTCAGGTTCTACTGTCATTGTAAATTTTGTCACTTTCAACTCACTCTTGAGATGCCTGTGTTCTTATTTGCTTAATATGGATACAGGTAATGGCACGATCCTTACCGCTTGACAAACATACCTTAGTAACCCATTTGCGGACTATGTTTGGCGAGGTTGTTGCTGTTACTGGGGATGGAACCAATGATGCTCCTGCACTGCATGAATCAGACATTGGACTTGCTATGGGCATAGCTGGAACTGAGGTCTGTGTCACAAATTCAGCATTAATTCCCACCAGCTATTTGACTAGACTAATTATTATATAAATTCTGTTTTAACATCATTCCAGCAGTAGAAAAGTAAAACTTCAGTTTTTGGTGCGTTATGCTTTCTCTTTAACACATAAACATTAAGCTTTTTCATGGACATTATCACCTTTTTTACCCATCGTACCTTATAAATCTTCTTACCGGATTGCAATATATAATTGTCCATGTTGATGATCCAATTATCAGCCATTTCGTAGTGTATTTTAAGTAACTATTTGATTAGATTTGGGACTAGGTGTGACTTACCATTTAATTTGTTCCTCTTTGACCCTTGATGTTATCGATATACTGATATTGTATTATCTGTTGGAAATTGGAATTATACCTTTTACAGGTTGCTAAAGAAAATGCTGATGTCATTATAATGGATGATAACTTCACGACTATTGTCAATGTGGCCAAATGGGGACGGGCAGTGTACATAAACATTCAAAAATTTGTGCAGTTTCAGTTAACAGTAAATGTTGTTGCTCTGGTGATCAACTTTGTTTCCGCATGCATCACAGGTTTATTGGTTTATGAATGTTGTTGCTGTTTTTAATTTTATTTCATTGCCGTTAGAAGTCTTTAGGATCAGAAATAATAGTTTTCTCCTTTTCTTTCAGGATCTGCTCCACTAACAGCTGTACAATTGCTTTGGGTCAACTTGATCATGGACACTCTGGGTGCACTGGCACTCGCCACTGAGCCTCCTAACGATGGACTCATGAATCGGCCCCCAGTTGGAAGAGGAACAAGCTTTATCACGAAAGCCATGTGGAGGAACATCATTGGTCAAAGTATATATCAACTAATTGTTCTTGGAATTCTCGATTTTGACGGGAAGAGGCTTCTGGGACTTAGTGGTTCAGATGCAACTAGTGTCCTCAACACTTTGATATTCAATTCCTTTGTCTTTTGCCAGGTACAGTATATGAATGATCTACTAGATTATACTTTACATATATAGTTTTCTGTTTTTCCCATTGTCTCCTTGCTTCTTTTGACAGGTTTTTAATGAGATAAACAGCCGAGACATACAGAAGATAAACATATTCCGAGGCATGTTTGAAAGTTGGATATTTTTAGCAGTCATTATCTCCACAGTTGCATTTCAAGTAATCATAGTTGAGTTCCTGGGCACTTTTGCCAGCACTGTGCCTCTGAACTGGCAACTATGGTTACTGAGTGTGATAATTGGTGCAATAAGCATGCCCATAGCTGCTATCCTGAAGAGCATTCCGGTTGGAGATGCTTCTAAACACCACCACGATGGTTATGAGGCACTGCCTGCTGGTCCTGAGATCCCTTAAAATGTGGGAAGGAGATTGTGGGTCCTCCTATTTTTCTCTGCTTTGGGGCCTTTCTTTTTTGGGAAAAACTAATCTCTCCAAGAGGAACATACTCATACGTCTAACCCAGTTACTTTTGGACTAAATCAAAGATACTCATGATGTGAAATTCCTGGGACGATATTGTATTTTCATGCTCCAAAATTCCTGGGATGTTTTGCCGACTTATCCTAATAATGCCTATCAATTCTATGATTTAGTAGACATTTTATGTGGCATTAGAAGTCTTGTTAATGATGCTTCCTACGCCATGTTTATTTTTTGGTTTTCTGTAGGCACCAATTATGCCTACCAAACGTCTCATACAATGATAGGTTAGGATCCACCTATGGAATTGTACCTTGTTGGTAACGTTAGTTTTCCACTAGATGCCAAATTTTAATTCTAGTAACATATATTTTTGAATTAACAGCATAATTGTTGCTAGGTACTATATCCCGAATTTGTACTTGATTGACATGCTCATTTTTTCCTTTTAAGAAACTAGGTAATTAATAGTCACTCTACACTCTACAGCGGTTTTGATGAGAAGAACTGTTTATTTTTTCATTGAATACAAATGTAGATGAAAAATAGCACAAAACTGCTTGACAAAATCTTACAGAGTGCTACCTAAATAATTAATGCGGTACATACAACAGTATAACACGATAAAAAAATTGCTTTCCCTGCCGAACCTGTCTATAGTCATATTACAAAGAATCATGTTCATGTCCAAAAAACTTGAACAAAACAAATTACACAACCAAATAGTAGAATAATTAAATGTGAAAAATTGTTCATCTGAACCTTCTTTTTGTTTCTCCATATGCAGCTACCCCCAACACAGTTATTGTGTACCCAGCCATGCCAACAACAGTCACAGGGTTTCTAAACAAAAGGATTGAGATCACAACAGCTACAGCACCTTTTGCATTGCCCAACACCTGGTTCACATGATTTGAGAGGAAATTTTAAGTCAATGAACATCAAAAGATATTAAAGCAATATAAATATATTTTGGCGGCACGTGTGTATATTCTGTGACTATGAGTAGCATTTTTACAGTATCAAATACAGAAGGATGCAGGTTGCAGAGTCAATTAAATCTTAAAGGAACTAAATGGAAGATCAGTTATGTCAACATCTTTAGACATGTATAAACTTCTCTTCACAATATATTGCAGTAGACTTATGGTTTTTACTTTTCTCACAAAATTTCAAGCAGACAAATTAAGGAAAGGATAAAAGGAAAAATGTGAATAAAACTTTATCAAAGCAATCCTAAAGTGAAGAGGACTGACTCGTAGGGACTAATCCACAACTATATTCATCTTCCATAATTTATATTAAAAAAAAAGGGACATTTTAGTTTGCTATTGATGGTTTTGATTAGCTTAAATTAAGCAGTATAATTATCCCTATTATAACATACTTCAATAAAACATTTTGAATTCATTATTCACGATTTAGCATTTGACAAGTTAATTTGTTGTAGTAAGCAAACCTGGAGTGTGAGAGCACTTGTATGTTTAGTCACCAAGAAGTTTGATAAGTTTGCTGCGTATGCTGTGACTGAGTTAAGCAAAAGAAGAAGCCACATAGATTTATTTTCCCTTCCAAGAGCCGTTGTGGCAGCAATGACATTGGGCTCCATAATAAGCACTGCAGGCAACAAAACCATGACAGCGATAGGAGACATATACAGTAGCAAATTCATCGAGTTCAACTTCTCCCTGTTTAAAGTGAATTTAACATTATCAGCAGTTGTTGAAACCAAAAAAGGCTTTATTCAAATTTGTTCTACCAAGCTAAATGGCCCAGGACAAGAAAATAAATATGTTGAAAACAAATAGGTTAGATTCAATCATATATACACAAGAGAGGAAAGTAACATGACATAGAGATTAGATGACTCCTATAAGAAGGCTGCAGCTACTACTCCTTTTCGATTTCTATCTTTTTCAATGTTGTTTCTGGTCTACAGAACTGTGGTGTCCAAATTATCTTTCTCACAAATTACTAAATAGACTTCAAGGAACAGGTTATCTTATCTTCTTTTCACTTTCTTTCTTTTGTTGAATCTTAGCAAGAGTTTCCCAACTTTCAAGTTTTGACTTGCAAATTTAGAAAATCTTCAAGAAGCTGAAAAATCAACACTACCCGTCAAAGCAACACAGTACGTTTTATTAGTGAAGTATCTACTCCTGAACTCACTATTCACATTATCCAACTATTTTTTGACCTTAAGGGTGTGTTTGGATTGAGGAGTATTGAGCGGAAGGGAAGGGATGTGGAGAGAAATTATAAAACTGACATTTTCTTTAATTTAAATTTAAATCTAACATTTTTAACCTTAAAATATGTTTGGATTGATTAGAATAAATTAGATGATAAGAAGAAATTTCAAAATAAAAAAGTCACTTCCCTTCCCTTCCATTCTCTTCAATCCAAATATACTCTAAAGTTTAGGCACCTAGTCACTATTGTTCCAGAATATCAATTGCAGCAACTCTGTCGTTCCAGAATATCAATTAAGGAAATGAAATTTTTAAATTTTAAGTTGCAGGGACTACAAATCTTAGATTATTGGTCAAGCATATTATCATATTACTTGAATGTGTCTGCTTTCTACATTCTTCCGGTTGAGCTAGCTATAACAACACTACTAGAGTTCCCAGGTTTTTCATTTAGTAAATATCCACCTACGTACATCTTAAGACATTGTAAGTTACAACTTCTCAAGATATCCTTTATCATCCATTCTTCATTAATGTAACAGGTAACAACAACAACAACAAACAAACAAAGCCTTTTTCCACTAGGTGAGGTAAAGAGTTCATATCTAATAGCAGATTTCAGAAATCTTAAACTTTAGCTGGACAGATTTATAAATTGAGATAACAAAAAGGAGCCTTTTTTTTTCGTTTCGCCATTAACAAAAAGAAGATTAAAAATCATAGATGTAGTGTAAATTATTTACCCTTCGGAGGAAAGTAAAATGCCCTGAAGAACAGACTTGAAGGCTCTTGCAGCAGTTGCGCTTAAACACATAATGAATCCAAACAAGTGAAATCCTGGCTCTCCCTGCCACCAGGAAGAAAGTCTTGTAACTCCACAGAAGATAAATTAAAAAGAAAAAAAGAAAAAGGATAGAAAAGAGGACAGAAATATGCTCCCTGCAGGTATTAAGGAATTAGTATTCCTTTCCAGTCATTCAATATAAATTATAATGCATTGCAGAAAAACACAAAATGACAAGATGTTAGATAACTAGAAACGGCCATTTTCATGATAAGCTATAGGGAATGCAATATACAAATCGCATCATTAGATGAAGTAATATAATTAATCAAGTAATTCCACTGCTAGATGATTAACAAAAATATGGCTTTCCAATATATACACGTTTATGAAGAAGTAGAATTGAGATTACAATAAATAGCAACACATGGAATTATTAATGTTTCAGCCTCCAGGTCACCTAACTTTTTCCCATACCATCCTGATCTTTTAATCAATTTTACATTTATTTCCCTAAATAACATTGAGTGAGGAAGATGAGAACTACAATAGTCGTAAGATATAGCATTTTACGTAAATCACAGCAAATAAATTGCTTATATATTTCAAACAATTATAGATCAGCTAAATTGCTCACATAACCATAAACTATGACCACTATTAGAAAGATTTCCAGATCTGGAGTGGCACTCTTTTAGACAAGATGTGTCCTTGAACATCAACCAAAAACATAACAAGAAAATGGTGTCCGTATGATTGGACAAACTTAGATGAGCAATGGCGACCAATAATCAGCTAGCATCTACACATCAATAAAAATCCGTTAAGACACTGATTCTTTTTATCTCGTTAAAGAACAAAATGACCATTTGCAAGAAGAAAAATATTGATTTGTATAAGATCCAGACAGCAAAGAAAATAAACATACCCCACTTGCAATCACAACACCAGCAACAACAGGCACAAGAGCAGCATATGTGACCCAAGCCTCTCGCTTAAGAGTTACTAAATAGGCGAAGAGGGCTGTGAAAAAGGGGGTAGTCGCACCCACCGCCTGATTGAACGAAACTGCGAGGTACCTGAGAGAGATGTTGCCACCCACAACAGACCCACAAAACACAACGCTTAGAGTGGCAATCTTGAAGAACTGGGGCCTGGATTTGATGGTCTGATGCGGCACTATCTTGAGAAAAATGATGGAAATGTAGCTAAGAAAGGCACAGGCAGACATATGGCAAATTGTGAGGAAGATGGGAAATTTGAAGCCATAATTTGAGAGCAAGTACTTGTTGAGGAGGATGACTCCAATGTTTGAGGAGTACCAAAGAATGATGAGGGAAGAGATGAAGAGGGCTTCCTTCTTGGATGACATCTTCCCGATTCTCGCTCCGCCTGCTGTGACTGCCTGGATTTGCACAGGAAGCTGTCATTTGAACTTATGGAATGAAAACGATTTTATTTTTTTTACTTATTTAGCAATATTCATTTACCCCCCTTGTTTTTTTTTTTTTTTTCACTGTGGCGTTAATTCAAGTAAGGAGAGTGCTTGAGATCTCACGGTGTCAAGACCGCGTGTAATCGTGGGAAACTTTTGTCTCGTGCGTGCAGGTGGAGAGAGGAGATGAAAAGCCTAAAGGCTAAAGCTTTCATCTCGTTTAACATCAACTAAGGTGTGATCGTGGGAAACTTCTGATTGAATATTATCACTTTAACTATTATAAAAGTAGGATTATACGTGGAGTTTTTTATGTTTAAAGAATTAGATCCAAATCAGAGTGTGGTGTTCTGAATAACTCTTAAAAGAAGACAAAGAAAAAGTGTTAATTTTAGAAACTCTATGCCGTTTATTTATAACTAAATCTAAGGATCTGACATCTGAGTGGTGTTCCCTTCATTGTATCTCTGGTCCATACACTACCCAATCTCCTCCTTTAACCCAAAAAAACAAAAAGTTATGAGAAGCGTGAAGTTTTAATAATAATCAGGTAAAATTTAATTTTTCGGGTTTTAATTTTATATGAAAATTTAATTTAAATTTATTTTTTAATTTAGTTTCTATTAAGTGATATTTATAAAGTTAATCATTCTCTAATCAAAATACAATTAAACCTTAAATAAGACTAAAATATTTATAAAAAAACTCCGAATTCATTATTTAAACAGTCAAAATAAAAAATTAACAATAGGTTCTGTTTTACGTGCTGTTTTACTTACTATTTATTTTTGAGTTAACGTGGAATTAATTAAATAATAATGGATCAATGTGATGTAATATATAGTGATGATGTGAGAACTGGGAAGGCGACGCGTGGAAAATAAAACGACAAAGATTTGGACACCTGTCGTTTTCATACATGTTTCACCAAATTCGCTTTCGGTCTTCAGCCGACAGGAGAGTTCACAACCGACAATTTCCATACCACCGGCACCGGAAAATCCTCATCATTTGACTGTTTTTGGCCTAAGATGAGAAATAATAATTACAGTCCTCGTTAAAAAAAAATTTGAGTTTTTGTGAGAAATAATTTACATATTATTTTAATATTTTTATTATTATATTCTCCAATAAAAAATTATAACATTTATAATTTATAAAACTTATTTTTTTTAATAATTACTTTTTTAAAAAATTATATATTTTATTTTGATTAAAAAATTTAATAATAAAGGTATACAAAATTTCATATGAATTTAATTCTTATTTATAAGTATTTTTATTAAAAGTAATTTTATTTAAATTATTATCAAAAATTAAATTAACAAAATTAACATTAAATCTTCTTCGTTTCATTATAAGAAATTAGACACTTTCATTGGACTCAACACAGAATAATTTAAGTGAACTTCAAATTAATAAAATTAATACATTAGTCATGTTGTTAATATTAAGATTACTCGACTAATATACTATGGTTATGCTTTTTAAGATTTTTACCTGAATAACACATTATTAATCCCACTTAGTTTAGAGCTTAACATAGATTGAACTTCAGATTTTTGTTTATTCATTAAATTTTCAATTGAATAAAAACAACAATGTCACTCTAAATTTAACTTAATTATTATAATTTTTTATATTTTATAACAAAATGAGATAAATAAGTTATTCTAATTTTGAACTTACAAAAAATTAAAATCTTTTAATTCACAAAATTCAATTAAACTGTTAGTTGTCGAGACGAACAAATAAAATTATCTTACTATTATTATGTAAAATTGTGTAGAATCGATGTCATAAGAATTAGAAATTTAATTTCTTTCAAACAAACAGTAACACGAGAAAAGGGTTAACAAAAAATAAAAAATAAGGATTTAAACAATAATTGAGATTGATTTAAATTAAATCAATTAACTAATACAATAAAACAAATTGGAAACTAAGACTTGGGCATATGTAATAAAACAAATTTCAACTATAGGTTGTTGCATTCTAAAATTATCAATCATTATTTATTAACTTTGTTTATCAAGCAGTTCATAATATATTTGGCTTAGCAACTAACATTTCTTAATCATTAATTTTTTTCTTAAAGTAGCAAGATAAGAAACATTTGTTATCTCACTCTAATTAACCAAAAAATTAGATGATACATCTAGATTCAAGAAGTAAATAGTATTAATGTCTAGAATAAGTATACCAACCATAGAACACAAAATCTGAAACGTTCATATTATTATACCTTATTTTTTAATTCCATAAAGTAATAGGAGTTATAACGCATAGCCTCTTTTACATTGTTTGATACTCAAAATCAAATTCTTTAAATAATTATGAATCTAAGAAATTTAATTAGCAAAAAAAAAGCTCATTAATATATAACCCACTGACCAAAATAATTTATACATCCATGAGTTCTCAAAATAAAGTACATAAATTAAAAAATATTAAAAACTGAGATAGAGTGATAGAACTTAATTTATAATCTCACAATTCATAATCCATCTTAGAATGGTCCATCTAGCTAGAATAATGGACCTTAGCCACTCATATACATGAAAAAATTATAAAAATATTTAAATTGATCTTCAAGCTTAAACAATGATGGAATTTCGACGCTCAACCATGGTTTCCCTCTTTTTTGATTCGTCCTCTCTCCCATTATAATGCTGGAAGGTGAAAAAGAAGAAAATAAAAATGAGAAGAGGAGATGAAAAACGCTAAAATCTCATGGTGATAATTCCAAGAATTGCGACATCCTTTGTATAACTACCTTGAGCCCACTTCCCAATCATGTGTTACTCTAAAACCCTCTTCTCCTAGCCTAAAACACACATAAAAAGCTCTAGAGAAAGAAGCACGTGTATTTCAAAATAAAAAGTTGAGTTATAAGAATTCTGCATTATATTTGTAATTTAAGACATGCTTTATTTCAATTTCACTTAAAATCTACATTAAAATACCCAAAACTAAGCCAGACTTAGAGAATTAAAATATGCAATAAGAGTTACTCATTATTGACTAGAACCAATGAAAGTGAATCCAAATGGAGAGGGAAAATTGCAAAATATTAACTCTAACATAAACTAAAAGAGAATAATGAATTAGATTAGTTTTAGTTTGGTTATCTCAGTCAATGAACTTTATGTAATTAGATTGTTAGAAATAGTCATCAAACCAAACCTTTCAATCTCAACAGTGAAATTAAACTTTCTAATAATAGAATTTATATTTTTTTAAAGTATTATAATAGAATTTATATTTTTTAAAAGTATTATAATAGAATTTATATTAAAATTACACCAACAAAATTTTAATATTAATTCAACCATAAACATATCATAATTCAAATAAAAAAATTCATTAATAAAATTTTAATAGAAGACAAATTATAAAAAAATTAATTACAAATAGAAAAAAGAAAAGAATGAAGAAGTGATAAAATGTTAAATAATTTAGTGGATGAGATTTTTATAGTAAAATTTATAAATTTACTAGTGGAATCTTATATTTTATTTAACGTAATGCGGGTGAGCAGCGAGACAGCAGATGCGACGGACACGTGGCCTTGAATATAAATTTAAAAAGCTCAATTGGTGTCCCTCAATTCCAAAAGCAAGCACTACCAGTACCAACGTTCGTATCTTCACTTTTTTGTTATTTTGTTCTGCACTTTTGTCACATTGCCTTTTCCTTTTTTCTATTTAATTAGTTAATAAAATATTCAATAATTTCGAATTTAAAAATTAATAAAAAATGATAATATTTATTAATTAAATATTCCATCAACTACTTAAAATTTCTTTTAACCAATACTTGGTTCAATACAAATTAAGTGGATGGATATATCACATGATCCAAAGCAACCCAGATACACAGAGTCACGGTCACACCCAGAATTTTAAGACGTTGATGCCTATCCATGTAATATCCAACACGTCCAACAAATAGAAATCCACGCTTTCTTTCTCTTTTCACCATTTTCTTTCAAAAATTTATAGGAAATTATTAATTAATATATAAATAAAATAGCACAATCAAAATTTACCATATGGTCCCCCCTAATGAACCCAAGGTTTTGGAGTTGCTCACCCCGTCTCTCTTTCCATTAAGGGCCAGTTTGTCGTTTTACGTAGCACCTTTCCTTTTTTATTTCTGTAAATACAAGTATCAGAGGTGTGCTGAGCTTCTTTTTTTCCTTTCTCTCTTGGCTCTGACTTTTGAGGAAATCCGAAACCGTGACAGACATTCATTTTTCACATTTCGCTGCGTTTTGGTTGTGGAGTGCCTAGCGTCGCCAAGCTGTTAGTTGTCATCTTTATTCATCTTTCATTACCGTTTGATTGCTGGTAAAGCTACATCTCTCAGTACCCATTGCACATCTCTGAAGCCTTCAACAAGTTTGCTACTAGTAAGGTTCCGGGAAAGACAATTTTTCTTGATGATACTTTTCTTTTTCTTTTGGTTTTCCAGTTTCGCATTCTATTGTTGCTTTCAGTGCTTTCTTCGTCTTTCCCTACTATTGGGTTCCAGTTCTTATCTTTCTTGCGTTCTTTATTGGGGTGGAGTAGTGGGGAGGGAATGCGCGCGTACTTACGTACGTACGAGAGACATCCATGTTCTACTCTTCATCCCAAGATTCTGAATATTTCTTCAACTTCCGTTCCTTTTGCTTGAATCTTTCATTCTTCCTCTTTCGTCAGTGTGGCTTTGCTATTGTAGCCACTTTCATCATCATCATCATTTTAATTCATGCAAGTAAATAGAAACGTTGCCATTTGTTGATAAATATAGTTAGATTGTATGGACCTCTCCATTGACGTCTTCTTGGAAGCAGAGTGTTTAATTCAATCCATAGATTGGATTGCATGATACTTTATTAGCATTTTCATTTCGGGTTAGTAACATTTCATGGAGTTCATCACTCTGTGATTAATCTTCCACATGAGCAATGGTTCGATATGAAGTAATATATCATCTCTATGATTCCATGTAATATTTCATTTTCATAATGTTTTGCATGTAATATACGGTCTCAGTGGCACGGGATGGTAATTACTCTAAGGAGCATTCTGCATGGCAAAGCGACTTTTACTTTGGTCGTGGGCATGGTAAATCCTTACTCCTTAGCCCTGCAGTGCAGCTGTCCGGTCCTTTTCTTGAGTCTCTGTGTGACTCCCTCGTATTTTTCTCTTAAATTTGTAGATATGATTGAGGAAGATGTCTTGACCAAGGAATCTTGTATTGATGTTTTGAGACGTTTAATAGCAAAGGAGGATAAGGAACTTGAGGAGCTTGAAAAAGAGTTATCATCACTCCAGAGTGAATTAGCCTTTGCTGAACAAATAAACTGGCCTGAAGTTTACTTCAGAAATTTGAGAGAAAAAATCAACTCGCTTGATGTCTCTATAAAGAATTTGAAGAATGATCATCATGATGATAGTGAGACCACGTCATTGTTACAAAATGATATTAATCCCGCCGGGACACTTGAGGAATTAGTCAAGGATTTACCAAAAGATCGCTGTTAAGATGCATCTGGCCAGATTGACTTTTGGAATTTCTTCCTGTTTCAATGTTATTAAAATTCTATTTGATGCTCTCAATTTTCTAATTTTTAGTTAGTGTTTACTTTTGGAATGTCAATCCTCTATTCTATATATCTTCATCTAAACTCTAAAGGCACCTCTGAAACATAAATTGTGCTTCTCATGTTTTAGCCCAGTTGATGCAGAAAATCCATTTGCCTCAATCTAGACAAAGATATGAGCAACTTTTAGTTGTGAAATTGCTGCTAGTGTGTATGAATGTATGAGGACAG
The DNA here is from genome assembly GCA_031216115.1 of Senna siamea. Taxonomy (NCBI): domain Eukaryota; kingdom Viridiplantae; phylum Streptophyta; class Magnoliopsida; order Fabales; family Fabaceae; genus Senna; species Senna siamea. The sequence goes on along the minus strand of CM062366.1, from coordinate 24,333,396 downwards.
TAGCTGTTATGATACCGAATAACTTAATAGAAAAGGTCACTATGATATTCACTATAGGGCACTTGTTCATAAATTGTGCAGCCTGCAGAAAATGCAGTTGTGAAAGATTTTAGTGCATATGGTATTAAACTTGCAGCTGGACATTCTGATTTAGTTCAAAAGCTGCATGATTTTCCTCCAGGAACCACACGAAGACCTTGCCAGAAAGTATTCACCCTAGCTGATTTATTTCAAACCAATAGCATCCGCCATACTGGGTCCCAGTGGATATATGATGAGAAACTACAAGCCGATGCTCTTAAATCTGAAATTTCTCATAGCCTCAGCAACTCCAATATGTGTTTATCTTGGAAGCTAAAAGATTGGGGTACGAGGAAACCTGAATTAGATTCTTTTTCTGAGACAGAACCAAGTGAAAGTCATCAGGAACTTATTTCTACAGCATCCTCAATTCTAGCATCCAAGTGGCAGCAGAAATCTAGAATTAACACCAGCAATATTGTTGGCAATGCTGAGGTTAACATTGTTGATTCTTCTACAGATGAAACGCAAGAGGTTTCCAATGTTTCTCATGAAAGCAAAATTTCTGAGATACCATGGAAAACAAAAGTAGATGTTCAGTTTAACTTGGTTGACTCTAGTAATGCGACCTCACCTTTACGGTCTGGAAAGTTGAGAGAACTGAAGGTGGGTGAACTAGGGGCAAGTGCCAATCAGCACAATTTTAAAGGGTGCTATAAACTTCGAAAATCAGCTTTACTTGAATTTTTAGCTCACAGACACAGCAATAAATAAATTGTACATCCGGGTTATCTTTTTATCTCTTGCAGTCTTGCAGATCTTGTGTGAATTTTGAAAGGCTAAACGCAGTTATGATTAGCAAATAAGAATGCAGTGTGACGGTAGAGTACATGCTAGTGGGAGATAGAATGAGTACTGAATAAATAAAAGGAATTAGATAGCCAATAGCTATTCTTCCCTGCTCTCTAGTGTAACTGGTTATATAAATTTGTGGATTCTCCAATGACGTAGCACTGAGATACCCTCGAGTTATATTTGGAAATGCTCTAACTCTCGTTATCTCTCTCCCAAGACGCATCGACATCTACATCAGGGCAAAATTCTAAGAGTACTGAATTTTCAGTACTTCTCTTTATTTATTATTAATTATTTGTCACAAAAAAAAGAATTTATATTAATAAAAATTTATTTTGAATGAATTAAATATTAAATATTAACTAATAAATATTAATATATATATTAAATATTGACAAATAATTAATAATAAATGAAAGAAGTATTGAAATTCAATATTCTTATAGTACAAAACTTCTATTCCTAAATAAGAGAATGTTTATGAGATATCACCCAGGTTACTGGACTCTCCACTTGTGAGCAGTGTGCAATTAATCAGTGGTCAAGCTAATAATTCGCATAATTAAATGGGGATTTCCACGTAAAATTAAACTGTTTCATTATGTATAATTGCTGTAGAAGACTATACATGAACGTTTACTTTAAAGTAATAATATGTGAAGAAACCTTTTTCAGTTGTTAAAGATATAATGCTGAGTAATTAAGAATTGATTAGGAGTTATAAAGAGATCGAGTAAAATGAAATAACTCCTAATTAAGTGAGATAGAATAGTATAGAACAGGTGAAACAACTTATTCTATTAATTAAAAATTTTAATTTTATATATATATATATATATATGAGATTTCACTTCCTATTGATTTGATTAGATATCACTATGTCATTTATAGAATCAGCAGGTTTGAATAGTGAAATTTTAAAATTATCTCTCTGATGTTTACAAAATAAATAAATAAGGTCTCTAGAAAATGAAAAATCATACAGATCTCAATCTTAAATCCCTCAGTTTAAAGTGGTTTAGACATTGAAGTGTGGAATGAGAATAATTTTTAAACTATCCTAATCTATCTTATCCAATTAGCTTTTAAAATTTCAATTATAATTAAAGATGTTCTAACAATCACACTCCACCTCATTCCACTCCCGAACCACCTCTCCAATCAAATTCTTAGGTAAAACATTTTACGACCTTTGATTCCATTAAAATCAACCTCTTTAAAGAAGGAGAAAAGTTAGCATGGTTCTAAATTACACAAACTAAAAATGACATGAACACTAGAAGAATGTCTTCAAGACCATCGGTTTTAAAGCATACTAAAAAGAATCCTGATTAAACCTTTTTTCAGCATGTAAAGATCCACGGAAGATGGCTCAGATTCAATTACCCCCTTTGAGTTTATAGTCGGAAGAGATTTTATATCTACTCTAAGGTATGAGGCAGAACAAGATCTTTAAGTCGTAAAATCCCTATACGAAACATAACAGCATCACCAAGACCATCATCCTCCAATTATGATTCAATGCAAGGAGTTGTCTATTCTGACTTTCCAATAAACACACGCATACACAGAGTTGATGTCAACCCAGAAGTTCAAGAATCATGAATCTTGCAATTTTATGCTCTCCAGCTGTTCCCGTGTTGTAACCTAAGGTCAGGAAATTGCACAATGCCAGTTCAGCCATGAGCCACATTTTGTAAATCAGCATTCCTTGTACAGGGGCATATAATAGGCTTAACCATCTTCATAAGATCATCCAAATAACCAATGGAATTACTTTAAACGAAGTAAGAAGAAACAGCTAAGAGCAATGAAAAAAAAAGAACGCAAATTATTACCATCTATACTGAGGAAATTCAAGTATATACCAATTCCAATATCAGCTTTCAGCCGAATTTCAAATCTTACACTTGAAAGTCTGAAACCTGGTTTGACAATTATTTTTTCTTTTGACATCTATAATTGCAATTTTACATAAAACTAACTTCATATGCATAGTTTTTTTACAAAACCATTATTTGACATGCCATAGTTTTCTGTGGTCTTTATCTTATTTCCTCTACAACAGTGGGATAGATTGCCAGATTAAAATTAAGGTAACTCTTTAGTAAAAGCAGAAAATTTTAAAACAATTCATTTTCTCCATGTGTATATCCTAAAGAACATTTTACTTGCTTAACTTGTATACACAGAAACTTTTGGATGGGGCAGCTAATTTCAAAACTATATTTCAGAGACACTAATTAATTCCATCAATAGATAACAAGCAAGCTATTGGATTAATATATAGTTATTGGTTGAGAAATTAACGACACTCACTTGCTCTAACTTTAGATCAGCCTCTTTGAGTGCTCGCAAAAGATGGATTATTCGGTATTGAAGCTTTTCATTTTCTGTAGCAAGCTTCTCAGCCTGAAAATTGTATCGTTGAATAAGATATATATGACATTGTATCCTTTTCAAAAATGAAACGTAGATAAGCTATAATTGGGTACAACCTTCTCTTTCTCTGAAACTAATTCTGCATTGGCCTTTTCAAGCTTTGTCTGCAGATCATCAATCACTTTCAAGTGTTCCTCATTTCCTGCGTCTGAGCAAGTTTTCACACACAAAAACAATTTAGGCCAACATATTTAAGTACTATTGGTTGTCTTGAGTACTTTAGTACCTACCTTTTTTACTAGCTAAGGCAGCTTCAAGTCTTGATAATCGTTGCTACAACAAACAGATGCTTGTTAGAGAGTTGCAAGATGTCCTTCACGAATTTATGCACACACAAAAAGCCCTAACAATCTCCAGAACAAGTAATTCCACGGTTTTGGGGGCAAAGAAGAAACTAAATCAAACGCATGTAAGCCGTAAGACCATGTGAGATTATATGAGAAATAATTGCCATCTCCTATAGCTATTACCCCAATTCATAGTAAACTTGAATAGCGAAAAGCTCGAAGAAAGACAAGATTTTCAACCATAGAGAAAGGGCGTAATGAAGTGTGTACACATCAACATTGAAAGCCAACAGACGAAAATAGATTAAAAAATGATAGGCAAAAACAATCGGTTTAATCTGTAAAACGAGAAATTAAAAACATAATTAACATATCTCACCTCTGCTTCTGCAGCTCGCTGATAAAATGGCTTTAAGGTGTTTTGGAGGTCGTTTGGCTCCACGGATTCCGCCATTTTTCCACTTTGCGGCTGCCCTACACTTCTCCAAACAAGCCACAGGGCCACACGCTGTTCCTAACTGTATCGGAATCGGTTTCGAGTGTCTGCCTTCTACAATTTTTAAGATGCACAATACTTAATTGCCATTATTTTTGTCGTCAATTTACATCAAAATAATGCCAAATATTTTGGTCAATAATAAAAATATTTATGGCCATCGAAAATCATATAAAGAAAGTTTAAGGGAAATTAATAAGAAATTGGAGAAAACTTAATATATTCAATTATAAAATTGTTACTTTGTGAAAGTAAATTTAGGATTCCAACGTAGTGAATTATGAATGTTAAATCTTGATATTTAAGGTTATAGATATTATATAACTTTTTAAGATAGGTATGTCAAGAGCTGCTCATCATCTTAAAATTTAGATTAAAAGGTACATACCTCTAAATTATGTCATATGCAAATAATTTTTAAACTATAAAACTGACCTAATATTCTTTAAATTTTGTAATTTATGCAAAATATTTTTATATATTAATTTCTCTATCGAAAATGTTAACAAAGAATAGACATGTTAAATTAGTTAAGAAATTTTTTACACAAAACTTAAATTTTAAAAAATTTTTAACACAATTTCTTAAATTTAAATTTTTTTTTTTTATGTTTTGATATAACTTAATTATAGTGATATGTTCTATTAATATTTTGAATAAAACAAATTAATGGAAGGAATGTTTAGCATGAGTTACAAAATTTAAGAAGTTTTAAATTAACTTTTATGGTTGAGAGTATAAGACTTCAATTTTATACATTTTAACCTAAAATTTATGTGTAAAAATGTACATGAGACTGCCATAATTGCATTTGTACACCGTTTGCTTTACATTTACTCATTCTTTTATACTACAACCCGACCTTCAATAACAATGCAATATTCAATTGGTTCAAACAACAACAATATCAGATTCAATTAGTCTAAGGTTGTGAGGAACCAAGTATTGCATAAGGATCATGTCCCAACACTAGGTTGAAAAATGTTACAAAATCCAACAAAGTACTGAAAAATTTGCAGCTTGGGCTACAACAAAATGAATTCTCGGTTCAGTTTGCTGAATCACATTAAGAATGTCCTGCACGGGGAAGTTTCAGGAAGGATCATATCGTGCCCAATATTCACGCAATTGTATATCAAGCAAGTGTAGTACTGTCTTTAATCTTGCATCACTACAATTTTCCATGCGACAGCTTATACTTTGACAATATATAACAATATAACCTTATAAAAAATCATAACGAAAATATTATTCCTTTTTTTTGTTTTTTTTTTTTTGAAAAAAAATGTCCATCAAGAAGTTCCTTGGAGTCACAAATGATTCCTGTATGTTTGCATCCAGGTTTCTTTATATGGCAAGAGAAAATAGTCAAGGCAGTCCAAGAAGTGAAGGCCTGTAGAACGCATGGCTTTGTGCAATCTCAATGCGTTCACGAGGATCATTCAAATTCTCATCCCTCAGAGCTTGTAGAATCGCCTGTGATGACTCTTCCCTGACATGTCCAACATCCACCACAAAGCTCAGCATGTGTTCAAATACAATAATGAATGGCCTTAACAATCAAGTAAACAAGAAATTATAGATTCCCTGCAAATTACCTCAATATCAATATTTTATATAGTGTTTTCAAGATAGGGCAGAGTTCCACTGGAGCAACCGGCTTGTTTTCTTCAGGATGCAACACATTCAGGCTCGATTGACTCAAAAGTTCAAAGAATGCTTCTACTGCAGACACACCCTATAAATATCATATATACCAGAGTTACCATTAGCATAAGCATCTCTACATTGTAATTACAATGATGCTTCACAATATATACCTGAATCATTCCTTTGCCACTAATGCTATCACCCATGTCTGGACTTAGTTCACCCTTAGCTAACATTTGGCCATACCAGGCATTGCGACCCTTCAACAAGGTTACATAAGTGTCAGCCAATAACGGCCCTGCTAGTTTCTCAGGTTCTTCAGTCAGCAAGTGAGTGATGAATATCATCTCTGATGTACAATGTGCAAAGTATACAGATTTGCTGGTAGCACTCTCATTGGTCAGTGCTGCTACCATTCCTAACAACATCAAACAGGAATAAAAGATACGGATTCTATATCAGAAACCAAGATTTTTGTAAAAGTTGACTGCAAGTTTCACATCAGCAGAAAATGCTTAATTTACCAGCTCCAATTGCATAGACATTTTTCAAGCCACCCATGACCTCATGTGTGACAAGGTCACTGTTGTCCCAGACGATGAATTGAGGTTGCCGAAGAAATTTTGCAAGCGGTTTCCTCCATTTCTCAGCTCCACATATTCGAGCATTGGCATACTCCTTGTTGTAGACTTCTGAGGCAATGTTAGGACCACCAAGGTAGAGTATGTTCTCCATTGGCACTCCAGCTGTCAAGTGTAGAGAGTAGACATTTGAGAATGAGGGAAGGACATTACAGTGTTAAGAGAAGAGAATATGGCAATATGAAATAGGATGGAAAAAATCAGAGAAGAATGGAACTCAAACTTAAGCAGTACCAACAATAATTACTAATTTCCTTTGCTTGGTATCAAATAAAATTTTGGATAACCAGCAAAAATTGAACTAGCCTCAATATAAACCCAGCTCATTTAAAGAGTGGACTGGAAGATTGAGCCAAGCACAACCCCAAGTTTATTGCTCAATTTCACAAGCATGACTATAAACAAGGAAGAACAGTTGAGTAAAATTGACAATGATGCTGCCCAAACATGCAATAGATCTATGGACCAATACCAAATTGATTGAATATGAATAGCAGGTAGATGTTCCTGAATCCTGAATGCTGTTTTTTTTTTTTTCATCTTCATCTGATAAGACCTAAAAATCCTGTGAATAATTCAGCTACCATAACACCAAACATGGATGGTTCTTGACATCTTTCAGACTTAAGCTTAAAAACTAGTAGTTATTTCCTTCCTCACGAAGAATTAGTCATGAAATCATTCATTCCCATAACTTGGAATACTTTAACTAATGCAACAAGAGAATAGAAAACAGAAGAGATAATATTCAGTCGCCGTTGTTTTTTATATGAAGAAAAAATGACTCATAATTGAAGACAAAGAAATTAAAATCTTACTTGCTAATTGAAGACAAAGAAATTAAAATCTTACTTGCTTGGTTAATCATTTTTGTGGGGGTTATAATATGTGGATCAGGCTCCAAAGCTGCCTCTATACCCTTTGCTAGAGAAATTATGATAGGCACTGTGATCCTCTCCTTCCAGTACTTACTAATCTCTTCAAAAATCTCTCTTGTTTCAGTGGAAGGCAAACCATTAACCACAATATCAGCATCCCAAACAGCCTCCTGCAAGTTGGTGACGACCTTCAAAGGACAAAGAGGCGTATCAATCATATTCAAACAAAACCCATCTTTCAAAATCTCATCAGCAAAAAGAGTCCTATCCCCAAGTCTAGCCTCCACATATTTGAGATAAGCACATCGTCGTATCAGCCTCCTGAGCACATCTTCCCTCGAGTTTATGACCTCAAACAGATGCTCTGCAGTGGCTCTATCAACTGCTCGTCCTGCCCTTCTCCATATTCTGATTTGTACCTTATCCCGGAATTGGCCATACGTATCCTGAAGCAGAGCAGCAAATACACTTCCCCAAGCACCAGCTCCAACACTCACAATTCTCAGAGGGTCACCATTAGCTTTGCCAAGAAGGCTTCGAAGATCATCAAGCTTCTCTTCCAATCCATTACCATTCTGAACCGATCCATTTGAGTATGTGTTTCGGACCATTCCCATAATGCTTCCCACCATGCTTTGAGTGAAAACAAGAGTGGATCATGCAGGAGATAAACCAAACAAGGATGGTTTGGCTTCTAATCCCCGAAAATATATACTCCTTCCTCTGTAGCCTGACCCAAAGCTGAGGTAGTATTTGATATTGGAGAACAAAATCTTATTGGTAGATATTGCTTGACCAAAACCCAGCTAATATTTGGCCTTCTTCTCCAGAATTTTTGACCAGATCACCAAAGAAATGAAGCTTCTACCTCTTCAAGGGAATTAAAGCAGTCGCTTTATTTTTCTTTGAGTTTCCAAGAAGCACATGCTAAAGGATAAAGGAAAACATTATTAAAAAAAAAAAAAGGGGTTCAACTATGTTTTCTCCGTCAGGAGTTTGTTGATCTTCCCAACCATAAATCACAGCAGAATATTGAAATATTTTAAAAAAAGTGAAATAAACTTTCGTGTTGGGAATTACAACGATATGGTTTCAAATCAATCAAAGGGTTGGTTTACTTCAACCTCTTCCCCAACTCCAAGCCAAAACCCATCACAAATCCTATAGCCTTTTAATTCTAAGAACCGACATTATTGGAGGGAAAGCTCAAAACCCCAGAGAAAATAAAAGAAAAGAAAAGGAAATTGAGGGTGTACACGCAAGTGGTGAAACGAAAATAAAATTTATAGGATGGGAAGAAAGCAGAGAAGAGGGAAGGTAAGATAGAGAGAGAGAGAGAGAGAAGGTGGGATGAGGCGGTGTGGTTGAGTTTGGGGTGGCAGAGGCTGTAAGCATTAAAGGTTTATGGGTGTTGCCAACCTCCCCAACGGTCATTAATATTGGATGACTTTGGCTATCGAATTCCATGTGAATATGATGTGTCCATATCAAGCTTAGTTAGTATTTGGGCATTGCCTACAGTGATATGACTTTTTTCTGGCGATAACTATATACACACAGATTTCTTTCTCAAGGGGTAGGACTTGGTAGTAGGAGCAGGTTTCTTCTGGTTCTGGCTAAACATGGCATGAGGACACACATTATAGCACTACTAGCATTAGATGCCATCCCATCCCATGACACCCACCAAAGTCGCCGAAATTTCAGTTTTAATCAATTTGTTTTTCTCCTTATGGTTTTCTTATTTGTTTGGTTTAGTGATTTGTTGAAGTCATCAATAAATTAAACCAAAATAGGATTAGGGTTTTGTTAACCAATTTTTTAGAGTATTAATTAAAGTTTTCTTTGATTAATTGATAAAATATTTAATGTTTTAAATGTGTAAAAAAATTAATAAAAAATAATTTTTAACATTTATAAATCATAGTAACTAATCAAATAAAATTTTGGCCAATGTTTTAAAGAATACTGATTAACAAAACATTTAATGTTATTCAAATTGAAATAAACATACGAAAAGGAACATTACCTATTGTTGTTAAACCCACCATCTCACACTCCTAGGCCTCCATGTTCACAAATCAAAACTTCCACATTCGCATTTCGAAGAGTTAGCTTGACATTTATTGGTGGTACTTTTTTAGTATCACGTTTTAGTTTGAATTGTAAAATAATTTGAAAAAGGGGATTATAATATTTGTAAAGATTTTTTTTGTGTAAATTTCATCCTATAAAAAATTATTCAAGAATATATATATATATATTTATATAACCAAGATTTTTCCTTAATGATTGGTAAAGTGAAAGATTTTTGTTCTACTTTTGGTTTTAGAAATTTGTGTTCACCCTTCCCCTCCCAATTGTAGTTTATGTAAATCGGTTGCCATTGGCACAAAAAGATTTGCTCTTAAGAAAACATATACTTTAGAATTGAGGAATTGATTTGATAAATTTAGGATCATGAAACAAATCCATGACACTAGAGGTGAGAAATTATATATGACTTTCACAACACTGGTGAGAATATTATCAATTGTGTGTATAGCGAGAGTTGGCAATTACGTTTGTGTGTGAATTAACAATTTTATACATTTTGGGAATATTGCATATAAATGTACTTAATTTTTATAAAATTCTACCTAGTATTTATAAAGTTTAATAAATATGAAAATCCTGGAAGGTTACAATCTTTCGTGAGAAATAGAAATGTAAAGAGTTTATTCCTTACTACAGTAGAGAATGAGAAGCAAAGTTCAAAAAACAATGAGCAATCAAGGTCTCTCAACATAAATGCCTGCGTCATCTTCTTCTTCCTATGCTACGTGTCTACCATTGTTTCGTCTTACTCTTCAACACTTACCATTGTCTCGTCTTACTTCAACATTTAATGGTAAGTACGTAACAAAGTTGGCAAGCTATTAATAGCTTGTGGGGTGATCTCACTGAATTTACGGTGCTCTAACTTAAGCCTCTTGCTAACCAGCTGCAGCATTAAATATTTTTCACAAAACTTCTTTACTCATCGTTAATGTTCACTTTTTCTCAGTCACGAAATTTTTTAATTTAATCATAATTTATTTAAGATAAATTTTTTATTTATTTTTCTCTCAATAATTTTTTTTTTGTCTCTCTCATATTTTAAAATTTTCATCACATAACATATTTTATTGGATTTGTTTCCAAAATTTTCATCCTTGTGTATATTTACTATATTTATATTTAAGTTTTGTTAATAAATATTTTAATACTGTTTAAAATTTTGCTTAATTAATTGATGGAATATTTGTTTTGATCAAAATTATTTATATTCAAAAATTTATTAAACTTTAATTAATCTAATTAAAATTGACTGAGATTTTATAACAAAAGTAAAATTTTTATAATAAAAGATTTAAATTTGAAACATGAAGTACTTATTATTTTAATTAATTATCTGTTAATGATTGATAGAATATTTAATAATTTTAAATTTATAAAAAATTAATAAAAATAATAATTGTTAAATGTAAAAAATTTTATCAGTTAATAAGATAAAATTTAAGACACTGGTTAATATATATATAAAACAAGGAATGCAATTGATTCTAAATAAAAATTTACAAAAGACCTTCTGAGCTGTTTACCACTACCCCTTTTTTATGAATTACAATTATCATACTAAAAGAGAGTAGGGACAGAGTGAAAACAAAACACAGGGAACAAGTTCTTTTCCCTTCATAAATACGTATATAGTTCGTCGCCCAGCAGTGGCACCTTACCTAGATGCTGGCTTGCCTTCAATCTTCTTTGAACATCAGAGTAAAATTAATTTATCCACTTTAGCATTCCTTGTCAACGTGTATCTGCTAAAAGAAGGACGAAACTAGGAAAGAGACTATATCAAACATAATACATCGAATGCACTTAACTATTAGCTAAATCTTTTTTTTTTTTTAGTTTTTATAATTTTATTGAATTTTTATTTTTTAAAAAATTTAAATTATATTTTTATAGTTTATTTATTTTTAGTTCAGTCCTTATTATTAAATTTTGGTTGAGTTTTACTAAATTTTGTTGATATTTATGTATCATTGGCACTTTAAATGTATATTACAGTCAATTTACTTAAATAATTTAACATAAATAATATTACGTATCATATATAAGTGAGATAATTTGATTTAGTTATTTTTTTATCAATTTTATTTATATAAATTGAACGTATTTAAAATGTTAAGCATATTTTGATCTTATGAATAAAACTTAATGAAATCTTAAAAAAATTAATAATAGGTACTAAATTATTTTTAATTATAAGGATTTAAATAAAAATTTTAAATATAAAATAAATTAAAATACGAATAAAACTATAAAGACCAACATTAATATTTTTACCTAGAGAAACATCAATTTGATTGACACTTTTAAGAGAATTTTAAAAAATAAAAAAGTAGTACATATTACTATTATATATTAATAATATGATTGTAATTATTTTGAGAGATTTTAAAATTATATTATTTTTTATTTATTTTTAAAAATTATATTTTTTTGTGAGAGATGAAAAGATAAAAATTTTATTTTAATTATTAAAATTTAATAATTTTTTTAATTTAGTTCCTTACCTTTATTTATTTAATTTAACTTTTTACATTTAAAATTATTATTAATTTAGTTCTTTATTTCTCATATGTATTAATAATATATCTAAAAATTGCTCTAATTTGATGATTTGTGTGGAAACTTATAGTAGAAAAAAATATTTTTAAGAACAAAATAATTATAATTATTTTCAAAATACGAATGAAAATAGACGGAAGATATTGTAATTTCAGTAAAGATGTTGAAATACGCTAATCGTTCTCAGATAGGAACACTCGTAAATCAGCAGAGCGCAGACCAGTAGCACAGTCCCAGTTCGTGCGGGTTGAAGCTAGAGAGAGAAAGAAACCTAATCACACAGACATGGAAACCAAACCCACAGAAATCAGCAGCTCCAAGATGTTTGGTGGTTACAACAAGAGGTTCAAACATTTTAGCCCCACGCTCGGTTGCTCCATGACTTTCCACATCTACTTCCCTCCTTCTCCTTCTCCTTCTCACAAAGTTCCTGTAAGTCCCTCCTGTTTTCTAATGCCATCATTTACCATTCTCCTTCATCCCTTTAGAATTACTAGCTTAACTCTGTGCAGACAATGGAGTTACCTTTCATTAATTCCCCATGGACCTCCAATTATCTCATTATTCGTTTATCTGGGATGGTAGAATTGAATCATCCCCTTTATTTTTAGGGAAGTTAATCATTAGCAGTTTCTTGTTATTTTTGGGTCAAATATATTGATCCAATGGTGTCCTCAGATTCTTAAGAATTTTTATAGCATTTCATTTACCCGCAGTCTAATAGGGTTTCATATGATATGTGATGATTCAAAGGTTTTGGTTTCATTTTGAGAAGGTCCTCTACTGGTTGTCTGGTCTGACTTGCTCAGACGAGAATTTTATAATTAAGTCCGGAGCTCAACGTGCAGCGTCTAATGAGGGTATTGCTTTGATTGCCCCAGATACATCTCCAAGTAAGTTAGCAGCACTACAAACGATTCAATTTTTAGCCAAGCAACATTGAAATGAAGCGATGCTTTGAGTTTTGTGCAGAACAACTGATTTTTGTTATATTTGAGATTGTCATGCCAGCTTGATTTGAGAAGTGCAATTAACAACCCTGTTTACAAGGCGATTAACACTTCTAAATAGAAGGAATCCTGCCATCTTAGACTCCAATGCCTTTAGTGTAGAGACATGTTCACGTTTTTGGTTCCTGGATTAATTTTAACTTATATTGATATTCCTCAAGTCTTTTGGCTTGTGTAATCTCACTGCGAAAGCATTTGGTTTGGTCTGTTGCCTTGCTTTAGTTTATGATCCCTTTCAAAGGAGAAGTTCCATTACATGGCACATTTGACCTTTGGAAATTAGTAATTTGTCTGATGGCCATAGACCAAATGCAATTTGGATCAGGCCTCTTTCTTATTATGTAGCCCTTCACAAAACTTCTGGTTGTGTTGAGTGGTGGCACACTTAATTAACTTTAATAGGCATAGATGTTTAAGAAGTAAAGGTTTTCTAAGACCAAGAAGAAAAATACTGCTTTGAAGGGTTCAAAACCATAGTTCTCTGATCACTTTGTTGTCTGCTTGAACGAGAAATAATATTGCAAAACTGCATAGTGCGATGCTGTTCCTTGTGAACTGGACAGAAATTTTCAAATCTTCTTTTAGCTCTTACCATTTCCATAGGAAAATAATAGAAACTGTACAAGATTTAGTGGCATTACAAGTAGAAGTGAAAAACAGTGATCTCACCCAATTGAAATATTCTAATTATTTTCATAATATATCTCCGAAGACATTTTGTATGTTGTATAATAATTATGTGACAATTGATGTAACTGATGGATCTTTCTATATACTTATTACTTATTTCTTTACATACATAGTTTCACAGAATCTCAGATTCTAATAATTATAGAATGTATATTCATTGTAATTACACTCTAAGATGGGATGCTTTTATCTGATATTTAACTTCGTAATACAGGAAGCCTAAATGTGGAAGGAGAAGCAGACAGCTGGGACTTTGGTGTAGGTATGCCAAGATCACTCTAGAAAATTGTTCCTTTAGTCTTACTTTTGTTGTTGTTGTCATTGTTATTATTTTGTTTATAAATTTTGATGAGAAGAGTACTACTAAAAAATGTACACTTACGCACATATCACATATGTGAGTAAAACAGATGCTAAGTCATATCATCTACCTCTGTAGTTTCAGCCTGTTTGGGATATTTCTGCTTCATCCCCACTGTTTGATTGAAGAAGCTCATTTTTGTTTGGGAGACACTAATGTTGTGTGGAACAACTTTATAAGCTATAAGCTTTAGCTAACAATTACCTTTAGATGAGTTGTTACCTGTTATTAAACAATTTCTTTATAAGAGTTTTTTTTTGGGTGACTTTAATTGCAAGTTGAGAGTTGTTATTGTATATGTATATATAGGTATAATATATACACATATATATATGTGTGTGTGTGTGTGTGTGTGTGTGTGTGTGTGTGTACTTAAGTTATTTGTGTACACATCTCTATATGTGTGTATGCATATACACATTCCTGGACAGGTGCTGGATTTTATCTCAATGCTACACAAGAGAAGTGGAAGAATTGGTGCATGTATGATTATGTTGTCAAGGAATTGCCGAAGCTTCTAAGTGATAATTTTCCACAGCTTGAAACATCAAAAGCATCTATATTTGGTCATTCTATGGGCGGGCATGGTGCTTTAACAATTTACCTGAAAAATCTGGATAAATATAAGGTATAGATGATTATACAACTGGAAACTTATGGTTTTAGTGTAATAAAAGGAGTCACTATGAATAATTTTCATGTTGCAGGTGTGTCTCATTGGCACTTTTTCTATCGCACTATGCTTTGGTGCTCTGTTTTTTGAAGTAATGAATTATACAAATTCATTTTTAACACTTAAGAATTGTGTCCTCTTTGGTGGCAAAACATCCTAATAGACCCAGTATTTTATGAATTGTGTCCTCTTTAACACTTAAGAAACTTTTATGAACGAGAATTTGCTAGAATACAGTAAAATTTTTGTCTTTATAATGAGATAAGTTTATTACAACCTTTGGTAAGGCACTTTTATGATTTTCAGAAAGCTGAGGGAGTGATATGAATAAGACTCTAATATACCTCTCTTCAGTTTGGAATTAGGATTTTGTGGAACTTCATTCCCTGATGCAACACGATCTGTACTTTGTCGTGGTAAGGACATTAGACATCTTCATTCTAATTTTTTCTCTTGTTCCAGTCAGTTTCTGCCTTTGCACCCATTGCGAATCCTATAAATTGTGCTTGGGGACAGAAGGCATTTACTAATTATCTTGGTGGCAATAAATCTGATTGGGAGGTAAATATGAGGAGAATCTGACACATATTCACTTCTACATAAAGCTCATGATATTTCATTATTACAACTTTGGTTGAAAAATGCAGGATTATGATGCCACATGTCTTATAACAAAGTTCCATGATGTGCGTGCTACCATCTTGATTGATCAGGTGAGCAAGACATTGTGTGCCTTTAGGGAAACTTTATCAGAATTTGTAGTCATAGAAGATATCAGTAGGGATAAACTTTTAGTTTCTCGTATATCATAGGGTTTTATTAAAAGATTGTATTTCATAGGGCTGTGTTTGAGAAATCCAGTTTTAGCAGCAATGTTTAGTCTGCCAAACACATACTGGTTTGCATTTGATCTAGGCTTCCATTGATAAACATGAATCTCCTTTCCTCCTGCTGATTTCTTCAGCCTCTTCTATCTGTTGTACTTTTTCAGGGCGAGGATGACAAATTTTTGCAGGATCAATTGCTGCCTCACAAGTTCGAAGAGGCATGCAGAAATGCCAATGTTCCACTGCTCTTACGGTTTCAACCTGGTTATGATCACTCTTACTATTTTATTGCCACCTTCATAGACGATCACATACGCCATCATGCTCAAGCTCTTAGGCTTAATTAAGTTTTGTGCACTCTGAAGATCTAGAACTATTCCATCCTCTACGGACTGAATTTACTTAGCTCTGACTTTTTGCTTGTGAGTGATGTCATGGGTTATATCCACTGCGGACTGCTTGCTTGACAGTGTCTTCTTCATTTTGTCTCTTAATATATGAAATAAAATAAACCCAAATGGAGAAAGGCACCTTTTCTTGGAATGAGTTATTGGAGGATAATGTTCACCGGTGAACAAGGGGTTGGAAAATGGAGTTATTATTAGTGTTATTATTTAAATTACGGTAAATCTGGCTTTGGACTGAGTGAATAGCTCATCTCACTAAGTCTTCTGCTAGAATAGCTGGATGGTTATATAATTTGGGATAATATTATTTGAAAGTTTAACTTCTCAGGATGTTAATTTCATCTTTAAAATTATTTGATATTTGTATAAAATGTTTTTTTTCTTATCATATACAAATTCTAGAGTGATCTAATGATAAAAATAATTGTGTTCAAGTTGAGTTCGTCATGTCAAGATGTCATAGTTTCCCAGTCTGAAATATGCTACTTTTGAACAAAGTGATCATGGACTCAAAATTGAACAAACTGAGTTTCACTCTTGTATGTCGCGAAACCACTAATATGCCAAGTGCATTGTTGACTTGCGTAACCAATTGTAGATCCATTAGCATCTGTGCTCTTATATACATTGTTGGATCTAACCATAAGATAAAGTGTCGATTTAAATTATGATTAAGTAAGGAAGTTAAAATAAAAGTGGGGATAATAGTAAGTTACTTAATTTCTTGTTGCTTTTATTATTCTTTTAACATGTCAAGCAATTGGCAATGCATATCTGTATTTGTACCTAAGGAAATGGCTTTTGCTTACCCAATTACCCTATTGATTCAGTCGAGAAATAAACCCAGAGATTAGTTCACTCCAAAGAAATTATTAGTATGAATTATACCCCTTCATGGGTCTACTACCTGATACTATTTAACGTTAAATTTATGAGTCAAATGTCCAAAAAATAAAAATAAAATAGTAGGTTTTAAAATTAATTTAATCATTGAGGAACTCGATTTTATGAAGATATATAAGTTAAATCTAAAGACTATCCAAGTAGTCTATCAATGAGTTAAGTTTTAATTACATCAAAAATTAAGTAATCCAACATGTTTTAATTCCTTTTCTTTGTAGTAGAAGATTTTCGTTAAATTTTTTTTTTGAGGTAATTTCTTTCCATCATTTTTAATTTAAGCTTGCACCAAAATTAATAGTAATAAAATTTAAATTTAATAATAATAAAAAAAATAAATTTGAATTTTCTCGTAATGAAACATGATAATCACAAAGGTGTTTTTAGATTATTTTAAGCTCTATCTAAAAATTAAATTTGATGACTCATGAACGTTTAAATTCATATATATACATTAAGGTTTATTTGTGCTAGTTTTTTAAAATAAATTAGGTGTAATTCTTATATATTTATTATTAAATTTTTTAATTAAAATTAAAATTTGTATATAATTTATCTCCCTTATAATTAATTTTTTAAAAAAATTTCAGGTATTTTATTTTATTTAAAACTTTTAATAATAAAAATATCACAATTATGCATAAATCTAATCTATCTCCTTTATAGTTAAAAAAAAAAAAAGTCATTGTAGAGCAAAATATGATAACTCTTTGACTAAGTCTAAGCCTAACATATTTATCGTAAATTATATATGTATATATATATATATATATATGTATAGAAATTGATAATTTTTTTATTTAGTTTAACTTTTATATGTGATTGTGCAAATTTGATCATAATTTTTTATTCATTTTAAAGTTTATGATCATATTTAAATTCATCTTATTTTAAATGAATGAATTTGATTAAATTAAAATTTAACTTGACTCAATACTTTTATAACATTAATAAAATAATTTAAATTTATTTATTCAAAATTTTTTTAATAAAAAAATTAATTTATTAAAAAATATTCTCTTAATTATAAAATATAATAATGGGTCAAGTCTGGACTTAACCCATAAATTTAGATAAATATTTAATTCATTATAATAAACTATAAATTATATAAGTTTGGGCTTAAATCCAAATTTATCCATGAATTTAGCCTCAAACTTGAACTTGCTACGAATAGGTCTAGTATTAACACATAGGTTTGAATACTCTCTATCTTCGATGCTTCTAATGTTGGATTATTTACCAAAAATTGTTTGAAATAATCAATAATAATAAATACAAAAGAGTACCGAAATCTATGATGAAATTTCTGAATCAAGAATGATAGTCTTCTGACTGATAGTATCCTTTAGGTCTCCTGTAGGCAGATGAAAACAAGAAGGAGAGGAACCAAATGTTTCTGGAGTTTGGTGTCAGGATACTTCAATAAAGGACTACACCCTATTTATATTAAATTTTTATGTGTTAAATTATTAATTTGCTCATCATTAATAAGTAATTAACACTTAAGGAATTCTACACATATTATTAATCCTCACACATAATTATTTATTATAAAAACCATTAAATCAAATTAAATCACTTTATATGTCCTTAAACTTTATAACAATAATATGTATATGATAATTAATTCACAATACATGTACGTCTATATGTCTTAATATATTTATAAATATATATACATAGTATACAATCCAAATTTTAACAATCTCTCACTTGGATTGTACAACTATGTATTCATATCATAGAACCTTTAATCATATACAAATCACCATAACTTTATGTGCACCTTAATTTTATTAATCTCGTCCATTAGTCTTACCAATGTAAGGACCATAAAGGCATTCGTTATCTTTATGCAACTAAACCTATAATGATCTCAGACATCAACTTGACTAAATGATATAGATCATGTGTGGATGTGTAGCATGAAAATTATATGTAATGTGATCTACACATGTCTATTTCCAACTAGTCCTACCTTAACCAAATGAGATCAAAGTTCAGAGTAAGTTTCATAAACTGAAAAATGAATACTTCATTAATGTAATCAATTAATGTCTAGACATTAAGGTACAGTAGAATACAAACTCCCACTATATTAAACAGCATCTAATGTAACGACACTCATGCGAGCAACATGCTCATGAAAGGCCAGAGGGGTGTCAATGCCTTAGTAAGCGGATCCGCAAGCATATAGTTTGTTCCTATCAACTCAATATTAATGAAGCCACTCTGAACTCTTTTTTTCATAACAAGAAGCTTTATATCTATATGCTTAGATTTGGAAGAGCTCCTGTTGTTATTTGAATACAAAACTGTTATTCTATTGTCACAATATAACTTAAGTGGCCTTTCAATATCATTGACAATACATAGTCTAATGATAAAGTTTTGCAACCATATAGTATGATTGGATGCTTCATAACATGCTATGAATTCAGCCTCGATAGTAGAAGATACAACAAGTGTCTATTTGACACTTTTCTAATATATTGCACCTCTTGCTAATTGAAATACATAACTAGATGTTGATTTTTGACTATCTTAGAACTCAGTAAAGTCAGAATCAGAAAATTCAAAGATCTCAAGTCTATCCGACTTCTTATATGTTAGCACATAATCCTTAGTGCTTTGTAAATACCTGAAAAGCAAAGTCGAAATTAGAAAATCCAATGATTTCATGTTTGCCCGACCTTTTATATGTGAGCATATAAACCTTAGTGTTTTGTGAATACCTGAAAACTCTTTTGGCTGTTACCCAATGTTCTTTTCTTGAATTACTTTGATATCTACCAAGCATCCCCACAATGTATGCAAGATCAGGAAGAGTGCAAACCTGTGCATACATTAAAACTCCTTATTGCAGAAGCATAAAGGATATTTTCCATAAACTTAGATTCAATATCACTTTTTGAACACTATTGTAGACTCAACTTGTCTCATATGGGATGCCAAGCGTTCAAGTACCTTTTCAATATAACCCTTCTGTAATAATCTAAGAATTCCTTGAGAACGATTACAATGAATTTGGATTTCTAATATGAAGTATGCTTCACGAAGATCTTTCATTTCAAATTTATTTAATAAGAATTTCTTGGTTTCCCGAAGCAATTTTATATCGCTACTGGCAAGCAAAATGTCATCTATATATAAGACCAAGAATATATATTTACTCCCATTGAACTTATGGTAAATACAATTTTCAATAGTGTTCACTTTAAAACAAAATGAAAGAACAATTTGATGAAATTTTAGGTACCATTGACGAGAAGCTTGTTTGAGTCTATAGATATATTTCTTAAGTTGACAAACCAAGTGGTCAGTTTCTTTAGAATTAGCTAACCCCTCTAGTTGTTTCATAAATATAGTTTCCTCAATATCTCCATTGAGAAAAGTTGTCTTTACATCCATATGATGTAGCTCAAGGTCAAAAAGTGTCACAAGTGCTATGATTGTCCTGAAAGAGTCTTTCGATGAAACTGGAGAGAAAGTCTCTTTATAGTCAATACATTTCTTTTGGGTGAATCCTTTAGTGACAAGAGAAGCTTTATATCTTTCCATATTACCTTGTGAATCCCTCTTGGTCTTAAAAATTCATTTACAACTAATTGGTTTTACACCAATAGGTAATGGGATAAGATCCCAAACATCATTGTCCTTTATGGATTGTATTTATTCACCCATAGCATTAATTTATTTATAAAAATTAAAACTATTAATTGCTTCATTAAAAGTGAGAGGATCATCTCCTAATGAGTCAATATGTTCTTCATTCTCAAGAAGATATACAAAATAATCATTTGAAATTACATTTCTTCTTTCTTTTGAAGATCTTCTTAAAAGCACTAGTTCTACTTAAATTTAAGGTTGTTGAGTTTGATCCTCATGTTCCTCAAGAACAACTTATCTTTTATATTGATCTTGAGAAGTGAGAATTTCAACATTGTCTTGAATTTGAATTGAATGTTATTGATAAATCATGCTAGGTATGGAAACCTGATCATTATCATGACTCACCACAATTGCAGGAAGAGGAATGGTAACTAAATTCTCTTCACAAACAATGTCATTCAAATCTTCTTCAAAAATAATGTGTTTATCCTTTTTCTTCCCCCTTAAACTCAACATCCTTAAAGAATCAGACATTTCTCATCTCAAAAAATGTTCTTCTTCTGGGATTATAGAATTTAAATCCCTGTGATCTTTCAGAGTATAATACAAAATAGTTACTAACAATTCTTACATTTAGTTTCTTTCCATTTGGCTTATAAGGGTGTGCTTCATCTGGATATCCCCAAACTCATAAATGCTTGAATACTGGTTTCTTACTAGTCCATAACTCATAAGGGGTCTTGTTTGTAGCTTTTGTAGGAATTCTGTTCATAATATACATTACGGTCTTTAAAGCATCACTCTAGAGTGAGTGAAGTAAGGTAGTACGACTAATCATACTTCTTACCATATCCTGAAGGGTTCTATTGCGCCTTTCGACTACACCATTCATGCTTGGCGAACCAGGCATGGTGTACTGAGGCACAATCCCATACTCCTCTAAAAATTGAGTGAAAGGGCCTAGACATTGTTCACCTAATCTATTATATCGACCGTAGTATTTACCATCACGATCAGATCTAATGGACTTAATAGTCTTGCCAAGTTGATTTTCAACTTCTGCCTTAAAAGACTTAAAAATGTCAAATGTTTAAGACTTCTCATGTATCAAGTATAGGTAGCCATATTGATAGTAATCATTAATGAATGTAATAAAATATTTTTAACTATTTCAAGAAGCTGTAGGAAATGGCCCACATACATCTATATGTACTAATTCTAAAACATCATTAGCTCTCGTAGCTCTCAATTTTCTCTTGTTTGTAAGTTTGCCTTTAACGTATTCAACACAAATATCATAATCTGAATCTTCAAGTTCTTCAAGAATTCCTTCTGACACAAGTCTGTCAATTCTCTGCTTAGAGATATGACCCAAATGCTTATGCCATAAAGAAAAAGAATTCTCACTTGAGAATTTGTGTTTAATGCCACTGGTTTCAGTATGATAAGACTCATTATATGCATGTACTGAATCTAGCAAATAAAGGTTGTCATAATTAGATAATGTATTAGTTCAAATAAGTATAGAATTAAAATACACATTACATTTTCTATTTCTAAATGAACAAACATATCCTTCTTTGTCCAATACAAAAATTGAAACCAAATTTCTTCTGAAAGACAGTATAATAAACTTGTTATTTAATTCTAAATAATAACCAATATATAACAACAACCTAAATTGACCTATGCCTTGAACTTCTATCGAATTCTCAGTGCCCATATAGATGTATTTCTCATCTTCATTGGGTTTTTGGTAGTTCAGGCAACCCTGCATAGATATACTTATGTGAATTGTACCATTAGAATCAAACCACCAAGTATATCTAGTTACTAAAACCAAATTGAATTTAGTGCAAACAAGAGCAAAAGACATGCCTTTCTTCATGTGCCAAGCGTGATACTTAATGCAATATTTTTTCATATGAGAAGGTTCTTTACAAAAGAAGCATTTTTTTGCCATATGTCCCTTGGACGAATACTTAGGCTTCTTTTATGCTTGAGACACTGCAATCTATTTTCCTTTTCTCTTTTTGCCACGGCCTGAGAAGGTAGATGCCAAATGAGCACTCTCAGTCTTGTGTTGTTTCATCCTATCCTCCTCTTGCACTAAGTGAGAAATGAGCTCATTCATTGTCCATTTATCTTTTTGACAATTGTAGCTCACCTCATACTTCCCAAATTATGGAGGAAGGGATATGAGCACTGAATGAATGAGCAGGTATTTCAAAAGCTCGATCTTTAGTGACTTTACCTTTCTAGCAAGATGAAACATTTCCAATATGTACTCTTTTATGTTCCTATTACCCTTGTACCTCATGGAAACAAATTTTCTTAATGTTCCACTTGTCTCAGCTTTGTCACTCTTAGTAAAGCTCTTTTCAAGGATTTTCAAGAACCTTAGGGCATCAGTTTCCCTAGATGAAGTGTCCAGAAAAATCTTTGGGATAACATTCTTCATGATCATTAGACTCACACGGTTAGAGCGATCCCAGCTTTCAAAGACTCTTCGATCCTTAAAAGAGCTTTGATCCGTAAGAGGTTGAGGACGTGTCTCTTTGAATATGAGGTCTAAGTCTATGTGACCTTATTTTTCCAATATTTAAAGTTACCACCATTCAGCATAGGAATGCTATTAATAGTAGCAGTAACAGATGATGAATTAACAATATTAGCTGTACAGAGAACAAATACACAAAATAAACATTCAGCTCACATGCAACAAAATTAGTGATTAAATATTAATAACAATAACCCATCTCAAGAAAACCAGTAGAACATCAAATCTAATATTTGGATAGAGAGTTTACTCATATTTGGTTTTTTTGTTATAGTAATTAAGTAGTAATGATTGGATCCAGTCAAGCATTTTACCTTCCTTTGGGCTGACTAAGTACTCACAACGAACACTTAATAACCATTTTACTTATTACCACATGTATATATAAATTTTTGCGAAACAATAGCCTTTCTTTAGGCTAAATAATTATCCACATGAATATAAATACATACAACCTGCTTAGTTATTCATAATCCAAAAAGTTTTCACAACAGAGGTTGTTTTAGCAACTATATTGTTTTAACTAGTTTGAATGAATAACTAATTATCCTTAATTTATTGTTATTTAAATAATCATTGATTAATTAATTAATTATGTAATTTTAATCTATATATTGAAAATTACATAATAATAGTTAATTAGTTAATTAATATCCATTAATTAATATTCATGTATGGAAATTAAATAATCTTTATAAATAAAACACAAAACGAAAACATTCTAATATACTAAGCATGCCTCAGCAGTCAGGGCCTTTTTGTTTAAAGGAAATGGTGCGAATTCAATACCTGGCAGCGCATTTTTTGGATTTTTTGCCTTATCAAAACGACACCGTTTCACTTATGTACAAAACAATACCTTTTGCCTCAGAATGAAACGACGCTGTTTTGATTACTCAAAAACATGCGTCACGAGAGGAGGTCGTCTTCCTCCTCTCGTCGGGTGTTGTGAAATCACAGAAATGCTCCCCGTAAAAAATAAATTACTAAATTCAAAACGGCCCTGTTCAGAATTTAGAAAACCAAACCCATTAAAGACCCAAAAACTGACCGTTATTTCAGATTTCATTTCAAGATATAATTTAAATGTTGAATTCTCAGACATCAAATCCAAGAAGCTGGGCACATTCGTTCATCCATAAAAAAAAAACACCATAAAAATAGTGACTTTACAGTTTGAAAAAAAAATGAACGATCAAATGGAAACCAGAACATTACAACATTTTCCATAATAGACTGTTTCATATTTATCATATATTGATTGCAACAATTAATTCAGTCAGAAGACATGAATATATGCATGATTCACAATCCAGAAAATTTCAAAATTTTGAATTGACTCAAAATTATCAAACCATAAGGCAGTAAGTGACAATAACAGTGTGTAATCCAGTAACCCAGAATGCAGAATCATGAATTGAAATTCAATTTTGCTAAATCTATATCCATAGAATGAATGTATGAATATATATAAAATATATGCATCATACGGGCAATTTCCAGATTAATGAAACATAGGATTTCATCATAATTTTCAGATTCAAACGCACATACATCACATGACAATTTCCAAAATCGATGGCAATTTTCATATTTGAATCAATTTTATGATTGATATATTCATCAAACCAAATTCAAACAATTTCCAGAAATTTAACCAGACTCTGATACCATTGTTTGATTATTTACCAAAAATTTTTTGAAACAATCAATAATAATGAATGCAAAATCGTACCAGAATCCATGATAAAATTTTTGGATCAAGAATGTCAGTCTTCTGACTGATAGTATCATTTAGGTTTCCTGTAGGCAGATGAAAACTAGAAGGAGAGGACCCAAATATTTTTGAAGCCCGATGTCAGGATACTTCAATCAAGGACCACGCCCTATTTATATTAAATTTTTATGTGTCAAATTATTAATTTTTTCATCATTAATAAATAATTAACACTTCAAAAATTTTATACATATTATTAATCCTCACATATAATTATTTATTATAAAGACTATTAAATCAAATTAGGTCACTTTATAGACTTTTAAATTTTATGACAGTAATATGTATATAATAATTAATTTAAAATATATATATGTTTATATGTCTTAATGTGATTATAAATATGTATATACATAATATACAATCCAAATTCGAACATCTAGTTTTCACACGAGTATGCTATATGCTATGTCGCAAGGGGAGGAAGAAACAGGTAAAGAAAGAAGAGACGTTAAAATGCTTATGCAACAAATTTGTGAGCTAAACCAAAAATAAATAAAAATATCATTATGTCTAGAAGAATAATATAAAATTAAAGTTTGATGTTCGAGAAATGTATAAAAGAAAATTGTTAAAAAGTATACTTATTCAATTTTTATATTTTATATTAATTTTTAATTTTATCTTTAAAATTTTTTATAATTAATTTTATTTTTAAAATTTTAAATTACAACTTATTTTGTTTCATTATTTATTATTATCTAAATTATTAAAAAAAATTAATAATATAATATTATGTTTAAAAAAAATTGTGAAACTACTATTAAAATTATTGAAGTTATATATAAAATATTAATTAAAATTTTTACTAAATAATTTTTTCAATGTTTACTAATAATTAAATGAGAATAAAAATATTATAATTTAAAAAAATATATTTTTATTTAATTTTTAAATATTATTAAAATATTATTTTTATTCTTAAAATTTATTATCAAATGTCAAAGTAATATTTTTTATTTATAATTTAAATTATGTTAAATCATAAAATAAAATAAATTATAATTTAAAATTTAAAATTTTAAGAATAAAATTAACCACAATAAATTTTTAAAAACAAAAATAAAAATTAATAATATATTTTACTTTTATTTTTACTTCAAATATATGATATGATATGATGCACGTCCCGGATTCCTATTACAAGCATAAATATTAAATACACACCTCAGAGCCCAGGCTCAGATAGTAATCTCTCCCTCCCATTTTTAATAATCCAATTGCAATAACAATCCTCTCTCTCTAATCTCTATCGCCTATTACGTCTCCCTTCCCTCCTTCAAACATGTCTGGCTATCCGAACCAGCCTCCCGGCTACGGCTACGGCTACGGCTACAGTTACGGCGCACCTCCGTCGTCGTCCCAATCGTATGCCACACCAGCGTCGTCGGCCCAGACGTATGGCGCACCGCCGCCCGGTCAATACTACTCCGCCAACCCGTACGACGCACCTCCGCCATCGCATGGCCAAAGCCGCCCTTACGACCAGTACGCTGCTCCCTATTCTGCATCTTCTGGACACAACAAACCCCCCAAGGATCATTCACAAACCCACGGCGGCGGCGGCGGCTTCCCCCAGTCGTCGGCCCCACCTTACGCGAGCCCCTTTGCGTCCCTGGTGCCGTCGGCGTTTCCTCCCGGCACGGATCCCAATATCATTGCCTGCTTCCAGTTGGCGGATCAAGACGGCAGCGGGTTGATCGATGACAAGGAAATGCAGAGGGCACTTTCTTCATATAGCCAGAGCTTCAGTTTGAGGACGGTTCATCTTCTAATGTATCACTTTACCAACTCCAACACCAGGAAGATTGGTACTCTCTAACTTTCTCTCTTATTTTATTATCCTTCGATTTATTTTGCTATGAGATTTAGATTGGGAAAGTTAGATTTTCTTATAGTTAAGCCGGAGGAGAAGACTTTTGGCGGATGTTCCTCAATTATGCGGCCTCTCCGCCGCAGAGATCGTCGGTAGAGACGGTTTCCGGTGGATGTCAGTGGGCCCGTTCTGACTAAGCTTCCTTAATGAATCCTTACTGGATCAGCATGCTCCTAAATAACCATAATACCCCCTTCATTTCTCATTTTGAATAAAAATGCTTGTGCTTTTGAATAAAGAAGGGATCCTTGCGTAGTTGCCTTGGCTTTCGCATCAATTTACGTGGGATCTATGTGTCAATTTGCATATTCAATTTAGGTTTGACTTCTGTGGGACCACACGGCATCTCATTATTCACATTTGCTGCTGTCGATCCTACCAGTGTGCCCGTGGGGTCCACCGGTCCCTGCGTTTATTGGGTTTAAATATATATATATATATATATAAAAGAGAAAGGCAGCAGTTTAGCATTAAGTGTATTGTCTGTATTTTATAATTGAGAGTTAGAATTTGCATTTGGTATTTTCTTATTTAGCAGGTAAACTGTACCACTCATACATTGCCTTCTTGCTATGGAACTACAGAAGAGATTTTAGGAACATATAGTTTCAAATTTTAAAACTAAAATGTGTGAATGTCCTCAAAGTTTGAATTTAAAAGGAAGCACATAAGCATATTAGGTAGATTTTCTTTTCTTTTTCTCCCCTTCTATTGTTCGACCAATCAATCATTAAAATGCCCTAGTTCCTATCTTGTGCTGTTTACTTGTTGATTATTAGAATTCACTAACCTTTTCACTCCTCACTGTTTGAATTCTGACCATTGCAGGACCCAAGGAATTCACTTCTCTATTTTATAGTCTGCAGAACTGGAGGGTAATTACCTAATGTTAAAATCAGTTTGACAAGTTTTTTTGTCTCTTGCGCACGTTTTCTGACTTGCTATTACCTTAGGCCATTTTTGAGAGATTTGATAAGGACAGGAGTGGCAAAATCGATTCATCCGAGTTGCGAGATGCTCTACTTAGTATGGGGTTTGCCGTTTCACCTATGATTTTGGATCTGCTCGTCTCCAAGTTTGACAAAACTGGTGGAAAAAGCAAGGCTGTAGAATATGACAATTTCATTGAGTATGATTTTACTTGTTTTGATTTATTTGTTATTGGATACAATGCTAGAGAAATTCTTGCATAAAATGAACCTTCTTGTGCTGATTCTTTTCTCTTTCCTTATTCACTGATGCAGGTGTTGTCTTACTGTTAAGGTGAGCTTCCAAGTCACTTTGAATTATGATTTTCTTAGCTTTAGCAGTAAATTTTCATTTATTATTCCTTTCGGCTTCCAAATTTAAGAATGGATCTTACCATACTATAAGCATATATCTATCTATATGGCTGAAGTAGGCTCTAGGACTCCCAAGAAAAGAAATGAAACAGATGGCCACTAGAATTGTTACCATTGCTAGCTTATCGAGCTGCGGCTCAGTAGGATCAGACACTGCTTTTGCAACTGTCTGTGCAATTACATTTTAGACTTATATATGGGGCATTTGAAAGTTTTGTTTATTCAATTTTATCAAAAATAATTTTTTTTTTCGTTTGGTTTGTTGTTAGGATTTCTGTGTTAAACATCAAAAATTACTGTAGTTACAGTTACAATTAATGAACGACTCATTTTCACGTTTTGCTTAGACTTTGAAAATTATTTTTAAGGGCACCCAAACGTGTGACACATGAAAGTTGATTTTTCCTGCACTGGCGTGTTTTGAATGAATTTCCAAGTAATGATCAACGCTTCTTGCTTAAACCAGCATTTCGTCATTTCTTGTTTTATCTAGATGAAAATATCATCACCCTGGTCTTATTTTCATTAACCAATGAATTATATGATCTGTTAATTTAATGGTTGTTAATCTCACAAATAATCATGTGTATAATATATTGCAGGGGCTAAGTGAGAAATTCAAGGAGAAGGATACTACTTACTCTGGTTCCGCAACCTTCACCTATGAGTCGTTTATGCTCACTGTTCTTCCCTTCATTATCGCTTAGAACTGGTAAAGCAATGGTCCGTTGTTGGTTGCTTTTGTAAATGGTGTTGCTGTAGTATTTGGAGTTCGCCAGCTTTTGTACAATACTGTTTACATTGAGGTTTTGTGTGGGAAATCTAAAATTTGAAAATGAGTCGCTGTTTATTTCTTCAGACTGAGGTTGCTATTCTTCTCTGTTCAAGTTCATGTATTGCCCCGGGCCATGAATGTGCTTTTTAACGGTTTTACATCAAACCGTCAAATTTTTAAAATATATAAAACTAATTAAAAGTTTAATAAAACAATAAAGATTTATGTATATATTTATACTATTTCGTATTGATTAATAATATTTATTTAATTTTAAATTAGAATTTTTTTATATATAAAATATATATTTTTTGGGTTAAATTTTATTAGTCAATAATAAATAAAATTAAATAATATATACACTTAAAAAAAAATTTCGTGCAGAACCTAGTACATGGATAGGTTCTGTCCAATCAGATAAAAAAGACTTGGAAATTTAACATTATAAATTCAACGTTGGATGCTCTATTAGTTAACAAGTAATTCTTTTTTTAATCTAATGGCCAACTAGTTGTGATGTTTTGGCTCATTTTGAATGTTTATAACAAATTCATACTCATCAACCATGTTATTTCCCTGAAATGAAAATTCGCATGCTAATAAAGAAATCTTAGGTTCCCACTTAAGTTGTAAATGTTCTGCTGCTAAGGTTTTCGAGGATTAAACATATTTACATTATTATGTATAGATAATAGTCAAATAAAATATCAAGTGCAAAATGTACGAAACACTAATAATGCCGGTGACATGATAGTTTCCTCCACTTCAACGTTATTGCAGCTTTAAAATTCTACTAGTTGACTACATACATTTCTTAGAAAAATGTTTAATACAAACAATTTAATGTACGTGTGAAAGAAATCTTTAGCACTAATATTGAAATTGAAGGTACTAGCAAGAATTTAGTACGATTCAGGGAAACTAATGCATCGATTCAAATCCCTAAACATTTTAACTGCACCGTCGACATGGTACGGTATTGATGCAATAATTGGACCAAAGACCAGACCTAAGTTTAAGGAGATCTGGTGTGACTGAATCTAACCGAGCCACACTGAATTGGTTGAATAAATGATAATTTTTAAAATTTTTTTAATAAAATAAGAATATTAATTAAAATTATGTTAATTTTTTAAAAAAGCAAAAAAATCATCTTAACTAATTACTAAAAATATACAAGTTTAGACAAAAAAAAAACTAATGCTTAAACAAAGAATAAAAAATTTATATATATATATATATAAAATAAATCAATGCAAATCGCAAATATAAAAAAATTTATATAAATATATTAAAATTGGGTCGGGCCGAGCCAATTTCATATAAAATTCCTTGAACTCAACGTGGCCCGACCTGACTTCATTTGTTTTCTTTTTTAACCTCATCCAACCTGACTCAAATTGACCAGTCCAGATTGGCCGGCCCTTTGTTCACCCCGTATAGGTATCTGAAGAATATAATAATCACAAGCACAATTCTCTCTTCCATGTCCCTTAGAAACTATCAATCATTCTTTCTTGAATGGCACCCAATGCGCATTGCATATAATATATACCATTGAATCAGTACATTTTATCCCTCCATTTATCCTCCATTCAGACGTATACCTAAAATCAGCTTGGTCAAGTAAATGGTTAGGTAACAATGTTCAAGAAGGCTGTTCACCCGTTTTTGTACCCGAAAAAAGGAAAAAAAAAAACTCATATTGGAGATATAGATTTTTAAGCTTGGTCAAGTAATTTGCATGGATCAAAACAAGATTTTCTTGCCTACCTTCCCAATCCTTCTGTTACTGGCTGCTAGCTCCTGCCTGCAACATCTAAATACAAATTTTATTTAGGGAATGGCGTGAGTCACTTTCAAAAGGACCAAATATAGGATTAATTATTACCTGAGAGCAGTTTCAAGCTACTTATTTCACACCATCGCGAAGATAAGGTCTTCATCAAGAATGAACAAGAATGAGAAGGAACGTCACTTTAAATTGCACCAGGCTTTGGAACCTGAATGACCCCTTCTGTGTCCTCTCACCATCGAGAATATGAATTCCCATATGTCTTCCAATGATCCCGTCCTTGTCGTCTGTTAGAACTTCTGTCAGAAGATCTATAAACATCAGACTGTCTTCCAAAGCCATAAACTTCAGAAGATCTTCTGCATGTGCCACCTCTGTTGCTTTGCTTAGCTATTCTTAACTCCTCTTCAAAATCATATTCCGAGCGCTATGATAAAAGAAATAAGTTTATCAATTTTAAAAATTAATGCTGTCTAACAGATAATAGACCTTTTTTTGAAAATTAAGGAACTCATACACTCAAATTTTGAACTCGTCCCTACACCACCAGAGAAAAAAAACAAAAGTCGTGGGAGCAAACCTGCTCTCCAGTAAATTTCACACCTTAAGGTAGCATTTAAGAGGATATTTTAATGTCCCAAATACTTGGAAGCCTATTTATAAGACATCAGATAATGAGATTAAACACAGGTCTGTCACTTGCCCAAAAAAAAAAAAAAAAAAAAAGCTTTTGCAAACCTCAGCTCAGCCTTAGGGCTTCTTGGGTTAGCCTTAGTTGTAACACTCTAAGAGCATGACATGTTTCCTAGAGCTTGAGAGGAACTAATGAAGCGCTCAAGGTAGGAGTGCACTTGAGAATTTTGGAAGAGAGTATGCTACTGATTATATACTTTACAGTTAGAGTCTACATAGATAGTACTGTAACCCATCCAGTTACCGTTTATCTTTTGTCTCTCTCTCTCACACACTCATACGTGCTCTCCACTCTCTAAACTATAAACATTTAAGTCATAGAAGAAATGAAATATGAGTTGTTAAGATCAAGGAGCTAAGACTCAAGGTAGAGTATACATTAAGAGTGATCAAGTAACAATTATCTTGCATAGAAGTATACCTTGGTAGGGTCAGAAAGTACAGCATATGCCTCTCCAATCATTTTGAAAAGCCTATCAGCATCCTTGTACACGTCCTGTGAAATCTCCTTCCAGATTTGGCCTTCATCTCCAACCTCACTTCTTGCCAGAAACTGACCAGCCTAAATTCAAACCAAAAACAGAAGAATTCCTGACATAAGTTTAAACTTTACAAGATATAATTATACAAACTATAATGTGAGCATAAAAAGACTCAAACCTTGTCTGGATGGTGTCTGAGCGCTGCCTTATGGTATGCCTTCTTGATATCAGTTGCTGAATCATTAGGTTTAACTCCCCTGGCATTGACATGTTTAAAGTATAAAAAATTTAGACTTCAGAGGCTATACATAGCAGTTATCTATAAAGGAAAATTCAGAGTGTACAATGGATGTCTTAGTCTAATTAGCATGGACATGTGTGATGATATTTTGACAATTTAGATGCTGATATACAATTTCAGTTATTTTTAAAAAATACAGGCAAGATTTCCTCCACACATCATTAGTTACTTGAGACATATTTTGCAAATAGAATTACATCTACGATGTATCAATTGTTCTATGTAGTAGAACCACTTCAAAGTAGAAAGCATCAAATGGTATAACAAGTACAGGAAGTTTACCAATCAGGTGTCCAAAGATATGAACTTGACCATAAACATCTAACTATTAAGGAAAGATCAATAGTGATTTAACATGATTAAGGAAAGATCAATGTGCCGCTGAGGTCAGCCCATTATTTTGTATTATCACCCAAGAGAAGCTTCACATATTGCATAATGATCAATCAGTCCAGTGATTTGATTTTGAAATTTGTAATTCTTACTGATCATAGTCACAGATTTTAACAGCAGTAAGGAGGGGTAGAAGTTAACTGTGATATATTTGGATAGTGCAAACCGCTCATAACTACATAGTAGCTTTTTTGCCTTCAAAATATTTTACGGTTAGGATTGTTTAGGGCCTCCCTTTGGTTGTCATCCCATAGATTTTTTTATGGAGTTACTATGACAGATGGAGAAGGATTGTAAAGCCATTCTTTTATAAGCTTGTTTGAATTTTCAGTGTTCAAATTGTGTTTTTGTTTAGGAGAAATATCTTATCAACCTCCTTTTTGGTACCTTCCTCTCAAATGGAATTCTTTTTCTATAAAAAAAACTTTCTTAGGATGCATTTTCTCCTTGGGGAAGTGCATCACTTCAACTCAAGCCTCTCAGTCTAGCATTCCTCCTAATTAGGTATCTCTATTTAGGATTCTTGTCAGTGTAGCTGCCAACTTCAGCGAGTGGGTGATAGGGGAAGTGGTCATCTAATGAGCTAAGACCTGTGTTTATCTACAAAAAAGATTAAAAAAGAAAGAAATAAAGAAATGTAAAAGAAAAGATTCAGAGGGGTCTCATGTTCATTTTTAGTATTGGATAAACACCTCTGTCAATAGCATTTTCCCGTCTTTATCATCCTTATTTTACACTGTCTTCATTTATTTTGGTTACCAGTGGTTCTAACCCTCATAGAATTATACTATTTAAATTTTGATCAAAACAGAAACGGCAGATTCTCCTATGTTCCTTCAGAACCTTCAATCCATTACCCTTACTACACTTACCTAGATACTAAAATTTTCTAGGAAAAATGGCTCCTTCCCCTACCAATTTTTCTTCATGACCTAATAATATTCTGGAATTGTTCACCATTCAGTTCCCTCTTGATGAAGTTTTTTAAAAATCTAAGGTACTTTCAAAGGTAGATCAGATTCTGTTACAAATATCTTCCCTGGAAGTTTGTTTTTTATGGAGTTCAGAGATTAATAACCATATGTTGCATGGTCTGGCGGCTGGATTTTATGGTGCATATCATTTTCAATTTTTCTTCATCACCTAATAATAATCTAGAATTGTTCATTGTTCAGTTCCCTCTTGATGATTTTTTTTTGTTTTGAAAATTTAAGGTACTTTTAAAGGTAAACCAAATGCTGTTACAAATATCTTCCCGGAAAGTTTGTTTTTACAGGAGTTCAGGGATTAGTAGTCATATGTTGCATTATCTGGTGTTTGGATTTTATGGTGCATATCATTTTCAATTTCTGGTGGTTTGTAGATTTATCCAACCTCTGTTCAGGATCTTATAGTGATAACTTTAGAAGTCCACTGAGGAAGGGAGGGGAAAAAATGCAATAAGGATGAGAAATGTTTCCAAATTAGACACGTCACAGTGACCTTTCTATTTTTGCAACTTTTGCTTCATTTTCTCCACATAGACCAAAAAATGGGCAAGGTCGTTGAGGAAACTCTAGGGATGTAGAGATGATGATGGTGATGAGTCTAGTAGACTAGACCCTCGCTTTGTTATCACTGTGGTCAGCCGGGGCACATGCAAATGTACTTGTTAGAAACTTCGGTAGAAACCAACACATTAGCAGAAATTTATATATGCTACCATAACCATTCCCACTATGGTAGTATTAGTTATATCACTTCAGCTTCCTGCGCAACTTCAGTTGAGGACAAGACAATGGTCTGCTAATGAATTTTCCTGATATACACACATTAAGCTTTTCAATATTTGCTACTACATCCTACTGCTAGTTTGGTTCAGTACCTAATCTGAGGTCTCACAATCACTTCGTCTATTTTTCTCATCTTTCTACACAGTATTTTCCCCTGAGGTTCCCGCTTCCAAGCATATTCCATGTCTTTGTCATGTAGAGAATGCCAGGGAACACATAGAACAGGTGAGGGGTTGGATTTCTAGTCCGACATTTCTAGGTATACTAGATGAAATCTAGGAAAGTCAGAAAACATTAATTAATGAGAAAGCTCCAATTGTATAAAGTACTTACAGAATGAGATAAAAATTCAAGGGTATTTCCATTTTGGCTTGGTCTTCCACTGAAAGCAAATGTTGACGCACTTGCCTTAATTCTTTCACACCTCCATTTGATCCACTTGGCTTGCAAGACTGTTTGGTCTTTTGATCAGGCTGGTTTTCAAGAATAGATAAAAGTCTCCTGAGGTCACAAGCTGCTTGCTCATAGTCTCTAACCATCTCATGTAAGGTGGCCCTTCTCGAGATGGCCTGAAAAAGGAGCAAATCAGATTACCTCTCCTTTTGTAAATAAGAATATATCTCTATAGAGAACAAATGAACATATACTTATAGAACAAGATGGCCTATTTAAGAAGGAAAGTTCATGCATAGCAATCATATGTACTGTTCTAGTGACAACTAGCACAAACAAATTAAGTGTAAACATTATAAGCCTGGTCAATATTAAGTAACCAAGGTACTTTGCAGAATATGCTGAACTAAATTGATAATAAGAAACCAGTATTTGCCTAACATTTTATGGAAACCAAGTGATTTGAGGAACCCTCTCTCAAAAGCTATCCATTGGGGGAGAAGAACCAAGCCTATTAACTATACCATCAAATATCTCATACTACTCGATGTAGGACTTGGATAGCTCATACTACCCCTGGAATATCTCATATTATTCTCATCCCTATCATCATCTAACAATGGACAATTTACATTGTCCATATATATCAAACAGAATCAACCAATGACATAAATCTACTCCATCAAAACTGAATAATAAATTTCTCTTCATAAATTATTTTGCCAAAAATCATATCATAATAAAATTAACATAGCCCATGAAACTCATTAACTCAGATGAAATTGTTATCCCTAGTCCATATTTATTCTCATTTCTGACAGTTAAGCTAGCCTCCAGGTTATGGAAGAGAAGTCTTAACATGCTTTCATGAGTTCACATAATTGAAGGGATCTGAGAAAAGCATACCTTAGCATAATTTCCATCAAGGGCCATAGCTGCACTGCAGTCTGAAATGGCATCAGCAATTTGACCCAATGCTTGATGTGCCGCAGCACGATTGCAGAAACATACTGCAGCAAAAGGACGTGATTTGATGTTGCTAGATAAAGCAACAGTATATTGCTCTATTGCTTCTGTATACTTTCCCAATTTAAAATATTCATTTCCTGCACTCTGTTATTAACAAGAACAATAAAGACAAAAAATTAATATGAATGCTAACGACCTACATGGAATTGGTAGAAAACTATAAATCTGAAACAAGTTCAAGCAACAGGTAAGAAGGCAACCTAACTACTCCCATGTGTAAAACATGATTTAATAAGGAGTTAAAAATATTAAATTAGTCATTATAGATTTTTAACAGAACAATTAAAGAATTATTTCCAGTGGCACAAAAATAAACACACTCTAACAACCACATAATGGTACTTTATTGGGATTTTTTTTTTTTTTTGTGATGCAATGTCGTCCTTTATTAATTTATACATGACAAATTTTATAGTAGTATATCAAATCATTGAGGATAATATAGTATATGCATCCCAATAACTATCTTCTGGGGATCAAAATAGGAAAATGAACACTTTAAAATTACCTTGCAGCATAGAAGGTCTCGTATTGTTGCAGCTAATGACAATGAATCTTCAATGTTCTCATTTCCAAACCTAGACAATTGAAATGTGCATCAAACAACTGCAGCATTCAAAAAATATTTTGGCTGTAATGGCAAACTAAATACGCTTGTGCTAGTTGAATTTGGAATTACTTGTCGTTGAGAGAGACATCTTGCTGTAACTTCTCAAGAACATTAAGCGAAGCCTCAAGCCTTCCCAGATGAAAGTAACACTTGGATATCAATGACCACCTCCACAATCTGACACATAAGTAATTATCATGCATCGAATTATTCAAATTCTCTGAACTGTTGGCCAAGGCCAGATTCTTCTCTGCAAGATATTGACTCTGCTCACAAAGCTGAATTGCTGCATCGTGCTTTTGCCTCTGCAATATATCACCAGAAATAGACAGCGACTTTAGCAGCCAACAACAACAACAAACAAACAAACAAAGCCTTTTCCCACTAATATATAAATTCCATTGAAAAAACAACAAAAAACAAGTAGAATAAAGAGGCATAAAGAAGAACTAAGCAATTAATTGAATAGAAAAATACCAAACACAGAGCCTCTGCCTTCATTTGAAGCAACTTTTCTGAGTATAAACTTATCGACAGTGCCTTAGAAAGTAGCTCTAAAGCAGTACCAGCTGCATCAGAAACCTTCTCTTTTAAGAATTCAGCAGCATTATTTGTACATTCAGCCACATTCTGTTAATATGGAAAGCCACTTGTTAGAACATCTTATAGAAGCAAACATGCCACTCAAGCAAACAAAGGAAAGAAAAGCAGAATTAAAGATTAATTGCTGACTGAAAACTATTAGGTAGTAATAACTAAAAGCACTATAAAGTTACCCAGGAAAAGAATCAATTATTAATGAGTTGAAAGAAGGATTTTGAAAAAGCATTATACTAAAATTATCATTAACTGCGCTACCCAAATAAAAGAAAGTCATTAACATACCTGAGCCTTCTGTAGACCTTCACTTGCTTCTACAATAACTCTCCGATCCAAACAAACAACATTACTTGATTCCAAGCACTTATTGAAACACTGCCGAGCATTTTCTAGTTCTCCAAGCAAAAGGTAACAACTGGAGAAGAAAATCACATTTCATTACTAGGGCCAAAGAAATTACTAGAAACCATCATCAGTGATAATCTAAATGAGAGGAACAAAACCCTTACTTAGCAGTTCTCATCTGTACTTTCAGAAAGGAGGGGTCAAGAGCAGTAGCCATAAGGCAATCCCCCAGAGCTTCTCTAATCCTTCCAAGACCCATTCGTGTTGCTGCACGGTTACTATAGCACAGTAAAAGAGGCTCAATCCAGCACCCTGACGTATCACTTGGAGGGATAGAATCTATTCCAAGGGTGTAGAAGTCCTCAGCTTTGGAAAGATCCCCATCTTTATAAGCTTGGTTTCCCCTAGATAAAATAATAATCGCATAACATGAATAAATAATACAAGTTTTCCACAACTTCTAACTGAATTAGCATAACTAAGATTCAAAAAGCCAATAACAAAGTCTTAAAAAATTGATTTTCGTTTTTTTTTTTTTTTTCCTTTAAAGGTTATGATGAGCACCTGAGTCTCCACATGTCACAGGTTTCTTGAATTGTAGCTGAGGATGCAAATTTCCCTCCATTCAATTGATCATTTATCTCAGATCTATCCACCATCACATCAGAATATGATGAAGGTGAAATTTGAACAGACGATGCAAACTTTTCATTCAGGTTTGGAGAGATAATAAATGAGTCACAGCCCACTTTCCTCCTATATTTCTTCTTCTGTTTACGCTTAAACGATGACACGGTACCCTCTCCAGTTGATGATGCAGAAAATGTAAAATAATTCTTTGTCGAATTTCCGGGGCCAGAAGCAAAACAAAACTGATCAGTTTTTTTCCTATCAGTGTTTGAGCTAAAGCCAACCCCAGTGTCTGCCCAGGCACCAGCTATACGACTGCTGACCTGTTCTGTATTCAAACAAGGAAGGGCTGTTCCAGAACCAGATGAATGGGAATCACCTATCCAAGAATTCTTGTTACTTGAAATAGAGTTGTTCTTATTTGGATCTCCATACTTCCAATCATTTGTGTTAACGTCTTCTCCACTCCCTACAGCAGCCAAATAATCAGTAGGAATTGTTGAGTGCAGAGAAGAGGGCATGTAATCATGGTCCAAGACTGATGGCTCATATAACTCTGCTGAAGCTTTCACATCTTGACCATCAGCTCTTGTTTCCTGATAAGGAGAAAAATCCATGGGCGAGTAGCTACCAGAAGAATCTGGGGTTTCAAGTGAACTACTTCCCTTTGACACATGATCTTTTCTAGTCTGTTTCTTATTCAAAGAATGCGGCTTCAATTTTCTCCTCACCTGTTTTGATCCTCTTTCTTTACTTGATCTGGCCTTTTGTGTGGATTCTACTTTATTTGGTGTAGGAAATAAGTTTTCTTTAAAACAAGATGGATCCCAAGCTGGTGGTTTAAAACCTGTAAAAGAATCTGTAGATCCTCCGGGAATGCTTGTAAAACCATTATCACACTTATCTTGTTCCGCACTCATGGAATCGCTTGTACAAACATGATTTTTTGGATGGAAATCAAGACCAAATGATGAGAAAGAAAATGATGTTTTAGCCCTGTTGACTTGTGAATCTTCAGGTACCTGACATTCAGGAATATTGCTCCTGTAAGAATCTCCGACACTTTCCTGATTAGTGGATGACTCAGAGCAGGAAATTCCGATAAAACCGCCGGCATTACAACCAGTTCCATTTTGAACACCGTTTATTTTGCATGTTTTGAAACATTGCCCATCTTTATTCTCTAAGGCAACATCAGGACAAGACTGCTGAGCGTCAGAATTAGTTCCTGAACTTAAACTAGAGGAGACAGTAGCCTTCTCACTTCTTCCAAATACAAAAGCAGCGCTACTATTTACACATGAAGCCTTTAAATCTCCAATGATATCAGCACCACCAACTTTCTGAGAAATGTTTATGTTTAATTTTTCCATTTCATCTGTCAATTTATAAGCAGGGAAAGTGCTAAAAGCACTAAAAATACTACTAGTATACACAGACTCACTCCCACACTTATTATCATTACTCAAATGATAATCCTGATCAGCATGTATATTACTATTACTACTACTAATTGTCCGAGTCTTGGGATTGAAAGTACCTTCACCATGATTTGACTTTCTCGTGCTGTCAAGAGAGTCCTTTTCTACATTAAGATTTGATGTTTTACCAATTTGGTTGTTGCCAAAATCGAAACCGAATTTATCCTTCTTTACATACTCTGGTTCAGTCTTACATTTGCTCTCCTCATCATCACCAAAGCCTGACTTCTCCACATATTTACTATATACTCCCTTCCCAGTATTTAAATTAGAATCCAAATAGTTTTGATCAGCACCAAAAACAAATCGCGTAGTATTAAACTTTCCTTGTTCCAGCACCGAATCCAACCCCACCTTTCTTTCATCACCAGAAACTGTCTCTGCTGAAATTTCACTGGTTTTTCGCCTCTCCTGGCATGAATTTGATTCCACATCACTCCGTTTAGCAGTAAAAACAAACTCCACATGATCACTCTTCCTAACTTCCGTTTCTTTCTCAATTGATACTTGCCCTCTGTTAGAAGAGCTGCCTGCTTCCTCTGTAGCTCCATGCTGGGAATTCAAATTGGTAGAAAATTCACCCCTCTTAGCGCTAAACACAAAACCTGTGTTATCGAACTTAGAGTGACAATTTGAAGAGCCACCATTACAAGCTCTGGTAACGTTCTCTGCTCCAATAGAACTTTCCATAAACCCATTTGAAGCATTAACATAACCGGTTACCTGATCCGAGCTACTGCACTCTGAACGAAATGGATTAAAACCCGAACTCACCTCACTGGTAGCGGTTCTACTTCTGGACCTCGCATGCTGAGACGCTGACTGCTTCCTCAGCTTCACCAGCCTCGGCCGTGGCCTCGATGACGCTGCCGAACCTGTCCCCGACAGTCCTGGCTGAGCAAAAGCCGCGGCGAATCCGCTGCCACTGGCATTATCAAAAGCTGAAGGGTTTAAGTTTCCAGTTCCACCACTGTCCGGGAAATTGGAATA
This sequence comes from Senna siamea, assembly GCA_031216115.1. Classification (NCBI taxonomy): domain Eukaryota; kingdom Viridiplantae; phylum Streptophyta; class Magnoliopsida; order Fabales; family Fabaceae; genus Senna; species Senna siamea. The sequence goes on along the minus strand of CM062366.1, from coordinate 24,293,139 downwards.
GCTAAAAGCAGAGTGATTGAAAGGAGAATGAGACGTCGCATCCGGAATGGAATTGGGGTTTTGCATGGAGGATGAGTGGATCGGAGATCGCAAGTGCACCGCCGCCGCCGGCGACATTGAGTGGACCAAGAGTTAGATTGGGAAGGGGAGAAGGAGCGGGTAGAATAGGGTTTTAACTTCTAATTGACCTTTAAAATTGTGCTTCAAAGTTGGAAGTATGGAAGTTCAAACTCCAAGCTCGCCCTCGAAACCTGACAAAGGAAATTCTATTCTGTTATTAGTATATGGAGAAGGAATGTGATTATGTAGGATTCAGTTTTGGAGTGTAAAATTGAGAGAATGAGATTTGATAAGCACCTGCACGTCCCGCAACATCAAGCGCCTCCGCTACAAAACCAAACAGACGTGAATGCGCCTTTCTTTTATCGCGCTTCTTGCGAAATTACTATTAGTTGGGCAACTTTATTAAATTAATATTTGACAAAAAATGTTTGATGGTTGTAAATTTTATATTAATTTTTAAATGTATTTTTAAAATTTTTAATTGATTTAAATTTTATATTAATTTTTAATTGAATTGAATTGAATTTTATAATTTAATATTATTTAAATTATGAAAAAAATAATACATTTAAATAATATTTTTGTCTTAATATTTTTATCTCTCAAATTTAAATTTAAAATGCCTTTATTTTATCTCGTAATTGTATTAAAATAATTCTAATGAAGTAACAGCTATCATGTTGATTAACGTTATAGATCAGAAATATGAGACAAATTGTTAAAAGACTTAATTATATTTGACATTGGGGATTGTTCTTTGAATGTATTACCATTCTTGCTTAGTATAAATATTTTCAATTCACTTCTACTTCAAATTACTGACATTGTCATGTACATCTGGGCATGAGCACTGAATTTGACTACCAAAAATATATTGAAAGGGAAGAAATTATATTTGTCCGATTTAAAAAGAAAATACGGAAGCTAATCATTCTTTTATAGTGTTGAATAACTTCGCCTCCAACACATATTTCTCTGATTAACTTAATCTAGTTCTACCATACAAAACCAATGATTTAGCATTTAGCAACATTCCTTGCTAATAATATGATTCTACAATGTGGCCATATGTTGAGTACTCCTCAAGTAGAAAGATAGTAAGATTTAAAAGATTAAATTGAAAATGTGATAAAAGTATAAGTTATGGCTCGGGACACAAATAATTTATTAGCTAATTCAAAATGAGTTTCCCACTATTCTAATATAGGTGATCACTTCGGAAAGTTCATATTCTCAATGCTTAAAATTATGATTAAAATAATTTTGCTTTTGATAATGAAAGAAAAATTATTGGGTGAGACTGTGAAAACTCAACTTTGTCTTTTCTCTGTTTTTTTTTAATTAAAAAAATAAGAGAAGAAAATAGAAGAGCCTAAAATTATTTAGTAAGCCAAAAAGGATGAAATGAAGTAAGGATTAATGGTGGAAGAAGAAAAGCCAAAACACAAGTCAAAGAGTGCACTTTCATTTTGTCGTAGCCGCCTACAAATGTTCCAGTGATTCGACTCCAGGTTGCTAAAACGCAGGGCGATTTCAGCAATTCAACGAACATGTCTCAGACACCAGCTTACACGCTGCTCTTTTCCCCCACCAAAACTTCACTTTGAAAACGAGACGTAGCGCAAAGGCGGTGAAGACTCAACGGAAGTGAGAACCCAGGAGAACCCGTTTTCATCAATAGTTCTTCCTTTCTTTCAGGTACTGCTAAATTTTTCTTTTCCAAGAGGATCGATATAATAGTCACAAGAACATTGAACTGGACCATGCAAATTTCGGTTTCGTGGAGCTGCAAAATCGGTTGGGTCGCTCAAGTACTTGTTTTTATTTCGACAGTCTCATGGGGGATTGCACAGGACTAAAATCTTTCGAACTGTAGTTTTGATTCGTTTCTGGCATACCTGATGCAATGAAATAGTTTACGATAGAAATTAATATAGTTTACTGCAGTGTCATTTTTATTAATAATCCCTATGCCCCAGGTCGATAATTCCTTATGTGATCCTTTGGGAAAGAGGTTGATAATTCCATGACTGTGAGATTCAACTTGCAAGGTCTGGTAGTGCCTCTCCAATGCAAAACTTATATAGTGCACTGCAGTGTCAGACTGCTATTTCTGTTAATTTGTGAATCCTCAGTTCTAATCGGAGCCTCCTATTCTCACAATTCTAGAATCTTATATTAAATAACTTAAATGAACTCTTACTGTGTTTGATTTGGCCTTTTTGACCTTGCATTAGGTTAGGTTCTTTGTTTTGTCTGTTTCATTTTTCATTTCTGTATTTACCCCCTACCTTTAGACATAATAATGATAGCATTATTTTTTGCTGGTTCTGGTTGAAATAGAAGTACAAAATCTTTTAAAGGTTTCATAGCTTACATCATATTTGCCTCTATCTTATGCATTCATTCATTATGGTTTGGAATATTTTCTGATATTGCTATAGCTGTATAGTTGGACAGATAAACTATTGTGGTTCAAACACCAACATGCAAGCGATTAAGCATTTATGTACTAAATCTGATTTCCTCAAGTGGCACCTTTAAAGATATGTCCTTCTTTAGCTATGCACTTAATGCGTCTGTTCTTATAGCCAATTAAAATCTTAAGCACAGGCCAGTAATGGATAGTCAATAGTGCATTCAGCCTTTTACAGAGTAATAGTCTTTTGTGATAAAGGATAAGTAAATTTATATCCTATCTAGAGAGCTTGCAGACTGTAAGAGATCCTTGCTCCCAAATTAGCTTCTATTCCGCATAATCTGCTTAGTTAAAGGCAGATCATACTATTATCTTTTTGAAATCATGTGTTAGCTTTTGACAGCATATAAGGATAGGTCCAGTAATTCCAAAATTTGCAGCATATAAATGCAAGGGATAATAGGTATATTACAGTGAAACAGGTTATTATATAATTATCATTAATAAATTTTTTTATAATAAAATATTTTGAAATATTTCCTCTTTAGTTCTTTTAAAGAAATTAGTGTTTCATTATAATTTATATTTTGTTAGGGAATATTGAAATACTATTAAACTGATTTAGCAGATTTTATTTGTGAAATAACAGAGGTTAAGTGCAAAACTTTTGTTAAGATGAACCTAGCTGTAATTCTTCCAATATTATATATATCTTTGCTAGAGGTGACTGCGCTACCAGTGAATAGTGATCAACAGCCTGGCATTCTGGTATATGATTAATTTAGTTGAACTGTTCCCCTGCAACTGAACAAGAGGATTCAATTACTATCTTGTTATAGCAAGAATTTAATACTTCAGTGTGGAAGCCCTGCTGTCTCTTTGGATGTCTTGCTCATAAATGATTTGAGATTTAGCCTAAAAACTTACTACATGTTTCACTGGTCTGAGAGAGAAGAAAGAGAGTAATTATACTCATATTTAGTAACTGAGGGAACATCAATATTTATTTTGTCTTGGTCTTAAATCTTGATTGCGCATGAAGGGGGGTCTGTTCTCATCTTCTTTCCTTTTACTTTAATTCTACCATAAATTTTAAAGTCCTTTTCTACTTTAGTGTAAATATATAGTCTATTCCTGATCTCAAAACATATCAGATAATACTGTTGCTAATATAATTGACTTTCTTCTGTAGGTTGGGATTTTAACGATTACAAGAAGGTGGATTGAAGTAATTTGGAAAATCGTCCAACTTTGTTCATGAAAGTTTGTTTTTCATGGAGTACACATCAGAAAAAATGATGCATGGTGAGCACTATTATTAATTAATTACTTTTGTCTAGCTGTTATGAAACACATACTATCATCTGCATTTTTTGATAGTGCATTCTGAAACGTAATTTATTTCCTATTCTTTGATTTTTTTCTGATGAAACTATGAGTTAGTAGACTTCAATTTACATTTAGATAAAGCCTCAAAAAGGTTGACAAGTCATGATGGTTGAAGGAGTTGAAAGAGAATTTCTTAAAAAGTTTTGAAGGAAGGATAGAATCAATCAGAATCTCTACAACATGCTTAGCAAGTCACAGACTATTCTTCTGGAATTCGCCTATGCATTTCGTGAGGATCTTTTTGCACCTGATCCAAACTCTTTATAACTGTTTTGGTGGTTCGAAGTCTTAGTATGAGTTTCTTGAATTGAATTTTGCTTTTTATACGAGTTTATAGGTGTGTAAAAGACTAAAGGCGTATATTGCATGTCATAGCAGAGTCAGCAAGCATAATTTTAATCCCTTCTTGTGGGTGTAAGCACCGACCTGTTCTTCTTTGTCTGCCTACTGTACTTTGAGGAAGGAATGCATGGTCTTGCCATGTGTTAAGTTCATTCGAAGTTCTTTTTAACTACTTTAGAACTGATGTGGAATTGGATTTTAAGTATGTGATTGCTAAACTTTAATTACAGGACCTTGGAATCAGTTTCCTTTAAATGACAAATGGGATCGTTCCTACGTAGTAATTCTATTTCTAAAATGTTTCATTTTATTTACTTTGATTGGATAAAATGACAATTTACATCCTGTGGCTTATTGACTGTCTACATTGATGTGTTAATTTATCAGATAAGAATGAGAGCACTCCTGCGGAGAACGTGTTAACTGATGCCAGTCATTCTGAGATAGATGAGGAAGAAGCCATGAAAACTACTATTGCAAGATATATGGGAGATGTAGAGACAAAGGCTGGTGATTGGAAAGGAGGAGAAAGTGGGGCAGAAAGGGCAGCTTCTGAGGAGATTGATGCATCTGGGGAAGTTAACATGGAGGCATCCATAACAGCTGATGATATTGTTAGAGCTGGAGGTTTTGGTGCCAGAGATGATATCAATAGCTTTCTTCCTGTTGCAAGTGATTCTACAGACTTTGAAGCTTCAATTCGTAATGCACGAGATTATGAAGAACCGCAGGGGGAAGTAAGCAGACCTGGCCTTGGCTGGACTGCAGCAACATCGGGGGAATGATTGCTTCCTTACTGTTTGTTACATGCACAAGAGTCTACAACTTTTTGTTGTTTTTAATCTCTATTTATTTTGTAAATGTTTTGGCAAAACCTTGTCCAAGTACTTTTGCTCACCACTGGTAGATTCGTTCTTTCTTTTGAAGGGGTTGGCTCTATTTTCACTTTTACATATAGATTGATTTATCTTTCTCTCGAAAATATTAAAATTGTGTCTTTTTCTTAATATAAATATAAATATATACAAAGGAAAAAGAAAATAATTTTTAACATGCTTCTTGTAATCCTTTTTTCATTGTCCTAGGTTCTAAACAGGACTTTCAGCAAATCTGACTTGCTATGAATAAGTGAATAATTTTTATTTTAGTTTAAAATTCAATATTATGTTTATTTATTTATTTTGTACAAGTATTTTTTATTAAAAATAATTTTATTTAAAATATTATTAGATGCTAAATATAAATATTTCTTTCACAAAAAATTTGACAATATTATGTTTATTGAATAAGTTGATACCAAGTACTTAAAAAATTATATTTAAATCATTGTCATGTACATGCACGTGAATATGTATTAATAAAATTTTAGATGCAAATATTAATGAAAGTAAAAACATATTTAAATAAAATTAAAAATTAAAAGAATTTTATATATTTTAACCTTTTAAATTATCAAGATTGATGTGAAAAGTTGATTTTTGAGACTCGAAGCTTTTAATCATCAGATCATTTTAAAATTTATATAGTATAATAATAAAAAATATTTACACATATTTTGAAAAGACTTATCTCCGGCTATGTTGTCTAGAACATTGCCTAATTTATTAAATTGACGGAAATACATAGAATACTAATTAATAATTATCAACAATTTTACATCATTACAGTTACAGTCTTCAATCCTAAGCCTTAACATGGGGTAACTACTGCGTTTTGAAAGATCCTGTGACCAGGAGCAAGAAGTGCGAGTGGGTCATACGCTTGCTTTGTTTGGACGAATGCTTCCCATCGAGACCCAAAGTGGGATCGCCATTCTTCTTGGGTGCTGTAATGTGGAAGATATTGCTTCACTCCCAAACGTGCCAGCTCACAGAAATCAAGGATCCGTTTGTTTTGGTTTAGAATGTGTTCCAAGCTGCCTTTCCCTACTGCAGAGGATAGGAATGCCACTAGGTAGAACACATCTTCCTCTGGGGTCACCAAACAGGTTTTACTGTTCCACCTGTAATAATAGAGGAAGAAAAGGATTAATTTGGAAAGGTACACGAGCTCAAGTTTAAGGCAGTAAGTACCTTGTTTGGTTGACAGGGTAAATGAGGATGGGGCCGTTGCTTGTATCTCTGAGGATTTTCCCAAACACCTCTTGATTGAACTCATGGATTTTGCTTCTTGGGACTAGAAGATTCAGCCATGGATGGGGAACATCCCATAATCCTTTGGCTCTCAACTTCAATTCAGAAGCATGCACTCTGTCCAGGAACTCCGCGTAAGAAACTTGTGATAGGAAGATTGTGGAGGGAATATAACTCAGCTCTGACAACAGATGCTCAACGCTCTGCATTTGAATTAATGGGTGAGAACGAGTTTGAGAATTTTCTTCAGTGGGAAGTGGGGACTATGTTGTCTCACTCACCTTATTCATGCCTTCAATTTCATCTGGGTTGAAGTATTTTGCCATTTCCAGACAGTACAGTGTCCTTCCTTCTGTATCAAATTGGCTGGCCGGAAGTGGGTCTTTGAGATTGAAGGAAGATCTCCAGCTGTTAAGGATGCCAGTTCTATTTATGATCACGAATCCTTCAATATAATCAAATGTATTCTCAATTGATATTAAGTACTCTTGATCCCTGGCAAACACAGAGAATTCTAAATACAGCACTCTGATCCATTTCACCTGCACCCAACAGTCTCAGATTATGCCATAAATAGATAATAATTGAGACGAGTGCTCAGTTTTGTCTTCATTTCTAGAGACATAAAGGGGTGTATATATATATATACACACACACACACACACACACTACATATGTATGTATATATTCACTCACCATCTTTGGTGCTGGTTCAAGAGAAATTCTAGCCTTGGTGATGATGCCAAATTGACCAAGCCCTCCAAGCACACCATAAAATAGGTCTGCATTTTGGTTCTTTGAGCAGGCAACCACCTCTCCTTTTCCTACAAAGTAATACCATTGCAAGTTCAAATGCCGCACAATTTTAATTTCACTTGGTCTATTGGAAAAAGGTATTTCTTCTTTCTTGAGCAGTGAGAATAAGTTATTCCAACGTTATTAGCACAACACAAATGACATATCTAGCACATATCTCAAAAAGGCGGACAAGGATCTTTCTGAAAAAGATTGAATTCTAATTAAGATTGTGGAGATTTGAAGCTCGCACAGACGAAATGCATAGTCGTAATCGGGGTCCCTTGAAGGGAGGGGTAAGGAATGAAAGCTCTCTTTCAGATGGGCCAAAACGTACTAGAAAATCATATAGTGGTGGGGGAAGGAGTAGATTTGGTGGGGAAGTTGAAGTAGAAGTTGAAGTTGAAGTGGAGGAAGCAAAATAGAAAAAATACCAGTGACAACTTGGAGATGGAAGACGTTATCGATCTGGGGTCCATGGCGGAAAGCTTGACCGCTGATTCCAGCATTGGACAAAGTTCCCCCGACAGTAAGGTGAAGGTAATCGGTCCATGATTTCGGTGCCAACCCATGTTTCAGTGTCTCATGCAGTACGTTTATCCAGAGCTCCCCTCCAGAGACTTCCACATACGCCAACCCCGCTACTCCTTCTTCTTCTTCGCCCGCAATTCTCACTTGCATTGCTTCCTGCAGTGACTCCATGTTGATGACCAGGCCATGGTGGGCTTGGGCCTGCCCCTGAAGGGAGTGGGCGTGGCCTCTAGCCGCGATTTTGAAGGCAGAGGCAGAGGCAGAGGCCATGGAGATTTCGAAGACGTGGTTGATGACGCGTGAGATGTCAGAGACTGTGTGTGGATGGAGAATTGCGAGAGGAGGGAAGTGGTAGATGTTGCCGAAGTCTTTGGCTGCAAGTTGGTCGACATAGTCGTTGCGAAGGTTGAGGGCGATGAAGCCGTCAAAAGGCAGTGTTTGAATAGAGGAGAGGATGTGAGAAGGGGGTAGTATGGTGACAGAGTTGTTAACGGAAGAGGTGGAGCATATGTTGGCATGGTAAAGTGAGAAGAAACTAGTGAGGATGATGAAGATGAGATGAAGAGAAGGTGGTGAAGGTGACGCCATAGTTAGTATGAATGTTGAACACACGAAGAAGAAGAAGAAGAAGAAGAAGAAGAAGAAGGGAAGCGAAATATTGAGAAGGCAATTCGAAGGGAGTGTTTTGAGCGGCATGGTCAAACTGAGAGGTGACTCCTTTTATAGACAAATCTCATACTTTTCGCGGCTCTCTTTTGGAAATTGGAATTTTTATTATTATTTTAAAATAAGTGGTGAATGCCTGAATAGTGATGTTCATCTACACAGTAAGATTAATTAAATATATGTTATGCCAGTGTTTTTCTTCTTTTTTTAGAACATGTTTAATTCTCTAAATCTCTATTCTGAATTTCTGATGCCTATATATGGTTTTACAATTTAGAGTGGATCTCTAAAATTAACATAAAGAAGTAAAATAATATTTTTTTAAAAAATGTAATAAAATATAATGAACATTTATTAAGTTTTCATTAATTTTTTTGTTATTTTTAAAATATAACATTAAAAAATAAAAATTAATTAAAAAAATTGACATATATTTTAATATATTTCAAATAAATAAATAATATTGTTGCGATTGGCTCGCATATTAAATGATTAAAATCTATTTCAATTTTAAATATTCAATTTTAATTTTTAATATTGTAAAAATAACAAAAAATTATTTAACTTCTTACTCTCCAATAATTTTTTTACCTTTTTCATAACTTTTTAATTTATTAATTTTGTATATATTTAAATTTTACTAATATATGCTATTTTAAAAGACCAAATAGCGCCAAGTCATAAATAAAAATATAGATAATATAATTTATTATTCTTACAAAAGTAAATACTGTAATATATATATATATATATATATATATCCTTTGTTAATAGTTTTTTTCATTAAAAGTGCTATTAATTACTATGTGAAGAATTTAATATTCCCTAAGAAATTAGATATTTTTTTTATAAAATGTTTAGATATAAAAACTAAGAAAATTTTAATTTGTTTATAGGTGTCATAAGTAATACAGGGATCAATTTTTTTAATATAAGTCAAACTAAAAAAGTTTACAAATAAATTTTCAAAATTTTAAAAATTTAAGATATCCACGTGTGTACCAAACATCACCAAAAATTGAGTATGTATTGTTATTTATATTTTGATAAATAAAAAGTTATGTAATTATACATAAATAATCAAAATACTGATTACTCACTTTCATGAGTATTGAAATATAAAGTTTCAGCGAGTTTGAAACTTTCAAATTATATTGTTTTATTAACATTACGATATTCAAAATCTTATTAAATTTCAATTAATTTAATTTGAATTATTTAAAATTTTATAATAGAAGTAAGATTCTCTTAATGATAATATATATTTTTATACTTGACACCTTGTTTAAAAACAATAAAATTTTCACTTCAATTAACTATCTATTAATAAACTTATGGACGCCATAGAAAAGAAGTTCGAGTACTCATCACTTAGGTGGCAAACGTTATAAAATTAAGATTTTGTATTAAAAAGTCAACTTCTTAAAAGCTAAAAACTAATAATGATTATCAAAATTGTTCATTTTATATAATTTAAAAAATAAAAATAAAAAATTTCTATCTCTCTAAAAAAATTTTTTTTAGAGTACCCATAAAATTATTAAGATAAATATATCGAGCTCCCATTGGTTCTCATACATTTTTTTATTTTATAACTTAAAAAAATAAGTTTAAAGAAGAGAAGAAGAGAACAAAAAAAAAAAGTTGGACCTCCTAAACAAATTGAACTCTCTTAAAATTGTCTAAATTATTACTGTCCACTGAGATAGCACTAACAATTAAACATGATGTGAGTGATGTGATTCTTTTCCATAATGTATAGAGGCTTCTGCAAAAAGACTATACTTTTGGTACTTGTTACCAATTGGTAGCTACCACCCCTGCCATCCCATTCCATTTTTGTTGAAGATAATATTTATCCCAAGGAGTATGGATCACTGTGCCTATACACATGGCCTGCATTTTGTGTTGAGTTTTCCTGCTGGATCACTTCACTTTTGTGTTTGAGGTTTAAACTGATCAAATGTTAATATTGACTAATTTTATTTCACTATCATTTTTTGAATCGAATCTCTTAAAAATTGTCATAGATTTCTATTTTTATGGAGTTTTAATTTTTTATGTATTGAAGACGGATAAATTTTCTTATATTTTCTAATAATTAAATTTTCAAATTTTACACCCACAACACACTATTCACAAATTTTACCCACAAAATCTCTAATTTTGACGTAACTGCATTTATTATCCCTAATTTCCTATGTTTTGAAAATCAAAATTCTAACTTTGAAAGACACATCTTGATAAAATATCTTCCACAAATTTTACCCAGTGGTGGAGGGAGGGACTAGGGATGCCATTTGCCCTTTTAAAATTTTGCTATTATATATATATATAAATAAAGATTTAATTATGACCTCCTTTGGATAAAAGATTCTGGCCCCATCCATTCCTTGTATTAAATTCAATTTGTGTGTGTAATTGTGCAGTGCAAAGGCAGTCCTCAAGAGGTAGAGGTCTCACTCCTTAGCTTCAAATCTACCATGGAAATCCTAATCTTGTACGTAGTAGAAACTCAAATTCTTCTAAAAAATGGGTATATATAATAAAAAATTCTTTACATATTTAGGTCTAAAAAAAGTCTAAAAGCAAGGTCAACCTTTTTAGGGGTTAACGTTTTTTTGTGATAAGGATTTTTCTGGTAACTTGTACATATCCTAAGTCTCTATCAGTTGCTGTGGTACTCCGATCCAGTGAAAGGAAGGCTGGAGACTTTTAAACTCAAGTTAAACACCATAAAGAGAAGTTCAGAATCAATCAAATAACGTTATCTGGCTAGGTTGGCTTCACTCCTTAGTGTAAAAGTATATATACTCGTCACTTTATTGTAATATCCGTAAGCTCACTAAGAGCTTAGTTGAAAATATCGTTCCAGAGTAGCGTGAGATTGGGTGATTTTGAGTTCATGAACATTTAATTAGATGTTTAAAAGATGCACAGGGTAAAATGATTTAGAATAATTTAAAAATTATTTTAAATTATCTGACACATTAATTTTTCATCAACCCCTCCAAAATGAGGGTTTATGGTGGTTTGAATTTTTTAAAATTTAAAATTTTATTTTTAATATTCTCTTATTTTTCTACTTTTATTTATTATTTATGTTTTTTTATTTTTTACTTAACTATTTTTTTACTTTAATTATTTTAAAAGTATAATTTTTCATTCTAACTCTTATTAAATTTATGTAAATTTTAGTTTTCCTGGTACTCCTTATTTCTATTTTCTCTTAATAAAAAAAATAACATGTATAATTTGAAAGTATAAATGATGCAATAAATTTTAAAAAGTAACTTTTGATTGTATTTTGACCATAACCTGCAGACTACTTTTTTATGACATTATTATGTGTTTTTTTTATTCCTTGTTTTATATAATTTTGTTTGTTATTTAGATAATTATTTTTATATTTTTATATTAAATAGTTAGGTCAATAATAAAACTTGAGATATGAAGTATAGAAATTGACAAAAAATAAATAAAATAAGTTGATTTAATTAAAATAATTTATATTAAATTAGATTTTAAACATTATGTGAGTAATATTAAAATTTTTATCATTTTAATCATTTCACTCTGTTAATAATGTAATAATATTTAAATATGAGAAAGTGTGGTTTATTATCTTTAATTTTTTAAAACTCTCAATCAATAAAATAATTTGTTTAACTTATTTTATTCTCTTCATCACTCCATTAATAATTATTTTACTATACTCTTTTCAAAATTCTCAACTAAACTCTAAGATATATAACGAATGGCAATTAATTAAACATGATGCAAGTGAAGTCATGATTATTGTCTATTATTGTTTATATAAACTTCTCCAAAAATATTTAATTTTCTTTTACACTTTGTCGAAGATACGAGGAGTAACGATCACACTGTGTGTACACTACAATAATTTAACTTTAACGTCAAAAAATTATAAAATTAACAACATAAATATGGAAGCATCAATCTCAGTGCTATGTCATAATTGTAAAAATGAATTTCTATGAAAAGGCACTCGTGGTTTTGAATAGCTGATTTACGTACGTTTACCTCAAGCAGTGTTGACTAAATTTAACAAACGGAATATATAGGCGAACAATGTAATTATGTTTCTCGTCTACACAGCCCGAAATGACACTACATAAGGTGTAGAACCTATAAAAATAGAGAGACCAGTTTGAGAATTCACATCACTTGCATGGTTAATTATATTTTGAGGGTGTTGGGTATACGATTTTAAAAAAATTATTGAGAATAAAAATTTTAAAATGATATATTTTTGTATTTGATATACAAATTAAAAAATATTTTAAAAATATTATATTCTTAAAAATAAATTATTCTCATATTTTTGTAGATTTTTATTTCCATACAAAAAAGTAAAAATTTTGTATTTTTATGACATAAAAATATTTTTAAAATAATAAAATTATTAAATTACTTTTTTTAAAACTTAAACAAATATTTTTATGATATAATATAAACTTTTTAATAAATGTATATATGGATAATCAACTTAATAATGATATAAATTTAATAATAAACACATTTTATTTTAATAATAATAATAATAAATACATTTAATAATAATAAAATTTATAATAAATTTTTATATTACATTTGTATAACCAACGCATTTAATAATAAATTTTTATGATATTTTATTTTAATTTCTATTTGTTAAAATTACTTATGTACAAATGTATATAAATTATTTGTATATTAATAAATTAACGCACAAATTAATATGTGCAACCCAGCAGACTTGTATTAAAAAAATTATTTTTTTATATTATTTTAATTTTAATTTTTTTTAAATTAATGATGTAATTTATGCTACTCAAACAATAAACTATTATTTTTATGATATTAAACTTAATTTTATTTCATGTAAATAATGATATTATTAATATTATTTTTAAATTATAATTTTAATAAATTTGATGATCTTTTATCATTTGTAAAAATAAAATACAAATTATATTTTTTAAAAAATATATGTATGTATACTTCTATATATAATAAAGTATAAATTATGATTTTTATTTTTTATATAATATAAGTAGTTTTAAAAAAAATTGGTTATAATTTAATATATATATATATATATATTTAAAATGATAGATTTGTGTAAAAAGGATATTTTACTTTTGTTTTGATAGTAGCTTGTTAGGAATCGAATTTGGTTGAAGATAGTTTTTGGCTTATAGGGAGGAAAGATGAGGATGGGAATGCACGTGGCATGTATATATTGGGTTAGTGATTGGGGACCGTTTGACTTTTAGGTCCCATGACGACAGTGTACAAAATCTGAAGGTCAGGCACCATGCTATATGTTCATGTTCATGTTCATGTATGGAAACAGTTGAATTATTCTTTTTGGGTTTCCGAGAGCCTAACTTAAGTCCGGCCCCTACCATAAGCTGCCTGTTCTTTCAGTTTAGTGAGGAGGACTCGCATTATTGGGTCCCAAAACCTTATTACTATGTCTTTCTGTGTTTTGTGGTTTACATTTTTTTTTTATAAATTATTTTTAATTAACAGAAATGAATAATTATTAGAATAAATTATATATTTTTAAAATATGTTAAATTACACTATAAAACCTACGCTCCTTTTTTTTAAAAGATTAAAAAAATTCATAATTTTATTTATTTAATCAAAATATCCTTAATAAAATTATTAATTTTTAAAAAATATCATAAAAAATATTTTTAAAAGTTATTATTTATTTTGAGTAAAAAATATTTTTTATATTATTTAAATACATATTTAATTATATAAATAAAAAATATAATAGTAGTTTGGTCTAAATAAATAAAATTATAAATTTTTTTATCTCTAAAAAGAAGGGAGTATAATTTATTCTAATTATTAGTAAGAATTAAATTAATTAATTAAAATCCCTTTTAATCAAACACTGTTCATTTGACTATATATATATATCTTTTTCATTTGAGAGTCAATATATATAATTGCTGTAGGACTAGGATTAATGTATACAGTGAATAATGCAAGAGATATTGAGGTGGCCTGGTTTTAATTTTGAGGGTTCCACAAGTGTCCAAAGAGAGAGGTAGATGGATGAAGTTAAAGTGTGTTTTAAGAATGAATGATATATAAAATTAAGAGAATTGAAGAGGTTAATTAGTAGGACACGTATGGAGACAGCAAAGTGGGTGGTGGGCGATGGAATTGATCCTAGAAAACGATAATTATTTGTCTTATGAAGTGTTACGTTTTGATCTGAAAATGGTGAGGGGAGGTAGCGAAGGTTGACAGAGTTAGGTGAAGGGGAATCATGTGGGGACAGTGCACGTGATGTTCACGCGGCCGGGCATAGCAAGTACTACAATTAGGCTCTCTCGAGTGCGGTTGCGTAGGAAACTAGTGGGGACTTCACTGGAGAGACGAGAGTGGAGAGCCTAGCTTTCAAGTAGAATCTGTAGAAATAGAGAAATTAAGAGAATATATAAGCATAGGTACTGAAAAGTAACTAAACACACTCCCCTCATCATTCCCTTCTATCTACTTCTTAGTCACACATATTATGTTCACTGTGTAAACCATCAACTTTATGATTATGAATCACCCGTGACGCATATATTGAGTCATACACATTCATATTATATATGTGGGTCCATCTTCTGTATATATATCTATATATATATATATATATATATATATAATTCCCCTCACAAGTGAATGAAAGCTGCGTGATACCTAACTACAACTATATTACTGTACTGATCACTGGATTCGATTTGTATACATAATATACTTCCCAATGTGTTTGGTTGTGTTTAGAATATATTGTAGGGTCCTGTTAAGTGGGAACCATGGATTTTGTGTAGCAAGTGGAGGATCATTAGCATATCTCAGTCCTCATCTTGATCATGCTTCATGCCTCCAGTAGTCTTCTCTCATTTAATTTTCAGTTTCAAAGGTGCAAATTATAATGTACACCTTATATATATATATATATATAAACAATTCATTGAGAAATAAAGGAGTCCGATAAACAATTTTGCTTTTGTCTGATAGATGATTAATTAAAGTATATTTGAATGTCTTTTAATATTTTTTAAAATTATTTCATAAAATTAATTTTAAAAATTTATATTATTATTTTTTATATATTTATATATATGTTATTGATAAAATATTTTTTTAATTTAAAAAATTAGAATTCAGAATAATTTTTAATTATTATGTATTTTCTATTCTCAAAACAAATTTTATTTTATTTTTATTTTTCATCGAAAACAATAATTCAAACATACTTTTTTTTATTTTTCAGTTTTTAAAAATAAAAAATTATTTTTAAAAACTATGTTCAAAGCAACACATATATTAGGCCATCCTGTTGAGATCATGAGCAAGGGTTTTGTCAATTTGACATATATATAAATCTTAATCATTCAGTTGTATCGGCGGATATATATAACCATTAGGCCATTGTTAATTATATTAATGCAAGCACCATGAATTTATTTCTAGTTTGTTATATTATTTGCACACTATTTAAAGAATTTGAATCTTCTTCACGTTACACTATTTTCCTCGTAATTAATTATCTAAGCCAAATCTTTGTTTTTTTTTTTTGAGCGTAACACAACCAAAACAATTCCTCATATATATATATTGAATGTCTCCTCATATAAAATTTAGAACATGAATGGTAGATAAGGATTTCATGCACGTCATAGCTAGACATTTAGACGAGTAATGTTAAAATAATATATATAACTTTATTATCATAATTATTTAACAAAAAATATATTTGTACATCATTTTATTAATATTTCTAGGTGCGCCACAGCAGTGTGCATGGACAATAATTACTAAGAATTCAAATTTGTTTTTTTCAAAAAATCAATATCTTTCTCTTCTACAGGACAATTGACTACAACATATTGACGATAGAACCCACATTGATCAGAAGTTGAAAGCCCCACACTTTCGTCTGGGTTGGATACGATCAAATTAAACTCGTTTTACTGCCATGGTGATTTGGCTACTTAGGGTTTGGAGTATGATATATCCATGATTGACCAAAAGTGCTCTAGCTCATATAAATTGATTCTCCTTATTATTCGTCATTTAATGTTATGGGGAGGGTTGAAAAAGTTATACAGCGTGCAACAAAAGAAATACAATACAAATAGAACTTTCAAGAAGAACGAAAAGGCTATTGCTAAATTAACTAATTAATTATGGATGGACCAGCCTGATCATCTTTTAATTCCTATATATAACACGACCACCTGGACAAACCCAAGCCAAACATGGATTATCTGTGTTGATTTCATTGGATAAATGGCCCTCTAACCCAATATAATTAACTTAATCTATAAACGTTGAAAGTTAATTATTTCCAGTCTACTTTTTCTTTTTTTCTTTTTGTTTGAGTATTATAAAGAGCAATGGCTAATAGTATGATCAAGATTATTTCTTATTACTTTTAGTTTTTTATAAGTATTTTTTTACTGAAAGTAATATTATTTAAGATATTATTGAGCATTAAATGCAGATATTTTTTTAATAGATATTTGAATATGAGTTCATCATGAAACTAATTTTTTGCACTAAACTAAATTCTTGTTAATTTATTCCTACTTAAATATAAGGAGGTAGGAGCTTTTCCATTTGTATTCTATTTCTGCCCTTTTCAACTTATTGTGTTTGTCCCAACTTTATTTAACATTCCTCTGCTAAGTTATTGAGGCGAATGATAGCTTCTTTTTTCCAGGGAGAAAATTATTCATTTTTGTCATCGCTTACATATATAAGCATTTCCACCACTACTGATGGTACACATTGCTTCATATATATATATATATATATGTGTGTGTGTGTGTTCTTCCCAAGCAAAGAGTTATTAATTATTAATTATTAGATTCTGTGTACGGTATTTTGTGCATGGTGGGTTTTATTATTTATAGTTTCTTATTTAATTATTTTTTTAATATCAGTATTGTTCACAAACTAAATTGAGGCTCATTTTCTTAGTGTGGACATAATTGCAAGCATGTTTCGTCATTCCCCATTAGACACTGCAAAATAAAATTTCATAAAACGGATCATTAATTGCCAACTATTTCTTTTCCCCTTTAATTATCATTCTAATCACTTGGACCTTTGATTTTTGTTTTCTTTTTCACACATAACCCAGTGTCCCAATCATGAAGATACATTTAATTTTGCCATTTTGAATTTAGTGGTCACCAACAAATGTGCTATATATTGTGCCCGACCAAATAAATAATCTTATAATGAAACTCATTTTGTTTTGCTACCCGACCTGAGAGGAACAAGTTAAAATGTTTCTATAGGGACCATGATTTGGTCTCAAATTTTCACCCAAAAGCCTAAACTCGATCGTATTTATTAAATCTGCAGCCTACCATGGAACACTAATTTAATCAAAGCACTCATCTCTTGCTCTCTCCTAGGAGACCAACAACTTAAACGCAAAGAACAAGTCAGGCCAGAGAAAATATATATAATAACATGTTGCTAACCACATTAGAAAGTATTTAATAATATTTAATATATATAATATTATAGATGGCGACCAGATCATTGAAGCATATATATAATATTCTGATTTTGTGACAAATTTTTCCGAATAGTGTATGACAATAAGAGAGATATGAAGAATGAATGAATGAAATGAAGGCATGTGTGTGTTAAGTGTCAAACTCAAGAGTAGAAAAATGGCCACGTTATGTTATGTATATATTGCAGTCCTCGT
Source organism: Senna siamea (assembly GCA_031216115.1). NCBI lineage: Eukaryota > Viridiplantae > Streptophyta > Magnoliopsida > Fabales > Fabaceae > Senna > Senna siamea. The sequence continues at coordinate 24,275,051 of CM062366.1, read as the reverse complement.
CATCATGATAAAACCCAACAAATGATCCTGCAGAAATAGGTAAGGGATTGGGGAGCAAAGGCCAAACTTAGGGGGCTACGAATAGCTAGATATTCTTATCATGTTCCCTATGTCTAAGTTAATTCCACTCTCATGATCATGTCTGCATGTCTTACTCTTACACAGTCTTCCTCTTTTTATAGCATGTTACAGAAATTAAATAAAATCAAAAGGGAAGGAAAAGCTATATATATATAGCTAGAGAGTAGTCTCCTTTATGTGTATATAAATATATTCTTCCTTTAAACTTTTGTCAACAAGTGTCAATTGTGGGAAAGATATGGCCTCCTAATATCTTTTCTCTGCATGCACCAGTATTGGATACAGACACAAGACTAAGCAAAAGAAAGAAGGAAAGAAGAGAATACCAAAGTGCTTTATCTCCCACTAACTATAACTAATTGTAGAAACTAGCACATTTTTTGAACATAAATGAGCAAGACTAGAGACAAGGAACTAATTATATAAGTTCTAGCTAGGCATGCTATGAGATTTTATTCCACACCATAGATGACTTTCTGACATTCTGACAGGATGAGATATTACTTGAACAACCAAACTTTTGATTACTAGTACTTTGTTAGTGCATGCGCTATTTATTTTTTGGAAAAGGAGATATAAGACTTTGAAAATAAAGAGTAGGAAAAAAAGAAAGAAAGATAGGTTTAAGGTGCCACTTGAATTTACGTTCTTGCTGGAGAGCACGTTAGCCTTGTATCTTAGAGTTGAGATGGAATGAACTAAAGAAATTGTACGTAAAATATGGAATAAAATAGATATAATATATATATTAATATTATGACAAATAAATATGTAAATAGTTATAAATATTTTAATAAATAAATTCAAAGAATTAGAAATATGTAAATATAGTTTATGAATGTTTTAATAAATAGATAATTTGTTTTTGGTTTTTTATTTAGAGTTTAATATCTCTGATTCATGAGACAATGGAGTCTTGTGCGTCAAGCAAACTATCAAATTGTCACGAAGTATTAACATAAGGTAATCCTTATAATCATCATTATTCAATCAAGCCTTTATGATTCTGTCTCCAAATATCAATAAATAAATAAAAAAAGGAGTTTTCTAACTAAATTTAAACCAACACTTGGATCAGTTCAATCTAATAATCCACACACACACACACACATATTATAAAAGTATAATTATATCATCTGCATATCAATTAACATGTAGGGGAATGGACTAAAAATTAATTTGCTAATTCCGGACTAAGTGATTAGACACATTTATTAAGTTTTGATAGTCTATGTATTTAATTTATGTTGTCAGCTAGCAAGAACAATCAATGTGCTGTAGTGCAATTGATTCTTTGACAAATGGTGTAGGGGTTTGATAATTAATTGCATGAAATTATAACATAGTCAAAATAATTGGATTTAGTGGAGATTCATGTGATCCCCTCCATCCATATATATATATATATATAGTTAATTAATTGGAAATTAAATTAAATATATATTAATTCTTTGGTAAATCATTTTAATTTAAGTGGAACAAGCTTTTCGTCTCCAATCATAACACACTATGTACAGCTAGCTAGCTGCATCATTTGCTTTTGGAAAATGGTTTCTGCTTCTGAAATGAACTTTTAACAATACATAGTGGTCACACATGGGGGGATAGAAAGTGATGATGTAGAGGAGGGGAGGGGCTATATATGTAAAAGCCTTCTAAAGGGATAACATAGCATGTGAAGTACTAACATACATAGGGTGTATATATAATTTATTATTATTATTATTATTATTATTATTATTAGTATATATCTTCATATATATCGTCCTTTGATCATCATGTGCACAACGCAACTATTATTTTTCCATTCCCGTATTAGAATATGACTTCCAAGTCAATGATAAATAACGAGTAAATTATTAATTTAATTGTTAAAATATTTAATTTATCTCAATTTAATTTCTTAATTATAAAAATACTTAATATAATTTTTAAAAAATATATTAAGTATCAATTTAATTTTTATGTATAAGTATTGTTCATTTTTAAAAGGTTTATTTATAGCTGCCGTTAATTTTGCGGCCGTTTAAAGCCGACATCAAACCGCCATTAAATCTTTTGTGACCGAGAGAGTTTAATGTCAGTTTCTTTAATTGTTATTAAATGCTTTAGTGGCGGTTTAAACTGACACTAAACACCAAAATAACCGCCACAAGATACTTATTTTTTTTGTAGTGAAGAATTAAATTGAGACAAATTTTATATTTCAATAACTAAATAAATAATTTACTTATAAATAATTAATGCTTAGGAAATTTCTTAAAACAGTGAGGCAAAAGCAACTTAATTATCAACTAATCAGCCTTATCATCATACCCCTATTCTATACATTTTTCTTGGTATATATATATATATATATATATATATATATATATATATATAGGGGATACTAATAAGCACACAGTATTGTCATTGATTAATATTGATTCCACTAAACACAAATTAAGCTAAAGAAGAAGAAGAAGAAATATTAATGCGTCCCTCAATATAATGTTAAGCGAAGTACTTTTTGAAATAATTATTTTGGATGACTCTAGCCACTAACTTCATCATCATCACCCTCTCTCAGAGAAACATATACAGATTCTGAGAATTTTTGTTTGATGTTGAAATTTCAATGTGTTGATACATCAGTTGGATAGTGTAGGCATGTGCTATGCCTATATAGATCAAGTTGGTTAGGTCATAGACCCCATGCTTATGTCTAAAGGGTTATGAGACTGGGAGGTCGATTTTTCAAGAATTGAGTTGTGTGGTTTGATTATTGAGAATATCGCTTATTTTTATTGTTATTAAAGGAATATATAATTGTTTAATTTTTATCAAAAGAGATGTCTTCATGTAATTAATATATAGTTATAATAAAAATAGTGAAATTTTGAGAAGATTAATTCACCTAAAGTTGAAAGTTACAAGCACAAGGGGAGGATATATGTGGTTTGGTTAATTGCTTTGGCCATCATGCAGAGAATAAGAAATTGGAGTCCAGAGACTTTGAATATAAAAGAATGGTCCTTTTAACATAACACAGATACTGTGATTGTGAAATAAAGCATAATCTTGGAACTACCATTTTAACCATGCTTCACATATGACACAAAAGCATCCATCTATTGCCTCGGCCTGCCAAAAGCTTAGCCTTTGAGCTTTCTTTTTCAATCACTTTCACAATAGCTGTAGTGATCTATGCCAATTAAGCACATGATAGCGACTCATACCTTGTATACTTATATATCTCTATATAACTATAATGTATCCACTTATGTATGTAAATAAAACATATATATATCAAATTCTATGTATATACATCCATCACAAAAGTATATATTCATAATAACATGTTTGGTTTCGTTTAAATGAAACTTCAATTACCAAAAAGAAAATGTTTGGCTATATAACACATGCATACTTGTCAAGTTCAAATATTAGGTTTTCAAATATATATGTATAATGCGCAAAATCTAACTAATCATATATATGTTGGATCCCGTTTCTCACCCTCACTAATTAGCTTTAGACACAAAATTCACCACTGACATGGATCCACATTAAGCCACGTTTTGACAGAGTGTAATTTATCAAAAGTGATCTAATTATGCGGCTTGAAAGCAACATTTCCATGGAGGTGAGGTTTGAAGAATTTCTCTTTCTTGATGACATAAATTGACTAGTTTCAGTCATCAAACAAAATACAATTAATTATACTAAGTTTAGTCAGATTAGATTCAATTCACTAATCAGGATACACCCCGACATCACTTCCCTTCTGTCTGGCACACATGGAATTACATTAATCAAGTATCCTAACTTTAGATACACCAACAATATAATTAATTATATTTAGCTCTTTTAATTTCAAAAAGTTTAGGAAAAAAAAATAATAAAGCAATATATACCGTTATATGAAAACGGAATAGTAATTAAAGAATAGAAGATAAGGTAGGCTTATCTTTTAGAATTCAACATATACTTAATTATTATGTTAATTAGTGTAATTTGATCTGATTAACTTTCTATTTTAAGATATATACCTTTTAGGTTATACACACTTACATTAAACATTGGCAATACTAAAAGAGCTCATGAGATAGAAGTCCTTCAATAAAAATAAAATAAAAGATTAGTGATTAATATGAATTAATATATTTCAGAAAGGGTAGGCAAATGATTAATCATGAAAAAAAAAGCATAAAGATGGCCATGTCCAAAAAAATGACACACGCCCAAGTCATCACTTGTGAGTTGTGAGAGAGAAGCTGTGGCCAAATTCATTTCTCTTGGTGGGAGGCCCCCCCCCCCCCCCCCAAAATAATGTTTGGTTAGAGAATTTGTTTTTAATTTAATTCAAAATTAATTAAATCTCATTAATATCAACATTATGTGTACGAATGGATAAGAGAAGCCCTACAATTGGTACCAAATTAATATATAACGCAAAAGAAATGATAAATCTACCACATATATTGTGTTTCGTTATTTAAGGTATATACAAGTGTGTGTGTTTATATAGAAAGAAAGAGAGATAAAAAAGTTAAGTAATGAAATGGTAGTAATATAGTCATAAAGAGAATGATGGAATCACCTTTCCAGGAAAAGGAAACAATATCTTGATGGATCTATCTATGCTTAAGCGCACTTGGGCAGTGCCAAGCATGACAAGACTTGCTAAAGACTAAGGACTATAAAGATGGAGAGAAGAAAGAAACCCATTTATTCATACATCTATATATATATATGTATGAAAGACCTTAAGATTTAATCCTAAGCCTAACAACATTTATATGCATGCTCAAGTGGACTCGCCCCACACACACATGTACACATGATATTGGCTTTGAAAAGTTGTGCAATATATACAAATTGCTTTCATTCCAATGGGAACAACACACACAAAGCCCTTGTTTCTTCTAACCTAATCTCACTTATAAAGTCAAACACCAAACGGCCTTCTCCTAAGACTTGAGAGAAGGATGGGCCACTAATGATCAATTCCAGCCTCCAACTTAATTTTAATTAATATAAATGTTGAAATATATATTTATTTGATTTAAAATTTATAGACCAAATGTTCGAACTTAATTAGAACTGATAATAAATAATTAAATATAAAACAAGTCCAATAATGTATACTGAATTTCGCACATCCATGTATGAAATTTGAAACTGTCAATTGTTTTTTTATCAACAATTATTCACTTTGCAGTGCACTTCTCTCCCGTACATTTTGAGTGTGTGTGAGTACGTAATAGATAATGCTGACTAGCTAAATTGCACTCAAATACAAGTACTTGTATAGAGTTATAACATCATAACTAAAATCCTAAATATTTCACAAATATAGTAGCTATCATAGAAAAAAGAAGCTGCTAGTAAATTATGTGGCTAAAATGATAGTTGAATTGAGGAAGAATTAGCCATGGTTGGTGCAATTAGGCATTGAGCAAATGGATCAGGTGAATGGTGATAGTTCACAGTTGAGAGTGGGATCCCTATCATCAACTTTTATTTTCAATCCCAAAAGATGGGTTAGGCATACCATTATGGTTTGTAAAACCCTGAAATTCCATAGTTGTGTCATCTCAAAGCATGCATGACATTTATATAGTAGATATTGATAAGGAAAGTAACATAGCTCCCACCATTCATTGAAGGTCGTGCTTGCTTTTGTGCGAAACCTCACTTTCATTAATTAATTTTAGTAAAGTGGAGAAGAGAACTTAACTATATTCGGAGTTCTTAATTAGGAATCAAGGTAACTAGAAATGGCATCCATTAAGCCTCACCACACTAACTCCACAAACCCTCATTACAAAGTCTTGCTCCTTTGGACCTATATACACTTAGCTTGTTTCTTGATGATGAATTATGATGATGGATCTTTCACTCATATTAATTCTAATTTTGCCCGGTCCTAGGATCAGGATATCAACAAGTGGCACTAATCTCCACAACAGTTTACAATGCTATTGTGGAGAATGAAAATTACTTCCAAAGTTTTGAACATGCCTATAAATGGTTGACATTAATTACGTACCATTATGTTAGAGTTTAGTTTTGGTATTTCTTTAGTACTGAATATATTTTAAAAATTTAGGTTCTTTATTTTCTTAAACTAATATAAAGAAACAAAATATTGTTTAAAAAAATTTAAATAATATAAATTGAAAAAAATTGACTTGAACACACACACACACATATATAGTTTGAACTTTTTTAGTCAGTAATTACATAAAATAATATATTTTATAATATAAAATATAAAATAAAATATGTAATGTGAGAACATGAAAAAAAATAAAGATATTGAAAAGTTACAAGAGATAAATGTATTAAATAACTTAATACTATTTAATTTATTATTTTAAAATTATAATAATTATTATTTTGTATTATATTTTAAAATTTTTTAAAAAATAATGACATGAGCATCTGTGCATAAGAAGTCTCTAGGTACTTATATCTATCTATATTATAATGCATTTGAATTTTTTTAGTTAGTAGTTTCATAAAATAATATGTTTTATAATATAAAATATGAAATAAGATATGTGATGTGAAGATGAGAGAAAAAAATAAAAATAATAAGAAGTCACAAAAGATGAGTGAATTAAATATTTTTCATTATTTAATTTATTATTCTAAAATTATATTAATCATTATTATTTTATATTATATTTAAAAAATAAGGCATGCCCATGCGAATCTTTTAAATATTTTAACTAATTTTATGACTAACCTCCAAAATGGTATTGTCTTCTTTTCCTTATCCTTCCAAGGAAACTACGCATGAAACCTGTGTCACTATTATTGTCAAATAAATATCTATTTAGCTAAATATATTTCCGGGTTTGCATCATTTATTGATTATTTAATTAACCATACATGTTCAACAGATCAGCTGTTTTCGGTAATAATTTCAATAATGGTGTTAGTAATTGAAAAAGCATTGAGAATTTTATAAACATGTAAAATAATTTGATTCAAAAAATAGTTAGGACGAATTGAATCAAACTTGACCTAAATTTAAATTAAAAAAAAAAAAAAGCTTTTTCCCAAGTTACTATATATTAACACACCAAGGTGGGGAGGGGGGGGGGATGGAGCTAGGGGGGGTCTATTTTTCATACATCTAAAAGAATAAAAAATTAAGATTGATAAATCATCATCAATTTCTTTTATAAATATAAGATTAGAATTGTCATTACTTTTAAAAATATCACCTTATTTTAAATTTTGTCATTAGCATTTGATCACATAATTTTAAATTATACAAGAAGATAAATGAACAAATTTGTTATTAGTAACATCTTAATTAGAGTACTACAAGAGGAAATTGATAAAGGGGGAAATATCATTTCCTTCTTATTAATTATAACTAGATGAGTAGACTAATAGCATTTTCTCTTTCACAAATACGATATAAACATCCCAATATTTGGAATAGGATTGTCACTAACACATTGTGCAGATAATGGCAAGAAATATGCCTTAGTTGACCAAACACTGCATTTGGTTCCTAATTTCGTAACTTAATGTTGTCTCTCCTTGCAAGGGAACTAGCTAGTTAGAGATTAATTGTTTTGACTTTTGAGCATTAGACATGGACGAAACTAGCTAGGATGGCTACACAAAGGGAAATTAAGGAAATTAATTAATTAATAATAATCAAACAAGCAAGGTAGTTAATTAATGTCTACACATATAGGTTAAGTTAATCTTCTTCAAGAGAAGCCAATTGAAGTGATTAACGCGGTTGGAACTTGGAATTGTTAGAAACATCTCATTCACATGCTTGCGTTGTTTCTGTCTATATATATACATGACTCAATTTTGGAGGTAACCGCCATCCTTAATATTAGCAAGTGATTGTTAATAATTTTTTAGTTTCTGACAAATGGCTAAATCCTGTTCAAGTGGAAAAAGTTGTTTCGTCTCTGTAATTCTCCTATGTGTGCTTCTAATTATTAGCACCGATATAACAGGTCTCTGTCCATCTTCTCTTTCTTTCTCTCTCTTGTAAGATGCATATTTGTGACTATACATAATATCATTATTTTATAGTTTGCCTTCAAGTCACTTGCTGTTTTGATTGAGCAATGCTAACTGCCTTCAACATTTCTATATTATTAAGCATAACAAAGACGTAACGTATAATATTGATTGAAGTTTAGTCTTTTTTTTTTCTCTTATAATTTTTCTTTTTTTTCTTCCATGCATGGGTCTTTTTAGCATGAAGACATTTATCAATGTATTTAAATATATGATCAAGTTCGATATATGTTAAAATGATACATATATAATTTGGTGTTTACATCATACACTAGTTGAATACTTGAGATATCTATTATATCTTACAGATTCTTGGGAATCTTTAAGAATAATCAGACTTCAAAATGCCTTCCATGCATGTATTCACTGAAAAGGAGAAATAATCTTTTATGTATATGGGAAGGGTGTGGTATCTAAAAACTCGATCTTAAGTCATTAGTTTTTCTGCCATTAAATTTAAAAAGTTTTATTTAGAGAATATCTCTTATTTCAATATGGCCTAATAAAAATTTAGAAATTTCAACAAACATATCCATATGGCTTTTAAATTTAGAACATTGACTTGGAAAACGAACACATTGATCATGAAATAGGTGTGGCACAGTTAGAAGATTGATTCTAGAAGGGGATTTAAAAAAAAAATGACGAAAGTCTCGTGATAAAACTTCAGATTGATGAGATTGTAGGGCAAATGGAATGTTTTGGGGTGTTCCATAATGCCATCCTTGCAGACTCGTTTATGAGACTCTTAAGGCTATCTTTTTGGTGTTGTTGGTGACCATTTGAAGGAAATATGGATGGTGTACAGTTGGAATTAGATTAGTTAGAAGGAAGAAAGGAGATTCAAGGCATATAAGTTTCTTAATTTAATTATAAGAAATTTATTGTAATGGAACTAATATATTATAAAGTTAATTGTAATTTTTTAAAATAAAGTTATTTTAATTGTATGTGAATTTAATCATGGCCTAATATCAAAATCTAAAATATTCTTTCATATAGTTCAACTTATAGAGACTTGGGGTAAAATGAACTCGCTTTTCCAAACATTTCCATTAATTTACAGCAAATTACTATCAAAAATCAATTCAGTGCCACTAGCATTTAGTCCTTCATTTGATGCAGGTGCAGAAACAGGTGTATGTTATGGAAGACTTGGGAACAACTTGCCTTCCCCAGAAGAAGTTGTCTCCCTTTATAAACAATACAACATCCCCCTGATGCGAATCTATGATCCAAACCAACAAGTTCTGCAAGCTCTCAGAGGATCCAACATTACGCTGCTCCTTGATGCTCCAAATGTAGACCTCCAATATTTAGCTACCAACCAAGACAACGCCAACAAATGGGTCCAAGACAACGTCAAAAACTATAGGGATGTGAACTTTAGGTACATATCAGTGGGAAATGAAGTAAAGCCATGGGATCCTTTTGCACAATTTCTTGTGCCTGCCATGCAAAACATTCAGAAGGCAATTTCTGCAGCTGGCCTTGGCGACCAAATCAAAGTTTCCACGGCCATTGAAACTGGTGCCCTTGGGGAATCTTACCCTCCATCAAAGGGCTCCTTCAGGTCTGATTATAGAGGAGCATATCTTGATAATGTTATCAAAGTTCTAGTAAGTAATGAGTCCCCGTTACTTGTCAATGCATATCCATACTTCGGTTACATTTTCAACACCAAGGACATTAGGCTTGATTATGCTCTTTTCAACAGTTCTTCAGTGGTCTTCAATGACGGGTTACTTGGTTATCGTAATCTATTTGATTCTATTTTGGATGCTACTTATTCTGCATTGGAGAAAGCAGGCGGAAGCTCAGTGAACATAGTTGTATCAGAGACTGGTTGGCCATCATCCGGAGGGAAAGAAACGTCCCTTGACAATGCAAGAACCTATAATACCAAGTTAGTTCAGCATGTGAAGGAAGGGACTCCAAAGAAGCCAGACAAACCCATAGAAACTTATGTCTTTGCCATGTTTGATGAAGATCAGAAGAATCCAGAGTATGAGAAATTTTGGGGGCTTTTCCTTCCCAATAAACAGCCTAAATACCCAATCAATCTGAATTAGGAGAAGCATATATGCTTTTCATAAAAATGAATTGTTCGTGCAAGCTTGTTCTTATAAATTTCTAACACTCTGTCCCGTTATTCTCGTGGGGTTTGTAATTTCTAACAGTAGTTCATAACATCATAGTAACTACTCTAGAATTTCTAGCCCTCGAAGGTCAAATATCTAATGGTCAAGAAAACAAACTCTCAAATATCCAAGTTATTCTTCAACCCTACTCTTTTTCCCCTTCTTTTTTCCTTTCCTCCTAAAAAGGTTCGACTCCAGCGAGGTTAAGTAAAATATATGTGGTGAATATTTCAGTTCTCACAAATTCATTGATGAATTTATGCCATATATCTTTTCTATTGTTGTTAATAATATTAATATAAGGCAAAGGGCTACACACTTGAGTATACATCAATGATAAGAGTCCAAAAAAAAAAATGGTATGAGAATATCACACTGCACACTGTAAAGTCTAAACTATAAACTATGGGCTAGAAGATGAACTACGCCTAGAAGTAGTCAAGATTTTATGGATCGACATTCAATAAAACAAATTTGCAAACTCAAACAAAATTTACACCTTAAGGAAAACAAATATCCAAATAACCCATATCTTTCCTAGAAAGGCTTATCTAGCTATTTAAGCTTCCAAATACATTTTTCAAAATTTTAATTCCGATTTCAGAAACATGCAATGAATCAAGAATCCTAGAAAAGTAAGAAACAGTAAGGTAGAAGCGTCAATTTACTTGAATTTTTGGGTATTCTCTGCAAATTTTAACTACTGCGAAATAAGAACTTAAACGGCAAAAATGAAGGAAAATTGAAAAGCCAAGAAGGAGAAGACTTGTACTCTTGAGGGAAAAGATGGAAATGGAAGAGGCAGTCTCTGCGATTAACGGCGGAGAAGCATGAGAGCCGAGAGATCGTCTCAGACATAGCGGGATCCATGCTGATTCCTCCAGACAGCAATTCAATAATTTTGATTTAAGCTCCAATGTGCAATATCTACTGTCTAGTATCTAGGATCCCATTCAGAAAGTGAAATTTAAGAATAAAAAATAAAATAAAATAAAATAAAAGGGACGTAATTTTGTTTTGAATAAATTGTTATTTTAATTTTTTAAAAAATATAATTTATTTTAATTTAATTTTTAAATTATAAAAATATTTAATTTAATTTTTAAAAAATATATTATATTTTAATTTAATTTTTTAATTCTTAAAGTAAGACATAAAATATTCATATATAGAAATTAAATTAAAACATAATATATTTAAATTAAATATTTTATAATTTAAAAATTAAATTAAAATAAAAATAACAATTTATTGAGAGATATAATATTAAAATAATAATTTATTCTTTTATTCTTTGTCAAACTAGTATTTCATTTGGTAGATTTTTTTTGGGCCGCTTCGCCCCTTTTGGGTTTTTTTAGCGCAGAATTACTTACCGTCCCTATAGTTATTAAATGTCTTTGGACCAAAAAAAAGTCTATATTTAATTTCTTTAATTCTCATTTAATCTATCTGTTGTATTTAAATTAGGGATTGCAAGGTCAAGCCCCAAGGCTAGACCCCTCATTGACTATTACAAATTACTGTTTTATTATTTTTTTTCTCTCCTTTTAAAGGAGAAAGAGAGAGAAAAAAAGGAAGGAGGTCGAGTTCTTTAACAAATTCTTTTAAATTATGCAAATAAAAAAAAAAAAAGAAGCCAATAGGTATTAGGTGGTAACAAAATAGATTACACCGGAGAAATTGATATTGAGCCAAACTAATGGAAATAAATTGAAATTTAAATAAACAAGTGATACTAAAAACAAAATTCATCAATAAAAATTTTAATACAGCGTCAATTTTAAGAATTTTATAATTAATATATAAAATATATACACTAATTATATATTGAAGGTCAATTTAGTTAGAATGAAATCAATTTGGTTTTGCTGAACCCTAGTTGTAAACTTTTATGAAAATGAAATGACGAGGTCAAGCCACTTGGTAATTGCCTAATTGGTACGGTTCGTGAATCAAGATATTATAGTAGTGCCTTGTTATGACCGGCAATCGACGGGGAAGTATAGGCCAAAATTTGCATTAACCAAACACATTGGAAATACAGGACTATGTCTAAAATGAATGAAAGGTTCATAGTATATAGAATAAATCAGCATCACCACTCACCAATCACCGATCACCCACCGAGCAATGCCCAAAAAATTCCAACAAGTGCTTGACTTGATCAGTAACAGAGTCAATAGTGGTCTTATTTCACTCACACTCTGTACAGAGCTTTAAAGAAAAATATCAAGCATAACACCATTTTCCTATCCATATAAAGCCTGCCTACTTCTTCCTGCAATGTACGTCTCTCAGCTTTAGTTTCCCTTATTGATTTCTCAAATGGCTAAGTCACTTGTATGTCCTTCCATGTCCATCTTGTTACTCTTCATGTTTCTACTGGCTACCATCCACACTACAGGTGCCCTTTGTCTTTTTTTTTTTTTTTTCGTCATAGATAATCTTTATAGACAAAATTTTATCATCTTAATTTGTTACTACTTAATTTTTAATCATAATTTCAAAGAATTTATTTTATTAAATATATTAGGCTCAATTAATATATATTGGTCTAAGTGAAAGGAGTTTGGATTGTTAAACATTTGCTTTTTATGTATATGATTCCTAAGACCATATGTATTAAAAACATATTGTTGAGAGGATTTTCTTTTCAAAACCATATTTGAAAGATTAGTCTCCTATGAGTATAATTTTATAAAGTTTAAGCAATGTTGGTAAAAGCTATAATTTGTATGAACTTGATGGTGGGATATAATTTTATTTTATTTGTTTTTAGATTAAATTTTAAAGATTTTAAAACTTTGACAAAATTAACATCATTTTCTTAAAAATAAATAATTTATAAAAAGTGATATCGCTACTTTTAATTTTGAGTATGTAAAATTGATTTTAAATCTTCTGTTATAAATTTTTTGATTAATTTTTTATTTATTGTTAAAGTGTGTTTTAATATTATTATAATAAATATTATTGTTATTATAATTTTTATTTAAATAATTAATTTAAAAAAATTATAATAATAATAATATTTATTATAAAAAAATTTAATAATAAAAAAAATCACTGCTAAAAAATAAAACAAAGGCCAAGCAGAAAATCCGGAAAATTACATGTCGTCCAGATACAAAATATTGCAGGTGCTCAGGTGGGCGTTTGCTATGGAACACTGGGCAACAACCTGCCTTCCCCACGAGATGCTATAGCTCTCTGCAAGCAAAACAACATCCGGAGGCTGCGCATCTACGATCCAAACCCTGCCATTCTTCAGGCTCTCAGAGGTTCCAACATCGAACTTCTCCTTGGTGTTCCCAATGATCGCCTTCAAACAGTGGCTCAATCCCAAGCCAACGCAGACTCATGGGTCCAAACCAATGTCAAAAACTACCTTGGTGGCGTCAAGTTCAGGTACATTGTGGTCGGGAACGAGGTCAAAACATCGGGTCCTTTTGCCCAATTCCTCCTCCCCGCCATTACAAACATTCAGAAAGCAATTTCTTCAGCTGGCCTCGCTGGCCAAATCAAAGTCTCCACTGCCATTGATACTGGTGTTCTCGCTGTGTCTTACCCTCCATCAAAGGGCTCCTTCAAGGCTGATTATGCAGCTCTGCTAAATCCCATTGTTGGCTTTCTGGTGAACAATGGGTCGCCTCTGCTTTTGAATCTGTACCCTTATTTCAGCTACGTTGACAACCCTAGAGATATCCATCTTGACTACGCTCTCTTCACGTCTGCTTCTGTGGTGGTGAATGATCCTCCATATGCATACAGCAATCTGTTTGATGCTATTCTTGATGCTGTTTACTCTGCGTTGGAGAAAGTTGGAGGGGGGTCTCTGAATATAGTTGTGTCAGAGAGTGGATGGCCATCAAGTGGTGGGAAAGCAACCTCTGTTGAGAATGCTAAGACCTATAATTCAAACTTGATTAAGCATGTGAAGGGAGGGACTCCAAAGAAACGAGGCAGGCCTATTGAGACTTATGTGTTTTCCCTGTTTGATGAGAATAATAAGTCCCCAGAGTATGAGAAACATTGGGGACTCTTTCTTCCAAATAAACAGCACAAATATCCTATTAGTTTCAACTAGAAGTGGCAGAGTAGGAGCAGCATGAAATAAGGGCAATTTCTGTAATGTATTACTAGTGGGACATCAATAAGGGAGTAACATATTATCAATAACGGGTTGGAGCTCTTTTGTACCCAGAAAGTGCCCATTAAATGTATGTTAATAACAATCTTTATGACACCCAGCTTTGTCTCTGTTCGTGTTGTGTTAATCTTTACCATCATGTTGCAAGAAGGAATTAAATCTTTGAACTATAACATATAAAAGGTCGTGAACATTACAGTTAAGCAGCAACTTATCTTGCAGAAGAAGGCGGGGAAAAAAACCTCGCTAAGCATAATGATAATCTATTGTTCTTTATGGGATGAGGAAGGTGAAAAATTGGAGCCCTGTCGATCATAAGGACTTGGAAAGGGATCTTTTGATATGCTGCAAACGGATGAGATTTGAGGGCATGACAGTGGTCAGATAAAAATTATTATGAAATTGATACTCTGCATAGTTATGATTGTGACCTTAGCATACACATACAGCAAGTCATGACAATCTCTCTCTCTATATGTGTGTGTGTGTGTGTGTGTATATAAACTTTGGAAGAAAAGTTGCTCGCAAATACTATTCATTTGCCCTTAGCTTCAACTTGTGAAGTTTTAGATATAATTATTGACTTACAATCTATATTGTACTTACTTATATATCTTTTCTATTATTATTCTCAATTTTTAATATAATTGCAAAAATATAATTATGAAGCTTATAAAAACAATCCCGTGCATCGCAAAGGTACCAATCTAACCTATATATATAAACTGCGGAAGAAATATTGGCCGCCAAACACTATTCATAGACTTTTCATTTGACCTTGGCTTCAACTTTTTAAGGTTTTTTTTTTTTCAATTTATAGTATTTCTTTTTCATTCAATCCATGTGTACATAACTTTGTGAGTGAAAACTGAAAACGATTATAAAAGTACATTAATCAATATGCTTAGTAGTGTCAGAAAGCAGCTTTCCATTTATTTTCCTTCAGTTTTCCCAAAAAAAAAAAACCAAAGAATGTAAATTCAATACAATCCATAACTTCAATAGCAGATTATCATGTATCCAGTAACCCAGACATACATCTCTCTTCTCCAAAACCATGAAAAAAAAAACACTTCAGTAAGAATCTTCATAGGCAGACAGAAAGCACTTGATTTATATCTCTGAAGATTTTGCAAAATGTAACAGGTTCAGCACTGTGTCTCACATACCGGAGACAGTACCGAACATGAAATATACCTAGCAAACTTGTGCCCCCGCACCCTTCTAATTACTTCACCAATACATGCATCAGACCAGATTAGACATCTTCTAATGATAGTAGTGGCAGTTGACACTCTGACATCTTTCCTGAGAAACTTCATTTTTTCCATTGGCGCCGGTAGTTGCACCATAACAAGACCTAAAAGACATGGCTTCTGTCTGAGAATCACTCTGATCGGAGCATACATCTAGAAACCCTGTTCTTTGCCTTGGCGTACTCATAGACCTTGCCTTTGCTTTCGCAGATTCCATCACAGCCATGTAAGTGGGAAAAAATGGAGAATTTGGCATAGAACTATCATCTCCAACTGAACTTTTCTTCACTTGAGAAAATGACTGCCTTGGGAATGAAATCTGTGAATTCAATTCGTTTTCTTGCAAATGTTCTATTTTCACACTCTTCTGTGTAGTAACTTGCGTTGTATCATACCATTCCCTCATAATCAAGTTCGAAGGAAGAGCTATTTTATACGACACATCCTCATTACATTTTTCTTTATCCAGCCATTGTCCTAGAGTACGGCAGCTCTCTCCTCCAAATTCCTTATTTAGCATAGATTCTTCCACCATGTGGGAAATTTTTCTCTCCTAGAAAAAGATAATTACATGGAAATTATTAGATGCATAATGGGTTATCGCTAATCTTATCAACAAAAAGTTACAGAGACTTAAGGTTATATCAAAATAGAGTACCCGTTGTGAGAAAGAGTACTGCTTCATGCGCTCTCTTTTGAAAATAGCCTCTTGCTTTTTTAGCCAAATGGCTTCACTATCCTCTTTTGAGTGCAAGCTGCAATCCCAAGTTCTTTGACTATGGCATTCAGGCTGTAACTAAATTATTGAAAGAATTAGAAAAGGGAATGGTTCAAGAATAAGATCAATAAAGATTTGATCTACTGGCTTATAATACTATTCAGCTAGACATATAGGATCTAGTCCTGGGATAGAATTCCTGAAGTTTAGGAAGCAGGAGTGGGGGCAATCTACTATGATTGCAGTTGAGCGACTAAAAGAGAAGAAAGCAACAGAACTCAGTGTTTCATTAATTTTTTGATCCTTTTCGCCTATTGGGAAATGGATTACTAGAGATCATTCTGGCTTGTGGATGTTGATGTTGTATACTACCTTAATTTCTGTCTCTTCTAACTTCTTTTTCTGCTTTAGAAGCTGCTTGCTCTTGTCATTTTTGTTGATTCTGTTTGCAGCATGACTGCTTCTTTTCTGGATTCCTGCCTGCTTTTTGGAGTTGGAGGGCAAATGCTGCAAAGTGCTGAGCATTTGCCGTCTCACAGCTCGACCACGAACTATAGCTTGCAGTCTGACAATTCCCTTCAGTGCTCTTAATGCTTTCCTAGCCTTTCTCATTCCCAATTAAGAGTTCAACTTCACGTAAGTATAAACTTATATATGTACCTTGTATCAATAGTTTACTTGAATTCACTAGTACAATCAGTTATACTTTGACTCTTATAAATTTGAGAACACGGGATCACATTGATCTGAACATAAAGGCCAATACAAAGTAAATCAGAAGTAATTAAGAAAGCCAACTAATTACAGCATCTTGTTATATGACTAAACCAGAAATTTGCTTGCAAATTGTTTTAGTTCTTAAAATTTCCTAGAATGCCAGTGATATGCTTGGAAGCAATAGCCAGACTAATTTGTCTAGTTCGTCCAATGGCTAGATACACCTAGCTTTTTGCAGTTGCAATTCATCATCTCTGCTTACACAAATGGACATTTAATCATTCAAGGTTACTGAAGTAAAACCAAAAAATGATTTAATCCTAGTTATTTTACTTTTAACCACTACCTCTTCCATATTTATTTGCCTTTAATGTAAACCTCTTCAAGTGCATATTTATAATTCAAAACCATATATTGATTATTTAGTGATCAAAATTCTGAAAGAACAAAATTCTGGAGACGCTTACTAGATATGCACGGTATGCGCTTTGAATTCTAGTGGCGGCTAAGTTTCGGTCTCCTCTGGACAGATAAGAATAGGATCGAGAAGCACCTGTGAGCCTGACAACCTCAGCAGCAGCATGAGCAGCAGCAACTGCAGCCTCTGCAGCAGCTGCTGTTGCAATGGCCACTGTCAAAGCATGCTTTCTCTGTTCTTCTCTTGCTTCACTTAGTATTCTATTTGGCTCTGTTAGCGTGGGACACTGTTTCACCTTGAAACTCCTAAGACCCCATCTCCATTTCTTTGAATTCTGATATTACAGATAAAAGAAATGTTAACCAAATTATTGGGTACTGTTAGGTAAGTATATAATGTGTACAAGCGTTATGGACACCTTACTTTTGGCTTTGATTCTGAGGTTAAGAGTTTTTTACCCCATCCAAACCAGCAGATCCACTTTGCCATGAAGAATTATGACATCACATAAACCAAATTCTCCAAACACCATCTCTACTCCTCAGGCACATCCTATTCTTGATGTTTAAGAATGAAAGGAAAAAGCCAGCAGCACAATTTATAGACGTTAATATATACACGGCTTCATAATTCCTAAGAGTAATTAATAAGCTTAAGTAATCTCTACTCTACTTTATAGGCTTCTCTAGAGGTTTATTTATCAACATGAAGAACTGTAAATGCAAACACCGACAAACATTCATATTTTGTTACTGTCATTTACTGGCTGAGCTGTACTGGAATATAACCTGAACAGCAGCATTGATTCAAACAGAGAAAGTGCACCCAGAAAAGGGCATATATCAAGTGCATATATTTCAATAAGCTCCAAAAAAGAAAAAAGGCCATTCCAAGAAACTAACCTTTTCCAAACCAAGTGAAGCCCTAAGACCTATGCTGCACAGAGTGCCTGAAAAACAGCATGCTGAAACTGAGTCAAAACAGATAGAAACCCACTTAACTCTTACTCTATGAAATTGCAAATTCCCAAAACCATTTGTACAAGACATTGCTGACCATTTTTCCAAAGGGGTTTCTTCTTTCTGTCATTAATATCAAACTATGTTTAATTCACTTTTGAGTACCATCAATATGGTCCTCAAAAAGTGAGTGTGGAAGCAAGAAGTGCATTGGAAAAGGCATCATAGCAATGACTCTTGTAATGATGTGGCCAATGCAGTTAGCCTCCCTTCCATGACTGGTGTCTTAAAAGCAAGTCGATTCAACTTCATGGGGTCCCTCTTGTCTCTCTCTTCTCCATATGTCAATTTTTGCAACTGCTACGGTCCATTTCATGTGTCTGATTTCGTCAAACTTACTAAAACGACCTTCAGGATTTCCGCCTTCAGTTCCCTCCGCAAGGGGCAGGGACTCTGGCTTCGGCCATTATTAGTATTACAGAAAATGGAGTGGGAAAACTTGAATTTACTGCAAGTTAGCATGCAAATATATTTTTTTGCCATGGTATTTTGTTAATTATGAAATATTAAAATATACCTTTTTTCAACTTTGCAATTAGGTGGTGTTGGGTTAATGTAAGAGCACCTTAATTAGTCCACCCTTAATTACAAGCACACCTAATAATACATGTGTACTTTTTGGGGATTAAATAACACATTTGACATTTGTAATTGAAATATTGAATAGATCATTTCTTGGATTTTTTTTTAATGGTGTGCTTGTTGATGACTTATCTAAGATCAATCAGTCCACTTGACAACTCCACCAGAATTTGTGTTCATTTGGTTGTAATAAAATTAGTTATTTTATGTAAAACAAATAAACAAACATATTTCATGAATCAAATTTCTTACAATAGAAGAATTATACCCATTTGGTATTTCTTGGTGAGGTCGTACTATAGGCTTCAGAGTTCAAAGCAGCCCGCGAATAGTGATAGGAGAGCTCATGGGTTATAACCGTTGCCGTTAGTTGAGGGACATGCCCCTGGTTGCTCTATGGATTACAAATATACATTATCCATTCACTATTGATTTGTGGATCGGTTTAAATTCGTATGTGAAATTTGAAGGGGAAAAAGGAGAGAATTTTATGTGAGAGTGACCCATCAAAGAAAATGAGCCAATTCATTCAATTAAATAAATGTTCGCCCCAGAGTCAGCATTTTTAATAAATACTCGAACCACCAAACCATCCATATCATTTAACCTATAAACCGTAAATTAGATAAATTCAACGGAGTTTAGTTTTCCTGTTAAAAAACTCGAAATTGCTTTTCTGCAATGAGAATTAATCTGGCTGCTTGTTTTGAAATCGGTGAAAAAAAAAAAAAAAGAAGGTATGTTTACTTTGATTTTTCAATAAGGCAATGAATCTTCGAATTTTCTTTTTTGTAATTTTATATAAAATTTGGACCCAGTCCTCTCTTAGACACTTGATGTGAGCACGTTTTTGACTTCTTTAAATGGGAGAATTTAAGGTGAAGCCATCCTAGTCCCTAGAGTAGCGTGGTCCATTAGCAAGTGTAAGGTGGCTCTGGGGCTGTTTGGTGTCCAAGAAAACTCATGAAAGCACTGAATTCTATAAGTAGCTTATCTTCTCCATGAGTTGTCTAACGAGAGGAAAGAAGTTTCTTTCTTGCTGTCTCAACTCTCAGTGACCCAACAAGGTATTGAATATGAAAAATTCAAGAAACCTTGCTTTATCTATTTGAACTATTGAGCTGTGAGTTTCATTGTAGTGGGACATAACAAACACGTTGATGCAATCAGAATTATAGAAAAGCACTCCCTAACTAATGAATGCAATGGCATCCACAATTCTCATATATAGTAACTTCTGTAGATTTTTGGGCCATTATTCATTGAACTCTCTCTAAATTATATTCTCAACTACCTAAAGATCATTTAGCTATAATTGTTCCTAGTATAATTTAACACTTCTTTCCGTTATACTCCCAGCCTGATGTATCAAGTGTATTGTATTGAATGGTGCTGACGTATGCTCAAGCTCTCATCATGAAAGTATGCATAGAAAGTTCAAATTATATATGGGTCAGCCAATCGTGATGTTCAGTCATAAGAAAGTTATATCATGTAACAATCATGTTGAATATTGAAATCAAATTTCATATATTATAACATCATATTTTACTGCTAGGAAGCACGCAATCATTACTATTATACGCACATGCCTATAAGGTAGATGCATTGGTTTGTTTAGTTATTTTATAATTTAAAAATTATATATTATTACGAAGCATAAAATTTTGTTTAATATTCCTTCTGCCTTTGTTAAACTTTAACAGTGTTCAAGAAGATGTTTGCCGGAAGATCTGTTTTATAGGGGTTACAAATACAGGCATTCTTAACTCTAATGTGAAGTTCCCATGGATAACTTGAGGCATGATGGATAAGAATACTGATGTAATAAATCTTCATGAAAGATAGTTACATTCTATTGAGTACAGACTCTTCTTCTGCCTTTCTTCCTGTCTTTCTGGGCATGGTATTAGACGTCATGTAGACTTCTAAAGTTAACTTCTTTTAAGTAAGAAAAATATGTAAGCAATCGGTTAGTAACTACATCCCCGTAAGTTACTTGAAGAATCGGAACTTAATTAAAGATAAGAAACAAATTTACCGTCTAAATTTTTGTTAGCGTTTTCTCCTGTCTGGGTATTGCTTGGACTTTCAGAAAGGACTTCAGCTCAAGACAACTTCACTGTGAACTTGGCCATCCTCCATCCTTATCCAAGAACGAAGAGAAAAGGGCTTCTGAGTGATTTCGACAATTCTAGCTCCTCTTGGCCAATTTCCATAACCACCATAGCCAGTGTGCCTAGCATAGCATAACCATAGTTTCTTGTATGGGCAGCACCAGTCCAATCCATGGTTGTGTCCTACAAATATTGCCTGCAGTTATGAAAAGGAAAACAACTTAACAGAATCCCACTTGTGTCCACTAAAGCAAATTCATTCAATCACCGCACAAGATGAATTTTTAGAGGATTTCCCATGTAGACAATATTCAGATGGTAAATAAAAATGTTAATCAGTATACAGGGTTCCCAAGGATAATCTCATAACCAAACTAGATCATACAATATATTTAGCACATATCAGATTAGTTATATATTTGAAGTCAAACTCTGATCTTGCTAGCAAGTTGCAACTTAGTGCTACATGTACACTCATATATCTTATTATTATGTATATATAGCAGGCAGGCTTTGGTCTTACCTTGACAGAAGTTCTTTCCCTAAGAATTTTCATGATGCCCGTTTCAGCTTCTTGAGCAGCAACCTCTTCCATGTTGATTGATCCCACGCAAGGTTTTGGTATTCCGGACTTGGGAGCCACTTCTTTATAGGCTTCACTTGGTATATGCCAGAAAATAATCTCAGGCACCCTGTCAGAAAATGCTTTGTTTGGATGATAAGAAAAAAATGTGGGAATGAATAAGAAAAGTCAAAATTGTAATGATTTCTTTGTTAACATGTCTTACTCGATGCCATTAATGAAAGAGCAAAAATAAGAATCAACAAAGTTGTAAAATCTTCTTAGCTAGGTGAGCAGCAAAAGTGCAGTTAGCTTTACAGAAAAAAGGATATCTAATATTATGTTTTTTTTTCTACCTTGAATCAGGATTAATCTCTTCAGCTTTGTTGCAGAACCATTCTGCTTGGCTACTAGAAATGATTTCTGGATAGGAACCGCCTCCAGAATCAAGGAAGTAAAGGAAAGCCACTGGTGATTGTGGATCATCTGATGATAAGATTTGAAGGAAATAATTGGATATACTTGGCCAAAGATCTCTAGGACCATTCATAGAAAAGGATGCATTGTTCTTGATTTCATTTTTCATCAGCTCCAATCGTCCAGTGCCCTTGAAGCTACATTCTTCTTCTCCTGGAAAATTGAAGATGAAGATGCCTTTTGCTGAAGATATATCCATATATTTACTCTTGTGAGAAGAGGGTGACAGTAACTATTGGTAATGTCTGGCTTGCCCTAATACTATTAATTAGTAATGGAAACTGAACATAAAATCTGTTTCACCAAACAACAGTTTTGACTTTGCTCAGGAATTTCAACAAGCTATTCATTCAATAATGCCATTAAAGTCTCAAAGATCAGGTATGTAACAGTTAGTTTAGTTCTAGGACTTAAAACTTTAATCTCCATGATAATAACGATTTATACAAAACAGCTAAAACTTCAAAGTTAACCTTGTCAAGTTTAGTTCTTTTAGGAGCCAAAACCTGAGTGTGAAGAAGTTGTTGGAGGGCAGCGAATAGGAGGGATTCCAGGTGGAAAGAACCACTCTAATGGCCACTCAAATGGAGCGTCATCATGGTTTCCAAATACACTAGCCCATGGTAGGCCCCTGTTTCTTGCTGGAGAAATTGCCTCATCCCAATACAAGCTTGCATTTTCAATCATTATATTGTTAGCCGTAATAACATCACCAAGATATATTACAAAATCTGTCAACACACACACACACACACACAATTAACTTCATTAGCAATTTAGTACTGAAGAATTTTAAAAATTACAAACAAAACAAAAATCCACTGGCCTTTCTTGTGTTGTTCTCTCTGTACTGTCCTACAGTTGATGAATTCAGAATCAAAGTTTTCAGTACATCACCTGGAGTTTCATCATCGAGCACTCGATTCATGACTCTGGTGGAGTTTAAGTCTTGAAGTGGGCCCCAATCTGTGGAAGCGGCCTCTCCAAAATGCAAGTCGGCAAAGAGAGCAATCTTAAAGGGTGCACCAGTCGGTGCTATCTGGAGGCACCTCTCCGTCTCCGGCGTAGTAGCTGGCGGTACTAATCTGATGCTTCTCGGTACACGGTAGTCATCTGCTGATCCTACGGTGAACAGCAGAGAGAGAAACAACAAGGGTAAAAGCGTCCATTTCCTTCTAGAGGTTTCCATGATCGATCCCAACCGGAATGCACAAGCACCAAGCACAATAAACGGCTGGCAATGGCATTGGCAAGTAGCATATGGATGCTTCGGCAATTTCGAAGTTCGTACTACGAAATGACAGAAATGCTCTGTATTGCTTGTATCGTCGACGTCATTAGGTGCTCGGATTTGGAGTTGTTAGCATGGCACAGTCTCTGAGACTGAGCATAGTAATAATAATTAATTATTATTTTGGAACTCAATTTTTTAACAAAATTTGTGGTTAAGGTTGATAAAAAATTAAGGTTTGGTGGTTTATGCCAAGACTAGAAGAAGGTGCCATAGTATATTCCATGGCAAGAATAGGAAGTATGTGGTTCGCATATTCCGGTGATCATAAAAGATTAATGTGTCATTCCCAAGGAAAGGGATAATCATGAAAGAGTGATAGATACATGATACATCATTCTTAGAGAAAAAGTTACCAACAACTTGATAACATGTCTTCCCTAACAATGACATGGCATAAAGATACGTTCGTTTTCAGCGTCATGAGAACAGTGCAGCCACATATAATCCTTGAATCATGACATGGTTTTTGGCCAAGCTACATCATTTATCCATATTTGACCATGATATATTATGAATCATGCCATCTATGAACATGATGTGGTATAAACATGTGGCTTAACACATGGAGGTGCAATGTCATTTTTTAAGTTGACACGGCAGAAATTGATATCCTTTATTAAAATTTTTTTTAAATATATATATTATATCACCTTACTTATGAAATTTATTTTATTTTATTTTATATTGCACCTAAAAATTTATCTGTTGTGCAGATATTTTTCTATTTGACTGACATCTCACAATGTCTTCATCTTTCTTAGTTACTACATCAGCTTTAGAAAATATGTAAAGAATAACTTAGCCAACTCATCTACAACATTTAATCTTCTGTATAAAAATTGATATTTTATATAATATAATTACACATTAAGACTTATTATGTAAAGTTTGGTTTCTACATATATAAAAAATTATATCCACAAGTGATTAGTTGAGCTAATTATTTTGAAAGACTAAAAATTTGAATTCTAAAAATTACTATTATGAGGAGAGATTTGTATTTTAATTTGTTATATGAAAAGTCAACACTTTTAATTTTTTATGGAAAAAAGTGTAATTTTTTAAAATAAAAAAAATAATATTATAAAATTTTAAGTATCTTAGATTTGGAGATTAATTAAAAAAAGGTAAATAATTTCCTTTTAAATTGATAAGATTAATTAAAAAAATTAAATAATTTCCTTTTTAATTGATAACCCTTTAGTTTTAAAAGTTATATGCTCTTTTCCTAAAATTAAAAAAAATGTGCGACATTAAACAAAATATAAATAATAATTTTATCTATTTTGACTAATATATTTTTATATAAAATAATTTTTTTTATTTTTAATAAATTATAGTTTTAATAAAAAATAATATTATATTAAAGAATATTTGAATCAATTTTAACTTTAAAAAGACTTGTATATATATTTTTTAAATGAGAAGAAGGAATGTCTAATTCAACTTAAGAAGTATAACTAAAAAAGAAAAAAGCATTAAGCAACTTTTTTTTTTTTTTGTGGGGGATTAGAGATCCAGTCCAGTCAGTCCAGCCCCGCCCATTAAGCTGGGGGTTTCGCACTGAAACAATGAGAAAAACCAAAAGTGTCAGTGAAGCTAAGGGAAGTGTCGCCGGAAGCCGCGGTGGGACTCTCCATTTCTCCATCTCCAAGGACTCCCTCTTCTTTCTGCTTCGTAATCAGGTTAGTTATCACTCTTCTTCTCATTCTCTGTTGTTCAAATTTAAAACTTTTCTAGAAGCTACCTGGAAGATGATAGAAATTATTGGATTTGGATGTTGAAAGAATTATAGGAGATGATACTAATGATGAATAAATAAAACTACTCCAGTTTGATTTCAGTATTTCACATTCTAAATTTTAAATTATTGGGTTTTCTTGGGGTTAGGCATCATGGAAGTCGATGAGGATAAAACTACATCAACTACTTCTGCAGAAACCCCTGTCCCAGCTTGTGATGGTCAAAGCCTAGTTTCTCCTGTTCAGGCACCGCTGCCCCCACCAATACAACCTATTATTCCAGCAGTGGTTGCACCTTCTGTTGTCCCTCCTATAGCTCCAATTCCTACAATTCCTCCTCCCGCTCCTCTGCGCCCACTGGCACCACTTCCTATTCGGCCACCACCTATAAGGCCACCCGTGTCGCAAAATGGTGAGGTTGGATCAAGTGACTCTGATTCAGACCATGGTGACTCAAGCCCTGGGGTTAGCAAGGGTACAGGGGAGTACGAGATATCAGAAGAGAGTAGAGTGGTAAGAGAGCGGCAGGAAAAAGCAATGCAGGAACTCATGATGAAGAGGCGTGCTGCTGCGCTAGCTGTTCCTACAAATGACATGGCAGTGCGAGCTCGTCTTCGCCGTCTTGGTGAACCCATCACTCTTTTCGGTGAAAGGGAGATGGAGAGAAGAGATAGGTTGAGAATGATTATGGCAAAGTTGGATGCTGAAGGTCAGCTGGAAAAGCTGATGAAAGCTCATGAGGATGAAGAGGCTGCGGCTTCTGCTACAAAAGACGAATATGAGGAAGAACTACAGTATCCCTTTTATACTGAAGGGTCAAAGGCCCTGCTGGATGCCAGAATTGATATTGCTAAATATTCTTTAATAAGAGCAGCAACACGTCTTCAACGTGCACGGAGAAGAAGGGACGATCCAGATGAAGATATAGATGCAGAAATAGATTGGGCATTAACGCAGGCAGAGAACTTGGTTCTTGATTGCAGTGAGATTGGAGACGATCGGCCACTTTCTGGTTGCTCCTTCTCTCCTGATGGAAAATGGCTTGCTACCTGGTATGCCTTTGTTACAAATTGCACATTTCAACCCTTTCTTCACTACTTTTCCATGTAAGACCATTCTAGTCTAATATACTTCTGTATGCATAGCTTGCTTATTAGAAATCTCTCAATCTCTTTTGAGTTAGTTCGATGACTTCTATGATACTCCAAAAGACTGAGTGCATTTTGGGGTTGGCGTTGAGCCATCCAACATGACTTTCAAAATCACTGAGTGTGAATTTAGGGGGCATAATCATGTTTGGGATAATTTGGATGCCCACTAAACATACTCTGACTGTGGTCGAGTCTTCGAATCTGGTATTGTTTCCATCTCTATATGACTTTCAGGAATAAATACCATTGATAATATATGACATTATAAAAGAAATAGGGAATTCTTTTCTTGCCAAAATGCTTACATGGTGACCGGGTCATTGTGGGTTGCAAAACATTAGTTGTACTGCTCTTAAATGTCATGAAATACCTTATGCTAAACCTAATTACTGGTATTGTTTTGTTTTGGTAGTTCTCTAACTGGAGCTGCAAAGCTGTGGAGCATGCCGGAAGTTAATAGAGTTTCCACCTTAAAGGGCCATACAGAGCGTGCTACTGATGTTGCTTACTCTCCTGTGCATAATCATTTGGCTACTGCCTCTGCTGATCGGACTGCAAGGTATTGGAATGATCAAGGATCTCTCTTGAAGACATTTGAGGGTCATCTTGACCGTCTTGCTCGTATTTCTTTCCATCCATCAGGGAATTACCTGGGCACTGCTAGCTTTGACAAGACTTGGAGATTGTGGGACATAGAAACTGGAGAGGAGTTGCTTCTCCAAGAAGGTCACAGTAGGAGTGTATATGGTTTAACTTTCCACCATGATGGATCGCTAGCTGCATCTTGTGGACTGGATTCACTTGGTCGTGTTTGGGACCTTCGTACTGGGAGAAGTATTCTTGCACTAGAAGGTCATGTCAAGCCGGTGAGACCTTGAAGTCTCTCTTCAGTCCCCGTCCTGGCCTGCCCGCTCCCTCTCTTTCTTTCTCAAGATCATGGCTTCACATTCTCAGCATTGCATAATTTAGACTATATTTATGATTTGTTTTCAGGTTCTTGGCATCAGTTTTTCACCTAACGGATATCATTTAGCCACTGGTGGTGAAGACAACACTTGTCGCATATGGGATTTGAGGAAGAAGAAATCCTTGTACATCATTCCAGCTCACTCTAATTTAATATCACAAGTGAAATTTGAGCCACAAGAGGGTTACTTTTTGGTAACTGCCTCATACGATATGACAGCTAAGGTATATTTCCTCCTAAAATAGCAATGTTTTTTTGAAGATGAAAGTTTAATATTCTCTAATATATTATTTTCATTCAAATATAATTATTTTTATTTATTTATTAATTCCAGGTTTGGTCAGCACGTGATTTTAAGCCTGTCAAGACATTATCTGGGCATGAAGCAAAAGTTACATCTCTGGATGTTCTTGGAGGTAAGATTATCATCCATCATTATGCTGAGTTGCTGACAACCCAAGTTTCAATCTCCCTTGCTGTCCCTTCTTCCTTGAGTTCCCACTTACTTTTCCTCTACTCTTAATTTCTCTAATCACCTAACCTGTGAATATATTTTGTTAATGTAAATTAACTTAGCTCATTGGGCAGTTCTGAATTTCTTTGAAAGTTCAATGGAGCTCTGAAATGAAAGCCTAGTTTTTTCTGGCTTTGCTTAGAGATGGAGTCCAGCAGGGAATATTTGTTGTGCGCTGTTTAGAATTTGCACTTGCATGTACTTATTTACCTCTTGCGGCAAAAGTAAGATGGAAGTTGGAAGCCTTTTCTTCTTATGGCCTGTTTTGCATGCTTTAAATGTCACCATGATTTTCCAGAGGACTATTCTGCCTTTTATGTTGAATAATGAATACCTTGCTTCCTTCAACGTAGTTTCACATTTTCAAGAGTCAATCTGTCAATTAGCTTTGTTGGCTTGTTTCAATATTTGTTGCCTACTCATGCTGTATGTTCTAATTTTTCCTTGTCTTACTATTTGTGGCAGATGGACGGTATATTGCTACTGTCTCCCACGACCGGACCATAAAGCTTTGGGCCAGCAACATGGCTGGTGAACAAGCTATGGATGTTGACTGAGCTAAAGAACCCTACTGGTTGGATTCAGATTCATCTTGGAGCTCATCATTTTGGCAAAACATTTTGGTTAGAGACAAGCATAATTGATTCTGTGGGATGGTAAACAGAGAAACTACTTTTTTGTTATTACAGTTAGGATCTCCTAGGATCTGTCTGGAAATTCCTCAGAATTGTTTTAAACAAAATGATACAGGCACAAAATTAAATATCAGTTGTACGAAAATAAAGCCAAAGATGTCGCCCGTAAGCGGTTTGACAGAATGCATGTGCTTGCTTGTATTCAGAATGTGTTGATGCTTCAATTTGCATTTGTTGTCTCAGAATCTATAAACCTGCAGTATGTATCACATTTTCACACTTGTATCCCAAATAGAATCCATTTACTTTTACAAGCCATCATGTTTACAGCTGATGCGATAGTCATTGTTTGCCCAACTTTAAGGCCAATTATTTTAGCATTTATGCTTATGTAGCGCAGAGTACAGCCGAAATGTCACGTATAATTTACATATCCATCCTGTGTAAGAGTTAAAAAATAGTATAAAAAAGTTAAGCTTCTAGGCAATTAGTAACTCTCCGAAGTGTCACTAGTATGAAGGTAGGGGAAGCTCATCAAAAAACCCTACCAATTAGATATTGCTAATTCATAACTGTGATTAACGGGGCATCACTCCCTCTCTGTATTTTTTTTATAAAATACTGGATTACCACAATAGTTGAAAATAGTAAGTTGGCAACACATTGACATCATTCATGCCCTTTCTAAAATGTTCATATTAAATATCGTAATAGTAAGTGTGTATTTTATCATTCCATTGGCTTATTTTCTACTTCAACGTAAATAATTAAAAAAAAATGTTAATTACAAATTTTTTTAAAAAAAGACATTAATTTAATAATACCATTAAGATCATTCAAATCCCTGTACACATCTTCAACTACATTGGCGGAAAACATGGATCAGTAGTTTACAAGCGTTGCACGAAGCTAACAAGCCAAAAGATAAAAAATCCCTGCCTGTGGTAAATAGGCCTCATCATAAGTTATGAACTACAGCAGTGTCACTAAAAGATTAGCATGTTTTAATAGCAGAGCTACAGCTTCACAACAAGGCCAATAGGACAATGATCACTACCAGTGACATCAGGGAGAATGTAGGAGTCGTGAACCTTGTCAGCTACGGATTCTGAAACAAGGAAATAGTCCAGCCGCCACCCTGATTAAATTCCACAGCAATTCAATGAGACAACGAAGAACAAGGAAGCATTTTTTAAAATGCCTTCAGATAATCATGATTACTATTTATGGGGGTTAACTCATTAATGACCTAATGAAATACATGCAAATGCAATTGCATTCATTGTACGTAAATTACTTCCTCTTTAGTTTTCTCAATAAACATCTTGCATCCCTAAACCCTAAAGACAGAACTTTGGGCTCAAGTGGAATTGGTGAAATAAAAAAATGAGTCTTGAATTCTAACATACAGTAAGGACAGGACAGGACAGGATGGAATAATACCAATAATTTGAAGCTTAAATTTATCTTCTGGGACGAAAATTGCTAAATAAAATCCTGTTTTTCTCCTTGAGGAGTAAAGAAAATCCTACTGATTGTAATTTTCTTTGCAACCTTGAGAAAATCATGAGAAAACAGCATGATCTGTGATGGACCCAATATATACTAGAAAATATAACCAAAGGTAAACGGAAGAAATGTTGTGAGGGACAAGATTGGAAATTAGTAAAAAAGATGAGAGACCCCTGTAGGCTCTAGAGAGAAAGTTCTAGAAGGAGTTGTTAGACAATTCTCAATAAAGAGTGAAGGAAGAGAGAGCCAAAGCAGGAGGAAAATTTGGAAGGGACTTGGGAGAGTGCTAGCCCTCGAAAGCTAGCAGTGTGGTTGTATTCTGTGTTTGCTGGAGTGTTGCTGTTTTTCTTTTTATTCTGTTATTTCTTTTGTTCTATTTCCTTGAGTGTGTTCTGTTTTTGAGCTGTGAAGTTGGTGTGCTGTTTTGTTAGTCTTTCCAATATATTCTGTGGATTGGTGTATGGTTGAGTGTTTCATCTATAATAGAAGTATTATTCAGTGTCATATCCAGGGCTCTAACAATCTGCCAATCTGGAGGCAAACCAGTTTTGGATCAAAAGTAAAGTGGTAAAAGAGAGAAGCGAATGGAGAACTGATGTTTGAGCAACTTGTGGATGCATATCGTTGGACTCAAACGTACAAGCACAATCAAATAAAGGATAACTAGAATAAGTGAAACTGTTAAATTGAAATCGTACTCAAAACATATTTTGAGTTATTAATTTTCACTAGTAACACAAAATCCTATACAAATTGCAAATTATGCATAAAATAATTGTCTCAGGAGTATATGCCATAATTTAATTAATTACCTTTGTTTGTTTTGCGCGCACCATGCCGGTAACCCCAATAGGTATATCCAACAATACCAGGGTGCTGCTTTCTAAAGGTATCGACAAACCCCCTCGATAAGAAATTTTCTGCAAATGATTTCCTTTCTTCATCTGTAAAACCAGCACTTCTTCTATTCCCCTGTGGATGTATGTTAATTATCAAAGCATAAAATGAATTTTTGGCTTTCAAGTTTCAACTGCCTATATTTTGCAGTTGATCAGTTATCATTACATCCACATAGGTTTTAAATTAAATAGCTTGCATTATAGGTGCAAACAACTTTAAAAAACCCAACCACATGGCTTGAAATGGTTCTGTGCTACTCAGAGTGGGCTACTTTTTCTGATATAATTCTTACAGCACTCACTTGGCATGCTGATAATGGACTTAAGTTTTTACATACTCACCCCACTACACGCTTAATGTTGTGACCAAACTTGTTGGATCTTCAAGATCCTCTCTTAGTTGAGGTGGGATTCCAAGGCATGCCCATCCCAATGATGGCTCAGCATGGTGCTATCACTGTCCCTGATATTGTCACTACCATAACAGACCAGACCAAGAACATTACCAAAAATACTTGGTAGGTTCCAGCATCGATTACACTAACCAACCACAAGAGATTGTTCTTCGACTTCAAAATCATTTGTAATGGTCCCAATGACTATCAACCAAGCAACTTGAGTAAACTCAAATGCATCCTCAGTCACTGCTATGATAGTTTGGCCTTAAATATTTTTACATAATGTTTGAGCACCTAATTTAGGGAGTCCAAGTAAGTCACTTAATTTAGGGATTTCAAAGTCTTCCTTTTCATCACGGATGTTATAAAACATTTTATAGGATCAAATATTCAAACACAATGACTCTTAAAACAGTTTCAGCACTTCATAACTTAGAAAAGCACGTCCCACCTGATGACTCAGCCAATATCTGTATATCTACTAAATATGGAACTTGTAAAGTAGATAAAAATTATATAAATAATCAAATTTTATATCAACCTTCATAACAGTCCTTAATGCAATGATCCAATTATAATAGGGTTCAAATTACCAACTTTTTTACTACAATTTTTAGTTTGTTTCAAAACTGAAAATATTTTTCCCACGAATTCCATTCTTGGCATTCTCTCTCTCTCTCTTTCCCCCTTTGAAATTCAGTACCTCAGTCAGAAACGAGTGCTGGTGTATTTATATTAAGGCTTAGATTATCCATGACAGGTTCCCTGCTTAAATGGAGAAAATTAAATCTAGGTCACTTACAGCAGGGTTATATATGTCTATCTCCTCGTGAGCACAGTTCAGATCACCAGTCAGAATTACAGGTTTTGATTTTTCCAGCTCCTGTATCCAGCACATAAAAACTGTGAGCCCTTACAAAACAAAATACACAACTACAATTTCTTTTAAAACTGTTGATATTTCTTTTAAAAATGTTGATATTTCTTTTGAGAAAAGAACATTTACCCATAAAGAAGAATAGGGAAAAAAAATGAGAGAAGAGTCTACACCATAGAATATCATCCCACTCTTCAAATTTAAACACGTTGGGCACATGGAACAAGGATATTTAGTCTTTCAAATCTAACACTATCAAGTTGTTTGAGATTCGTGAACACTAAGAGGTCAACAAGGGAAATTAGACAACGTATTTAAATAATCAAGCAATCATGTTCTATATATCCCACATGCTAAATTAGTTTGACAAGGAGTTTAATACCCGAAAAAAAAAAACTACAGGATTTTGCTAGAAAACATAAATATTAATATGTCTACCCTCCATCAGGGCATAACATTAACCAAAACTAGAAAAGAAAAAAAAAAGAAAAAAAAAGAAGAGAGAACAGGATGAACAAAGCCTTACATACTTTCATATAATTGCTGAGAGATGGATCCCACTGAGTGACCCTGTAGGACTAGAGTCAAAAGCAAGATTAATTGAAATGGATAAAATATACAATGATCCAGAAATAAAGCGGAAAGCATTAAGGTCAGGTACCAGTCTTCTCAAGCCATCTCCAGAGTTAGGGACATATCCAGTTATCAAATAAAATGAATCAAATTCAGCAGTCACAAGTCTCCCCTCACTATCATGATCTGGTATACCTAGGCCATATCTGACTGAAAGTGGCTTTATCTGTCAGACAAATTTTACATCTTAATTGAAAACTAACAATGAAAAAAAAGCGTTATTAATGCAGACACCACAGTTGAAACATATAAAATGAGGATGCAAATGTTTAGTCTATTTGATAGATTGAAAATCATGTCATCTTTATGCTTTAACCATCTTAGTAGAAGTTATGATTAAGCAACCATGTACAAAACTGCAATTTTGATTCATGAACAATTGTATCTAAGTTTTATTTAATATTATTATAGTACACAGCAGTAAGATCTGCACCTGACTAAGGTATATAAAGTGTTTCTGCTTCCATAAACCTTATTGAAATTGAAGATTTTTATCCAAAGCTTTAGGGGGGAAGAAAGCGTAAATCACATCATCATTTAACAATCATGCTGTATGAATTCCAAAGTTTTTTATAAAATCTTTAGGTTATGTAAATTGTACAAGTTAGAGTTACCACTTTAAAATAGCCTTTTCTTCTAAATGTTAAAAACACAAACTGAACATTATGCATGCGACTTTCCAATAAACATGAAGAGAGAGTTAACATGCCCTTGAGATTATAGCTGCTCCAGAGTAACCAAGCTTAGACACACTGCACGTCCAAAAGCTGTTCTCGTATCCATCTATTAAAGAGCATTTGATGGCCTCAATGTCCTTCTCCTGTTAACAAAATTAAAGCACCCATATATAGAAGAGAAAATAAGCACCTTGAATTTTCTTATAAAATTTATCATAGTTGATAGACCTTAAAAGACAGAAAGCAAGAGCATATTGATTAGGACTAGCTTATCATAATTCACATCTTTCACAATTTGCTATAAAAAGAAAAATGTAACCTATTTCCATTTACAAGTTGTCACTCCACCCTCTTGAACCCCACAGGTATTCATGAGTAATAAATGTAATATAATTTCATAACTTACAAAAGATGAACTTCAGGGTATTCTGAAACTTCTGTTTTCCAAGTTATTTATTATCTTTAATTAACTGATGAATGTATGTTAACAGAAACCCTAGAGGCAAACTCAGGGCAACTAATGGAAAAGAACTACTGCAACATGCTTAGCTTAATTTTGGAGCAGCCTCAAGAATTTCATTATTATAACTACATGCAACATTCAAATGGAAATATATAATTACATTCACAAATTAGCACCAAGGCCTTGCATATCTAAATTGGATTATTGTTGCAAAAATATTTTTTTTCCAAGGAATACAATGAGCAATTGAGCACTGATAAATTCTACCTGCAGTTTAGTCTCTTGCAAGCACAAAACATCAAAATCTTCCCTTTGGGCAAGTTGAAGTGCTGAAAATCCTTCCAGTTTCAACAAAGCTCTCAATCCATTGACATTCCAAGACAAAAGCTTGACAAATTCAGTATCC
Source organism: Senna siamea (assembly GCA_031216115.1). Classification (NCBI taxonomy): domain Eukaryota; kingdom Viridiplantae; phylum Streptophyta; class Magnoliopsida; order Fabales; family Fabaceae; genus Senna; species Senna siamea. The sequence continues at coordinate 24,240,593 of CM062366.1, read as the reverse complement.
CGAGTAAGAGGTGGAGGTCTCATAGTACTAGGATTATACGCAATCCAGCCTTTCTGTGGCTTCTTATGTGCAAGAACAGTCCATGGTTCAGTTAAAACAATGGGTGTACTGACTTCATCTAAGTGTGCAACATCATCAACAATATCTGATGATACTTTTCTCTTTTCCCTAGAAGGTTTCAGACCTGGCTACAAAAACAAATAGAACATAAGGCCTTAGTTGAGTCAATTTCAAACCAAAATTGATAAGTAAGAGAAAATTAGTCAAGGAGGACAGTATTGAAATCAAATACTGGAAGCATAAGATGAAGAAATATTTTACAAAACCTGACACCTCCTTGGATTTCACTGCCATCTTCTTGGTTGTTACTTTGACAATTTTGCCTTCAGACCCTGATTGTTTCAACCTTCTCTTACTTTGTAGAAGTCCATCCTCAGCAGCATCTTTATCCGATAACTTTTTAGCCTTCATATTTATAGATTTATTTTCAGCAGAAATTAATAATCCTTGTTCTTCTGTTATTTGAGGATCTTGTCCTGCACATGCAGAGACCATCTAACCAAAGGAATAATATAGCCAGCTTTTAAAGAAGACGCTAAAGTTAACAAGTGAAAAAAGACTGTTAGAGCTTTGGAGCCCATAGTAAATGTTTAGAAAACCCTCTTCTGTTGCTCTCTTTGCCCAGAAACAATATTTTTCAGACCAAAAGGTCCGTGTCACTTAAAATTAACAGCATTGTATACCACGCATCTTATTGTACATGAAGCACTTCAAGGCAGACACCAGATCATCTTTCCGACCTTTGGCAGGGACCTTAACAATCCTGACAATTCAAAACCATTCCTAAGATATAAGTCAAAACAAGAAACGAACAATACTATTACTAGAATTAAAACAACAGATACTGAGTAGGAAATGGCATATCCTGCTTACCTTAATATTTTTCGGAGTTCCTGAACTGTCATTGCCTCTATCTTGGCTGGGTCACTTTTTAATCTCTCAATCTCAACGGAGTAGTTATTGATTTCATTTTCCTACGTTATCAGCTGATAGTAAATAACCGACAAAATAAAGAAAGATTACAATGCTCGAAGTAACATAAAGCATATAAGAAGAACAAGTCAAATGGAACCCTACAGTATGCTTTTTGGAAGTTGGGCTAGTTCCCAATCCCTTAGACTTTTTATATTTCTCGTCCTCCACAATTGGTGAGATGGGTTCTGATGAATTTGAAAAGGATCTTTTAGACCTCATTGCTTTCACTCTTGGACAGAGCAGTGTCTTGGTATTCAAATGCTTATGAAACACTGCAAAGCTACGATATTTTCAGTCACTTCAGTTATCCAAAGAACTCGATAACTTTGACTATCCCTACAATTTAATTATTGTGATACAACAACATAAAATCATGGCAACATGTAAGTGATTTTCGAAAAAGAAATCTAGATTTGAGGTTGTGAAAAACATTATAATTTTTTATGGGTATTATTGCAGTTCGTGGGCAACCGTTCAGGCAAAACGACGCATAAGATTATTTTGATTTAATTCGCCCAAAATAGATGATAACAATTATGAACATTTGGAACATGGAAAATGAGGGAAAAGCACAAGAGAACCTGGTGCGATATATACAACTATGAGACACCAATTGCAAGACTTGTTTCATCGGTCAGACGGAGCGGTGAGTAGCGCCACCCGTCACGTAGGGTAAACAACAGATGAACACCGACCTGAGAAACAAAGAACCGCCAAAATCCGCCGAAGGCAACACAGGCTGAAACTAAATTAAAATTTTTTACAACTCCATTATTAATTTTTAAAATTGAGTGAAATTATATAATTATTAAAATAATAAATTGTAAAAAATATTTAATTATAAAAAATTTGATAACAAAAATATAAAAATTATATTTATTTTTTGTGAGATCAAAATGTATCAAAAATTATATTAGAATAATATTAATACTTACCATTTTAAATACAATATCTTTGTATAATATATACTTATTAACCTTTTTAGTTAAACAACAGATAGTGAGAGAAGGAGGGTGCAGGATTTTTTGGCAAGGAAAATAATGAAAAAGAAAAGAATAGAGAAATAAAATTTTTCTAATTTTTCCTGCTATTTTCATTATTTTCTTCCCCTCAAATGAAATTTAAACCAATCATAATTTACGTTAACGCAATTTAAAAAATATCAAAATGCAAAAAAATGGCAGTACACCATTATTATTGGATAATCCTTTCTACATCCAACCAAGGGAGAATCTTCAGCCGTATAACAACATCTCTCTAAATGTGTATAATAAACAAATACTGTATGATAGTATTTACCCTTACAACCGCACGCCAATGGCCATAAAAATAGGAGGGAGAAAGAAATGAAGTGACAAATTGGAAGGAAGGAAGAAAAAGAATCATAAAGATGCTAGCAAACTATGCTCTCTTTGTTTCCTCTATGAAGCCTATAATCTAATACCGGAAATTTACATAAACGCTTGGGTAATGATCGGGAAAAACCCCATGAATCCAAAATCAGGAACGCCCATCAAACAGCCAGAAAGTGCTTCTATCATTGTCATTCAAATTTTGCCCACAATCTTAGTCTCAGACCCATCTTTACAAAGAATTTGGGCGGTGGCAAGGAGTCAGGAATCATAAAACTAATATGTAATCATGTCAATGCGCTCAAGGCCGGGCGGTGATAATGGCGGTATTGCAGCGGAGTGTGAGTCATGCATGAATTCCAAGACACTTCTTGCAGTTGCTTGGGATTCTCCACCACCAGCATCAATTTTTCTTGAGGACATCATTCCTGATTTGGTTGTCCTAGATGAATTGCTACTCTCAACAGATTTTAAGAAATTGTCTTTCGATAGAGTATCTTGACTCGCTTTTGCTATCACAGAGCTGAAGACACCAGATTCCCTTAAACTTTGAATGATAACCTGCAAAAATAAATATTGTTTTGGAGAAGTTAAACTATTTTATTTTAAATAGGTAAATGATAACTAAATAAATTGCTTCAAGGGAAACCAAGAGGAAAGCTTTAAGCAAATGAACTTACCATGGGAGCATAAATGCGAGTCAAGATGCCCTTCCTCAAAAGTTTCAAGTTAAGTGTTCTATCAGTCCACACAATACGTTCTCGATACCTAAATGAAAACAGAAAGAACTCATGAATCAAGCAATAAATTGGGTTTTGAAGCTAAATACAATTCACATCCTCCGAACTAAAAACAAGGAGAGGTACTTCAAAGTGAACTGCAAAGTTTTGGGGAGTGTGCCAAAAAAATACAGAAGATAAATTGTATAAATCACTTTTATTTATCACTTTCTGAATATCACATTATATGAACCTATAATCTATTATTTCAAGTTCATAAAATACTCTATTGCTTTGGGGTAAAATTTTTGTCTCAATCAAAGTATAAGATAATATTTTATGAAGTATATTTATGCAAAGGTGGCACCTAGTTCCAGCATAATTCCTCTAAGGGTTCCACAGACGAATCATTTGGGAAACACCCGTTGCTCCTCAAAGATTTACAAGTCATTTCCTCCTAATAGTTCATTATCAAACATTCAAAATTACATCTATGAAAGAATGTCAAAAATTTATGCAGTATTTGTCATATCCACACATTGCCCATTTCCTAAAATAAATGCTACAGAAAGTTCAACTCTCAGTATGAAATAAATAAATAAAAATTAAGAAGTGAAATTTGTGTTGGTATTCCTCAGTAAATACTTACCATAGACGCATTTCTTCCTCAGTTGCAGTTGAAGCAATTATGAATGCCTACATTGGACATAGTAGAAAAGAGTTATTAGATATAGACAGACTACAAACAAATACCATGTCGACAATTATCTCTTCCTGCCTGCAAACGGTCCGACATGCTAAATAACAAAAATTAACTCAAATATGTTGTAAACATCACTCACACCTTTAGGCCAGTGGCCAGCCACCAAGTAAATAAAGTCTAATATATTACACGCTTAAAATTTTCCTTCCAGTTATACTAGCAGTGGTATTGCAAATGTTTGCCTTTTTTCTTTTTTCCTAATCAAAGTTATTTGCTAAAATTGGTTGTCGCAACAGTAACTGGTGTGATATATTTTTGGGAGAATTAGCGGTGGGGAGAGGCTGAGAATGATATATGCTCAAGGAACATTGACTGCATGACCTTGAAGTAAAATTCAAAACATTAACCTAGCAAAGATATAAAACGATGTGGAAGAAATGCTTTGGAATATCAGAATGTGATTGTGACCACAAATAATAATTGACTCATCATAACCCTGAAAATGTCAGATGCAAAGTGGCAGTACTTCAAGAAAAGAGCAAGTGAAAGATAATGATAACTCACAGCTCTGTCAAATTCCAACATAAAGCATCTTTTAACATCTTCTTTTGTAGGTTTGCATCCACATCGATCACGTCTTGAAGTCAGATCAGAAAACTTGGGGTATGTGTAATGCAGAACAGCAGCTTCTTCCAACTTGATCTCACTGTCAGAGAGTTCGCATACACTAAGTATGAAACAAAAACAGAAACAAAATACACTGCCCCAGTATTTATATGCCCTTAAACATCTTTTCCCAAATCATTTTAAGGTAAATGAACAGCAGAAACAAATAGATAAGAAAAATCACCAAAACCAGAAAAAAGTGAACATGTAGAAAATCTAGAGGGTTGCTTATGCTAGCATAAATTGCTGATAGATTAGTAAGACCAGACAACATTAGATCAACAATTGACACTATGCTTGAAAGCCAACACAAGCATCAAGTAACTTGTGTGGAACCAGCACGCCCAATAAATTTCTGATGATCAGCTTCCAGGTGGTAAACTAATCATATCATTAATCTCCAAAATTATATGCAATGAGATCTCTCCCTCAACTAATATTAGTTGTAAACACACGCATTCCTGTGTGTTATTAGATGCATGCTCATCAAATTAAAGAATTAAAATGAAGAGTGATAGCTCCTTCTTAACTAATATCATAAACATAAATATGTATGTAAATGCATGTTTTGCTGTCATATGTATGCGTGCTCATGAAATCAGAGAGTAAGAATGCAGAATTAGCATACTTAGGTGTCTTCATATAGTTGTGCCATCTGTGTGCACCATTAGGACGAAGATGATCCTGAATCCTAGCAGCTGCTTTCCCATTTCCATAAGTGAGAAAATAGTTTGGATTACCACGAGTTGCTTCTTTGTAATTTCCAAAATATACATCCTTTGGAAGATGGTCATAGTTCTTCTTGAACATTGAGACCTATGACAACAGAGTAACTTGTATTAATCAATAACAATGATTTTTTTTATACTACTATCTCTAACAAAACTTGGTTTCAGTAAGTATAAAAGGTTGGAACAACACTGAAGATGACCAACAAAAAGTATACTGCAACCCTCAAGGCAGGACATGAAAAAATTCTAGACCTGTAACAAGGTCTTTCATCCACTAGAGATTTTTCTCTTTTTTTTGATAAAACTAATTTAAAAGGAAAAAAAAAAAAAAAAACTACTACAAACATGTTTTCAAGTTTGTGAAAAAATAGCTAAGACAAAATAGCATGTACAAATTGGATTCTAAGAAATTGATTTATAAATGGTTGATTCCACTATTTACCCAGAAAGTATGTTTTGGCTACAAGAGGAAGAATGTGAATGGCCTTGTACAATCAAGTATTTTCGGAAACAATTTTACCATGCACTAGATTAAAAATTTTTACATGCAAAATTTGACATAACGGAAGATAATTAACTGCTGATAGCCCATATGATAAATAATTATGAGTTCCAAACAGAAACCAATTTTGCAATTATCTTAAAACAAGATCATTTGAATCAGCTGAGTTAAAAAAAAAAAAAGTAGGAATATACCTCACTGAAAGGCTCCTTGATATCATCTCGTTCAACACTGCTCTCCTGAAACAAAGAATATCCCAGCTTTATGTTAACTAATATCAATGCTGATATCAAAGAGGCCAAATGAATACAGTTTGATCAATTATCCATCAAATGACATAGTTAATTAGTATTGACATTATTGGAGTAACTTCTGAATCTGGATAAAGTTCATGCACTCACATAATTTGGAAAAATAACCATATCAACATTCCCAGGCACATCTGACAACAGCCGTCTTAGTGAGTACTCGTAAGTTCCTGCTGGATGTATCAGCTCATCTGTGTCAAGATGGATGATCCAATCCATTCCAGATTCCTGCACATGTAAATATTTTAAAGAAAACACAAGACCTTAAAAAGATAAGTTGCCATGATGGAGATATGCTAATTGGATGCTCCAATTAAAGAAATCATGATCCATACCCTTGCCATGACAATAGCCATCTCCATGTTTAAAGACTGCTTCACAAACAACTCATAATTACATGGCTTGTAGAAGAAGCTCGCCAACCAAGTCTCATTCCATATCCGGCTGATACATAAAAGTATAGAAAAAACAAACGATGTTTTAGTTATCCAGTCAATTTACTCAATACCATGGAAAAGTTCTAGAAGTTGGCACATTTTTTTTTAATTTCCCAATCTCCATATGAATCAAATATTTAAGAAAATTACTGAGATCAGCTTAACCTAATAGCTTAAACTATTAAGCAAGAGTCAGATGGATTTTATAACTCCCAAGACTAAAGCAACCCCTAACTTTTAATCCCACCAGCCACTGGCCCTTAAATGTCAACAAAGCACAAGATTGGTACTATCTAATTCTCAAGCTCAAGACTACTTTGCACAGGGAAGGTTAATTACAAGAATGGGGAAGGTAAGTGGTAAAAATAAAACCCTAGACCAATGAATCAACCACACTCTAAGATAATATCAAAGAACCACTGGACCTATCAAGTTTAAACTATAAAGTGAAGGATCAAGAATAACTTTTATGAAATGGAATAAGGAAGGAAATTCTGCATGGGTACTGGGTTGAACCTTAATCACACTGTTGCCTTTACAAGACTGTAAACATCTAATTAGACAAGCATCTAATCGCATAGTTGTATTTTCAGTCTCATCATCTCCAATAGAACCTTGGTTACTACTAATTACTGAAACACTATAAAGTGAAACTGTACTGACCTTTTAGCTTGTTGCTCCTCTAATTCTCTTGTTCTGTATATAACTTTTACCCCCTGAAGTAAAAGATGTCTAGCAACATAAGTTTAGTATCAAAACTTGAGTGAAATAATTTGCCAGCTCTACTTGGAACAATACGTTGACCACTTAAAAAAGCCATGTACAAATCACTTAGACTCACCGGAATGCTTTCTAAAATTCTAGATACATTGGGCGAGGCAGCTTTCCCTTCCACAAAAAGAAGGAAGGTTGAAACTCCAATAACCTTATGATAGAAGATCCACGGCAAAGTCTGCTCTAAACCAGCAGAACTGCTCGTTGTAATACAAATCTGGCATATAAGAAGATGGGACAGCAGCCATCACAATTCACTCACAAGATTCATCAATCACATAGCACAGACAGCTAGAAACTGTAAAAATCAATTCACAATATCACAAAATTTGAATTCAATCAACCCTTTGATTTAAGGATCTTCAGAGTACTCAACTACCTAACACAAATTCAACACAAAATCACAATACAGAAGCTTATATGTCAATTAATTCCTCATAAAATCTTAGAATCCCATACCATGCCTAAGTAAGCACAACCAGGCGGCAGATCCAAAGATTTAAATACACCCACCAACGGTCAACCCAATGATTACATGTAAATACAATTTCAATCGGAATCCCCGATCACGAAACTCAACAAATGAGTCAAAACGACGATTTGCTCAAAAAACGCATTAACTTTGAAAGACCCATAAGATCTTTCAACCCCTATAAACGGAGAATAGATAATGTCTAAAATCCCATTGACTAAGACGAATCGAAATCCGCAGACACGCTTACCTTAGGCCTCAGATCAGACCCATAATCATATTTCCAGTCCCGGTAATAAGGGAAGGCCTGCGAATGGCTCTGACCCAGAATATTGACGCAATCAGAACTGGAAGAATGTGTCTGAAGGGAAGGTGCAGAACTGCCCATGCCAGGGAACTCATGGTGGTCGGGCGACCAACGGGTGACTGGGTCGTTGAGGCCGCCCCTCCATTGCAGGACAAAGGCAAAGGAAGCGAGGATCAGGGGAAGGACGGTTAGGAGTAAGAGAAGACGTGAAGTCAAAACCTGAGAGGAAGATGTAGAAGAGGTGGACCTCGCTGAAGACTGTAGACCCGCCATGAGGAGTTGCAGAGAGAGGAGGGTGGGTGCATGTATTATATATATTGTATATATGCCTGCGTGCTAGTTGGGGAAAGATGAGAAACGACTCGAAACTGAAAATAAGTTGAGACCTGAATGAGAATGACTATGGGAGCCGTTTTGTCGTTGGTCTGCAGTGCTCAGAAGAATGTTTTCTTTCATTAAGTATTTCTATTATAAATATAATTAAAGAACAATAGTCATCAACGGTGCTGGAATAGCTCAGTTGGTTAGAGCGTGTGGCTGTTAACCACAAGGTCGGAGGTTCAAGCCCTCCTTCTAGCGCTAATTTCCAATTTCTTGTCGTTGGATTGTCCACTTTATTATGCTTTGGAAAAAGGCCCAGCAAGAGATATATATTTTTTTAATTGGTAAAGAAGCAAAGTTATATCTGTACTCTGAAACATCATTCATCAACCTTATTTTTAGGGATAAAAATCCTCGCCCTTCAATTATACATGACTGATAGGCTAAATGTGTCCACTACCACACAAATGGAGTGGGCAAATTGGTTCAAGTTTTGCCTCCACAAAGAAAGACATAAATGTTCCTACCAATAGATATAATTTCTAACAATAATAGCTCGCAATATTGAGAACTTTGGAAAAATGAAAGTTTCTGGTCTATTATGTCGATACGATACGATACTCATACCTCCTTCATAGGTAAGGCTTTAAAGAGATATTCAAAGAGATAGTACAGTTACAGTTTATTCATAACCCTTTGTGTTGAAAATTTTACAATCAAATCGTTTCGTTTCCCTTAGCTTTTTCAAGCTTTTATGGCAATTTTTGAACCGACGCTTTATCTCGCTGGGTCACCGTTTGGTAGATATCAATTTCCTTCTCTTTTTCTTTTTTTCTTTTTTTTTTCTTTTTCCTTTGGTTGTTTTTTAGCGCTATATAGCAAAATTTTTCATGTTTACATATAGTAATGTATTCAATAAGTTTTTTTTTTTTTTTTACCGATTACAGAATGAAGCAAAAAATCCAAAGAGTTGGAGGAATGAAAGAGTTAGGGGCCGTTTTTTGATTCTCATTGTTTTTTTTTTTTTTTGTAAACTCTCTGTTTATTTAATGCATTCTCATTTACGGAATATATATACACACACATTTGAAGGCGACGAGAGCAAGAAGGGTGAAGTACTGAAGTATCTATGGATTAATAATGAATAAATATAAATAGATATTAACATTTTTGCACGTATTATTTTGTTTAGGAAAATTTGATTTATAGTATAGACAATTAATCTAAACACGACCACTGGCTAATTACAAAAGATTCGAATGAGACAATACCATATCAATAATGATCAACCAAAATAATTTTCTATACAAGATAATCCTGAAATACTTTACATATAACTGAAATAATTTAACATGCAAATTTTCATTGTTTTGTTAAAGTATAAATATTCTATTTACCACATCGACAAAAACCATCAACAGAATAATAATTTTTTATCAATGATCTTTGATTGACTAATGCCAAGAATATTGTCCCTAAAATTAAAATATCTACATTCAAACTTTCATCAAGTCATATCTAAATTATATAATGGAAATCAGATTAAATTAATGAATTATTTTTTAAAAGATCACATTTTTTTAATTTAGTATAAAATCTCTTAATTTAAATTTTCATTTAAAATAATAATTCACATTAAATAAAATTATAATTACTTAATGAATTAATTGACATGACGAAATAAAATTCCATTACTCATTTAATTAATAATCTAACTTTTTTAGCCAATTCCTTTAAACGATATTGGTTTGCTGAATTCTATAATCTTGCTATAGTAAGTGCACTATGAAAAAATGCAAATTGAATCTCCAATACGACGTATGAATCTCTCTATATCAAGTCGACTTTCAAAAATAAAATATAAATTTCGCTACAGCTAGCAAGTAGACTTTTGAAAGTAAAGCAAAAGCATTAGTACTATTTGAAGAACGAAAGTTAATTAAGAGTGACAACAATTTTACTCGAAATATTATATTAATACTATTTAAACTACAGAATTTTTCATTCATTACAATGATACACGTTACAAGTCAGAACTAAGGAAATGTTGCAAGTATCTAAGACCATCTTCAAGGTTCACATACCTCCAATCTACGATACTCAAAATCCCCACATTCACCTTCTTCACCCTCACCTTTCCATCACTCTCCTTCCCGCTGCAAATCCGTAATTTCAAATCTGCCACCACAGAGCTCGCCACCGCATTTGAACAACAACCCGGCGTCGGAAGCTCTTCCGAGAACCACCCTTCACCACCCGCCTGAAACCCCAATTTCCCCTCGCTGTCCATCATGGTAAAAACCCCTCTCCACCCTCTCAATATCACATTCCACGTGATCTTCACCTCTTTCAAACCCTCGCTCACCGATGCACAGTCTTCGCCGACGTCGAATTCGAACCAGAACAAGCCGTGCCGATCCGCCTGCAGCTTGTCTCCGGGTATTCCCAATGTGACAAGATGGGACTCGTACGTGGCGATGGAAATGGCAAATACGATGTTGTTGAGGGATATCTTGGGTTTCGCGGGGCTCTGGCGGCGACGCTTGGTGGCAGCATGGCCAATCGCGAAGAGGCGGCGGAAGGAGACGGTGGGGTGAGCGTGTTGGAGGGTGGAGAGTGAGGGGAAATGAGTGATGAAGATGGGTTTCCAAAGATGGTCAGAGGACATTGAAATTGACCATGATTTGGAAACGCAGGAGGCTACGGCTAGGGTTTTGGGGTCAAGGTGGTGAGCAACGAGGACAAGGACTTGCCATGGTGGTGGAGACGCAGAAGGACTTTCCATGGGCGTTTCAGCAATTGCCACGTCGTTTTTGGTTGCTTATTTCTTTACGGCAAGATCAATAGAGAAGAAGTGAAGAGTGCGGTTCTAAGTTATAAGTTAGTATGAAGAGTGCTTCGGTGGTGGGAGGTGACAGCGTGGGTGGCACGTGGTGGACGTTGGTGCTTTGCATGGCTTCTTAAGTGCCACAAAGGATAGGGTGATGGGAGCCCGATGACAGACACAGTCCCATAAGACACGTGCCAGGGTTTTGATATTCGTCTCTCTTCTCGTTTCTTTCCATTATTAGACCCAAAAAAAGAAAAAGAAAAGAAAAAAAAGCATTGATTAAGTTAAGCACCCTTCACGGAGAAAATTATTGGTAAGAAAATGTTTGAGTAAAACGGTGCGTTGGGATTACCAAGTTTCAATCCTAAGTCATGTTGTATCCAGTCCCGCTTGCATCATCAGTTTGTACACATTCTATCTCCTACTCAGACTCTGCTCTGGACCTGGAAGCAATGGCTATCTTGATGTCGACAATAATAGTCCCTTCCACTGCCATTAAGCTCAGGCCGAAGATTGCCAGCGATAGCAATATACACGAACACCCACTTCCACACTTTTGCCATATCACAGGTAAGCACCTTGTTAATCCTATTCATTTGCGTTAGTTTCTCGCCATCTCCTTTTCTCCTGCTAAATTCCAATTGCCTGAATCATTGTTCTTCTCAGAATTTCGTGTAGGGACTCGCAAACGTTTTAAGAAAGTTTCGCCATTGATTCATTTTGCGTTAAAGAATCAGTCCACCCCTCAAACGAGTCGGAATAATTATGGGAAAATCACACCCGGAAAAGACAGTAGAAACCCTGTGTTCAGTGAGGGGAGAGATGAAGATGAAATTCATGGACCTATTTGCCCTGGTTGTGGAGTCTTTATGCAAGATAAAGACCCAAACCTTCCCGGCTACTATCAACAAAGGAAGGTTAAACTTCAAGTAGCAGAATTTTCAGATGAGGACGATGGGTTTGATAGTGAACTTGAAGGGTTTGACGATAGTGAGGTAGAAGAAGGAGATAAAGACGATAAGGGATTTTTGAATGAAACTGAAAATGTGCTTGAAGAAATCAAAGCGGGATTAACGGATCAGTTTGATTGGGATTCTGATGAGTGGGAAGCTAAATTACTCGAGGACGAGGATGAGAAGTTGGATGTGGATGGATTTGCACCAGCCGGAGTTGGGTATGGTAACATTACGGAGGAGATTCTGGATAGGATAAAGAAAAAGAAGGTGTCCAAAGCTGAGAAAAAGAAAATGGCTAGGGAGGCTGAGAAGGTGAAAGAGGAAGTTACTGTTTGTGCTCGCTGCCATTCATTGAGGAATTATGGGCAAGTGAAAAATCAAACTGCTGAGAATTTAATACCTGATTTTGATTTTGATAGGTTGATTTCTACTCGGTTGATGAAACATTCTAGCAGCGGCAGTGCTACCGTTGTTGTCATGGTAGTGGATTGTGTCGATTTTGATGGTTCTTTCCCTAGAACAGCAGCAAAATCATTATTTAAGGCACTGGAAGGAACCAAGGATGACTCAAAGCTAAGCAGGAAGCTGCCAAAGCTTGTTCTCGTGGCAACAAAGGCTGATCTCCTTCCGTCTCAAGTCTCTCCCACAAGGCTTGATAGATGGGTTCGGCAGCAGGCAAGGGCTGGTGGAGCACCGAAGTTAAGTGGGGTTTATCTGGTCAGTGCACGAAAGGATTTAGGTGTTAAAAATCTGCTGTCCTTCATAAGGGAATTGGCTGGTCCTCGTGGAAATGTGTGGGTAATTGGGGCTCAAAATGCAGGCAAGTCTACGCTAATCAATGCATTTGCAAAGAAAGAAGGAGCCAAAGTTACAAAGCTCACAGAAGCTCCAGTTCCTGGAACAACGCTTGGGATCTTGAGAATTGGAGGAATTTTGTCAGCCAAGGCTAAGATGTTTGACACTCCAGGTCTTTTGCATCCATATTTAATGTCAATGAGACTGAATAGGGATGAGCAAAAAATGGTTGAGATAAGGAAGGAACTTCGGCCACGGACATATAGGATGAAGGCAAGTTGCTTGTTGCTGTTGCTATTGCTGTTCTCTAACCTGAATGTAAACAGTTGCAAACATGTTTTTCTTGTCTTTGAATGGATTATGTGTATGTTTTGTGCAAGCTCAACAACTAAGAGCTAACAGAAACAAAGGAACTTTTTATTAAATTCTTGTGTATTTAATACCACTTAACAAGTCTAGCCTTATAGATCTTAACTGAAAATATGCTTGCTGAATCTGGAATGACTAGCAAAGAAGCTAAACAAATGCAACAAACCTGTCCAATCTCTCTGCATATGAGGAATGAAACTAAGATATATATTATTGCATTTGCTTTATATTTTGTGGATGAGGCTGCACTACCAAAAGTTGCCTGTTTGACTCTGTCCTTGCATATATGCACATGAAAAGTAGCACTTGTACTTGTACTCTTAGGCATGCAGAATATTGCATGACCTCAATCTTAGTATTTCTTCTTCATATACTAGAGTACAGATAGAGATGAATGCTTTCCCTTGACCTGTGCTCATGGTCAAGTTCAATTTTCCTGCTTTGGAGCTTTTGCAGTTTACAGATACAATATTATACATGTTAAATGCATATACTCTTATGATGCTATGAGAATTCAATATACTGGTTTAAACTTACAGGTAGGGCAGGCTGTTCATGTTGGTGGCTTGATGAGACTTGACCTTAATGAAGCTTCTGTTGAAACAATATATGTCACAGTTTGGGCATCACCTAATATTTCTCTGCACTTGGGGAAAATAGAAAATGCGGATGAGATTTGGAGGAATCATGTTGGTGTAAGATTGCAGGTAAGCACCTTCCTTTTCTCCTGCCAAACTAATGTCGTCTGGATTAATGCTGCACTAGTAATAGAAGTTTTATATTGATTTAGTGTGAACTTTTAATACCACAATTTGCTAGATATCTATAATTCATTTTATATTTAATTTGCTCTTTCTTAAATACTTCTTGATAAAAGCAAATAGCTAGGCTAATTATTAGCCTTTAATTCAATTAAATTCCTAGAGAAGAGGAGCTTCTTAAGCAAATTTATTTGTGATATAAGGGGCGGCTTGGCTGAAACATGGATATAGATTTCCTACAGGAAACAATGGAAAGTAATAAACGACTTTTTGTGTCCCACTTGGTATTCCTCACAAAAGAATAATTGGCACAGAATCTGTAGATTATATTACTGTGCAATTTCCAAGAATATAATTGTAAAATCTTTAGTTCTTTTTTTTTTTTCTCTTTGATATATATATATATATATATATATTTGTGCATATTTGTGAGTAATGATCTCTTGGTATTTATTATACGCCATAATTTGTGGGCATAGAGAAGAGTTGGAGTCATCTGTGCTGGGAAAATCTGCCAATATTTCTTAAGAATACCAGAATGTACAATTTGCAAACAAAGTGCTATTTTAGGACGTGAAAAGTTAAATTCTAAACTATATCAGATAAATCACGACTTCCTACTCGAAAAAAAAGGACAACTTTCTACTAATTAGATCCAAACTATGCCCAAACACAAGTGGGAGCAAAGAAGGTAGGAATATACAACTTTTGCATATCTGAATACCTGAAACCATAAAACCACCACTCTAATGAACTAGTTAGTTGTAGATATTTCAAATTTAAAGGAGCTTAATTGATAATTGTGCCCTGATGGATGTATAGCTCTGATGGTTTTGCTTTGGAAGATCAGTCTTTGCAATAATCAGTGACTGAAATGAAGTTAAATATGTCGATTTTAGTGATGAGTGATCTGCTTCTTCAGTCAGACAACTATAGGGGAATTGATTGTTCAAAAGTCAAAATTATTTGCTATGGGTGAGATTCCTGTATGGTGCTTGTGTTTGTTTCTGGAGTATTTGGACACTTATTTGGGTGCTAATAATAAATTCTGTTTCGGATTCCTCTGATTGCTTCAATTTGATTGGTTGGAGTCTTAAAATCTTAAATATCTTTATAAGATGCCAAAGTACAATCCCTGGAGGCATTTACACTTCATTTTGTATAGATATGCACTTATAAATAGATAAAGATCTTGGGAACTGTTCACTGAAAAGTAACTTTATGAACAATGACTACCTTCGAAGTTCATTTAGTACTCTTTAAAACTTCTTTGTGGGTGGAAACTAATAAATGCTAGTGTTGTATGTGTAAATTATCAATCAGGACCTTTTTGTCTAAAATTATCAGTGAGGACAATTGGTCATCTTTTATTAAATATCTCATTGATAGCCCTTTGATATTCAATTTGTTTATATTTGGTGTTGTTTGCTAATGCCTCATACATTCATTGATTTAATATCTCTGTCGTTGGAGTTATTGATAATGGGCTGGCAGGAATTTATGTATACATCTTGTTACTCATTTAAATTATTAATCTCTTTTCTGAAATGCATGATGTCCATGTTTCATCTGATTGTATTTGGATTTATTCTTATCCCAGCCTCCCATTGGCAACGACCGCACAGTTGAATTAGGCATATGGCAAGAAAGGGAAGTAAAGGTATCTGGAAGCAGTTGGGAAGTTAATAGCATTGACATAGCAACAGCTGGTTTGGGTTGGTTGTCTTTGGGTCTAAAAGGTGAAGCAACCATGACACTATGGACCTATGATGGCATTGAAGTAACTTTGAGGGAGCCTTTGGTTCTTGACCGGGCCCCTTTCCTGGAGAGACCTGGATTTTGGTTACCAAAAGCTATCTCTGAGGCTATAGGCGGCCAATCTAAACTTGAAGCTCAAAAAAGGAAAAAACTTGAAGACAAGACAGAATTTGTGGCAGAGGTATCTGCTTGAAAAGAATTGAAAGTATGTTTTGTTGTGCCTCTTTTGTAGAGTAGAAATTGTAAACAGTACCACTATTTTAGTACACTGCAGGTTTCCCAGGCATTAAAATGGGGTAACATGCTCCCTATCTATGGTTTTGCTAATGTATAGAGCATATTAGATTGACTCCCTGAAAATTGATACATGAAGAAAGTGAAAAGAATTGAAAGTATGTTTTGTTGTGCCTCTTATGTAGAGTAGAAATTGTAAACAGTACAACTATTTTAGTACACTGACAGGTTTCCCAGGCATTAAAATGGGGTAACATGCTCCCTATCTATAGTTTTGCTAATGTATAGAGCATATTAGATTGACTCCCTGAAAATTGATACATGAAGAAAGTCACGGCAGTGATTTTTGGATGAACTGTACCAAAGTCCGCACATTGAAGTTTAAACATAATTTGGTATATATGAAATTTTTTGTGTTGTTGCCTTTGACCTGTTTCATAAGGTATCACGCTTTTCTTCGCTGACACTTATATGAGCTTATGTTAATATATGAGCAATCAATGGCCTTAGTACTACATAAGATTTATCCACAAACCATCCATCTCGCACTTCAGGTAAAACCGTCGAAGAAATGAGAAACCTTTTCTTTTTTCATTTTAAATCTCGTAGTAATTATTACAATATCAGTACACGAAACTTGCTCACAATTCATCTTTTCCTTCCATTCTAATGTGGAAATTTGAAACCTAACCTATACAGAAATTACAGAAAGTTGAAGCTACAGATAATGTGGTAAATAGCTAAATGACCACGATCTAAAGTCACGGCGTTCGGCCAGATGTGTTGGAAGCTGCATCTGGGGCTTATGCAGTTGATAGCTCTGCTGCATGCTCTTCCACAGTAGTGTTGGATCCCGTTTTTCCTACAGTACGAATCAAACAAGTGTAAGTTTAAGCATTCAAATTTCTTGATTAAATTAAGATAATCTCCTTTTGTAGGGAAACTTTTCTGTCACCTTGAGATTCACAAGATTGAATAAAATCCTCGAGCTGAGCTTCCAGCAATAAAAGATCTTCACCAGCGTCAAGATCAAATGTCTCAGGAAGCAAATCAGCCACATTATTGGTATCAAATTCATTCTCTGTGTCGTCATAATAGCCTTCCTCATCCTGGTGGCTGAGCCAGTAGTCATGGTACCATGTAAATGTTGTTACCAGCTGCCACCATTCTGGAGAAAAATCCTCCACTTGGCGGAAGGCTGCAGGAATGTAAAGAGGAGCATTAGGATTTAACGTTGAGCTTCCTCCAGAGACCAGTGCCATCTTCTGAGTTTCACTATGACCCTTGTTCTTTATCTGTTCCATAAAAGTCAGAGTGAAAGAAGACCATCAGTGTTAAGGAGCATGGAAAATGAAAGGACATCTATTAGATCAACACAAAATTCACCACCCTTCATTCTTTTTCTTCCTCTTATAGGGAACTACAGAAGTCGATCAGATCTCATTTGAAATATCCAAGGGGTTATCCTGAACCACACATAAACGTGATAGAATTGAACCCAAAAAAGAAGGAAAAAGAAAAAGCAATCAAATAATTCAAAACTGCTAATCTGTGAGCAGCTACAGAGAAGTGGAAGTTTCGGAATAAGGAGGCATGGAAACCCATCGCTCTCGAATCATTAAAAAGTTCAAACCTTTCCATTCTCCTCCGGTTTCCAACACTTTCCTAACAACCAAACAGCAAAAAGAGTGATGGGAATTCGTTAAAATTGATGTCAACCTGAGCAAAATTCTGAACGCCAAGAGATGAAATAAAGAGTTGGACTCGGGAAGCAGAGAGAGAGAGAGGGGCTGGTCGCGTACATATAGAATGGAGAGTGAGAGCCCTTGCCTATATAGCACTTAATGATAAAGGGCTATCTACAATCATTTGCAGCTTTTATAATTTATTTAAAATAATTCAGTATTCATACAAAATTTAAAGTGACTTAACAACAAAAAATGGAATCTCTAACAAAATCTTAATCATAAAGTGGGACACCGACCACTATGCGTCTTCGCCTTCGGACGCTACCAAGAGCAGGTAAGAGATGAGGTCAATGACCGCGTAAGCCCGGTCTTCTTTTCACATTTTCTTGATTTTAACGTGCTCTTGTTTTTTTGTTTAAAAAAACATGATTTATTATTTCATAGGATTTACTTCTTAATCATTTGTATGGCTGGTGTCATTTCCAGATTTATTTCTACGTTCTTTTTTTTTTAAATAATCCAAAACTCAAACTTGACCACAAGATATTTAGGGGGGAGGAGATTGAGTATTTGAAGAATATTGTTTGGGACTATGATAGTTTTACTACAAGTGATGACTTTAGGTGAAGGTATTAGTCAATTAATCTGGTAAAATTCTGTGTAATAATCACAAATCTAATTTAATTTTATTAAAGAGAAGAGCAAGATTATCTCTTTATGTTTCCAATATCTTCGAGGGGGGGAAAACAGGAAAATATATACCTCAACCATCAATTCAATATGATGCTAATTAATTCCACTAATGTCTGTGAGTGGGGGAGCACCGATGCAAAATATCCTGAAAAATAGCTTACTTTCACATGGCTTGTAGGTGGACGAGGATGAGTATGAGGCCGAGGATGAATTATGGTTATGGAAATCACAGTCATAATATCTGTCAAGCAAAATATAAAGATAGCATCATAATCCTAAAAGTGTCACCCTTAATCATGTCACTAATTTTGAAAAGAAGTAAAGCACCCACTATTAAAAAGATACCATTATCTTCAAGTTAGGCCATGTGGTTCAATCATTTGCATCCAGTGCAACGCACTGCTCTTTAGTCTTTAGCGTTTGATTTGAATTTTAAAATGAAGGTGTTGTTTCATTTTGAGTTGCCTTTGGAAAAGAAAAAGATAAAGCCAATATAACGCATAGGTTTCCACCCAGCAAACAATGCTCACTGAGCCCACCTGCCATCTTTTCTGGTATTGCCCTTGCTCTTTCTTGCTTATTCGTGGTGTTTGGTAAAAAGGGAATGCTTTAAACTGAAATTCAAATATGTGTTTTGGTACAAAAGCGAAGAGTTCTGGTTAACACGCCTATATGATAAATGGCCTTATTTGAAATAAAATTTTGCTTCTCGTTTTTTGCCCTTAGAATGCTGCATTCTCCATTAACATTGGCTATCAAGTTAGACTCCTTGGCTAGATGAAAATTTGTGTGCTGCCTAAAATGAATAGAGTCCAAAAGTTTTAATATAAGATCTCTGAATTCAATTTACTGTTCAATGCTAAAGGGCAATGCTGAGAATCCAAGAGTAGTATTTGAAGGCTGTTAAAAGATGATACCTCAATTATTGTATCTACTAAAATAATTAATTATTTTTCGTTTAACCTTAATTACCTTCATTTAAAAAAGTTGTTAACTTAAATGCTTGCTTGGATGCAAGAGAAAGTGTATAAAAAAAATCAACCATAGTGACGACAACCAAATTATCTGAATTTCATAACATAACTTGTTCATTGAATTTTTGAAAGATTTATGAATATAACGAAAGAATGATACTAGATGGGTTCTGTTCTGAATATTAAACTTTACTTAGAGGACACAGCAAAATGAATGTTTACTTGTTTCATTGGCCCAAATATGAAACTTTACTTAGAGGACACAGCAAAATGTCAAAACACATAATTTAAATTTTTTATAAATCTGATATATATTATTTATAAATCACATTGTTAAAAATATAATATTTGTATTTTTTAATAAAATATAATCCACCATTTAATAATTAGTCAGTGTCTATTAATATTATTGATATTTATTTTTTTATTAATCATATTAATTAAAAGAATCAAATTGATTAAAAATTAATTTTTTTAAGAATTAAATTAAAATATTTTATTTTTTAAAAATTAAATTAAAAAATATACATCTTTTAATAATTAAATCATTAACTTAAAAACATAATGACATTTAATAGAGATATCAAATTTTTTTTGTTAAATTTTGTTAAATTTATTCTTCATACTTTTCCCAAATATTTATTATTAGTTGATGATAAAAATATACATTCAAACCAAATAATAAGAAAATTAATATATTTGTAACTATGAATAACGATAGTCTCACGTAGATAGTTTTTTTCTAATGTCATACCAAATTTTAAATGTTTAAATTCCTCAAAAACAATTTCTACACGAACTAAATCCAAGTTATAAATCCGTAAACATGCCACTTTATGCAAATTTTTGACCGAGCAAAAACTAAACCATTTTTCATGTCTTTTCTGTTTTTTTTTTTTTAGTAGAAATGTCTATTCTGTTTCACCCTACTCTTTACCCTGCTCCTCGAAGCTGCGCTAGCTCCTCGCTACATCTCAACTCCGATGGTCCGCCTTGCCTTGCCGGCCGTCATATCACCGCCGCTTCTATGATCGGCCACGACGGCACTGTGTTGTTTTAGGTTAGGCTACCCCTCCCCCTCCCTCTCTGGAGTTTTGGTGGCCATAATGTCTTCCCTCTGTCTTTTTCCTGCTTAAATATACTGGATAACATCAACTTGTTTTTGGTTGTTAGTGCAACATATGGTTTGGATTTTACTCGGTCGGCGTTTTTACTCCATGTTCTATAAGATTGTTGATCTGTTGGCATTACTAGTATTTAGAAAGAGCTCTCATGCCTTCTGGCTGAATGTCACTGGTTGGGACTGTATGGTGGCTATAATTTATTTGCCAGATAATGAGATACTTGTCTTGGAAAGAATGAGGCATTGAGGGGTGGTGGGTACTCCGTATATTCGAATGGGAATGCACATCGATTTGTAACTTTTCTAGGGTATGAATAATCAAAGTGTCTTACTCGAAAGGAGAAGTAGAAAATAAGAGATTTACCAGCGATATTTGGCTAGTCTATGCTGGATTTGCCTTCTGCAAGTGCTACAGTGTCTAGTTTAGAACCTGGTCCCACATTTGTTAAGTTTAAAGGAGTATCACAGACTTCAGTGATTTCCCCTCTCTCCATTTCCTTCTTCTCCATCATCCAATTAGGGCAGGTCGGAAATGTGTTTTCTATATCCTTCGTTAACCCTCTTCTCTTAGTAAATTCCTAATTTTCACTTATTATATGTTGAAGTGATTGATCCTGGTCTCATTTCTATATCCTTCGTTAACCATCTTCTCTTACTCATTGCAGTTTTCCCTAAGTGTGTTTGGGTAACATTGTCATGAAACTGCTAATGCTATATCTAAAATTATGAAAAATGAAAAAAAAAAAAAAAAAAAGGATGCAGCAACACTGAGTTAACAGAAATTTTTTTAGTAAAGGATTATTTTAGATTCTAATAGAAGTTAACACTTTAGTTTGGTCAGATAAATCTTCTGATGGCCATCGTAACTTTGAAAAGTGTTTCTCAAGAGTCAAACTAATTGTTTCTCGAAACAAATTTTGAATGTGATGACTATGGATGAAAATAATTGTTGTAAGTACATAATAAATGAGATATTTGCAGATTGTTTATTATTCGTTTTTAATTCTTTATCTGATGATGACTTGTGGCTCAGCATAAGAGAAATTCAAGTTTCATACATTTATTGCATAGATTATTAATTAATTTGATTATTTTAGAATATTCTTAGATTGGATTTGTGCTTCCTTCTGTTCATTACAGAGAATTGAGGACCGTTAAGTTAGTTTAGGTGATGATCATGAGATGAAAATGAGAAGAAAGTGTAGGCTTTGGTGGCCAAAGCAGCTCTTATCAAGTAGAGAATCATCCTCCAGTTTTTTGCTGGGGTGGTTTGTCACCTCCTCTCCAACATCCCTTGACGTTATAGTGGCTTTTACTTGCAGTGAAGTGCTGTTGTCTCAATCTAGTCCTTGCCTTGAGGTATGAAACTGGTATTGGGTTCTCATTTTAATGCATACACTTTGAATAAAAGTGATTTGTGTTACAGTTATTTAATTTTTCAGAAAATTTTGGGTTTCCTTTTCTTGATATGATTGAAATTTTTGTTGTTTTTAAGAGTTATCAAACTTAAGTATGAATGAGCGATTGCTCTGAGAGGTTTGGTCATCATAAGCTTGAACATGATGAAGACCATGAATCACTCATAATCTAAGTTCCTAAGTTTATAATGTAGCAGAGTGGATATTGAGAAAAGTGAGGGTTTCTATGACCATATTGAAATCATTTAACTTTGGCTCTTTAATATTAATGTCATGAAGTATGACTAATAATTTAATCATTTGGCCATTTGGAGGAGGTAGATATAGGAGTTTAGGTGTGCATGGTTATGTTCAAATCTTCCCAGGCTTATTTATTCCTTTAATTATTGGCAATAACAATATGGGCCTTTTTAATAGTACTTTATTTTGTATTACTACGTTAATTTTTTTTTACCTAACTATTAAGTCTATGTGTGTATAATTTAGGTCAATATAGCATGTGCATTAATAGAACAAGAAGCAAAGCTTAATGGAAAAGAGGTGCAAGAATTTTAATAGGATGGGTAATTTTAATAAGTAAAGCTTAATGTATAATTCTCACATGTGGTGGTGTAGAACTTTTTTATCTGTTTTGACAATGAGAATTTTGATTGTGTTAATAATGGTGTGAAACACCCCAGGATGAGGATGGTAATCTATAATGTCCTGTAATGACACTGTTATACAAGTTTTAATAGGTCACTGCTGGTTATGGTCTAATGTGTTGATGAATCTAACAGTATGAATTGTTACTTTCTATCAGGAGATCCTTCATGACACACATGGGAGCATGCCCGTAGTTCTGCAGGATAAGTCAACATTCTCTGTACTTGGCCAGTGTGTCACTGACCATAGTGATTATAGCTTGATGGTTGGAACAGAAGACAACGAAGGGATGTTCTCCAATTGTGCCTGTCTTGTATTAGATGGATCTCTGGAGCAAAGAAGGCAAGCTTCTCTTGGAAAGAGTAATTGGGTACTGTTGACATTTGATTCTCATGAACAGAATAATGCAGGAATTCATGGGCTTCCAAAACTGCATCACATACACTGGAATGGGCTAACTGTGTTACAATATGATGTTCACGTATGTAAGTCATGATTGCTTCTTCTACTTGCTTTACAAAAATTAGTTATCTAATGTTAAGAACTCTATCTCCCTCTCTCAAACAAATATATATGATGTTTATATAATTGTAGGTAATAATCTATGACACACCCTTTTATGGTGCCCATCATTTCTCATTGTGTCTTTCGAGTTCACATGAGCAAGTGAAAACTTCCACTAAGAAACCTAAGTGGGTGGATGAGCTTCACAAAAAGGAGAAACTTATTGACTTGGTAATGAAGTTTATAATATTCTTTTTCATGTATCTTTATCTTTGGCCTAGTAATTATTATGCTTTTCAAATTTTATCCCAGGAAACAGTCATCTTGGCAATTAATTGTAGTGCTGCTGCTAAAAGAAATTTTGAGAGACATGTGGTCAGGAGGAGATCCTTCAGCCTGCTTTCCTTATTTCTTGTGTACTCACTTGAAGCTATTGATATTATATATCTTATTTTGATCTTATCTTTATCTTCCAGTTCTTATGGCTTATAATGTGGTTCTTCAGGTTTTTCACATTTGTAGGGAACCTGTTTGCCAATTTTGTGGCATCATTCTCCACTCTGTTTTTTATTGTCCTTCAGTTATTCCAAATACTATTCAATGATGAATCGGGATCATTTATTTACATGGCTTCAGCAAAGATATTTCGAACTGCGTGGATAAATATGCAAATTCGTTGTTGTCAGATATTATATTGGCCAATATTTCTTCAGGAGAATGACCTTAGGTAAGAAGCATTTCTGGGTAAAACATGTGACTTCTCTTATTTTTTTTGGTACTTCTTAAATTCTGGTAATAGCTGGCTTTAACCCTTGGTGAAATTTATGAAGTTCATTTACTTTTAGTTTGTACACTCTATTATATATCTGGGATCTAAATTGGAATTTACTTGGTCTGACAGCTGACTGTAACTTTTCATTTTCACTCTTTTTTTTTTAACACTGCTTTTAGAGGACAACTTTTTGTTGCTTAATTTCACTTGGAAACAAATTTCTTTAATTGAAGTTGAAAACACTATAGGCAACATAATGTGTTTACCTCATATTTGTCTTCTTTTGCCTTCTTTCATCTTACATTGCCCTTTACATATAGTAAATAGTTTTTTAACATATGACAGTACAAATGTACCTTATATAATTAAAAGTTATGTTTGGTTTTTCTTGAGCAAAGATAGAACATGTTGGTATCCTTTAATCCATATAGCGGACCCCACTTAGTGGGAGAAGGCTTTGTTTGTTGTTTTTGTTGTTTGGTTTTTCTTGTCAGTTAATTACTGACTTTTTAACCAACTTTGAATATTGATTTTATGTTTTCTCCTTGTTTAACATCATTCTCTTGTGAGCTAGGTCACGATCATGTGTTGAATATGCTGAGAAAGCAGCTATGAACAGGCATTCCATGTGGTCAACTTTGTTTATTGATGTTCTCCTGGGAAACTTGGTCGGTTGGGCACTGCTACATCATTCAGAATCCATTTGTTTGTCAGTTTTGAACTTCGTCCATGACCTTGCAAACCCTTTTTTGCGCTCAGGGTGTGTTTGGTTAATGGGAAACCCTGCAGGCTTCAAGTTGAATACTGAACTGGCAGGGGTGTTAGGCATGGTTTCTCTAAATGCAATACAGATATGGTCAACACTCTGGATCTTTGTGGGTTTAATATTCAATTATATTATTCAAGGACTAGCTATTATAGGGATTCTTTGTGGGTTCACTCTACCTGCTTCTTTGATCATAGACATGATTGTCTTAGCAACTTCACATGTTTCAACTCTTTATTGGTTGATTTCACTACTATATTCATCACAGATACAAGCGGTAGCAGCCTTGTGGCGGCTTTTCAGGTAGGAGTTGCTGATTTTTATTTTGATGGTTGGGTGTATGCAAGGAATTCATTGGAATAAGAAATGTACATCATTATTCCAATTTAAGTAGTCTTTGAATTATAGAAGCAACTTGCTAATATAATTGGTTTTGAGTCTTTGACAATTAGACTGTTCACTTAATGAGTTCTTATTGTCTGCATGACACTATTTTTTGGTGGAGAGATATAAACACTACTTAAAATGTTACTGAGGTTGTCTCTTAGGGCATCATCCACCGTTTCTCCTCTGGAAAACAATATTTTGATATATAAATATTTTTTTGTAGTTTATATTTTATATCTTAGCTAGAGGTGGTAATTATAATCTATAACCATGACCACCTTAACTTCATTACCATCCAAATGTAAGCAACCATTTAGATTAATGAATAAATGGGTTAGTTCATTAGATAAACTTTTTGAGAATGCGTTTTATTAACCCACTCCTCATTACATGAAATCTTAGCCATTATATATTTCTGTAAAAACTAGTGTTAGGTTCAGGGAGAAAGAGCCAATTGTGCTGTTAAGAAGATGGAGCATTTACAAATGTGAGAATAATTTGTGATATTGGTGGAGATCATTTTATGGAAGTCATCATAGTTGCTTCAGGAATTTGTGATTTAGTGTTCTGTGAAGAATACTATATATACTTACACTTTTCATGCATACGTTTGCACATTCAGAGTTCAGACACAACTACATGCTCTTTTTTCTTTCTCACTTATTGTTAATTCAGTTGCTGAACTTTTGGCAGGGGTAGAAAGTGGAATCCACTTCGTGAGAGGTTGGATAGCTTTGATTACACTGTAAAGCAACATATTGTTGGATCCCTTCTCTTTACGCTGCTCTTACTTTTACTACCAACCACTTCTGTTTTCTATATATTTTTTAGTATAGTGGACACAATCATCAACCTCATCTGTATATTGATTGAAGTCACCATTTCAGTAATTCATGCCACACCTTATATCAAAATTTTTCTTTGGTTGGTGCAACCAGGAAGATTCCCTTGTGGAATATGGTTTGAAATTTTAGGTTGTCAAAGTAATAGTATTGTCTCTCCTAAGATTGATTTTTCTGATCAAGTGACTTCTGAGAAAGAATTACTGCCAAAGGATATCAACAGAGAAAAATCTAGTATTCTGGTTTCAGTTCTCCATAGCAACTATTTGAGCATAGGTAAGGTTTGAGCTATTACTTGTGGACTTAGATTGATCTTTCTATGGGGTTAAATTTCTTTCTTTTTGATGTTGCTAAGTGATGTTTCTGCAGTTTTAATTAATTCCCAAATCAAAATCTAACAGTATGTGCCCAATATATATAGACTATTTGTGCTTGCTCTTTATTGACTGGGGGCTTTTACTTGACCCTGCATTTATAACATTTTTTCAGAATATAGGTGATGTTATTGTTGTAAAGCTGGCAGTCATGATCTAATTAATCATGTTCTTTAGTTCTCATGGTCAGTATCTATGTCAGTGGGTCTCTGCTGATTTGCATACCATGGTAAAACCTTACTAAACATGTCATAGGCTTCAACTTTATCAAACGTTTCATGAATATGAAATTTGAAGAGCGGACTGAAATTCAATTTGTGATACAAGGCCTATCCTTAATATTGTATTAGTTTGCATTCTGTCTCTACTGTACTTTTGCAAACATCATGCTTGTGTGCTAACTCAAGTGGGATACCTTGCAGGAAAAGTTTTTTGGCCTCGCTACAAAAATGTTTTTATGGCATTTAATCGGTCATCCATTAGCAAGATAGCATATGGAATCCTCATTGGGCGAAGGTGAGATGTTCTTTGGTTAGGTCATTCACATTTTGTTGTGATTTCTTGCTCTTTGGTCATCCTCTGACTCCTGTATTTTGATTTCCATCCTTGGTCAGAATGCCTTTTAGACGGGGAACCCTTCTTCCTTCACCAATGCCATGGATGTCGCTGCCCTACAAAGAGTATTGGCGCCTTTGTCATGATTCACTTATTGCATGCTTCAGATTGTAGTGGTCTCATCTCAGTGTCAGATTCCACATATCCAAAACTGGCTGTTCTTTCATGTTTATGGCCTTTTGGCTTTTGATGGGGGATTATTGAGCATTCTTCATATTTGTTCCTTCCTGATCAACCTTGGATGTGTGTTTCAACGTTCAAGTTTGGTATATTGAGCAATTTTATACTTTTCCTGATACTGAGAGTATGATGTTGCTTTTCTAGAATAGTAGCCTTTTGGATTTTGTTTTACCTTCCTGTTGTAAATTCTTTCGCTAGGGCTTATAGGGTTGACTTTTTATTGAATATTTTTTATTGTGGGAAGAAAGGATTCTTACTTCAGCTGCATTTTTGCACTGTAGCAAAGTTATGCATCCATGGACTTCTTGCCATGTGATATGAAAATAGGTGATCGTATTTTATCGGAACCCAATTGCTTTCAGTTTAACATCTACTATTCTTCAAGCCAACCGCAGATTTTTTTTAGTGAAAGGATCCAAAGCGTATTTCGCTATAGGTTGGGCGCTAGAATTGCCTTTTTTTAAAAGAATATTTAAATGACATGTCTGATTTGAAAATGTAAGCAAACTTTCTTGAAAACTAAAATTAATCAAAATACTCTTACTGATAATTTTAATTTCTTTTATTCAAAATACAA
Organism: Senna siamea; assembly: GCA_031216115.1. Lineage (NCBI taxonomy): Eukaryota > Viridiplantae > Streptophyta > Magnoliopsida > Fabales > Fabaceae > Senna > Senna siamea. Next base: position 24,213,005 of record CM062366.1, on the reverse strand, counting down.
TTTATTGAAAAATATTATTTTAACAATACTTATATTTATTACTGTATACTTAATACAGAACAATTGTTATATTTTAATTGGTCAAACTCCAAAAAAATTGGGGAATATTTGAATAAATATTTATTTTTTAATCAAATAATTGTACAATTTGTTAAATTTAAATAAGTGACTATTAATTGAATTAGTTAAATACTTATTTTATGATATGTTAATCAAAATTTATGTATCTATTTTTTATTGTGACAAAAATAGGTATATTGTATCCCTTGGTTAAAACTCAGAATAGAATGAGTAGGTGAAATCCATAACTCGAAATCACATGCATGCTATGGCCTATGGTGCAAGGTCAAGTCAATTCTTGATGTAACTTGGAATATGATTTACCTTGGTACCATCTGTAAAAAAGGTTTATCCATCTCTTGTCGTCTTTTATTATTCATCAGTCCCATGTTATTCTGTATCTGTAACTGTAAATTACTAGACGTTTTTATATGACTATTCCATTCTTGCATTAACATTATTTTTCTGGTATTTTAGAAAAAACCAACAATAATGGCCATTTCTAAACACGCCCCACACCTACTTGCGTCTGTGTCCTTGTCAAGCATCAACTTGTTTTTTCAACAAAATTCTTTCTGCATACAATGACTCTTGTGTTGATTAAAATTTTATTTTTTACAGTATTTTTTTTTAAAAAAAAAAACTAATCTTGATTGATACAAAAAGATGTCATTTACCTTGAATAATTGAACATTTTCATTGGGATATATAGATATCACTTTGTAACTTGAATTTTAACCGAGTCATTCTATAGTAACTCTAACTCTTAGAAGAAGAACTTGTGAGCTCATCTAAAAATGGGATCTCTTCTCACATTTTGGTGCTATTCTTTTCTTTAGAGCGAAGTATTACCAACTTTCAGTCAAAACCTCACAGAACGTGCTGAATACAAACAAATGCTACCTCACGAATCACGAGACGAGAGCAACCCAACAGAACAAACTGAATAACGAACCCTTTCTCTCTCTCTCTCTCTCTCTCGCATAGGTTATAAGGGACGGCAAACTCCTCAATTTTCTATCAACAGTCACAATAAATAATATCCAGCAAAAAAGTATTTATTACTAGTAAGTCACACAAATATTTCTGAAGTAGAATTTTCTAGCAATAGCTTCAAAGCATAACAGAAAACAAATATATATATATATATATTGCATAGAAGCCACCATTTGTGCCGAAACTAAAGAGTTTAATTGTTGGAGGTGAAAACAAAGAGAATTCACAAATCAGATCACGGGAGTGCTAGTGAGTATTGACTGAACAGAAAGATTCCCATGTTGCTTGTTTTGTATAGAAGACAAAAAAAGAGAGATGTGAGAGGATATTGTATGGTGTTTCTTTGTTCTTCTATCGCTCTCTATGCGTTATTCACTCTCATGGTCTTTGGGAAGGGAAGGCACATGTGAATCCACATGTGACGTGCCTACCCTCTCCTTTTCATGCTACTCTACTCCTTCACTTCACATGAACCAACATCATCCCCTAATTTTAGGACGATCTTGACCTTGGCTTCAAATCCCTTGAAAAGTTTTGATTTTTGGGTCACCCCCCATCAAAAAGTTTTTATTTTTCACCCCTTTTTTCTATAATTTCTTTCACATTTTATTTCCGGTGTTGTTCCATAATGCTTTAACTCAAGTAGAAAGAATTCTGATATTTTCATGGCATGGAGTGCCGTGGACAATCCCTAAGAAGGAAAGTGGTTCTCAACCATTATAGGGAAGATAATAATACAAGTGTCAGATTGGCCATTTTCATAGGGAAGGAACAAAATTGAGTGTAGAACTGTAATTATCCCTTTTGAAAGACAAGGACTGCATTGTTGTTATCTATAACTGTAAGTCTGTAACCAACATAGCGCCACCTTTTATACATTAAAAAAAAGGCAGAAATCTTTGTTTCTTTAAAATACATAATTATATAATTTTTAAAAAAATTATAAAAATGACAGAAATCTCATCCAACTGCCTATAATTACGTACAAGCACCGCAATTTCTTGTAAGCGAAAACTTGAGCAGATAGGTTTCTCTGTTTCTGTGTGCGAGTGTCTGTTAGTAATGGCCCCTAAACTAAGCATCATTATGCTCTTCCTAGTTACAATGTTGCTTCTCCTTGTGGAGAACCATGTAAGCCAAAACAATTCGTAACACCTCTCTCTCTCTCTCTCTCTCTCTCTCTATCTTGTGTGCCGACAACTTCGAGCTCTGCATTACTCTGTTTTAAGCTGTTTGTTGTTCCAGATTACTCTGTTTTGAGCTCTTCGTTGCTCTGTTTGAGGACTTATTTGCCATAAGAAATCAGATTGGAGTCAAGCATTAGCTATGACTATAACATTACTTGCTCAGTTGTTTTATTTTTTATTCACATTGGTTGCCTAATTTGAAAATTTCATGAGAACAAGAGGTAAACAAACGGACATTTGATTTGTAAACAACTCAAATTGAGCTTTTGAATTATTAATATCATATTGCTTGTTTGTTTTACTGCCTTGAATGTATTGTCATTTACATCCATAGTTTCCATACGTGTTTGTTGTTTCAGGCTGCGATTGTTGTGGCAACCACGGAGGCTCCAGCCCCTCAACCCAACAAAAACACAACCAACTTTCCCACGGTGAGCCTTTTTTTTCAATTGAGATATGTATTTTTAGTGTTTGGGTAATTTTGCATTACAAAAGTTGAATTTACAACCTTCCAACACCCATTCTCTGTTCAATGAATGTTCATTCTTAGTTTAACTGTTAATTTCAGCATGGCAGCGCTGAAGGCAGTCTGCAACCACAGGGTACGTGTCACAGAGAGAGTTTTTAATTTTATATTTGAATATTATTATTTTAATTTATATATATGATAGTGAAGTGAAACAAAGATGGAATTAAAAAGCGGGGTTAGATGATGATGGATGAATATGATGTGATGTGCAGAATGTGGTGGACGTTGTACAGAAAGATGCTCAAAGACGCAATACAAGAAGCCATGCATGTTCTTCTGCCAAAAGTGCTGTGCAAAGTGCTTGTGTGTTCCTCCTGGCACTTATGGCAACAAGCAGCTCTGCCCTTGCTATAATAACTGGAAGACCAAAAGGGGAGGTCCCAAGTGCCCTTAAACCTCCAACTTTAAACTCTCTCTCTCTTTTTGCTTTCCTACCATCTCATATTTTATCTTATGTATTCTCCTTAATATATATATATATATATATATATTTACTACATTTAGCAACACTTCTAAGATTTTTAGAAATTGAACAATTTTAGAGTACATAAGAAAATAAAGTTGAGAGATAAAAATATTAATTTAACTAATTTTGTTAATTTTGACAAACACTCGTAGAATGTATAACTGGTTTGTCAGATTGCATCACGGGATAAACAAGGCACAAGGAAGGCCTACAATGCCACTCTTGTTGCAAATTTAAATATACACGTAAGTAACGTTAGTGCCGTTTTACAGAAGTTACGTCACAGAAGAAAGAAGTAGATCAAACAAGAAAACAATGTTTCTGAGGCTTACAAAACTGAATATATGTATTTTCTTTCGGTTTTGTTTACCCTTGAATCATAAATACTATCACAGAAATTCACAAAACAAGTCACTGGTGTGCAATGCAATTTCGTCATGGTTTTTCTCATTTTGAGATGAGTTTGGCAACACTTGGGTCCCACTCACATGTGACTATGTGAGGAAGTAGAGTACACGTGGATTTCCTCCCTCCCATCTTCTAAATCGGAGCTAATGAGGGGACCATATCAGAGTTAATCTCTATTTTTGTAAATTTAAGAACTTATCTGTTGTCTATAAAAGACTTCAAAATAAGCCGAAAACTGCCAAAATAACCTACCACCCGCCCGAAATCCAGTTCATCACTGTCAATTTTCATTCATATGTTTCATGCATGAGACTTTCTTTGTAAATGTGTATTCATCTTTTTTAAAAGAAGAAAAGAAATTATATGGGTAATTTTGTTTAAATCCCAGCACATGGCTAGCTCCCCTGTGACTGTCTTGTTCCGTATGTATATATAAATGCTTGCTTGTTATTATGAAGTTAGATAGGACTACCACGTTTTATTGGAAAGGTAGGTTGGTTGGTTTGGCTTTCGTTCGAGATGTTATTTTCCCATGAGTTAGTTTTGGTTGGTCACATTGTGCTGCTATCGGAATTTAGATACTGTGGAGTGAAAAAATGATAAGATAATATTATATGAAAAGATATATAAATATAAAATTAAGTGATTAGTCTCATTTATATAATAAAGATTATAAATAAATAATATATTTTTATTTTATTTTTATTTTTATATAACGTTATTATATTATTCTCTCGTACAAAATGATTTTGATCCATTGTTATTTTAATTAAGATTCTTTTATGTAAAAAAATAATATGATAATGTTATATAAAAATAAATAAATACAAAATTAGTGAGCCTCACTCAAGTAATAGAAACTGTTGATAAATAGTATATTTTTATTTTATATTTACATAATATCTTCATATTATTATATGAGAAGATCCTCGTCGACTGCTATCCACCTCTTCATTCTCTATCATCTCACCTTGTCTTACAGATTTTAATTTGTTAATTGTTTGAAAAGAGATTTAAATTCAAAATTTAATAATAAAATTTGAAATTCCATTCAGAAGCATCTCGATAAAGTCAACCACATATGGGTATACGAACCTGGGGATCTTTTCTAATGGAGCTTATAATCCTCACTAACTGGCAATTGAATTCTAGAAAACAAAGTCTAAAAAGGCAGAAAAAGAAAAAGAACTTCTAGAACGTCAAAGCCTTCCCTTCTAGAGGGAAGAAAATTTATTTGAATTTGATTTATTATATTATTTCGAGGCGGTTATGATCATTGATCAGTAGGCATTTGCCATAATTAAAACCTATGAAACAAGAAAGAACCTTCCAATTTGACAATTAAAGAAGCACGTGCACCATGAGCGACCATTCTCTGTTTCTTGCACAACGAAATGGAATTACTCATCCCCTTATAATTCCTGAGATCAAACAATGACTGAAGCATATTTCTGGAATCTTCTGTCTCTTAAGCTGCATGAGTTAGAATCGCCTGTCTCACACAGTATACTCCCCTACCACAGTACTCTCTTTTATTTTGTTCTGTATTCTCCTCTCTCTATTTCTTTTCCTTTTCCTTTTTCCGCAAGCTACTACTAAATTCTTATATAAGTTTCCTCAAAAACAGAAATCTTAGAAATGTTGGACATAATTGGCTCAAGGTTGAAGCAACCACACTTCAACTTCTTGTTTAGTAAATTTTTAATACTTTCATTAACATCCTCTGCTTATTTGTGCTCTTTCAAAGAACTCAATTTCCTAGACCACTTAATAGGTAAACAAAACTCTTATCATCCAATTACATAAATCAATATATGGATATTTTGGTAGAACGATAGTTAACCCATAGGATTTATAAATAAAACTTGTGTAACAGTTTGTTAAAAAAACTTTCTTCTGGGGAGGAGAAAAAGTAAGAAAACAGAATCCTGAAGCAAGCATAGAATAGAAGAGTCACAAGCTTCATTATTATTAATTCTGAACATGATGACCTTCGGTGCTATTCGAACTCTAATGGTATCACCGTGCTAGAAACATTTAATCCATGGACTAGGGAGAGAGAAAGAAAGTAGGGAAATAGAAACATCGATCTAAGACCTTTCATGTAAACTCTTAGCACTCAAGAATACATGAAAATTGAAAATTAATATCCAAAAAGACGAAAGTAGGCATTCTAAGGCAGTAAAAATGAACAAAAAGCCTAAGAAAGAAGGGATTACCCCTCGAATAATAATATACAGAGTCTTAGAAACATGAAAAGGTCATTGCATTGGGCACCAGAACAAATCAAAAAGCGTCGGAGCCGTCGTCTTCCGAAGCCCTTATCAGCCAAGAAAGTGGGTTTGTTGACGATACTTGAGATTTCTGTTTCTGAGTATAAAGCAAAGCAGAAGTTGAAGGTTGATGCTGCTGATTCTGCATTTGAAGATGAAGATGAGGAGTGGTGGTGGAGGTTTCTGGGTTGGGGGTTTGCAAGGGAAGCACCATGGGATTAGAAGAAGGTTGAGGACGAGGGTATAGGAGATCGGTGGGGAAAAAGTTGTATTGTTGAAGGCCGGCCATCAAGATCCAAGTGTTGACAAAACTAGAGGCTCTGATAGTGTCTTTATCCTTCCTTATGTTGCGCTATGATGGTTGGTTGTGTCTCTATATATATATATAGGCCGAGAGGGCGAGAAAGACTTTGAAATTTCAACATTATTATTATTATTATTATTATTATTATTATTATTATTATTATTATGACTTGGGAATCAAGGGAGGCTCCTTGGAGAAGGGGGTAGGGCTGTGCTTTTCATGAATGATTTGGTTACTGTGCCTTTGATCGATGTTTACGGTGTACGTTTGTTGGTTTTATAACAAGTCTATTGGCCTCCGTGTTGTTGGCCTTTGGGTCGGAAAATTTTATTTTCAGTATTTCTTTTATTCTTTTACAATTACATAAAATTATTTTTTATATTTTTAAATTTTATATTAATTTTTAATTTTTTTAAAAAAAAATTTATTATTAATTTTATTTTTAAAATTTTAAATTACAATCAATTTTATCTTACAAATTAATATCGTCTAAATTATTAATATAAAATAATAATATAATATTACATTTAAAAAAAATACAAAATCAATATTAAAGTCATCCAAGTTATATATAAAGTATTAAGTTTCTGTTAAAAAAATTTTCACATCTTATAATAATTAAATAAGAATAAAAATATTGTAATTTAAAAATATATATTTTTGTTTAATTTTTTAATATTAAAATCTTATTTATACTCTTAAAATTTATTGTCAAATATCACGTCACTATTTTTTGTTAGTAATTTAGATAACATTAAATCATAAGATGAAGTTAATTATAATTTAAAACTTTAAAGATAAAGATAAAATTGACAATAAAAAATTTTAAAAGCAAAATTAAAAATTAATATAAAATTTAAAAAATAAAAAAAAATTTCGTTACAAATATGAAAAAAGTAAGGAATTTTTATTTTGTGTAGCTTAGCCATCATATTTAATCAAAGAATTGGTCTGGTAGTTAAAAAATAATTTTTTTCTTATCTAAATTATTTGAATTTTAATCTTGGGACTAACTTATTCACCTAAATTTATCCATGCCAGAGGGTATGTCCTCCAAGTTGATGCATAAATTAGTCTGAAAATATTCTTATGGTACCAAAAATAAAAGCACTTTATATAACTATTGTGTTTAAAACAACTAAAAGTAATCAGACTGATTAAAATATATGATATCAACAAATGCTTTAAAAGAAAACAACCTAAGTGTCTATTTGACTTGTAAGTTTGTTATTATCTATGAATTTGTGGAATGCTAATTGGAGAAATTGAGAAGCGCAAGTCACATAATTGTCGGTTTCCTCAGACAATTTTCCACTCTTTTTTTTTGGGTAATATTCTTCCATTACCTGGCGCTTTCTATCCTTTTGTCATCCAACTATTTGGAAAATTCAATTGTTTGCTTATATAAGCAAGTTAAATTAATCTTCTTTTATACTGATATTAGCCTAAAAGAAAGATAGAGAGGGAAACCATGACAATAAATTAATGAATGGGGTCGACATGAGATCAGGAAGCATGCTTCTGCTCACTAAAAAATAAAAAGTTCAAAACTTTTGGAGTAAGGAAGAGAGACGAGTTTCGTCCAAGACAGTTTTCTTCTAAAAAGCGTCACTGAATATGGCTTATGGTTATATTTTGTGACAGCAAAACCTGAGTGCTGATAAAGAAAGAGTCAATTAGCATTGTTACATTCTCTGAATATTTAGTTAGGGACTAATTAGCTTTGTTATTTAAAGTTTCATCGACAAGGATGTCAGAAGTAGGAAGTTATTAACCACAAAAGCATATGATATATACATAACCAACATTGTTATTTATAATTATATCCTGTCTTTTCAAAATTCTCTCGGTTGAGCCATGATTCAATAAATGATGGTTAAATATTTAGCTTCTATGTACACTAGCTGTGAAATGAGATCAAGAAACAGCAGGAATGTGGCAGTCAAATCCTTCTATCCTAATTGCAGCACCATGAAGTCCAAGCTTGGTTCTCACATATCCTCCTTTGTGTGGAGACAATAAACCTGATGCTGAAGATGAAGATGATAAAATTGGAGGAGTGTCCCTTTCGTATGCAAATTGGGAATCTTGGATCAAGGGGTTAGCAGCTCGAACAGGAGGAGAACCAACAAAATAAGGAGGTGATGAGGCTACCTGATTTGCTTGTTCTTCCCCATTGCTCTCTTTGAAAATCATGTCTAGAACCTCTGCCCCACCTTTTGAGTCATACCCTTCATCTGCTTGACGCAAATGCCATCTTAATGGCCTCATAGGCATCTGAGATAATACCTTAACCCGCCGGGGCTTCGGACAAATCACCAGCTCCTTTTCATCTGACATGACATCAGAGCCTCTCATTTCTTCAAGGGCCGCCAAGCCATAGCGCTCAACATCATAATACGTCATCTTTGAAATCAAATAGGTTCAATAAGAGAATGCCTTAGGAAAACATTAAAGAGTCTGCAACACCAATACTTACTTCAATTCATCTACCTACTTCTGTATTCCAATTTAGTAATCGCACCCACTCAAAGAATTTAAAGGGTTTGGAGTGCATGTCTAATTAGAATGACAGTTCAATCGCAATTTCAACCACAAGAAAGCTTTGGTCAAATAAATTACTGAACAGAGTACAGATAAGATTTTGTGCAATGCGTATGAGACATAATTAAAAGAATATGAATGTCCATGAGATACAGCTCAAACCGCAATTTTAATCACAGTAAAATTTGATTAAAATAATAATAGAACAGAGTTTAACTAACTATTTTATATGATTGCTAAATTAAAGCTCAAACCAACTTGGTTTTCTAATATTAGATGACTAGTGGCTATAATCAAAAGGTCCGGATCTAAAAGGACACAGTTTGTTTGTTTGTCTAGAAATTTTCAAGAATAAAAAAAAAAAATTAAATAAAAATCGTAGAAAATAAATGTAGTAGAGTTAATACTATCATTATAGAAATGTCATAATATAATTTTTTAAAGTAGGAATCAATATTTCAATATGTTATTAATTATACATTCACTAAGCATACAAGTAAAACAATGACTTGAAACAAGTTGATGTGCAAAATTCCATTCTCATTCTCACAAGAAAAAGGAAGGAAATGCTTCAAAGTTCAAACATAGGATTAGAGGGAAGCAAACATAATCAATCCAGATCCTTCAAGACCTGAATCCCCATTGTCTTGGCGGTGCCGATAATGGACTTGGAAATAGATTCAAGAGACATGTACTGGCAATAAGGATCGGATTGCTTAATCTTGGCGATCTCGTAGATGTACTTCAGAGACAGCGTGGAAGCAACCACGTGACCAGGGCGGCTGCTACCGGATTCGATTCCTGCTGCTTTCTTGAGATACCAAGTGACTGAGGGAGATTTCACGGTGAATTCGAAAGTGTTATCCTTGAAGGCGGTGATCGTCACCGCCATCGGAGCGTCGGCCTTGTACTTCTGGATGCGTGCATCGAAGTCCTTGCAGAAGGCCATTAGGTCAAGCCTGTACTGACCTAGTGCCGGACCAACAGGATGCGCAGGACGTGCCCCTCCGACCGGAATCGTCAGCCTTATGGTCGCCGTGTAAGGATGTCTTTCAGAATCGACATGGTGGTTACCGCTCTCGTCGTAGTGACATAAACGAGCAGTTGAGGGTTTAAGGTTCAACTTAGGGCCTTCATTAGATGGACTTAACATCCTTTTCTCTTAAGCCCATTAAACCTGCTCTAACATCTTTCGGGGTCCAAAGCCCATTTTGATTACTTGGGCCAAAAACTAGAAATAAATAAATAAAAGCTTTGCTGCCTGACTATAAACTTTTTCTTTTGGGTTTGATTGGATCATCCTACAAGACATTTTTGTTCTATTGATTAACGAAATCTTGTGAATTTTCCAAAAAGCACAGCCGTTTTTTATAGCTTTTGTTTCTACGTTTATTTTACTTTATGGTTGATCTCTCATGATGTAATTTTTCCGCGAGAAAATGAAGATAATCCTCTTCAAATTTCAACCATGACACACCACGTTACAAATTACAGAGTATTTCTTCCCAATTCAACCCACCGAAGTATGGGAATGAGATGCCATATACTGAGCATTCACGGAGGTTTAGAGAAACTTCTTGCACTCGTACGTTAAGACAAAGGACTAAAAGACAACACCTCATCTGAAGTTTTTATCATATGCCCTTCTTTTCAGTACTGTTCCCAGATTGGCTTACAAATTAATTTGCACAAGATGCTTAATTATATATGCTCTACCAAGTTTATTCAAGTTTGTGTGTTCTTGATTGATCAATGTGAAATGTATTATTTGCTCTGCGTGATTTTAGGACAAACTGAACAAAGACAAACAATCAGATTAATTGTCGTACATTATGATGTAATTTAAGATTAAAAATATTTGAAGATAAGCAAATTGCCATTAATTTGATCTATTGCGATTTCGAAAACTCTTGAAAACTGAATTTAAATTAAAATAAGTCCAATAATTGATGTGTTTGAAAGGACTGGTGGGTCTAGTGACGACGAAAACACATTTTTAATTCATTGTTATGCAAGTTAACAAAATAGAATACAAGTACGTTCTCTCTGGTGATAGCGTAATATATATATATATATATATATATATATATATATATATATATATATATATATATGTATTATATGGAACATTAGTCCACCATAATTTGGTGGCAAATTAATGTAGCAAATCACAAGAATTGTTAAGTTTTTAATTTGGACACGCATGCTATATATTCTACGTGACTATGTCTCTCCTTTGGTCCCACCGATCGACAATTTAGTTTTTCACTCGGCATTATATAGAAACATCAATTTTATGCCCTATTATGAGTTTCTTTAAAAAATGATATATAATTCAAATCTTGAAAAGTAATGGATAAATACTCTTAGAGTTGAATTTAAACAACAATGACATCCTTTTTGGCAATGTGTATGTATGAAGAAGACTTCATTAATATAAGAGTTGGAAAATATAATTAATATAATAATATTCAGCAAAAGACAAACACTAGTGTCTTAGGGGACCATAGGCAGGCCCATAAATTAAACAACATGCAAATGAAATTTCTTTATTGACCCATGTATGAATTATGATCATCCATGACGTTGGAAGAAATTGGTGTATTTTTTTGTATGAATCATAGTATAGAACAAAGGAAATTACATCAAGAGACAAACAGTTGTGTCTACTCAATAATTGTGCTACTATATATGCATCTTCAACTTAAGACACTGGTAGAAACACAAGGGTGGAAATGGGGTCTGAAACGAAGTGGGAGCTCCCGCTAGTAGACATGAGTAGTGAAGAAATGATCAGAGGTTCAGATGCATGGATTTCAGCTTGCCAAACTGTGCGTAAGGCGTTTGAGGATCAAGGTTGTTTCGTGGCTCTCTACGACAAGCCTGGAGGCGAACAACTGTGCAACTCCTTCTACTCTTCATTGAAACAAGTATTTGACCTTCCTTTACAAACAAAACAGCGAAACACCACTGATAAGCCCATTATCAGTTACGCCGGTAGCCGCCCTGCAATTCCTCTCTACGAAACTCTGGCCATCTACAATCCAATCAGCAAACAAGATTGTCAGCATTATACCAACGTAATGTGGCCAGAAGGGAATCATACTTTCTGGTAATTATTAATTAAGCAACTCTTCTTTGGCTACTTTATTAATGATGAATACTTTGGATATCATGTTTTTTATTTGGTTGCTTTGGGAATATAATTATAGTGAGAACGTGAATTCGTTCTCGAAGCACTGGGTAGAATTGGACAATATGGTGAAGAGGATGTTGTTTGAGAGCCTTGGAGTGGAGAAGAAGAAATATGAGGAATTGATGGAGTCGATGGAGTACGTGGTGAGAGGGTACAAGTATAGAGCACCAGAGATAGAAGAAGGAGAGAGCAATTTGGGGTTGCCACCTCATTCGGACCCATCCTTCATCACCATACTGAATCAGAAGATGGATGGGCTTCAAGTCCAATTGAAGAATGGGGAATGGGCCCCCGTTACTGCCTCCCACAACTTGTTTTTGGTCATGGGCGGCCACGCAATGAAGGTAAGTGGCTTTAATATTCGATCTGGAATATAGGATTTTTTTTTTTTTTTTAAGGATGAGAATAGGTGATAAAATTTATTTGAAACAAGTGTAAGAATGAGAATAGGAATCATATCACTCGTCTTGCAGGTTGTTAGCACTCAAAAATTTACATACATATTATATATATATAGATATGTCTTTTTTATAACTTTTTTAATTATTTGTTAATTAAAAAAGAAAGCAAGTAATTTATTGAAGTAGTATAATTCTTAAAAGTCATCTCTTATGATTCTTTCTTTTATTTGAAAACTTTAAAATTATAATTAATCTTTTAAGTAAAATTTAGTAATTTTTATTAATATATTTTTAATATTTTATAAAAAAAATTTATTATTATTTTGATAAATTTTTATTAACATTTTAAACTCTCATAAAAATTTCATCAATTTCTGAATCTCCATAAAAAATAAGAACAGAAAAATTGTTCTTTTTTTATAATTTGTATTTAATTGTTGTAATTTATACATATGATGTATATGTAGGTGTGGAGTAACGATAGATTACGGGCATGCCACCATCGAGTATTTGTGAATTTCAAGGTTGACAGGTATTCGACAGGACTATTGACATATATAAATAAGGTAATAGAGCCAGAAGAGACTCTGGTTGACAAGGAGCATCCTCTGCGTTATAAGCCATTTGACCATTATGGATACCTTCGTTACTTTAACACCCCCGAAGCTCTCACCAAATATCCTCGTCGGATCCAGGCTTATTGTGGAATTTGAGATCCACACTATCTATATATACTATTCCTATATATTAATATTGTATATGTTCCACCAAATATATATATATATATAGAGAGAGAGAGAGAGAGAGAGATTTATGTATGTATGAAGTGAAGCCAGTTGCGTGATCATAATTACTGTTACTATATATATCTGCCTCTAGTTTAATGTTTAAGTGTGTGTTGCCGTTTCTGTTTCTTTTCTACATACTTAGCTTCTATTGAACCCAATGAATATGAATAATAATGGAGCCAGAAAAGACCATTTAATGTTTACTCCATCCTCATGTTTTTGACAAATTAAATTTACATATTTTAACTAATTAATACTTACAACTTCTTACACTAAACAATATCTCTCGCGCCTGTAAATTTATATTGTTCGGTACGTACAATAAACAGAAAATGCATTTACTGAATTCCTTAATATCAAGTATAGAAATTTAAAATTTATGTATTGTATTCATTTTAATATTTATAAAAACAAATGTTATACAATATTATGAAGATAATTCGAATTTCCTCGTTCAAAATGCTCAATTATTCATCTATATGCAAAATGACCAACAAGTCCTCTTATCACCTCCTCTCTGAGACTACAATATCCCTCTCCACGACTACAATATCCCTCTCCCTATATCTTGTCATTTACTGAAAGTTTTACAGCACCTTATTAACATATGGATATTTTATATATATTAAACATGGTGTTCACAAGTGTGGATGTAGTTAGTACGACGTTCAAAAGTTGAGTAATGGATAACAACTGCTAGTCTGGTCATTTAAAGTTCAAAAATAATAAATTTTTTAAAGTTAAAAAATAAAAAATATATTTAATATCTAATTTATTCAAGATGAGTGTTTATTAATGTAAGTTATTTATTTTTTTATTTTAAAAAAATTTATCATTTTTCAATTTTGAAAGATCTAAAATTAAGTTATATAGGCATGGCTGAACTATTTGAGAGAAAGAGTTGTGTTTATCATATTGTGGCCGCAATTAATTTAAGAAGAAAAAAAAAAAAAGGAATCCCAATATAATGGTATGTGCATGTTGTGCAAAGGAGTAAGCCATTCAGTCTTGTTCTTAGAGAGCTAAAGATCACCTAGCCTACCGCCAACAGCATTAATATTGTTTGTCACTAACGCCAGAGTTATTACTTATTAGGATTATCAATTAAATCTGTCGTTTAATTTTACCACAACTGTTCACCAAAAGGGAAGGCACTTTTGTTTGGTTCACAATTATTAGTAATAAAAAATTTTATTTTAAATTATTTACTATTAAATATAAATACTTCTGTCATTAAATATATTTTATTGTTTCAAATTTATGTAATCAGATGAAAATTTCATGTTGTACAAACAACTAATTTAAAATATCAAATATAATTTTTGAAATAAAAATATATAATTTAACTGAATAATTTACATAATTTACTCTTGTGAACCTGTGTATATGGCAATGGCAAACGCATACGATCTGGTCCTGAAGGATGACATGTCGGCTTGTGGTCCTCTTTTTAAATTTTTGGACAAACCTTGTGGTCCTCTTTATAATAACAAATCAACTAACGTACGTCCTTTTTTTTTTTTTTCCTTTTGGACCTAATACGTACATATATATATATATTATATAGCGTACGTTGTGAATGTGAATTGTGATCCTGACATGTGGATCACCAGAAGAAAAACAAAGAACAAAAAATAAGGACATGAGTTGTTAGCGGGAAAAAGATTAAAAATAAAAGCCTTATGACATGGTTCACAGAACCAATAAAGCAAACAAACTCATATAAAGGCTCTCTTCTTTTCTTTTCTCTTTTTCCTGATATAATCAAAGATTGATTATATTTAATTTTAGGTAGCCATAAAATGATTGATTTGACATGCCATCCTTTAATATATTTTTTTTTAAGTTCATCCTAAAATGTTTATTAATCAAATGAAATACATAAAATAAGACAAAAACCGATGTAGCAATAGGATATTAATTAGTGCGTGATCCGTCTTCAATAATTAATCCCCTCCCACCTGATAATAAAAACGTTAGTACTAATAGGTGAACATCAATGGCCACATATAAAATCACACAGAGGGGAGTATTAGTGTTTCAATTTCGCATTCACGGAAAATCAACTTGAGTAACGTATAGTAAGAAAATAGTAGCATGGGATCCGAAACTCAGTGTGGAGATGAACTGGCTGTGGTGGACTTGAGTGAAGAGAAGATGAAGGGTGGTTCAGAAGCATGGGTTTCAGCGTGTGGTGTGGTGAGACGTGCACTGGAAGAGCATGGGTGTTTCATTGCAGTGTATGATAAAGTGAGTGCAGAGCTTTGTAACTCAGTGTTGTGTGCACTGGATGAGCTCTTTAATCTGCCATTAGAAATCAAAAAGCAGGTCACAAGTGAGAAGCCTTTCCACAGCTACTTTGGAGTCCCATGGCTTCCTCTCTACGAGTCCGTCGCCATAGACAATGCTTTGACTAAGGATGGATGCCAAAACTTCACTCACATTATGTGGCCACAGGGAAATGATCGTTTCTGGTATATATATGTATATTTACATATACTTTCCCTTTTCAACTAATTCGATCAATAATTAATTAATTACATTTTGGATTATTAATTATGTGTTTTTGTAAAATAGTGAAATAATGAAGGAGTATGGGAAGTTGGTGGGAGAAGTAGACCGTTTGGCGAAGAGAATGGTGTTTGAGAGCTACGGTGTGGACAAGGATGGATGCGATAGTTTCGTGGAGTCAAACGATTATCTGCTTCGATTCCTAAAGTACAGAAAACCAGAGAAGGATGAGAATGATTTGGGACTGCATGCGCACTCGGATTTGACTATCCTATCCATATTGCATCAGCTCAATTTGGGTGGCTTGGAAGTCAAACCCAAGAATAAGGAGCACTGGATTGGGGTTCGTGCCTCCCTCTCCTCCTTCGTCGTCATGGCCGGCGATGCATTTAAGGTCACTCCCTTCATTTTCAGATCATATATATAATTATTTCTTTTTCTTGTAACTAAATTAATATATGATTATGAATGAATTATATACATATATATTAATATAGGTGTGGAGTAATGGGAGAGTGCACTCGTGTGAACACCGAGTGATAATGAAGAATGCAGAGAAAACCAGGTACTCGACGGGATTATTCTCATTTTGTGGCAAGACGATGGAGGTTCCGGAGGAGCTTGTTGACGAGCACCATCCTTTACGATATAAGCCATTTCATCACTATGACTACCTTCGTTTCTTTGACACTAACAAAATCAAAGATGGTGCTGAGTCCCGACTCGCAGCTTTTTGTGGTGTTTCATCATAATTCATATATACATATATATAGCGCCCACCTCATCCTACAGCTTTCCCTGGCTGTTCTGCATGCATTTCTTATGTATTGCTCTTCCAAGTCTGTGCTCTTCCTTGTCTTTTCGGGGTCTGCTGAGGTAGATGTTGTACCTTGTTTTGTTTCATTAAGTCATGGAGTCTGTACAATTAATTTAAAAAAAAAAAAAAAAAAACTTTAGACTTGTGACCTACGTCGAACTGTGTTGACTGTTGAGAGAGTCAGATTGTCATGTTGGAAACAATTGTCGCTGAAATAATTAATTATGTAATTGGTTTTATTAAAAATAAAAGTATACTTGTTTGTGAATAAATTATGTGTATACAGATTCCTCACCCTTTTCAACTTTTTTCTCACTACTTGAGACATGTATATTTGTGTCCTGGATAATGACACGGGTTATTGAAAAGGGCATGCTCTTCAAAAGTAAAAATTCAATTTCTTAATTAGTTGCACTTTAAAAATAAGTCATTTTCTCGATTTTAATCTTAGTACCGTCATCTCATTTCACACCTTAAACGCTCTAATACTAACACGTATAAGGTTAAAGATTTTTTTTGGGAAACAATTAAATGGCAACAAGAAAAGGTTTAAAATCTTAAAGATATATATGTCTTTATCTAATATACACAACTAGACTTTAATTAGAGCAATCCTTGAGTTGGATGTGAATTACTACAGGTATTATGAATATTTAATACTACTATTGACAGAATATATTCAATATTTGATGGTCTTAGATATTACATATAATAAATTATATAATTATTTATTGGGTATTAAATGAATCCGAATATTAGTTACGAATATCTCATTTTTGTTTAATATAAATGAAGGGATAAAAAATAGATATTAAATAATTAAATAATATATATAATATAATATAATATATATTAAATGAAATTTTATATTTTTAGTGCTATTGAAATTTTTATTTTTAATTTTAGTTTAGAATAATTATGTAAAATTTTTTATTATAAAATAATTTTTATAACTATTTATAATATTTGAAAATCTATAAAAATGAATAAAAATATAATATATTGGTGTTATTTGATTAATATAATCAACTCACTTAATAAAAAAACTCTTAATTTATTGTTATTGTTGTTGTATTTATAATATTTAAAAAAATTTATTAAATAGATATAAGATATTAGATTTTGAGAAAATTACTTAATTATAAGATATTTTATTATTTATTATTTTTTTAGATTTTTCAGATATTTTAAGTGTTTAAAGTATTTTAAATATAAGATAGTTTCAAATATAAATATTAAAAAAAAATTTAAATTTAATTAGAGATTATGTATCGAATATTTCACGCATACAAATATGAATAATTGAAAAAATTGACAAGCACTCACCCAATACCTTTCCTAATTTGAGTTAAAGTCAGGGTTAGTAGAAAAACTTATTTCACAATTAACTTGTAAAATGCAATTAACTGAATTAAGTATATTGGTCTTTGGAGGCGCGGCAATTTATATGTTTACGTAATTGAAGGAAAAATGTGTGATACCCATAATTAATGGGTCTTTCTATGCAAAAGTAATTTTTTATTATTAAGAGAAAATTTATTTTTCAATCCTTCAAATATATGTCTTCTTAACATTTTGTCTTTAAACAATTATAATAAATATTTTAATTCATAAAAGGTTCAGACGTCTAACTTATTAGTCTCTGAGACATTAATAATTAACGATTTAACTAATTTATCCATTAAATATTAACATGATACACTATTTACACAATTAACATATTTATATATTAAAAATGTCTACTTGTCATCACCTAATAAGCATCCACTTAAACAATTTAAACAAAAATTATAAATTAAAAACATTTAAAAGGGGAATCAAAACCCTTTTTGTAAGAGAACAAATTATCTCATATCCAAACTAAATCATCACCCCATTACAGAACTGAGAATCAGGTATCTGAAAGGATACCATCGTCTCATTGCAATCGTCATTTATCCGAGCAAGGTAACATGTTGAATCCCTTCTGTATTTAGGCTTTGAATTTGCCATGAGGTGATGGTGAGAAGATTGAATTGCTTGTTTTTCATACATGCTCTCTGTGTTAGGTTGAAAATGTAATGTGCTGAATCTTACAGCATTTGAGCGTTTGAATCTATTATGGGGTGATGATTTAGTTTGAGTATGAGATGATTTGTTCTCTCAAAAGCTAAAGACAGCATGGACAACAGGCATGATGGATAGTAAAGGATCCATTCCCATTGTAATGAGAATGGATCCTTTGCTGTCCATCATGCTTGTCGTCCTTGCTGTCTCTAATTTCTAAGAGAACAAACCATTCCATACTCAAACTAAATCATTACCCCATTATAAAACTGAGAATCAGGTGCCTGAAAGGATATGATCGTCTCGTTGCAATCATCGTTTATCCGAGCAAGGTAACATGTTGAATCCCTTCTATATTTAGGCTTTGAATTTGTTGTGAAGTGATAGTAAGAAGATTGAATTGCTTGTTTTTCATACATGCTCTCTGTGTTGAGTTAAAAATGTAATGTGCTGAATCCTATAGCATTTGAGTGTTTGAATCTATTATAGGGTAATGATTTAGTTTGGTATAGGATGATTTGTTCTCTCAAAAACTAGAGACAACAGGGACAGCAGGCATGGTAGATAGCAGAAGATCCATTCTCACCATCACCTCATGGCAAATTCAAAGCCTAAATAAAGAAGGGATTCAACATGTTACCTTGCTCGGATAAACGACGATTGCAACAAGATAATGGTATCCTTTCAGATACCTGATTCTCAATTTTGTAATAGGGTGATGATTTAGTTTAGATATAAGATGGTTTGTTATCTCAAAAATTAAAAATAGCAAAAATAGTAGATATAATAGACAATAGAAAATCCATTCTCTATCGCAATGGCTATTCCAAATCCAAACACTCAACTTCTTCTCCCAATATTTCCTTCACTTCTCAACTTTCTCTGCTTCTTCCTCTAATAATGGAACCACAAAAGTATAGTGCCCTTCCCTCTCTACCTCACACACATATCCCTCTCTCTTACTCTGACTCTTATTCAAGTTCTTCAATTCAACCATCCCCCCCACCACCAAACACTGCACAAATTGGTACTTATCCCTTTTTCCCATGAACTCCACCTTGAAAATATTGAACCTTGATGCTTGTTTGGCCTTCTCTTCCTCCTAGGATGCTTAAATTCAACCTAGTGCTTTCTATTAAGGTTGTCCCTGAGGAATTGTAGACCATCAATCCAAGAACAGGGGCTATGATGGAGTGATTAGCTAGGGACATCGTAGTAACGAGATGACGACAAAAAATAAATTTTTTCTGTTATTAATCAATAACGTATTCTCACTCATTACAAGCATGATAATGGCCAAACACCTCCTATAATTCAATCTTCTTTATTTAATATAAAATGGGTGCCTTTTAATGTAAAATAAAAAATATTATTAAATATAGTTCACTAATACATTGATAAAGTCATACCTAAGAACCTCTTTGTACGTATATAGAGCTGGACACTGAAATAGTTGTAGGGATCATCCTACGTAAATAGGCTTGCGGCAATTTTTTGTTTTGTGCATAGCTTTGAAGAATGGTATTTTAGATCCTTATTATATCATGTATGGCAGCAAATTAATTAAAACTATGAATTTCACCTATTAGTACAAGAAAAATAAAAAAATTCTTTACATCATTTATATATTTTTTAATAATATTGTATTATATTTTTTTATTTTTACATATTTTTATTATTATAAATTGACTTAATATGTAAAAATAAAAAATATAATATAATATTATTAAATAATATATAAATAAAATAGTAAATATATCGTCAACATAAATTTTTCAAAAAAATGATGCTTGTGCATCCAAGTCTAGTGAATTGTTGTAAATATTATTTAAAAATGTAACTCATTCAAAAATATATTTGACTGATTCGAGCTAAAGTTTAATTTACACAAATCCTGTCAGTAAAATGATGCTCGCCCACCATGTTTAATTTAGCCGTATATGTCAAGAATTTAAACCATATATAGAATTTAAGAAAATTAAGTGACGTTTGATTAATTTTTTATTACGTTCAATTAAAGATCATTTAGTAATGAAAGATTTAAGGCAGATATCAATCATTTACGTCATTTTATACAAAAAGGGACACAATGACTACAATTTGGCATGCTTATATATAATTAAGAAAAAGCTTTATTTATTCCAAATGAAATTGAAAGATTTAATATATCTAAGGAATTATTGAGGGTTTTATTCCAAATTAATAAATGAATACTAAGGATCGGATTGGTTAATAGTAGTTAATTAAGGCCGCCCGTTAATTGGTTGGGGACCAAATTTAGAGATATTGCAAATAATCTAATTGACGTTGGGACCAGAAAATGAAAGAAATTAATTTCTATCTCTCTCTCTCTCTCTCTAATTATCAGTTAATGTATATGATTATAGTACAAATTAGAAGCAGAAGCATGTACATGTAGTGGTCCTAATCCTAAAGGCTAGCTAAAGCCAACTAATTATGAAATTCATATAATATTCAAGTTGCGTACATTAATAAAAAAATGAATTTACAATGTAACAATATATATAAATATATAACAAAATGAAATTGACCATTTGAATAATTAAATCTGATAATTAATGGGAAAGAAAAACAAGATTTTTTTACTAGTACGAACAATAAGGACACCGAATAGTCCAATGGTCAGTAGGAAAAAAGACAGAACCAGATTAACATATATAGTGGCTGATATGCATATGCGTGTGCGGATCAATCTAGCTGATCTTATACTATTAATTTATTCGAAAAGATGACAAATTATTTGACATTAAACAAAAAAAAGTTTTGCTGATATTTGTGTCACGGCCAAGAAATGAACATTTGATTTCCTATCCTACTGCAAATCCTAGGGACACCAAACAGATTTTATGAGTTTATGCACGCGCCTGTTTTGATACTGTAACATGATAATAACTAATGAACTTTTTTTTTATTTATATTTTTTAGGTTGATGATTATCTTCGTTCAAGATATAAGTGAAACAAAATTTTGTATAGTAAATATAATATTTTTTAGAATAAATTACGTTATTTTTCTAAAATTTAGTTAAACTATATTTATTATTTTTGTAGTTAAAAAGTTACACTCACCACTCTTTAATTTGTGTACTTTTATTAAAGTTTAAGAAAAATTAGCGTGATGTACTTTTGTTTATATTTAACACAATTGACTATTTTAATTTTAAAAAATTGTGACTAAATTAAAAAGACTTCCTCTAAAAAATTATCTTTTAGTCAGCTGAGATATTTTTAAGTTATTATTTTATTTGTATATTAACTAATAATATTTAATAAATTATTCTTATTTTATATTGATAAATTTATAACTATAAAAAATAAAAAATATTAATTAAATATAATTAACTAATATAAAAATAAAATAACACAATATATATATGTATGTATGTCAATTTGACCAAAAATTATTTTTATGAATTATATCATTTAAAATTTCATGAATTAAAAATTTATTTCTTTCAATATTTGTTTTTGCTTTTATCTTTAAATAATTTATCTGAATATCAAACGAATTATATACCGTAAAAATATATTATTTTTTATCTAATTCGTCTTCTGTCAAGACGAATTAGATATCTATTTAAATTAAATTAAATTGAGACGGATTGCTTACTGCAACCTCAGTGGCAGACGTTGAAGTATTTTTTTTAAATATAATAATATAATATATTAATATATAAAATAATATTATAAGTTTTAATAATTAAATATTTATTTATTTAATATAATATTAAATATAAATTAAAAATTAAAAATTGATAATAATAAATAATAATAACTTAATTTAAAATAATAAATTTATAATATTATTTTATTTCAATAATTATAGATGTTTTTATATCAAAATTTATTTTAAATTAAAAGTTTATATTATTTAAATATATAAATTTGTATTATGAAACTTTTATACTTTAAAATATAGTTGTCAAAACACGATTTGTAAATTAAGTAAATCAAGTTATTTTGACTCGTTGCAAATTAAACGAATTAACATGTTAACTCATCAATTTTTTTAAAATAAAAAAGTATTAAAAAATTATAATAAATATAAATAATATAATTAAAAATAATATAATATGATATCAATAATATCATATAATTATAACATCTCAAACTCGATAATATAATAAAATGTAAATTATATTATTAAATAAAAAATTTAAACAAACATAATAAAATATAATTCTTTAAATTTTGATTTATGGGTTAACTCATTTTATTATTTGGATTTTTGATTTTTTTTATTATGGTTGAATAAGGTCAAAAAAATTTTATGTTTATAAAAATTAAAAAATAAAAAATTTTCATATTATTTTGATAAATTAAACTCGTCTTAACATTATTTTTTAAAATTTTAAAATATTGTAATATTATTAAATATATTATATTATTATATTATTATTTTTTAAAAAAATTCACTACAACCTTGGTGGCAATCAATTGCCACTAACCTTGCAGTAAGCAATCAATTATTATATTTTTTTTTAAAATATTATTGAGATAGATTGCTTCAATTTAATTTAAGAAAATATAAAAATATTTGTTATCTCTCCAAATTTCACATAATTTTTAATTTCTTTTTTAAAATTTGTTTGTTATTAATTTTGTCTTTAAAATTTATGAATATTGTCAAATATATTTTTAATTCTTTTAAACTATTCATAATTTTTAAATAATTATATCTATCAACATCACATTTCTTCTACCAACTTCTACAACTACTAATATATATTAAAATTAATTTTATAATAAATTTCCTTCCATCGTGTACTTCAATAATAAACAAGTTCATATAAAATTACATATAAAATATATGAGTTTAAGTTATAATCTATTAATTTATAATATAAATATATATATCCATGATTATATTAATAAGAGACCAACTCATACAAAAAAAAACTTCGCTCATTATCAACTCATCATAAAACCCTTATATTTACATTAAAAAAAATCTATTATAAATGAAGTTATTAATGAATAGAACAACCCATAAATATTGTTATATAATAACAATGTTATGTCATGATTCAAAGAGGAAAAAATTTAATATTTTACATTAATTTTATACTTTTATCTTGTAGCTTCATTGACAAGATGAAATTTAATAATTTTAATGACACCCTTCATTGTTGACAAATTCAATACAACGTGACTTTAACAGAATCAGTGCACTTACTTTAATAGGGACTATTTAGTGACACGACAGTTCAATAACATTAAATAGAGATATTTTATCTACTTATATGATATTGTTTTATAATTTGATATGGCTTTATGAATTCTAACATGTATATAGTCAGCAAAAATATACACATAAGATGTCATATTTGCTATTGAGAAATTATAGATTGTTTAAAGGAGTTTGTGACATATTTGACAATATTCATAAACTTTGGGAACACATTTGACAATATTCATAAATTTTAAATACATGTTTAACAATAAATATATAAGTAAAGTATTAAGTCAGTAAAAATATATACGTCAGACGCTAAATTAGTTATTTTTGTTTGTGATTTAGATGATGTTAATGTTGGGTATTTTAAAGACTTATATATATATATAAATAAATAATTGTATGTCAATTTTTATCATAAAAAAAGAGTCTAACCCAAATTAAAAGTGATTTGATTTGGTTTAATGTTAATGAGCCTAAATTATAAGTATAGAGTTATATGTATAGATACTCTAATTATAATTTTTAATTTTATGATGGACTAAATTAGAAATAAGAAATCATAGTTTAATAATTTAATTAAGGTTATGATATCCAAATTATAAGTATAATTCTTTTCTAATGTCTCATCATCAGACAAGAGAAAAATATTATTCTCATAAATTCGAGTTTACTAATTTAGAATACCCGTAATCACAAGAATAAAAAATAATTATGAATTTAAGTACGTTTTCACTTTTAATTTTATCTTTTTGATAATTTGATATGATTAATATTCTGAGCTTAATTTAACTTATATATTTGGAATATTTTCCTAACAGTTAGGTAATAAGAAGAAATTAATTGTAATTTAAAATTTTGAAAAAAAAAATTAATAATAAACAAATTTTAAAGATAAAATTAAAAATTAATATAAAATTTCAAGATATAAAAAATACTTTATCTAAAAAAATAGATACTGAAGACAGATTAGATAAAAAAGAAGTACATATCTGAAAGTTTTACGATGTGTAATTCATTTAATATTCGAAATAACTTTTCAATGCATGATATATACAATTTATAAAAATAGTTTCTGTTCAAATTGCCTGTATATATATATTTAAGTTTTCATCTCTTGGAACTCAAAGATGCACACGCACGAACCAATCATGTTCAAGTTAGTTTAATTTCCACTGGCTTTCCCATTAGTTCACTGCGTGCGAGTTAGACTGTGGTTTGAATATTCTCAAACCGAGTCCATCCCATTTAGAATTTTAAATGTCTTATTTAGAAGTTTAAATTTTAATTTTTGTTTCTACTTTTTTTCCTTACATAATATAAATAAATTTTTAATTACGAATATTTTTTTTAAAGAAAAATTTTAACTTAACCCACCCTGACATACAAAAATGTGTGAAATTAACCTGAAAATTTTCCTTAACCCAGCTTAACACGCAAGTAAGTTCCAAATTAAAGCTTGAAATTGAATGCCTCTAATATATACTATGGTGTGATTACATTTGAATTTTCGAATGACAAAAGAAATATAGATTAACTTAACATGATAAATAAAAGACGATAAAACAGTACTCCTATTTGACAAATGTACTGGTCACTTATCGGTGAACTAGTACAGCTTACAGTCTCAAAATCTCCCCATTAAACAAAGTGGCATTATATTGGCATGCACATAGCTCTTATGGTAGACAACTTTGAAGCGCAAAGAGCGTGATGAAGCCACCTTAGGCTGTGACAGTTTTTGTTCTCACCCCAATTTTTCTCCAAGAAACACTGGGCATAATTTGTTTTGCGTCAACACGATCCTTGTACTTGATAGTGAAGTGGAGCAGCGAATCAAGCAGAGAATCCGAAAGGAGGTGTGGCTTTAACCCCAGCTCTATCAGTTTAGTGTGTTTGGCATTGTAGTAATGCTCCTCTGCCTCCACTCTCGGGTTTGGCACAGATAGAGTTTGCACATCTAGGCCGAGCTTCTCTCCGGCATTTGTAACGAGGGCAGCAAGTTCGTTCACTGAAAACTGTTCAGTAAATTGGTTGAAGACTCGGAACTCCCCAGGATTTGCAGGGTTCGCAATGGCAAGCTCAACACATTGAACTGTATCCCTTATGTCAAGGTAGCCCCTAGTCTGGATCAAGTGCAATGCAAAATACAGACAAAAATATTAGCAGTGGAGCATTCGTGAAGTTCTCCCATATAGACACTTAACAATTCAACTAATTCAGCAACAGAGCTTCTAGTAAAAACAGAAGACAGCAAATCACGTAGCTAACCAACAATGCAACTCCAACACTAGATAGGTATCTTCATCATCAAATAAACATCCTGATTAATTAATAAACGAATTCCAACAAGACACGAGGGAAGCAAGAGATAACTCTTTTTGAGGTTTCAATTGAGCTCCAGTTGCCTATTTAAGATGATCTAATACCACATAATAAAAACAATTCCTAAAAAGTTTCCAAAGTTTATGACTCTATGTCCTTCCTCGTTGTAAAGGATCAGAAATTAACCTTCTACTTATTAAGAACAATACAAATAGAAAAATGACTACGTTACCTGGCCCCCTTTACCATATACAGTAAGTGGATGACCAACAGCAGCCTGAACACAGAACCGATTCAGTGCAGTTCCAAATACTCCATCGTAATCAAACCGGTTATAAAGCTCTTCATGCATTGCAGTTTCAGGTGTCCTTACCCCATATACTACTCCCTGATTCAGATCAGTTGCTCGAATCCCCCAAGCTTTGCAAGTGAAGGCTATGTTATGTGAATCATGTACCTTGCTTAGATGGTAAAATGAGCTTGCTTGCTTGGGATAAGGTAAAGTGTCTGTCCTGCCATTATGAGTAATAGTAATATAACCTTCCTCAATATCAATATTTGGAGTCCCATATTCACCCATGGTCCCAAGCTTAACCAGGTGACACTGCTCTCTAAACTCTTTTATAGCAAAGAGCACGTTCAGTGTCCCAATTACGTTGTTTTGCTGGGTAAACACAGCTCTTGACCGATCTATCATGGAGTAAGGAGCAGATCGCTGTTCACCAAAATGAACAACAGCATCAGGTTCAAATGACTTGAAGGTTTCAGATAAGAACTCAAAGTCACAAATGTCACCAATATACAGCTCAATACTTTTTCCAGTGAGAGATTTCCAACAGCGAATGCGGTTATGAATGGAGGAGATTGGTGTCAGAGAATCTAGTCCAAGCTGGTGATCAAAAAGGCGCCGAACAAGACTGTCGACAATGGCAACCTCATAACCCATGTTAGATAGGTGGAGGGAAGTTGCCCAACCGCAGTAACCATCTCCACCAATCACCATGACACGCTGTGGTTTAGATGAGCCACCAGAGCTCTCATGGGAGCCAGAGCTAGTTTGAGCTGGGGCTTCCTGGCTGGTTGAAATTGCAGCGGCACGTACCACAGTTCTTCTTTTTAGCTTCTGTTCCTGCGAGAAAAGCCTTCTATACGGAGATATGGAAGTTTTGCATGGAACAGAGATAGAAAATGCTGTTGAACATTGGTTAAAAGGCTTCAGATAAGCTTTGTTACTAGAGGACGTAGTCAAGGAGCAAGAGCATGATAATAATTGAGCCATCTCATGTGATGTTCCGCTAATGCGGAGATGTACCTGCAAAAGGATTAGAGGTCAGTCACTTGCAATTCAAAATAGAAAAAAAAAAATTATATATATATATATATATATATATATAAAGTTCACCGATTAAGTGACCCAAAAATCACTAGCATAAATTTGTATTTTGTACAACAAAACCAAATAGCCAATACTAAGGAATTTTGATGAGCAAGCCAATGAGGTTGAAAACGTATAAGAATTAACAAAAGGACCACATCCACATAGAAAAGTAGATGATAAATACTGAATTTAGAATCTAAAGTAAGCAATTACATCCATAGTCAAAATCAACGAGCAACAGGCTATGTCAACCAGGGATTTGTTATTGAGGAGAAGTTTTCAAAGCACATAAAGGCAATTAAACACGTCAAGAGTTTAACCAAGGTTCAAAATAACCAATTAGAAACTCTAAAGCTCTAAACTTGCACTCCTCTTCTATATTCCTCTTAAAAATTTGAGATCCCAAAGCGATAAATATGTTAAAAAAAATTGTAATATACACTGAAAAATATATCAATTCCGTAAGGCTTACAGACAAACAGGCAAACAGGCAAAAGCTCTTAAACCAGGGTTTATCTATGTGATGGATATTATAATAAAATTGTCGTTTTGAAGCCCTTCCCATTTCAAATGCTAAATTAAACGCAGGGAAATTTAAGTGATCGAAAGCAAGAAGAAGAAGACGATGAAAAGAAAAAGTATTGATTACCTTTAGACAACAGTGAAGCTTAGTATAGAGTAAGAGAGTGCAGAGTGAAATAGGTTTGATTTTCTGCCTATGATTCCGCGTTCTAGAAGATAAACTCCGAGTTTTCGTTTATGAAGTTCCTACAACTACAAGAATCGAAGGGGATGAAGGAGGCATATTCCTTTCTTCTCTCTCCTGGTCGACTTGGCATGTGGGCCTCTGAACCATGTGATATGAGTCCGAAGAGAAGCCCATTAACACTCTAAGAACTACTGTTTGACATACGGGCTTTGATGCGAACTCTACCCCTTTTTACTTTTTTGATGCAAACGCTGATTTATGTCACAGCATTTTTTTATTGACAAGAATGATGTTTATTATTTAGTGTGTTTCAAATTGCTTGTTAATTAGTATGGCGATTGATTGTTGAATTGTTCAGTATGCAATGCATTAACGTTAACTCTTTCTTCTCAACTCTTTTTAATTTAAATAAAATATCAACGAATTAATTTAATTTGCAGTACAAAAAATATAAATAAAATTATTGTTAAATTATAGGGTAAGTTTGTTTGATTATCTCAAATTAACTTCAATAAGTGCTATTAGGTTTTATGGAAAAACAAATACAGTCTTTCATCCAACCAGTTTCACAAAAGTACAAAAATTAGAATACAAAGAAGTGAAGCACCAAGGCTAATAGCACAAGCCCAAATCCAACCATAACAACTAATCAACATGTAACAAGCCACATACACAGAACACATATGACGGAGTTTGTATAAAACTTGAGAAGGAAGGTTTTCACACACCGCAGTAGTCTTTAATATGAGCAGCGTAAGTGAAGTTGAGTAATCCCAGATGATCAAAGGACTTATACTTGAGTGGGTGTTCTTCATCAACTAGCTCTTCATTCACATCTATAATCCCTCTCATAAAAGTAAACAAAGCAAGTGAGTACCTCTTTTCACTTTCATGATTCATCACAACTTTATGAGTAGGAGCTTGTATTCTGTCGTTGCTCCAAGCCTACATAAAGGATTAATTATATAAGCTACCTTTAATTATACTTGTAATTAATTAATAAATATGATGCTAGCTATAGCTCACCATGATGGCATCTCCGGCCATGACTACGAAGGAAGTGGGTGAAGAGAAATCAACTTTGAGCCATTGGCCGTCCTTGGTTTGGACCTCTAAAGCATTCACATGGTTTTGGTGAAGAATAGTTGTGAAGCTCTTGTCAGTGTGAGCGACGAAGGCTTGCTTAGGCTTCTTATTCTCCTCTGTTGGGGCTTTGTGTGCTAATAGCCGAAGAAGATAAGTTGCAGATTTCAGGTATCCTTCATAGTACTTGACAACACCATAGCTTTCAAATATCATTCTCGCCACCATCTGATCTAATTCCTCTACTATTTTTGCATACTCAAGTACATGCTTACTACAGTACACACACACACACGTATATATCCAATTCAAAAACTCCACTTTATAATGACATCAAATTAAAATTGAAGCAAGAAAATATATATAAAATATAGCAGGTAGGTAGGTACCAGAATGTGTCATTTCCATGAGTCCACATTTGATGAGCGAAAGTTTGAATGCCTTGAGGGGTCGTACCCTGATCTATTCCAAAGCTTTCGTGGAGAGGAAGCCTAGGATTCTGTCCCACATAGCCTTTTAAGGGCATGCCCTCGTATTTGTTCCTCAGTTTGGTTTCATCGGGGAGATCGAACAACTCCTTTAAGCAGCCAAATAAACCCTTTCGAAGTTCATGGGAAGCTTTGTCGTACACCACCACAAAGCACCCATACTCCTCTAGTGCCTGTCGGACACTCTTGCATGTTGATGCCCATGAAGTGCTTCCTGGCTTCAAGTCTTGCTTGCACAAGTCTACAACAGGAATATTAGGCTGTCCCTCTGCCTCAGAACCCATTACGTTTCACTAATTAAAGGATCTAAAATATTCTCACTCTCCTTATTTTCTTTCTTGTGTTGAAAAAGCATGTGAGGCAATCGGTAATATATATATATATATATATATATATATATATATAATGATATACTGGACTGCAGTCTATGATGACGAATCTCTATTACTTACTCCCCTCAACTCTCAAGAATGATTAAAATATCTTTGATTTACGCGTATTCCAAACATTTATTCGTGGAATTTAGATTAAAGTATTAAAAGAAGAGGTACGGATCTAAAAAGATGTTATTCTATTTTTTATATAAATTATTTAAATATTATTTTTATATTATAAATATATATTTATTTTATTTTATTAAAATATATATATTACGTTATTTATTTTAATTTTATTCATAAGATAATTTAAATTTAATTTAAATTATTATATTTAATAATTTTGTAAGAATAAATTTATTAAAATATTATATTGATTAAGTTCACATAATATAATTAATGTAACTTACATATTTTTTTTATAATTTTATATGTATAAATGTCATAATTTAAAAAAATAATTATTTAAAAATTTTTAGATAAAAGGATCCTAGTTTAGATATTTAAAAATTTTATAAATTTAAAAATAAATATGCCTGCTTAAGTCTAAGTCTAACTAGGAGATCTACTTTTATAATATTATACTCATACCCTACCAATAATTATTCATATCCGATCCTTATAACTCGATAAGCGAGTTGAGATAATAATCCATTATGTGCATGCAAATGCGGGATGCCTAATTAACAAAAAAAGTTAATAGTGAGTTAATTAAGTACATTTTCTTTTAGAAATTTTGGAATTTTCGTGTGTCCATCTAACAATTTTAGTACCAAAGGTTTATTGTGCATCCACGTCCAATATTTAAAAGTGAAAAAAAAGTAGGTATACACTTATTATATTATTTTATTCGTATATTGATTAATAAAATTTAATTATTTTTTTATTTTATTTATCATTTGAGCAATAAAAATTAATAACTTTTCAATTTCTTCCTTATATCAATCCAATAATCAACCTCTTCATGTCCAAAATTTTCGACTCAAACGACAATTCTTATTTGGACTCAATTGTCATATCGATTTAGAGAGAAAAAAATATCAAAACATTTCAAAGCCAAAATAATATAAAGGAGAAAATTGTAATTACCCAACGTAATCTTGACTACCAATTATAATGTCATCCTCTAATCTAAAAGAAAATCACAATCGACTATCTAGCTACTCTATTAGTTACAATGTTATAAATATTACAATAAAACCTATCATATAAATTTAGTATTTCCAACCATTAAAATTACTTAATAAAATACCTTTCTATTATTTAATATCCCTTTTGCCTACGCCCCACCTCATATCCTAATCTACCCACCTTGACCTCTCTTGAAGATCGATGTCTGAAAAACTCCTTAATTTGTTGGTACTTCCATTTTCCTTTCTTCCCATCTTAATTACCATTTGATAATATAATTTCCCCATTTAATTTGCTAGTTATTGAAATTCAAAATGAATCATTTCACTCGAAGGAATTCTGTGTTTTCTCTTTGGTTCTGGATTTAATTTTCTCTTTTTCTGCACGAATTTAATTAGACCACTAGTGTGACAATATTTTTTAATATTTGAAATATAATATAAAAATATTTATTATATTTTAAAATAATAAATTAAATAATTGAAAGTTATCTAACTTTTGACTATTTTATTGTAATTTTTATTATTTTTATTTTCTCTCTCTATCTTATTTTCTTATATTATATATTTTATATTATATAATATGTAATTTTAAAGACTAATAAACAAAAAATTTCAGAGTCATTATATTATAAATAATTAAAAATACAAATCAATAATAGTTTCTCTATATAAATAAGACAAAAGAAAATTTTTGGTACCCTAATTTTGTTTCAAGTTTCAGTTTAATTCTTTAAGTTTAATTAATTTTATTTTAATCTCTTAAATTTAAAAAATTAATCAAAAATTTCTTAACCATTAACATGGTTAATTCACTAAACAGAAAATACTGGCTTAGAATTAATTTATTAAGTGTTTGCCAACTTAGTGCCAACTAAGCCTATTAATCCTACATACAAAAAATAATAATAAAATTCCGAAATTTTCTAACATTATCTTTCTTCCCATCTCAGTGAACTTGAAAGGATGGCAAAGCCCCAAAAATTTCTGGCATCAACTTTCGAAGTTTTGTTTCTCTTCGCCTCCATCTGGTTCTACTGTCGTAGTAAAGACTCTCTTCTATTTGATTCGATACAATGGCAGAGCGTTGTTTAATTTCTCTGACACAGGAAGTGATTTTCTTAGAGACATATATGGTATATCTATGAAGAGACGTAAAGATGTAAAATTATTTCAAGTATATTCATCGAACTGCATACTTATTTGCATGCCTCAAAAGATTCTGATAAGATATTTCAATAGCTATTTTGACTAAAATAAAGTATGGATTTATGAATTTTTATACCCATTCTTTCTACAAAGAAGAATATCATTCTTTCTGCTTGAATATTAAAAGTATATTAAAACTAGTAGTTAAGCTACAATAAATATTGCACATGTTTATATCAAGCAAAGCCCTCCCTTAACTATTATTGTAGCTTGAATATATCCATTCGGTTCAAGCCATGTCATTCAAGTCACCAATCAACGAAAAAAACATTTTATTTTCTTTTGAATAACACATAAATAACAGAAATATGATATTAGTTTTTGTCATTTGCGAATAATATTATTCATATATTAAAACATCCATAAATGAGCTGTACGTTTTTTATTATTATACTAACTAGATGATGTCACAATGTATGTAATATGAAAATGAAACAAAATATATTTAATTTTCGTAATAATTAATATTGGGTTATTTCGGTGTCTTGGATCCCACGAGATTTGTTCTTTTTCTTTGCAAATCGTATCAGATTTTGTCCATATAGTTTAACTCGATTATTGCTCCACAAAGTTAAAGAATTTTAATTTTCAGGTCAATACGTTGGCTCTTGGCTGTATATATGCAGCTAAAAAAGGACAAATCTTGTTCTTAATTTATTCTTTAACAGTCTCAGAATATAAACTTCAAATTTTGTTTTACTTCAACTTTAATTTATAACGACAGTTGATCCATCAGTATTTGATCAGACAATGAATATTATAAAGTGATCGATATGAATAATGTACTCACGCGTGGATATATAGAAAAACGATTAGGGTTTAACATAATGCAAACTCATTAATTAGTCACGTGGGACAAAATTCTAATACTGCAAGAGTATTAAATTTGGTCCATAATTTATCAGTGTAGATCTCATACTAATAATGACCAAATGTATAAAAAGAGTATTCCCATGTTACTAAAATTTTATCTCATGGAAACAAGTATATACTCAAATTTAAATCCGAAAGATTTTTATATCTTGATGATGACAGAATGTTAATCAACTCTAAAATATGTGAGATATTTGTAGTTATTCCTAAAACTATACGCCCAATAAATAAAATACAATTCATCATTGAATTATATCATGTATCAAAATTCATATGTCCCCATCCATTTTTATAAAAACAAATAGTACGATTTTTAATATACTTCAACCCTTAATTGTTTTTATTTGCGACAAGTTTGTAGATGATGAATAGGTTGATGCATATATATAAGTCAAAGATATATTATGTATAATACAACGGCTATTAGGTACGGGTTTATTTGTTATATATGTAAATTATCAACTACACAAAAATTTGGTTTTAATTAATTAGTTTTAGGACCACTAATACTATTAATGTTTAGGTACCATTTTCTTCTTTTCTTTACTTTTATTAGGAAAAGGATATATACTATAACATAGTTATCGATTGATTGATAACAATTTATTTCATTTTCTGGTCCCAATTTAATTAATTAATTAAGGATATTATTTTCCATATCTTCAAATTTGTTCTCTCTATTGGCGGACACAGTTACATTCTAAAATCAACTCATATAAGAATAGTAGGACCACACCCTTTTTTATTCATTTATATTTATTAATTTGTGGAATTCAATCCTTTATCGTTTCAATAATCCATAGCTAGCTTATCAATGTCATTTGCTATTGTTTATGTTGTATACGCCCATCAAATGCCCAAATAATTGTGTAATTAATTAGAGGACCAATTAGCTAGCCTTTTAAATATATGTTTTGAGATTTTCTGCTCATTAATTTCTAAAGTCATATATAAATTAAATATAAATAAAAAATAAATATTTTTTACTACTTTTTATTATTTATAAATATAATAACAAAATTTTTTATTTTATATTAATAAATTATTATAAAGATGTTGAATGCGTGCCAACTTGCCAAGTCGTTAATATATATATATATATATATATATATATATTATAATATTTTAATTTGGATCTTTTGATTTTTTGTTTCCAAATCATATAATATAAATATATAAAAAGTAAAAAAATTATAGAAAAGTGAAAGAAGTTACTTAATTTTTTTTTCTATATATATACATTTTAATTTAGTGTATATCAAACCTATGGCTAGATAATAGAGTCTGGATAAAAAGCCGCAAGTTCCATCATTCTCTTGAAAAATTGCATGTGACTGAAAAAAAAAAAAGAAAAAAAAGAGCCAAGGTAACTAAACTTTCTTGTGTTGTTATGTGTTCATATAAAATAGGGATCAGTTTGATCATAATCATGTATTTCAAAAGTATATTAATTCATCTTCAACAATTGAATTTTTGAATTTCAAGTTTCGCCAAAATATAGTATAATTGATTTTTGATGACTTAAGCAAAAACTACATGGAAAAATGAAGCATAGAAAACAGTTCCCTTCGTCGATTACTTTGGTTCGTAGAGGTTTTATTTTACTTTGTAAGTATTAACGTTAATTAATTTTCCTTTTAACTAATTTTAAAAGAATTATAATTATATGTAATTATTTATATATTTATGATTATTTTTTAATTAAAATAAAGTATATACAATTTTTTAAAAAAAATAATTTATTATAAAAAATAATATAAATTATATATATTAATTTTTAATTATAAAATATGATGATGAAAATATATATATAAAAAAAGCATTCTTACTCCGACTTTTTCTCTTTATTAAGAACTTGAGTTTCTTATTTTTGGCAGAAAAACATGAGATTCATTCCAAACTGACAAATAGCCCATATACCAACTTAGCTAAGCTTTGAGCTCTCGGCCCACATCTCCTCATGTTTAAAAGAACACGTGGCCCAACTTCTGCAGTCATGTGATGTTTTACTATTTGACCAACAAAATTAAAATATTATGTTTTAAATTTAAGTACTAAAATGATTTTAGGTTCAAACATTTCACTTCCTAGTTTAAGTCTAAAAATTAATCTAATATATATATATCAATTTATATAATTAAATATAAAAGTTATTAAATGAATGGACTTGATTAATATATAAAATCCACTTAATTAAACGTGTCAACCTCTCAAGGTTAACAATTTAATTGTTAACTCCTAAACTTGCAAATGATTCAATTAATAATAAAGTATTATTAAAACATTGTACTATTTAATTTTTTTAAAAAAATTCATCCATTTATACATAAAATTAGCTCTATTTAATGGGTAAATTCAATCATACAAAAATTCGATTTAAATCAGTTAGGTCAATGCTCCTTTACTTTTCTTGTTATTTATTTGGTAAATTATTCTCTACTCCTCAAAAGCATGTTCAATTTATTTTTTGGGTGCAAATCGAAGGCATTGGGCTCATTAAGTAATTGACTCTCTGTACTTTAATATGTTCTTTAATTTTTTTTTTCGTTGGTTGATTAGATAAAATTCTTCATATTAACATGACTAATGCTTCTATTATATTTTTTTTAAAATTTATAATCATAAATTAAATAGACCAGTGGTTTCATTGCCCTGGTTAATCGTTACAACAATCTTTAAAAAACCAATAATATTTAACATTTAAATAATTAAATTGAGATAATAATGTATATATTTTTAGATAATTCAGTCTACTTGTAGAGAATGGGCCAGGTGGTTGGCCTGGGCTTACTAGGTCCATTATGAAGCCCTTCCCAGTTTCATTCCTATTTAGTTTGATTATGTATAGATCCTGCTTTAATACATGTTTGTTATACTTATGAGACTCTTCAATTAAAACATAAAATATAAAATAAACTTCTATAAAAACACAATTATATAAAATGTTACTATTAAATTAAAATACTTTATTTTAATTAAATAAAATTATTTTTTAAAAAGATAAGTTAATAATTTACATAAAAAATTATTTGACATGTTATTATTAACAAGTGAACCAAAAAACATTTTTAGTTTTTTAAATTTGATTAATTTTATTTTAATTTTTTAAATTTTAAAAATAAGGCACAATATCAGTTTTAGTCCCTCAATTTTGGTTTAAGTTTTATTTTTATTCCTTAAGTTTTAATAATATTAGTAATAATATTTTATGGATATTAAAATTAACTCTAACTCAATATTTTTCATTAAATAAATTAATAGAGTTAGGGATTAAAAAATAATTAACTGTTTCTTAAAAATTAAAAGATTAAAGTGAAATCAATTAAATTAAAAAAAAATCAAGTCAAAATTAAAAAATTAAAAGTGTCATTTTGCTTTTTTTTAAATTCCTAGCTCCATTATTTTTTTAACAAAAAATATTGAGTTAGAACTAATTTTAATATCTTTGTGTAATATTCTTATAAATATTATCAATTTATTAATGTCACATGTAAAATAAATTTCAAAATTTAAACCCTAAATTTCAAATTAAGTATTCATTGAATATAAATTTAAATATGACATTACTTATAATTTTTATTTATTTATATATATAAGATTAATATAATAATAATTTTGATAACAATATAACATAAAAATATTAAAATTAACTAAATATTTTTTTAAGTAAATTAATGATGTTAAAAATAAAAAAAAATTTAAATCAAAACCACTCAATATTTTGCTTCCGAGTTGCAAATTTGCATTTGTTGCTTAAAAGAAAACGAAAGCTTCTGAGTCGCAATTTTGCATTTGTTGCCTAGAAGAAAACGAAACCATTCCCAAACGTTCCCCACACTCAAATTACCATTTTTCCTCGGCTGGCATTCCCTAAATAGAGATTTGTATCTTTCATCAGTCAATCTGTCGTTTGTCTTGTAGCGGCAGAGCCTCTGCTTCTCCCCTACTCTCCCAATTCCAAATGCATTTATCTGTCCAAGTCATTGCGCTCTGATTCCGGCTCTTTATCAGCCTGTGGGTATCTTCATCTCTTCCCAGTTCCCAATCTCCCTATCCCCTCTCACGTCCCTTTCTTTTATTTACATACACATTCTTACAATTCTTGTGTCTAGCTAAGCCTTCTTGTCATTGGTTTTGCTTAGCGGGAACTTCCGTTCTTGGCTTTTTTTTGCTCGGTTGTTGGTACCCCAGAAATTTGGTTCCTTGGTTTTCTGGGCTGAGACGAAATCCTTTACTTTCTTCCTATAGGGAGAGAAGTTAGAAAATCTGGATCTTTGGTTTGTCTGAAAGAAGCTTCTGGTTGAAAGATCGGACGAACTCAGTATTTTTATTTCTGGGGTTTATTAATACAGTTTTCTTTGGCACGTCTCCGAAGTTTCTGGGTATCCAATTGAGTGCAGAACGTGGCTGTAGGTTTCTTGCGGTCCA
Source organism: Senna siamea (assembly GCA_031216115.1). Taxonomy (NCBI): domain Eukaryota; kingdom Viridiplantae; phylum Streptophyta; class Magnoliopsida; order Fabales; family Fabaceae; genus Senna; species Senna siamea. Next base: position 24,175,283 of record CM062366.1, on the reverse strand, counting down.
AACGACGAAAGGAGTTTGAGCTGTAATACAATGCTTGATTTTGATTTTAATAATTTTGAGAGAATCTTCTCCATATAGAATCCCATACCCGCAGCTCGTAAGAGGAATTTGCGGTTCTTATATATCATTTGTTCCCATAGTATGTATGCTTGGTTTGTTTCAATTTAGTTTGTCCAGAAATTTTATTGATATTCCTCTGGCTAAGGGCCTTGTTTTCTCCAGTATTCAATCATTTATAGGGAATTTTAACATGACCACAGGACACACGCACAATGAATCAATTTATGAGATTCTAGTGTCAAACATTTTATTATTATGATTTTCTTTAGTTCATAAGATATATCCAATCGCCAAAATCCTTCTCTTCCTATATAGCTATAACTCTCGTAGATAATTTGATCCCTTGGTTTCTCACTTTTGAAAATTTTGACTAGTGGGAACAACATTATTTACTTTTTATTTCTCACCAAGGAATGGATGTAAGTAGTGAGGCTAGGGTTGACCTTTTTTCAATTGGGCCGTCAGGCATTATTGGTCGAACAATTGCTTTCAAAGTTCTTTTTTGCAAGTCTATATCACATCTGAGGTATGAGGTATTTCATGCCCTGTTGGATATCATCTATAGGTTTAGGAGATTTGCGGCATCCATTATATCATGGTTGCATCCAAGAAATCCACAGGGGATATTAGCTTTAATGACAATAATTGCTTTCTTGTTGAGACGTTATACAAATGTGAAGGTAAAAGCTGAAATGGCATATCGGAGGAAATTTTGGAGGAATATGATGAGAACTGCATTGACATATGAAGAGTGGGCTCATGCAGCTAAGATGCTTGATAAAGAGACTCCAAAGATGAATGAATCAGAACATTATGATGTAGAATTAGTAAGGAGTAAGCTTCAAGAGCTGCGCCACCGGCGCCATGACGGATCTCTTAGAGATATAATATTTTGTATGCGTGCTGATCTTGTTAGAAATCTAGGTAATATGTGTAATCCTGAGCTTCACAAAGATAGGCTTCAGGTGCCTAAATTAATCAAGGAGTATATTGATGAGGTATCGACTCAGTTGAGAATGGTCTGTGACTCTGATTCAGAGGAGCTCTCATTGGAAGAAAAGCTTGCTTTCATGCATGAAACTAGACATGCATTTGGCAGGACTGCTTTGCTGTTGAGTGGGGGTGCTTCTCTTGGAGCTTTTCATGTTGGTGTTGTTAAAACACTGGTGGAGCATAAACTCTTGCCTAGGATTATTGCTGGTTCAAGTGTTGGTTCTATTATGTGTGCTGTTGTTGCTACTAGGTCTTGGCCTGAGCTTCAAAGCTTTTTTGAGCATTCATGGTACTCATTGCAATTTTTTGATCAAATGGGTGGGATTTTTACAGTTGTGAAGAGAGTCATGACACAAGGTGCTGTTCATGAGATCAGACAATTGCAAATGATGTTAAGGCATCTAACAAGCAACCTTACATTTCAAGAAGCTTATGACATGACGGGTCGAATTCTTGGGATAACTGTTTGCTCCCCAAGAAGACATGAACCGCCTCGATGTCTTAACTATTTGACTTCTCCCCATGTTGTTATATGGAGTGCAGTCACTGCTTCTTGTGCCTTTCCTGGCCTCTTTGAGGCTCAGGAACTGATGGCAAAGGATAGAAGTGGAGAGATTGTCCCATACCATCCTCCATTCAATTTGGGACCTGAGGAGGGATCTACCCCAGTGCGCCGCTGGAGGGATGGTAGCTTGGAGATTGATTTACCTATGATACAGCTGAAAGAGCTGTTCAATGTTAATCATTTTATTGTCAGCCAGGCCAATCCACATATTGCACCACTATTGAGATTGAAAGACTTTGTAAGAGCTTATGGAGGGAATTTTGCTGCCAAGGTATGTATTCACAGACTTGGACCTTTATAAATCAAAATACAATATATGTAGTTATGATTTTTTTTTTTTATTGTCATTTTCGTTTGCTTCTTATATGAATATTCACTTTTAAAACTCCTCTTCCCTCCCCCCAAAAATTAACTTGTTTTATTGTCTCTATATATATTGATTTGAATGAAGAAAGTATGAGCTGTGTGATCTTATTATTAACTAACTGAAAAGTTGGAGTATTTTTTTGCTCTTGTTTATTTCAGTTTTAGACTTTAGCCTTATTGCTATGCTATGCTTTACTTATTGATGTTTTTTCTGGGTGTGCTTTGTTTGCTAGATTAAGTGTGTCTCTGAAATATTGTGCACTATGTACTTGTAATTTGTTGGACAAACCCCTGCAAAATTTAATTCCATTTTCAACTCCACTCCCTCGCCAATCTTTAGGGAAAATCCACACCTGTAAATTGTGACCAACTTAAAGAGGTTGTTACCACCTTGTTTTCTCTGACAAATAACTTTGCGTCATATTTTATAATGATTAAATTCCTTATGTGGGATCTACATCTTATCTATTGGATCTGCAACACAGCCTTGCCTTAATGTTCTTAATATGAAATGAATATGTTCGATGTGGTTTTGATCCTGTAGCTTGCTCATCTTACTGAAATGGAGGTGAAACATAGATATAATCAAATACTGGAACTTGGCTTTCCATTGGGTGGACTTGCCAAGCTGTTCGCTCAAGACTGGGAGGGTGATGTAACTGTTGTAATGCCTGCAACTCTTGCTCAGGTTTGCTTTCACTTGATTTTTATTAGAAGGAAAACAAAAAAGTAAAGTTTTGACTAGATATCAATTTGAATAAAAAGTTGTTGTGGTTAGCATGAAGTCTTTAGCTGCTAAAACTATTCAAAATTTTAATTTGTGACCAATTTTCTGTTTTATGGCTAAAAATTTAGGAATCTATTTGTGTCATTTACTAGAGATGTCTAGTGGACCAGTGATTGATTAGCGTGTACTGTCTTTTTCCTTTGTGTCATGCACCAGTACTCAAAAATCATACAAAACCCGTCCTACGTGGAGCTTCAAAAGGCAGCTAACCAAGGGAGAAGGTGCACCTGGGAGAAACTTTCGGCCATAAAAGCAAATTGCGGCATTGAGCTTGCTCTTGATGAATGTGTTGCAATTCTCAATCATATGAGAAGACTTAAGAGAAGTGCTGAAAGAGCAGCTGCGTCTTCTCATGGTCTGGCCAGTACTGTCAAATTCAGTGCTTCTAGAAGAATACCTTCCTGGAATTGCATTGCACGAGAAAATTCAACAGGATCCCTCGAAGAAGACCTAATAGATGTTACTTCCTCATCACATCAAGGTGTTAGTGGTAAAAATTGGAAAACCCACCGTGGCATACATGAGGGAAGTGATAGTGAATCTGAAAGCGTCGATTTCAATTCTTGGACGCGGTCTGGTGGCCCTTTGATGAGAACTACTTCGGCAAATATGTTCATTGACTTTGTCCAGAACTTAGATGTTGATACTGACCTAAATAATAGAGGCATGGTAGCTCATCCTAGTTCTCAAGTTTTTCAGCTTAATCCCAGTCCCAGGGTCACAACTCCAGATAGGAGCTCTGAAGGCACAGATTTTGATGGCGAAACTGGCAATAGGTTAGTCATGAATGGATCTAGCATAATGGTAACTGAAGGTGATCTTTTGCAACCTGAAAGAATCCAAAATGGGGTTGTGTTTAATGTTGTCAAGAGAGAAGACTTGACAACCCCTTTGAATAGGAATCATGATTTTGAAAATTACTACAATGAAATTGCTGAATGTGTCCAAATTGACTGTCCAGGGAGGGAGATGGATGCTGCCAGCACAACGTCTGAATTTGGAGATGATGATCACTCAGCAACTAAGCCCCTAATGGAAACGCCTGTGTTTAATTCTGTGGATCATTCTAGCACAATAGATGTGGGTAAGGATCAGACCATTGTTGATAGTTGATTAAATCATTTTTTTTCCCTCGGACTCTTTAACATATTGGTGCTATTGCTTTCCAGATTGTAAATAATAGCAGGGGAAAGGGATTTCTGTTTCCTTTACCCAAGGAATACAGCCCATCCCCCTCATTTGGATTATTCAGGAATGTACGGAAGAAAAATTTTTAGATGAAAATTTCCACTGCCAGAGTGAAATATTGAACTTCTGCTGTTGAATTCATTGTTCTCTCCTCTTTCCTTCTTGTCTCTAAATCGTTCTGCCGCTGTCAACCGACTTTAATAATAATAAAATGCATAGGCCAATGCCGCCAATCTCCAAGTCTTTGCATAACAGAGTTTACTATGTCTTGTAATGGTGTATGGGCTTCGGTAATTTCGTTAAGTTACATTTTTATCATTAGGTTTTTTAATTAAAATTTGATATATGTATTGGTTATATAGCACATTTCTTTTATGATTAGTATCTAATAGAACCCTTGATCGGAATTGAAAATTACACTGAATTGAATGGGAAAATTCCCTTCCCTTAGAGAAATTACAGAACAGTAGTAATCTCACAGCAATCTAATACAAACACAGCAATAGACAGTAGTAACCACACAGCACATAAGATAAACACAACAATAGAACAGTAAAGAAAATATGGAAGTAACAGAAAAACAAAATAGGCACTAGCTTTCGAGAGGCCAGTTGTCTCCTTGTTTTCCTCTCAGTTTTTTTCCTTCCCCTTCCTCCACTTCTTTCGGCCTCTAAATACCCCTTCTGACTAACAGCCCTGGCCCCACTCATGCGTCTGCAAATTTAGTTAAAAAGTTGGTTATTGCTATTCTTTTTCTTCTGCCACCTCACCCTCATGCCCTTGCTCCTTATTTCTTTTAGAATATATCTTAATCATGTCTGTTGCACTAGCATTTACCCTTTTACCCCTCCTCTCATAATATTTACCAACTGGGGTCTAACATTACCCCCCTTTTAAGATTCACCTTGTTCTCAAGGTGAAAATTAAAAATTTGACTTCTGATTGTTTCATAAGATTCCCAGGTACTGTCACGTAAAAGGAGGTTCTTCCACTTGATCAATACTTCCCATTGTCTATTGGTGAGCTCCCGTGCTTGTTGCACTTCTTTTGGTTCTGTCTGTAATTCCATGTCTTAGTAGTAAGTTCACTAGGCAGTGGCAGAATTGGGGCTGTCGATTGAATACTTTTCTTTAGCTGAGAAATGTGAAAAATATTGTGGATTCTTGCAGTATGTGATAAGTCCAACCAGTAAGCAACATGTCTGATTTTTTCCACTATCTTGAAAGGGCCATAATACCTTGGGTTCAGCTTCTCGTTGTATTTTTTGGCCAAGGATTTCATGCCATAGGGTCTCAACTTTAGGTAAATTGAGTCTCCTACCATTAGCTCCACCTCCCTTCTTTTTCGATCTGCATACTGTTTCATCCTTTGCTGAGCTCTTTATAAATTCTCTTTTAATTCCTCCACCACTGCATTCCTTTGCCTGATTTGTTCATTTACTTCTTCTACTGCAGAAGGAGTGTCTTCAAACCTTAGGAAATGAGGGGGATCCCTCCCATATAAAGTCCTGAATGGTGTTATGCCAGCTGATTGGTTGAAGGTAGTATTAAACCAATATTTTGCCCAAGCTAACCACTTTGCCTAGTTTTTAGGCTTCTCACCTACAAAACATCAAAGATAAGTTTCTAAGCTTCTGTTCACCACTTTTGCTTGCCCATCGGTCTCCAGGTGGTATGATGGGCTGTAGTGTAGAACAGTGCCAGAAAGCTTGAATAATTCCTGTCAGAACAAACTCATAAATAACCTATCCCTGTCTGAGATGATTGATCTCGGAAATCCATGCAGCTTAACAATTTCTTTGACGAATATAGTAGCTACATCTTTGGTTGTAAATGGATGAGATAATGGAAAGAAGTGCCCAGACTTGGTTAGTCTGTCCACCACCACCAAAATAGTGTCATACTTTGAAGATCTAGGTAAGCCGGTAATAAAATCTAGACTTACATCTTCCCAAACTTGCTTTGGAATGGTTAGTGGCTGTAACAATCCCATTGGATTGATGGCATGATATTTGTTCTGTTGACATATATGACATCTAGCTACATATGCTTGTATGTCTCTTTTCATCCCTTCCCAATACACAAAGGTTGCCAGACGTTTATAGGTTCTTAAATAACCCGAATGTCCTCCCATTGTTGTTTCAAGGAATTCAGCCATTAGAGTGGGAATTCTGGTAGAGTGCTTGGGCAACACCATCCTCCCTTTATACAGCAAATAGCCTTTTTTCGTTGTATAACCTTCAGGTGGCTGTTGGTTGGATATCACCTGCTGCCATATGGAATATAGCCTTTCATCTGTCTTTAATTCCTCCTCCCACTATTTGAGATCTTTACTTTGCCATATTGATATCTCCTGAAATTCAAGACTATTGTGCCTTCTTAATAAAGCATCGGAAGCCCTATTTTCTTTGCCTAGTTTGTACTGAATTGGAGTAAAGAAAAACACAGTAGTAGAACAGTAAAGAAAATATGGAAGTAACAGATAAACAAAATAGGCACTAGTTTTCGAGAGGTTAGTTCTCTCCCTGTTTTTCTTCCAATTTTTTTCCTCCTCCTTCCTCCACTTCTTTCGACCTCCAAATACCCCTTCTGACTAACAGCCCTGGGCCTTACTCATGAGTTTGCAAATTCAGCTAGAAAGTTGGTTATGGTTATTCTTCTCCTTCTGCCACCTCACCCTCATGCCCTTGCTCCTTATTTCTTTTAGAATATACCTTAACCATATCTGTTGCACTGGCATTTACCCTTTTACCCCTCCTCTCATAATATTTGCCAGCTGGGGATTTAATAGTATGTTATAAAAAAAGTTTTTATATACTTAATTTTTATTAAAAAAACTTGATAATAAATATATAAATAATTATATATAAATTTAATCATTTTATTAAATTTCATTACGCTAATTTTGATTCTCAACTAAACTTATCCTAAAAAATGAAACATATTTTATGTTTTCTCATGAACTCTTAACGGCAAGCCTGGAAGCCACCATGGGAACATATTTGATGGTAATATCGCCATTGCAGGGGTCCTTAGGGACTCAAATGGAAGTTGGATCAAGGCTTTCTCTAAATTTATGGGAGTGGGGTCTGTCCTTTTGGCTGAATTGTGGGCAATTGCCACAGGCTTAAAAATGGCCTGTGACTTAAATTGTTCTCACGTTATAGTTAAGTCAGATTCCACCACTGCAGTGCGCTTAATTAACAACAATAATATTTCTGATAATCATCAATATTTTCCTCTAATTAATCACTGCAGGTCATTCCAACAGAAGTTCATCCAAATCGTCGTCGTCCATAAACATAGAGAGGTGAATATTTGTGCAGATTTTTTGGCAAAGAGAGCAGTTGTTTTGAATACTAGCCTGGAGTTTTTTGATTCTGTTCCTTCTAATATGTACCACTTTTTTTTGGCTGATGTTCTTGGTTTTGAATCCAGCAGGAGATCTGGAATAGGATAGTTGGTCAGTTTGTTGTTCTTTTATTTCTGCGCTATGGCGCTTTCTGTACGGCTACTCTTTCTTAATGCATCTCTTTTAAGAATAAATAAATAAATAAAATCCCTTAATTGTGTGGTAGCATAAATAAATAGTTAGTATATGTAAAGCTGAGTCTGAAAACGATGGAAAGAACCTTATTCCTATGTGGAAGTAGAGTGAGTGGACAAACCCTAATGGAAGCAGATCCCATTAGCCCCAGGCAGCTGAAAGGAAAAATGGGAGCACCACATTGAGGGGAACTTCTTAGATATATATTTTATATCATTTGACTCATAATATTTATCTCATTTTGTATATTTTAAAATTAAATGTCTACATAATAAATAAAATTAAAATAAATAATTAAGTTTGACTTATGAGTACAAAATGTACATCTAAAAATCTTTCTCACTCTGGGACGAACGAGCAAACAGGACCAACAATCCCAAATTCCCAACTTTGTGTAGTGTGCAGTGAGTGATCATTCATGGGATGGACCACAGAATGATGTGTGTGCAGGATTTGCAAACAAATTGAGCTTAAATGAATTATTACAACGCAACGTTAATATGATTGATTGTTTCAAAAAAAAATCTCAAGTTGACAAGAATGATGTAAAAGGTTAATTGATATTTATAAACTTAGAAAAAAGAAATGGAGGAGAAGTCAAAAATGTCATTCCACCTCATTGAATGTATGTAGCATGGCAATGTCAATTATTAGATAGAAATAGGAGTTTGTGGTGGGGCAAGAAAGAGGCACAACCACCCAGGTGAGTTGAAGATTGTGTGTGTCGTTGGATTTTTGCGTGTGTGATGAGTGTGGCATGTCACTTGTCGCCACAAAAAGGCTCAAAGTGAAGTGAACATACAGTTGGATCCTCCACTCTCCATACTCATCCAACCTTCACACTTTATTTATTTATTATTCTATTCTACGCACACGGAAAAAATTGCACAGAGCACACGGAAAATTGTGAGAAACAAAGTAGGCGTCGTGATGTTGGTCGCCTCTGTATGTCTATCAATTTTAGTAAAGCAAAAACAAGCAAGATATGAAGTGATTTTATGACTTCTCCTTTTAATTAAGGTCAACATTAGCATCATAAAAGTAAAAATTTAGAGTATTAGTTAAGATTTTGTCTAATTGATTGATAAAATTTTTTAATATTAAAAATTATTATTTTTGTAATTTTTATAAATTTTAAATTAATAGATATTTTATTAACTATTCAAAACAAATAAAAAATACTTCAAGAATATTAATTAACAAAACTCGCTCAATTTTACTTTTTATTTTCTGTCAACGATCATTTAGTTAACAAGCTACCAACACTCTTCACGTGGCATGTCAAAACATTAACCAAGGACGTGCTTTTTCCGTGCTCTAATTATGAACGAGATGGAAATAATAGAATTAATTCCCTTCGACTAAAATTAATTTTCTCCTTAATTCACATGAAATTTTAATTTCTTTTCTTATTTCTTATTTTTGTTTTATTCTTTATATTTATTAATTATAATTAGTACATTTTTTAAAATATTTCCATTAACATTTAAAATTAAAATAAAATTACTCTAGTTAAAATATAATTAAAACTTAAATAAAATTAAAACACTTTGATTTTATTTAATAATGTAAAATCTAAAAATTAAGAATTTTGAAACAATTTTAAAATTTTGTAAAAATTAATTTATTAATCATTTTATTCTCATTTAAACTCTTCTACTAACTTGATTATAATTTAACAAAAGTAACTTCATGAGTTTAATATATAATACTTGTTAGTAATATATAAAATTTTTTTATTAATTAATAAAAATAAATGATATATTTAAAAAAATAAGAAATTAAATAAAATTAAAATTTCATAAACAAAATTAAGAGATTTCTTCCAAAATTTTGATTATCTTATATTTACTTAACGTGGGTTACTGAAGTGGCATCACAACATGCAAACGTGTCCTTGACTAACGCAGTACGCAGAGTCAGTCCATAGAGGATTAGTTAAAGCAAATATTACAGCAAATATTGAAAGGCAAAAGAAACATGCATGCGAGTTCTATGAAATTCACGAGGACATCCCTCTGCAAGTGTTTGCAATTGCGTCATGCGTGAGCGTGAGATTGCGGCAGCATCTCTTTTCCCTTCTTTGCATCTAATTCTCTGCAGAACTAAATATTTGGTATCATAATTATTATATTTTATTACGTGATTTGTCTAAATATAATCATAATATTAAAAAAATCATATGAATAACTTTTACAACTCATTTGTTTTGTGATTGAGTTTCTTTAAAAAATATATATAGTATTTTCATTTAAAAAATCAATAACAATAATATAAGAAGCTATATTTAAATTTAGTCCAATCATTTCTATTTTGTAAAATGAAAAATACATGACCAACTGAGTTATGATTCATGTACATTTAGAAACTTTTGAGTACTTCCTATGTCAATTATTCGACCTAGGGGGATTACTATAGCCATCCAATTACGGAAAGAAAGGTAAACTTGCGCGATATCAACCATACAAAAATTAAAAACTAATTTGTTAATATAATGGTCAATGCCTAAGAGTAAAAACAGGATCATATTAAAAAAATGAGACTCAACTTTCGCTTTCGGTGAACCTAAGCCAGAAAACTTGCTCATTTTGTGAAAAGGACAATAATTTGAAATTATAATAATTGCATTTTCATACATAATTATATCGACGCTTAACTAATTTCAACTAAAAGAAGGTAACCTAGCTAAGTTGTAGTATCGAAAAATGTGTTTAATATATTTATAATTAATAAATTACATTGTTGTATACATTGATTCCACTTTTAAGAAATTCTTCATCCAAAGTAGCCACTTCTAAAAATAGAGGATGTATTTAAAAAATATCATATATAGATAGGAAATCATTCTTAGTAATGAAAATCAAAATCATTAATAATGAATCTACGTGCGGTATATATACAATGTAAAAAATCCATGTTGTACATTTGCTTGCAAAAAGATCGTTTTTTTTTTATGGCGTAATAAATAACGCTCTTTAATATACTTGATCACAGGAAACTTCCTGGAAGGTTCCCATATGGCAGTGATGGACGTATTGACGCTAACCTCACTACCCCCATTTAAACCCCTCCACTTTCCCCTTTCTACCTCCTCATTTCTCTATCCTCCCTCTTCTCTTTTTTTCTTCTCTCTCTCTCTTCCCATTCATCATCATCATCATCTTCTTCTTCTTCCTCGCGAACTTCCATTATTCACAATGAAGCTGATCACCAGTATGAACCCCAAAAACCTCAAGCTCAGCCCCAAGCGTCTCTTTCGCTCCAAGAAGGACCGCTCCTCCCTCTCCAGATCCGACCCTCCATCCTTTAGCTCCGGCACCTCCTCTTCTTCCTCTGACGGATCATCCACCCTCAAGGCCGCCAAAAGCGTCGCCGGCTCATCAACCCCCACCAGCGTCTTGCCCGATTGTTCCAGTGACTGGTCCGATATTCAGTGCGATTTCGTTCAGGCGTTCAAACTCATAGACCGAGACAACGATGGGTTTGTATCGAGGGAAGAGCTGGAGGCGCTGCTAACCCGGCTGGGAGCGCAGCCACTGAGCCAGGAGGAGGTGACGATGATGCTGAGCGAAGTGGATCACGATGGGCAAGGTTGCATCAGCGTGGAAGCTCTCATGAATCGGGTCGGGTCTGCGTGCGGACCTGTTTGCGATTCGGATGAATTGAGAGAGGCGTTTGACGTTTTCGATACGGATCACGACGGAAAAATCTCGGCGGAGGAACTGATGCGGGTTTTCCAGGCGATCGGGGAGGAGCGGTGTACGTTAGAGGAGTGCCGGCGCATGATAGAAGGGGTGGATAGAAACGGGGATGGGTTTGTATGCTTCGACGACTTCTCGCGGATGATGGAGTTGCAGAGATGATCATTCACCTTTCACATCTTTCGCTTTTAGTTTTTCTTCTTTCTGTATTTCGACTCTTTATTTTGAGTGTATAATGCTCAAGCTGACATCAAAGCAAACAAAATATGATCCAAAATTCAGAAACCGACCAATCCCTCAATAAACCACATTCTCATGCTACCACTTTTAAACTAAGTTTGCGACATAAAATTACCAATTATATCTCTGTCATTATTCTTGAATTAATGCTATAAAACTATGGGTATTGCTAAAAGGTACCAGTTAAAAAAGTATTTAATTACTGTAAGTTATGGATGACAAAATTATTTCTGTTTAGACATTTTTAAGAACTCGAATATAAATTTTTTTTTTTGTTAAAATGGGATGGAGATTAAAATTTCTTGGAAACAAGTTTGAGAATGGGTTGATGATCATATTTCTCATCCTGTGAGATTTTTGTTCTAAAAAATTTACATTGATTTTTTTTAATGTATATATATTTATTTAATTTTTTTTGTTTATTAATTAAAAAAATTAACTTTAAAAAATAATAAAATTTTTAAAAATTATTTTTTATTTTATTTAAAAATTTAAATTATAATTAATTATTATCTCGATAAAATTAAATATTTTTTATCAATATTATATATCTATATTAAAAAAATTTATATTATTATTTTGATAAATTATTAATAATATTTAAGTCTTCCTAAAAATTTTGATAATCTTTGAATTTTTGTAATAAATAAAGATAGGGATAATTTTTTTTTTATACGAGAAATAGAGATAAAGATGAAATAATGATTAGTGTAAAAATGAGAAGTGAAGAGGCGGTCTCTGTTCCAATCCTACCCGATTGTCATTCCTATTGGTAGGTAGTTTAAAAATAACAAAAGTAATATGATTTAAGTAATTGTATTAAATAATTTTCTTTCATTTTTTTTTAAATGTTCTATTCTCAATGAAATTTTTTTTTGTAATGCACTACTTTTTTTATTAAATGAAAATTTATTATTTTTTATTAAATGAATATTTATTATTTTTATTTATTTTAGTTATATTTCTCTTTTTAATTTTTAATTAATTCTTTATTTTTTATAAAACATAAAAAAAGAATTATTTAAGTTGAGTGACAAAAATTGGATCAATAACTTTTCTTGTGACCTCTTTTTTAGTATAACTAATTTATCATTTATTTTTTTGAGAAAGAATAAAAATTGTAATTTATAATTTAAAGAGAATTATACTTGAAGAGGTGATTCTTTTGAGTTTTATAAAAAAAAAAAATAAAGAATCAATTAAAAATTATAAATATAAATATAACTAAAATAAAAAAATGATAAATACTCATTTAATAAAAATAATAATGATTCATTTAATGAAAAAATATTGCATTATAAAAAGTTTTTTTTTATTGTGAAAAGGGTATTTTATTTTTAAAAAATAAAAAAAAACTCATTTAATTCAGTTCATTTAAATCTTTTTTTTTAAACAACCTAACAACAATAAATATTTTTTTAAAGATTCTGATTAAATTCGATTGAATTTTAGCAGTGCTCTTCCCAAAGGTTAATTTCCTTCATTTTTTGAGCTTCATAACAAAAATAAATAAGTACATAGAAATTCTAAAATGCATTCTTCTGTAAAGCTAACATCATGCATAAATTTTTGTATGGATCGATGAGTAAGAGGTGGATAATCAATTGATCATTATTAATAGCAAAATATGCAAAAAAAATTACAAAATTAATTTACTAGAGTTAATTTAATTTAAATAGAATGAATAAATAGCACGGGAAGTTGGGATGTTTGCGTCAGAGAATTAGGTGGTAAGTAAAATCCCACTATTGGTTGAGTGGATCAGGATGGCATGGTAGGCTGGTAATAGAAAAGAAAAAACTTCTTAAATAAATATATATCAATGATTAGTCAATAAAATTCAGCTAAATTTTTCTTACCTTATGCTTTGTATAATTTTTTTAATATAAAATAAAAATAATTAATATATAAATAAAATAAGACTATGTATATATATTTATATATTTAATCTCTCACTCTGTTGAAGAGTTGGTAATCAAATCGCCTGTATTGGCTAGCTTTGGCCACGTGATAAGCACGCGGTGCAAAGAGACAGTGTAGGACAAAAACTTGTATAAAACAATTTTACTATGATAATGATCAGTATAGTTTTAATATGATGATAATGGCCATCATCTTCGTATCTGAGGAAATTTGGATATTTCACTACGATGCTAGTGTCATGTTGAATTGTTGTATATGTGCATCTTACGTTAAAAAATAAAATTCATTTAACATCTTATGATAATCAGAATCTCATTTAATTTGATGAGATATTTTTTAATTATTAATATTTAAAATTTTATTAAACTCTAATTAATATAATTTGAATTGGGTGAAGTTGCATAGACTTCTTGTAATGCAAATATTTTAATACACAAAATTTGAATTTAATATTTCATTTAAGCTGAATTAATACTACTTAACACTTTAATTCAACCACCCGTTTATTTTTATGCATAGTCTCTTAATCTAATTTGAACATCCTCTATTTGTTCCTAATGTTTTGGAAACACCTTATATTATTTGCACCGAGCAATATAATTAATAAAAAAACTAATTATTTATAAATGTAATAAATACAATAATTTAAAAAAAATATAGATTTTACTAATTAATACGCTAGGGCATTGGTTAAAAAAGCTTATAATTAATTGATAAAGTATTTAATATTTTCAGATTAGTAAAAAGCCAATAAAAATTAAAAATAATAATTTTTAAGGACACACAATTTTATAAACTAATCACATACTTTTTTAACTAGTAACCTAAAAATATGATTAATTATATAGCAAAACTTAAAAAATATATATGCATTCTTTCTCCATAAAAAATAACATGTATGAATAAATTGATGGTGCAGAAAAAAAGGAAAAACGGACACAAAGAAATTGCCCACTATAGGAGCTAGGTGCACTTCTTTCTTCCTGTAAAATGAAAACGATGTGAGAAAAAAGAGGGATAATGTGCTGTGTTTTTGAATAAAATGGCAAGAGACGAAAGAACAAAAGTTCAAGTGGTTTAAGAACAACTAATTATAAAGTAGCACTTGTTGGCTTCTTCTTTCAAACTACTATTATGGTTGCAGAATATAGTATACTAATAATTAACAAGACAATGGTTGCAAAATTACAGTTAACAGCACACGTTAATCCGACATTTTTTGTCTATCGTAATTTTCTATGATTGTTTCGCAGAATTTTAAGGTTGCCGGCTGGACACGTAACCATAATGAATATTAATAAATTATATGAAGGTAAAATGTAAAAGAATTCTTTAATCTTTGACGCGTGTAAAACAATTATTGAATTTTAGACTTCGACTAATAATTCATTAAACTGTCATAGAGTATAAAAAATCCCAAATATCAAATTTAAACGATACATCAGAAATGGAGACCCTACCCAAACAGAAAACTCTTTGCAAACGCTGCCACAAGTTCGTGAATCGCATCGGTGAATTTTATGTATATTACTGGTTATATCTAAATATTATAGGTTTAAGTATAATCTATGATCCATCCCTAACACTAATATGTAACGTAATAGCGAAGAGCTGAAAACATTCCTGACACAACTCCAATTACAAAGATACTAGAAACAAAACAAAAAGGAAGATATCGTCTCATCACGGCTTTAGCACCAGTGGAAGCAAATCTATTTCACATAAAGGGATAAGAAATACAAGTGTTTTAATACTATATTGTTAGAGCAGCAGATATAAGGCCTCTACACAAGATAGCTCGCATGGCCGTCCATAATTTACTGGATTTGACGCTACAAGCCATGGTACTGCACTTTAATGAAAGTTTATCAAAGACCAAAGTTTAAGAATTTTTTTACATGTAGACTAAAGTTTAAGGAATCTTTTACATTTTATCCATTATGTAAAGTATCAAAGACTTATGTTGTTCATATCCTGAACAAATTAATATTTCCTCGTCGAGATTTGTGTATTGATTTGAATTATACAAAAAACAATGTCTTCCTTTAATTAACAGTAGCCTTTTTAATCAAGACCAAATACTTCAACGAAGTCCTCATAAATAAATATATACAAGCACATGCTCATTGGGTTATTGTCAAGCATATCTTATCCACATTCACACCAATATTTTCTATTATGTTATTGAAATTATTTTAAAATATAAAAGGGAGAAGTATAGCAGCATTAATAGAAAAGAAAAAGTACGATGAATTAGAAGAAAATGATAGATTTAGTTGTTTCTTTAACAAAATCCTGAATACATGATAACTCCAATTAAGTTCATCTCTATCTTTCTCCCTCTTGGAGAAGTTGTGATTTCTGTAATAGCTTCACTATTGCTCTTCTCTTAGTTAATAGCAAATGTGGATTACATTTTCAAGTTTATCATTAAAATATATATTGTCATTCTAGCTAAAAGTATTACTGGTCCTCATTTATGATTCAATGGTGGGAATCAGAGTAGTCTGATATAGTGGAAATAGAAAATAATGCATTGTCTTTTTTTTTTTTTTCTTCTGACAAAAGAGAAAACAGAGAAAAAGTAGAAGGAAAAGTCATGTAAAATGGGAGTTTCTGTCGTGAGTTGGGAAGAAGCATTGGTAATTTCCATGGAACATGGTGTTTTTTCGGGACATGTGAATTGTGATGTTAGGGACGTGAATTGGATTATTAACAAAACAACAATCACTATAATATGGGTTTTGGATTGGAACATTATATGTAGTTTGTTGATTTTTGAGGTAAACAAAACATGAGCAACATTATGTATATATATAGCTGTCTCTGTGAGATTCTTTCTTCTGCGCTTTCTCCTTTCCAGGAATCTTCCATTTACAACAGAAAATATGAAAAAGCTCTACATTTAATTTTTGGACATTTAACACCTGCAAAATTTGGGCTTATCCTTGATTTTGCCATTGATACTTGTAGGCATTCTTTTATCAGTCAGCCCAAAGTGAGGCCCAACACTATGACCCAAAATATACTAAATAATATATAGAATAAATTATATTAACATGTACAAAACTTTCACGGTGTTTTATTGGATTGATTTTCCTAACTCTAAACCAAATTTATTCAATTTATTTAATTACTTTAATACTCTAAAATGTGATTTTATTTCAACTTTATATATTGTATAATGTATAGTCCTAGAACTTGAGAGATGGCGTTAGCATTAGTTAGCGTTAGATGCCACAAATCACTTGAATCATCCAACGATTAATCATGTGTTACTGAACAGATCCTGTTCTGCAAGACCAAGTTCTACAATACTAAATTCCGGTCTGTTTGACACGTGTGGGATGTGGGAATATTACAGGCCCTGAGTATCTTTCTCACTCACAAAATCATTGATTAAATAAAACGGTCTGGTATTAAAAGTTTTTTATTAAATTTATTGCCATTAGTCTTACACCACCAGTATTACTAACTCCTTCAAATTGACTAAATCGAAACCTTTATTATCAGTGCATATAATAGTCATACATGAATGTGGCCAAAATTTCTTTTGATTTCAGGTAAGTTTTTTTTATTTGCGATAAAAATAATTTTTATGTTTTTAAATTGTATATTAATTTATAATTTTATTTTTAAAATTTTTCTGCAGTTAATTTTTTTTAATTTTTAATTAAAATTAATTTTATCTTATAATATAACACTATTTAAATTATTAATAAAATATAATGTTATAATATTTAATAATAAATTTTAAAATTATAAATAAAATTTTAATAATATTCAAATATTAAATAATAGTATATATTTTAAATTATAATATTTTTATTTTTATTCAATTACCATTTAACGTAAAAATTAAATTATTTGATTAATATTTTATATATAACATGAATAATTTTATTAAAAGTTTAATATTTTTTTAAATATAATATTATATTATTATTTTTTTAATAATTTAGATATAAGATAAAATTAATTAAAAAAATTTAAATATAAATTTAAAAATTAATATAAAATTTAATTACATAAATAATGCAACAAATTTAAAGAAAAAAAAAAGAACTTGTTAGATGTGTATGCCCACGTGCATCTCTCGTGCCAACTGTCAACAGAAGGCGAGGAGAAAAAATTAGTGATTTATCAAGAATCAAGAACCGAAGGAAAGGCGGAATAAAAAATGATATGGAAGCGATCTCGAGTCTCGACACTTGAAGGCTGAAGCAGAGTTGTTGAGCAAAGCTCTTGTAGCTTTGTATCAGTTTTTTCCTATCTGAAGCTCGAGATCTCACTGCTACTATACCATTCGGGGTGCCATTGGCATTTCTCAATTATATTGGAACAAACCCTGTAGAGTTATCAATCTCGCAGGAGGGAAGAAGGACACAAAAACGATGGGCTTTGCGCTGGGTTTGACGTTTGATTCCAAATCTGGGCAGATGATAATGGTGACATTGCTGCTGATGATTGCCTCCTTCTATGCGGGTTATCTTTTCGGCCAAAAAGGTCCCATTTATGCATCCCAGCTTCACTCCACTTCTTCTTCTACTACACCTTCTTCCTCTCCTGGTAATAATCTCTTCACCTCAACTCCTGTTCTGTCTCTCGCTAAACTTCAATTTATATTGGGTTTCTTTCTTTTGGCATTTATCATGCTTTTTGTTTTTGGAATTACGCGCTGTGCCTGTGGGGTTCACATCGTTTTTGTCTCAGTTTCTAAAAATGTCATTTTTAGTAGGTCTATTAGCCAATTTTTGGTCGAATAGGGCAACTAACTTATCTAATTGGACTGTAAGTTAGTATTGTTTTGGACACTTTCTATACATAGAAAGTTGTTTATGGAGATCTGGGGCGAGCTCTTAGTAGTGCTGACAGATTTTAAGTTGATTAGAATTGATTTTGAATCATTCTTTAAACCTGAGGACGTAGAGTGTTTCTTCTTTTAATTCTCAGCCATCAATTGCTTATATTGTATATTTTGTATAGAACCATAAATGGAGTGGGACTCTACCAGGCACCCATGTCATTGAGGATTTTTATTTTGTGGAGTTCAAAGTAAATGAAGAGATGTTACTGCTCAGGATGAATTCACTACCGTTAAGTATTGCATACACTGTCAATTATTAAACCCTACTGGGTACCTTGGTGTTTGTTTCTCTGTTAAACTTTGCTATTTTAGAATACAAATTACTTTGCAGTGTTTGTTAAAAATGTTTTGAAATCTTGCAGGCATTTCAAGATTTAGCAACAAAATTGCTCTGACTTACCGCAAAACACCCCTGTTTATTCCACAGTCTGGGATGGATGTATGCCCATTGACATTTAATGAGTATATTCCCTGCCATGATGTTTCATATGTGGCAACCTTGCGCCCAAAGCTTGATCTGTCTAGAAGAGAAGAACTGGAGAGGCACTGTCCTCCACTTGAAAAGCGCTTATTTTGCTTGATTCCACCACCAAAGGATTATAAAATACCTATCAAATGGCCTGTCAGTAGGGATTATGTTTGGCGAAGTAATATAAATCATACACATCTTGCAGAAGTCAAAGGAGGCCAAAATTGGGTGCATGAGAAGGATCAGCTTTGGTGGTTTCCTGGTGGTGGTACCCATTTCAAGCATGGGGCCCCCGAGTACATTCAGAGGTAACTGTAATTGACTTATTTTTGTTTCCTATGTTGATTATACAAATTCTTGATTTTGGATTTTTGTGTTGTAATGTGTTTTTTCTGGATACTTAGCAACACTTATGGTGATATTTCTCTCTGGAATAGTATCAATTACTTATCAGGGCATAAGGTGCCTCCACTAAATACTTAAGTGAGATAATGCACAATTATAAACAGCAAACAGAGTCTTTTTATACACAGGCTGAAACGTTTGGGCTATTGTTGTTTTGTTCTCTTTTCCTCTCTTACATTAGGATTTATTATGGTGACATCATTTTTCAGTATGTCATTTCTGCATATGATGTAATTAAATTGCTTGGTTTTTAAAGGGTACTTTGATTCTCATGTCTTATTTTCTCTTTGACAATAAAATTCAGGATGTAGTTGTTTATAATTTAATGGCTTCATGCATGCAGGTTAGGAAATATGACAACAGATGAGACTGGTGATCTGCGCTCTGCAGGGGTAGTTCAAGTTCTAGATGTTGGTTGTGGAGTGGCCAGTTTTGGAGCTTATCTTCTTCCCTTCGATATACAAACAATGTCCTTTGCACCCAAGGATGGTCACGAGAATCAGATTCAATTTGCATTAGAGCGAGGTATTGGTGCGATGATTGCTGCCTTGGCCACAAAACAACTACCATATCCAGCTAGCTCGTTTGAAATGATTCACTGTTCACGGTGTCGTGTAGATTGGCATGAAAATGGTAATGGGCTTTCTTTAGCATATTTGTATGTTGCCATTGAATTGCATTTTGGGATTGGTAGTCGCATGCTGCTTGTTTTCTTTTAATCTTGTTTCATTTACCATTTCAATGTCATCTGCAACCATTGGCTTGCTTACTTGATATCTAGTGGACAAAGATGAAGATGCGACAATTTATCCATTGATATTTTGCTTTAATGTTGTTATTTTTTGGTTTTTCCAGTGTACATTTATTAAACTTCACCCTTTTGATAAAGCCAATGAATGAGTTAACTTAGTCTTTGAGCATTTTGCTAAAATTGAAATCAATTTTTATACTTAATATATGTCTTTGTATATGTTGATATAAATCTCTATTCTGTTTGTGGGCCCACATTTCTAAATTACAGAAAAATAGCTTTTAATTATATGTAACATTCTAACATATTTGCATTTTATTATGTGTAAACTGCCAGTTTCTGTTATACTTCCGTGGTTGAAGAAGAATATTTAATATCTAATGCTTTTGAAATAGTTTTAGATTTAATAATTCATCTGTAAGAATATAATGAGTTAAATAAAGTAAAAGAATTTGAAGACATGTTGTTAGATGTGGTAAGTAGCAATTAAAATGAGTAATGTACCATTGGGTTATCAATTTAGTGAGTATAATTTAAATTGTTGAGCTCAGAGATGTAGTTACTAGTTCTCTTCAAAGTTATCATCATCTTTACTGTTACTTTTATAGGGTGACGTCATAGTATGCGGTGCAACACATTCTTGAAGGCTGCTCTATAGATGTAATTGGGGTTCCATTCCTAATTCTGTTGTTAATTTAATCTGGATAACTGTAGTGCAATGCATATTTATCAATGGCTACTGTAAATAATAGTTGGGTTAAACTAGCTTAATTGGACAAATTTACTGATTTTTTGTTATTAATTAATTAATTAATTATTTTTGTTCTATAGATGGGATTTTGCTGAAAGAGGTGAATCGCCTTCTTCGTCCTTATGGATATTTTGTCTATTCAGCTCCACCTGCTTATCGAAAAGATAAAGATTTTCCTGCTATTTGGGATAAATTAGTGAATCTGACTGCAGCTATGTGCTGGAGACTCATTTCTCGAAAAGTTCAGACGGCAATATGGATTAAAGAAAAAAATCAACCCTGCCTCCTAGGCAATGCAGCACAAAATCTTATAAATGTTTGTGATGCAATTGACGATTCTAAACCTTCATGGAATGCCCCACTAAGAAATTGTGTACATGTTCAAAATTCTGAAACAGATTCTTACAAGCTTCCTCCAAGACCTGAGCGTCTGTCAATGTTTTCTCAGAGCCTGAGCAAGTTAGGTCTGCCCATTGTTTTTAATCAATATAGAAAGGCATTCTCTGTTATGTTTCATGCATTTTATTGGAAATAAGTAGGCATGCAACGTGTCACAATGAAAAGGATAGTGCTTAATTATTCAACCAAAGATTATAGATAATTTATAGATTAACAGGCATTAATTTGATGGATTCAAATGTGTCTGAGTATAATGTGATGATCCTGCAACTTTTAACTACAGGTATAAGTCAAGATGAATTTACATCAGACTCTCTTTTTTGGCAAGATCAGATTCATCATTATTGGAGACTGATGAATACTGGGGAGACAGAAATCCGCAATGTGATGGATATGAATGCCTTTTGCGGTGGATTTGCTGTTGCATTAAATAATTTTCCTGTTTGGGTGATGAATATAGTTCCCGCAACCATGAAGAACACCTTAACTGGAATTTATGATCGGGGACTAATTGGAACTTTCCATGACTGGTAAGATTTGACCACTGATACTCTGATAGCATAAATATTTTTGGGTGTTGTTATAAAAAGCTCATCAATCCTTCAGAGAGGCTGAGGGGTCTCACCCTCGGGTTCCTAGTTTTTCTAGAAATGTGTGTTGTTTTATTTGAAAAACAATAATCTCTATAAGCAAAAATAGGCATCTAAGGGTGGAAAAACTCAACTTTTTGAGAGATTGAGCTTTGCCTAGCAATATCCAATAAATTTTGTAGTATGTGTATTTATATTTATTATTAGTTAGCAGCTGATAATACAGATACATTTACATCAGGTGTGAAGCATTCTCAAGTTATCCTCGGTCATATGATTTACTGCATGCTGATCATCTCTTTTCGCACTACAAAAACCAAGGGGAAGGGTGCTTACTTGAAGATATCATGCTAGAAATGGATCGTCTAATAAGGCCGCTGGTAATTACTTTTCTAAAAGGTTATATCTACTATGAAGTCCTGCATAAATATCAAAATTGAAGCTCTAGTGACAGGTGATAGATGATTTTGTCAAATATAATGTAAATGCCTATATATGTACACAAATGTGTTTGTGTGATTGCACAAGTGCATAGAGGTTTGAACCTTCAACTTATGCTCTTTAATTAAACATATAAATAAACTTCAATATAAAGATGAAGAGGGAAAATGATTTTATACAGAAAAATGCTTAATATTGCCGTTATCATTGCATAAATTTTAAATGGTCAATGTCATTTTCTTATAAATTGAAGAAAACAATCATATAGCTGGCTGAAATTATCTTTTTAGAATAGCATAGGGAATTCTTTTATATTGTGATCTTTTCAGAAGTGTAATAATGACAGGAATCTATCTGAGGAGTCAGAAAAGGAAAGTTCAATCTTCTCCGGATAATTATATAATTGTATGCATGTGATAGATTGTACCACTAGGGTGCAGTTGAGCAGAGATGAAAATTGGGAGGATCAGAAATCAATATGTATGCTTGCTTTGTTGCAAGAAAAGAGAAATGAATGAAAAATTAATATTTGCTATTTTCGTCACATCCTCAATAAATTATATTTGCATCTTGCAGAATGCCAAAAATTGGGGTGAGTCAAGAATAAAGAACCTGAGTTTAATAGTTTTACTAATTAATATCTTTTGTTATTTAGAATTGTTGCATAAAGGATATATGATACTTATGAGTATCTATTATCAGCTTTACATGCAAAAGAGTAGTATTCCCCCTTTCTTCATTCATTCTTTACATTATATTCACTCATTCTTATCTTTATTACTTGCTGATTTCCATTCCATTGTGCCTAGTTAACTTTAAAGTGGAAATGTACAATTAATTATATTGGTAATCTCTGACTCTGATAATATCTTGTCAATACTTTATACATTTATTTAGTTGCTAGAAGGTAATACGGAAAGTAGGAAGCCTATAATGATCTTTTTTCCATTGAAAAGCAACAAAAGTGCAATAGAAGGGTGGGGAGACAAGAAAACTGAAAACCTTAAAGATACTAACAAACCAAGTCATAATCCAGATGTTGACGTGTCATGAAATAAAATTTACAACTTAGCTGCTAAGTCGTTGATAAAAAATAACATTTGAAGCTTCTTATTTGACAGTCATACTCATACCAATGCAAATCTTGCTCTTTATATAGGTATGAGTTCAATGGCCCTGATTCAACTAGAGTTACAGACTATGAAATCGGTGAGATCATATAGGTGCATGAAATTGGCTGTCAGACTTTGAAAATTGACGCTAGACGCTTTCCCTTTTTTTTTTTGGGGGTTCATTTTCCTTTTCAAATGTTTTCACTCAACTTCCTGGATCTAATTAACAGAGCAGATAAGAAATTAGGTTTTTGGTTGCTCAGAATCCAACCATGAAAAAAATACAAGGTTAAACAAAAACAGCAAAAATCATTTGGATGTTTTAGGAATTGACTTGAGTCGCTTCGTTTAGGAAATTTCCATATAGTGAAGGATAATTCCAATGTTTCTGTTTCACTTATGCAAATTATTTGCTATGCTGTACTTATTATTAACTGATAACATCAATGTACAGGGATTTATTATCATTAGGGATGAGGAGCAAATTTTGTCAAGAATCAATGACCTTGCAGCAAAATTTATGTGGGATGTGCAGTCACATTTGCTAGAAAATAAAGAAAAGAAGACGGAAACTGTGTTATTTTGTAGAAAAAAGTTTTGGGCAATCGTCTAATGTGTTTTGATCTTATAGAAATTTCTTTCCTTTTTCTAACCACGGTTAATTTGTAACCGTAAGGTTCTTGTGTATCTGCTTTGTTCATTGATGATAGATGTGTAGAGGGTAATCAATAGGTACATGGATTCCCACTTTTTAATGTTTACAACGCTGAGAGAATGGATAATTCTTGTTTATATCTTCAAGTTTTTTAATCAAAATAAAATATTTAAATTTTTTTAAAAAAATAAATTACATAAATTATATATGTAAAGGAACAAATATTTAAAAACTGTAAATTTTTTTCTAATGAGGATTGAGTAATCAACTTACTTCAAGTGTACAACAGAATGAAAACGTACAAATTGGCCATGTTCCCATTGGGCTCATCCCATGCCATTCCTCTGGACTTTAAGAAAAGCCTAATAATAATAAGTTTGCTGATTCCGTTGATAACTTGATTGAAAATTTCCATCTTGTCCTCAGCACTTGGCTGAAGTTCACGTCTTTATTTTGTTTGTTTTCCTTACACAATCACAAATGGTAGCTTAAGCATCTTTTCCGTTTTGGTCGCCATTTTAATTTTTTTGAGGATTTGTGCATTGTGACAAGGAATCTCTCTCGCTTTCTCTCCCTTTTTCCCCCCTACTTTCTTTGGTTGTCAGCTTATAGAATTAAGCTTTGGAAGAAAGATAAACGAGCATGAAGATTTTATTTCGATAATAAAAATATATAATTGTATACAGTTGGGTTATATTATTTTACCCAAACGTGACGATAGCATGCATCAGAACAAGTTAATTAATAAAGAGTGTAAGCATGCAAGTGGCAGCAAAGTGGAGGGTATTATGGTAAATGAGAGCGCCAGCAAGAGTGTTGGATTTTGAGTGTGACAAACAAAAGAGGTAACTAATACAAGTATGGACCACTAAAACGAAGCTGATATGACAAGACAACCCCACGCTTGTCCCCTTCATCTTTCATCTTCTCTGCCAATTATTTCATTCATTCAATTGTTGCAGAGCATGCAGTGGCTCCTCCCATCTTCTTTCTTTCTGCCTTCAATTCCTCCCTTCAAGGCCTTTAAGGTTTCACTGTTACTCCATCCTGGGTTTTGTGTTTTCACTGTTCATGCATGACGACGACATGGTTTCACGAGTCATGAGTCATGACTATTGGGTTTTGGTACACTTGAAAAAGGAGCCTCGTCCCACAACAAGACATGTGTCAGTGACCCATTTGAAGAAAGCAACCTTCACTAGATGTTGATGCGTGTGTGAATATTAATTACTGATGGGTATACGGATTTCAGTATATACTCCAATATGAGTAATAAGCATAATGGGTATAGAAATTGTACTCATACGTCGCCTTTCCTTTTATCGTCTGCATCCAACTATGACAGTTTGTTAAGAACCAAAGATTAATTTCCAGCTGCTATGTACGCTCTTTAATTTATATACACACACACATGTAAAACCTTTTCTTCGTTTAGTCCAATCAAACTCGCGTTTTCACGCTAACACTTCAAATTAAATATTCACATTCCCACCTTCCAATTTTGGTCATGAATCTTTGTCTACCTTCTTAACTTACCTAACAAATAAAGTTAAACTCAAATCTTTCTCTTTTGAGACACATCTAAAAGCCTTGTGCTTTGTAAAAGCATTTAAAAAAGGAAAAGGAAATTAATTAATATGTACAATTGCAAAGAGAAAATTCACAGTGCCAAGGTTGATTTGGGTAGGGTAGCTAGGGTCAGTTCGTTGAATTGTGTCCGGTCAAGATAAGGCATAACATTAAATTGGTTAAATATGACTATATAATTATTTACCTAAATAATATATCACTCCCCCAAAATTTTGTTTGTGACAAATCATCTCTCTCTAAACTATCAAACAAAATAAAATTGTTCTTCGGGTTAAAAGTAACAAACTTATAAGCATATGTTTTTTGCATGATTAATTTTCTTTTCTTAATTTCTCTAGTGTGACTTTTGAAACAGATGGGTAGAGAAAGTCGAAAGTAGCATCATCCTCCATCCGATCCATCGCTTGCCTCCATTCCTCAATGTCACCTATGACAACAACATAAGTACAATACGTTAATTGTAAAAATGAGGCTTATTATAACTTATCTGAAATTATGGTCGATCAATGGTTTTGTTAATAATTTCAAATAAGCTCTAAATTTCATTTTAAAAATTAAACTTACCTCTATGACATTGAGCGACAAAGGTGCTGCGTTAGACTAAGGTTGATGCTGATTTTGACTTTCTTACAATATTGTGTTATAAAAGAAGTCAAATTGGGAAGGGGGAAGAAAATTAATCATACATGTTAAATCTATTAGTTTTAACCCCAAAATAATAGTTTCTTTTTTATTATATAATTTAATAAAATAATTTGTTATAAATTAAAATTTAGATGAGTAATATATTATTAAAGCATAATTTAGAGAAATAAAGTATTCCTTTTCCCTTATGTACGTATGTCTGTGTATATATATACACACACACACACACAAGGTGACGTGGCACGATTAATTTTGTTTGTGCAGTTGTAAAATGTGGATAATAAATATACAGTAAATTGATTCATACATTATAGTATGTTGCTTATTTTCATATCAAATAAATACCTTTGATATATTTTCTACCTAATTTTTTAATTTTAATTTTTCACTAATTTCATGTCATTCTCATAATTACATAAAGCTTTTTTAATCACTTGCAGACATATTATTATTTATATGACAACTTCCATCTAATTGAATGAACTGTGAATAATAGGGAAAAAATTCAATGAGTTTTACTCATCCGATAGATACCAATTATATTTTAAAACTCATGGATTACTTTTTTAAAGTTTAAATATTAGTTTTATAATTAATTTTTAATTCAATATTGGAGTAAAACATAATATATATATATATATATATCAAAATATAAAATATGTTACACTAGCAAGCAACATTTCAGTTGGAGATCGTGCATGATATAATCATTAGGTATATATATATATCCCTAAGATAATAATGAAGATGATTTTCATTGCAATAATTAATCAACTTTATAAGATGTGCTGTTGCATGTACAAAGACAGAGACTTTTATAATGGAAATAGTGTTCATTTATTAATTAATACAAGTGATTAATTAAGGAGTTGATAATTACATTCCGTGTTGAGGTAAGCTTTGCCTCTTTTCACAGATAGGTAAAAGAATATGATGTTTCCAAAGACCTAGACAAGCTTGAACGACATGTACGTGTCATGAAGCACTTTCCAAATTAGATAACATCCTGCCTTTATTGGCAAATGAGACTATGATAGATGGATATAAACTTCTATTTTGAGGCACATTAAACAATTCAAAGGCTTTGCCTTTGAACTAATTATTAATTAGAATCAAAATTAGTGTAAAGTTAGGAAATTAAGGGAAGTCCAAAGAGTGAAGGATTTAGTGCATGTAACAAGATTCCGTTGCGTAGACGTTGCCCATCATCAACTTTCTTCCCTTTCCCTTTACGTATTTGTTATTGGATCAGGCGATCTGGTGGGGACTATATATATGCTTCAACTTGCTGCTTTTCTTTCTTTATTCTCTCTCTTTGTTTTCTTGTTTTCCTTTGGGATAGGGAGAATTGTTGAGAGACAGGTAAGGTAACACAACTTGTATTTTAGGAATATATATATATATATATATATATATATATATATATATATATATATATATATATATATATTACACACACACACATGAGTTCATCAGCCCAAAAATGCATACATATCAGAAAATGGCCCATATATTTCTTCAATTCAATTACTTGGGACGTTATAGTTAATTTCATCTCTCTTTCACATTTAATCATATATATGTGTTATGAAATCTTCTTTTTTCGTTACTTAAGGATTAGTTTTCTAAAACTATTAGACAAATGCACTCAAATATATATAGTTGATAATATATATATATATATATATATATATATATATATAATAAGTATTTGTAGAAGTTATTCTGTATGTTTGAGAAACAATATCAGGCTTTTATATTTTGAAAATAATTAAACTGTGAAGTTGTAAATGTGATTCAAAATTTTAAAGAGAAAAATTACACTCCTTTTTTACAAGAGATGTTGAAATTATACTTTGCTATTTTTTGTTTTCAAAAATTATACCCCTCTTTGTTGAGAGATAAAAAAAATTTATAATTTTACTTATCTTAACTAAAATATTCTTATATTTATTATTTACATAATTAAATATGTATTTGACTAATATAAACATTTTTTAAAAAATTTAAAATACAATAACTTTATTATTTTTAACTTGACATAAATAATAATGAAGTAATAAATTTTAAAAAATATTTTTAAATAAAGTATATTTAAAAAATTAATAATGTCATTAATAATAATTTATTCAAAATAAGTAAAATTATTATATGTAGATTTTTTTCATATTTTAAAAAAGAAAAGTGTATGTTTTAAAAAAAGAAAGAAAAGAAAGTGTAATTTTAATATCTCTTAAAAGAGACAAGTGTAATTTACTTTTTTAAAATGGGCAATATCAATAATTTCCATCACTCTTAACAATTTTCTATTTTTCTTTTGCTCACTCTCTTTCTTTTTTAAACAACGGAAGAAGAATAAGACCTTAGGAATAGAAACCAATGTGTATCATACCTTTAGCACTTATATGTCACTTGATCAAGGCTCTTGAGCTTCTTTCTATATTTTCATTATAGCTTTTGCTGACATTGCTGAAAATTTTATTTGATTAATTGATAAAATTTTTAAATAGTAAAAATTATTATTTTTATTAAATTTTAAAAAATTTTAAGTCATTAAATGTTCTATTAATTAATAAAAAAATGTTAATCAATATCCTTAAGATACTATTTAGAAAAATCCCTTTTTATATCTTTCATCTCTAAATTAATTATGTAATGGATAACCTACATCTCAATCACATATAATCGGTTCAATATTTATAAAAGAAACTAATTTTATTATGTAATAGTAGTGAGTATGCATTTTAAGTTTCAATTGTTTAGTTATTTTGGTTTAATTAATTTTGAAAAAGAATTTAAAATGCAATCATTTATAAGTTACGATAAAATTTTTACTATTTTCATTATTTTTATAATATATAAAAAATTATTACAGTTTATTTTATATTTAAAAAATTAAAAAAAAATTAAGTACGTATCAAACCAGTAATATTAATTAACTTTCTATGCATTATGAAAGAAAATGCATATTTATTTGATGGCAAAGGTCACCTTAATTATCTACAATTTTGGCTACTAATGAAATAAATAATTGAAATGAATAAGTAATAGTTAATTAAGAGTCAAAATGCGGCGATTATTTGTAACGAATTAGATAAAATATATAGCTATGTAGGAGTAATATAATATGGGGAATGGGCACGATTATTTTTTAAAGTATAAATTTTAATAAAATAAAAAATATAAAGAGAGAAAAAAATAAATTAAAAAATAAAGTAAAAATTTATAATCAATTAATTATGATTCATTTATATATATATTATTTGTATTTTATTATTACATCAAAATTTATTATTTAAAAATTCATACCCAACGGCGACATAGTGTGTAAGTCAGTGACTTGCAGTGTAACAAATTACAGATGACACAGTGAGTGGGATGTTGAAAATCGCATAAGAGAGAGAGAGGGGGGGTACAGGAGGGACGGGGACACGATTTCAGAGACATCAGATAAAAAAATTTAATCTTATATTAAAATTTTATTTTATAAAATTATAAAATATTAACAGGTGAATTTAATATATTTTTTTAAAATTTTTAATTAATCACCCATTGATTAGGTTTATATATTTTTAAAATTTAAATATAATATTATTTGTAATTTATAAACATTAATCTGATGATGGATTAATGTGATATCTTTCACTGTAGACAACACCAAAGAACTTCAACTAGAAAAAAATTGAGACGTGCGATGGACATTGTGGTAGAGCCAAAAAGGCAAAAGGAATTGAATGAGAAAGAGACTGAAATTAAATGGTAAGATGGGACGTGTGATGAAGCACTTGACAAATCACAGCCCTCTCTCCTCATGTCATCTATCTTCATCCATCGCTTCCTCAATTTCAATTTGTAACCAAGAAGAGTCCCAACCCCATCCATCCATCCATCCATCCATCATATATATCCCATGGATCATATCACTCACAAGTCATAACATAACTGTACAATGAATCTTCATTCTTCAACTCCCATCCAGAAAGAGAAAGACACATGGGAGTCAGTGCCAATGTCATACGCATCATGATGATGATATATATGCATAATAAACATCATGATTCATGACACACACCTTCCTCCTCCACGACCACATACAAATCCAAATTAATTAATCACTTCGTACCTTTGTCTGTTAATACTAGTAAGTGACTTACTGTATCCGTATGGATGGAGAGTGGAGAGGTTACGGGAATTGGGATGTGGACACGTGTAACAGTGGAGGGACAGTGTCCTATATGGAGAATGGTACGGATGTTAGCCGTTTTGAGAGCGAAAAGGCTAAGTGTTTGATCTTTGATATATGAGTGGCTCAGAATCACAGTGTGGGCTCTTCCACTCTCTTGCCTTACCTCTCGACTCGTCACTTCTTTAACTTCATATGTCCGCATCACATCCTTCACATTCACATGCACATGCACTTCCTCTCCCTCTTTCTTGTCCTGTCATTTCACAATTGGAATCACGTTTTACCTTGTTGTACCATATATACAACTGTACTCTACTACCACTTCTATACTTAATTATATATATATATATATATGTATGCTTATATCATGCACCCTCCACTCCTTTACAAACTTATTAATTTCTCCATCA
Organism: Senna siamea; assembly: GCA_031216115.1. Taxonomy (NCBI): domain Eukaryota; kingdom Viridiplantae; phylum Streptophyta; class Magnoliopsida; order Fabales; family Fabaceae; genus Senna; species Senna siamea. The sequence continues at coordinate 24,144,643 of CM062366.1, read as the reverse complement.
AAATCAAAATTATTGAAAATAAATTTGGAAAAATCCCATTATATTTGTAAAACAACATTAATCGCTGGGAAAGAATAATGAATGCATGTAAATCATGTTTCATATAGAATTCGAAGACCTGATATATATCGTCACACGTGAAGAATATCTTGTATATATGAGCGATCCAAATGCATTGACTCATCCAGTTGCCTTACTTCACCATCACTTTGGGATTCGCTTCGCAAGTAGTATAAAAGTGGGGACTGGATGTCTTGATCATCATGGAGATATGATATTGATTTAAATATAATGTTTTTTCTTATATACTTATATATAAAGGAATTAATAATATCTAAATTAGGTAATTTAATAGGACAATTAACATTTGCATATATATAGTTTGATTACTTTGAAAATAAAAAGATAAAACTCCTTTAAAAAAAAGGCGTGTCAGTCAAAGCAGCTCTTCACCAACAATGAGTGAGGTTCTGGCATATTTTCTTAGGTTCAATATATATGCTTTTATTTTATGTGTATGTACTTAGAACTGTAAAGTAGAAAGAAAAAAAAGTATATTTTATAGGATCATCAATCCGTATAATACAAATATTATATAATTGTGGATGTATAGAAGTAGTTTTGATTTTCCCGGTGTGGCTGGTTAAACAAAGGCACTTTTAACGTGTTTGCTTTAATCAGATAAAGTGGGTTAGTGTTAAAGATTGAATGCATTATGGGCAGCATCCATGTTATAACTGATTTTCACTGTACTTAATGAGAGTGTGATACAAAAGCCAAAGTGCCAAACTAAATTGATTGGTGCAAAAGCAAAGCGGGCCAGATTTGAAAAAGCATATATGGCTTCTATTTGTTGGCCAGGCTTTCCAAACCAGAACTTGAAGATTTTGCTCACATGCATGCGCATTCGAATCTTATGCAAAAGCATGTACAGTTTATTTTGGGACTTTCTTTTTCACTCTTGAAACCCTTAATTAACCAACAAACATCATGTGTATTGGTCTTATGAATTAAGCATCATTTATATTATTATTCAAAATTTGTGGCCAAAATAAGAGGAAATGGCTTCACTACCTTTGCAGTTTGTGGGACCCTTAATTATGGGTGCTAGCTTTGTGGATTTCACCTGAAGCAATCCCATCCCACGTTTAGTCTTCTTCAGGGCCTAATTAAGCTGCTGATTCTTGTTCATCTTATCTAGAAATTCAGAGATCTTGTTCTTCAACAACAAACAAGCTGAATCTAATTACATGACAAAGCTATATATAATATCCTTCCTTCTAGGAATATAGGGCAATGCTATTGCTTTGCTACTAAGAAACCCTCTCTCATATTTGGACTTATTTTGGCATATATATACATATAAAATAATTTAAGAGTACAAAACTCAAATCTTTGAGCAAATCTTCAGCTAAAATTCTCTAGAAATATAAAGTGGGATATAGCTAGAAAAATATGAGAAAGTGAGAGAGAAGTCACACTCGCATTCCGCATATCTAATCCAATGATGGCGTCTTTGCCCTAATCAGTGGAGGTCAAAGGGGGGAAGCTAAGGGGAAGTGGATTTTTGCCAGCACTTTCTTCTACACTTTACAATATATATATATATAAGTGGGTTACGTTCACTCTTCACCTCGATCTCTTTTATGAAAAAATATGTCAAAAAAAATGTATCGACTATATATATATATATATGCTTTTTAACTTTTAGTTCAGTGAATTCATACCTGCTTATATATAATTCAAATATATACCGAACAATTTTTCGTGATTGCTGTACAGAGATGTATACTTGGTCCCCTAAAATATCATGTCGACTGATCAGACACGACATAATTAAACAGTGTACGACGACTCAAAAAAGGGATTATTGTGGTTGGGTATACAAAACCAGACCGATTTGGGGTTTGATTGCAAATAAAATTTGCCATATGATCAAACTTTTTGCATGCGACCCTAGGTTGGTCATCACTGATTCTTTCCACCAGCACATTACTAAACATAACTATGACTTCAAATAGTGATCGGCATTAACAAATTAAAGTAGAAGGTTCAAGTGCTTTGTTTAATCATTCTGTATTTAGTTATTTACCTGAGAGACGGATTTAATTACCTTTTCCTTCATAATTATGTTGGTGCTTGTCTCACTTTTTAAATCTTTTTCTAGTGTCAACTGTCAAGTACTCCCTTTTCCTATATAGTGAACATGTTTTACCCATCAAACAGTTATCACCACCATAATAGTAATTAGAAAGCTTTATAGCAAATAAACCTTGCTAATTGTAGAAGCTATATATATTAATCCTTATCAAATTTGGTGGGCCATCTTATTCCAGAGTTCTTTCAATTTCTAGAAATATCAAATATGAATGAAACGAATTCGAACCTCCCATTGAACTCATGTTTCCAGTCGTACTCAAGTAAGCTGTACATAAATTTATTTACCACTGGGTTTATATATTAATTAATTAAGGATTAACTTAACTAGAAGTTTCTTGAGAAGCTTCATTATTTTTTTAATTTCTTGGGTCACTTTCATGGGATCTTAGGTGACTTGGCTTGCTTCACAACCCTACTGCAAAAAGACAGGGATACAAATTATTATATTGTACATGCTGTCTACAAAACTTGGTGATTATTTGCATATTAAATGCATTGATGAGAACATATATTCCTTTTTGTTGATAAAACAATCGTCACACTTGTATATTTTAATTCTCTTTTTTAATAAATATTGTTCCCTTGAATTAAGGGTGATTAAGATCCATCGTTTCTAATAATTAAATTCACCTAATTAACAGAAGAAGAAAACCAAATATTATTGTTCACGAGCAAGCATCCTACAACTACAAGCGACAAACTCTTGAATGATATATAGCGGTCACGGTATTATATTCAATATTATAATGACTGTTTCTTCATATCCATTCAGCATGTGGCCCTTTCAGTCGCTTAATTATCAATAATTCAAGTTCAGCCAACTTTGTCCTTTTCTTAAGAAAATTTAAACGCACTATTGTAGATCAATTTATTAAGATTGCGATGAGGATTGACATTTTCCAACTGCTTAGATTAAGTGCAAGTTTTAGAAATAAAGTAGTTACAAAATAAATGATATTAATGAATAATTTGTTCAATCATAGGTTCAAGCTTCAACTCTTAGCCCATTCGATTTTAATAATTAGTATGTTGTTGTACTGGAGAATAATTCAACATGCTAATTATCAACATAATTACTATGAAAGTAGAAATTGAAGCCGAATGGCACTTTGGGAATTTCGCTTAGTCGTTGAATTTGGGTGAGGAGAGACGTTTCAAAGGGTAATAATTTGTATGAAGACCAAGCGATATGTATGACCTAAAATCCATGTGGCAAAGGGTAAACCACAACGTTAATTCCTAGTGTCCAATGTCTATGGCCTTTAACTTTTAGGTCTGTCTATCATTTCACCAAGTCAAAACTGGCCGACCTTCCTTCCATTGGGGAAAAAACAAGATATTGTCCACCCCTAACCCAAATCAAGGTGATATTGAGTAAAATTAAAGAGAAAGCCACACTCACATCAACATAGAAAAATAGGAAATATTTAATATATATATATATATATACCTTTTTATATGGTACTAAATAATTCAGTGTTTGTTATTAATATATATATATTAAAAAGTAAATAATTTTCATAATAAAATTAAATTATGTAGCAAAATAACAATTACAATAATACTCAATTAACCCATCGAGAATATATAGATATATATATATATATATGATGTTGGTAAGCTATAGAAGGTTAGTAATGGGATGTAATATTAATCTAATAATTTCGTAATGGTTGGAAAAGGCCTTGAGCTGACACCAATAACCACACAACCACATTGCATTACAGCATATATGGCAAATTTCGTTGTGGAATTTTTGACTTCACACCCTCCACAAAACTTGATTACCCTGTTTACACTTTACACCCACTTCCTATATATGGAATTCACATCGTTTCCCAATAACATAATAATATCTAATCACCATCTTACCAAATACCAAACATTAAATTTTCAGAAAAGACGCCGAATCAAATTAAAGAAATTAGGAAGAGAGAGAGAGAGAGTAACAAGTGTAATGGAAGCCACATAAGATCGTCAGAGTCAAAGGTCAACTATACATGTATATATATTATATATGTGGTCACTGCAAGCATCCAAATGCACAAATAGTCAGACAATATCTACCAATATTACCAATTCCGTTTGTCCCTTAACTTGGAGAAGAATGTACTAGAAGGGAGATTTGAATGAACTATGTTGCGGGATGACTTTAATTTGTTCATAGTCAGTTGCATGGAGTTGTACTCAAATATGGCTTTGAATTTCAGTGTTTCCAAATTAGGCAGTGGCCAGCTTGGATGGGGATGATAGCTAGATAGGGGTCTATTCCTCTGACTCTTGAAAAAAAAACAACAAATTAGTTGCACACGAACGTGGAAGAAGACAAGTGCCTCAAGCTTCAACATGGCAAATTTGTTGTCCAGTTTAACAGACAATATCAATAATAGCTCACTTGCCTTGACTTCAACAGTTCCAAGTGCTATGAACCTCTGTTAGGTTTATATCATATTCTAGCTTAACATGAAGAACTTGCAGATCCCAGTCAAACTCATCACATTTCAAACTCTCCCTAATTATAAGCCTTCACACGTTCAAAAACTTGAATCTGCATGTGTCATTGTCACTTTTTTTTTTTTTTTTGTTACAAGTATCTTCTCAGAGCAACCTGCAGTTAAGTTAATTGAATTCAATCATGGACACTGCACATATATACACACACACACACATGAAAGTGGGATTAAAAAAATCTTCACCGTGTACATATTTTATATATATAGAAGGGTATGTTGTTTTATTTTGAATAATTAATTATAAGCTGGACACCACAGCATATAATATAAGTGATGTGTTACATCTTGAGCAGGAACAGCGAATGAGGTAAAGAAAAATGAAAAGGGTATTTGAAAGGACTGGTCAGTGGACAAAAAGGTCGAAGGGCCATCTCCTTTATGTGAAGCCTGCGATGATTTAATTTAATTTTCCCAACCTATCCTAAAAGCACCTAATATTTTGAAAGTTACATAGAGAGAGAGAGAGAGAGAGGTTAATGTCAGTGCAGTTAAGGTGGTAACACATACATCCAATAAATCCAATCCATTGCGGTCGTGGGAGGCAGTAGGGAGTGACAGTGTCGTACGCCAAGCTAGGCAGTTCAAACTTGATGGATATGATGTTAAAGTGATATATATAATATAAAAATTCCATATGAATTAATTGTATGAGAAATTAAAGGGTGCGTTGAAGAAAGCACGTGAAGTAATATAGGACATGTCAAGCTAAATTGGTTTAGGTGGGCAAAGGAAGCGTCTCATGCGGTACACTCAACCTTAAAGCGTGCATCATTGGTCACAAAAGTCCCAGACTCTCGCACCAATTATTCTAACACTTTGGAGGCTCAGGTCAAAGCTTCACTCTCCTTCCCGTTTGTTATCAATCTCATTCAATTATTAATAAGCAACGCGCAAATATCTATCTCCTGTTAGCCTAAACCTTTATACATCTCATCAACATAAATAAATAAATATATATATGCGAAAGATCATAGTTCTTCAAATTAATTTTCACACCTTATAATCATTATTTTCTAAACTATATATGTTACTTTGATATTTACATATTAATGTTCAAGTTGTTAATGAAAAATTGAATACTTCATTTCTTATTTCATATGTAGATATATGCCTATTGTTTTACATGACTCCAACTAATTAGAGAATAAAAATTGAATGAATCATTCCAACTATGTAACAAGAAAAAAAAAAAAAAAAAGAGATCGCTATATAGTTGGAAGTCCATGTTGAGTAAAATTTGGAGAAATTTTACTTTTTTATCTTTTAAAAATACATTTTATTTTCATTCTTGTTTCATTTTAATTAATTCCTCAACTTTTTTTGTCAAAATGTTAAACTTATTAACAAATAGTTTATGAAATAAGTGACATTACTAAATGCTTATGTGGCTAGCAAAATATATTTTTATTTTAAATCGTAAGAGCTCCACTTGTTTTGGTGGAAACCACCATAATTCAAATTTAGTGAATTTTAACTAATTTTTTTTCAAACTGAAGGATTAATGATATTTCATAAAAGAGGTAGAGTATTTTCAAAAGTTTTTTTTATATATATAAAAGATTTAAACATAAAATCTTACTTATAAAAATAAAATAATTATTACTCTAACTAATTATCGATCAGTTAAAAGCTCTAATTTTAAAAAGTTAATTATATAACATTTTCATGCTTAAAAAAAATGTTAACAGCCACGTCACTCATATCATTTGCTCTATAATTAACCATATGTTAACAAGAGTAACAGAAAAATTATTTTCAGGGTTCATTTAAGAAAAACTAAACGGATGTAGAGCTCTATATAATGATTCATTTAATTTTTAACAATTAAAATTTGAAAACTAAAACAAAAAGATTAATTCAATTTTAAGTAAAGAAAAACATTATAGTATAGTTGGTGTTAAATTTAAATCAATAAACTATCCATATATATTACCAATTTTTTGTTGCCAAAATAAGAAAATGAAACGAAAAACACAGCATGTGGGGGTACACAAACTTAGCTAAAAAACTGATTGTCACGCCAGTGCAGAAATTAGAAAACTCCAAATTAAGAGAACAAGTGGAAATGTTTGTAGGGTAATATACTTGACCAAATAATTGGCAAGTATGCAAAAGCAAAAGCTGCTAAGAAAATGAAAATGTAGTATGCAACCGTGTATTCAGTGTGCAGACAAGCAGAGAGACAGAGGAAGAAAGAGAGAAGATAAAGGAGGAGAGAGAGGTTAGAATTAGGAGTTAGGAGGGAGAGAGTGAAAAGACAAGTCAAACGTCAAATCGAGGGTCTTTGAAATCATAAGACAGTCAGTGGGATGTGCTGTCAATCGATGGGATTTTCTCCATCCTTCTTTTCTTTCATTTTTATCCTCCTCCTCTTTCATTCGTTCCATTCATAATTCACAATTCACAATTGCATTTTCATTTTCATTTTCAACAGGGGCAAAACAACAGCTTCCTTTCCTTCATTCCCTTTTTTATTTCATTTGTTTGTTCCTTCAAGGCAAAAATAATCATTTCATACGCACAATTACAATCTCCAATAACAAACTACGTTCAATCAAAAATAATGAAATAGTGCAGGTTCCAATTACACGTGCACTGTCTCTTATCTGCTCGAAACTTCAGGTTAATAGTTTTCAAATTAATAAATTACTTAATTAAGAAAAAATTAGATGATACTTAATTTGCATTTTACTATACATACTTCTCACCACGTAAATATACATACATACGATATATGAAATAATTTTGACGTTGAAGCAATTTTTAGTAATTCGTATAACCCGGCCGACACGCTTCCCAAGACTCAACCCAACTACATATATCAATTCCCTAAATTTATGCTCTTTTTTGTATGTCACTTTCATAATTTACATGTTTTCATATTCTGATTCCACATCCTTTTCTTTTGTGTATATATATATTTTTTAAGAAAATGATTTTGAATTATTATTCGTTTTAATGTATATATAATGTTGAACTGAATAAGTATTTTCTTTTTTTAATTTTTTCTTTGTTCCGCAAAATACTGTTCTTATATATGACTCTCATTGACTGCTAGGCTTTTTAATTATCAGTTTGTACTCTGTGCCCATTGAGTTCAATCACAGGGGTTAAAATTGAAAAGGGAATGAAAAAATTTGTTGCATATTAATTATAGACTTCATGTTAATATATATATATATATGTAAGTCCTATTATTTGTGTTCATATACAAATATGTCTAATGAGAGAGAGGGCGTTTTTTAATTGTCCCAAAAATAATATTCTTATTCTACATAGCGTGTTTGATCAACGAAAGCATTTCATAATTTAATATTAAGCAATAAGCAACTCGACCTAAAGAGGAATAATGTATATTGTCTCCTATTATATGCCTTTTTTTATTGGGAGTTGCAATGATAATAATTGGACACACAAAAAAATGTTTAGTTTTTGGGAAAAGAAACTAAAATAAAATAAATGTATTTTAATTGAGAAAATTATTTGTTAACACGGTTTGAGTTGATTCAAGAGATTCAAATTAAGTTCTTAATTTTTGATGTATAAGGCTTCGATCGAATCCTCCTTCGACTTCTCAGGTATTTGAAAATAATTCTTTAGGTAATTAAACCCCCTTTTGCTATTATCTGTCAACTTAATTTCTTTGAAATAAATTACCGCTTGGTTGTGTTGTGTCTTTGTCTATCCTTCTGACATCTTAAATATTTCATTGGCACTGCGAGTACTGATAATTTTAAAAATATATATCATATACTTTATATCATTATATACTTTTTTTTTTTTTGCTTTTTTCTTTAACAAAACGAGGCTAAGCAAAGATGACATTTGTTTATTTGTGCTAATGATAAGCTGACAGACGTTGTCATATTTTTTTTCCTTTTTTTTTCTTTTTATAAATAAATATTAGATAACTCTGAATGAATTCATGGTCCAAAAATTTACAACATTACTTCCCAATTTTTTATTGGCTGCCAATATAAAAATGATTGCTTATTTTTTATTCTTCAAGCCTGCAACCACTTTATTATCAATGATGTTAATCAATCAATTTTCCATCCAATTAAGTTGAAATATATAATCAATTCAATTTCAAATAAAGTATTTACAACTTATTACAGAATTTGATAATTTTTTGGGTCCAACTATGTATACATCGTATTAAATTTAAAATTCATATTGATAAGAAAATAGGTTAATTAATTTTTGAAAAAATAGGTCAATGAATTTATACTAGTCGTTATTTGTAAAAATCCACTGCTGTGAAAGGAAGAAAGGGATAAATAAAGATGGATTGCCCAAAATTGTGGAGACCACAAATATAGTAGCGGTCAACACATAAGGTGCCAAATAGACCATCATTCAAATCTAGTGCTGTATTCTATAACTTGTGTCTGTCAAGTTTTTAATTTCTATGTATATTACATAATTATTAACATATAGAAACAGGTCAATCAATAATTACTTAACTTTATTTTTGAAAAAATGAGATAGTTATTACATCACGATAATTTGTAGTTCCTCCTTCCCCGTGTACGTACACTCAATATATTTATTTGGGAATAAATGTAGACAAAGTAAATATATTATTAAAGAAAACAAATATGGGATTTGTTTATATAAGTTTGGAATTCTTTTATAAACCCACAGCCGCCCAGAATAGCCACCCAAATTGCTCCGTGTATCAGTATCTACCTCTTTTTTTCTTTCTCTCTCAAAAATATCTATCAACACACGCACAAAAACCCACAGCCACACCCCTCCATTCACTCAGAGAATCCCATAAAAACAATCACAGTAAATACTACCATCATCATCATCATCACCATCATCATCTTCATCGCATCAACCAAATGAACCAAACCTTATTCCTCCAGCTCTCAGTACTCTCACTATTTCATTTCACTCATTTCTCTTAATCTCTCCCTCTTCCTCTTCCACTTCTTCTTCTTCTTCTTCTTCTTCTTCTTCTCTCTCACTCACTCTCTCTTGGCTTAGCAGTAGCTTTGTGGGTGCTTGATCAATAACCCTAAAGAAGCTGCACCATGTCTGTGGAAGACTCTCTGAGATCTCTATCGCTGGACTACCTGAACCTGCTGATCAACGGCCAAGCCTTCAGTGACGTCACCTTCAGCGTGGAGGGTCGTTTGGTCCACGCTCACCGATGCATCCTGGCAGCCCGAAGCCTGTTCTTCAGGAAATTCTTCTGCGCCCCTGACCCTCCTTCCGGGCTTGACCCGGCGGACTCTCGGGTCAACTCTAACACCTCCACTTGCAGGCCCGGCGTCATTCCCGTTAACTCTGTGGGCTATGAGGTCTTCTTGCTGCTTCTCCAGTTCTTGTACAGTGGCCAAGTCTCTATTATTCCTCAGAAGCACGAGCCCAGGCCTAATTGTGGCCAGAGAGGTTGTTGGCACACTCATTGCACTTCTGCCGTTGATCTTGCTCTTGACACTCTCGCTGCCGCTAGATCCTTCGGCGTCGAACAGCTCGCATTGCTCACTCAGGTAAAAATCAAATCAAATCAATTCTTTTCTTGCTTATTATCACTCTCTTCATCTCCAGTACTACTCTTTCACTCTGCCTTCTCTCTGATTAGAGAGCCAGTGAGCAGTCGTATGTATGTTTTGTGGGTCTTGGGAATTTCGACAATTGCTGGGTCTGGATTTTGGGAAGTGGGAAGGCGTATTTTTCAGCTCTATTCTTCTTTTTTTCCAATACTAATTCTTACTGGTAGTTGGAAATTCTGTTATCTTATGAGGGTGTGCGTAAAGATTTGGGTTCACTTTGTGTTTCATCATCTCCACTAGCACTAGTATAGTAGCAGTTGGTTATATATTATATATATGACCTTAATTGATCTCCATTCTCACACTTTTCTAGCTAGGTGCTTTTGTTTGTCAGGAGACTGAACCGCCGAATATCTCTCACTTCTCTTTCTGCCTCTCTATGGAATTCAACAATCCTCCTGTCCACTACTTATTACGACTTCGGTTCTCATCACCAAACACAGTTTTTAGTCCTTCCACCTTCTTCTTCTTTATTTTTGTTTGGATATATATCTTTTTCACTTCGTAGGTATCAACTTGTTTTGGCTTCATCCTGGGCAAATTAGAACTCTCTTTGTTAATGATGTCCCTTGATTTCATGCTCCATAGAGTATAATTCCCCAATTGGCGTGTTTCTCCACCCGATACCCATCATGATATATATATATATATATATAGTTACATACCCAAGAGTTTCTAAATTTAGATCATAATATCTACTACTCTTGTCTTCCCCCCACAGTCCACTCTAAGCACATCAAATCCATGGCCAAACATATTCACTTTCCTGATTTGGATTTGGATTGGAAAGGATAAGAAAGCACAGCAAAAAGGGTGTGTGCTAAATTAAACGTAATATTAGGACACATCCCATCGAATTTTGTTGTCATATATTCTTTAATTTTCTGTTACACTTGCACACACACATGTATTAGACTTAGTATTACTATATAAGGATTAGAATGCAAAATCCCTCACCCACATTTTGCATTGGTTGTTTTATTATACAAACAGAAACAATTAGCAAGCATGGTAGAGAAGGCATCGATTGAAGATGTGATGAAAGTACTAGTAGCATCAAGAAAGCAAGACATGCACCAGCTTTGGGCCACTTGCTCTCACCTCGTAGCCAAGTCAGGCCTCCCACCCGAAGTGCTTGCCAAACACCTTCCCATTGACGTTGTCGCTAAAATCGAAGAGATTCGTCTCAAATCCTCCTACGCTCGCCGCTCCCTATTGCCGTACCACCACCCTCACCCCCACCCCCCTCACAGCCTCGCCGACCTCGAGGACCAGAAAATCCGCCGAATGAAGAGAGCACTAGACTCCTCCGATGTCGAACTCGTCAAACTCATGGTAATGGGGGAAGGCCTGAATCTGGACGAAGCATTGGCCTTACACTACGCCGTAGAGAATTGCAGCCGAGAAGTAGCAAAAGCCTTGCTGGAGTTGGGGGCCGCCGACGTTAACTACCCGGCAGGGCCCGCCGGCAAGACCCCGCTTCACATTGCGGCGGAGATGGTGTCGCCGGACATGGTGGCGGTGCTGCTGGACCACCATGCGGACCCGAATGTGCGAACCGTGGATGGGGTGACCCCACTGGACATACTGAGAACCCTAACATCAGATTTCCTGTTCAAGGGGGCGGTACCTGGGCTAACGCATATCGAACCAAACAAGCTGAGGCTGTGCCTGGAGTTGGTCCAATCGGCAGCTCTGGTGATATCGCGAGAAGAGGGGAATGCGAATCCTCCAAGTTCAACAGCAATATATCCGCCGTTGAGCGAAGACCATAGTAGTGGGAGCAGCAGCAATCTGAATTTGGTGTATCTGAATCTGGGTGCGACGGCTTCCGGACAAATGGTTTCGAGATTAGAAGGAGACGACGATAGCAGCCAGAGGGAAGTAGTGATGAACCGGCATGGATCGCAAGGAGGAGGAGGTGGGTGTGACCCAACAATGTACCACCACCACTCTCATCATGACTTCTAGCTAGCTAGGTCAGCTCATCGCAATTATATATATGCCTATATATATATATATATATATAAATTAAGTAGTTACTCATTTATATATATAACGTATAATTTAATTGCCCGTCATGACTCATGGATGCGGGAAAGAAGTAGGAGGATGGATGGATGGGTGAGTCATACAAATTCCATCGTTGGATCGCAAGTTGAAATATTTACCGGCCACTTCCCTTTTGGTTTCTCTCTTCTGGGCTTTGGCTCTCTGTGCTGGTCAGTGCGGCCTTTTTTCTTTTTATTTTTGTGTAGGAGTTTGAATGGTCAGGAATTGAAGTGCAGTTTGATCATAGCATAGGAGAAGGGATAAGAGAGACAGACAAGAAGAATCTAGTCAGTTTTATTTTTTTCTTTTTTGGGTTGATGTGAAACGAAAGGGTGGTCGAAGGAGACGCAGGTCAATCTTTTCAAATCACCCTTCGCCTGTCAACTCCTTAATTTGTATTTACTGATCCCTTAGTTAGCTAATATCACGCTCAATTTATTGTCATTCTCTTTATTTCTTGTCCCCTCCCCCACCTCCCCACTTTCTCATAAACCCCCAATTATTTACATCTTTCATTATTTTCTGCTTGGGGGAAGGGCTTTCTTTTGTGTTTTTTAAATTTTTGTCAAGGGCTTGTTTGAGAATATATATGGTTATTTACTTCATATTCTATTAATACATTATTATAGATACCATCTCTTTCTCCCTCTCTATTCTTCCCACCTCATTGGCTATTGTTTTGGGGTGATTATTTTATTTGAAATCATGTGGCGGTGGACAAATTGATTGGTTGTCTTGCATGAATGCAACAATGAGTGTGACCACACATGGCAAGTTAAAATATTGGCACTATCTCCTTCCATGTAATCCTCTTTTTGTCCCCTTGCCTTTTATAGGTCCCTTCCAGCTGAGAAATACTTACAGCTAAAAGCCTATTTTATATTAATGCTAATTATTAATCATTTCTTTATTACCTTTCTTTTGTCTAAATTCATCGGATGTTGGTCACTGAAGATTCTTGTGCTGACACTCTATTTTCCTGCATGTACTTCCTCCAGGGGCTTTAAATTTAACTGTGTTATATATATAGCAATGCCCCAAACTAAATCTGTGGTATTTGTTAAAAATAATATATCTCTTAAATTGTTACATGATAGCTATAGCTATATATAAAATTTGGAATTCTTTCTTACCGAATTATATCTGCTCTTCTTTATCACAAAGAATCAGCAATATAAAACATTCCCTTTTACATCACTATCTGATTCAGATCTTCCAATCTCTTATCCGGGTTCATTAATTTATATCTATTTAAGAAAAGTATACATGTTTTATTATCAATACCAAATGCTACAAATTGATCTTTATTTCTTGTATGACACACTTGATATTTTTATGGGTAACAATGAAGGTGTATATATAATTTTATTTACTTGGATCTCCGCTTCAGTTGCTGAAATGCTGATCTTATATTCTTTGTTATATATATGTTGATTTTGGTAAATAACAGCTACTTTTGCATGTTCAGTGCCATTCTTGCCTGTCATATACTGGTAAGCAAGACTCGTCTATATTATATAAAAGGTTTTTTATCCACTAAATGCATGGATTGAGATGAATTAATAATTAATATATAGCAGACTTCAATGTTTTGGTTTTTGCTCAGTGCTTGATAAGTTGTAAAAATAGCATGCAATTAACAAGAAGGATAAGCTCATCTTTCTAACCAACAGTTAAGAAAGGTTCTACGTAGCCTTAATTCAACAACAATGTTTTAGAATATGAAAAGTAGGCAAGGGATGTGATATATCTTTCGTCGAGTTTAGTCGTGCCTTTGTGGCCACTTGCCAAATGTTTTCAGGCCAATGGGATTAAAACCTTTGTTTGTGAGGTTTCTTAATTGTTTAGTTCTCCTTTCAAATGCTTGTCTTTGTCACTCTTTTTATAATGTGTTCTTTAAATGTGCAATATCTTTTCCTTTATTCTCTAAATGCTTGATTGAAAACTTGACCTTATTGCATGATCGACTGGCTTCATATATCATCAATGAATTCATTCGAAGTCATGAATCTTTTTCACAACTTATTGATTTACACAAACACAACCCTAATTTGAGTGTATGAAAACACAACTGTGATGAAAAAGGTGAAGTTATAATTGGATACAATTAGTGGTCACTATTGCTTGTAAAGGAAGTCTAATTGTTGCATCTTATATATATACTGCGCCTAGTTATATTTTTTGAGAGTATAAACTACAGTCCCACCCCCCCCCCCCCCCAAAATTTTTTTTTTTGTGTATATACTATATAGTGCCTTTAAATCCTTGCAATTGCTGCTAAGATATCTTCTATCTCATCTTTGGGGTATAATTAATATTCACTATCTAATTCCATATATATATATATATATATGAAGAATATGACACCCCGAAGACCTAACATAAGCCTCTTGTATAGGTGGTATCTAGGTACTTGATAATATTTAACACCCCGTCCTGGCTGGCCTCCCAAAGTAGTGGAACATGTTGAAAGCATGCATATGATAGAAATATCTTCTAATGTTTAACTCCTTACGTTTCTCTTCCTTTTCTTTTTTCTTTCTTTTCAGTCGTTAAAGCAAAATATGTGGCTTTACCATTTCCAGACCTCCCCTAATTTCCTCTGTTCCAATAATTATCCGTAGGAAATGTTATGTAATATGCAGATTTGCTGATGTGTATTTGGTAGTAATTAGTGTCACTAACAAATAGTTGATTGAGTTTAGCATAGTAGTATTCCCCTTATAAATATTGGTAAAATATTTTTTAAAAAATTTATGATATATATAATCATATTAAACTTAAGATTAATTTTTATTGAATTAAAAACTTCAAGATAAAATCTTTTTATTAGCAAGTGTGTTTTTCAGGATTTGAAGTTATGTCTTCTGATCATAGAGGTGAGACCATTGTCAACCATCTCAAACTTGTCGGAAAGTATTGGTAAATTTAATGCAAATCTGATTAGTCCTAAACAATGTCATGTACTTCTCTTATTCGATTTTTCTTTTGAAGATATATTGAATCTTAGATAATTCTAAAATTTATAACTTCCCAGAAAAATCAAACAATTTAAATGGTTTTCTTACAGAATTTAAAATGAAAGAATGGGTTTTATGATTTGATTAAAAATATATTGAGCAAAATGGACATATATATGCATGAAGAGTATAATGGACTTTCCTCCCTCCTTTGATTTACTATTTTCTTCCACAAAATGCACAAATAGGAAAGTACGATAAACAGAGAACAGTGAACTAGCTAGTGGGATTTCTGAGTTATTTCTCTTGAATTAAGTGACAAGTTTACAAAGCAAGATTAACATGCTCACTCTTTGATACTAATTATGAGTAAATTTTGGAGAATCAATAACACAATACTAGGGACTTCTTAATTAACTAAAGTATTAGTCCTACTATATATGTTCAAAATTTTGTACTAAAAAAGGGGAAATATATTGTACCGAGACATATTTTCAAGGAAACCGAATACTTAGATGTATATTAGGTCTGACATTGAGAAGATCTTTGTTTATGAACAAATATATTTTGGATTGCTGTAGTCTATTAGAAAAGCAATTTTTTTTTTTTTACCAATAAACTTAACTCAGTAATGCTAAAATTCCTCAGGGATGTTAGCAGAGCCAATTAAAAATTACCTAAAAAATAAAGCAATTTTTTTTGTCAAGATATAGACAGGTAATTTATGTTGATTAATGTATATAGAAAACTAAATTTTTAAAAAAAGGAATTTACTTTTTAATATATATGATATTAGCATTCCATTATTCCCTTCCAGTTTGAACTTGTAATGAAAACCACAGGACTTCGTTGTTTCTATGCCGTCGACCTTTACCTGGAAAATGCATCGAGGGTACGTATAAGGCTAATTATATGGATCCTATGTGATATATATATATATATATATATATATATATATATATATATATATGGTGTGTGTGATTGATATATACTATATTTTATGTCTTTGATATTAAATTAAGTAGTATTGTGCCTTGGAATAAAATTGCAGTAAAATGGTGATTAAAGTGAAAATGTAGAGGTACAAGTTTTAACTTAACGTAACTATAGCTTTACATAATTTATTAAAGAATAAAATATTTAAAAATGCCAAAAAGGACAGGTAGGTAAATAAAATAAAATAACTTTTGGTATTTTGATCTCCTCATAAGAGAAAGTAAAGAAAAAATATTAGGGGGAGAACACGATAGTGTATCTTCCAAACACAGTAATGGAAGTTGGCATTTGGCATTTGGCATTTGTCTTGAATCTGCAAGAAAATAGTTAAGCAGCAGTGCAAATATATGAATGAATACTGAACCACAGCATATAATGCAAATGCTTCCATGTTATCTTGACATTTTCTAACTAAGCTATCTGCATATATTGGTTGAATTCATTAATTAACTTTTTACTGTTTTTCATATGGTATATAAATTAATATTTTGTTTTCGAATAAATCAAGCATATCTGTAGCTGTAGCTACAGCTGCAGCTGCCACTGCAACTGCAACTGCAACTGCAACTGCCACAGGGGGTTTGGTCAACATCTTGGTTTCCTTAATATTCTCTTCATATATAATGATATCAATTAGAAAATTAAATTAATTTAAAAATGAATCTTATAAAGTTAGGTTTTAATTTGATTGAAAAATTAATTGGCATGACAGTTCGCTGCAAAGCAAGCATCTGTTTGAGTCAGGCCAGGGTAAGCGCACGCGTGCGTCCTCTCTTTGGTGACACACAGACACATGCATTTGTGATTGCCATTCCCTGTCTCACGTTAACTATAAATATGCCCTTATATATTAATTAACAACATCCCACACTTAACACTCAACACATGCATATTATTGTTTAGTTAGTGTTTATACATATATTCATCAACTCTACATACCCAAATTAAAAGACAATTAGGCTCTTACATGACAAAAGTATCTTTTTTGGTTCTTAAATTATAAGGTATTTGTCAATTTGATCTCTAAATTTTTTCAAAATTTTAAATTACAAGTAATTTAGACTTTCACCCTAATTTTGTTTAAATCAATTATGTCAGTTATATAAGTCACACCACACGTTAACTCCATTATTGATAATACACATAAACTTAAAAGTTTTGAAATGTAATTGAGAATGAAAAAAAATTAAAAACTAAATTAACACACAACTCATAGTTTGTGGCTTAAAAAGATACTTTTGCATAATTAAAAATAATTGTTAAAGTTACATAAATATACAACATTAGGCAAATACTTCTCTGCCAAAAGAACATAATCACCAAAATGCTTAATTGAATGACTGGAAGAGTAAATAATGGATGGTATTGAAGAATGGGTAGAATTCATATTTGATATTACAAATAGAAAACAACACCCTTGCACCTTGTTTCTGTTGTAGTAGTTCGGACTGGCTACCATGACACTTCTAAAAGACATATTACAATCAAACATTGACAGAGCTCCGGTATGCATTGAACTAATTCAAATAGCGTCTCTTTTCTCATGAAGTTTACTTCTCCTGTCGCAAACTTCTCATTTTGAGGAATGCCATTTCAACTCTTCGAAAGCGTCAAATACACACTCATGGCAAGCAGTGGCAAGCGTGTTGCCACAATAGAGGAATAGGCCAGTGACAACGTTGGAGCTACCGTCGCCGATTCTTGTACAATAGAAATGGCTCCCATGGATGGCATTTGAGAAGAGAGAAAGAGAGAAGGTTGAGGTTAGTTTGAAAAGTCATGTTTGGTTTGTATATATGTAATGCAATCTGTGCAAACATGAAAATTGTAAATTGGAGTTGCTTTCAATTACAATGATTAACAAGCAAAAGAAGCAGAGAAAAATATAAGTATTTGAAATTAGTTAGGTATTTTAGTAATTATCTCCCTTTGAAGGAGAAATATGTGCTTGATATTATACATTTCTATGACTTTAACAATTATTTTTAATTAAGTAAAAGTAATATTTTAGTCTTCAAATTATGAAGTGTCCTCAATTTGATTCTCAAACTTTTGTTTGACTCTTAGTTATGTCTCAACTTTTGAATCTATTTACATTGTCAGTAATATTGTCCACATATGATGTTACATATGTATTTGTCATTATTAATTTAGATAAAATTAGAGTGAATGATAAAATTAATTATAATTTAAAAGTTTGAAGACATAATTAAGAAAAAAAATTTATTATAACCAAATTCATATACTGCCAATAGTTTGAAGACTAAAAAAATATTTTACCTACCTACATATATATTATAATAAATTATTTACAGGTTTTCATTCAATATCTTAACATTTTTAAATAAAGCATTTCTTGAATTTGCATCAAGATATTATCTCTAAATGGTTAAAGTTTATTAATCCTTTCTACATTTTATTTTCTTAATTACAAATATTTAAATTTCAGCACAATGTATATAATAAATCTATCATTTGTTTATACTTATTTAAAAGCCAATGTGCTACAAACTAAAAATTGTGCATATACCTTAAATAGTAAATTATATCAACTATATATATATATATATAAGATTTAGCAAATAATATCTTTTAATTTGGAAAATTAAGAAGGTTGATGTAAATATCCTATATACACAAAAGTAGGAAGCAAGTAGTACTAGGGTATATAGAATATTTACAAGTTATTTTTTTAAAATTAAAAAAATTTCAATTTGACTTATTGGAATCCAAATACTAGTCTTATATTTACTATTTATATAATTAAATATATATTTAATTATTAAAAAAATCATTTTTACAAATTTAAAACAAACTAACTTTATCATTTTTCACTCAAAATAAATAATATTTGAAATAATAAATTTTCTAATAAATTATAATATTTTTAAGAAATTAATATTATCTTTAAAGATACTTTAGTTAGTGATAAAATAAAATAAAATTGTATATTTTTCTTTTTTAAAGAAGATAATATATTTTAATGAACACAAAAGTAACTTAACCTATTGAGTTTAGATAGTTATGCATTTTATCCCTTAACTTTAAAATATGATGAAAGACCTTTTAACCTTATATTTTCGTTTAACAAACTTCATAGTTTAATTTTGTTCCTTAAAATTTTAACTTCAGTACTTATTCCAGTTAAAAAAAAGTCAACTCAGCACAAAATTTAGAAAAAAAAAAAAAAACAGATGGCAATAGAGGAATTATATAATATAGGTATTTTACTTTATTATTTTTCCCTCAACTTTCCTTAACACACTCCAGAAAATAAGAGGAGGCACGCATCAAAAAATGCAATGAAGAAGAAATCACGGAGATGGAGAAACCGCAGAGATTAATTCAGACAACCAAGAATATATATATATATATATATATATATATATATGTGATAAAATTAATATTAAAAAAATTTTAAGATAATTTTAAAATAAGTTGAACCATAAATAAATTAATAATTTATGTTTAATATATTTAATACTTATATTTAACGTACATATAATATATAAATAAATAAAACAATTTTTTTATCAATTTGATGAATTCAATTTAAAAGTGATCCAAAATTATTTAATAACCACGTGATCAACTAGATTAGATTTACTAAATTTGATCGATTAATTATTATAAAAAATTAAATTAATAATTTAATTAGATGAAGTGAAATGAATAGAACCCTATATAGGAGTCCGCATAAGTTGGGGACAAGACGTGGGAAGATGAGTTGATGGGAATGAAAATTCAAATGAGTGGAAGATTTTAGGAAAGAAATGAAAGAGTGGAGCATGATAGGGTATAGGAGAGGAGGCCCATCCATGTCCCTATCATTGTACTGCTTTGTCTCACCTTCGTCATAAAGCCTATATCCATAATATTGATGCACTACTCCTATCTAGCCACCTTCACTTTTCCAATGTCGAAATTTAAAAAATAAATAAATTTTGTATATTTTAAAAAATAAGTATAAAATATTTAATTTTTATTTAATTCAAGATAAATTTATTGATGTGAATCTCTTAACTTTTTTATTTTATGCTCTTTTAAATATAAATAAATATATTATTTTTTAAATATAAAGATTCTAAAATTTATCTTCTGTCTTAAAGTAGCAACTTGCGTTGGTCATGCAAAAAAAAATATTGTGCAAGTGCCAGTGCCTTCTTGCTCCCCATAAAACTAATTAGTGGCAGACAACATATTAGATAATTAATCACGAAAAACAATCAAAATCGATCTGTCATAATAATACACCCTAAAGTCATGTGAAAACAAGGCAGCAACACACATGATGCACAAGGAAAGTGATATACACACACATACACATATTTATTTCGTCATTGTTAATTAATATATACCCAATTTATTAAGCATACTGTCATGCAAGCGAAGAAATTCTCCATTTATTTCCAAGGCATCTCCTCATGTGATCATGATTCAAGAACTCGTTTGGAACATTGAATTGAAATTCCACTTTTCTCTGAGATAGGCCAAATCCAGCTACCAGCTATATATAACCACAGGTAATTATTAACGTATTAGAGTGGTACCAAGCCTACACATTTTTTATTTAAAATATATTCACTTATTCCGTACGAAAATGCTTTCTTTCTTTCTTTCTTATTTCTTTTCCAGTTTTCCTCTACAAATTTAATTTGCGTATATATAGTTTGTGTTTCCTATTCACATGAAATCAAATCTTCTACATATGTGGGTGACACATGTTGCTTAAAATTACATACTCCAGTGTCTTCACATAAAGGTAGCTTGATGTTTAGGGATGACAATTTGGCAATTTGCGCAAGCCCTATATTTGAGTCATGATTATTAATTATTATAAAAGATTTCACATTTCAGAAAATTTTATGTTTTGAATTAATTTAGTCCAAAGTCTAATTAACGATGATGAGGAAAAATCTTTGCTCGTGAGATGACGTTTTGAAATTAAATCTCTTCACAGTTCATCATAGTATTAATTGTATTTGTACTTGAAATTCAAACTTGACTGTATTGTATAATTGTGTGCGTGAGAGTTGTTAAACGGTCAATTTTGTGTCGAACTTAAAAAGTGTTCGTACCTTATCGAATATAATTGTGTCTGGTCTAGAGAACGTGCTGAAAAAAATATTTATTTTATTTTCTTTGTGCATCAAATTAAGAGTCTAAAACAGTATTTGGTTAGTTTTATAGCTTGTGCATTGAAGAGAGGGTAAACTGAAAAAGTAGGCACCATTCACCGATTATTATCTTAGCAATTAAAATTGATGATAAAGTAAAAGTAAAACAATTCTTCGGGCCAAAAGAGGAAGCATATATTCTTCACAAACAATAAATTTGTGAAGATGAGGTTTTTGCTTGTCCTCTATATATCGAGATTCATAAATTTGTATAAAAGATGAGGTTTTACATATGGAAATTCCTTGTTGGCTTTCCATCTAACAGCAACAATATGCTTTATTCCAGATGGAATCCAAGTATAGGCCCAAAGTTGAAAACTGCAGAATCCAGAGTTCCCCTGTAGTTGTACAAAAAACTGACCCACACTCGTTAATGATATATTCTCCTTAAGGGGGAACCCTGTAACTTGGTTGTGTAATAGTGAATAAGGGTTTTACTCCTTACCCGTTAGCATGGGTCATGGTTGGTTGGCTTTGGTTCGTTCAAGAGCCCACGAGAGTGCAATCTGTTTATTTTGGAGGCCAGCGGTTGAGGAGTCAAGGGATATTACATTAAATGTACAGCCCATTAGAGATCTTTATTTTTTCTATATTTAAAAAATGCATTGACAATTTTTAATTTAAAGGAGTTGCCCAATATTTAAAGCGCAGTGATATAATTTGCATAAATATCTTGAAGGATAAAATTTGAAATTGAAAATTTTGTTTAGATTCTCTCCATTTTTCTTTTTAAAGAAATTTAAGATTGAAAAATGCAAAATTCAAATTGGTGAAAAGTGGCCTTTAATTTGTACATGACAATTAATTGGCCATAATTATTTGTGGATGGATTGTTGCAATGGTTAACGCAAGCTTCCAATCCTGTCCAAGAAAATCATATTTTTTTTACAAAATAATTATATTTGAAGCGCTGTTATACATTAAATAAGTAATTTTTTTAATAAGACTTAAATTTTAATCTATTACATTAGAAAAAACTAATTTCATCTACTAAATAATAAAAAATAATAATTGAAATCATGAAAGAGTGGAGGTTATCGTAGAATAATAACAAGTCAGGCTTAGGCGGCACCGAGGACGAAGAGTTGAATGAGCCAAATTTGTTTGTTGATAATCACAAAGCCTTATAAATGAACTGCTATTTCCTTTGCGCCAAAGTGTTGGGCCTTCACAAGTAAGCTGCACAGCCTCAATCAACATAATTTGAAGGCGGTGAAAAACAAATCTATCTAACTCAGAAGCCCACCATACGAGTATAAAGGAATTCAAAATAGACTCGACATTTAGTTTACAATCCATTCGCCGTGCATTTGGTTGTCTTTAACGCCGAACTGGAAATGCTTTCTCCAATTTTATTATTATTAGGCACATTAAATGAAACAAAACAGATTTATAAGTGGTAAAACTTACTATAAATAAATTAAAGTCTACAAATTTTTTCTTTCTTTCTCCATTCTTCACTATATGCACGGGTCAGTTCGAAGAATAAAGAAATAATAAGGTGTTGTCAACCGTATAGGGTAGAGCAATTGGCAGTTGACACACGGCACCACAGCCAGTAATGGCCACTAGATATCGTCCAAAAGATGTTATCCTCCTTGTCTGATCATTTTCTTCCAATTTCCATCCTAATATTAACGACCTTTATAATTTGAGTTCATACATCTTCATCTTGTAGTGACCCCACTTGCATTTGTCCCCGACGCCTGACCACACGACCTTTACCATTACCAGAGTCCCCACTCTCCACTACACCTCTTTACCCCTCGTGCGACTCGGTGGTTCCAATGATTCATTTGCACCTCACCTCCTCAATTCTCTGGTAAGCCATCAACTCTCCACCTCGCTCCTCAATACACCAATTCATTTGGTTCATCTGAATATTGTGCTGCTTTAATTTGCTGTTTTTCTGCTTTTTCTCAAAATATTTTTCGGAAAACTTCCTCCATTTTGTGCCTTGATTGTTGCCTTCTTGTATAGCTGGATCTAGTTGGTGCCGATCCAGTCTTTCTTTCACACATGCTTCCTCTTGCACTGCGTTATCGTAGTTGGGGCAATTTTTTTTATCTCATTTTCCCCCCTTTTGCTGTATTGGTAACATAATTGAGAAAATTTTGACCTCAGAGGGCGTGTTAGATACTTTGTGGCGGTTGATTCAGGATAAGTATTTCGGGTCATATCTCATACTTATGGATACTTTACTCAAAACACCTAACAAGCTTGAATTTCTGCACCCACTTCACGGTTATTCAGAAAAATTGAGTAATCCAGCCTCTGCTAAGTTGCAAAACCAGGAGCTGAGATTTGGTTCCAAAAAATCGCATATGAAATGGGGTGGTTGCTGTATGAGGGCTAGTAGCGGTGTTCTTTTGGAGCTTGTTCCAGAAGTTAAGAAGGAGAGTCTGGATTTTGAACTTCCTCTGTATGACTCGTCAAAGGGCGTTGTGGTGGACCTCGCAGTCGTCGGAGGAGGCCCTGCAGGGCTTGCTGTTGCACAGCAAGTTTCTGAGGCAGGCCTTTCTGTTTGCGCTATTGACCCAAATCCCAGATTAATTTGGCCCAATAATTATGGTGTTTGGGTGGATGAATTTGAAGCTATGGATTTACTTGATTGTCTTGACACTACTTGGTCTGGTGCTGTTGTCTTCATTAATGGCCAATCAAAGAAGGATTTAGATAGACCTTATGGGAGGGTCAACAGGAAGCAGTTGAAGTCAAAGATGCTGCAGAAATGTATTTCCAATGGTGTTAAGTTTCATCAAGCTAAAGTTATCAAGGTTATTCACGAGGAGTCCAAATCTATGTTGATTTGTAACGATGGTGTCACTGTTCAGGCTGCAGTAGTTCTTGATGCGACCGGCTTTTCCAGATGCCTTGTTCAGTATGATAAATCATATAATCCAGGTTACCAAGTGGCATATGGGATTTTAGCTGAGGTTGATGAACACCCCTTCGACGTAGATAAAATGGTTTTTATGGATTGGAGAGATTCACATCTGGATGGTAACATGGAGCTGAAAGAGAGAAATAGCAGAATACCCACTTTTCTATATGCAATGCCCTTTTCATCCACCAGGATATTTCTTGAAGAAACTTCCTTAGTTGCTCGGCCTGGATTACAAATGGGTGATATCCAGGAAAGAATGGTAGCTCGATTGAAACATTTGGGCATTAAAGTGAAAAGCATTGAAGAAGATGAACGCTGTGTCATTCCCATGGGTGGCCCCCTCCCTGTTCTTCCTCAAAGAGTTGTTGGAATTGGTGGTACCGCTGGGATGGTACATCCTTCAACTGGGTATATGGTAGCAAGGACCCTAGCAGCAGCTCCTATTGTTGCTAATACCATTGTACAGTGTCTTGGTTCTGATAGAGGCTTTTCAGGAGATGAACTGTCTGCGCAAGTCTGGAAAGATATATGGCCCATCCAAAGGAGGAGACAGAGGGAGTTCTTCTGTTTTGGTATGGATATCTTACTCAAGCTTGATTTACCAGGCACCAGGCGGTTTTTTGATGCATTTTTTGATCTAGAACCTCGTTATTGGCATGGATTCTTATCATCGAGACTGTTTCTTCCTGAACTCATATTTTTTGGTCTCTCTCTATTCTCTCATGCTTCTAATACATCTAGGATAGAGATTATGGCAAAAGGAACTCTTCCTTTGGTAAACATGATCAACAACTTGGTACAAGATAAAGAATAAAATAACTTACTGCTAATTTGCTGTACGCCATTTATGTAGGTGCACTTGCACCAGAAGTTTACTAAATTATTGAATGTCAACACATTAGATTAGTTCTTATTTCTATTATGCTTAGCTCTCCGCAAGCTACAAGTAGCAACAGCATTACTTAAACCTTCTCTAGTCTATGCTTATCTCTATTTGCAACTGTACATACACATTTGATGCCTGTTAAAGTAGTAATTTGTTTCTTTGTTGGTTAACCTTTTGTCTTGTTAAAAACTCTCCCTCTTCTGCTGCGTTAAATAAAGCTTGGATGAAATCTATAAATATGAGGACAATTATCTACTTTTCATGTAAAATTTGAGAACGTTATCAAGTTGCCTTCCCTTGACTGTTGATAGAGAATCGTGATTCATAATATTTTACCTCACAAGCCTTCTGTACCTTCTAAAATTATTATAGAGGTGGATGGTCATCCTGTTAAATGGTCTGTGTTTCACCACTGACTCTTCTACTTCGCTGTCTTAAATTACTCAATCTTGCTTGACATCTGAAGTTAATCTAAGCAGAAAAGATCCACTCTCAAGGAAATGTAGGTGCTGCTTCGCATCTTCTCTCTTGCTCTGCAGCTCTCATGGTCTTAGGCGAGTCCTAGATGGGGATACTGAAAAGCACCGTGACGTTCCCTCCTCTCTCTTAAATAAATAACTGTATGGTTTTTGTCAGGTGGTCTTTGTTGTGCACTCATCTAGTTGGGTTAGTATCTGACTATATTAATAATTTAATTCTTGAAACACCGACTATTTAGTTTGAGTTTACGACTCCACATGAGTTAGTCCCCATAAGTTTTGAACTCACCACAAGCTCTTTTATTATCTAAGCATGTTCACTTAGTAATGCTTGTAAGAATTAATTTGTATCCAGAAATAAATAATTGAATGGTGTATTTTTAGAGATCGAATTGTTAATATAATTTACAGTTTTTTTTTCTTGTTCAATTTTGGTTTGGAAAGCATGTACTTTGCTATTTAGTACGAGGGAATCCACATATATGGAAAAACAGAGTGAGTTGGTACAGTTCACTTCTGTACAGATTCACGTGCTAAAGTTTCAAGGATTGTAACATACATATGGTCACAAGTTCTCTTTTATGAACTTATAAACAAAATGCCGCTTGGTTACACGTAAAGACATGTATCTTGTTTTATGATTTGGAGGGTTGCTTATCAGTTATCAGGCCAGGCATCCTATGACATGAAAAGAATTTTTGAAAAATTTTATATGATCTGTATTCAAGGAACATTTGGTACAATGTAATATCAAATATCATAATATTTATATATTATGGTATAAAATACTATGATGTTCAATTGTTGATGATATGTCATAATAATAGAAGTTGTAAATATTTAGTTGTTTATACTAATTAATATTATTTTTTTTTGTAATTTTTAACTATATTCTTATAAATTTATCCTCATAATTTGAGTTTTTTTGTAATTTGCCACCTTCAATTGACAATTACATGAACAGTTCTTCAAGAAAGGCCTGTGCAAAAAATGCTTCAAATGTAAGCGTATTTCTGAGTTTTTTAACCTACTCATTGTTAAGTTCTCTGCTTTTACCATCTTATCGTTATATGTTTGTTTGCCCATTTTTATTCGATTAAGTATTTTGTAACTGTGGAATTGTAGCGGTATATATAATTTTCTTTTAGCAAGAAAGAAAAAGAGATGATATTAATAATTTATGATGAAAAAAAAATAAAATATAATATGAATAAAATTAATAAATTATAAAAAATTATCTTAAATGTGAGATGACAATATTTTTAGTGTCAATAATGTTATTTTTAGTTTAATGTAATAATAAGATTTTGTGTCAGGTATAGTCTTGATATTTTATAACACTATCACAAACACTATTATCTATCTTTGTTATCCAAAATACTATATAATACATAAGATATCAGTAATAATTTGTTGATAATCACTTCATATTTTACAACTGATGCGCTAAAGAACTCCTTTTAGTGAGGAAAATGTGCAAATGAGATAGTGCAGAGTTGGCGCCAACTCTGTTGCGCACAATGACTGAGCAAAGAGGATACAATCACACCAAAACTATCTAATTAAATATAAACTAAAAAGCTTATTGCCATGTGGGGCTGGTGAAGCAACCTTATTCAATCAGTGAGCTTAAGCACGTTTATTTGGAGGGGAATATGGCGAACCAAGTCTGGATAAAAGTTAGAAGAAGTGCTAGAAATGCAGCAACGAAGGCAATGACGGCCCATGGGGTGCTGAAATAGGTATGACAAGCTTGAGCATACCACGTCTTGTATATGTTGGTGTAATGCTTCTCAATTTGGGCTCTAACGCTGGCATATATTGCAGTGTCAGGCACCAAGTCAGTGCTTATAGTATTGAAGAGCTTGGCCACTTCCTCATCGCTGCCAAGGCCGTTGTGGAGAACCTCAGCTGATCTCAATTCCTTGACATCGTCGGGGTGGTCGATAAGCGAGTCCAGGAACTCCACGTACGAGCCGATCTCATAATTGTTCTGAAAATCAGGGCACATCTCGTGTGCTATCAAATTCAGGTATGTAGGAGCTATTGTGTCGTCCACCACTATCTTTGGAATTCTCAGTTCTCCACCAAACCAACAACTTGAGGAGAAAGTGATGTTGAGGGGGCATTTTGAATCGCATCTTGTCACTCGAATCCCTGCTGCTTTCAGCTCCTTTATATTCCTGTATGTTATCCTGTTGTCATTGCCATTCTGGTGAGGATGGAAATCACTCAACACTATCCTGCGCAGCTGATCAAGAAGGTGAGGAGGAGGAGGTAAAAGCGACACTTCATACTCACCTTTATCTGATGGAAGATGATGACAACTAAGAAATCTGCTCATCATTTCTGTTAGCTCATTGTCGTTGTGATGGCTTAAAAGCTTGAGCAATTGGAAGGGGAGTTGATTCTCTAGCAAAAGCATATCCTGGTGTACAAGAACCAGTTGGTCAACCTTCACATTCAGTGCTTCCGGCTTCAAGAGATCAAATTTATCCAAGATTTGAAGCAGAGCACACCCATCCACAAACAACACCCTCGCCAGTTTTTCGTCATCCAAGTGTCGAATTGCATCTTCAGAGTACAGATGCTTCAGACCATTGATATTTTCTACAATCGTTTGATGTAAATGTTGGGGGTCTTTGTTGGGACCTTCAAGATACGTGGATGCCCACATACGCTTGTACTGCTCTCCTAGCTGGAGATGGGGTTCGCCATGATGAATGGAACCGAATGACACCAATCTGGGCGAGTAGTACTTTGCAAAATGTTTTCGATTTCTCAGATAATGTGCTATCCTTTGGATCTTAGGACATAGACTTCGCGATATCTGCTTTGGCTCTCGTAATTGGGCAAGCCAATCTGGTGCCATGGGGGGTTGTGATTTGAGAATGTGGGAGTCTGGTGTGTTTAGTAAAGGCCCGTGGTAAGAGATATGAACACTAAGGACATGAAGAGTCCGATTTTATAACGGGAAAAACACTCTACAGTACACTTCAGATAAAGAAATATTGAATCTGTTCTAGCTTTGCTCTTCTTACAAGTTTGGAACTGAAAACACTTTAATTATCATTTCTGGAGTACAACAATTAGTTCAATCACACATTATCAGCATTCATCTTTCGTAGCGGTCCCCATGCCAATGCTTCTTTATGTTTTTATATTTGTTCAACAAATTTAGTATCTATTCTGATCATATATACAGAGCTACGGTGATAAAGACAAGATAAAAAGAAATGAATGAACTCACTGGCTGGATCTAAATAGAATCAAATTAATTATCTGCACAGGATTCTCAACTCCTGACCTTACCTGATAACCAAGTAAAGTGCATGCAAGGAACAAATTAAAGATGCATTTTCTAGCTGTTCCGCAGCATAAATTATGAATGCAAAATCGAAGCCAATGTCAGCTTCGTGTATACGACAGGATTTAATTGATTAATAAAAGAGAAATCACATCTTTCTTAGATATTCCGTTATATATATGGATATTATAGGTTAGCTTTATTCATGGATTGAAGTACCACTTTATTCAAGTTCTCTTTTTTGAACTTATAAACAGAATGATGCTTGCATACACGTGAAGACATGTATCTTGTTTTCTGATGTGGAGGGTTGCTTATCAGTTATTCCTGGGCCAGCCGGCCAGACACCTTTATGAAAAATTTATAATGGTTTGCAATTAATAAACTGAATGTGTAAAAAATACAACTCTATATTTTGTTGTAATATTGTAACAGAATTTAATGCATCTTTGTCAATAATTACTTCGTTTTCTACAACTAATGTACTAAATAAGAACTCTAATATTGAGGTAAATATGTGCAAATGAGACGCTGCAGGCTGTAGCGCCAACTCTGTTGCACCCAATGGCTGAAGAAAGAGGATACAGTCATATAATGTAACTCGACAACTTATTCAACGAGTAGTAAAATTTAAATGCAATTTTGTTTTTTTCTACTACTTCATTTTGTACATCTAATAATCAATTAATTCTATAAACGGAGGAAAGGGAAAGGGGATACAATTATACAATCACAGTCACAGACCCTATATATATATCTTCTCACACACCAACAAATTGTATATGAGCCGAAGCAAGTCATTGAGTAGTGGTTGAAGCATGAAGATGAAGGGTATAGATGTAGGACTATTTAGAGGGATGAATGGTGACCAGGTCTGAAGAAAAGTGAGAAGAAGTGCTAGAGAGGCAGCAAGGAAGGCAATGAATGCCCCTGAGGTACTGAAGTAGGCATTATAAGCTTGAGCAAACCAGATCCTGTGTTTCTTACTGAAATGCTCTTCCACCATTCTCCATCTAACCGAGGCATATAATGTGGTATCAGGCACCAAGTCACTTCCTCATCGCTGCCCAAACCATTGTGGAGAATCCCGGCTGATCTCAATTCCTTGACATCGCCAGTGTGCTCAATAATCGAGGCAAGGAATTCCACGTATGAGCTAAACTCGCGATTGTTCTCAAAATCTGAGCACATCTCATACGCTATCAAATTCAGGTATGTATTCTCAGTTCTCCACCAAACAAACTAGAAGAGAAAGAGATGTTCATGGAGCATACTGAATTGCTTCTTTTCACTCCAATCCCTGTTGCTTTCAGCTCCTTTATATTCCTGGATATTATCCAGCTTCCATACTTGGACGTTTTTATATGAGGATGAAAATCACGTAGTAAGTTTCTGCGCAGCCTATCAAGAAGATGAAGAGGAGGAGGTGAAACACCGACGTCGATCTCAATTACAACAGACTCACCAAAGGTTGGATATGAAAAACCACAATAATAGCGAAGAAATCTGTCTATGGTTTGCATTACATTGGCATCTTCATCGATGCTTGCAAGCTTGAGCATTAGGAAGGAAAGTTGGTTCTCTAACAAGAGTATATCCTGGTAAATAAGAATGAGTTGGTCAACCTTAACTCCCAGCGCTTTCGGGTTCATAAGGTCAAATTTATACGAGATTTGCAGCAGAGAGCACCCATCCACAAACAACATCCTCACCAATTCTTCATCACTTATGTGTCGAATCGCATCTTCAGAGTACAGAAGCTTCAGATCATTGATATTTTCTACAATCTTTTGATGTAAATGTTCAGGGCATTTGTTGTGACCTCAAGATAAGTGGATGACCACATAAGCTTGTACTGCTCTCCTAGCTGGAGATGGGGTTCACCATGATGAATGGGACCGAATGACACCAACCTGGGCGAGTAATACTTTGCAAAATATTTTCGATTTCTCAGATAATATGCTACCCTTTGGATCTTGGAGCATGGACTTTGCGATATCTGCCTTGCCTCTCGTAGTTGAGAAAGCCAATCTAAATCCATGGTGGGGGATTAAGATTTCAGAAATGTGGGTAGTGTTTGAAATATCAACACTAGCTGGACTGGAACATGAAGACTTGAAATTTATATCGGGAAATACTCTTTACGATTCCATTAAAATAACCTTCAGTTCAAGGAATGTTGGGTCAATTTTAGATTTGCTGTCATTGCAAGTTTGGAACTGAATGCCACCCTTAAATATAACACTCATCAAGTATGACTGTTCAATGAATTAGTTCAATTGGTCATCATCTGCAGTCATGAATTGTAATGGGCCCTCATGCCAGAGCTTCTTTATGTTTTTATATTTTTTCAAGAACTTCAGTGTCCATATGTTCTGATCATATACAAAGCTCCTAGACAGAGTGTACAATACAGTACTGCAAGTCTGCAACCTCTGTTTTCTTGTGTTGATAAGTACCACCACCTTTGTAGTTCGGACACCAGAAACAAAGAGGCATAGCATATGTATAATATATTAACAATCAACTAAAGCAAAGAGGCAATTCAATAACCCTTTATTACAATCAAGGATGGTCCTTCCTTGGATGCTTAATGATTTTAATCAATGTATTACTTCGAGCATGACTGGCAAAGTTTATTACAGGAGATGGATGGATCCTAATCCGTTTATCACATTATGTGCAGCCAACCATCCATTTTATGTAGTGGACCTATGCCGAAGCACGTTGAATAATTTTTTAGTTGTGTCAAACCTTGATCCCCTATGCTATATGAATTTGAAAGAAACTTCGCATACATGACTCTAGTCTATAATAATATACCAGAAGCCTTATAAGCATTGTATGTTTTTTCTCGCGAAAAGATACGGGTATCCCCATCCTTATTTATATTATATTAAAAATAAAAATCACAACAACTTATTAATTGTTTAATAATTTTTTAAATATGTCTTTGACAATTTTTTTAGATATATATATTTTTAAATTATAAACAATTATTCATATTATATTAAAAACAAAAATTATAACTTATTAATTGAATAAAATACATACATACAAATTTAAAAGGTAGCTTAAACAACTAAAATTAACATATATAAAAAATTTAAGTATATTAAAATATTTTTTAAATCATATTACTTTCATTTTTTATCCATTTTATTTTTGGACATACAAGCAACTACTTAAAATTCAAGAACCTGATAGGGCTACGAGCTACTACCACTAATTCAAATTGCAAGCAAATCAAATACCCATTGCTACAACTTATTACCAATCAGTGTTAGTAATATCTTTTGACTGCTATGACACTAATGAGAATACAAAATTTTTATTTTTTTTATGAGAATAAAAATTTTAAAAATTATAAAAATATTCTATTCTTAATAATGTAATATTTTTGAAAATATTTTTTTAATATGTATACTAAATATAAAAATATAAAATGTTAGATCTTTTATTTTCAAAAATATTTTTTTAAATTATGCTCCACACTTCTTAAGGTTCATTTTCTACCGTGTTGTGAAATTGTTGAACTTGGTTTTGTTCATTGGATGGTTTGATGATACTAAAAAGCCCATTGTTGGCTTTATTGGGCCCTTGGTAGATTTCATGGAGTTTACTATGGGACAAATGACATTGATGACCAACGTTCAAATTGTAGGCTGGCTTTTCAACCCAAAAAAGCAGTAATGTCTATTAAAAATAAATCCATATATTTGTCCCAAAAAACAAATAAGGCCATAGCTTTTTGCCATAAACAGTAAAAAGCAGTGCAGATCCGTACAAAAGCATTAAGAAACTCGTCTTGCCTTATCTTTAGAATCTTAGAAAATCTTAAATCATGTTCAATTAAACAGTTGATTGTGTTATT
Source organism: Senna siamea (assembly GCA_031216115.1). Lineage (NCBI taxonomy): Eukaryota > Viridiplantae > Streptophyta > Magnoliopsida > Fabales > Fabaceae > Senna > Senna siamea. The sequence goes on along the minus strand of CM062366.1, from coordinate 24,111,785 downwards.
AAAGCACAATAAACCTAGACATATATGATTTAAGAAAACTTACAACTACTGTAATGTCATTTTCTCTATGAAATCTCAAGTACGTATATCCATGATTACCTAATTTTTTCATGGCTCCCAAATGTTTGCTCCTTTTCTGGCGTGATTTATTAATTTTCTTTGTTAGTGTGAATGACTGAAATGAAAGAATAATGAATTACAGTTGTTTGTCATCAACGATTTTGTTAAACTGTTCACCGGTTACTGTATAGGGCAAGCAGATGAACAGATTATTTATATCCATGGTGGATTCTCCCTTTTCAATTCGATTGTTGCTCTGAGTATGTGTACATGTTTGATACTGATCGTGTTATCTTTTGCAGTGAAAGAAGTGGACTTGCAACTAAGGCCACTTGTTACCAAAAAGAGGCTTCTGGTTTCATCAGCTGCAATAATTTGATATATTCAATTTAATGTTTATCCAAGCTAGGTAGACATATTGTACAGTATTATAACAAACTATATTAATGCAATAATTGAATATACATGTTACAATCCCGATGTAGAAGTGAAAGCGCCTTGAGAAAGAGCCTTTTGCAAGTATAAAAAACACGTACATATCTATTGTGGAAATTGGGAGTTACAACGTTTGCTTGATGCATACCAGTTCTGGATAAAAGAGAGAACAAGTGCAGTAATAGCTGCGGCGAAGCCGAGGAGGGTCCATGGGGAGTTGAAATGGTTGTAGTAAGCTTCAGCCATCCAACTCGTGCATCTCTTACTGCAATGCTTCTCGATTTCTTGTCTTACCTTCATACGTTTCTGTGTCAGGCACCAAGTCGGTGCTTGTGGAGAACCCCTGCTTTCCTCAGCTCTTTCACATCATCTGGATGGTCGATCAGCGAATCAAGGAAGGCCATGTAGGCGCTGATCTCGTAGTGGTTCTGGAAATCTGGGCACATCTCATAGGCTATCATGTTCAAGAAAGTGGGAGCAGTGAAGTCGTCAAATGAGTTGGCTGATCCTCTGTTATTGTTATCACCTCATGCTCTTTAAGCTTCACGTTCCTAGACGTGTTCTCTGGGATCATGTGGTGCATTTTGAGAAAATTGATTATGTAACCATCGAGCTTGCGCTGGTCGATCGTCATTGCTCAACAGCTTGAGCAGTTGGTAGGGAAGTTGGTTCTCCGACAACAGCACATCCTGCAGCACAATCACCAGTTGGTCAACCTTCATCTTCAGGTCATGTAGCTTCTCAAAGCTGGCTTTTTCCATGAAATGAAGTACAGCGCACCCATCTCTGGAGATTATCCAGGCAAGCTCCTCATCGTCATGGCCTTGAAGCGCATCCTCAGCGTATTCAGTGTTTTCATGTAATCCAAAATTTTTTCAAGTAATTGTTGAGGCTCGTTAGTAGTACTACTGGTACGCATACCTTCAAGGTACATTGATGCCCACAATGACTTGTACTCCTCACCTCGCTCAAGATTTTGTTCGTATTCTTTATCATCACGACAGATGGGACCGATGGATACCATCTTGGGGGAGGAATACCTGGCAAACTCTTTGCGTTGGCGAAGATAAGGTTGAACCTTCTGTATCTTGGGCTTTGAGTTTGAAGGTTGCCTATTCAGCGTATTTGTACTTGGCTTTCCACACTGCTTTCTAACTCGGTTAGTCTGTCTTTCAATTTGGTTGGGACGGAAGTCATTATTCAAGGTCGTTACAGCCTACAGGTCTTCTGAGTCCAACCTTGAGGACAATTTCCAAGGCTGTTTGGTCATTGATTCACAGCCACGCAGGGAGTATGTGGCTTTATAGTTGTGCAAATTAGACAGCATGGAATGAATAAACCCCAGATAATTGATCATACGCATCATCTATCATTTTTATATTTACGTTTGGAACTACGCATATTTGCCAAAGAACAAAAAAATAAGAGCGTTCTTAGCCAATACTCTGATTATATATTCTATTTCTACCAACTTAGCATCGCATAATTAAGAACAGTGTATTTCTGACCTTTCTCAAGTTAACAAGCATAGAATTATTTAGAATTTAATTCATACCCACTTCTTTGCGAGTGCGGATCGTCTGCTGTCCGACTCCCTGCTGTCCCCTGCTGTCCCCTCCATCCTGGCCGTCCGCATGATCGAGCGTTCCAGGTGAAGCCACGTCGACCGAAACGGTGCGTTTGGATGAAAACACATCTGTCTTCGACTTCGACGAAATCTACGCACAAGATTGGAGGAGAAAAACTGCTTCATCTTCGACGCTGCAATGGATGGAAGGATAAGGAAGGAAATTCTGGTGAGAAAAACTGCTCCGTCTTTGACGCTGCAATGGATGGAAGGATAAGGAAGGAAATCCTGGCGTTCGTGTCCTGCCGTCTTCGCTTTGGAGCTGAGCTGAGAGAGATATTGCAGAGAAGTCGCACGGTTGTTTGTGTGTTTGCCGTCGTCATTGTCGAAGCTGCCGCCGTCGCTGCCGTGGCAAGGTGACACCCATCACCTTGTTTTACAAATCAGAAACATTGTAATTTTGATGATGGAAACGGTTCGTTTCACAAAAGCTTCAGGCGACGTGGCTTCACCTGGGACGCTCGATCACGCGGATGGCCAGGATGGAAGGGACAGCAGGGGACAGCAGGGAGCCAGACAGCAGACGATCCGCGTTCCTTCTTTGCATTCAACTTGAACCCTTGTCATGGCCAAAGAAAACCAATCTTGAACCCATGAACTCCGAAGCCAGAAGTCATGCATGAAAAACAACAAAAACAAGTAGTTTGATTATTTGAGAGAGTAGGAAGAGTGGAAGTTCGAATGTCAAGCTGCTAACTACCAAGCGCCAAGTGCGAAGTAGTTAGCAGATTGTTTGGGCCCAAGGTTGAGCTCTAATTTCGAGTTGAAATATTGGATCCAGCCCACGAATAGTTGATATAAATTCTCTATTTGCTTGTATAGTGTTAGTGCAAACGTCTATGGCTTTAGTCCAATACTCATTTATTTGGATTTGGACTTCCATTAGTAATTTTACTCCAAGAAGAAAAAAAAAATCAAATTTTCTTTTACATACGTTGAGTAACTTGGCTTCTTTAAATCATATAAAAGGAGCTTTGACGCCGTATGAATGATGGGGACAGCTTTAGGTTATTTCACATATTTTTTGTGTCATAGTGTACATGAAAAGTCAGCATCAAATAGATGGGATGAAAACTGTATTTAATTAATTAGAGTTTCAAATTTAAAATCTAAAATATGTTTTTGACACGGAAAGGAAACAAAACCTAATAATTTAGTTGTAATATGAAAGGACTGTGAAAGTGAAGGAAAGGAGGACAAACTTGCTACTGCATCTTAGAAGAGAATTTTGGATTGATCTCTTAGTGATCTAGCCTACTCCCAGTAAATAGTCAAAAGAGTGGTCAAGAAAAGAACCAAAAAAACAAGAACTTGGTACGCTACTTCCTTTGTTTGACAAATCCAAAAAGACAAGATATCATGGAGTATGTCATAGGAGGATAGGATATTGCGTGGAATCCGATTCCCAAGCTTCTTTTAAGTAAAGGTGCTAGCTGGGACTGGCATATCTCAAACAATTCTCATAAGCGAATGCGTATTAGGTGAGCAGAGTCATTCAGAGTGGTCCGAGAAAATTGGAGAGAGATATGGCACAGCTTTTTCTGAAGCAGGCAAAGCAATATGCAGATTCAAGGCCCAGTTACCCTCCCCAGCTATTCCGCTTCATCGCTTCCAAAACACCCTCTCACCAACTTGCTTGGGACGTCGGCACCGGAAGTGGCCAAGCTGCCCAATCTGTGGGTTCTCCTTTTATCTTCCTTTCTTTATATATATGCATTCAATTTAATTACAAATTAATTAGTCTCTGAATGTCAGTTAGCGGAGATATACAAGAACGTGATAGCGACGGATGCTAGTGAGAAGCAACTTGAATTGGCAGCCAAGCTCCCCAATGTGCGATACGAGCACACCCCTTCAACCATGTCAAAGTCGGAGCTAGAACAGAAAGTGGGACCTGAGGGAAGCGTAGACTTGGTGACCATTGCTCAGGCACTCCACTGGTTTGACCTCCCAAGGTTTTACGAGCAAGTGAAATGGGCGCTTAAGAAGCCTGACGGAGTAATAGCTGGTTGGTGTTACAACGTACCACGAGTGAGTGCTTCTGTAGATTCAGTGTTTGATGAGTTCTACGCAGTTGAATTGAAGCCTTATTGGGACCCAGCACGTCTGTTGGTGGAAAACAATTACAGGAGCATCGATTTTCCGTTTGAGGCGGTGGAGGGAGCTGATCATACGGGACCATTTGAGTTTGTGACAGAGAGAGAGATGGGTTTGGAGGATTACTTGACGTACATAAGATCAGGGTCAGCGTACCAGACGGCGAAGGAGAAAGGAGTGGAGCTTCTGAGGGAGGATGTTATTCACAGATTTAAGAGTGCTTGGAATGAAGATGGATCTCACCAAAAGCGTGCCGCCTTTCCTGTTTATCTTAGAATTGGAAAGCTGGGAGACGCATGATTTATTTAAGGAATAATTAAGCATTTGGCTTTGGTGTAATATTTCTATCAACTATTTTTATTTTATATCTAATTTGGATGATCTTGTAAGCGATTCACTTTTTACATGTAGTTCAGTGGTGGACATTCAAATCACTATTCAAAACGATTTTGGATTCTCTGTGTAAATTGTCAGGTACCAATCTGTTTGATATTTTAGCCACGATTTTATCTGTAGTTAAAATATATTTTAATATTATTATAATAAATATTATTACTATTATAATTTTTGTTTAGATAATTAATTTTAAAAAAATTATAATAACAAAACTTTTAATTACAATAAATTTTAGCAGCGAATGTGAATTATTTTCTGGAAGTCCTCCTTATCATTTTCGAAGATTTTATTAGAAACTAGTTTATTAAATTTTAGCTTGAATTAAAGATGTATATATTTAAAAATTATCATTTCTATATTGGAAAATCAATTTTTAACCAAAAAAATGCTCTCTCAACTTTAGAAATTTTAAAAAATACCCCTACCACTATCATCAATTAGGACTTAAATGTTGTCCATTTTATCATCAATAACGACGTTACTTAAAACCTTTGTCATTTATAACATGGAAATAGGCTAAAAAACTAAATTCTCAGAAATGATAGTTCAGGAAGTATTTTGTTATTTTTAAAATTGAAAGAGATGTTTGAAGGGAAGTATTATTTATTTTTATTTTTTTTAATCAAAGAAAAGAAACGGAATGTTCTTCTAACTTATTGTAGTTTTTATTTCCACTCTAATCCTAAATTAATAATCAAACTGTTGAAATTTACCACTGCTTTTATTTTTTTGAAGGAACAAAAAATTTAGATAAAGTATTTTATACATTTTTATTTCTTTAATAAAAATAAAATATATGAAATTTTTTTTTGAAAATGTTCAATAATAAAATATTAAGTTGTAAAAATATCAATTTATTATTTTATAATTAAACAACTTAATAATAAAAATATAAGAATTATATATATATATTTTTTGAAGCAAAAGAAGAGAATAAAATTCCCAATGATAATTTTTTTTTCAAGTGTTGTTATTAATTTTTTTTTAGTAAATTATGTGATGTTGAATAATATTAACAACTAATCACGTGATATTTTATAAGAAAAATAACGTAAAAATATTTAATTTGTGCTTATATTTTGTCTTAAATGTAATCACTCACCCTGTCTACCTCAATTAATTACGCAGTAAGAAAGAAGTAAAGAAGTTCAATTCTTTTGCCCCTCTGCTCTGTTTTTTTTCTTCTTTTTTTTAATTTTTTTAATTGTTATTTGCCAGCCAATTTTCCAGCTTTCCACCTATCCTCTCGTCTCCATTGTTTAAAATCAAAAATAAAAAAGAAATTCCGAAAACCCGAAACTATATATGCGAACCGTCTTGCTTTATTTCTCAGTTTAAGCGATCTCCAAAATGGACGCCAAAATAGGCAAGGTTATCGAGTCTATCAGTTCGTTCTTTAGCGGCGGCGATCAGATCCCTTGGTGCGACCGCGACGTCATTGCTGTAAGTTTCAAGATCCCCTCATTTCGATTTCCGTTTATATCCTGAATCAATATCTAGGGGGCTCGTTTATTTTTTTCTAAAATCCTTGTTTAACACTCAGTAATCAGAAACTGTCGAGTTGCTCTAGTTATGAGTATTGAATACTTCACTTTCCATTTAAATGTGAAAGAAATTTCAACATGGGTGTGCTCAAATTTATTTTACAAATTTATGGATTTGATTTATAGCTGCATCAACTTTTTAGGGAGCATTGATTGTTATCGTTATGACTTTTGATAGAATCAGTATAGCCATTTCAATCTTTCGGGATGGACTGGGGGCAGCCCTTCATATTTGAGCACAACCTATCGTATCTTCCGTTTTAGATATTATTTTTCTTCTCCCAAATGGAAGAAATTATTATTAGTATTATTTTTCTGTTGAAATTATTTGAATAATCACAGTGATGCTACTGCAGACTGAACTCTTTGACTTGTTATCTTCAAGTTGGCTATTATGCTTGTTGTAGTGCACTCGCTTGCTATGGCCTTCTACTGCTATTTTTACGTTTTCAACTCCTTCAAATTTTCTACTTTTCTACCATCAGTGTGAACTATTTTTCGTATTTTAAAGGGCTGCGAGAGAGAAGTTGCAGAGGCTTCTAATGGCGACTCTGAGGAGCGGAAGAGTGAAAGCATTATGAGGTTGTCATGGGCGCTTGTTCATTCAAGGCAACCAGAAGATGTGCAACGTGGGATAGCCATGCTTGAAGGTAATATCACATTACAGAATGAATTGAGTAATTCGTACTTTGTCTACAATTTAGCTATTCATTAAAACGTTTCTTTTTATAGAATTAATATTATGTTGCAATTAATTGGCCGTGTTCATAAAGCTATAGTTTTTTTAGAGAAAAATACTTGCTCTGTTTTGTTTAATATTCATCTTATGCCTCATCCCTTTATTCTTACTCTATAATTTCATCTCCATAACACAGAATAACTGTTTTTATTTATGGCTGTTAACTTTAGTTTCTCTGCCTGTTATGCCAAACCTAATACATTGTAGCTTAGAGCATAAAAGTGGCCCTGTTGTTATTGTGAGTTGTTTGATTATTTAGTTAGCCCTCATGTAGAAATGAGAATTTTCCCAAATTTGGATAATTTGATCCTTCAAGGTCCCTCAAAAGTTGCAGTATGTCATTGTGATTTTCCCTGCAATCCTGAAGGTGAAATGATAAATTTACCGAAGTAGCATTTGCAACGCATGTATTTGATTGGGCTTTTAAGATCTCTCACACATACAACAGCTACTCCCACTCCCATTTGCTCCAAATGTATAACACTTCACATACTGTTTCCCCCTTATTTATCCTGCCATGAGCAATGGAAACCTCAATCCTTTTATCGAAGAGCTTCATATTCTAGCATGCTTAGAAATTTTTTTTTTTAAAAAAAAAAACCCTTTGTTGTTTATCCTACAGAATAGAGGTGGCTGCCACCAGGGCCACAATCCTTTGCCTTCTTTATAATGCTTTTGTTATATGACCTTACTCATAATTGTTCAATATAAAAGAAGGCTTTAATTTATATTTGCATAGCTGGCCTTTTACAGCCTCAACTTTATCATTCATCATTGTTGATGTGATTTGCAGCTTCTCTGGGAAATAACAGTAGTCCTTTGCATAAAAGAGAGAAGCTTTATCTTCTGGCTGTTGGATACTATAGGAGTAGCGATTATTCAAGGTGTCGGCAGCTTTTGGATCAGTGTTTGGAGGTCTTTCTTTCTCAACTTATAGATAGCAAGCGAGAAATTTTCCATGATTGCTTATGTTTGTTGATACTTTTGGTCAAAAGCTGAATACTTTTGGATTTAGTTTGTGTTAGTATGGGAGTATTACAATTTTAAGTCCTATTTAATCCTTATGAAACACCTACCTTTTAACTTGAGTTTTTTTTTTTTTCAACATCTAGATTTTTTCTTTTCATGGTAATCAAGAACTAATCTATTTATGATTGTTAATTTTTAGCATATTAGCTATATGTTTTTCACCATATTGTTATTAGGAGGTTTTCTGCAAATTAGTTGGATTGTACTACTCCAGCTCCAGCCAGTATTCATCTCATTAAAAGTTGGTCATAATTATAATTTGTGAAATGAAGGTTGACATACACAATCTAAAATGAACTTTTTAGTTTCTACATACTTTTCTTAGAAGAAAACATCCAAATTTTGCTTTGGCAATTTTGTTCTTGCAGATTGCACCGGATTGGAGGCAGGCTCTGTCCCTCAAGAAAACAGTGGAAGATCGAATTGCTAAAGGTAATGCTGGGATTTGCTTTTTGAGCTTACTTTTAGCACATCATAACATTTATTGTAGGAATTACAATTTTTATTTGTTGTAATGCAGATGGGATTATTGGGATTGGCATCACCACCGCAGCTGTGGGACTTCTGGCTGGAGGACTTGCAGCAGCGTTGTCCCGCAGGGGATGAGATGGTCCTACAGTCCTACTCATGGTGAATTGCTTGCGATTTTGGAACCTTGTTCTAGTTTTCTTCAGGGAGCGTGTTAAAAAGATCAATGAGAAATAATCCACCATTGACAACTACTGTTTCTGACGTTTTTAATTATCTATAAGCATTTTATGAAATACAAACCGTCTAAAAGGATTATTGTTTTTCAATATTATACTCATTTTATTAATGCTTTTCTCTTATGCCAATTCCCATTCTGGAAAAGTGATTCTAAATCCTTGGATAAAAGCAAATCATTGTCATAATTTATTTTGAACTGCATACGGTATACCTTGTGTAACTATAATTTACAGCCACAGGATGGATTATTCGTCTACTAGGGCCTTGTGACTGGAATGGAATCGTCCGTAGATTTGCTTCCATCTCTTAAAGTCCTACACACATATGTCGTTTTGTAGAAGCCACACATCTCATAAGCAAGGGCGGGCTGTGAGGGTTTGAAACAAGCATTCGGGATCAATTTATGAATCATGTGCGTTCTAACTCTATTGTTTAGGTAAATTTGGGTTAAAAAATAGAGGAGATAGAATTTTTTATGAATATCATTTTAATCCCAACTTGTCACAATCTATTCAAACCACTCTAATCTAGATTCCTTAGTCTACTCCAGCACTAAAACATCACCCCCTTTTTTTGGTATAGAATGAGAGAAAAGAATCAAGCAAATAATATCATTGTTAGTATGCAAACCAAAATATAAATAATTAACAAGGGCAAGCGAAAGCAACCTAACTAACAGATTTGAAATTCACAGATCAAAAGTGTAAGTAAATCCTATTCCTACCGAGTTCAGTGTCTCTGATATTCGACAAACTATCCACACTTGCACTGAATCAACCATATTTGAGGGTAAACTCTCCTGGGCTAAATCCACACTCTCGAAAATCTCCCTAATCCTACTCCCATGACTTCAATCGAAGCCCATTCACTCTAATCGCTCAAATTGGCTTCGTATGTCCTGGCTATCCATTCCTTGGCTTCCCCAATGCGAGACGCGTCGGAATTACTCTTTGATTCTGTTAGCATAATAGCATTTCGCTCTTCTTCTTCTTCAACTTCGTTTCTCTACCTTCTCAGAGCTATAAAAAAAAGAAATCATAAAACTTAAAATGAGGGCTAATTTAGAATTTTAACTTTACATGTGAACTGCTATTTATTTGTTTTAGTTTATGCGCCAAAATATAAACTTGAGTCGAGTCGCCTGTTTGGATTACATTCTGGAGGGATCCGAATCGAGTCTAAAAGGCAAAACTCACAAGTGAATTGAACGCAGAGCCATTCATGTTTGGGTAAAAATTCAGAGAATCTGCATTATCGATTTTAAGTTTCCAGTGCAGTAAATTTACAAAAAGTATCCTTGTAAGAATTATTTATCTTTATACTAAGAAATTTATTTTTCTCAATGCATCTTCTTAGTTACTCTTCTAAAACAGGATTGAGTAGGGCTTGAAATTCGATATGTAACATGTCACTTTCATTATTTCGTTCTGTGCAGAGAGATACCCTAATGAACAATCACAAAGCAAAAGTATAAACTAAACATATATCAATTCAAAAGCCAAAAACAAGAGAGAATTGAGGGCATTCATTGTAGTATAGTAAATGTTCACACTAATCATTACAAATTGACCCAAGAAATATGAACAATCATAAGCAGCAACCTGGGCATCTTATCAAGCCATTCTCGTTACAAGCTGGGCACCTCCTCATTTCGCCATCTTCTTCCTCAAACACCTTCCTACTTCCATTACAATTTTGGCAAGGCACAAACCTAACACCACCACAGCTCTCACACACATACTCTGGATCTTGTGTAGGAAAGCCCATCAAGAGTCTCGCCAATTCTCCAGATTCATTGAGTTGCTTAATTTCCTCAACACCTCCCACATGCTTTCCCCTTATAAACACCTCTGGCAACCTCACTGCTTTGTTGCCTCCTACAGCATTCTGCAACTCCTTCCTGTACGATGAGTCCATGGAGATATCCCTTTCGTCTACTGCTACTCTGAATCCCCTCAGTATCATCCTAACCGCATAGCAGTCTTCGTAGGTCTTTCGGATCCCTCTTAGACTTGTGAGATAAACCACTATTTTTTCTTCAGTACCCGGTAAGCGACACTGATTGTAAGAAAACGAGGTGTTTAATGGGCTAGACCCTATGGACCCGATGTCTCTGGAAAAATTGCTCCCAAGTTGTCTGGAAGATATTGCTCGCCGATAACTCCAAGCCACTTCTGGGTCCAATTTGGCAAGCAGAGCTTCCTCAGATAAGTGCTGCCACAGTGGCTTACTCTCCGTTACTTCTTCTGGGGATTTCGGTGATTCAAATGAATCAAGCAGTTTCTTTGCAGAGCCTTCTAAAGTGGGTTGATTCGGAACACTCATAGGAGGATCAAAAATGGAGGAATGAAGGTTAAGTGTGTCATTGGAATCATCGTCTAGGCCATCCATGAGTTCCCAGGTGTTGATGACGGAGTCTGGGGTCAGTGATTGCTCTGCCTCTATTTGGTTTAGTGTATTTTGATTATAGGTTTTTTTGGGAGAAGAAGGAGAATCATGGGAGATCAAGTTATGGTTTTTATTGTGAGAATGGTCAATTAGGAGAAGAGAGCCGTAGGTGGTGGAGGTGAGGGAGACAAGGTGGTGGGTGTCACCTTTTCTGGTAGGAGGGTGATGAACGAGAGGGATTGGTAGAGACAGAGCTCTGGGAACTGGTGATGAAGAATTGAAGGAGTGTAAAGGCGGAGAAGGAGAAGAGTGATCGTCAGGGTTTCTGGCGACTATGGTGTTGGGTCTTGAGGCAGAGCAACCCATGAATGCAGAATTGAGAGTAATTGATGAAGTGGGTTTGCCTGCACCCTGGAGTGCCTTCGATTCGCTCTCTAGGACTTATTTTTGTTCCCTTCTCTCTCTCTCTCTCTCTCTAACTTTTTGGGTTTTTCTTGGTTCTTAGAAGACCTTTTGTGGACTAAACTAATGGTAGTCGTTTAGAGGAGGAGGATTGTAGGCATTAGAGAGTTTAGATGGAATAAGTGCGGGGATGAGAAGGAGTTATCAAGAGGGTTGGAAGGGGGGAAGGCGTAGCATTAATGCTGTTATACGGAGCAGAAAATCGCGGTTAGGACCTTTTAAATTTAATACTTGATTGATGATTATTTTGTCCTTACTAAACAGTTGAAAAAGGAACAACGAGCATTTCAAGATTGCTACTGCATTCAATTATTATGGAAGACATTTTAGTGCATATGGAGAATCCCCACTCTCTCCATCCTAATTTGAATTCCCTTGAAAGAGTTAGCATAACAACAATTAATAAATAAAAGGAAGAATCCATCTTGTTTTAGAATGGTTTGCTTTGTTCATAATTTTCAATTGTTTACTTGTGATTAAGTTAATCCGACTAAGATTAAATTTGATATGAATCGTTTGCCATGACTCATTGTTATAGTCCATTTAGTTACATTTTCCTACCCAATAATTGTGATGAATTTTATAGTGAACGTCGTTTTAAAATTAAATTATTATTTTAGTTATCAATCAATAACTTTTTTCATGATAGGAATCTAAACAAATTAATCAAGAATTTAATGACTTTCTTGTAACCTAAAGACACTACTAAGAATTTTCATATAAAGGTAAGTAAAAGTATAAATATTAAATATTGTACATACATTCGATGAGAATTTAAAATCATTCGATGCTCGAAATAAATTAAAAAAATGTGTCATAATGAAAAAAAAAAAAGGAAAGAATATTATAATCTAAAAAAAAAAAAGGTAAAATTTTAAAAGAAGTTGCCATCATTAGTCTCCTCAGAAAACAATAGAAATTGCCATTTGAGAAGTGTGGAGGACCACAAGGCAAGCCAAGTTATGTGTGTATGGGTGGTGAATAGTGAGACCCAGATCACAGGCCACAACTGCATTATTCTGAGCAGCTAAAGTACCTCCTGACTCATCTACTTTTGCTGCTTTACTCATAACCCTTTTCAAATTTCAAAAGAAAAGATGAAGTATGAAATAGACTTACAGTGAAAGCTTGTGTACTCACAAAGCTACTTTACCCTCAATTGTTTAGCGAAGGTGGGTTTTCTGAATGAAGACTAGCATTAGTTAGCAGCTGAAAATATATAAATGATATTAGCAGGCCCTACCCTTTACAAATTGCCTATGCCACCAAGTGAAATGGGGGGTACAGGGAATCTTTTACGTCTGCCACTCGCTTTTTGGGGACATTTATTTGCAGAACCTTCTACTCATTGTCGATTATTTTTCATTTGAAACATCGTCAAGCACACTACTATTTTTCTGTTAATGACTCTAGGAATGCTATTACAGAATTAATCTTATTGTCTTATTGACATAAGAGCACTAAAACATCTTTTAACACGCCCTTTGTTTTATAATCCGTAGCATCTTAGATTCATAGTCCAGAAACCTAGATCCGAGAATGATAGATAACTTCCAAAAAGAAGCGGAATGTTTGTTATAAAATTCTACTATACAGAAAACAGTTGAAAAGTTGCTTACAGAAAAATGTTTTGTTTCTTGTTGTATTCCATAGATTTTCTCAAAAATATTTTCAAAAATTTTATTCAACTTTCATTGTAATTTCAATACTGTTTTAAAGCTTTAAAAGACTTCTATATGATTTTCTTTCCTAACAATATCAATTCTCTTCACGAAAATATTCAACATAACATCATAAATAACTTTTATTCTATATTATATTATTTTTCTTCTTGGAATAGTTCAAACTCCCAACAAGGAATCGATCTCTTATTCATTCAGCTAAAGGATAAGCTTCAAAATTTGAATTTCTTCAACAATCTCGTGTCAAATACAAGCAACACAACTAAATGTTGAAGCGCACACAGAATCGTTGCAAGAAACAGGAAAGACACAAACAAGGAGGAATATAGTTATTTGGGAAGTGTCATGTCTATGTTCAAATACAATCTATTAGCAACTGGTATATGGACAGATCCTCATAGCTCTTCCTTGAAGCGTTCCATTTCATTTTGCTAATGGTAGACAACTATGTTTCCTGGTTCAGTTCCTAAAAGACACATTTTCAAGAACAATCCACAACTTCAATTACAAACAATGTAATCCACGCAAAGTAGCAAATTCTAGTATCTAACAAAATGTGGACAAGATAACTAATTTTATGCAACAGAAACTACCCCAAAAAAAAAAAAAAAGAAAAACAATCCCATCATCATTTGGACCATGCTTTTTCTTCACGCAAGCATTCCAGATTTCATTTCCCATCACTAAATGAGATCAGTGAATTCTACAAACCAATAAATATGTTCACCCAAGACTTAATTTTCTGAAAATATTTCAACTTCCAAGACTTCTATGTACAAGCACATCATTCCTATGGATGCTGTTCAACCTGCAGGCAAAGATAAACCGTTATTAGGTGCTTGACAAAAAAAAAGTTCTTTTCTATGTTAATAGCCAAATAAAGCAGCTGAATTTTTTCTTTAGCCTTAGCACAGCAGGGTGTATTTTTATTCTATATGTAAGATTTTGCTGTAATTTGAAAAGGAAAAACACCTCAAAGTTGCCGATGAATAAATATTTTTTCATCCACTAATCACTCCCAAAGTCTTCATAACTCAAGCCTTCCGATATAGAATCGAGCCTTTTGTTGTCTGCGTTAACACCAAGACATTATTAAAGTCATCAGCCATTTCAAATCTTGCAAAGCAACAAATTAAAGATCTCTGCGAATTTTTTTATTTGTTGGAGGGGGGTGGGGTGGGGGGGGGGGGGGGGTTGTTGTTCTCACCTTGTTCTCCTCTGTCAAGGAAGTTCTCGTCAGTAGCTAGGAACGGTGACCTGGAATAGCTCTCCAGTATATCTGCCAAATAAGAAAGTGGTTGTCAGCGATATACATTATTTTTCTAGACATTACTGAGGACACGTTTCATGCAAGAAATTTGATATTGAAATTAAACTCTAACAAATCAACATGAACCAAAATCTGATCAGTATTTCATTAGTTTCTTCTATAAAGAACCATTGAGAAACATACAAGCATGCAGAGACATAAAAACATGATAGAGAGAGGACAAACCAGAACTCTGGGAAAAATCAGCAGTCAAATCTGAAAGGCTAAAATTCCTAGGAATCTGCCCCAAAAATCCATATGAAGCAACATCTGTATCCAGAAGTGCATCATTTAGTGATTGAGAGTTGGACTCCACACTGGTGAATGATGTACCCGATGTATCACCAATAGTTTGCCGTGCCTCCAAGACACTATTACCAGTACCAAACATGTAAGGAGAACTGCGTGAAAATCCAGGTTCTGATTTGATCATGCCCCCATTAATTCCTTGTATCAGGCCCATATTTGAGTTTTGAGCTGATAGCAAGCTTGGAGGGGCATCAATCCTACTGGCATGAGCAGACATCTCAACTGCAGCATGCATACTTGTGTGCAGTGATGACCCATCATTGTTAAACACATTAGGTAGACCAGAACCAACAGGATGTTGCATATTTTCAGGCTTCAGAGCTCCTCCCGCATGCTCTGCAGCATAGCATGCTGGATTCTGGTGTACTGTTGCACAAAATGACATTTGTTACAAAAACACAAAAGTAAAAAAAGATGGACTCAGGCGTATGCTATAAGCTTTGAGCAATGAAAAAGGTAACTGGTTTTCTCCTATTTTTTCATTTTATCTAGTCAATGACTCTAAATGTTTGTTACTCAGGAACAGTAATAACTCTTCAAGGATAACAATAGTACAAAATTTACACCCAAAAACGATGTAAAATCAACTATATGCTAGTCTCAGGTTTTCTCCTATTTTTTCATTTTATGTAGTCAATGACTCTAAATGTTTGTTACTCGGGAACAGTAATAACTCTTCAAGGATAACAATAGTACAAAATTTACACCCAAAAACAATGTAAAATCAACTATATGCTAGTCTCATCCATTTTCCTTAACATTCTTTAGTTTTGCTAAAGTAACAGAAACATTCTGCAATCAAAGCCCCATTTTGCTTTTAAAACTATTGCAGCAAAATACTCAGAAAACAGAGAGGAAGCTTCACATAAATATGAAGGCCATTAGACCAAAAATGAACTGGAATGCGATTTCAGTCAAGCCTCACTACATTCAAGGTAAGTAATCAGCCCTACTTTTTTCAGCCAGCAAGAAATCACATATACTAATACTACTGCCTCAAGTTTAGGAATAATCATATGAAGTTCAAAATTTTCATATCTGGTGTTGATTCAACATTGGCTACTTGAAATTTTGTTCCATCAATTACATGTAAGAACGTCTTTTTTTAAACAGTGTGGCAGCATTATGTCAGAGCTAGGATCAACAAATCTACCATTGTCATATAACCCTAATAACTCTTCACATTAGAAAAAAAGGGGGAAAAAATTAAAAATCCATGATACTTCAATTACTTATCACCTCTTCTATAACTAAAAAATTAATAATTTGTTCTCTCCATACTGCAATATTCATCAGCCACAAGTAAAGAAGTAAGCACATTTATGAGACGAAACAGAATTTTAACAAAATTTATACAAGATGCCTTTTTTAAAAAAAACATAAAACAATTTTTTGATTTATATTGTATTACTATGAGCAATTACTCTGAAATACATTTAGATGACTAATAAGTTCAGGATTTAACTAAATAAACATCAGCGAAGAGAAAATTAAGGACAGTTTAAAATTTTCACTTATCTAAGACCCACCTACCACATTCCACCCTTTCTTTGGCTAATTATTTGACATGCTTAATATTATGTTTGGATAAAGAGAAAATGAAAAGAGTTTACAGGAAGAATCTTCTTTTTTCCCTCATCTTCAGATGGAATGAAAAGATGATGAAAGAAAAGTTGAAGTTGCAAAATTGCTAATACAGCCCCAATATTTTAAAACTATTGCTAAAATATTCTTTAAGGAGGCAAGCATGAAAATTTTGAACTTTTTATGTTTTTCCCTCTATATTCTCTCTATTTATGAAGAAAACAGTAATTGTGGACTCCACCTCCATAATTTCATTACCAATTATTTTTGCTTCCATCCAAAAAAAAAAAATTATTCTCAATTTTTAAATATTTACTTCCCCCAAATCCATATGGAGTATTAAGAGCTCCATAAGAGTTTGGGAAATAAGTCATCAACAGAGTCACTGCAGAGTTAAGCCATGTATAACATAGGAACATAGGCGGACAGTAATGCCACATTGGCATGTTCTAAATTAATGGTCTATACAGAAAAAATAAAATAAAGCCAGTAAAGATTATGAATTGATACATGTTTAAAATTTAATTTGAAGAACGAGAGCTGATCAATTAAATGAACCCATCACATCATGTGTCAAACACTTCTTGAAGCTGCTATGAATAAGCATATCAACATTTCTACAATTTGCAATAGCAGATTGACCAGGCTAACATACTAACATTCGGTGGAAAAATTGCATCAACTTTTTTTTTTTTTTGGTTTCCAGTATCTTAGTAATTCAGCTGAAGGTACTGTTTGGGACTACCTAACATCATCTTTCTTTCCTCACATCCAGAGTAAATTAAACATTCTTGGGAAAATCTTGAGTTAACTAGTATAGTTTCAGTTCCTCATCATTTTAGTAATTATCAGGAAAAAAAAATGGTTTTCTGCTTCCCTCTTAAATGCCCACACAAAAGAAACGCTACCACTGAATCAATTTCTTGAATCACAATAACTGAAAGGCAACAGTCTGTCTGACAGAAAATTAGATTGTATATGATTTAAGCACCAATTTAAAAGCGTAAATATGTACAAAATGTGTAAGTTGAGCTTTCAGCATCTTTGTATTCCACTAACAGAAAAGTTTGGCCAAAATAAATGGAACTAATACTTATCGACGTCATATAGACTTACATGCAGGAATATGTGACCCATTAGAGTTAGGTAGTGATGCAACTGCAGTAGGTTGTAGTTGATTCATTAAATGCATCTGTTGCTCAAGCAACCTGTTGAACTCTGTTATTTGCTGCTTCACCACCAATCTTAAATAATAAGCCCTAAAAAATTCCTGATTTTCTTCTTCAAGCTTTTGCCATACTGAAAAGGACAAAATAAATTCTTCAAATTAAGCAATAGATAACAAAGTGGGTCAAAAAATTACTATTGGCTTTTGACTACAAAATCCCAGGGTCAAAAAGCAGTTTCAACATCAGCTTATAATTAATGACCAATTCTTGCCCTGAATATCCTTTAGAGAATTTCAGAACCTCAACCTTACCCTTATAAGTAGGCATCATTTTTCAAGTACCAAAAATTCAAAACTACTTGAGTGTGTGTCTAAGAACACAAATGACCAACATTCTGCAGGGCCAACACTTACACTCTATTATAGTACAGTGTTCGCTGTGAAATTGCTAATTTCAGCAGAAATAAACAATGACAAATAGTTACATATCACAACACAAAGTGTTCAAGTTACAGGTTCTTCTATTATCAATTTTAAGTTCATGTTTTTCTTATCAGAGAAGCCTGAATACAAAAAAGAATTGAAACCTAGCAGAGTTGCTCCCCACAATATATCGAGATAACCGATAAAATGTACATTGTCAACAAAACCCCCATGCCGAGGGGGTGTCAATGACTCATTGTGGAAGCTCTGAACTGGGACTTACCAGAGTATGGCACTTACCATCAAAAGCGCTCATACACTACCCCTCCCCCCCCAAAACACACACACACACCCCTCTCTCCTACCCTTTTCCCCATGGAAATGGGAGAGAGCAGTTCCGTGAACAGAAGGTATTTGCTGAACACAAGGATACCGAAGAAGGGCTGACCAAGGCATTTACATGTTCTGTTTAACAATGAAGTTTCACATTCCATAGAATACTTTGGTTTATTCATGAGAGGCTATTGCCTCTACCTTGTTCAAGAGAAAAGCCAAAGACATTACTGAACTAGTGCTGAAACTTGATTAATGATGAACTTGACAAAGGCTAGCCACATGCAGTGGTTGAAAAATAAAGACCATAGCAGGCTACTGATTCGAAATAGTACCAGTCAAGATCATCCTACTCCTACATAAGAAGGTTGCAATATGTGAAAGATTTATTCTTCAGAAATTGGAAAATAACTATTTTTTGAAGTGGAATGCAATCCATTACCATCATTCAAGCTCTTTAAAAACCTATGTCTAAGCAAACAGAATCTTTTTCTGCTAAACTTCTATGTCATAAACCCACGAGCTCTGTCAAGTCCTTCCTAAAAATACCCCAAAGTCCTTAAAATAATCAAGACGCTGACTGAATTTATTCATTTTATTCTCAATAATTCCCATTTATATCAAGATGAAGGAGAGGGGAGGGGAAAGGGAGGACAGAACTAAAACCATTGACCTCTATACTGAACTACAACTGTACAGTTAAAATTTTTTACATAATATAGGATAGCTATATTAAATGCTAGGCTCCAAGCTCCAATATTTAGACCTAAATCATATTTGAAGGCTCCAGCTCCGTTCAAAAGCAAAACAAACCCAAAAGTTAAAACAGCAGTATTTACTTGTATTAACATATCAACAGTCTCCTGGAAAGTGAAGGGGTGGGACTATCATGACAAAGAACAAGTTTCCATTACCAAGTTCAGTGAAACCAGGCTCTATTTTTGCTTGATCTAGCAGCATCTTCACAACTTCTTTCTGGTTCATATACAGTTGTAAACATCGTTCTATAAGATTTTGCACCTGGAATGAGGCATATAAAAGAAAAGTTATGGTTATCAATCTCATTCTATTTCAGGAATTTAGTAAGAACGCAAAGAAACCTGTATACGCATACATAAGTGGATGCCTGTATGTACATTTAGAAACCTTTCCCCCAAACAGGCACTTGTTTGCATTGCATTGGGATGGGCATTTTCTGTAACTTGCCACAGTTTGGAATACGAGGCATTGGCATTTATTATTACCCAATTACATAGCATCATGAACTAATATATCATAGTAGTATAGTGTTCTGAATAGGAAGAATAGCCACCAATATGAAAACCAACCAACTTAAAAGTTGTAGTCAACAGTTTCCACTACAAGTATGGATGCTTTGATTAAACTGACTACTCTTTTACTAAAGAAGTGCAAACTATGAGAGCACCAGACACTGTTGGCAAACAAATTTTATGCAGACATTTTTTTATGTCATTATCTTTTACTTATACAATCAAGAGTCACCAAACAATAGCTGAACCTGCATATTTTCGTTAAATACTTGAGGATATTTTGATGTGTTGGCAAAAACATGGCTTGTAGGAACAATTATTAAACATGTTGAACGGATTGTTAACTATGCTAGCCATAACTGATCAATGATTAAGCTAAAGGTCACAGCTTACCAGCTGTATATCTTCACGGGAAACCCTTCTGTCAGATCCGCTTGACATATCTCAAGTTCCCAACCCTGCTGTTGATTAGTAATGCGGTGAGCTTCTATAGTTTTGCACAGTAAAGCTCCACTTCAACTTTTAAATCAACAAGCAAGCTCGATACGTATCAACTGGAGGCATAGTAACAGTAAATAAAGGAATTCAATTCATATAAACTTCGCCTGTATTCGTAAATATAGTAGTCAAGCTCATAATTTCCTTTAATCCTCACATGGCAAAAGTAAATGAGATACAAAGCATATAACGTATACAAGGTAATAGAAACCAAAAAAAAAGCAAGCAAGAGCAACGCCCTGGACACGTTTAATATCAGTTTCTGCATATAAACTGTTTAAAGCGGCTTTTACGCACACAAGATTTAATCTTTACTGCATATGTCCGATCAAAGGGATGGATTTCTCCATTCCCGTAACCACCTCATATGAGGGAAACCACATAGAAAGACGGAAAACCTAATTTGGTCGTTCTTTTAAGGTTCCGAATCCTATGATCATAAAATCCAAACGAGAGAAACCAGGAAGAATCTGAACAGGAATTCAATTAAACCATGCATGCATGTTGGCGAAGATTTGAAAATAAAATTATCAAGATACGAGGAAAAAAGAGCGTAAGAATGAACCCTAGGTATTTTACCTGAATTGGATCGGAATTAGGGAACTTTGCGGAGGGAAAGTGAAGCGAGGAAAAGGAGGAGGCGACGGAGCTAATACCTTTTATGGTTCAACTATATGATCAGCAACCATTATTATTTCTTATTATATTCCTTTTTTTTCTATTTTTTTTCTTTCTTTTTTGGGTTTTTGGATGAGGCCACAGGTGTTAGTGTTGTGGACTTACAGGCAGTCAATTGGGCGAAGTGGCTCTGCGGCATGCCAAAATTCGACACGTGGCAAAAGAGGGATGCACGTGGGGCTCAGGTGACTGGAATTCTTTTCCATATCTACCGCCACCAAGTAGCATCCAATAGATAAACCATCTTCCAGTGTCATTTATCTCCTGTGATGAATGATAATATTTCCCTAATTTGGTTTTCACTTTATTTTTTTTAAAATGTAAAATAGAAAATTATTTTCATATTTCAAAATAATAAAAAAATATTTAATTTCTTATTCTTTTGACATATTTTAACTCCTAATTCTTTTTTTATATCTTTTTTAAATTCATATTTTATTTTTAAGATATCTAAAATATCTAACAAATAAAAATTTGTAATGTATGCCGTTAATATATAGTATAAATATAAAAAATATATTAAAAAATTATAGAGAGAGGTTATGGAAAAGTGAAATTTTAATATTTGTCATTGGCAAACCCACTCGCTATAAACACACAACAGATGAACAAAACCTTTTTTTTAATTATTTCAAATCACTGAATTTCGATCACCAATTGGCATGAAAACTTCGACAAAATACTAAAAGCATAATTTTAAAGTGTTAATTTTGGTGAAGTGAAAAAATAAAGAGAAAAAAAATTATAAGTGAATCTTAATTTATTTATGATAAATCTTTAATTTACTTCTCTTTTATTTTTTTCTTCATTCATCCACTTTGAAGGATTAATAATCCAAATAGTAGAGGCAATAGGAGTTATGAGGCTAAAATCATGGGTTGGGCCTAACTTGACGTGATCACAAAACTTGGGCCCAAATCAACACGCACTTTGTACGTTGGAGGTAATTAAATTTCCTGAACTTTTTTTTGTTCTACAATCTACACAGAACAGAATGAATAAATGGAATCTTCAATACTCATTACTGATTTGTTTAGAAAGAAGAGAACAACTCCTTAAAGATGAAGGCATGACTTCAATCGGATTTCCCCAAAGGGCACAAAAATCAAAATTCATAATTTTGATGGGGCAACTTGATTTGATTGACACCAAAATTATTATGGTAGGGTAACTCGATTGATTCTATTTACCTCCACTTAAAATAATTTTTTAAGTCTGGTTTTTTAGATGGTGGTAAACTATAAATAACAATTATAAAATAATTAAAATTTTACTACATAACATTTTATTCTTTTAAACAATTACAAAAAGTAAAAATATTACTTATCATTTCAAATAATAATTATGAGAGTTTGTAGACTTTCTATAGCAACCTATATATAACGTTCTTATTATTTACGATCATTTAAGAGCTATATAAAATTATAATTCAAAGCCACATAAAATGAGCTCTATTTATTTTTAATCATCTCTCACCTTTATTTTTATACTTTTTATTTTCATTGAGTTTTTTGACCTTTTTAGTCATATTAGAGTTCAAATAAATGATCTCATTGATACTATGTCAAATTTCTTCTATCCTTATTTCATCATACATATATATATATATATGAAAAAAAAAAAAAAAGCGCAATCGATTCTATTTCATTCACAAACAATAGCAATTCATTATTTTCCTTTTCCATAAGATTGGCATTGAGGTTCCCGTTAAAATCTTGATATATGGTACTGAAACTAGTAATAGTGTAATTTACTCAAAACCGAAGTTGACTGATCAAGACTTTGTCTTTTGCTTTGGACATAGATGGGACTGGTGCGAGTAAAAAAAGTATAAAGGCAAATGAACGGGGAACAAGAATGTTCTGTTTTTCCAGAACACATTCATTGACACCCGAAATTAATCATTTCATTTTCTTTTCTCATTGTTTTTCTTCAATGTTTTGGTATATATGTTTTAGGAAACAAAATTGGAAGGGAATATTTCCAGGAGATTTGTACAGGAAATAACTCTCTACAGTCGTATAAAGCCTCTATTATCCAACACTGAAGTTAAAAAATTAAAAAAGAAAAAGGAAAGGAGGTCATATGAGAATTACATTTCGGAATTTAAGAAAATTATTTGACATGAGTGATCATACCACTGTGGCTATGCCACTGTATCTTGGTCTTGTTCTATCAGTCTCAGGTGAAAGGCCTTGTTCTATGGCCTTTCTCTTGTTATTACTCGCTGTTGCTTGTAGGGATTGTTGTTGTTGATCTACATGTGGCTTTGATGGAGGTTGTTGTGTTTGTTGCTCATCAATTTGGTCTAGTTGTTGTTGTTGAAGTTCTGGGTTTTCTGGGTTTTCTTGTGTTTCTGGCTTCTGATCCTTGAACTTGGTCTTCATCAAATGGGGTCTAAGCCTATTCAAATCTGCAAGCCTCACTGGTTTCAAGAAAAATTCCTCTGCTCCTTCCTCCAAGCATCTGTTACGAGTTTTTCACATACATATTCATAATAAGAATTCCATCTCAGAAAATGTTCAGGAAGGGAAAGAAGATACTCAAATCTTTCTCCTTCATTACCTGCTTATCCTCGAAGGCACATTCTCCGACGACATAATCACCACCGGTATGTTTCTCAAAGACGAAGATTCCTGAAAAATCAAAGCAAGTTTAAGTATATATGCTGCTTCCTAAACAGAACTAGTGAGCAAAGAATTTTCAGAGACTGATCTCTCAAGAATTCTTCTCTCTTGTCTAGCCATTGAAGTAGGCCCTTTTGTGAAAATAGAATATTTTGACTTGTAATATGTTTCGTATGGAAATTTTGAAAACTGACGGGGAAACCAGGACTTTCTTTTTTTGCTATTTCCTGTTGAAGTAAGAAAAAAAAAACTCAACAATTGGTACCCAATTTGACATCATTCAGTTAGAAATTAGAACAACAGCAAATTTGGAATGCAAAGTTTCAAAATGGAAGTCTTTACATGGGCATGTGATTTGAGCAAAAGGGAGATTATTCTTAGGGTGAAGATTGAGAAAAGTGGGGAATATAATGATTAAACAGCAAGAAGACAAAGGAATAGAAAACAAAGCACCAAAGCATACCTTGATTTTCTTGAGTAAATCATAGCCTGTCATGCCAGGCATACAGTAGTCTGTAATAATAAGATTCACCTCCACTTCCTGTAAACACAAAATTCCAAATTTTTTCAGACGCCTAGAAAAGAAAATAAGGGGGAAAAATGGAGAGAACTTAATATGGGGAAATCTCAACCAGATTGAGCAGAAAACACAAACTCCACCTGATGATTGCCAGGAGAAACAAATGGTGTAGTTGGGTCGATCTGGTCATTCTCACGTAAGCCCAGAAACTCTAAAGCCTTGCTACCAGAATCCACTGTAGTAACTGTTAATGAGGAAACAGAGTCCATTAACATCAGCAAACACAAGATCGGTATAAGAATGAGCACCATTCGAAGTTTTCTGTTCTGAGATTCTGAGAAGCTTTCTTTTCCGCGTTTGGCAAGCAAGAAAGAAACAAATTAAGTACCTTGATACGAAGAGGTTCTGAGTAGCCTCTCAATCAGCTTCCTATCAATTAGGCTGTCATCTACAGCCAAAACATGAAATTGGGATTCTGTAGCCATTCCCATTAGCACGAATTGAGGACGCAAATAAGAAACCCAGAATGGTTGGAAAAGAAGATAGATGAGAGTAGTTAATGAAAACTTTGCTTTGCTGAATTGCGTCGTTGCTATGAGGCTAACTTGGATGGCTTTCAGTTGTGTATGGCGTGTGTTAAGGGAAGAGGATGGAGGAAGAAGAAGAGTTTTGTATTGAAAAAAGACCCACCAAAATCCACATCCCACAAAGCAAGATCCGACCAGATTTCATCCCAAATCTTCCAAAATTTCCAAGATGATGTTGAATTAGAGGGGAAGCAATGGAGAAATATAATAAAGGGAATAAAAACAAATAAGAAAAGAATAAAGAAAAAAGATTAAAAGGAAGAAATAAATGGGAGTGAATATATTATTTAGGTTGAGGGGGAGGTGTGGGTTTATTTATACAAAGGAGGGTGAGAAATGGAAACGGAAGTGAAATGAGAAATGAGAAGAGAGGAAAAGAGAGAGAATGAAAGAAGTGAGTGGGACCCAACAAAATCCCCTCAAGAGATACAGGTGAGGTCAGCAATGGTGCCTTTTTATTTTGCCTGGGTGTGAAATCATGTGGCGCTTACCATATCTTGAGCAGGTGGGGAGAGTGGTGGCAAAAGAGAGGCCAATTTCTTTTGATTCCCTTTTAAGATTTGCTTCCCATGCCCATCCATGTCCATCACCATTTTTCATTTCCTTCTTCATCCATCTATCCCTACATGCCATACCATGCCATGCTCATCCATCTTTTTTCTTTTTCTTGCTATTTTCTCACCATCCAACCATTTTTTGTTTTTGTCTTCAGCTTGACACTAACTTCCCAACTAAAATTCCCTCTTTTTTCTTAAAAAATAATCATAATTCTTGAATCTTTCAAGATAGGCATTCAAACTCAACAATGATTTTGATTTTCTCAAGGGGGGAAAAATGCCTTCTCTTTTTTCCTTTCATATGTAAATTTCAATGATTGACTCCTCACCACATTACAAAGCATAGTGTTGTTGGTTGCCACTTGCTAAGTCATTGGGTTCCTGATACTTGGCCAAAAAAAATATTAGATTATATGGTATTCCTTCAAAATTTTCATCATTAAGAGGAACAAATAATTATTGGTGTGTGAATTTAGCGGAATTAGATTGACCCTCTAGAAGTAACAAAACCCCATACACATTGAATTTCAACATTTGTTGAGTGTTGTATATTTAGATACATTTTATGGACTTATTGATATGTGTGTGTGTGTGTGTGTGTGTTTATATATGGGAGAAAAGGGGCACATGGCAAGAGCCAAGAAATGAGAAAGTGAAATAGCACAAATATAGTGGGCCATTTTCCATAGATTTTGTAATGTCTTCTTCCTCCTTTTTTTCGAATCCATTATGGCCATGTTTCACGACCAAGACTAAAACTACGCTAATGATACCCTTTTTCTTTAACCTTATTCAGGTCACTTTGTTAAGAGTCAAATGTTCATATACTATTTCATCATTGATCTTTCTGGAGTCAATTTTTATGGTCCAAGTTTTGATATTTAATTGGAAAGAAATTAACATACATATAGCGTATTGGAAGCTCCTATATTTGATTATTAATCCAGTATTATAATCTTTACTTTTTTCTTTATTTTTAAATCTAAACTTGAGTAAATGACAAAATCAATCTCTACTTAAAATTTTTTTAAAATAAGTAATTTGTTCTCAAGTTAAAAATTGTTTATAATAAACTTATTTATATAAATCGCTAACAAACAATTTTGACAACTTAAATTTATTATGAATCTAAAGATTCAACAAATTTATTTTTACATATATATCAAACATAATAATTTATAAATGTGTGTGTGTGTGTGTGTGTGTGTAATAAGACTGAAGGCAGGTAAACATCACTCTCCCTAATTTCCAACCCCTAAAAAATTCCATTCCCTAATGAAGTCTCACCCATTTTTTTCAATACCTATATTTAAACTAAATGAGTAAATCTTAATAATAAAAGTTGTGCTATCTAGCACCTACCCTTTTAAAACTATTCATTATTTACCATAAAACATATACCAGTTTTGTGTCTTGGAATTACTAATAAGAGAAACAAATTTAATTGAAAGAGGTACAAATTTAAATCCATTGTCATATTTTTTTAATACTCAATAGATATCCAAGCATTACTCATTAGTTATTTATTATTTTTGCTCTTTCACGAGTATAAATGATCTTCTTAATTCCTATATATTTTTATATTGATTTAGTTTTTATATTTTAAACAGTCATATTATTTTTAAACTTGAAATTTAAGAAACGTAATATGATATGGGCATTTATTTTTACATAATATATTTTAAAAAACACTCATTGTCATGAATGGAAATTGGGATCAAACCCCGGCAAGAAGATCAATAAAATCACATCTAAATGATGCATTTTGCAGTAAGTTGACAGCGACACATGGTGAAGTCAGGGTAATGACGGTATAACGTCAATATTAATTAATCCTAAAATCTTAAATAAAATAATAACAATTCAAACAAATGCATGGTCTCATTTCAAATCAAAACAGAACGTGAATTCAAATGCTAATTAAACCTTTTTAAGTAGAATTTTCAAATCGTTATATAACAATAACATATTAATAGTATCCCCTTAATTAGCATAGCCATCATGTATGCATATATATATATATGTGTGTACATGTATTCTAAATCTAATTATTGTTCTTCATCCAATAGATGAGAAAAAGACGCATCACATAGAAAATAGCGTTTAATTAGATAATTAATGGAGACCCTTAACAAAGTCAACAGCCGTAAGCTCCAACCCCACCACCCTCTTTCCTTTCCCTTCACAATTAGAGGCACAGAAACACGTTCACATGTCCAATTCATTATAGAGGGACCAATAGTTATTATTATTATTATTTTTAAGGCTGTTCTTGCCGAATTATAAAACAGTATCACCACATTATTTGCAGCACTTATTATTATTTTATTTTATATTTTATATTTATATAATTAAGATTTAAAATCATTATAATATGTATAAATATATATATTTATATAATTTATTAAAAAATTGAAAGTTGTAAGTTGTAAGTTGAGAAAATAAAAATAAAAGCAAGAATCGATAAAATTTTATTATCGGATATCAAAGCAATAGCGGATAATGTTGTTGAGCCAATAAATTAAGTTGTTTTATTTTTGGTAGGTCCTTAATATAGTCATTGGTTAAGCCACTAAAAGATTTGGCGGAGCATCACGTTTGTCTATACTCCATATTATGATGGAACGTCACATTGCCTGTTTAATATAACCTTAACTCACAACTGTTTTTGTTTCCTTCTCAGCAAAACTAATAAAAGCAAAATGATTAAGGCATTATATAGTTAGATTTATAAATTTATTATTTCACAGTTTTAATTTCTTAGTTTTCGTATAAAAAAATATATCTACTCAAGTGATCAGTAAGTTTAGATATAAATCATGGTTACTTTTTCTTCTTTTTATATATTTATTGTTATCCATATTAATATTTTCTCAATAAATAAAAAAATATTTTTTTTATTTTCTTAAATTTTATATTATTTTTTTATTTTTTTAATTAATTTTATTTTTAAAATTTGAAATTAAAATTAATTTTGTCTCATCTTATCTAAATTACTAAAAAAAAAAAATAATGTGATATTTAATATAATGTTAACATTTTATACCAAAAATAAAATATTAATTCATATTAATTTTAGAGACATAATAATAAATATCATATCATTTTTTTATTTAATTATTTAAATAATATTAAAATATGAATAAAATTAATCATAAAAATATTTAAAAATAAAATTTAAAATTAATTTAAAATTTACAACCTTAAAATATACTTTTATTTATATAATATAATTTTCAATTGCACGGATGTAAAAGAATAAAGATGAGAGCGATGTCGACCCTACTGTTCCTCCGCATGGAATGCGTGGTCGGACGTGACTATCAAAACTGGCAAAATAAAACAAACTAAGTGTCTATCGTAATACATATAATTCAGGTATAAATTTTATATTTTTCTTACCATTTTTTTTAAAGTTCAATTTTCACAATATTATTTTTTATTAAAAATTTTAATAATAACAATAGAAAAAAAAACTGTATTTGAATCTAATTAAATATAAAATTTCATATAAATCATACATAAATTAGTTATTTATTAAAAATTTGATAAAAAAATATGAGTTTAATTAAAAAATAATTATAAATAAATCATATTGTACTGAGTTATTTAAAGTTATATTATTTTCAATTTTTAATTTAATATTAAATATGTGACAGGTTAATTACTTAAATTTGTGAGAACATTTTTCATTTAACATCGCATAGACGTTTTTCCCCCTCTAAAATTCACAAATTAATATATCAATATCAAAGTGGAGAAGGTTCTGTTCGGACTGTCCCTTCATTCCTGTAAGTGCTAAATCCTCCTTCATGAGCGGTTCCAATTGGTTTTTTTATCATATTTTAAAATTATTATTACTTTATACGTATAAAAATGAATGTATAAATTTAATATATTTTTTTAGATTTTCAAAAATATTTTGTAGAGACAATTTGTTTAATGCATTGTCTAATACTGGATGTGAATATTTTTTAACAAATATTTAAATTTAAATTTATTACATTGTGAATAATTATTGATATACATTGAATATATTTAATAATAATATTTTCCAATAAATTAATTCTTGAAGAAAAAGGTTTGGAAGAGAATTATTAAGAATTGATAATACAAGTTATGCAACGAACATTGAACGTTCTGTTTTTGAAGAAAGTTAAAAGATAAAATTTATATGGTTGTTGACATGCTTGTGAAATTTGTCATTAAATATATGATAATTATAAGAGGTGTTTTTAGTCAAACCTTTAACTCATTCAATTTGTAGGTCACAAGTTAAACTAGGTAACATGTATGTAATATATTTTTTATTTATTTGATTTGACTTAACTAGCTTACTAATATTTCTTATAGAATTATAATTTTAAAAATTAATTTTAGTGATTGTTATATGAAGTATGTAATAGTGATTTTATGTTATAAATCCTTATAATCAACATTGGAATTTTTTTTCTATTTTTTGTGTTTTCTTATTTTAATTTAATCAATTAATTTTCTCTAAATAAGGTGAATAGATTATTTTCATCTCACTTAAATATTAACTAATTTATAATTTTTATCAAACTTATGGCAAGCCAATCCATATGAGCCATTATTTTTTATAACTATTTTTCACTGTTGAAAATTTCAAAATGAATATAAAATAATTTATATTATAAAAGAAGGCAAAATTGTTATTAAAAAAAAATGTTACGAAACTGTTGTGTAAAGTGAAAGGGTATTTGTGGGACCCAAGTCTAGTCATTTACAGCGAAGCAAAGAGTTGTCGATTCAATTGCCCAACACTCTCCGGGGATCCGCGGAGGATCGGATCCTTGCAGCATGGGTTCCCTCGAGACACGTGGCACACACACAACACAACCATGACATGAGGAATCAAAAGTTGGTCACCAAAATTAAATCAAATAAAATCCGTTCTCTCAATTTCAGAGCACATTGTGCTAAAATAGTAAAAATAGTTCATCCAACCCAAAAAGTTTTGCCCTTTCCATTATATCTAATAGTTGATAGATGTTGAATATTTGATAAAATATAGATATTCAAAGATAATTATTTATTAAATATTTGATGAGTGTAAATATTAATTTTAAATATTTTATATTTATTTAATATAAATAGATGAATTAGTACTTAATAGTTAATATTTAAATAAAATATATTATTAAATAAAATTTTATGATTTTATTAATATTAAAATTTTTATTCCTTATTTTTAATCTATAATAATTATGTAAAATTTTTTATTGTAAAATAATTTTTTATAACCATTTATAATATTTAAAAATTTGTTATTAAATGAATATTAAGTAAATTGCTTAATTATAGGATATATAATATTTAATATCTATTAATTTGTTTACATATTTTGATTATTTTAAATATCAAATAATTTTAAATACAAATATTAAAATAATTTTTTTATATATAGTTAGGTTTGATATATCATATATTTAATATGGATACAGATATAAATAGTAAAAAAATACATGAAATTCACTTATTATTATCACTAATTTTATTTTTCATAAATCGAAATATTTATGTAATTTTTTATTATAATAGGATAAATTAATCAATTTTGCAACTTAAAAAGTTTTTTTATAAGTTTTTCTTTATGTATTACTTTTATTGAAAATGTTGACAATACAATTTGGGAAGAAGCTACTCAATTAAAAAAAAACTATTTTCATGTCTTAAAATTAAAGTAAGTTTTAATTTCGTCCCTATCATATCCTAAAACAAAAATAATTTTCGTCATTTAAAAGTAATTTTATTAAATAGAAAGTGGTTTTATTAATATTATATTGGGAAAATAAGAAGTCGAGTGTGAGTGTAAGCATGTGGTGAAGCAGCTAATGGTCCACCCAATAGGAACCTTACATGTTAGGCATAGTGTTTTTGGGGATTTTCCATCTGATCACGTGGACCCCACCACTGCTTCATACCATTTACATGCCCCCAGACCAACATATCAGTCTCGGGATCCTGTCAGACTCAGTCTCATAACGACCTTTTCTTTTATTATTATTACTATTTATAAACTGGTAATGTATTTTATTTATAATATTATAATTAGAAATTGGTAGTACTTTTGTTTTGTGCTGAAAAAACGTAAATCAGGTAATGCACGGGGATGAATGGATGCAAGGAAGGGAGGAGGGGTTATTACTTATAACTTATTCCACTGTGCTTTAGTTTAGAATAGATACATGGTCCCCCTCCCCCCTTTCCTCCATATCTTAGGGCTTTTTATTTAGGTGATGGTCTGATGGACCCCACCATTAATTGATATGTTATCCATGTCCTTTAGTATTTGACTTATAATTAACAATGATCATAATATTTATATTTTATAACTATTTATAAAATTTATTTGTTAAATTTAAATTTAAGTATTAAAAAAATATATTTAAATTTAAAGAATATATTATTTTATTTATTATTAAATTCACTCTATATAATTATTTAAATATTATTTTTACATTATAAATATATATAATTTATTTTATTAAATATATATAAAAATTATATTATTTAATTTAATTTTATAAATAAGATAGTTTAAATTTAATATAAATTTATAAATTATTATATTTAATAATTTTGTAAAATAAATTTGTGAAGATTTTATATTAATTATATATTTAAATCTTACATAATATAATTAATATAACTTATATTTTTTTTATAAATTTATATGTAGATAAATAATAAATTTTAAAAAATTAATTAATTTTTTTAATAAACAGGTCTGAATATTTAATTATTTTACAGGTCTAAAATAAAGATTAATTTTTCTATTTGTTCAAATTTAAATTTAGATACCAAAATTATAATACCTTGCCTATGATAATTCCTCCTTGTAACATAAGTGTGACAAGTTGGAGATAATATTATGCTAATATATAGAACTTTAGTTAATTGTTAGTCTTAAAATTATAATTTAATTTTATATAAAAATTAACTCCTACTGTGAATGGTTATAGCATACAATATATAGTTGGGTAAAATTAACTGAAAATAAAACAATACGAAGCGTACAAAATAAACCTTTTAAAAAAAGCAGTATACGCGGTGAGGTGTAACCAATCACACTAATAGTATAGGTTTTGTTAATGATTTGAAATGAATAATTTAATTGGGTTATTTAGTAAGATACAATGAATTATAAGTGGTCCAGGCAGGCAATCAATATAAGAGATACGGTTGTACTTTGAGATATCTTTCAAAAAAAAGTATAATTATATATGGCACATAAAATTAGGTGTGAGCGTGAGTTGTATATTTTTTGTACGTATGTTTTATGATGGGAATATCAAGCGCACACTCTAAAAACTGTAAAGTTAAACTAGGAAATCTCAAGAATTATATACAGTTAGTTATCCATCGTTATTAGGCAGATTATTAGCAGAGAGAAGCGTGATTCACTTACCCTTTTATTGTGTGACTTAATGTAATCACTTTTTGGACCACAATGCCAATGCATAAAAGTGTATAATTAGTATGAGATTTTAATTATATTACTTTATATATTCTTAATTTCTTATATAATATATATGCCAAAAAAAAATTAAGTGGCAAATTTTCATGCCCTTACGATAAGAATGGTACACGTACTCCTCCTTTCATTTTCTGAGAATTACAATTCTCTCCTCTGAAATAAATTAGTCTCGAAGGCATGAAACCATGTATATATATATATATATATATATATATATATATATGTATATATATATTAGTTATCTAGCAATTAGACTAATCTTTCCGTGTTGACTGTGGAAGGTTAAGAAAAAAGAAAAAGAGGGTGCAGCATTAGATATTAATAAAGTATAAAAGATAGGAAAGTAATACAATCAATAAAATTTTGCCAATAGTTGAATACTCATAACGAACTTATGATAAAGTAGGTTTTCCCAGGATCTTGTTTGACATGGGAAGATATGGTACATAATGTGTGCATTAACCTAATCATCAAATTTGATCATGCAAAGCAAAGTCTAACCAAAGGAAGTCAAATAACAATTTGTTTTTGGAAAAAAACAACTATAACTTGTATTTTCTTTGACTTTAGAACGCTTGCCTAAATAAACATATACAAATTCTCTCAAAGTATGATTAAAGGGCAATTTGACGCGACTACTCTAGTGAAAATCTTAGTCTCCTAGACCCTTGTATGTCACAATTATTCTTTCTGCAAATTTAAAGATAAGATTATTATTATTATAACAATTCGAAAAAAAAATTGCCAATTAATTATCAACTTAAAAAGTCAGTAACTTTAATTAAAGCATAGAAGGCCCTTAAAAATTTTTTAATATATAAAATTATTATTGAAGTGTGAATATAATTGATTGAGTAAGGAAGAGTTAATTATAAAATTTGGAAAAAGTGGATGGGTTTGATAGAGAGAGGCAAAAAAAGGAAAGTGAAAAAAATGCAGAAATGGGTGAGTTTGAAGATTGAAGGGATAGAAGATAGATAGTGGGGTGAGACAGAGAAATGAAGCTAGTGATTCCTAGAAAAAGGCATCTTTCACAACAAAATTATGGGTTTTTCAAAGTCATGATTCCTGCCGGCCACTGCCTCATCTCTCTTGCTTTTCTAAAATCAACACACAAACTCTAAATTCCATCCCTTGTATTTGCCTCTTCATGTCCTTTACCCTCAAAACAAATCCACCCAACACATGGGTTTTTCATTCTTAGTGCCCTCGTGGCTCGTGGAAATGGAATACTACTCTCTCACTCTCTCTCACACGCACACATATATCTACATTATACAATTCTTTATTTTGCTTAATTTTTAACAAGCTCACCAACTCTCTCTGTGTGTATCTATATAATATACGTACATTTTAGTTCAAAATTTTCAGAAAAAAAAGAAAAAATTAGGGAAAATAGATTATATATATATGTCATTTTTTCTAATGACATAATTCATTTAATTCTCAATTGAGAGGTTATTGTATTAAAAAATGTTTTAATATATAAAAAAATTGAGCTGGCATATAATTTGTTGCCATTAAGAAAGAAATTATCTAAAAGAACTTATTTATTAAAACGTGAAAATTTAAGGATGTAATTCATTAAATTTTTCTATACTCTAATATCGTAGGAACAAATATGATCATCAAATTTAAATGATGTTATCAATTCTAAACTAAATTCTTGTTCCTTTAAAATGTGTTTATAGATATGACCCCCAATAAAATATTTCCAATATTCCAACCTAATAGTATTGTATTTTTCCTCCACGAATTTATATTGTAAGAAATTATTAAATATAATATTTGTACTATATCATTCATATAATATTTAATTACATTCAACCATATCTTTCTTTTTTACAATAAACATTCTATTGTGGACTCACTTGATGTGTAATAGTAAAAGATATGACTAAATAATTAGACATTATGTGGATGTTGTGGTACAAATTTTATACCCAAGATCTTTTTTTTATTTGTTGGACTTGGCTGGTTGAAAGAGTTGTCATGAGCAGCTACCGTGGGTTCGTGTACCAAATATTTTTTACATTATTTTAATGAGCTTTGCGTAGTATTTAATCCATGCATGTGTGTGTGATTAAAAATATGTTTTAAGTATATACATATAGGCTGTGAAGCAAAGACTCAAATATAAAAGGAAAACCCACTACTCCACCAAAACAGAAGTGGTGTGTCCTTGAGGAGACGTAGGGGCAATGCGACTTGTCTCTATGGAATGCCGTAGGGACACTGTTGAGAGTACTAATTAATTAGTCTCGATCTGAACATTCTTTTTCCTTATTGTTTTTGGAATTTTATTTATGGTATAAATATATTAAAGAAATGGGATACGCAGGTTGATTAAAAGGGAAACGATCGATACCAGAAATGATATATATGAGAAGAACTTTATTGTGCTTTTGTAGTTTAGTGTTGGTAATATCATTACTAGTTCCTTTTAAGTAATGTAATACTTTTATTCTATATATGTGTTGGAATTATATATAGCTAGGTTGTACTCTAGCTCCCTTTGAAAAGTTGAATATAAAAAAGAATAAAGTGAAACTCATCACCTCTTCAATATCCCTATAATCTTAATTATCTACTATTTATCCAAATGTTGGAAAACTAAACGAGATATATAGAATAGATATTAAAGCCTATAAACACAAGTTACTTGAAACTAGTAAAGTGGATGAGAATTTCGGTAAAAAAATTGGCAGATTCGATCATTCTTTTCTATTAATAGACAAACAGCTATTTAACAGCTACCTTGTCATTAACAGCAACCTTTAGGATCTTTTACAAAGTTAAGGACAAAGTGGTCTCTTTCCCATTATAAACGTAAGAGCATTGTCTCTAGTGGGATTTAGTGAATGCACATTTTCTTTTGGGACTTTATAAACGTTATTAGAAAGGAACACTAAATATCTTTAAACTTTAAATCAAATCCTTCAAAATTTACATGAGAATATGTTATAAATATGTGTCGAAATTATATATATTATTAAATATGCCTTTGGATTGACTTTTTTTTAAAAAAAAAAGCGTTAAAAAAAGTAAAAACTAAGATTTTTTTTTGAAAGCATATTTTTTAATTTTTCTAAAAAGTACATGCAAGAGCTCATAGAGCACAATTTCAAAATTACATTTTAACATGATTTTAGACAAAAAGTATCTTTTATCAATTACGTACTATATAAGTAAATTTCATTATTTATTGAGAGATATAAAAATTATACTCTTATTCTTTTTTATTTTAAAAAAATTACAATTTCTTTCACAATAGGTATAAAAAAATTTACAATTTTGTTTATTTTGATCAAGAATTTCTTAATAATAATATTAATATTTTTTTATTAAAATTATAATTTGTTAGAAATATATATTTTAAGAATTATTAATTTAATATTATTTATTGTTGGTTAAAAATCATAAATTTAATTTTAAAAAGTTACTTTTTTACATGTATCAAATACATATTTAATTAAGTAAATTATATCTTATCCTAAAGGTTTGACTAAATTATAGTTACCACCCTTCTAGTTTCAAAAATTACACTTATCTCTTATCTTATTTATTTATTATTCATGAAAATAACTTTATGTGTAGAATAAGAGTGATTTTATTTTTAATATAACATTAAATGCAACTAAATTTATACTCAAACATAAGATTCTTAATATAACAATATAACAATTAAGTAATTCTATTTTTTTGGAATGAAAAAAATACTATGTCAAATATTACCTTCATTGACAAAAGGAATGTTTGTATAACACTATATCAAATCTTAGGGATAGCAAGTCTAATTTTTTAAACTAAAAGGGTGATAAATATAATTTTATCAATCCTCAAGAGAGGTTGACATAATTTATTTTATTTAATTATAGAAATAATAAAATAGTATTTTTATCAAAATGAGTAAAATTAATATATATTTTTTTTATCTTTTTAAATAAATGAGTGTAATTTTTTAAAGTTATAGAAATAAAAATTATAATTTTAATAAATCTCAAGGAATGAAAATGTAATTTATCTTATTTTTTTAAAAAATATAACATTTATATGTATGTCCTTATTGATAATTTTGTTTATAATAAATATTTTTATATTTGTCACGTATAAAAGTTGTTTTAATATAAAATATTATTTTATTATTATATTCAAATATAAGATAACTTTTATATTTTATAAAAGCTCTATTTTAAAAGATCATTTAAAAGAGTCATTTTTAAAAAAGCTTATCCATGAGTCCCATCACAGTCTGTTACAATGCTGTTAGCTATGTGTTGACATGGCTGCCGTTCAGCTGACATGGAATATATTGCAGTTGCATCTTAAATCCATGTTAGCTAGTGTCCAAATAATTAAAAAAAAGGTAAAAAAGCTAAAAACTAAATAAACCGTATCATGTGTAGATGGTTCGTCATTTTCTTCGTCTTCAAGCTTATCTCCTCTGCCTATGGAGGGGCTGCAAGAGATGGGGCCTCATCTTTTTCTACCAAGATCTTTGAGATGGCCGACTTTATAGTTTCTTGGCGCATGGCTTGTAATTGCTTTATTTGTCTGCGACTCTCACAAGTTTAGGCAAGTTTTTCCATGACTTTTTTCTTTCTTACTCTCTGTTCATGATTTGATATGCAATGTTTGGTGCAAAGATTTTTCATTTTTTACAATGTATTATATACTACCTTGACAATCAATAGGAAGTGTGTAATCACTGTTAAAAGAAGAACATGGATGTCTTTAAGATTGAATTGTCTAAATATTGGGAAAAATTCAATGCTAAATTCCCCAAAAAACTATATTAGAATAATTTACACTAAACATGGCATTCTTAGATTTTAGATAACACAACCTTAATGTTTTTAACTTTTTATCTTATTTAAGCTAACAATTGTCCTCATGTTTTCAAGATTTTGGTTGTGATTACTTTATGTTTTAATTTTTAAACAAAAAAAATTCTTTAAGCCTGCTGTATGGATGTCGAAATGTGGATGAATTTTTATGTTGAAGCAGATTGTTGATACATTGATGCATTCATAATTTAATCCAGGTGAGGGAGGAATGCCCTTAACCTGGGATATGGATGGCAGAACTAGAAGGTTTGAGAAGAGACAGGACTGTGTTAATGGCTAAAATTGTGAGGTTGAGGCAACACCTGTAAAACTCATGGCTGACTTGTTATATTACCGTTTCTTTATTATTATTATCACTTTTTTTTCCAATTTGGATTTGGGCTAACATGGATTTAGGACGAAGTTAGGATACATTTCATGTCAACTAAATATTAACCATATCAGTATATATTTAACAGTGTTATACCAGTCCATGACAGGATGGATTGAATTTCAAACGATTACAAAACTATAGGACCAATTCACAGTTTCAGTAAAACTATAGAGACCTAAAGTCCTATTTAACCTATAAATAACATAAAATATAAAATGTGTAGAGAGGAAAAAGTTATTTGAAGTCTCATTACTTATTTTCATTATTTTTAAAATATAATTAAATTAACTTCTTTATTATATAATTCATTTTATACTTTCAAAAAATAACGATATACTCGTACATTCTACATTCAAGATATCTGGGAATGAAAACTACCAAAGCACCAACCAACTATTAAAAGTTAAAAGGCATGAGGGCCATATGTAATCAGAATACACCGCATCACTCGGTAATAAACATTTAGGCACTGGTCAATAATCGAAGACATCATCTAATCTTTGTATTGTTACATGATTGCTATTCATGGCCAAATTCTCACACATTCTACAAAATATACCTACCACTCATGTCAGTAATTGCATTTTACGCATAAAGCTGAAGTTCACAATATCTTCCATTTTTTCTCAAGGGCACCGGAAATCCTGGTAAGACAATACGCTGCACTGAGAGGGTAGCCAGAAACTGCAATCAATAAACAAAGAATGAAGTTAGAAAATACAAAATATCTTCCCTTCAAATTGATGGTGCACGTCAAATAATTATCTATCGAAAAGATTAACCATACTGCATAAATATAATTTGTATTAAGAACAAATTTCATTTCAAGAAAATAATACAAATAAATATAATTTCTGCAACCTTTTAACCCTCAAACTGGGCTAAAATAAAAAGGGACAAATATTCAGTTAGCAAAGCCTGAGCTCTCTTCTGTAATTATTAGCTCTGGTAGAGTGCTAGTTGTTCATAGCCCAATATTAGGTAAAACCTATAGTAGTCACTAGTAATAACAAAATTAGAAACACTACGTCCAGTTTGTCAAGAATTGAAGTTGATAAATTGAGAGGGACACAGTAATCAGTTTATGTGCATCAAAGACAGAAACTCAATAAAAGGAAATTAAATGGAATTCAAAATTAGTGTTGTATGTATACAATTATTAACAAGTGGAAAGCTAACAAGTGGAAAGCAAACGAGTGTAGTTTGGCAAACATACTTGCTATAAATTCATCTGTATAATCTGTCTCAATCTTCCCATGGGCCATTGCGCCTACCTGAATCCAGATTTGTATTAGAAAATTAGAAGTTAAAACGTCTTATGAGATGATACGAATTGAAAATCATGGGTTGAACTTCTGAGGTTACCACAAAGACAAGGTTCATATTGCTGGGAATAGTTGCCACGTAGTCATCCATATTTACCAGCTTTTGTGAACTATACGAGAGGCCTAGCATGCAAAATAAACAATTACAGTTTTTAAATATACATAGATGTTCTTTGGCTAGTGCATCTAATGACTAAATTTAGATCTTTGAAGTGTTTGATGAACATGATATGATGATATCATTGCTAAACTGATTAGAAACTCACCAATTTTCCGTGAGTCTACAGGTAAATGCTGTGTTACAGGGTTTTTGATCACTCGAAGAAGTTTCTCACGCTTACCAACAGCAGTTATGCTTAATTTTTGAAGCAACTGCACTGCAAGGTGGTAAAGTTTAAGTGCAGCAAGTGAGAACTTTAATCCGCGCAAAGAAAGGCAGGTACACATGAATCACATCACATACTAGTGGGAAAGATAATTAGTTAAACTTACACATGACACCAGAGAACCGCTTGAATGTTCTTGGTATACGAACATGGGGTTTAACTTCAAAGAGAACACCTTTTTCAGTTCTTACGTACACAGCTTGCACTCTGCCAGCTTTATTTAGGGGGCTATCTAAAATCATAAGAAGGGCCTGAAAATATCATTCGCAATAAAATGATATAGGAAAAAAAAGTCAAGAAGTGAAAATAAGTAGGAAAACAATAAAACGGACGAAGATAACATACAGAGGAAATTAAGAGTAATTATGAATAACCAAAATACCCCATTTTACGGAGGGGATAAAGAGAAGGACTTCACCAACCTGATGAACAATGTCGGGCCTGTAATCCGCAGGATTCTTGTTATTTTTGCGCAGAAAATTCGAATGGTCGTCCGAGTTCAAAATCTGATAACTCTGCAGACATAAAGCAAGTTAGAGAGGAAGCGAACAGAGATTCAAGCAATGGAACTGAATGTCATTACTTAACGGATATAGCACATAAAGAAACGCCCATGTGCAACTCAATGTAAAATTTTATGCTTTTTGATACATTTAAATATACTAAAATATGAAGAATGACATGAAGACCACGTACTGAAAAACAGTAAAATTAGCTATAGAATTAGTACCTTTCCGACTTTGGCGACTTCCAAAGAAGCCCTTTCAAGAACAAATATAATCTTAGACTTGTCGCTGTTCCGTTCACTTGGCGCTATAGGAATACCCTCAAGTTCATCCACTGCTGCTGCATCTTGTGCATCTTCGGCCGGCTTTTCTTCCTCATGTGAATTCTCTATCATAACCCTCTTTGCTGCTGCTTCCATTGGTTGCGTTTCTTCATCTTCTTCAGGATCGTACTTCTCTCCCTTCTTTCGCTTTCGACCCTTAACACCATACGGCCGCGTCATTGCTGAACCTCAACGCCAATCTGAGCACTACTTGCTTTAACGGAAGCTGAATCAAGTTGTGACAGAACCGAAAAAACGGCGATTTCCCACCCAAACTATTATGCTAAACTGGCGTGCCTATTAGGGTTCTGTAAATGGCCGAAAAAACAAAAATTTGTTTTGCTCTTTTTTGGGTCGACTCTGGGCCGCACAACTCTGCATAGAATTGGAGGCCCGACTCAACCTGACAAGGCTCCATCAAGAGAAATTAGCATTGAATGTATAAAGTGAAGTGATGTGGGGGAGGTTGAGCTTTTCTCCCATTGGTCAGCCATGCAAATTTCTTTTTTTTGTAACTTGAAAAATGTTTAGGGGAGAGAGAGGAACTCCTCATAGACTTCCCCTTGTATAAATATAATGACATATTTAAATATATAAATATAAAATAATATTATATTTTTTAAATAACATGTTTATATATTAAAGTATAAAATTTGTAATTTAAATAGTTCAATAATAACTTAATATGTGTAAATTCTTTGAAAAAATCAAATATATTAAATATATGATGTTATAGCTTATTATTTGATAAACATATATTAAATAAAATTTTATTTAAAACATAAAATTTAAAATTTAAATAATAAGTTATTAAGTAATAAGTTATACAAATATATTGATGATTGGTAAAATAAATATTTTTTCCAAAACAATTTATTAAGTAAATTTATTTTCATAATTATAATTTCAAAAAATCAAGAATAATTATTGTCATATCAATTAATAAAATGTTTAATTTTCTTTCACCAAATTTTTTACAAAAAATCATTAAAAAAATATAATTTATATTTAAATTAAAATTTTTAATGTAACTACGAGAAAATTTATCTACAAATAATTTCACAATGATTAATTTTTCTGTTGCACAAGAAGCCTTCTATAGAAAAGACGAAAGATAGAGATTCAATTCAACTAGATAAAACATTTGAAAAGTAATAGTAGAACTCCAAATCCTATTTTTATGTCATAAAAATCTTCACCAAAAAGTATTGAAATTATCTTATTTTTACAAGGAAATAGGGAAAAAAAAAAGAGTAAAAAGAGTTAGAATAGTAGGTGTTCTATTTGTTTTATTGAGAGAATTCTATTCTTTTAACTTGAGCCATGTTAGTTAGGATCAGTGAACTTTTATATAAAAGTAGTTTAAAAAAAAAAAAAAAAAAGAAACTGAGAATTGGAAGCACAGTGTTAGTTTCAAAACTCGGAAGACAGACTCCGAAGTAGGTTTTCATATTGGTTTTGCCGCAAACATCTTAAACGCTGGCTTGGTTCTTCTCTTCTTCAACTACAGCAGTTACGCGCGCACCCTCTCTTCCTCCGAGGGTTAAATAAAAATCTCGCCTGCTTTCTCTACCAAGCAACAATGGCGACTCGAGATGGTGGTATCAAGGCCACCTCTATCAACGGCGTCAAGTTGTATACTATAGCATCCCAGCAACCCTCACTGGCTTCATGGCTTCCTTCTAAGAAGCAGAAATCTCATCGCAAGATAAAGAGTACTTCACTGTCTTTCTTTCGCTTACATATAACAATTTCGTATTTCTCAAAATTTCTTTAGCTATTTTTTAGTTTTGTTTTTTGAACTAAGTTTCTTCTTATTGTATTCTGCTAGTGGAAGGCTTAATTTCATGGTGTGTGATATCATATTGCATCTATATATTCTTGATTTACCTCAACGTAGTGTAGAGAAAGAAGTTATTTCCAATAAGAAAATATATGGGGGCATTACAAGAAAAGCATAGTGAAAATATTTTGCATTGGAATCGTCTTTCAAATACATTGTTTATGATTCTGATCATTGCCAATTAGCTACCTGAATTTAGTTTGTGTATATATATATATTATTTGTTTTCCGTTATTCATCTATTTGTCTGTTAGGTTACACGCAAAACGTGCAACTGCTCCAAGATCTGAGGTTTGAAACAGCAACAACCAATATTAAGGCAACTCCTGATGGGGAGTATCTCATAGCATCAGGTACTTAAAATCTGTATGTGTGTGTGAGTGAGCTGTACGCCTATAGACTAATACAGATAATGCTTATCAAAAGGGGACTGATATTTAAGTGGGATGGAGATGATAGAATGATTTATATAAGTTTCAAGAGAAACACAAGAGTACTTGTGGCATATTCTTTACCTTGTATAAAATTTGATTTTGACGGGCAGTCCTGTATTAAAGGTTTTATTCGTTGTTTTTTAGGGCCAGAATTGTAGGTACTGACATTTTGTAAATAGAACGGGCATATTTGACTGCCTGTCAAACAAGTCACAAGACATAGAGTTCAAATTTAAATTTCCGTAAAAGCAAAGGACTTTGCAAGCGGATTTGATAAACTCAAAGTACGGTTATTAGAATGTTGACTGACTTACAGAAACCTAGTTGTGAAGCCACTTCAGCCTATTCGGCAAGTGAAAAGTGAAGACATATTTCATTGAAATAGATAGCAAATCTGTTGCCTGTACTGGGGCATAACCTTCAACTATGAGATGTGATTTTAGCTTTTGATGAAATCAATGATAATAAAGCAATGAAAAATTGATATTAGTTCACAGGTTGGCCTCTCATGCTAATTTAATTTTGAATTTTAGGTATATATCCACCTCAGGTAAAAGTGTATGAGGTCAGGGAGCTGGGGTTGAAGTTTGAAAGGCACTTAGATTCAGAGATTGTTGATTTTCAGGTACTGAAACTGGCTTTGATCTGAAAAGCTAATGCCTTGAGGAACTGATCTTCATGGATGTATTTTTTTTTTTTGGGTACAATTTACGGTGCATGTGATGTAAAATTGGGTTTTTTGTTTTTGTTTTCCTGATGCCTTTGGTTCTATGTATTTCCTACCAGTATTATGTTTGTGACAGAGGGGGGGCAGGGGATACTTGCCTGTTTTTTTTTAAAAAAACCCAGTACCTTCACATTAGGTTTTGAATTAGTGTATATCATGTTTCATTGTAAGTAACAGCTATAATCCAAGCATCTTAGTAACATTTTCATCTAGAAGAATCTTTAGGCTTCTTGCTAAGATTCTAATAGGGATGAGTGTAGTATGAGCTACCCAAGTCCCACATCCAGTAGAATGGGATGCTCGATGGGATATTTAAGTGGCTTAATTCTTCCTCTTTAATAGTTAGTTTTTGAGGGAGGGTTCCCCAAGTCACTTAGGTTCCTATCAATTAGTATCAAAGCTGGTTTGCTGATGGCACGGAAAGAGCTATCTACGGAGGGTTTTGATCTGCGAAGAGTTCTGACAAACGAAGGGGCTGACTGCAGTAGAGTGAAACAATGTCAAGTGAAGTGTCGCAGAATGTAGCCGTCGGGACATTAGCTCTTCAATGGTGGTGCTATGATAGAGATGTGGGTAGTATGGGCTATCTAAGTCCCATATCAAGTAGAATGGGATGCTCGATAGGGTATTTAAGTGGCTTGGTTCTTCCTCTTCAATAGCTAGCTTTTGAGGGAGGGTTCCCCAAGTCACTTGGTTCCTATCAAATTCAGACCAATGTGAGCTATGAGAGTTAACAATAGTTATTGTGCACAGATTTTTTAATTTTTGAGAGCTTTTTTTAGACCATTAAACGGAAAATCTATTTATTCAAATGACTAAGT
Organism: Senna siamea; assembly: GCA_031216115.1. Taxonomy (NCBI): domain Eukaryota; kingdom Viridiplantae; phylum Streptophyta; class Magnoliopsida; order Fabales; family Fabaceae; genus Senna; species Senna siamea. The sequence goes on along the minus strand of CM062366.1, from coordinate 24,067,668 downwards.
GTGATGTTAAGGGTTCTAGTAATACATTTCCAGTTTATTTTCCTTACTGTAGTTTATTTTTTGTTTATGTGAAAGGGGAGGAATAAGAAATTTTTTGGGGTCAAATTCCTTGTTTATTTAAAATAATAATCTCTGTCAGAGTTCTGAGTATAAAAGCCATTGGTTGTAAAAGAATCCCTTTTATTGTTCTCATTTAAGCATCTTGATCACTCTGTTGGGAACTTGCTACCCGACGATAAATGCATAGAATTCTAATCTTAATCTCCTTTTGGAAATGTATCAGCAGGCAAACATATTTAGATGCAGTTATTGTTTCCTAACATCTGTCTTTTGAAACGTATGTGCAGGAAAACTTATTTTGATGCAGTTCTAGTGTCTCAAATATTTTTTCCAATAGTTGTTTTGGTGCTTCTGTTTGTTTGTTTACATCAAATTTAATTTCTTTGTGTTTGTAAGCAATTAGTGATTCTCATAAGGATTGCTTTATTATTTTTTCTGCCTATTTAAAAAAACTTTTATGTTGATAATTGACCATTTTGTTGCTCATGTAGGTTTTAAGTGATGACTATTCAAAACTTGCATTTTTATGTGCTGATCGGTCTGTTTGTCTACATGCAAAATATGGAAAGCACTACAGCCTGCGGATACCAAGGTTTCCTTTCTATTCTTGATGTTTATTGCTCCTGAAGTATAAAATCTACCATCGTGATGGTTAATTTTGTATGTCACATGTTAAGGTTCTTTCTCTCTCTGAATAAGATTAATTCTCTAAAAAGTGGCATGAAACTGATAGAGCCCTAGGAGTTTTACTGAATAATACCTCTGTTCTATAAGAGAAAATGGAATTACATTCACCAATATACTATGCAAATAATAGGAAAAGACTCACTAAACAGCAACTCAGACACAGACTCTAAACAGAATGCTCACAAAAGGAAAACACTCCCGGAAACCACAATCAAGGCTCAACCAAGCGAACCGTGGCAAAACACACAAGAGAACACCCTCACAGCTAGCTTTCGAGAGGCTAGCCACTCTCATTCTTCCTTACTAATTCCCTGCCTCTTTCACACTCCTCCTCACACCATATACTCAACCCACTCATGCACAGTGGGCCCCACACCTGCCAGTTAGTTAGGATCTTCTCCCTCCTCTCCATGCAGCCCACTTTTCTTCCTTCTCAAATACACATTTAGCTCCACGTGTCCCTTCTTCCTCTTATAAAATTTCCTAACCGGAGGCCTATCAGAAACATACTGACCTGAATAGTATAGAAGATTGAGCCCTTCCACACCATTTTTCCTGTGCATGTGACTTTATTATATAGTCTATGTATGATTAATTTTATGATCTGTTCATAGTGCTGAAGCTCTTGCACATTTATCTTTATGTTGTCCAATGGCTGCTTCTTAATAATAGAAGCTGTTTTGGGTCTTTGGTGAGAATTGGACGACTTAAGCAGTTTCTCGTGAAATACTTCTAAGGTTTTGGTAGAAAAAAGGATGCCAAAATTTTGAAGTAATTATGGTCTTCGTTGTGCCCTAGTGTTTCTTTTTAAGCTGAACACTGCATTTTTAGGGATGCCCTTTAGATCCTTTTGAGATCAGATTAAGTTTGGTGCTTCTCTCTGGTGTTGTGCTCAGGGGTATTTAAGGGGGTGGCCCTGGTAGATATGCAACAAGAAGATTGAGCATCTTTATTTAATGTTTAAGGCTCTTTATCATTTGGTCTTTTTTTTCTTCCCTCCCCTCCCCCCGTTTTTTGTTTCTAGTAGTCTATGGCTCTAACTTATTCTCCTGTCTTTTATCTTTCTCTTCTAGTAAAGGGTATTCTTTTGTCTTAGAAAATGAGTTGGTTAAGTATTGAAATTGAGCAATTAGTTGTGAATCTCAAACCCAACTGTAGAACAGCATATTTCATTGATAGAAGAAGAGATTTCTCCCTGTAGTTCTATGGCAAAACGCTATAGTTATGAAATGTTGAAAGCCATTAAGAAGTTCAGGTCTAGTGGTGAGATCAGAAATATTGTGGATGTTTCCACCAATATACTTCGTTATGGGTCAGAACCTCTGCTGCCAGTTATAATGTTAGTTAATTGGCTATCAGAAAAAAAAATTTTCACATTATATTATAAGCACAGATATTTGAAAGAAAATTCCTTTGTTACATTCCTCTGTGCACTTATTCATGCATATTCAGTTTCTTCTCCTATGTTCATTTATTCATATTCAGTTTCTGTTGTGAGTAGCTGCAGTGGATTTTATTGATGTTTTGACATTACAGGATGGGTAGGGATATGGAATATGATTGCTGGTCTTGCGACTTGCTTTGCGCTGCCTCTTCACCGGATTTATATAGAATTAACTTGGAGCAGGTGTTTATCATGTAATCTGTTGTTACGAGATCATTACTAGTAGCTAAAGGATACTTCGAATTGGTTCATTGGAGAAAATATTTTATGTTTATACTTGAAATCTCACTCCGTTTTTTAAATTGCCATTTATTAATTTTCCTTTGTCAGCTGTAGTGGACCTAGAATTTCTTTTTTTGAATGAATTTATGTTGATATCCATGTAATTGGTTTTTCTCTCTCAAAGACTAGCTTTTTTGTTCTTGTTTTTCATTAATACCTCTGATTGTCAGGGACGATTTCTCTCCTCCCTCAACACACAATCCCTAGCTTTGAATGTAGTTTCCCGAAGGTAATTTGTGGAACTTGTTACTGTTTTTATCCTGCTAAGTTTCCTGTAGTTATAGAAGTTTTGCATATGTTGTTCATATGCCTTGTATTTGTCTGTAATTTAAACTTCCTATGAATTTTAGCAAGCTTCATGGACTAGTTGCCTGTGGCGGCGAAGATGGTGCTGTGGAATGTTTTGACATGCGAGTGAGGTCTTCAGTTGGTAGAATTGATACCAATGGACCCAGTGGTGATGTTGACCAGGTAGTGCTTTCTCTCTTTCATGGTTGCTCGTATAACTTCAAAACATTTAAATGTTGGAAGCATACTTATTGATGGTATAACTCAAAATTAATATTATGGGCAAAGTAAAACAACACATTTATTAATATATATGATAAACTTATATTTAAAACAAAACTTCAAATAATTAACAATCATCCAAACCCAAATGTATTAAGCATATTCACAAATGACGTTCCCTTGATTTTGAACTTACTAAAACTGAAATCTATCATTTAGCTTGTATGTTCATCTTATAGATTGAAATCTATCAATTTGTCCACAACTTACATAATCTTTAGTAACTATCATAAGTGAAATCTTTGTTGTTATATATTCTAACCTCTAGAGGATACTAAGATGTAGAGATTGTAAATTGCTGGAAAAGCCTCACTCTTAAGGGAGAAGAAGGAAAAATGAAAAAAAGAAGAGCAATTAATTAAGAAAGATCTAACAGAAATAGAGAGGGAGAGATAGAACAGAGATTTAATTTAACAGTAATTTAATGTAAACAGCAGGCAGCTTCAAAGTGATGAAGAAAAGAGAGCTGTAGGGGAGACATTGAGGCTGTGAGTGTGACAGAAACATGGATGAGAGTTAATGGATAAAAGAACTGCTAATAATCATACTGTGTATGAAGCCTGCCATATGGAACCAGTGTTCTGTGGTGCTGTGCCATGGGCAATATAGCCACACCAATGATAATTTTGGTTGCAAGGATACTATAATTTTGTTTTTTGTTTTTTTTTTTTAATGTGCTAATGAAATTTTGTCCTTTTTAGCCAAATATCATGTTTTAACTGATGAGGTTGTAGAAATTTTTTTGTAGACATAAATTCTTAACTCTTTAAATATAATTGTAGGAGGTCACTGCATTGGAGTTTGACGAAGATGGAGGTTTTTTAATGGCTGTTGGAAGTAGTGCAGGAAAGGTATGATGTGAAAAGCATTATTCATGCCATTACTATGACAATTTGCATTGTATTTTGTACTATCTGCATTATCCTTTTGAGGAGAACCTTAACAAAAGCTTGCTTGCATGTTTAAAGCACCATAATCAGGATATTAAACTAATAAATTAAAGAAAGATGGCAAACCCATGACAAAAAGTGGCAATAATTCTAAAAGAATGGCAACTCAGTCATATTACACGGACAGCAGAACCCAGAGTTTCTCAATGTTGTGATTTCATGCTCCAACCACATGATGGATCTCTTTTAATTGAATCTTATCACATTTTGATATTTTACATCATTGAATGGGCCTGCTTGAAAACAATTAGCTGATGACAAAATTATTAAAGATTGGCATTCCTTATTTCTATTTGGAAACAAACGAAGAATTGACTCTAGTACCATGTTGAAATTTAGGGTTAACAGAACATAGAGGTTGAAGAAAAACACTCGACTCAAATTTGTAACACTTATCCTAGATTTCTCAAAAATATATACTATGTAATTTTTGTTAAATAGACATCTATATTTTGTATATGCAGGTTCTCATCTATGACCTGCGGTCATCAAATCCTGTACAAATAAAGGATCACATGTAAGATAACATTCTTGTGCTAAAGATTTTTCCTGATTTAACAGTATCTTGTGTTAATGGTTGCTGGAAAAAATTTTTCTTGCAGGTATGGCAGTGCTATATTGGATATTAAGTGGCATCGTACTCTTAATTATGACCGACCAAAGTTGATTACCAGTGATAATCATGTCGTTAGAATATGGGATCCTGAAACGGTATAGTGATTCTTTTGGCCGTTGCTCTTATTTTCTGATTAACAGGTCTGTGTTGTATCCATATGATCAGTATACCTACTCTGTTGACATTGAATGTTGAATGACTGTTTTCATTCATCGAAGTTGAGTCACAGTGTAGTATCTGATCTGTGGAAAGAAATTCAGTAGTAAAATGTGAACACATACGGATATATTGAATAAAAGAATACATTTATAAGGAAGAGATTGAAGCAATTTTTGTAATACTAGTAAACTCTTTTACCTCCAAATTGTTGTTTTTATTCTAGGATTCATGTAAATGATTTGATCTTTGCAAATTTTCAACTCAAAATTGTTTTAGGTAATAGCTGCAGTGTTTTCATCCATAGTATATCTTAAGATTGATTGTAATAATTGGTTTCAGGGAGAAGGAATGACTAGCATTGAACCGACTGGAGGAACAATAAATGATGTATGTACATTTAGTGGCAGTGGTTTGATCTTGCTGGCCTTGGACTGCAGTCAAATACCATCTTACTTTATACCAGCCCTTGGACCTGCTCCGAAGTGGTGTTCTTCTCTAGAAAATTTTACAGTATGTTAATATTTTAATTTATTATTAGATAATTCTATCATTTAGTTTTCTTTATTTGACATTAGATTCATTTTACAGGAGGAGCTAGATATGTCTGGACAAACAACTATTTACGATTATTACAAATTTTTGACGAAAGAAGAACTTGAGAGGTTAAATTTGACGAACTTGATTGGTACCAATCTACTGAGAGCCTACATGCATGGCTTCTTTATTAATTATTCATTATATAAAAAGGTGGGTTTCACTATTTACATTTTCCATCATTTTCTTATATTGATTATTATATTAAGTTTGCAACAAATAATAGCGTTTCTTTTTTATTAACTTGATGGAAAAGAAATGTGGCCACGTCTCAAAGGTGATAATTTTTCTGTTATTGTGCCTGTAGAATGTAGCGACATCTAATGTCCTTGAAAAGTTGTGATTAGGACAGGAAGTTCTTTGTGATAGAACATGTTATATCTCTTGGAATCCTCCCTTTATTTTGGGATCCAACACAAAGTTTGCATTGAATTTTCTGATTTTCACAAATACTTTGTGCGTGTAAGATTGCTTAGGTTTTTGAAATAGAGGGGATGCTTATGAAAAATCAATAGAAGTCCAGGAATTGGCGAATGTTACTCTATTTTAATTAGAAACACTAGGTTTTTGTGGCTGGAGTTAAATTTTAAATTTGAAGATTCTTATTGCATCTTAGAATTAAAAACATGTGCATAACCTGTGGTCTAGATGATAAGGGTATTAGGTAAAGCAGGCCTTCTCACATAGAAGCCTTGGGTGTCATTATGGTATTTTGATCTCCTAGTTAAGTATAAGACCACATTGGTCTTAAGGCATAGATTTTTTTCCCCTCATCTTTTTTGGAGATAAGCTTGTTTACTTAGCTTCCTATTGGGTTTCAGGCTTTCAGCCCATGGGTGTCTTAAGTGCCATGGCATTGCCCGAGATTCAAAGGGACAAGTTTTCTCTTTTGGTTATATATTGTGTTAATAATTGAATAATATAGAAGCAAAATCCTTCTTTACATGGAACTTTGATATTAATAGTTTTAGCACTTTTGTTATTTTGTGCCTCTTTCTTATTATCACCTCATCAGGATCCTTTTCTTGTGTATTATCATGTCATAATTAATTAGCATAAGACATATTTTGTCTGGAATGGTAGAAGTAAGGGTTATCATCATCTTATCTTTATATTTAGTAGGCATTGCCAGACCTCCTATATTTGTTCATCATTTGATGTGTTAACTCTTTTGTAGGCAAAAGCACTGGCAGATCCTTTTGAATATGAAGCTTACATCGAACAGCAGAAGCAAGAAAAACTGGAAGCTGAACGTGCCTCACGAATTACGGTTGTTTTCCTTGATTATGACGGTTTTTTTTTTCCTTTAATTCTATGAAATTCAAGAGCTTATCTATATTAATTCTGCTTGATCGTGTTTTATTCTGCTTAGTGGTTACTTAAACAAGTATTTGCATGTCATACTTCCAATGTTTAGAATAGTAAAATTTGAATTCCTGTGTTTTGTTGCTTTCTTATTTGTGTAAACTTATGGTGTCTTTATGAGGAAAAGATGAAGTATGATACCTTTTTTTATATTTTTAAGCATTTGCTGATGGATTTGGGGAGGATATAGAATAAGAATGATTTTCTCTTAAAATCTATATTTACATATTTTCTTCAGCAAGTAATAGGAATCTTTTAAGAAACGTCTAAAAGAAAAGAAAAAAAATCTTGTTTACTTGGTTGAAGTTATTTATTTATGATGTGACATGTTATATGCCTACTTGACATAATGAGCAAAGTTGACTTTTTATGGACAGTTTATCAATCACCAGAAAGGATGTGATATATTTCATAGCAAGGTTTTTCATTTTCTTAGTACTTCTAGGATCTATTCACCAGAAAGAATGTAGCATACTAGGTAGACACAGCTATTTGATTTTTTCCCCCACCCTTATTGATACTTTTTATCAATCAAACAGAATGAATAGAATTTGCCCTGAAAATTTATTTCTTAAATGTATTTATTGTGTGATTCTGAGTTTTTCTGTTCTGAAAGGATTTGATGATTTTTTGTTTGCATATGTAAGTATGATAATCTGGTTTAGATTGGAATCTTGATTGATGGTAATTCCTTAACTTCTATGCTGAGCTGATTATTTTGCCTGCAGATTAGAAGAAAGTTACCCAAAGTTAACAGGGCCCTTGCAGCTCGCCTCCTTGAAAGTGAGGAAGCTGAAAATGAAAAGAAAGATGCTGATGATGATGAAACTAAAAAGGTTTCTAAGAAAAAGAAGGGCCTTAGCATGGAAGATCTTAAAGATGATCGATTTGCTGCAATATTTACAAGCAAGGTACACGCAGACAGCTTTTATGTGTTTGTTATTTTGATGACTGACCTCTTTTTAACTGTTTCCCTTCCCCTTGCTACTTTTTAAAAGTAAACTACATTCTTCCTGTATCTACATTCAACACTATCATTTCCCATTGCCGTCATTGATACTAATTTGAACTGAAATGCTTATGCTAATACTAATTATATATTAAAATATATATGGGGTACTTGTATTTTCGCACTGACTTTTGTGATTTCTGTTGAACATCACATATTCATATTTAAGCTTGTTATGCATGCTCGCCTGAATCTATCCTTACAGAATTTTTTACGACAAAGATTTCCACATCAGTTGCAGTATAGAAATATCTGAAGGCTCTTGGTGGAAAAGTTGGCTTAACTGTGTTGCTTTTCTGTTTATGATTGCTTTCTTTAGAATAAAACGTTTTTTTTCCTCTGACAAATATTTTATTCTGATTTTGTTTCAGGATTATGAGATTAATGTAGACTCGCAAGAATATCTGGCTTTACATCCCATGGCTTCTAAGAAGCAAACATCCTTGCTGAAGGAACATTTTGAACCGGTCATCATGTCTGATGAAGATCAGAGTCCAAGCGATTCTGATGCGTCAGCATCATCAGAAGATGAACCGACGCATAAACTAAAATCTAAATCACGGGCTCCAAGGTGAGAACTTGTCAGTAAATTGTCAGGTTGTTTCCCTTTTATGGAGGATAATTTGGCTGATCCATCGGATTTTTGGTACATTTCATTTATTTTTCCAATATCAGACCATAGTTTTCTTGAAGTTAGATTTTGTGAAAACGTTGCCTGCATGTTTTATATATAATTTCTCCTATATATTTTGATTACTTTTAGTGATTGGAAAATATTTATTGTTCTCATGATATGCAGAAGAATGTATGAAATTAAGAATGAGCGGCATGCGGAGGCATTCTGGAACCAAAAGTCACTTGCAGAGGAAGACTCTCTTCCTATGGGAGATAGAGTAGCAGCCCTGAAAGATGATCAACAGTGCTCTCGTTTGCCAGATGGTGTTAAGATGGGTCCGGGAGGATCTCGGGAGATTACATTCACCACTAGAAGCTCGGCTAAGTACAAGGAAGACAAAGAGGATGAAGAAGTGCCACATCATAAGAGGAGGGGAGTTCAATCTTTGGGGCTTAAGCCAGACAGATTGAGTTTCGGTCATGGGAGAGGTAGAGGTAGAGGTAGAGGTAGAGGTAGAGGTGGAGGAAAACGTGGGAGAGGTGGAAGAGGTCGTAGATAACGACCTCTTAATGTGAGCGGCACTTCAATTTTTTTTCTCTTTGCTCTTGCGTGATCGCTTCAATACCTGTATCTCCCCCTCCATATACCATAAGGTCATATTATTTCTGATATATAGCAACTTACATGTTTTCTTATTTACTTGATTTTTAGATTTTTCCTCTTTAATACTAATTGTTATATTAATTATAAATGTGTAATAGAATTATGAGAATTAGTCTAAAATTATTTGTAATTTAGAGCTTTCAGGCTCAGTATCCTTTATTAGTGTCTCGATTGGGAGTTTATTACTTCATGTAAGGCAAAGATTTCTGAGTCTCCCGTTATTTGTCTATTCGAGATTTGGATTCTGAGGTGAATCTGAGATCTAACTTCGGTTAAAGCCGCGACTTAACAAATGCTTGAATGTCTCCGCTATAAATTTTATCTTTTTTTGTTTCATTTATTTTAAAAAGAAAAAGATTTAAATTCAAACTGTTTAGTTTTAATGACAACTTAATGAATGTTTCACTTCAAAATAAATTTGAAATTTGAGTTATATTAAAAAGTTCTCAAAAGTTAATATCAACAAATATTAAAAATGGAAATGCTAAATACACAAATAAATCAAATATTAAACTGGTCTTTGCTATACAAAAGAAACAATGGTGGCGGCAGAAGGTAGGGGTAGGGACGGTAGTAGATAGCTAAAAGCTAGGGCATGGTAGTGATAGACAATGACTATAGCTGTAGGTGGGTGTAACAAAGTACAAACAATAATAGTGGGACGAAGGCAATAGAACGAGGGTTGAAGGGCATTAATTTTTTGAAAGCTGATTGTTGCTTTACCCTAATCGTCTAAACAGTACCCATGAAATATAGTTCATTGACAGCTTTCTAGTCCCGCTTAAGGTATTTGTTTCTACACGCAATTCATTGTCCTTTTAGAGCAGGCACTCGTGATCAATTTTCGGGAGTTTTTAATTGCTGTCCTTGTTCTACAGAACCATCAACCATCCTTTCTCTCACACACCATGTCTGTTACATGCCCTTAAACACCATGAGTTTTTGGCCCAATTCATCACTTTAATCCTGTGGTTGGTGCTTTATAGTGTTCTAGAGTTCTTTATTATTATTTTGTAACATTATGGATTACATAGTCCGAAGGATGTGATTTATCATCTTTGTCAAACTCTCCCTAGGTACACCAGATGGCAAAATTCAAATTGGAGCTCTTGCGAGTCATTGCAATGACCTTAACTTTGTGGTTGAGCTTAGCCCAAGTGCCCAAGTGCATTGGATCCTCACAAGCATTGCTTTATATAGTTACAAGTTAAAACCGAAATAAAGTTTATATTATCGCTTTGCAATGGCAGTGGCATCAAGTGCTTAATTTTAGCCTCACTGACATCCCAGATACATCTCCAGACCACACGCTTACATATAATATATATTTTAATTAACACAACTATTGTTCAACGAAATCGTCAAATGACGTGAAATAGTTTATTACCAAAATTTCTTAAATTTATATCTGAGAGATGATTCTAGAAAAAGAAATGGGAAAATTACATTTACATACATACATACATAATATTTGCCTTCTATTATAATTTCCTCTTTGATGTATTAGTTTGAAAGTTTTACTTTATGTTTCGGTGGCATAATTTTAAATTAATTTATTAAATTTAAAAGGTCTTAAAATAGTTTATTATCTTTTATTTTGTTCAAAAAGTATTTTAAGTTAACAAATCTATAAACTTAGTTATTATTGACTCCATTAATTGCCTTATAACTCATTCTCCATAATTTTTTCCCTAAAATTAATTTAGGGTTTAATCCAAAGTTTTCAAAACTGAGCAATTAGGATAGAGGCAACAACCACAACAGATACGATTTCACTTGGAATTATGTCAACAATAAGAATGATCTTGATAGTAAAGGAATCATTGTACCGAGACGAAATGACTGAGAAGTCAATTCAAAGTTATATTTGATTAGGTGAAGTAAAAACAAGAGTGAGTGACATATAATTAGAAGAAAGAGTAAGAGGTTAAAGAGGTAGATGCACCGCATGGCGCTAGCCGCGAGGTTTGCACAATTGTTGTAGCGTAACGTTAGTAGGCGGAAAATGGCGCAAATTAGTGAGTCGGCGAAACAGCTAAAAGAAAGCCACATACACATCAATCTTCTTCTCTCTTTTCTTTTCATCTCTCCCACGCCTACTTCTTTAACGAGTGGATGTTGTCAATTTTCTTTAATTTTAGATTTTAATTTGACATTTTTATTTTAATATATTTTAAATAAAACTCTAATTTATATATTTCAAATATTTATAACACCTGAAAAATAATTTTTAAAAAAATAAAAACTATAATATTATACTAAATAACACTCCCAAGTCCCACTTCCAATTGTTGCATGTGCCTTCCACGTGTCCCCACTTCCGTCTTCTACCCTCCCTCTTCAATTTCCACTGTCCTTCCTCGTTCTCTCCGTTTCTCATTTCTGTCTGCCTTGGGAAATTTCGTATTTGTACTTCTTCTATGCTATTTCACCACGCAATCTAATCATATATATTACGACTTTGGAAAAAATTCCTTCTTTCCCTTCCTTGTTTTAAATTTTCAATTCATAAATGATCACTCGCTTCTCGCCATGGCGAATTAGCTAGATTCCAGCTTTTGCATGGCGAGATTAGTTACAGCACTGACTACTGTCCTTTTCACCATCGTCCTTCCCTTCCCATTCCTGGTTTGATCAATGCTTAGAGATCCCAGCATTTTGCAGGATATTTGAACTTGCTCTAGAAATTCGATTGGACAACAAAAATGAAAGAAAACAAGTGGATATATATATATATATATATATATATATATATTAGAAAGTCTAGGTCTAGAATCTAGATTCCACTTCTACATTTCCGATCTGCGACTAATGAAATTAAAATCGAAAAATTAAATATAGAAAGCAAGTGTTATATATGTTGGAGTGCGTGCATGGTGCAAGTGCAGGTGCTAGCTTGAGCTTGAGCTTGAGCTTGAGGAGAACAGAATTCTCCTATATTTCCTAAGAAATTTACATTGTTAATTTGAAGAGAAAAAGATAGAAACATTGAACACTCTAGGCATATTATTTTTCTTTTTCTTTCTTTCAATTTCTTGCGATGTCTCATTTACTCAAAAACATTAACAAGGTGAGGGCAACGGGAAGGAGAGAAGGCCAACATCACCAAAACCGACATTATGAAGACAGGCAACAACATAAGCACCATGGGCGGCGGAGGCAGCGACGGCAACATTAGCGGCAGACACACAAGTACTATGCTGATGACAACCAGAAATATTGTCGATTTCAACCCCAACACCTTTGACATATATGCCACCACAAAATCAGCAACACGTCACTTGACGATTCTGATTCAAGTTCAACCCTGTGAAGTGTAAACAAAAAAGCTCGCCCAAAAATCCAGTTACATGGATCGAGTTTTTGCTTCGAATTGGGTGGTGATAGAAACTGATGAAATCCCGTGGGCTAGAGATGAGTTTTTTATTGTGTGAAAGGGCTGAAACACAGAGAGAGAGAGGGGGGAGAAGGAAGAAGGGATTAATAACGCTTGAATACAGATGAAACAAAGTCTTATAGTGTACTGTGCTTTCTGATTCAACCAACCACTGCAACCACACCTTACACTACACTTACAGTACACGTATCCGTTGAACTGACACTTTCAGACAAATGTAAATGGTCTCTATGCAAGCGGGGTATTTCTGTAATTACGTCCTCTGTATCTTCTTAAACACTTTCCTCCTCTCCTCTTTTACTATTATAATTTGGATTTTCTGTGGACCACCGTATTTATTTGGAAATAGCAAATATGTGCAATGGACTTGACTAACAAAATACTCAAGTGCATGCATCAGTGGTGAATATAGTACTAGGAATCAAATAACTGGAAATTAAAGATTGCATATATATGCATATAGCTGTTATGTCTAAAATTAAAGGTGAAAGGTTATAAGCAATTAATACACCGTTCATTATGGTGTTATCTGTTATGTTCTATTATCAAAATAAATAACGTTTTGTGGCCAGAAAAATAAATAGATAACGTTCTTATACTTAAATATGAATTAGATTAGGTATGATACAGATCGAGTATACGAGGCACCAACCTAATTAATTTATTTTCTGTTAAATTTGAAAACTGTCATTAATTCTACGTCTTAGAATAATTATACATATATCATTTTATATTGTAAATAATGTGTTCATGATAACCCATGAGTTTTTCCATTCAAAATAAGTTTCCCCTCTAAATATTTGAACTCTAAAAATAAAGAATGCCGGTAGTGTATAGCATTCCCCTCAAGACATGATACATCCCTTTATACATATTGATTTGGTCACATCTTTTTGTGTAATAACAACAAATTTTGGTACATGGCACGAGTCTAGTCCCTAAAAATGAGACTGTTATAAATTAAATAAGTGACAGGTTTTTGTGGCCAAGGTCTAGCTAGCTACATGAAGTTTTAATTAATCTAATTAATTATCTTTTTTACCTAATTGGCAATTGGTATAGTATTTAACGTCCTTTACCTTCTATTTGGGTAGCTTCTTTGAAATAAATAAAAAATAAAAACCTCTTTAATGATTTAACATCAAATACACGTTTTAAAAGATTTTCTTATAAAAAATAAAAAATTGATAAAAAAAAGAATTAATTAAATAATTTTGTGGAATAAATTATTTTTTCTTTTAAATGCTAAGCGGGACCCACTGCAATGACTGTTCTGCAATCTCTACACAGCACAGCCTAATCAATTCATCGTATGAACCAACGGATGAAAATTTCTTGTAGCAGAAGAAATTAATTTTTTGTGAATTAAAATTAAAATTTTTGTTGAGTGAAATGTTTGTATTTAATATTTAATGATATTTTAAATATAATTAAAAATATTTATAAAAAGCTAAAAATTGATGAGCTGAGAGAAAAATTAATTAGCAGGTGCTATTAATTCCTCACAACTATTATAACAAACACTTCACAAATCCCTTTCCTTTCCACTTGGACTTGACTTGGAGAGTCTGCGTCTCCATGGCTGCTTAGTTCCTCCAAACACTTAGCTTTCATTGTAACAATATATTCCTCTTGTGCTGCTAAAATGAATTTTTACTGGGATGGCTACATTTGAGCTTATACGAGATTGATGTTCAATATGTGAAATTTTTTGTGACTGAAATAACTTGCGTTCCAGTTTGGGAAATTAAATTTTATTTGATTTAGACTGTTAAGACGTCATAGTTTTGGTCCTTATCTGAGAGCATTTATGCCTTGGTGGCATGCAAGTATCACTAAAATGGCAAAAGGTTTTTGGCAAACGGCAATACTCATTTTGTATCTTTGTGAAATTATGCATTCTCAACTCTCAATCCATTTTCTATATATGAAGGACATCACTTTTAAAACTTCCATCTTATGTCCCTTATTACTCTAATCGTGTCATTTTTTTCAAAACCTTTATTTCAACTTCACTCAAACCTATACGTCTCTCGTAACCTTAAGTTTTTTTCTCCCAGATGTCTACTTCCAATTTGGACTTCACACCGCAAAAGATAAAGTAATGATTATATATAGAAAAATATATACACATATTATACTCATGTACATTATAAATATATATCATACAAATATTTTTCACATCTTTTTTATGAATGATTATTTATATAATAATGATTTATTTTTTATTTTTAAAATATTTAAAAAATTTTAAACCATATATATTATATAGGGACGTATGAGAATAAATAGTTATATAATAAAAGAAGTTAATAGATAATGAGAAGTTATTTAATTTTTTATTTTTTATTTATATTTAAAAAAATTATAAAAATTAAGATGATCTTTAAAAAAACTTATTAAAAAATAAAAAATTATTTAATTTCTTACTTGTTTTTATTATATTTTAATAACTTAACATTAATATATTATAAGTGGGTGGCCTTGACTTCAAACTTGTGATGGGTGGCAGACTATTTGGTGCGTGATTATGCGGTGGAAGGTGGAATTTATATCTAAATAGGCTCTACTGTGTCTAAATGCATTAAAAAAGCAGGTCTATATATGGGACTGTGGTTTCAATTCTTCTTTTTAACGGCAAATGTATTTTTTTCCATAAAAAATAAATTTGTTGATATTTTAAAAAAAAAATTAAAATGTACTAGTTAGAGTTTGAAAACAGAACTAAAAAGTACTTAAGATGTTCAAATTATATCTATAAAATATAATTTAAAAATGTTTTGTTCTTTATATTTGTAAAATAAAATGAGTTTTTCTATTATCATCTTCCTTAATTTTACATCTTATATGAAAATCCTATGTATCATAAAATATTAGTCTTTAAGGATCCTTCCAAGTCTTGCACCGGGTTATATTGATGATAATAGGAAAAGTTAAATTCAAACAAAACGTTCTGAAACATAATAGGGCCTTGACCTCTTTGGTATTTCAGGAGAGGGTTTGTTATGGTCGGTTATATCTTGTTCAAAATTGAAGGCTTGAGTTTAAGCATATTTCTATGATCCTTGATGTACACATTTTGGTTAGCCCCATAATGGTATAAGAGCCTTGTTATCTTACTAATATAAGGAAAAAAGATTTCCTTTCTTATTGAAAGTGAGAGTAAGGAAGAAAAATCTTAGACATGTAATCTCAAGATAATCTTATGAGATGATCATCTTCTTTCTCATCTTTAGATTCATTATCTATCCCTGGTTCTTATAAATCCACCCTTTCTAACTATATAAATAATCTTGTAAAAATTACCCATCTTGAAGATCCTCTTAATCTTTGAGAAATTCCTCTTATCCTTAATCCCTATGGATATTATCATTGCTAACCTGTTGCTACTACCCAAAGAAACTGTTCTATTATTTCTTATCCTTCTAATCCTATTTGAGAATATGTTTAGAGAACCAAGCTAAATCAAAGTTCTATTCCAACCACGGAAGAAGAGTTTTATTATCCCCTACATATTTTTCTTGATCTAATTCGCCTTTGGCAAAAAAGGAACTATACCCATTTTTAGTATGGTGTCATTAAACTCGCCTTGACCTATCATAGCGGAAAAGGAAATCCTGTAGTTGCAAAAGTTGGGATCGTTGATACCAACCGCACAGAATACTCCAAAGTACTTATTGGAGTTGTGATTACCACATTGAATGCAGGAACCACCCTGTTTGCAATTTTCCCAGACTTTGTTGTTAGTTTGACAGATCCATATTTTCCAAATAGACTCTTGGTCCAAATGCAGATAAAAGACCATAAACAAAAGCTAGGAGCTATACTTGCAACATTACATTACCAGATGATCTACAAACTCCAAGATCATGCTTGTGATATACAGCTTGCCAATTATTCAAAAGACACATTAATGATTATATTTGAAGCAAACACTAAAGTCACAATCATTAACATTCCAAAGCAAATCCCTAAAGAAGATATTCTTCAACTAGTGCTGATGGAATGGTTAACAGACTATAAAAAGAAGTTTGAATAGCAAAAACCTATCCATACAATAGAAGCACTCGTTTTAGTCACTCAAACTAATGGGAGTGTAAAGACAGTATTTAAAAGACCAGGATAGACAAATATTCCAGCAAGATTCATAGCATTAGGCTTTACAACATCTACTGCTTCATCATCTATCTTCTTTAGAATCAACTTGATGCAGCCTATTGATAATCATGACTCTTAGTTTAATATTAGTAACTGCTGACATGACAAGAAAAAGCAAAAGAGAAAAGTTGTTGATTCATTCAATTTATCCAGATGCCTCGATCTCCTATGTGTCTCACCTCAATGGACATTTTATATGGGACACAGATCCTTTCGTGTGCGTAGAAGATTGCAATTTCTCTACAGAGTATGAATAATTTGATCCACAGATCCCTCTGCTTAAACCCTCCAAAAATGAATGTTGTTCAACCTTCCCATATGATCACAAAAAAGAGGATCTTGATCAAGATTCTTCTACTTTACTCATTGAAAAGTGGAAGACATCTTCGATATCAGCCAGATTACGATCTAGCACTAAGGTTGTTAAAGCTGAAGAATTGCTCCAAGAGCAACAACTCTATTATAAGAATAAACTACAAACCCTTAAAGCATAAGTGCAAAGAGAGAAATTCTTCTCTCTTATCGATTAACAAAGAAAAAAAGATGAGTATAAGAAAGAAAATCCAATCCCTTTGAGGACGTTTACATCCTAGATTTTCCTTCTCTTGAAAGTAAAGTTGACTCCACTAGAAGAATCCCTGCTTAGCCCTTCGTTGCTACAATGGAAGTGTCTTCAACTAGTGCTATGAATTTGAATGCAGCTGAAGAAGTCCTGAATTGGCAAAGTCAAAATACTAGAGCTCAAAATTATGTTTTGAAAAAGATAAATACAAAGCTTGATCATCTATCCACTTCATCCCAAGATCTACACACTAGAGTAGATGAAGTTTCTGCTCAGATCCAACAATTGAATGAAAGTCTCCTCAGTAGAATCAATAAACTTGATACTGAGTTACGAAAATTCTCTGCTAGAGATTTTTACAATCTAATCTTTGTTGACAAAGAAATGGAGCTCAAACAACTGAGAACTCAGTTACAAAAAATAGAAACATATCTCTTAAGAAAACAACAAAATGAAGCTATCTATAGAAGCTACTTACCCTTCTCTATCCTATCACCGCCATCATATTCTTCTTTGCCCATATACTCTTATCCATCCTCTAGTGAATATTCTAAATATTACCAGATGACTTCTGATATCTTCAAAAAAAATAGCCCAAAAAGACCATTCAAGCTCCCCAAAGAACTCCAAGATCTCCATCTTATGGAAGTTTTCAAATCATCTCTCAAAAACCCATTAAAGAAACTTCATCCTCTCATTTCACATTATCCACTCAACCATCGCCTGTCCCTTCATTAAGAATCAGATTTCGATCACCAGAAAAACCTATCCACCCAAAAAATACCAACCAACCTCAAAAATATAAACAACCAACCATCAATTTTCTTCATCCTTTCCCTTCAAGTTCAAATAAACTTCCATTTGATGCTTCCAGTACCACCTCTCTTGAAGAATCTGCGTCTATCTCCACTAATGATCTCTTTGAGCAATCTTATGATCAGACTACTGATATTACAGCCATACTCATGATAATCCTGATGATAAATAAGAAGGAGGAGCTAAAACACCTCATAGTAATCCAACCCATACAACTTATGCTTACTTCTTGAAACCTATCAATGGTTCTTGGTTCCCAATTGATGACATTCCTCTAAAAAAATAAAGAGACAAATTCCTAGAATTCAGAGCATGGTTAGACTTGAAGCTAACCAAGGAAAATGTTGAACTAAGAGATATCCTAAGAGAATTCTTCTCTAGGCTCACTGGAACACTCCAAGAATGGTTCCTTAGACTTGGTGATTACAGACAGGTTCAACTCATACAACTTCTCAGCTTAGCTAAACTTTTGGGTCTTCTCTATCAGACTTTTCTTAGAGATCATCAACAAGTTGAAAAACAAGTTAGGCAGGAATATTTCCAAATAAAATTATGCTCTCTAAAAAAGAAAGACCTCCAAAGACAATATGAAAGCATGAATAAAAAGTTTTACAAGCTTGGAAGACATGAACAACCGAGTCTTAAACAAGTGTTCGTTGCCTCTTTACCTGATGAGGTACTTCCAAAACTCCAAAGAGCTCTTAACAAGGAACTCTCTCAGGTTACCCTAGGAGAAATCTACCAGCTAGCCCTATCAACAATAGACAAGCTCTGTGAACAACACGAATTTCTTTCTTAACTTTTGAGGCAAAATCCAAAGTTTATTAAAATCTGCAACAAGTCCTATCTATAAATTAAATGTGGGAAGAAAGAATATCAATGTTCCTCAAGGTATTCTCAAAAGAAAAAGCATCACTTCAAATATCAACATCTAGAACAGGATCAACAAAATATTCATAAATCATTTCTTCAAAAGAAAATCATCTAGAAAAGAAGTCCACAGACAAATGTTATATCTATAGGAAGAAAGGTCATTTTGCAAAACACTATTTCAAGAAGAAAAATAAATCTAAAGTTTATCAACAAATCAACATTATCTTTCCTGAAGATGACCTTGAATTAGATTTAGAGTCCTTGTGCTTTGAACAAGATGAGCCAGATGATGATACAATCTTTGTAATACTTGATTGTGAATCTAAAGAAGATTTATCAAAAGAAGAGACAAAGTCTTCCAGTAAAGAAACAGATGATATCTTTTACTTACAACCTTCACCAGAAATCAAGCCTCATAATCTCATGCAAATCACATCAAAGAAAGTTGTTCCACAACCTTATGTTCGCATAGGAATCTTATTGTCTAAATATGATAAGTTAGTTCCTGTCATTTCATTGATAGACACTAGAACAAGCAGAACCATTATGAATCTTAAAGTTCTTCTACCATAAAAATGGAAAGAATACAACAAATGGTTCCAAATAGCAAATAGCCAGACCTTCAATACTAGTCTAATATCCAAAAGAAAAATTGGATTTAAGTTCTTCCCTGACTGTATTATCTAGACAAAAGTGATTGGTTCCTCCTGCCTGATAAAGATGTTCTCATAGGCATGGATGTTCTATCTTAAGCTTATGGATTATTTACTGGAGCTACAGGTATAAAGTTCAAAAAATTAGTTTTTGGCCTTTATCACTATTAAGCTCTATGAATTCCACAATGCTCCTGCCCAATATGAGCACATCAAAGATAAGCTCTTGCAGTATTATCCTGAATCTCATGCATTATTCAATCACCCTTTTCCATTGTGGAAGAATCAAGAATTTTTCATTGAACTCTCTTTCAAGTTGAATGAAGATATCAATCCTACCAAAGCTATTCATCTAGGAATGAATCCAACTGACATGGCTTTAGCTCATGAAGAATATTCTAAGCTTTTAGAACAAGGATTCATTGAACCTACCAATTCATAATGGTCATGCTAAGCCTTTTATGTTAAAAAAAGATCTGAAGTTAAAAGAGGAAAAAAGATGTTAGTAATTAATTATACTCCTCTTAACAAGTTTCTTAAAGATGATAAGTTTCCTCTTCCAAGAATGGATTCTCAACTTAGCCTTTTCAAAGGAGCTCAGTACTTCTCAAAGTTTGACCTCAAAGCAGGATTCTGGCAACTAGGAATCAAGCCTTCAAATAGACCAAAAATTGCCTTTTGCATTCTTAATGGGTATTATCAATGGACTGTAATGCTATTTGAGCTGAAGACTGCTCCATCATTATTCCAAAAGGCCATGACAAAAATTCTAAAGCCCATCTTTCATAGTGCTTTGGTCTGCATTGATGATATTCTTCTTTTCTCAAAGACAGAAGAAGACCACATAAGCCTTTTAAAGCAATTTGAAGCCTTCATAAAATAATATGGGCTTATGTTTTCATCTTCCAAAAGTAGCTTGGGCCAAACCCAAATTGAATTTCTCGGGCTTAAGATTGCCAATGGACACCATCAGCCTGGACCACATTTAACTGAAGAACTTTTAAATTTTCCTAATAACAACTTAACAAGATGACAAATTCAACCATTCTTGGGAATAGTAAATTATGTCAAAAATTATATTCCCTATGTGGCTACTTACATTAGTGTCTTATTTAGCTTGCTGAAGAAGAATCCCCTCGAGTGAAATCTGTAAAGTCTCACATCGGTTGGAAAGAAGAATAAAGCATGCCTTATAAAAGGATGTAGATACCTTTCCCTTGACGATGTGTTTTCTTGCAAAACCTTGAGATTTAGAACTAAGAGAAGGGGGCGGGAGAAATAAAACCGTGAGGGTTAGACCCAAAGAGGACAATATCGCTAAGTGGGTACCTGGACTGTTACATTATAGTATCAGATTCGGGACCCAGATCGGTGTGCCAGCAGGGACGCTAGGCTCCTTAAGGGGGGTGGATTGTAAAGTCTCACATTGGTTGGAAAGAAGATTAAAGCATGCCTTATAAGAGGGTGTGGATACCTTTCCCTTGACAATGCGTTTTCCTACAAAACCTTAGGGTCTGGGACTAAGAGAGGGGGGTGAAAGAAACAAAACGTTGAAACCTGGCCCAAAGTGGACAATATCACCAAGTAGGTAGCTGGACTATTACAGAATCCAACTCACACACAGGCAGTGAAAAAGCTGAAAGAAATCTCAAAAAATTCTCCTCAACTAAAACTCCCTGATGACGATAAAAGAATCTTACAGATTGACGCTAGTGATGAACATTGGCAAGCAATCCTTATCGAAGAAGATAAAGGTGAAAGATTTTACTGTGAACATGCTAGTGAACAATTCAAAGACTTTGAAAAGCATTACCACACCATCTACAAGAAGATATTGGCAGTAAAAAAGGCATTGAAAATTTTGAGTATTATCTCACTTCTTATCATTTCTTGATACAGATGGACAACTCTTCCTTTCCACGCATCTTAAATTTCAAGAAAAAAATTGTTCCTGACAAACAATTGTTTCGATAGAAAGATTGGTTCTCTCGATATGAGTTCACAATTTCTTATATAAAAGGAACCCACAATGTCTTCGCAGACTTGATATCTAGACCCAAGAAGCCCGCTCAGATTTACTTACTCACTTCCTCAAAGCCAATTCCTTTCATTTGCATAATGAATCCTATTCCTCCACCTCCTCTTAACCTATATATGATAGCAGGGAAAGCCTCTACAATTTCTTCCTTCTGATTTCATTCCTACCAATTCTTCTATGGTCTTACACCTTGCAAGGAATAAAATGTTTCACTACATTCAAATTCTGACTAATCTAAAATAACCCAGAGTTTTGTTTTAACCCTGATACTCCTTAATACAATCTTATCCAGGTTAATGAACACTTCAAAGAAGTTGAAATGCGGTATGTTTGGTGTGTCGCCACAGTATTGCATGGCTATAGAATTTGACCCACTTAAGATTTACAAATTTCTCTGCATATCCAGCTTCAAAAACACCCCTGTTTGGATTATGTTAGAATGGTTCGATCCCTTTAGTGTTTGAAGAACAAAACTTAGGGACATCATCATGATTCACGAGGCCTGGAACAATAAACTCGTCTTTCAAGATAATCCTCATCCCATATCTTTCATTTTTATTGTTCACAAGCCTTACCATCTTATCAATACCCCTGAAGGTTACCAAACCATCACTTCTGAAACCTAGCAAATGCATGAATAGATGACCATAAAAAACTTTTATGTTCAAATTGAAGAAATTCAAAGAAATTTAATATTTTTCTAGTTCAGATTAATAATTATGATCCATTCAAGACAGTATACAATATTGCTTTTAGACCTTGACCAGGAGAGTTTATCCCAAGTGAACCAAGGTTACCAAACTTTGATACTGGTCCTCATCCTATGCAAGAAGAGAATAACTCTTTCCAAAGTTCATCGCACAGTAGACCAGTAAAAAATAAAAGAACTGCTGACCACTATCCAGAGTGTCGGTGCTGGCATTGTTTCTTAGACTCTCAAGATCCTGATCTTGATATTGAAGATCACATTGAATAACTTCATGCTAAGTGGATGGCAGATTATGGTTCAAGGGATTCCCCTGATCCAAACTTATCTCCTTCTCACGAGCCAATCTTATCAAGAAATAAAGATTAAAGTCTGATGTTGACAAGACCAAATAAAAAATGTTGCCGAAAATCCTCTTTTTAAATGTGCTTGTTTATGTGCTTGCTTTTTAGATGTAAAGACGTATGTATTATTAAAGTTTTTTTGCCAGCTTGCTTGTATTATTAAAGTTTGCACGTCATTTTGTAAAGGGTTTCTTCTATAAAAACCCACTTCTTCTTCAGTTGTATTTAAAGTGAAATTTGGAATCAAATATATTTCTCTGAATTTTCTATCTATGTCTTTTTAAATTCCTCTTTCCTTCTTCTTGAAATTATTCTTCAATAAGAAGGGATATATTATTTTCTTACAGAGAGATATACGTGTGCTCTATACTTGCTTCGTCTGAGGATCCTATGTATAAAAAAATATTAGTCTTTAAGGATCCTTACAAGTCTTACACTGGGTTATATTGATGATAATAGGAAAGCTAAATTCAAGCAAAATGTTTTGAAATATAATAGGGTTTTGACCTCTTTGGTACCTCAAGAAAAGGGTTTGTTATGGTCGATCATACCTTGTTCAGAATTGAATGCTTGAATTTAAGCAGATTCCTATGATCCTCGATGTGCACGCTTTTGTTGGCTCTAGAATGGAGAGAGTTTGTTATGGTCAGTCATATTTTATTCAAAATTGAAGGCTTGAGTTTAAGCAAATTCCTATGATCCTCGATGTGCACGCTTTTGCTGGCCCCAGAATGGTATCAGAGCCTTGTTATTATAAAATTAGTTTATACCCGTATGTGGTGTATTTTATAGTGACAGAGATATAACTATTTGATATTTAGTAGCAGCAATAGTGACAACTACTGGTATATACTTTAGTAATAATTTTTATTACTGTGACAATTTAAACTGCTGGTATAAACCTTTTTTTTCTTGTAGTAGTATATATATGAAATCCTATCCTTTATTGTTTACATAAATCTCTTTTGAAATTAAAGGTGACCAAAATATTAAATATGATATTATTTTTTATGAGAATATAATTCATTAGAAAAATATACATTTGTTAAACTTTTATTTTGGGTTAAACTATAAATTTTCACTAAATTTATAAAAAAAATTTATACCTATTAATATGTATTTAATAAACATGTTATTATTGAAATTAAAAATTATTTTTAATTACTTAATATTAGAAGTAACTATACACAATAAATATATTTTTCATTTTTATTAAATAATGTTATGATTTGCTAAATTTTAAAAAGTAATCATTATATATATAAATATATATTTATATATATATTAGTTAAACTTGTTATATAATGATTATTGATTATCTTGTTATAAGAGAGAGGTATATAATTTTTTCAAGAGAATGCTACGTAATTTTTTTAGTTTTTAACAAATATTTTTTATTAAAGATAATTATGTTTAAAATATGATTACATATTATATGTAGGCACATCTCTCATTAGATATTTGAACAATAATTTTTTTAAGAAAAAAGGAAGTAAGTAAAATTTTTTATTGTATTTTGTTTAATTTCGCTGATTCCATTTTAATTAACTTAGTTTTAAAAAGAAAAAAACGTGATCTCTTCTCATTTATAAACTTGAAAGTTGAAACCGGGTGGTATCCCGGTTTGAATTTTATGAGAATTTTACTATAATTATGAAAAGAAAAAAAATTACATCAATTAATAAAAATAAACAACAACATTAAAACAAAAAATAAAGAACAAATTACAATTTTATGTAAAATTCAAAAATAAAAAATTAATTTTGATCATAAAATTTAAATATTTGATTAAAATATAGATAATAATTAAAATAAAACTCAAATTTTCAATATTATAAGAATAGAATTAATAAATATTTCCAATAAAAGTCAGTTAGCGCCGAACTTAGTATTATGGCTCCAAAATGCGCCTCAAGAGTGAAAACAGAAACCGTAATTGCGGTGAGCCATTCTCTTTTGTTCCTTATCTTTATATTTATATAAAACAATCAGTCCATCTCAAAAGTGAGCTACTTGTTCTGAATGGGCCCAAACGAAAAAAACAAAAGGCCAAAAAAAAAACTTGCTCTGTTTACAACAATCCCCATTCACTATTGTTCTAGTGCATTTATTACCTTCTCAAAATGTTTAAAGTCACGGCTAATTCCAGTTGGATTGAGCTCCATATAAAATTAATTAATTGAATTAAATGTATTCTATTTCTACCAGCAAAAGATATTAAAGCCGTTTTAAACTGCCATTAAGTTTCCGACGATGAAGATTATTCTAGAAAATTCTTACATGCAAAATGATGTATATGCATTATATTATTAATTGTAAGACGACAAAAAAACCAGAAAATGAACAGTAAAGTGATAATGCAAAGATGAGTCACAATTCAACTGAACGTGAAAATCGAATGGAATTTACGTATCAATCACCGATGAATCACATTCATGAATCATGACACAATTTAAAAACGACCCATCGATGTTTTTAATATACGTGTCCATTGATTCCTTAACGCAACGCAGGTCTGAGGATCACAAACAAAGTGGAATAATGGCTATTATGGTTCATCAATTCACCATCGTTTCGTTTTCATATATACGTTTCTATATCAATATGAATATAATGTCGCTCTCCAATCCAACT
This sequence comes from Senna siamea, assembly GCA_031216115.1. Classification (NCBI taxonomy): domain Eukaryota; kingdom Viridiplantae; phylum Streptophyta; class Magnoliopsida; order Fabales; family Fabaceae; genus Senna; species Senna siamea. Next base: position 24,042,472 of record CM062366.1, on the reverse strand, counting down.
CCATATATTTATGACGATATTAATGTTGTGTTGTAGTTGCGGGATTCTGCCGAAACATAAAAAGCTGGCTAGGTTTTTCCAATGAATCTTAATTTTCCGTCTCCATTTTCCAACAATATGACTATGAATATTCCCTGTGCACCACGGTAATGGTGCTATTTTTCCTGTACGTCCCCACTTTGTTTATTTTGCTTCAATTTTAATTTTCAGGGTTATTGCTTAATGGTCCCCACTTCCCCCACTAATTTAAATACATCCACCAAACCCATTCAGGTGTACGACAAGAAATGCGTTGCGTTGCGTTGCTATCAGAACGCACACTTCATTTTCAACTCTTTGATTTCTGTAAATGCTGCTTCTTTCGCAACATTCATTGCATCTTACCCACTATTCACAGCAGACATATTAAACAAAACGCGAGAGTAGATAGATAAATAAATAAACAAAAATGAGTAAACAACTATAGCACAATGTATATGACATTAATGTGGGGTTTGAGCCTTTGACGGGAACTCGGTCATCATATTTTCTCACTTAAGATTGTCGTTTTTAGGCCCAAATGGATTTTTTTTTCATGCATGTTGGATTTTGTTGCAACTTGGGAACTTGCAAAGTCATTTTACTGCAATTAAATACTGCTTATTTAAAGCATTTTCCTCGTCTTTTGGTACAAATTTGTCCTTTGTTTTGTTTATTTATTTAATGGTTACATAGTGTGCGTTGTCAACTATATATTTTTTACAAGTTATTCCCATTTGTTTCCTCTGTTTATAAAGGTGGCTCAGAATATGGGACTTTTATCCCCCGTTTAAGGCACCTCTAGTCGCAGATAGATCCAATCCAACCTATTATATATGGATATTAAATTTGAGTGTTAATTGAATATTTTCAGGTAAAAGTGACTTTTAAATCAGTAAATTGTTAATTTTGACGTTATTTTGAATCTGGATGACTAAATTGGCCCTTTTTTCTTAAAAAAAAAAAAGAAAGACAATATTATATCTTTTTTAAAATATAAATTAATATTTTAGTGAAATTTGGAAACCTAATTTAGCAGAAACAGAACAAATTAATTTGGGTAAATCATCGTTTTAGTCTCTTAATTTCATACTAAGTTTCATTTTAATCCATAATTTTTCTTTTATTCTATTGAAATTTCTTAACTAATCAAACATTATTATGTTAATCTCCCTGATTAAAACCATTAGTTTCACCTATAACCAACCTAATGAAATATAATAAATAGTAGGATTGACATGCAATAAAGTACATATCATTTTTTTTAATTAAATATAAGTGAGAAGTTGATTAATTTCTATTTTCTTGTAACTTATTTTCAAGATTTTATACTCTTTTATACATTTATATTATATATTATATGTTTTAGTTAATTATATATATATATATTATAAAGTTTGTCAGTGAGACATCAAATTGTGGTGGGTTTGGAACTTTATAAGAAATAGTGATTAGAGATGGAAATTGGCAATTATTAATTTGACTTTGCCATCACTTATATTACAACAGCATTTTGGTTAGTAACTATTTTTGATAATGCTTGACGAGTTAGTTTTGCATATTATACGTGGGAGGTCTTGGTCAACGACAAAAATATATTACACACAAATATGTTTTTTTAAATATATATAATTTTTAAGTTGAAAAATACTCAGAATATCATTTCAAATAAATTTTTAATTTATTTTATTTTGGAAATTATAAAGTGAAAAATAAATTATTTTACATGAATTAAATATATATTTAATACTTTTTATATTATATAAATGATGAATGTAGGATATATTAATCAAAATATGTAAAAATTTAATTTATATTTTATCATAAAAAATTCAATGTATTTTTTAATTTAAAGAGATTGAAAAAAGTTTAATTGTTTAAAATAAGCAAAAAATAGTGTATAACGTTAATAAATAACAATGTGGGGTTGGGTTGAGGCGTCTTTTTTGTGTCTCGATGTTTCTTGCTTTTATAATGCAAACAAGAACGTACATGTAGAAATTTAAATCTTGTACAAGAATACACAAAATAAAGTGAGAGAAAAATAAAAAATAAAAGATATAAATAGAGAACTCAACTAAATGTTTTTATTTTTTTAGATTAACATTATTAATTCTTTTAAAAAAACTGAGATAATGTACTAAAAAATGTAGTGGCGTACTTGACAGAGTGATGGCAGCCGCACATAGTCAAATCTTGGTCTGATTTCAACTCAGTCCCTCCCCCACAAAAGCCCTCAAGTCAGCAACCATGGCAAGATGATTATGGAAAACAAACTCTTGCTTATTATATTTTGTTAAAAACTTTATTAATAAACGTTACTAAGAAGAGTAATGTACATTGAAACCAATAAAATGACTCACTCATAAATCATAATTCGAAAAAGGAAATGCAAATCTAAATTGAATTGTGGTTTTGTTAATTTGTATTGTATAGTTAGGTTCTTGCGTAGCAACTTCGGGATTTTGTTTCTTGTACACACAGAAGCGGGGTCTCGAAATCAACACGTAAGACTTATGATTTGATGGAATTGGATTCCCCTCTCTACCAAAATTTCCGTCATTTAATTACCAACATATATAATCAATGTTCCGCATTTCTTATATTCCAAACAAAAATTAAATAAAACGTCCAGAATTTTAGATTTGATTGGCAATACAAACAGAAAATGTACAGGATCCCAAATAATTTGCATACAAATATAGCGTTGATTGCCCCATTTCAGTGGAAAGAAAGAGCGAACAAGAAATCACAATGGAAAACAACACAAAATCAATAAATTAAAATACCTCTGCATAAGTTACAGACATGAATTAAAATACCTCTGCAGTAAGGTGGATATAAGAAAATGAAAGAGTGAGAGTTGATTGATTCATATGAAAATCAAGTAGCAAGGAGAGACATATTGGGGATTCTAGAAGAAGAAAAAGCTAAGAAGAAGAGAAGCAGCAAGATGAAAAGGGGAATGAAGAGAAGCAGGGAAGGAGGAGGAGGCAGAGGAGGCAAAAGCAGAGGAAGCACCAGAATGGAGAAAGTGAGAAGAAGCAGGATCATGATGCTGTACCTTAACATGCATCTATATATCATTCAAACCCTCCAACGCTTCACTTTCCTTCATCTCACGCATCATCATTCCAAAACGACTCACGCCTAACACGTTCTTCAATTCGATCAGAGTTGAAGAAGAAGAAGAAGAAGTTGATGGTATATATATATATATTGAAGATTGAAAAAGGTAAGGGAGATTGAAGGTGAAATTGAAGGGAGAAGAGGCTATAAGGGAGGAAGCAGAGACATAGAGACAAGAAATGGAGGGGTCAAGTCGAGGTCATTGTAAAATGCCAAACAAGTCACTGTCCAACATGAACCAATGTCTTGGTTCGACCAACTTCAATGTATCTTTCATCAAATATCTACCATTTGCTAATGATTCCCTTTTTTTCTTTTTCTTGGGTGAATTATTCTTTTTAACTATATTGTTTTACTTCATTTTTAGTACTATATTTAACTATAATTTTACGCATTTTTAATCTGTTAATTTTCATTCAATTTCAATCTTTTTTTCATTCCTTCCTTGCTCAAATGGCTAATCAATATATGTAATTTAAGTCAATTTATCTAAGTTATTTAACATTATTATATTATACGCAATTAATGTATATTACTTAATTTAATTGCATTCTCTCATTTTATTCTTTTTATTATATTTAAGTCAATGAATTATATTGGGACTAAATTAAATTACTCTTCTTTCTCCTAAAGTATACTTATATTTCATAGTTATCTTCTTTATTTTAAAAATATGTTTAAGCCTCACTTGAAATAGAAAATGACTAAAATACTCTCAATGATCAATATTGATTTTTTTATTAAAAAAATTTATTTTCAAATCTTTTTCTTTAATTTATGACAATGATTTTATTTGTTATTATATATTTAATACCCATGCTATATTTGGAATTATTTATCATTAACTGTTATCTTTTGGTTATTTAATTAACCTTAAAAATCTACTTGTGAATATTTTCTTTATTTTTATTTTTGATGACTAATTTTAAAAATAATTTTACAATTTTTAAAATTTTAAAATAATTTATTTTATATTGGTCATTTCTATATTTATTAAATTACATATGCAGAACATAACGGCATATTTTAGTTTAAAATTAGTGTAATATGAAGCATCTTAATTTTTTTTTTAAAAAAAGAGCCATATATTTCAAACATGATTTGATAAAAGAAAAATAACATCGAACATAAGTATTTGAGAATTATAGGGTGGAAATTCTTTTCCCCTGTATCAAAGATGACGATTAGTTGTTGAATAAGAGCCACTTGACAATAAATTAAAACAGTAATGATGTTACGCCCAAAAGTTCTCTCATATCAATGTTTGTTTTTTGGCCTTAAGTTCAATGAATCAGTGACTTTCACATACTTTCAACAACTGGCATTAGTTTAAGTAATTGGACTAAACCCAATTAAGTTTTCAAATCCCACTTTAAACTCGCAGTTGTCTTCTCACCAAAGCTCCTCATCAACTTAATTTAAACTATTTCTCTATTGGTATAATATTATCTAATTTTAATTTGGATAATTTGCATCTAATTAATTTTAAAAAATAAAGCTGTCTTTGACTAAATCACAAATGTGAACCGTACGGAATGAAGGTGTAATTTGAGGCAGCTTTAATTGTAATCTCACAAAAGACAAAGCAAATGGTTCGAGTCTTAAAATTTAAAAAACAATATATTTTTTAAAAATAAAGAGAAATAAAAAATATTTAATCTTTAATTCATTAAAAATAATTTTTATTATGCTTTTTTTAATTTTAAAAAATATATTATTTTTTAAATTTCAAAGATTAAAAATCCAAGACAAAACTAGTATCAGTCATTAATCCATGGGCTCCAAGCCATTTGAATAATAAGACACAATGAAATAATAAATAATGGATTATTTTAATTCTTAAACCGGTCCCACACTCACCCATAGATTGCGATGCGTCCCACCAATTCAAAAGCCTTGATCATTATTAATTTATTAATGTTCTTTTTTGTCTTTTTGCTATATAGAATCCGTTAGTTTTTTATTTATAGAAATAAATGCCACCATATATTTCCTAATTCTGTCATAAACTAATTAATAAAATTTAGTTAAATCCAGAACGTACGTGCATAGCATATTCAACAATATTATACTTGTTTGAGGAAAAGAATGTTCTGTGTACTGTACCATTCTTTTCTTTTCTATATTCTATTCTTATATATATATATATATATAATTAATTAAAAATTGGAATATTCAGAAAACGTTCAAAATCTTAGCAGACTAACAGTAATATTGAACAAGGCTGGCTTATATTAATTTGTCACACAACTTTTTTTAATTATTTTGGTTGGGTTCAGAAATTGGATATTCTCTCCCTACACGCCTAAACTGCCCTCCCACTTTTTCTGCCTTTTTCTTTTATGTATGTAAGAGAATACATAATTTGACTTTGTCATAATAGTTTGTTATTTTAAATTAATATTTATATTTTCAAAGTAGGAAAAATTGTTAAGCCATCCATCCTAAATCATAGCTAAAGGTCTACAAATTATGATAGCAGCTTGCTAATACGATACCCCAATTGCAACTTCATCATCATGGATGTGATGCATGCTTCTTATTTTATGTTTCATGAAATTAAGTATTTTCCAAGCAGTTTTCGTGCTTGCTCTACTAATTAATCATTATCTGCAATACCAAAAGCAAGCTATAATTAACATCATGCTCTCCTTAATTATTTCAACATGGCCAACCTCCTTCAATCCATCTTATCCATATCTCAAAGATAAAGAATTGTTGGCCTTTGGTGTGTTAAATAAAAAGATAGTTTACAGGATTTGGATCTTTTCGTGAGAGAAAATAATTTGATAGTATCGTATAAAAAAATAAATATAAAATTAATTTAATAGTAAGTTTAATTTACATAATAAAAATTATAAATAAATAATATATTATTTTTTATATTATATCATTATATTATTCTCTCACATAAAAAGATTTTGATTTATAATTTACATAAAATTAACAATTTATTTTAAGTTAATGGTAGAAAGTTGAAGTTAATTAACAAATTTGATTTCTATTCTCAAAAATAATTTTTAATTTTTAAAAACTGCAAATAAAAAAAATTGTTTGATACCAATTTTTATTTGAAAACAAAAAAGAGGATGTATTTCGAGAATTAAACATCTAAATTAAAATATGTTTTAAATTCAAAATTTTTTTAAAAATATATATAAAAAATAAGTATTTTCATTATTAATAATATGTATATTAGCAGGCTTGATCTGGGTTTTTTTTTTTATTTTTGGCCCGTACCATTTCTGAAGGATACATAATTGAACTCCACTAGAGCAAAAAGTGGAGGTAAACCGAACTTTTTTTATGAAGAACTTGAAGTCCTGAGCTGAATTTAAACCACACATAATAGCAAGAAGAAAAATGAAGAGTTAGGCATGGATAAGATATTAACTGAGCAAAGTTGATGTATATAAGTTGATGCATGTGGGAAATTGGATCAAGTTTTATATCTCATCAACGTGTTTAATCACGTTGTGGTACATCTGGAGTTGGTCACTCTTATTTAGCCCGCGCACATCAAAATTCGTACAACAATGCCCAATTGCAGAGTATCGCTGCTTTTGTGGGACTTTTTCAGTATAAGGATAACTCTGGGGATGACTATGAGAGAGTATGGGTAGTTACTCTGTTCTCTATAATCGAATCTAAACATAAGCGAATATTTTTATATTCAAACGTGTAAAATTTTTAAGTACTCATATTTAGATTTGTTTATTTAAAATAATTTAAAATAATTCTTATTTTTTAAATTGTAATTTATTTATATATAAATTTATTAAAAAATATACAAGTTATATAAATTATATTATATATACTTTAAATATATAATTAATATAAAATATTAATAAATTTATTCTTATAAAATTATCAAATATAATAATTTATAAATTTATATTAAAATTAAATTATTTTATTAATAAAATTAAAATAAATAATATAATATATATATTAATAAATTAAATTAAATATTTAAATAATATTTAAATAATTTATATAGAATAAATTTAAGTCTAAATAAGATACCATCCTTATAAATCTAAATATAATATATAAATTTTATGAATTACACTTCAGTTATGTACTAACATAGTCTTAATTTAGCTACAATAAATAAAGCAAACATAAGCTGTGTCCTACCACAATAAGTGTAATTATACAAAGGGTAATGATGAGAGGGTGAGTATTGAAATAAAGTAAAATTATTGTCAGTTGATTTAAAGACTATGAATTTAAATATTAAAAAAATTCTTTTATTTATAAGAATAAAATTGTGTATATCACATTTTTTTCAAACCCTATTTGATAGAAGTTCTATATAATGAGGCGCTTTTTTTTGTTTTTAATATAAAGGGTAACGGCGGTGAGAGTGAGTCTGAAGCCGACACGTAGACTGGGTGATGATTTTTGTAGAGACTAGAGTGTACTGAAAAAGCATACACCTAAAACCTTAGCCTAGACATGTATGTTCTCTCTGCAATATCCAACGCATCTTGAGTCTAGAGTCTTTACTAAGTGTGTGTAAGTTGTTAGATGGGGTCAGATTCAGAAGCAGTACATTGCTTAATGCTATAAAATGTCAAGCCAAACTAGCCATTATATGGATGAATAACCCTTTCCCTTATTTCCATTAAGCAAGAGCTTTATGTCATGTTCCTGCGCTCCACTGCTGCTACAACGTCACATTTTCAATCTCTTTCCGTACTGTTGGGATTGTTATTAGATTCCCTCTCCTTCAACTTTCAACAATGCTTTGTACAACCTGCGAATTTTCTTCCTTCCCCATAAATTAAATCCTTTTCTCATGACAATTTTTCATTCAAAACCTCGAAAAGGTTCACCATTTAAAGTTGATTGGCATCTGCATCAACACAGCTATGTATACTTTATTCCTTTATAGCCTAGACTTCGAGGATTGACAAATAAGAATAAGAGCAAATCCAACGTGCATGCTTTACACTTCCCATATGTTATACTGCGTATACTTTTGCATATATAATTTGGGTTACTCACTGAAATTCTAAGTATGAGCAGAGGTTTGGATATCACTCGTGAAAAGATTAAGTATAGGACAATATTAATACTTTTTTAAGTTTTCGATCAAAATTTAATATCAAGTTTTTGAGTATAATATTTTGCTAAAGTCTAATGAAAAAAATTCTCTTAATTCGGTATGTCTTATTTCTTTTTCTTTAAACAAGATCTTAATTGGATTTAAATTTTGTATATGAATTTTTTTAAAATTACCATATATATATTGATCTTGAAGTGAGTTAACAAAAAAAAAATTAACTTCTCTATTGCAAATCTTCAGCTTAATTACACATATTTCACTTGATGGAGTTCCACTTCACGACAGAATCGTCGTGTTTGACCTCCAAAGTTTATCTTTGAAATTGTCTATCAATTATGTCACTACAATTTTTCTTGGGAATTAAAAGATCCGCCGCAATCTATTTCAGTTGATGTGTAACAAAACTTTTAATTTATAGATAACAGAAATTGGGCATGTTAACTCATTTGCATAAAAGGAAAGCAACATTGCTTGGTTAAGCTAGACGTTTACGTTCACATTACAGATTTTAATTCCTAAAATCTATGCGTTTTCCTCATTCCACCGGCTTTTTGGGACTTTTATTTGAATAAGTTTGTATTGAGCAATGACGCCTAAATATGCAGCAAACATCTCCTATATATATATATGTATTTGCTCCCTCAGAATATGTACAGATATTCAGGCATCATATTACATATCAGAGCACCCAAATTATTTGATCATCATATACTTAGAAGTTAAAAATCCCTTCCTTCTTCTCATACATTGACAAAAGCTTCTGGCTTAAAATGTCTGACTCTAATCTACAGTTCTTTTCTACCTGCAGAAACACCAGTAGGCACTTTAATTAGCTCAAAACTTAATTATAATCCATGGATCTAGCATAGAAAAAGAGTCAAGAAACAAACTGTTATAGTTGTAAATTAAGCATATATATATATATATATATATATATATATATACCTGCAAATGCAAATTGTAGAAGACCCTGCCTCCAAAGGTGTGGAAAGAAGAAGCATTTAGCAGTAGAAGGCCTTGTGTTTCTAAACACAGCAATATTTCAGATATTGGAGTTTTGTGAAGCTCATGAGAGGAAATCTGAATAACAGCCTCGCTATCATTGAGGCTACTTGTTGAAACTAGACAGGCGGAGTTGTGATGCACAAATTTCCTTGGACTTCCTTTGCTTGCTGCATCGCCATCTTCTCCTTGCCTAGAAATTCTCAACAAAAGCTCCTCCTTTTTCTTCCTAAGTCCTTCCACTTGCTTCTGTAACTCCGGTATGTACTTTACGACTCGTGAAATTATTGCTGGAATGCTAAATTTCTTCTGCAATCATTAACATGAAAATTAATACTTTTTAAGTAAGTTACTCTCCTCTACCTTGAAATATACCCAAAATTTTCTATTTTTTCTACTTGCATGATATCTAACGTGATAATCACATGAAATTTGGACATTTTTAAAAACTTTTTGTGATAATTTGCATAAAAAAAATTGTAATTAAGTCATAGACGCTCAGTTTTTTCATTTCTTTGGTATGAAGTTCTAACCAATTAAGATGCTAAATGCCTAGGAAACAGAACAGAAACAGAATATGTATATGCTATAGAAAATGAACATGCCACAGTATATCAAGGATCAAAAGTGAAATAATTAGCTTCTAATTAGCCCTTCATTATGAAACAAAACAAGTAGTAAGAGCTTCATATATATATATATATATATTTAATTTCCCTTGTGATAAATAAGGTATCCCGTTGAAAATTGACGAAGCTAAACTGTTAGAATAGCGATATCAATTAATTCTTTCCTGGCTTTTATAATTTCAAATCTGTCAGAGAGAGAGAGAGAATGAAGTAATTAAGTACCGTTTGATCAGCCAAAGGAAGCATTGAACGCAGTGAGGAATACAAGGAATTGATCTTCTTGCGACGATCACGTTCACTAGCATTGTGGTGAAGCTTCTTGGCCATGGAAGGGTTGTTGCTAATAACAGCATCGGGGGATGGTGATGGTGATGGAAATGGTGTACACCTTGGAAGCTGCTCCTCCACCTGAAGCGCCTGAGGTGAAGAAATCAACTCAACATCAGGAATATTAGTGTCTTTGTAGATGCAGTTCTGAGTAATATGATAATTATTATGACTGGTGGACTCATCAAAGAAGGGCCATTCAATGCCTGAGAACACAGGAGGGAATAATGCGCACATTATGGATATACGATTAGTAGTTAGAAGATGATTATCATATGAAGTTGCAGCTTGCACTGATGGTGAGATGATCATGACTAGCTTGGTATACATACATATATAAACACTCATCCCTTACGTAAGCATTTATTTATTTTTAATGCACGAAGTAAAGAATTAATGATTCTTTAAAAAAAGGAACAGAAAGGTAATAATATATAGGAATATAATTTTTAACTTTCAGGTAAGACATTGTATAATACATTATTTTAGGATGAACGTATAATTAATATTAATCTTTTAATTTCCAGTGGATGATTAGGTTTAGGATGGTGCGCATGCAAGCACATGTCCGCAACGTGTCATCTATGTGCTTTTGTGTGTACAAGTGGGGCTTAGAAGAAGGAAGAGCTGGCGTGGATGGATATTGGAAGCCTAACACATGTCACTTTATTTATTTATTTTTTAAATGTATATACTTGTATGGAGGAATCCTCCCTTAATCCCTTATGCTCTTTGTGATAATGTGAATCGGACCCCCAAAAAAGAAGAGAAAAAAAAAATCTTTGGTTAAATTATTCTTTTTTATCCTCTCATAATTTTGCTTAATTTCTAAGTTAATACTTATCGTAAGAATTTAAATGTTTATATTGAATTATTAAAATTTAAAATTTTCTTAAGAATGTTGATAAAAAAATTAACTACAAGTAATAATTTAAAATTTTAACTTATAAGTACTTAATTCTACCATTTTAAATTATAAAAATGAAGTTAAAAGTTAAATTAAGTTATAAATATTAAAATAATAATTTAGTTTGTTCATAATTTGGTCGTACGTCCATTAGGAAATTATGTGGTTAAATTAAGCCACACTACTGTCTACGTGTCGATGCAGATTAATATAATATAACTAATCGCTTGTGAACAACATAAAATGAAGGAAGAAGGCTATGAACTTAGGAAGAGCACGTGGAGGATGCATGGCATACACGAGCCTTTGGTATGCTTACCTCCGGCTTGCAGGTGGTTTTTCCAGACTTTTGATGGATAAGAATTAGTAATTTTATATAACAATCATTGTTAATTAACAACATTTGCGTTAGTAGCAATATCATAATTTACAAACATATAAATTGATAAAGAATATTCAGTTTTCTAAGCTTCATCTATAATATATGTCTATCATTCATTCCTTCGTTTTTCCCTTCTATGAATTAGTTACAACTTACAATAACGGTACCGTATTAAAGTTTATTGCACAAGATGAAAATACACAAAATGAAATATATCTTTGCACAAGAGAATATAACTCAGTAATTTACCCATACACATCTCCTGATAAAATAGAAAAAAAAAAAAAAGCAGAAAAAAGTGAGGCAGGAAGAAGCAAAACCTGAACATATACATTGTTTAATTTCCAATTTCCTATGTACAACTCAATCTCGTACAAAAATGTTAAAACTCCCTGTAAGCCTTTCTCATTGACCGAGAAAAGAAAAAAAAAAAAGAATTGATTAGGGAGACGGATTATTGTAGCATATGTGAATGTACAGAACACATATTGACATACACATAGCCGCTCTTGCTTTCCAGCAATTCCCTTGATCTGTTCATGTTCATATATATATATATATATATCAATAATATAGCTAGTATGAATGAAAAAAAAAGTAGAGATGGGCGAATAGTGAAAAATGGATGGCTAATAAATCAAATGCAAAATGATGTTATGGCTCTCGAGAGTCTTCAGCAAATATTCTAAATAAGAAGTCACGAAAACGCTTGGAGTATAGTCTAGGATCCACAGCTGATATAGAAGTTGGGTCATACTGAATGGACTTGTAGGCATGCTCAAGCTTCTTGCTAATGTCGTAATCTTGAAGTATGTCAATGACACCAAAAAACAACACAACATCATAGAACTCTCCAATTGGTTCTCCTACAAGTTGTAATTCGCAATCACCAGTTCGCACTGTCCTTTCAACCCTTGCTGGCGTATTCACACCCAATTTGGCACCCTCCCATCTGCAAATACAACACCCAATTTGTAGTAGTGATACCCATCCATTCTTCACGTTAAATTCATTATATAAACAAATACCCACATACAATATTGGACCAGACATTTCACCTGGAAGGATCTAAAAGAAGTTGATCCATATCTACTTTTGACATTTGGGGAGTTCCTTCGCAATCAGAATCGCCTGACATCAAAAGCCATACAGATTCTAATAATTGAATTTGAAGACTACGTACTTATATGTAGTAGTACTTAATTGGTACAAGCATATATATGAAAATTACCAGCAGGAGTCCGAGATCCTGTAGGAATGATATCGCCATCTTCCGATATATCTTTGAAATGAATGCCTACCAGCAGACTGTAGTCCATTATTCCCTCCTGTTCCAACAGCTCGCAGTCCTTATCAATTTGCCTGTGAGAACAAAAACATTCTCAGCAAAACCATGAGCAGTATAAGAAATCACTAAGCTATGAAATTATTGCTCATTACCTGGAAAACTCCTGAAACCAATATTTTTGCAAACGAAATATAAAATTAAGATCAAGGTCTTTAAGAATGGTGGTTTCTTCAATATCTGTCTCGGACTTATCTGACGTGCGGCCCAGTGAAGAACCCTTCAAATCAAAACGTCTATGGATAGTATACTCAGAACGGAAGAGGTTCCCCATTATGATAAATCGAACCTAGATACAATACCAAACATATTGTGAAGCTTCTAATAACCCTTGCAGTAATCATGATTCACATCTAGTAGTTTAAATCAAACTATAAAATGACTACTGATGATGATCATATACCTTTCTCTGAGTTGGTCCAATTAACTTCACACAATGCAGGCCATAAAATCTAGTGACCAGAGTATTTTCAAAGGATCGGAAATGGTTGTAGTAGGCTGGAAGCATTCTTAATAGCACCTATGACAAAGATCCAATATAATAAATTTATAGTAAGGTAATAAGATTTTGGCTTGACTTGTAGGAAAATTCAAATGGAGAGAAGAAGAAACTTACTTTCACTTCAGCTTTCTTCATTGTCTTAATCATGTAACGATCATCATTGGTCAAATAGAAGAAGCTACCACTTTTCCCAGGAGAGGAAAGTTCACGGAGGGCTTCATCTCCACAGATGGATAACATGTAATCAGCTGCATCCACTTTGAATAACTTCCTTAAAGCCCTATTGACAACAAACTGTTCATGACCTGATGACATAAGGACTATTCATGGAAGAACCTAATAACAGGCCATTAGCTGTGGCAACGACATATCAAGAAAACTGACCTAAAAACAACTGGGCAATAGTCCTTCCACTTAAACTCCATGGATGTATGTGGTGGAGTGTGTTTAGATCCTTCTGGGGGAAATCTTGTCCATATTTTATCCTTGGGATCAAAAGCTGAAGGATTCAATTCAAAATTTGCATTGGGAACAGGTCTTGCAACAGAGTGCCTGTGAAATTCTAATGAATCACATTCTACGAACAAGGTCAAAGAGCAAGTAAGCAAGCAACCAAATAATTGAAAGTTAAATTTAATTTTTTTTAAAAAACTGAGTCACCTGTAAAAATGGATGTACAAAATATAGAAAGGTTTTGAGAATTATGTAGGCTGGAACTACATGAATAGGTTTAAAATTCAGATTAATAAAAGAAATAAAATATTTTATTCTAGAAACAAAATAATGAACCATAGACAGAATTTCTTCTCATAGTGAATGGTGCATCACATTTTCATTCCAAGACGAGTTAGAAAAACTAATATTAGAGACAAATAGGTCAGAAATAAAACTTTACCAGGCAAGAAAATGGAGGTAAATACAAAAATAAAAATTAAGACTGCTAGGTTAACTTTGTAGGACTATTTTGACTTAATAGTATTTTCCTTTTTGACAAAGAAGTAAATAATACCCAGACCTTGGCAGAGGAAAGTAGGGAAGAGAGCATTTAGTTAAAACCAAAACACTGAAAACAACTCAGAACTTGATCATTGAAACACAGCAAGCAATTTCTACCAAAATATAACAAAATACCTAATCCCCAACTGTAAATTGAGCATAAGCTCATAATTTTTGTGGCCTTTGGATATGGTCTCTCCCTGCCTCTTTGATTTTCTTGGAATTTTCAGATTCTGGAGTTGAATCTCCTCATCAAAATCATCTATATTTAAACCCAACAACTCCTCCAACAATTCATTCCCTGTTGCTTCACCACCACTAACCTCGCTCTCTGCAACACCATCCCCAAGAGTGACTGCATCGCTTGGCTTGTCCATGCCTACATTTATCCTGCCATCCACTGACATCCTGGCAGCAGCAGCCTTTTTGGTCTTCCACACTGCTGGTTTCTTCTGCGATGGCAGAACCGTAACCTTCTCCCCTGGACAAACCGTACATTCATTCAACTCCTTATACACTTGCTGAGGATCCCAATCCAGATGTGCATCCTGTGTTGGAGCAGAGGGATAGTATGTTCCATTCTGTTCTTTGGGATCCTTACTCCAATTCCCCACATAGAAACTACCATCAGGCCATTTGTAAGAACCATTCCCTTTTGGCAAACCATCTTCCCATAATCCATCATACCTATTACCTTCAGCCCACACAAAAGACCCTTCCCCCCAAATAGACCCATTCCTCCATTCCCCAATATAATGGTTCCCATTGCTCCATTGATACTTGCCTTGCCCATTCTGCAACCCTCGTCGCCATTCCCCTTCGTAGTAATCCCCATTGGCGAAACTCTTCACCCCATACCCGTGCTTCAAATTCATCACCCACTTACCCTTGTACGTGTCCCCATCGGACCCTGTGTATGTACCCGTCCCGTGCATATACCCATTGGTGAAATGGCCTTCGTATGTGGCACCAGAAGGCCAACTAAAGGTTCCCCTTCCCATGGCCTTACCTTTACACCATTCTCCCACGTACATGCAGCCATCAGTCCACAAGTATTTGCCATGGCCATGCGTGAAATTATCTGTGCATTGGCCGTTGTAGTATTCCCCATTGGGGAAAACCTTCTCCGCGTGGTACGTTTCGTATTGGACGTCGTTCCCATTCTCGTCCATGTTGAGCACATTTTCTTCTGGTTGGGCGTCAGATGAAGTCCCAAATATGCTGTGCGCACGCTTCTTCGCAACTGCATGCGTCTTACGAACCGTCGCCTCCCATGCCTTCATAACGCCGCTCTCTCTGCCTATCATCTTGAATTTCTGCTTTCTTTTTCCCCTCTTGTTATCCTTTTATTTATTTTCACATCTCAGTGTTTAAACTAAAGTTGATTTCTTTGAAATAAATAAATATTAGATGGTTGCTTTCTCAGGGTGAGGGTGTGTGTGTATGCTTTGTTCGTTTTGGTGAAAAGCGTAAACAAGTATTGAAGCAGAGAGCGGCTTTTCTTGGTGATGAACCAAAACGAATGTGAATGTTGGTGTTTTTTGGGTTCCTCATTTTTCCAAATAGTTTGGGCACGTGCTATTCTTACAGGCGAACCATATTATCCGTTCAAGTGTGTCAAAGTATTGACAACTGTCACTGGCTAAGTAGGCCGTAGGACCTGTTCTTAATTAAATCTACCTTGTTATCCAAAGTAATTAATTAATTTTGTTATGATATTTTGAATAAACGTCGAAAATTCATGCCTTATAGATCAGAGGTGCAGTTTGTGTGACTGAGAGTGAGACCCGTTCATCCCCTACAACCTCTAAGAACCAATGCTAAATCAAAATGTACGTTTTGTTTACTAATCTTAGCTTTTAACAATCACGAAAGGAAAACATTGGTTTTCTTGATTAACGCAGATCCATGATCATGATAAACTATAACTCGTGAGCCTCTTGATTTTCTTTTTTCCCTCTTTTGTTTGGACTAAACATGTCAAAAACTTTGAATAAATAAGAATATCTAACTAACAAACTCGTCCAAATTCTCTCATTATTATTGGACAAAACCCTTTCACCCTGTCACACTTAAATTAATTTCTTTGGATATATTTTATGAAACATAAATAAGGCTATACGTATTCTTAAATATTTATCCAATAATTAAAGAAGGAAAGGGATAAAGCTACACATGCACGTGGTTAACATAATTAAGTCTTATTTTTTGGATGAAAGAGATATATACATAAGAATAGGTGAAGTAAAATATATTTACATATGGAGGACGAGATTATTGGATGTGAGGGTCAGGCAGACTAGAAGCAGAAGAAAGAGTTCAGATTTTGTTGAACTTAGCAAGAGCGAGGACAGTGATAGAAGTGATGCCGGGAATAAAGATTTCATTAGGAAGAGCTTGAGGCATGAGTCTATTCTTCAACAACACAGCAGTGGCCGGCACACCGAACAGGTACAACAGTGTATCCTTCACTCCTATCCCGGTAATATCTACACGTGGCAATACTTCTTTCAGAATCTCCTGGAACTCTTCTTTTGTTGGTGTCCTTTTCATCCCCTCAGGTACATGTTTCTACACACACACATATATATATAACATCATGCGTGGTCATTCACTTCATCATCCACTACATATACATACATACTTACATTATATGCCTCTCTTAGTAATTCCATCTTGGGGAAGGACATCTGCGTGTTTCCAAGGCTCTTATTGATTTCCCTGACCAACAAGTAGAAAAATATTAATGATACAACTCACATAATGTATATGACTGAAATTTGAGGTGAGTTAACTATATATTATTACTCGAGTGTCACGCATACTGCATAGTAGAATTCAGAGTAGTTCTTTGGGGGTGACCCTTTTTGGAAATATGTATCATAACAATCACGTATAGCTCGTTCTATTTTTCCTTTCTCCGCCTCCTTTTGCTGATTCCCTCCTTCAAATTTCAACACATATAACATGCCTCTTCAATTTTATTATTAGAAAACATGAATCCAAGTTTTATAAGGCGAGACTATACGAGAGATGAAAGGGTGAGATATAAATATAAATATATATTACCAGCTGGGACTATCTTGCGCAGAGATTGACCCATCTTCTTTCTCTCTTGCTTTGAAGGAGTTACGGCTTCTGAAAATGAGGTTCCTAGAAGGCAGATATGGTATATGTATAAACAGCCAAAATTGCAAGACCTTTATACAATGAAATATATACAATAGAAACTTGCTTGGTGGGCAGAGAACATTGCATCTCTTTGGTTCTAAGCAACACACTTTAATATTCAGTCCAGGAAACGACATTTATGCTCCCAAAGAAAAGAATCCTATCCATTCTTTCTTCTTGAATTTTCTCACATGGAAACCTATAAGGCAGATTTATATAAAAGGACATAATAATAATAGAGCCGAATTATAAAGAGTTCAAATTTGAATAGTTTGAGTTGCTCCTATAGACTTTGACAAAATGTTTGGGGTCCTCTAATAAAAGTTCAACTCTAAAAACAGCTCTTCATAAAAGAGCCCAATTGCAAATTCAATTAAATGGGCTAATTTGTTAAAAAAAGCCCAAGTCCATATGGCTTTTCTTTGACCTATTCTGAAAAGTTTATCAACTAAGATTCGTTCATGTCATAGGCATTGATTGAGCATGCAAGCCCTTTTTTCTCTTTTGCCAGAAGCATGCGAGCACTTGTCCTTTGCTAGTTTCATGGCTTTCATTGTATGTGTGTAAAAATGATCCTGAGTGGGTTGGATATAGCAAGGGTGAGAAAATTATACTAATATTTAGAGATATGATAAAATTATATTTACTATTTCTTTTTTAAAAATTATACTTGACACTCTTAAAATTAATATGATGTTACACAATTTTTTTATTTTATTTTTTGTCAATAAATTAAAATATTAAATTATATACATTTATTTTAAAATAATAAAATCATTTAATTATTTTTATTGTTACATTAAAAATATAAATTTATGGTGAGAGTCAAAATTAGCATGAGATGCGTTTGGCCATAATTGCATATTTTATTTTTGTAGGTTGTTGGAAGGATATCCTATCCCAACTCGGATTTGCTGGTGACTCTAAGGTACGAGCAATCTTCAAACTTTGTTCAAATGCTTAAAAAGGTGGAGCGAGCGTGTTCTTAATAGGACCAATTGAGCAATGAGCACCAATCATCCATCCATGCTTAATAAAGCATCTTCGTATAATTGATTCTTTAAAAATGGATTCTTTCTACCTGACAGGCCATACAATATGACAAAACACACACAGACACACATATAGTGGAGAATAATGAATTGAAACCTCACGTCCATTATTTTGATGTGAGTTCGATATTTTTTAAGGGCAAAATGCCAAACCCTGCAGTTATCACTTTATGAATCTGATGACATAATTTTAGAAAGAGAAAGAGAAAAGAGAGGCATTTCTGGGGGTTTTTTTCTTGGTTTGTCTATGGGTTGAATATTATTTTTAGTCTTTTTAATTTATATAAAATATGTATTTAATATCATAGAATTAAATTTTAAAATAATTTAACAATGAAAAAACTCTAATTTTTTTTAAAAAAAATTAAAGGCCTAATGATATATATATTGAGAATGGGACAGTTGAGAAGTATTCAAAACGAGCGTGATTGTGAATACTCAAATAATACAAAACCACAATCTCAGACCGCACCATAACACATGCAGTGGGGTACATTATTTGCATCATCACACATATTGGAGGAGATCAATAGTAATTTATTAAGAAAAATACATGAGATTAATAGTGATTTATTAAAGGAAATGTGTCAATTAATTAGATTATATATAATACTCATTTAAAAAATAATTAAATTTTTATATTATTTAACTAAAAACTATATAATTTGTAATAATTAAATATTTTATCAACTAATTAAATTTTTTAACATTTTAAACTATGAAATTAATTGATGCCTTCTGGTCATTATTTTTTAAGAAAAAATTAATTAAAAAATATTATAACAGACTTGAGTCTGGCAAATCTTATATAAATATATTACATGTTCATAATTAAGTAGATAAAATTAAGAATAATATGAGTTACAAGTTTAAGATTTAAAAATTTTAAAAATTATAAAACATAAACCCTATAAATATATTGGTGATTTTATTTTTTTTGGCAATTTTCGTTTTTTACCTAATTTTATATGGTAATTTTTGTATATAAATATTTTTGGATTTATGTTTTATAATTTTATAACTGAAGATTTAAAAATTTAAAATTTTGAATTTTATATTTATAAGAATAAACTTGTCTCATTTTAAAAATAAACTGTACATTTATTATTCTTAGTTAAAAAAATTTAAAATAAAGTTAAATAAAGTGATAAAATATTTATTTCAAAAGGTTAGCTAAACCCCTAACTATTTGAGTAAGATCCAACCCAATTAACAAGAATGAAGTTTGAAAAAAACAAGATTAATTATTTATCATGTTTTTTATTTAATATAAATTAAATTAAAGTATAGTATAATATATATTAGTCATAAATTTAAAGTATAAGAAATAATAAATTAAAAATTTATTATATTTAATTTTTTGGTCGTAAAATTTTAGATAAGCTATAAATTATTAAATATAATTGTTTGGATATATAATATATTTTTGATAAAATGAAATAAAATAAAAAAATATTACGTCTTTTCATAAAAGATATTAAATTTAAATAAAATTAGTTTATATTTTATATTTTAAATTATAATATATATATAATTTTTTTTGTTAAATGATTTTCTTAAAAAATTAATTGGGCTTTCAGGTAGAGGTTAAAAAAATTTGAGCCTGAGCCATTTTAAATTAGACTTTTAAAATTGAGTTTTTTTTATTTATTTAGGCCTTTAAAAATTAAATCTTTTCATACAAGAAAACAATATAGGATTGTACTATGGAAAAATTGACCTCTCTAACGGTGACCTCTCATTTTTCTTTCTCTCATCACTCATTTTCATTTTTCCTTTTCTTTTCATTTTAAATGAAGAGAAACTCAAAGTCACAAAGAGGCCAAGCTCTTCAAAGTGTTATCTAATGGCATAACAATATAATTAAAAAAATATAAAATTAATTAATTTATGAGTTTTATTTATATATAATAAATATCATTCTGTCCAAAAAATAATAATAATAACTGTAAATAAATTATATATTATCATTTTATGTTTATTTATCTCTTTATACGATATAATTTTCTTATTCATCCACATAAAAAGATATTATTTAAAATTTTATTTTAAGACTCATTACATTTTTATTAAACCAAATAAACTTTTAAGTCACCTAATTAGATACATATTATATCATATTATTTATGTATTAGTTTATAATATTTAATTAATCTTTAAAAATTTGTATATATTTTTTATTACAAAGTGAAATAATTAACTCATACACATATTAAGAAATATAATATATATTTAAAAATCTCTCCATTGACTAAAAACTTGGTACCCAGATAAATTTTAACGGTTGGACTCTTCAGCTTGGCTTCCCCATACAAATACCACCACCCATATCCATCCAACCTCCTGTCACACTCATCTCCATATGCAACTTCTGCGTCTAAAATCTAATCAATAATCATACGAACCTTCACAGCCACTCGCATATACTGCAATTCCCATATGTATCACTACTATTAATTTTTGGAAAAAGGCCTTGTAACAAGGTAAAAATTTTAAAATAATAAAAGAAGAGATAAATAAAATATTCATGGATTAGAATTCAATTTTTTCTTTACATCTCTATTTTACTTCAAAAATTTTATGTCTCTCTTATTTAAAAATGAACAAATCTTTAATATTTACATTATTTATATATCGACTTTTTGACTCATAAGCATTCTTTTCAATATCTTATAAATCACGTGGCATTCAAAAAAAAAAAATGTTTTGGATGGGCCAGAGTGTCATTTGACACCGTGATCTAATTAATATATTTTTTACTTATTTTATAGAACAAAGTGATGAGTCTAATGCTTGACCACATAGTCATACTAAACTCGTCAATCTAGATACCATGTCACCTAAGTCGTCAATTAGATCAACGAGTTTGCTTTAGTTAATAATAACCTGCATTTCCCGAAAGCTTCACGGGGCCAGCTAATGGCTCCTTGAAACTTTGCGGCGGCTAGCTAATGGCCCTGTGAAGCTATATTAGTTATTAAAAAAAACTAATAATTTTAAAAATTAAAATATTTATAAATAATAATATTAATTATTATAATTAAATTAATATAATTTGTTAAAATTATGGAGTATATTTATATAAATTTTTTTATATTTTTGTTATCAAATTTTTTAAGTAAAATAAAACTTGTAAAAGTTTTTTTTATAAATAACTAATAAATTTTATAAAATAAATATGTATTAATTTTTTATTAAAGAATTTAATTATAAAAACATAAGAATTGAACTTTTTTTAATTACAAATTTTTTTTATTAGATTAATTAAATAAAATTTTAATAATTAATAATATTAATTATAAATATGTAAATTATATATGATATTTATTTAATATAATTAATCAAACAAATATAATATATTAAAATGATAAAAAAAAGTTATTTGAGTCTCAATTTTTTTTTATAGGACTCAGTATACATGGCAACGATGCCAAATTCTTTTATGGGACTCGCCTGCATGCGTGTATTTGCTAAGTAGCCAGTGACTGAAATGGCAGACAAAGAGAAAAGGTGTGAGTTTTTCTTAGATCAAAACGAGGAGGAGGAGGAGTATGTTAACTACGAAGGTAGCACTACCAAGCTCGTGAGCGGGAGCAGCAGCGACGATGATCAAGAGGCTTTCTCTTCTCGCCAATGGCCTCAAAGTTACAAGTACATTAATAATTTTCTTTGTATTCATATATATACAATCAGCTGTAGCACTAGCTGCCATGAACATTAGTCGTGCCATTCTTTTGTTTCTGGCCGCTCTGCGCCGCCCTTTAAACGCAATTTCACACAACAATATTTGTGAATTTGTCGATTGAGGGTTCTTCTTCTTCGACCAAATTCCATATAATTTAGTGCTTTTGTTACATGATCTTCCCCTCACTCCTTATTATTTATTTATATTATGACAGAGAGACTACTGATTCCTACACAATTGCTGCGTCACCAAATTTCGGAGCGCTTCTGCAAGCACCAAATTTGATATATTCAAGCTTCACCAATGATCATTCAAAAAATGATTTAGATACTCCTTTGATATCTGGCGAGGATGGCGTTAATCAGTTTCAGAATGTTGAATCGGGTGGGATCTCTAGTACACAGTCATCGTCGATGTGGGAGAAAGCTTCATTCCATAAACAACTGACAGGAGAATTACCCATTGCTTCTGGATGTAGCTTCACTCAAACTGTTTTTAATGGTAACTTCTTTCACCTTATCCAGTCACTCATCTCATGCCTTCTCCTTCAACCTTCTAGTTTTATATTTACATCTGCTCTGCGAACTTTGGAAGTTCACTTACTCTCAAAAATATTATCTCCAACCATGTAATTAATGGCATGAAGCTATTTGATTTTCATTATGATCATATTGCTTCGTTTACCGCCTAAAGATGACAATTTTGTTTCTTTGTGAGAATTTCCGGGGATTACCTGAACAGGAGTGGGAATAGGAACGGTTTCCTCCTTTTAACAGTGGCCTAAGCTACTGCAATTTTTTGTTATAAAATATGGAGATATGCACAGTAACTAACGATGACAATGGAGCACGCGGGGCTAAACAGCGTCTCCATACTCTTAATCTCTCTGTCTGCTCTTAGGTTGGGGAAAATTTTTTTTTGGTTCTTATTTTTTACGAGAATAAGGGATTGATAGGGTTTTACCGAATGTTAAAGTATCAACAAATTATATATATATATATATATATATATATATTTATATATATAATATCTATGTAAATTTTTTAAAATAAAGATCTGATCAATAAGGAAACATCATCTCATTCTTATCTCCAAAGTTCGTTCAAACAATTTTACCCCATCCTTATCCCCAAAGAAAAAAATTTCTATGTCGGTCCCCGATCTAAATGAGATAGTCCTGCCGAGATCCAAAACTAGGGAGTTTTATCATCCTAATGGCAACTACGCTCCTCGTGGGACTCCATCCTATTAAAAATAACATACTTTTAATTTATTTAATTATTTTAGTATATATATTTCAATAATGATATTTAAAGGTTCACTATTATATATCTTTTCATTGATTATTCTGAACGGGACAACGAATCGTATATATTAAGTTAAAGTAGAATACATTTACTGTTTAATTAAAGTACTTCCTTAAAGCCTATCGATTATAACAAAAATATTAAAATGTATGTGATCTAGTTTAGTGCAGAGAGTTATTGATTAAAAGTTAAACCCAACAAGAATTTGTGGTGTGGGCGAAGGTGCCATCCCTGTTACAACATGTTGGTTATTTTGTGTTTATATACGTTGTCATTTCATGATGAATGGATGGGGTACGTGCGCAGGGATTAATGTGTTGGCTGGAGTTGGCCTTCTGTCTGCGCCTTGTACAGTGAAAGAAACTGGATGGACGAGTATGGGGGTGCTTTTGCTTTTTGCACTTGTTTGTTGTTATACCGCCCAACTTATGAAGCACTGCTTTGAAACCAGACAAGGCATCATTACCTATCCAGATATAGGAGAAGCTGCTTTCGGAAGATACGGCCGTCTTCTTGTATCAGTCAGTCTGTTTCTTTCTACAATATATGCTTGTTTCTTCACAGTTTCAACTCTTGGGATGCTTTCCTCTGTTGCCTCTTTGGTGGTTTTGCTTTTAGTACTCTTTTTACTAATTATATCATTTTCCTTTTCCATCTTGTTGCAGATCCTTTTGTACACCGAATTATATGTAAGTGCTTCCTGCACCAGTTTAATTCCTATTAATTAAGAAGAACAATTGTTCTGCTTTTGATATATTTGTGGCAAATGTATGAGATGTTTTTCATGAGTGCAGTCATATTGTGTGGAATTTATTATCCTGGAAGGAGATAACCTTACTAGGTTGTTCCCTGGAACATCCTTGGAT
Source organism: Senna siamea (assembly GCA_031216115.1). Lineage (NCBI taxonomy): Eukaryota > Viridiplantae > Streptophyta > Magnoliopsida > Fabales > Fabaceae > Senna > Senna siamea. The sequence continues at coordinate 24,018,080 of CM062366.1, read as the reverse complement.
TGGGGCAGTATCCAGCTGGACTCCATGCACTTGTTCGGAGTCTTGACTGCACTTATTGTTCTCCCTACTGTTTGGTTGAAGGATCTTCGCATAATCTCCTATCTTTCAGGTTCTCCAAACTTCCTTCTTCTCTTTCAATTCTCCAACTTCAACATTATATTATATATATATATATATAAACATGCACTTACTGGAACCTTTTCTTTGATGATTCTGCAGCTGGAGGGGTTGTTGCCACAATTTTAATCGTTGTGAGTGTGTTTTTGGTTGGGACAACAGATGGTGTGGGATTCCACCACACTGCTCAATTAGTGAATTGGAGAGGAGTACCATTCACTATTGGTATCTACGGGTTTTGCTATTCAGGACACACAGTTTTCCCAAACATTTACCATTCTATGGCTGACAAAACCAAATATACCAAGGCCTTGATCATATGGTACATAAAAAACTTTCTAATTGCATACCTCTCTGAACTGAAGAAATTAATGATATTTCATTCCTTACTTTCTGGTACCACTCTTTTCTTTGTCCACAGTTTTCTCTTGTGCCTTCTAATATACGGAAGCGTTGCAGTCATTGGATTCCTCATGTTTGGTCAAGACACGCAGTCTCAGATAACACTGAACATGCCACCCCATGCCTTTGCTTCCAAAATTGCATTGTGGACAACAGTGAGTATCAGAATTTTGGGGTCTCTATGAGCTGTTTAATAGTTACCTTCTCTTCTGAATTATTCGGTGGTTTCTAATATGTGTTCCTTTCTCTTGCAGGTAATTAACCCATTCACTAAATATCCTTTTTCCCCTCAAATTATTCGTTCATGAAAGTCAAATCAATGGACTTGGCTTGACCATAATTGTTTTAATATTCCTTTTCCTTAACAATGGACAAGTATGCTTTACTGATGAACCCACTCGCAAGGAGTCTTGAGGAGTTGCTACCTCCTGAAATTTCAAGTAGTTACTGGTGTTTCGTGCTTCTAAGAACATTCCTAGTTATATCCACAGTTGGTGTCGCTTTTATTGTTCCTTTTTTTGGTAAGTCAGAGATTTTTTTGGCTCTGTAATATGTTACATTCTGTTCACATTATATTCTCAAATAACTTAGACATGTCAATATAGATAAAATTAGCAATTATAAAACGGGGGAGAGAGACAACATTGACTTCTCACTTCTATTATAATTTCTTTTTCTGCAAATTCTATTATAGCTTTCTGTCTAATTAATGTGCTAAATGTGTTCAATAATGACTCTAAAATATCAACGTCGTTTTATTATAATTTTCAGGGCTTGTGATGGCTTTAATTGGTTCTCTCCTCAGTGTACTTGTGGTAAGCTTACCCTTGGCTTAAGTATATGTCGTAGTCAATGTCTGGTGATGTTTAAAACACAAAATTAGTATGGAAGAAAATCAAGAAATCAGGCATTTATAGTTGTGCAACTGTTTGCGTCTACCTTAACAAACTTCATTGACAACAACTTGAGTTGAACTAGATAGGCTCTTTTATCATCCTTTCATATATATATATATATATATATATATTGGTTTCATTTGTGAGGATTTCTCACGAAACTTTGATATGTAATATGCGATACTACACTTTGCAGGCAGTGATAGTGCCAGCTTTATGTTTTCTGAGGATTGTGGGTAACAGAGCAACGAAAAAACAGGTAAATGTGTAGCTGACTTGTTAAGTTGCTGTTTGATACATGTGAAATTTAATTTCTCAAATGAACATTGAATGATATTTCTTATATATATTAAGCGTGAATATTTATATATAAATTTTCTAAGATCCTGTGTTCCAAAAGTCACCTAATTGTTTAATGCCTTGTTTTCTCTCATTTTAAGATAAACTTTAAGTGTTAACGGCTGATTTTTTTTCCCCTGACATCATCAGGTTGTTCTAAGTGTTGCAATTATTGCAATGGGAATTGTTAGTGCAATCCTTGGAACATACTCTTCTGTGTCAAGAATTGCAGACAGTTACTAAAACCTTAATCAAGTCAGTCTTTCAGCACTAGTGAGATCTGCGTTTTATTATTTGTTGAGTTTCAACTTGAATGATTCCATAATATAACTCTTTACAAGTATGTTTGTCATTCTTCTTTTGCTATGAGAAAGAATGGCCCTAGATTAAAGCTTCGAATGGACATTTTCCTTTTTCATGAAAAATGCAACACTTGCAGCTTCAGTGTTTAGGTTCAGTTTGTTTTTGTAGCTGTTCAGCTTTCGCTTTTACAAAAGTGATGAAAAAAGCTGCAACAAACAAATGTTTCAATTAGATTTGAATATTATATTGCAATAGAATCGTTTAAGTGCTTGGCTTTTTCCGGTTTGACAAAGAAAACTATAAGTAGCATTCGAAAGTATCATACTGACATGCTTCTAAAACCACTTGTCAGTATTATAAATAATTGATTATATTAATAATTTAGTTTTTAAAATATTTTTTATTTTAAAATATTAGTATTGTATATACACTAAAAGTAAATAAAAATTACTCGTACTAGTGGTGGAAAATAAGAAAAAGAAGGGGCCACATGCCAAGGGCGTGAAAAAAAGTAGTGTTAAGAGGTTGAGTTGAAAATGAAGGGAAACTCAGTAGGAGGAGTCCAATAAGAGAGACAGTACTCAATAATGGCGACATTGGCAAATGACACAGCTAGCACCATCTAGTGATGTGTAGAGTAAGATCCTATTCATGTCAGACATGACAACTCCTAACTCTATATGAATTCATAAAATAATATTTGAAAAATCTATGGTTACGTTGCTTCTGCTGGTCAATATAAATAGTTAAATTAATTAATGGCACAAGACAAACACAAAAATTGCAAGGGCCAAAACTTTTAACTCCTAAAAATATATTTGATAAATTTATACTAATTTTTTTTAAGCAAATTAAAAAATTTAAAACCTCTTCATGAAAATTCTATGTTATATTTTAAAATTAATATTAAAAAAATTACATTTTTATTAAAAAATTGAATATATCAAATATAGTTAAATCCAAATTGATGATGGCATTGGAGTTGCAGAAAATAAAATGCAGAGTCCAAGGGTAGCCGGTATGCACACAGTAATGAGGGAGGGGGGGGGGGGGGGGGGGGGGGCTTCGCCCTATGTGAGTGTGGGCTATGGATTCATTGAAAAAGAAAGAGAAATGAATGAGTAACGAGGAATTGAAGATTGAGGATCTTCTCTCTTAACAAATATAACCGACCTTCACCTGCATCCTTGTAGTTTTGTCATTTGTGACCCCACTCTCCAGACTCCACGCTCTCCCCTTCACCCTCGCTTCTTCTTCTTCCCCTTTCTCACTTGCCTTTCTTCCACGCTATAACCATCAACCACGGCCCCCCTTTCCCTTTCATTCCTTTCTCTCCTCCCGTCTCCCACCACGCACCTTGCCTCTTCTCTTCTCTCCACTCTGTGCATGGCGTTGCAGCTTCTCGATAATGTAGCTTCGCCAATGATTACTAGCACCCACTGCAACCAAAACTGGTAACGGGGTCAAAAACCCCCGATCTTATTCGATCTCAAATGGGGATAAGCATTATCATTCGCCTTGGCTTTTCGCGTTATTGTTTTGGAATCCGGAGGATTTAGTGCTTGTAGCAGGATCCAATATACAAATCCTGAAAATGTCTGAATTGGTGGCTCGTACTGGTCGTCAGCAGCAGCGGTATGAAGCCGGCTGCCGCCTTGTCGCTGGGTACTTATACCTCTTTTCTCAGATTCTTGCACTTGGATTTGCTTTTGGGCACAGAATCATCTTTACAGGCCGTTTATGCATTTCCTCTTACCTTTTTTTACTCACAGTATCTATTCTGTACCATTGGCTTTTCCTGCTTATTGCTCATTCTTTTAAAGAAATTCGAGCGTCTTTTTCTGGATTTACATAGTATCAGTGTCCTGCTCCAAGAAATGCAACATTGAGAAAAACCAAAATGATGTTTGCCTTATTCTCCACATATTTAAGAGATCACATGGCAATGAAACGCTAGTTTATATCAAAATTTCCGTGCCACTATGCATTTTTTTTTTTTACACATGTTGCTAGATCTTTGAAGAGAAGAGAGATTTTCTAAGGTGGTATCCATCTGCTGTAGTTAACAGTCTGGTTGATATAAGGAAATCTTTGATTGGTTGGTCCACGGTGTCTTTAATGCGTGGATTGACAGGACACATTACAACAGTAGATTCAGTTGGATGAGCCATGCAGGATCCCATTGCTTTAGCTTGCAGCATCCATTTGTTCCATTTTAAATAAATTTCTAATTATTGAAGAGCTAACTTAAATTTAACCCCAATTAAGTTTTATTGCTTGTTAATTTATTAAGGTATTCCTGAGTGGCAACATTTGTAAGAGATCTGTGATAACTTTAACTAGCAATTTCCAGGTGGAACCTGGCAAAGTTGAATCCTCACACACTCACGAAATATCAATCATTCAATCCTAAGATGGGATTTTTTTTTTTTAGAATGTATCCATTAACAGATGATTCTTAATAATGACATTGAGATATTGCTAGAGTATGAGCTGACAGGCCTTCAAAATCTTAGAAGTACTATTAATTCTGAACTACAAAGTGATTAACAGGTGCATTCCCTTTAAGTATAGAAGCCCTTTGGAAACTAGTGATGGTGGATCTCAAAAGATTTTGGAGGTTTTGATGATCAGCTCTGCTAGTGGAACTGGTCTTGTGTTTCCAAAGGTATGTGAGGGAGTGAATACCTGCTTTTTTTTTTTTTTTTTGTCAACTTTCAAATCAATTGCTGTTAGATATAGCTTATACTGCAACTGTATTTACTAATTTATCGCACAAACTTTAAAAGCTTTTCCTATGTATAGTTGATTACTAATTATACTCATTATGCTATCATATTGATATTATATTATTTGCTTAATGAAAGGGGGGGTGGGAAAATGATGAGACTGTTGAAGAGGCTGCCGCTCGAGAAGCTGTAGAAGAGGCTGGAGTTCGAGGAGAACTATTGGTAAAGATAAGCTACTTTATAATTTATCTGAAATCTTTGTCATATGTAGTTTTTTTATTGTCAGTGATCAGAGGCTGAATGAACCTTAGACATACTAGTCTTATCTGTACTTTCCTGCACATTCATGACTTGAATATGATACCATTATGATCTCTTAAAATTGGTCAAGAATGAAGTCTTTGAAAGTTACATTATTTAGTCCTTTCTTGTGGTAGAGTATTTTGTGGATAATCGAAGTATTGGAAGTTTTCTTTCTTTCTCCTCATTCATGCCTGGCAGTTTTTCAAAATGGTAAGGTTAGAATTTGGTTGAAAAAGCACAAATCAAATATGCCAGGGTATCATTGGATTGGAATACTGGAGGCCTCTGCTGATTATGAGGTATTTAAATGTCCCCAATTATGGGTCAGTGACCACTGACTAAACGATGATAGAGAGCATCCTTCACCACTCCCAGCCACCCAAAACAAAAAAGGGCCCTCTCTTTCTCTCTTGGTTGGTTTGACCCCTCAAGAATGATTGGACGACAATATTTCTTACTATATCATGAAAAGTAGTATTTGGAAGCTCTCATAACAATGAAGATTTGCTAAAATACTCTTGTAAAGATATTGATTTGTATGTTTACAAGTAGTCATGAAAAATTTTCAATTATACTTTATGATACTCAAGTCATACGTATGAGTTGAGAAAGTTGGGAGAAAGGAATGAGACATGGAAAAAAGAATTTTCTATTACTTACATAAGTATTATCTAGAACTAGAACTAATGAATGAACTTGTAATTTATTTCTTTCTCCTCTCTTTTTTTTTTCTTTTGGGTTCATTTTTTCTTTTTACTTTCATCCCTTCATTTATATGATGTCCAATAATGAGAGGGGAAAATTACTTTGTTCTTATTTTTGTTTCTCTATTTTCTTCTTCCCTTGATACTGTTTTTAACATAACTTAGAACATAATGATTTGACAATTTGTTCATGTGTATGCTATACGCTGCATATATCTTGCCTCCTAGAATCCAGATCTTCTTGTTCCAATGGATGTGATTAATAATTTTAATTAGAAAATTAAGCAATAACCAAGTTGTTCAATATGAATTACTCTGGTAGTGTAAAGCATTGTTTCTTGTTGTCCCATTTCAATGAAACTAAGAAGCATGGACAACAATACTATGACATGATATAATTTAAAGAGTTCAAATACTATTTGATGTGTTAAACACGGACCAAATTTTTTTTTTTCTTTTTTTATTGAAGTGTTCGTGCTTCACAGCAACAAAATAAGTAAGCTTATTTAGTTGTATGAAGTTGAACACTTTTGTCTCTTAACTGTCCCTGGATTTTCGTTGTTTCAATGTTCAAATTAAATTTGGAAAAAATGCTGGCATTTGTTTTCTGATTAACCATGGTACATTTCTTTGTTTGGCTTCCCCTTGCTCCCTGGTTATGGCAGGGATCTTAAATATGAAGTGTATTTTTCTTCTTCAAAATTTTGAGGAAAAAGAAATAGAGAGGATTGTATTGTTGAAGTCAAAATTTTCAGATTGTGGTACACTGTCCCCTGTGATAATTTAGTACAAGTTTTTGTTCCAGGAATTTCTAGGTTATTATGAATTCAAGAGTAAGACCCTGCAAGATGAGTGCTGTCCCGAGGGCTTATGCAAAGCTGCTATGTTTGCTTTACTTGTGAAAGAGGAGCTTCAGTTTTGGCCAGAACAAAGCACTCGCAAGAGAAGTTGGCTAACCATCCCTGAAGCTGTACATTCGTGCCGACATCAGTGGATGAGAAATGCTCTTGAGAATAGTTTTCTGAAATGGCAGGAAGAGCAGGTGTTGAACACAAAGGAGGAGGAGAACCACCTAATATTGCCAGATTCATTGCCTAACTAAAGTTGATGAAGTGGGGCGGTAGCCCAAAGGTGGTTTGAGCCTTTCCTATCATAACAGGCCCTTTCTCTCTTCAAGGTTCAAGTACCAGGGATATAATTGGACAGAATATTGTGAATTTAGGTGTTGATCTCGTCTCTATTCTTTTTGTCTTTTCATCTTTTCTTTTGTGGGGACGTCTACATCTGAAAGTGAACTAAGAGGTGGACGTTTAAACAATTTAAGATCACTTCTTGGCACCCACTGAGTAAGCAGATTGTTTCATCTGGTGAAAGTTTGTCCAAAATGTTAATAGAATTTTATTGAACTGTTTCCGGTTATATTATTTTCTACCACTCTTACTACTATTAATTCTCATAATTTCGTTACACAAGGAATAAGCCTAAGTAGTTGTATTCTGCTCAGTTCAGAGCAACTGCAGATTTCAAGGTTGGTGTGCCTAGAGGTTTCTGATTTCATATATCCAATTTATTTGGTTAGATTAATCATTTATACATGGGTGTTTGGTGTCTTTCTATTTTGGCAGTAGTATTGAAAAAACACGCGCTACAAGCAATTGCTCGTTAATAACTACCGCAGCTCAGAAGGCGGCACGAATGAAAGATTTTGATGAGCTAATAAAATATATACTAATTTTAAGTTTAAAAAAGTTAATGAAAGAAATAATTTTTATTGGCTGAACACTTTACTAATCAATTGAAAACTTTTTAAAGTTTAACAACGCTTGTGTTAATGAAGTTGTGTTAGTAGATGTAACGTAAGCTATTACTGTTATTGCATTCGACGGCTGAAGTCTGGGTAAAAGATGAGTTGGGTGAATTCCCAGTGCTCCATTTGAATTTTCTAAAATATTTTAAAAGTACAGTTGAAGGGAAACAGAGAGGTGGAGTTCAGATAAGACTCAATTGAATGGGGCTCTCTCTTTTATTCCCTTTGTCTTCCTCGAAAAATTTGTAGGTTGCATAACTTCATTTATACATTAATCAAATATATTTAATTAATATTTTTTATAATACGTAAGTTTATTAATATAAAGTTAAAAAAATTAATTAAATATTATTGACTAATATATAAATAAAATAATATAATATATATATATATATATAAAAGAATCTCTCATCTTTCTATTCAAGTTTACAGTGTGAATTTCTTTTTCAACTTCAAAAAAATTTAAATCTAGGGGTCTCAATTCTCATCTCTGCTGAGGAATACTTGTTCCTCTGTTAGAATGCATTTGAATTATTTCCATTAACTTTGTTTTTTTTCTTCCTCTGTTAGGTGTGCTTGAATGATTGAAAATGGAAAGACGAAGAAGAGAGAAGTGAAAAAATGAGAGTCAGTACTCAGTAAGCTTAATTAGATGTTGGGTTAACATACGAGGGTAACACATCTTAACCATTAATTGCATACTCGTATTTGGATACATGCTTTGACGATATTCTGAGTGCCTTTTGGGTGTGAATGTGACCACTGAAACCCTTTACACCGTTGTGGCTGGACCTGATATGTTATATATCACACACATATATATACACATTACTTCCAACTGATAATATTCTGGACATGTTTAGTGACGGAGGTTTTAGTTGTGACAGGTGATCCATAAAGGGTTTACTAATGAGGTTTTACATAAACAAGTCACGCTTTCTGCGCTGTTGTTGTTCATGTTATCATGTTCCCAGTTCTAATCTTCAAATATCACCATATCTAATGAGAAACACCAACAGAAAAGCATAATATTGTCAAGAGCTCAATTTTTACCTTTAATTTTAAAAAAAAAAAAAGAATTTATGCATAATAACTTTTATTAAACATATGTATTAACCTTTAATTAAGAAATCAATCTTTCCACGGCAAAATCCAACAGTGACAATGGAGACATAATTTCATAATGGATTACTCTTTTACTTTTTTCTAAGGCTTTTCTTTTTGTTGCCAAAAGGGGATTCTGAAGCATGCATAGTACTAGTTGTTGCCCACAGATGCTTCTTGTGCTTGTCATATTGAAAGATTTCCCCATCTCTGACTAGGACGCACCTAATTAATTTTCTTGCCACGTTGACGTTTATTAATTTATCCAAAATAAAGGGATCTTACAAAAGTTACAAACTTGATATAAAAATGTTAAAAGCTTGATTTATGTGGAGCTTGTAAAATCAATGCCCGTGACCATACTACATATGAATTGCTAAAAAGAATCGAGTTATGACAGCCTCTGAAAGAGAAAGACCGATGTTGATACATCGGCTTTGTCTTTTTCTAGCCATGCTCATAACTCAAACAAGTGGCTGTACCTTTGCCTCCAGATATTTTTAAAAATATATACTTAATAATATTTTAATCTTTAAAATATGTTAATTATATAAATTAATCTTTAAAAATTTAAAATATTATACTGGTTAAATATTTCATTAAATATCATTAAAAATGTTTAAAAAGTTAAATTAATAGTATAATTTATTTATTTTAATTTTAATTATTATCGAACTATATATATATATATATATATATAGAATCGCGTCTTTCATTGCATTTTAAATATAATTATTCAGTTTTAATTCATGATAACTCATTAACAACTTGTTGGCTAATTAGAGTTTATTCTTTATGTAATTAGAAGTCACAGAGATTAAAGCAGCTAATCAAACCAGCAGCTAAATAAGTGTTCAATCACTCGTAAATTACATTTTTGCTGTCGGCACAGTATTTCAATCTCCCGTTCGGGTACGGCCTTACATATCGTAAAACCTAACAAAAATCAAAACGCCCTCAATACTCTAAACATAAATTCCTAAATCTTCACAAACCCTAATCAAAATTAGTAAAGTCCAAATTTCATTTTCTCACAAATCCTATTACTTTAATTTACATCTTATAATTTTCCTGCTTCAAACAAGTTGTTTGTAGAGATAGATGTTGCATATCATCTTCCCATACATAAAAATCTGATACATGGATCATTGTACATTAATTCATTAATATGTAATATAAAGCTGCTAATTAAACGTGCATATTCAGAGAAAAGAATCTGGAAAAGAAATAAGAAGAACCCGAGAAACTGACCGCAGGGTCCACTTTAATTAACTTAGTGAGGGTATAAACTTTTTCTACTTATTAGTTAGACTTAATTCAAATATTACGATTTGATTATGAATCCAACTTATATTTGAGCCTGTGTTGTAGAATAATTGTTGTAACATGCATTTTGGTCAATTCAAAGCATGAATATGCTGAAACAGAAATTCTCAAAGCCCACACACATAGCAACTTGCGAGAGTTCATTCAGAGAAGATGCAACTTGCAAAAGCTTTTAGTATCTGCGTAGGTTATATGGTCGCTAAAGTCACAGAGAAAGAAACAAGTGGATTTTTATGGCCTTCAAATTTGATTGGTCCTATCTGTTTATGGATATATATACACGCACACAAGTAAAAGCACTCTTTTTAATGTGAAAGATAAAAGACTCTTTTTAATAATTAAATTGAATAGAATATATAGTTAAAATTAAAATGTTATTTTAAATCTGATATTTAAAGTAATAATAATTATATGAGATTTAAAGTAATATTTTAATTTTAATTATTTAATTTAATTTAATAATAAAAAAATTCATCTTATTTCTAACGTAAATAAAATGTTTTAATTTAATATATTTATATACACACACAGGTAAAGTATGTATGCGTATATAATGTATGGACCCCTACCGGTCTTTGTTGATATTTAAGAATTAATGAATATCTCGTACAGCTCATCACTTTCCAGCTCTTTCCCGTATTTTCCTTCTATGAAAGAATTTTATTTTTCATCAATATAATCTTCACGTACGGCAGGTTAATTTCCTCACATTGTGATAAAAGAGCTTTTAACTTTTCATATTATGTTATTCAAAATTTGTATCTCACTTTTGTCAGACGTACAACTATATATATGTTGACCAGATCTAAGAAGAAAGAATCCTTTACAAGAGACTAAACTTTTATAGAAGATTATTAGATTTTTTTAATTGAGTTCGAGAGGGGTAAAAAAAAAAATCTGCTTATATAGATTATGATCTAATTCTTCTTTACTATAAAAAATTATTACAAAAAATCTAATTCCTTACAAGAGGTTGGGTGATCTCCTTTAATGTCTCTCAAATTTCTTGTGATTTAGCATCATTTTCTTATACTTTCACGAAGATGACACTGAATTTTCTTTCTAGTTAGATTAGGATGTACGGAGTGTGTTTAGGCTGTTAGCTCGATGATACAACCTCACGTAGTAGACATTAATATTTTTAGCGATTAAGTCGATTGATTTTGTTTTAATTTTTTAATTTTGGACGAATATTATAATATTGCTGGCGACTAAAATTTTAGAAAAATATATTTAACATAAAAAAATATAATTTAAATAATAAAAAGTATTTATTTCAAAAAAATTAATTTATTATGTAAGAACATTCTATAACTTAAATTTTATCAATTTTATATGATGTAAAATATTTTATTACATATCTCTTTGAAAGTTAATATTTACAGCAACTTACTCTATCAACACAAATTTATTAATAGTCTTCTTAATTATGACGACTCTATTCAATTTTTAATATTCAATATACGATATTAAATTTTAATCTAATTTATAGAGTCTATATTTTAATCTAATTTATAGGTCGACTCCTCCACAGTGGTTAATTTTAATTAAAGCACCAATAGATATTATTTCAAGCCTTGGTCATTAACATTAGTTTTATAGCCCCAGACGAACACTCAATACTGTTGAGTACTATTGCCATCAAAATTATAGATAAATAATTTTAATACGGTAAGACGTAATTTAAATTATAAAAAATATTATTTTAAAAATTTAACTTATTAAAAAAAATATCTCAAAACTTAAATATTATTTTATATTATTAATTTTATCCTATATAAAATATATCATTCTACTTTATACGAAATTATCTTTGATTCTTTGTTTATTTTAGAAGTGAGACTTAATTATCTTGCTTGTATTTCTTATTTTCCTTTATATATATTACATATATATATATATATATATATATAAAATTGGGGATGCAGATGAGAAACGAAATTAGTACGGGGCTGTAGGATATCTATACTGCTTAGGTTTAGTATTATCATGTTTTCATAAGTTGATAAATATACAATTTTATGCAAAATTTAAGGTTTAATTTTTTTTGCCCAAAAAAAGTTAAGATTTAATTACATGATAATTTAAAATTAGATTATGTAATTTTTAACAAAAATTAAATATAATTATATAACAGAATATAAATAACCATAATACTGTATGATCACTTCATCTCCTCACCAAGATCCTTCCTAGTTTATTATATTGTTTTCACGCAGGGCAAGCACTAATAAATATTTCCTAATTTTCACTTGCCGAATTAAGCAAAAAATTCTTGGATTTATTTTCTGAAATTACCATAAATTTAATTTTCTTTCATCTAAATATGTTAACTATTTATTTTAAGATCAATTTGTTAATACAGTTTTTTCGTTTTTCCAATTAACTCCATACCGATTTCTTTAATTAAGGAGGCGTTTCTTTTCATGTTTTCTCAGCTTTGCCTTTCACGACAAGTTGTAGCACAACCTAAGGCTTGTTTGCTAGCTACCTATATCATATTCGTAAAATAGAAGCTACTACTACTCTACTAGTACTAGCATTTGTAGAATACTACTGCATTCATTGTTACCATTATCATCGAGTTTGGTTTGGTTCAATTACTTAACTCTAAATTCGTTGACTTTCGTTTTCACTTTCACTTGAAAAATTTTACTTCAATACTAACATGCATATCCAAGTAAAGTTGTGCAACTTATAAGATCGATGTCATATTTAAGATATTAATTTCTCATTAATTTTATTAATATAAAAACGGTGTTTGGGCAGAAATAGAAAGCAGTACCAACTTGGGGCTCTCTAATTTGTAGTGTTGCTATCAGGAAGGATGAGATTGCCACTTCAGATAATGGGACAATTACGTTGATAAAGATCCCTTTCCTATATAGAGCTCTCTATATATTTCTTCTCATCACTATATAATGTATTATGAATTATCATAACAAGCCAAATTAACATATGGAAATTGAACCCTACAAATAGCTTACAAAAGACAAGTACCTATATATATATATATAGTTGATTTTACTCTATACCTCTGCAAGTTGGAAGTCCACTCACCAGCTTTCAACAACTCAATTTGTAATTAAATTACATCATATCAAACCAATTTCTCTACAATCTCTACCTTCAATCCTTCAAATATAACAAACACGAGCTTCATTATCTTAACTCGATCCACCACGGATTTTTTCACTCTCTCTCTCTCTCTCTCTCTCTCTATATATATATATATATATATACAGGACATATCAAGTGATTTTATATGAGATATATATATATATATATATGACCAGGACCTTAAGCTCTATCACATGCATTCTCTGTTTTCACAGTGCCCTAGCTAGCTAATCAATAGTCATATTCGTCGTGTATGCATAGGGAACAGAAAATCAATATGAACCACTAACTTTGCTTTACTCTTTACTGAGCAAACTTCGAAAACAAACTAACTAAACCCGGGACTCCATCTTCAAAATCAACTGATTAATTTTTGACAAGGACGTTTAGAATACCTAAGGGTTATATATGGGGTTTCCTAATTTCCAGCTCAAAACTAGCTACTTCTCTTCTGTATGTGTACAATTTCGTACAATTCACTATCATTGAAATCTTTTGAACTGGACCCTCGCTCTCGTTTCTCTTTGCATGTATATATATATATATATATATATATCCAATTCAAGTAGATGATAGATCCGCCAAAAAAAAAATTAAATTCCTGAATCTATGCATGAAACAACATGTTGCTGCTGCAAATCTTTCAAGAAGGATCAAGAGCTAGTGAGCGCATTCCTAGATAGGAATTTCTGTCTGCCACACACCCTAATATTGACTCCATCCACTATATATCAATGAGAACAACACATAATTCAAATTGACAAAGTTCATTATCAACAGGGTACAGTAATTAATAAATAAGTTAAGTTACATACAGTAATTATTTATACAATATATATAGTCGAAAATTGAAGATAATTAATTAATTAAGAATTTTCATACATACATACATATATATATATATTTGTAGGTAGGTGTGGATAGAATAATTGACCTTAACTACACTGCAGCATCAAGCCTTCTGAGGACCTCATCAACTTGAGCAGATTCGTAGAATATAGTGGGAGGAGGGAGGAAAGCAGAAATGTTGTCCATCAATTCAGGAGTGAAAACATCATGATCAAATGCCTCAAACTCAAACCCCTCCATGGAGATGGATCTTCCAACTTGGCCTTCGTTAGCCTCCGCTTGAGGCATCGCAACTGCGTCGTGAGTGTGATACTGATCACTCTTTGTGACGGCGGGGGAATTATCAGAATCCATGTGATGCCCGTCGCCGTCGCCGTCGCCGCCGATTTCGCCGTCATGGGTGAGATGGAACTTGGAAAGATCCGGCGGCAATTCGGCGTCTTGGCCGGTAAGTTCTTGCACCAAAGCCCTGAACTCGGATGCAGTGGCCTTCACCTTCATGGGGTTGGATATGTACACAACCTTAATGGGTTTCTTCTTGAATTTGCTTCTTTTGGTTGGTGTTCTCTGTTGCACACTGCTGGCCATACCTCTGGGAATACCAAAAACAATTTAAAACTTGCTGCTTCTAAAGATAGCAACTTCACATCAAATAGGTGTGGTAAATACAAGGGTTTCAATTCTCCTTTTTTTTTTTTTTTGGGCAAAAGAGGAGGTTTCTGGGAAAGATATACAGGAGAGAAAAATAACGATTATAGACGTTCTGATGGAGGAAAACGGGTAAGGGGATATTTATCCCAGCCGACAGTGGGCGCGTGTACTTGATTTCCTGCCAGAGTAACGTAATTGGCCCGTTTCAATCTAAGTTGGATGAGCATTGAATGCCACAGGGGTCAAGCAGCGTGCGAATTTATATAGAAACTAAAAATAACGCAAAAGTCTGAGGCGTAGTCACGCACCCCACCTGCGAATGGGGATGAGGGACAATGGGAGATTTCTCATCGCATGACACATCAATAATGGTGCCATGTGGCATGCGGAAGGATGTGGTGACGTAATCGGCGTTGTACACGGTGACGTCAGTTGTCGATAGTAGATGAGGTGGCTGGCCGACTCGGCTCGGCTTCACGCGATCCGGACTTGCCTCGTCGGGGGGAGGAATTCACTGCTTGGATATTTGATATGCTATTGTTTTTAATAAAAATAAAATATATCATATTTAAAATGTCAAATATAAAATTTAAATACTATATAATTCTTAATCATTTCATTCAGTTTAGATTTGATGAAAAATTAAAATTGGTCCATTAATTTGGTCTCTTGCAATTTAATTAGATTAGTTCCACTTCAATTGAATTGTATGTAATTGGATTTTCCAATTCAATAAGTGGTACACGCGCGTGCTTATGATAAATTTTAACTTATTAGATCAATAATATTATAATTCAAATTCACATTTATAATTTATTTAGTGAAAAAAATCGTGCTATGTTATTAATAACGCATGTCACGTGTGTGGTAATTAGAATGTGTATCCATATGCACCGTAATAACAGCTAGTATGCTTCTGATATATATATATATATATATATATATATATATAAAACAATATATAGCGGATATTTTTTCCCTTTTCAAACGATTGATCAGTCGATCATATCATTTGTTTAACTTACTTGCCGAAGCAGACGTTCATATGACCGTAAGACATTATTTTTATACAATTCATGACACTCTTTAAAAGTAGTACATATTAATTAAATGATACAAAATGATCTATTTAAAAAGCCAAGAAATATTTGAGCAAACACAAAGGGAATGAATGATTTTGATTTATATTATTAACTAGTCTTTTCTCTTGTAAATAACGGTGATTCCCAACATAAAGCGCTTGGATATGCATAGAGATTACTTGCAAATATTAAATGGAATGGATATTGACTAATGGGCAAGGATATATATGTTGAGAAGGTTAATTAACTAAGAAATTACTTGGCTAATGTGATCAACATACTTTTTGGCAATCATTGAAAGTTGAAACTCCAAATTTTTGAAATGTGTAAAAGTTTCAAAGCTTTTGAGCAACGTGGTGAGGTTTGTGCACAAAGTGTTGGAATTTCTAGCTAGGAGCATCGATAGCGTATATATATAGTGTATCTAATATGCACTTATTTTCTATGACACGTGCATTGACTTTTGTCAACTAAAAACAAAACCATAAAAGAAAACACATCTAATGCAACGTGTTTTGAATAATTACTATGTTACGATAAGATGTAGGTATGTCTATATATTCACCTTTTGATAAAGGATAAAAAAATGTCTACACATACATCCTATAGTTAATTTTAATTATTAGCTTTAATTACATTTATTTTTTTAATTAAACTCTTAATATAAAACAAATTTACATATAATTTATATGAATCTGAATTCACCTAAAGTTGTACATAGTTTAATATCATAGGTATGGAAAAACTTATTGAGGGAGACAAAACATAAATAAATAATTAGTATTAGTCAAATCATGGTAACCAACTTGATCAAACGAAAAAAATTTACTTTATAAACAAATGAATAAATATGTTATATTTAAATGGTTCCGGAAAGCAAAAGATTCACAAAACTAAAATTGACCAACTCATGACCTTTAATTTGAATCTCAGCACAAAGACAAATGAGCATGCACATGTGTTGAAATATATAATGATTCAACAAACTTATCTTGACTATAGGTCCGTGCAAGTTGCTCCACGTTAGCTAACAAACTCTATAACAACACAATCAGCTCAAGCAATTCTTGTCAAATAGCATCGCCAAAAATAAGTATATTAAGAAAAAGAAAAAGATAAGCAAAGGCTTTATAGTCACTAAATAATGTCTGAGAAAACAAAATTTACTATGCTTTTTTTAATTTTAAAATATTATACATATAACTCCTCATAAACAATCTATTATATATACAAACTTTAAAATATAATTAACAATATTCTAAACTTGTTACAAAAATTAAAAATATTTCATATCAATTAAAATTAATGTTTAAAAATATGCATGTCTAAATCAATTTTCTTCAATTTTTTTTGTTCTAACCAATCACTTACTCTTTTTTTTTTTTTTTTTACCATTTTCAACTTGAAAATGAAATAATTATAAATATAATATCTGTTGAAAAATTAATTTGTTACCTAGGTACCAACTGTCCAAATTAAGACAGTTAAAGGAGTAGACGGAAGAGTTTTATTTCTTTCTTACAATTATTATCTGTTAAGATAATTTTATTTAAAATGTTGTTAAATATTAAATATAAAAATATTTTAATAAAAAATATTGATTTATTTTATTTCAAGACATTAATCTTTCTTATTTTATTAGATTGAACTTGTTAGATACCAGGCTGACAGCTATGATCTACCCCTCAACATGGAAGTAATAAATACACACAGCTCAACAGCTACACACTTACAGGAGTCCCTCCCAACACATGCAACACCAGGAAATATGCCTCCCACTCGCATTTATGGGAACGTAACTTGTCTTGTTTTTTTTTTCTTTTTTTTTTCAAATTAATAGTATTATTTTCTTAAAAAATGTAAATATAATTATATAAAATTTAGGATAAAAGTATCTTTTATATCTTTAAATTTTATATTAATTTTTAATTTTATTTTTAAAATTTATTTATATTTAATTTTATTTTTAAAATTTTAAATTATAATTAATTTTTTCTTATTATTTAAATTATTAATAAAAAATAGTGATATAATATTATATTTAAAAGAAAATGTGAAATCATTAATAAAATTATTTAAATTATATATGAAGTATCTATTAAATTTTTATTAAAAAATTAAATCTTTATGTCAGATGATAATTGAATGATAATAAAAATATTATAATTTAATAATATATTATTATTTAATATTTAAATATTATCAAAATCTTATTTATGTTCTTAAAATTTATTGTTAAATATTATATTATTATTTTTTATTAATAATTTAGATATCATTAGACCATGTGACTAAATTAATTGTAATTCAAAAATTTAAAAATTAATCACAAAATAACTTTAAAAATAAAATTAAAAATTAATATAAAATTTATGAACATAAAATATATTTTTATTTAAAATTTAATATTTAAGTAAGTAATGTAATTACACTATATTTAAGTAATATTTCTCATTTAAATTCATGAAACAAATATTGATAATAGAAATTTATAAAGTAAAAATTGGGAGAATTAAAATTTGCATTTATCAGATAGAATAGGAGATGGTAGGTGTGTGGTGTGGCTGAAGCCACCAAATGGCAAATGAAATGCCTTTAGATGCTTCTCTCTCATCTATTTGCCAAGTTGCACCCACCAAGACTTCCACTCCAACTCTTCAATTCC
This sequence comes from Senna siamea, assembly GCA_031216115.1. NCBI lineage: Eukaryota > Viridiplantae > Streptophyta > Magnoliopsida > Fabales > Fabaceae > Senna > Senna siamea. Next base: position 23,999,683 of record CM062366.1, on the reverse strand, counting down.
TCTTCCTATTGGCCATTACGATTCCTATTCAATCCTCTCCATCCCCCATCTATCATTTTTTTTACCATACAAATTAAATATCTTTAAATTAATTTAAACATTAATGTTGGATTAATAAATTACACTTATTTTCTTTTAACTCTATATTAAATTACACTTACGATCACTTTAAATTTTTAAAAATATTTATCTTTCTTTTAATTTATTTTTTGTCGGTAAATATAATTTTTATAATATACTAATGAAGATAGATATATAATGTTATTGTTTATCATATATTGTGCAAAGTATTATCTTTATTAATATAAAATAAATTAGAAAAGGGTTTGTGTACATTATACCAAATCATAAAAGTATTTAGTGCAATTTTTAAAGTTAAAAGAACAATAAATATAATTTTACCAAAAAAAAAATGGTATAATTGACTCTTCATATTAATATGATGAATTTAGGAGAATTATTTTTCTTGAGTGTTCATTATAAAATATAGACGTAAGCAAATCAAGATAAAAATATACAATTGATCTTTAATGATCAGGCTAATGTTACGACTTTTTTATTGCTACACGCTAATATTAGGATTTATCATTATTTTATATGAGCATTTTCATCCTCTGTGGAATTTCTATTATTGCTTTTGAAAAATTTTGTGCCCGAGGCTGATTGTGTTAAGAAAATTAAATAGGTTTGAAACTGAGATAAAAAAATGCTTAATTAAATATTATTAGTTAATTTATAAATAAAATGGTATAATATATGCATTGTAATTAAATAATTATGACCTAACAGTTTAAACTCGACAACTAATCCTGTCTTTTTCAAAAGCGATATGACTTAGAGGAAGATCATTTCCCAGCCCCAGAAAAGTTTTGTTTGTGTTGGAAACATGGGACGAACTGTACAAAAATAAAGAAAAGATAAATTAAAGGAAAAAAAAACACACAAATTTTGTTTTAATGTAAGTGGATGTTTCAAGACCTAACTGCTATCACATCCACTGAGATAACTTTACTACTTGTAATTTTTGTGTGGAAAAAAATGTAAAGCCTCTTCAATACATTTTTGCACAAAGAAAATTACAAACTTTCATCAATACAATTTTTGAATAAAAAATTGTAAACTGGACCGAGACACAAGTGTTCAAATCTTAATACACCTTTTGATTAAACTTGTGGTGGGTGTAAAATCTCATACCCTCTCTTACTATTTACATGGGTTTCACTCCTCTAGTCCTCTTCGCTCTCAAGTTTAAACAATGCGGAACTTTGAAAGAATTCCACAATAGTTTGGAGAAAATGATTTTATATATTTTCAATGTTATAATTGTAAAATTAAAAAGATGTAAGTAAAACAGAAAAGGTACAAGTGATAATATATATATATATATAAATTAAAGACATGAAATAAATTTTAGAATAAATTTAAACTGTTTACTAATCCATAATTTTTACAAGCACTACTTTAGTTATTTATGACTTACGATGAAGAAAAACCTATCCAAAGAAAAGATTGCAATAGATGACCAATGTACTACACTATTGATGATAATATAAAAGAAAATTAAAACGAAGTAGGGCGACGTTAATTTGGAAACTGGAAACCAAACAGGTAGGTAGGTGAAGTGAGAAAGTGAATTTATTTCCAACAGGCAATAGCTATTATCCTTATATAAACTCGTGAAAAACGAGAAACTAGAGATTCATATATATAATTTTCTGTGGTCGTAGTGTGTATATCAATTGTTCTCGTCATCTCCAATGCAAACAGATTGAAAAAGCCAAAAGAGTGTTTCCTCTCTCAAAGTCTCACATCAAATGGCAATATATACATATATATATATATATATATATATATATATCATGTCCCACTAACACCACTTGCACCATTGGTGGCACTTGCCATACTTCAACTACACTTATATATGGTCCATACTCCCTTTACAATTATTTCTATAGTTTTGTACTGTAACAGCAGCCATTGCGGAAAGTGACTCCACCAATATATAATACACACACACACACACACCATTCATATATGCAAATGATGTATTATCAGGATATGTATATGTAGATATTTAATGGCTAATGATTAATTGTTACCATAAAAATAGTTGTGGCGTTTTCTTCTTCCGGACTTCAAATTAATTTCCACCCATCATATTAAATGCCATTTCATGTATACTAGTGTTTTAAAAATCGAGTTGATCATTAAATCAAAAAATTTGTTGAGTTATAGTTAATTAATTTAATTAGTTTAATCAATATGTAAATCGAATTATGTCATAAATATAAAAATAATAATATTTAAATATTTTTAATATCATTAATATATTTTATATTACAAAAATTATATTTTTATTTATGATTTTTAAATATAATAAACAATTTATATAAGTAAATTATAAGTATAAAAATAATGTAGACTCAAATTATGATAATTTAAATATTTATATTATTTGTGTACCATATCAGTTACTCCATAATCATATAAAATTTTAAATTTTAAGATTTATAATATATACAATATAATTTAATTCAAAATTTTATACCCAAACATAAAAAACATAAAAACAAAATAAAAAAAATAAAAACTTAATTAATTCATTAAAAAATCGTTCAATTCTCAAATTTTTTTTAATTCTTTTAATTTTAACCCAGTAAAAATGGTCCAACCAATCATTTAATTTTGAAGAACAAATCTAACTATTAAACAAACTTATTATTAATTTAATTGATCGGATCGTCAAGTCTAATTTGTCTAACAACATTGATATATATATATATATATATATATATTCATGTCCACATTTATGTAAAACAAAGGGATATATATATCGAGAGACGAAGGAAAAGGAAGCATAAGGTATCTTCCTTTATGATTTTTGTAGTAGACATTAATTATAATAGTATTTCATTAGGAATTTATTAATTAAGAAAAAGAAAACGTTGTAAATGGTTCGACTTATTAGCAGGAGACAATGAATCAAAGATGATTCGCTCATTTCCCTTTTCCACCTTTCAACCTTCCACGTATCATCTTATTAAGTACCTGTTACATCAATATTACAGTCAATTAAGTATTTTCTCTGTCAATAAATTTATATGATTTTTCATTCATTTTATTTTGAACATCTTTGCATATGCTACGTACCTATGGTTTTTCTTTTTCCTTTTTTTTTAAAAGAAAATTATACTGTCCAAATTCCCATCGAAGAAAAGGAAATGTGAATTAAATGTAAAAATTAGATTATATAAACGTGTGGGATGGTTAATTAGATTAGATGTGTGGCTCCACTCCAGACCTAGGACTCACGTACATATATTTTCGTAAGTGGACGTCCATCTACGACATCCAAAGATGCTAACAACCTTTGAAAATGCTTATTAATTCCAAGCATTGCTAAATGCTAATTCAGCCTATTCTGTGACTATGATTGATTACCACAAAATCTAAAACCTTTGAAAACTTCATCTTCTACCAACTCCTTGATAATTAAGTATCCATTGCCATTAAAGATTTTTTTAAAATTAAATTAATATATAGATGATAGATACACTTGATTTATCACTTTTGAATAAATTAAATTAATATAAACAGAATCATATTAATTATAAGCAGCAGACAGTATTTTAATCTACATGAAAAAAAATTAATAGCAAAAAGTCTATATATAATTAATTTTTTAAAAGTAAACTAATAATTATTTGATCTCTAATTTTTTAAATAATGTAATTAAAAATGTCAAACTCGTTACAAATTAATCATTTCATCCTAGATATAATTGTTATTCAAATATTACCCACTATTTTATTTTCATAAATTTCTCATAGAGAGATCAGAAATTCAAGTTAAAGATGTAGAGTGATGTAAATATTTTAAATTTGAGTAATTGATGTTTGTTTTTTTATATATGAAAATTTTATATTCTTAGTAAAATTGTAAATTCCATTAACTCAATCCTTCACGGACCACATATATCTAAACATGTAAATTAGATCAATTAATAACAACCATGTGACATTTAAAATGAATAATTTGTAACAAGTTATATATTTTTAAAAACAATAACTCGTGTTGTTCAAAAAAAAAATTGAAAAATAAAGTTACTCAGGTCAAAAAATTAAACTATTTTGTTAGTTTGCTTTTATTTTTGGTAATTAGCTCATTATTAATCTATTGGACAATAATTCATATAGATTAGATAACTATGCAACTTAATCAAGCTAGGGATGTGAATTAAGTGTGGACACAAATAACAACCGTGATGGACTGGATCACTCACTAGTCACTAGACGAGATTAGAATTTCAAGTCCATTAAGTTAATCAAGTAATTAATTTGGTCACAAACAGTCCACGCAATTAATCATGCCACTGATTAATTTTCACTAAAATATATATCATTGTCAAATATTCTATACATATTCTTATAGTTTAACGTGGCCTTCCACTATCATAGTTATCCACTAATTAATTACAAGATATTCACACCCTACTCGATAAAAAGCTTTACACCAATAATATCTCCTTTGGTCAATATCATAATGAAAAATGTTTGAATGGATATGATATCTCACTTTATTTATATATTGACTAATAAAATTTAATTATTTATTCATATTTTATTTATTATATAGACCCTTTAATTTTCTTAAAAAAGAATATAATAAATATTAATAGTCAATATATGAATAACATGGTCCAATATATACATTTAAAAACGTCCCTAAGTCATAATTGCATGCATTACCAACTTTGCGGTACCACTTTCTAGCATGTCAGCCATGTGCTTCGTTCACATTTGAATTTCATATCCTCAGTTGATAAAGAATGCTTTAGATTATCATCATCATCATCATCTATCCATTCATCATATGAAAATCTCTAGGAAAAAGTAGGATCCAATATTATATATATAAAACAAAGGATTTTGTTCAGTTTCTGAGGCCATCTTCTCTTCCGTCAAATATGGCACAAACAAAATTGAGATGCATATTGGCGTGGGCCCTCATAAGTGGCCCATTCATAATAGCACTTGGGCCAGAAACATAATTGAAGCCCACTATGCTAGGCAACCCCTGATTTTTCTACCGCCTTTGACTTTCATAGCTCGGGTCGAAACTCAATCATACAAATGATTTGAATATTTTTCGATAAGAGTAATTAAATATTAATAGGATTAACATATATTAAAATATATATTAATTTATTTATAATTTAATTTAAAATATAAATAAGAAGTTAAATAATTTTTTTAACATTATTTTCTACTGTTATATATTATATATATAATTCGAAAGATCAAATAGACAAACATTCAAAATTATATAAATATAATATAAATACAGATGATTCCATCCTTTTTTTGAAATTAATTGAGAATACACGGTTCTACCAGTGAAGGCCCATCTTAAAGCCCAAACTTTTGCGCGTTTTGCTATTATAATAGCATGCATGGTTTCTTTTGAGTGGAGTATGATTATGTGATGATTACAAAATATTTTTTTTAAGAAAAAACAGTTGTATAAAAAAAGCATTCTTCATGCTATCATTGAATTAACAATCATGTTTAAATATTGTTAGATTCTTTTTTCGTTAAAAAACCAAGCTCGAATAATTAAAAGAAATCATTATATAAGGACTTTGGACCAAAGACAAATGTATTCGTTAATAAAAACAGTTTTATTTTATATATAATATGTCGTTGAACCTTACTTTTATTAATTTTGAAAATTTGAATATTCGTTATGGAACAATCTAATTACATAGATAAATTTGAAACAAGGCTGGCGAAAACTCTCAAAATCAAATCAAAGAATAGATATAAGAGTAGAAAAGAAGCACAGGAGAGCATGTAGGAACGATAAATAAGACTAACGGTCTAAAATTAGGTATATAATTTAATTTATAATGAAATCAAGAGGCATTAGCTGTTGGGTTAATAGTTGAGTAAAATCCACGTGAAAAGAGATACTTGTCATTTTTTTTGAAATATATCATAAAATAATTATTATATTTTAAAATAATAAATTAAATAATAAAAATTTATTTAACAATATACTATTATTTTATAATTTTTATTATATTTTTTTTATTTCTTTTATATCTTCACGTTTTATATTTTTTTATTTTGTATTATAAAATAAATTATTTTATGATACTAATAAGCAGAAAGGTTTAAAATTATTATCAATGTTATTATATAAATCAACTAGTATTTTATGATTTTGAGTTAAACTATATGTAATGTTAAGTCTACGTATATAATTATTCTTTATAAAGTTTAATGAAACAACATCTCTTTAATATTTTAGGATCCCAATCCTCATAAATGATATCAGATGGTTCTATATATGAAGATGAGCATGGTTGTTTTCTAAAGCCTAATAGAATACAATGTAAACAAATATTATGAAGATTTAAAAATTAAAAACAAAAAATTCAAAAAATTGTTACTAGATAGAATATAAATATAAAAGTTATATTGTTTGTTTTCTTTTCTATAGTTATCAGGAGATGAGAATGAGTATGCCCCACCCATAATTTTGAGAGAGGAAGTGAGAAAATAAAGAGAAAAAGGTGAGGAAATGAAATGAGGTGGCTTTTTTGACTAATCGCAGACAAAATAATAAGGGAATAAATAATTGGGGCTGGGATGTAAGAATAAACGGAGGGAAATAGGGAGAGAGGGGAATGGGGATGGAAAGAAAGAAAGTGAATAAGGATCTGGATTGTCCCATATGCATTAAAAATAACAATAATATTAAATTTTAAATATTATTATTTATATTTTAATAAATAAATAATTATAGCTTAAAATTTAGAATTAAAATTAATTAAACTTAAAATTAAGTCATGTATTAAAATATTAATAAATATAATAAAAAATTTTCAATACTACATAATTATTGAAATTAAAAAAAAGAAAGAAAGAAAGAGAGGACATTTAGGATTTTTTTAAAACTATTTATGTTTTTATTATCTGTAATCAAAATAAAATATTTAAATATATGTTTTTAAAATTTAATCATAAAAAATGAATTGTATATTAATTTTTAATTAAAAAATATAATAATAAAGATATAAAAATTGTATATAATATTTTGTTGTTAATAAATGGTTTTAAGACATTGAATAAAATTTCATTTAATTAATTAATAGAAATTTAAATATCAAAAAATATTATTTGTATTAATTTTTAAAAATTATAAATTATTAAATAATCTATCTATTAATAAAAAAAATTAAATGAATATCATAAAGATACTAATTAATAAAATGATATATTTATTTGCATTTGATTTTTTTTGTTTGTTGGTAGCAGCCTAGGAGAGTAGGAGGTGCTAGGTGGGTGGTTGATTAGTGATTTGTTGAAGTTGAATCCAATTCCTTGAAGTCCAAGTTCTTCCTTTGACTTTGACGGCTAGGGGTATTCCAGTCATTTCATATTTCCCATACGAAACTTCGCTACTCTTAGCCTTAGCTGACGGCGCGGTAGAAAAGCAACTCTGCAACGCTGCGCACCGCTGCTATTCATCAACCTTGCAGACATCACATTTATTTCCTTTTCTTTACCTTTTTTTTTTTATTATTTTTCTTAAATTATTTTTTCTCTATAATATTCTTGCATCAATATTGTTTTCTAATTTTTACACTGCGAGTCTCAACAACGAATTGCCTATTTTGTTGAGTAAAAAATTTAAATTTTAAAATTTAAAATTTTATACTGATATTAATTTTTTAAAAATTTATAATTTTGTTAAAAAATAAATTTTAAAGACGAGGAATTTTAACATGTTAAAGTAAGTAATTTAGTGCTCTATTTTGTTTCAGTTGCACTCAGTTTGTCAATTTAAAACCAAAGACACCCCCCTCTTAGAGGAAATTACGTAACCGCCACTTCCTAGTTCCTGCTACCTGGATAGTGATGGCGATGATGAGTGGTTAAATTGTGATTTTACGTGCATGCAAGGGCTTACTTTTGACAGAACTTTGGACTCGTACCATTGGAGGACCGAATCATTGCGCACATATGTATGTAGGTATGTATACATATATTTTGTGTCTCATTTAGTCATCTCATCCATTTGCATTTTCGGGCATTGAATTATGCGAAAAGGAATTCATAATATCAACAAGGACAATCAATCTTCAATATTTGCCAAATTTCAGAGTACAGATGACTATGAACTGAAAAAATTATAAATAAATAAAAATCAAATAATAGAAAATTATTATTGACATATTATTAAGCGCATAATTATGAGGCTCTGTAATCTCGGTGTACTGATATCTGTCTATCTCTTGATAAATAAAATAAACGTCAGAAACCCTTTATTAAAAAAGATTCCTATTATCATGGGTTGAGTGAAAAAGAAGAAAGTCTGAGTAGTGTTGTTATTAGCTTATTATCAGGGAAAATTGGAAATTGAGCATCCACAGTATATTGAATATTGATATTGCAATGAGCACATGGGAGTTACAAATTGTGAGTTGAAGGTCAATGAGATGAAGGTTAAAATGAAAAGCATGTAGGTGGAAAAGTTTGGGGCGATTCTAATCAAAACACAACGAGGAAAAAATAAATCACAAAGCGGTGAAGTTAACTAAAATGAGAATGCAAGGAATTTTAATAAAGGTTAGTTTTTTGAAAATGGAAGACAGTTTCAGACGAAAAGGACGTATGAAAGAATTGGAATGGCCTGAACGTCACGCTTCTTCCACTCACTCTCTCTCCTTCCCACCCTTTAACAGCATCAGAAATTTAACTTGATGGCTTGATTCTTAGCTTTTAATATGTGGTAATAAAATTTAAACCTTTTATAAATGGCCACAAACTAAAGTTTCAATCAGCAAATAGAAGAGGACAAAAGATTTCAAGGTTAGAGAACAAAATACACTGTTTATAATTAATTAAATATTATAGTACCATTTTATTCAATCAAAAAAGTCAAAAAGGCCTGGTATTTATCGTCAACTTCTCACTTCTTAGGGTTTCAGGGCTATTCCTTCTGTTGCTTCTTCTGGGTATTGTTCAATCTGTGGATAATTGATGTTATTTGATTTTGTCTGCTAAATTTATTGGAGAGTTTCTCTTTCTTTAATTTCGGGGAGCTTTTTTATTTTTTTCCTCTTCTGAAGTTTATCTTTCTGCACGTTGTTTTTTGAAGGTGGGCCTTTTTTTTTTTTTGGACATTTTGGTGCTGCAAAGATTTGAGTTTCGAAAATTTTGTCCTTGATCCTAGTGGTTGTACGAGTTTTTTAAGCTGTCTAGTTATTTTTATCGCAGCACTTATTTTGCTGCTCATGTTATGACACGAGTTTGTAGTTTTGTATGATTCCTGTACTTAGAGCTAGCGATTTTTCTGGAATTCATCCGATTAGAAGCTCTCAAGGCGTAGTCTCCTTTACTGAAAATTATCTGTGAATCTAAGTTTCTTCGGAGTTTGGTTTTAAAGCTTTTTATGAAACTCCCCCAGGCCTCCTCGGATTGCGGTTTGTGGAAGATAGATGGTCGTGTTTTGGATGGTTATTCACGGTCATGGGTAGTAGAACCGTAAACATTAACAGTCAGGACGCTAACAAGGTTGTGAACGGCATGCCCAGCTACGCTCCTCAATTGCCTACTTCTAGTTCCATGTAAATCATTCGCACCACTCTTCTCTTCAATATTTGTTTTGCTTTTTATCATTCTCTTTTAGGTTTTGGTAACGAACTGTTACTTTTTAACTTCCTTTTTTCTTATTATTTTAGGGGACAAAAGAAAAAAAAAGTGCCCCTCGCTCCAAATCCTGCTTCTGTTTTGCTTATTCACATATGCGCAGCTGGCGGATATACTATAATATTATGACTCACCCCTTACAACTGAGTAACTAATCAAGTTATTATTGAACTGATGCTGTTGGGGGTAGTTAGTGAAACACTGCATATCACTGCGATTTCACAGTTAATTTGGGATTTAGGAGACAAATCCGCCTTTTAACATCATTTGATGCTGTTTCAGTGATCCTCACTGAGAAGGAGTGTCAAAGTTTTTCAAATTCTTGAAACTATACATTATTGCAATTTTTTTCTCTTCAGTCTTCGCCTAATATAGATTATTATGATTTTGGAGTTAAAATTCTCTTACGGATGTGTTGTTATACTTTTGAGTATACAATTTGGGACTCTCTTTTAGCTCGGAAATGTGGATTTTGATGGCTGCTTGGCTTTCTGAATCTTGCATGTATATACATCCATCACCTTTGACAAGTGGCTGTTATGATTTTGACTTTCAGGGGCATAGAAGGATCTGCTGTTCATCATTCTCAAATTTCTGAATTTGGAACGCTTGAGCAGTCTCTTGGATTTCGTGTAGAGGATGCTATCAATCTTAGCAGAAGTATGTTAGTCACATTTTGATCACTGTTAATTAGACTTTTTTTTCATTAGTAAAATTATCTTTTATTTTAATATTTTTGGTATTTATTATTGCTCCTGAATTATCTTGCATCATATTCTCATTGCTTTTAATGTTGTCTGGGGTTCCTGAGCTGTGGTACTGTACTTGGTGCTGGTGGATGGTGGCTGAGTTTAATATGAAGCTTTCTGCTATATGAGCTCCCCATTGTAACCTATCAACCTATCGGTTTATTCCTACTACCTCATGGGGAAATTTTGTTTCCTTGATTTTCTTGTTAGAAAGTTTTTTCCTTAGAATGACTTTGTGAATTCTCCATGTTTTGGTATTTTTTTGCTACACTTATGTGCCTGATAGTATTGTGTTATATTGGAAACTCGTTTAATTGTATTCTCTCAAATTTTTTCTTATGGTTAACTTGCAATCAACATTGGCCCTTCAATTTATTTCTACCTTGTGTAAAATCTTTGTTTTCTTCATTTCCTTGGAAGAAAGATGCTTGTTTCATCAAGTATGATCCCTCAAATGCAATATAAAGATGTAACAATGTTCGAATAAATGGCTTGGGAACAAACAGTTTGATTCACTTTACAGATAAAATTAGGTTTTTAACCTAAATAAATAATCATAGAAATGCCAGGTCTTAGAATTATTTTCCACCCCTCTAGTTGGTATCTTACTTAATCTCGAATACCTTTGTTATTCAGATCCAATGTTCAGTCAAATGAAGTCAAACAGCCAAGCTCTAGGTGCTGACGTTCAATTTGGCACTCTGAGTAAGGTAAATTCTTATTTTCTCAATGCATTTATAAACTTCATGAATCACTAAATCTTAAAGTACAACTGGAAATCCTGCTTTTCAACTCTTCTCTTTTGTGGAATATACAGTCAATAGCATCCTCGGATATGAACCTCTCTGCTGCAATTACGGGATCTCAGACATTGCCATTACAGAAAGATTCACAAACAAATCTGGCTTCTACATCTGCAGGCCATCGTGAGAACTGGGGGGAGTCAAACATTGCTGATGCAAGCCCAAGGACTGATACTTCAACAGATGATACAGATGATAAAAATCAAAGGGTGATTCTTTTGCTTTTATGATACTACATCTGGAATTTACTTCATGCGTTACTTCTATTCCTTTTGGTGATGCCTTGGAGTTATGATTTTGCACCTGAACAAACATTTCCTGCTGATTGTTCCACATTGATGAACTGATCAAAGTATACCTATATGAACTAAGGTGTTTTAATGTTGTTTTGCAGCCTGAAAGGGGTCAATCAGCTGTTGCAGTCTCTGATTCCAGTGATAGATCAAAAGATAAATCAGATCAAAAGGTTATATATAGTAGTTGTGTTCACATAAACTAAGCTTCTTGTGACTATGTACTAAATATATAATCATGCAGACGTTACGACGGCTAGCTCAAAATCGTGAGGCTGCCAGAAAAAGCCGACTAAGGAAAAAGGTAGGTTCTTTTTGTGTTAGTTGTAGTGTTCTAGTAACATAGTTATTTCTGTATAAGTTTAATTAAATGATTAGCTAGTTGCTCGATGGAGCATTGTTATATTGTCATTTTTACATTGTTTAAGCAGTGGCTAGTCATATTTTACTATTTTGTTCATTTATTCTTCTTAATTTATTCGTTCCCATTCTTTCAGGCATATGTACAACAATTAGAGAGTAGCAGGCTGAAACTGACCCAACTTGAGCAGGAGCTCCAGCGTGCCCGCCAGCAGGTTTACCTATCTTCTTTTACTGTCCTTGTTCATCTTCAACACTTTTCCTCTCTGAAGCCACAATTTTTTTTTTTATTGCTAACTTCCTTGAATTTGGTCATTTTAATACACGGAACTAACTAGGTTATTATTCTTTTGTAGGGCATTTTCATTTCAAGCGCTGGTGATCAGTCCCATTCAATGAGTGCAAATGGTATTTATACTTTTTCACCTCCGATGTTGTGCCTTAAACTTGGGAACTCTATTATTACATTACTTGGAACTGTATTTTGAGATGTTTTGGGTGCTGGTTTTGTTGATATCAAATGGTTAGGTTGGCAGCAAGCAGATCCTACACCATTATTGACTTGCCAGCATTAGATGTCTAAGCAAAGCCAAGCAGTTCTTGCTTTTTTTTTTTTTTTAATATATAACTTAGGCTCTAAACCAGATGACAGAGCTCCCTCCGTCTGGAACTTCTGTAAAATAAATTATCAGCACAAACATTTACATTGAGTGCATTGCATTTTTAATTGGATTGGATTTTATGCACTTAGAGAAGTGCAGGTCTATCATTTGCTTTTGTAGTGGGATATCATGGTACTTGACAGCCCTCTGGGGCAAGTGTGAATTTTGCAATAATTGCTGTTATGTAATTTTGTTAATTGGCTTGCTATGCAGGTGCTATGGCATTTGACGTGGAGTATGCACGGTGGTTAGAGGAGCATAATCGGCAGATCAATGAGCTAAGGGCTGCGGTCAATTCTCATGCTGGAGATATTGAATTGCGTACAATTGTCGACAATGTCATGACACACTTCGATGAGATTTTCAGGCTGAAAGGTGTTGCAGCAAAAGCTGATGTTTTCCACATTCTGTCAGGAATGTGGAAGACTCCAGCTGAAAGGTGTTTCATGTGGATTGGAGGCTTCCGCTCATCTGAACTTCTCAAGGTGATCAGTATCTTTTATTGATGCTCTATTCTCATCTGCTTTTCTCAGGGTTTAAGGTGTAATGAAGTAAGTGTAAGTGGTAATTTGTTTGCTTTGTTTTACTCCAAATAACTTGTGCATGTGTGCTGTGTTCACATAATGAGAACAATTTTACTCATTCTTGCATATGGCAGTGCAATTTCGTTTTCTTCTAGTAGCATTTCATTTTGTAGATTCTCTTAACTTTTCAAGGGGATTTACAATCATAGGATTCTGTTTTAAAACCAAATATTAAATTTTCAAATCAACTTATTCCCATTAGTCTGGCGCACAAGTGAAGCTGAGTGCACTGAATCCAGTGCATGCAAGAATTTTCCTATTTTTATCTGCCATAACTTTCCACTTGATAAAATGGAACTTGTACTGCCAGAGGAGGACAATACTGTTTCAGTTAAAATAACAGAAAACATTTTGTGGGTATTCTTCAACGAGTGCTACTGAAATGATTCAGAGAATATTACCTTGACACTTTCATCATTGTCTCTTGGAAATGAATTTAGTCACTCTATGTGTTTAGTGTGAATATGCTGGGTGCAGTTGTATGTTAAGAAAGTTACTTGCTCATTTCTTTTTCTACCTTGGAAAGGGAGAAAAAAAAGTCATAACGCATCTTTATATGCTCTGCTATGTTTCATTTGTAGTTTTAGATTTTCCATGACTTAAGTTGTTGGGGAGACATGTCAACATGCTTTTATCTTGATAGGAGTCTGAAGTTGAATTTTGAAGTATCTATTCTTCCGTAATAGGCTGTCTAACTTAAAAATGGATTGACACTGCTACAGCTTCTTGTAAATCAATTGGAGCCTTTGACCGAGCAACAACTGATGGGCATCTACAACTTGCAGCAGTCTTCCCAGCAGGCTGAAGATGCTCTGTCCCAAGGAATGGATGCATTGCAGCAATCGCTAGCTGAGACACTTGCTAATAATTCACCCACCCCGACAGGGTCATCTGGCAATGTGGCAAATTATATGGGGCAAATGGCTATGGCAATGGGAAAGCTTGGTACTCTTGAGGGCTTTCTTCGCCAGGTAATTCATTGCCTGAATGTTTTCCAGTCTGCTTGGAACTAAATAATATGTGGACTTGAAAATCTATCTTCTGTACTCTGTCTCGTTTCAAGAAAAATATGTGAATGAATAATCATACACGTTACTTATTTCACTGTACTAGGCTGATAATCTGCGGCAGCAAACATTACAACAAATGCTGCGAATATTAACAACCAGGCAGTCAGCTCGGGCTCTTCTTGCAATAGGTGATTATTTCTCCCGGCTACGAGCCCTAAGTTCTCTGTGGCTTGCCCGGCCGAGGGAATGAAGTATCTGAATGCCCCATTTATTAAGTTATTTCCAAAGCCTGACTCTTGAACCTGAACACTGATCATATCATCAACATGAGCATTGACTCTTGTGCACTAAAGGAGCTTCAATAGAATCTTGGTATCTTGTGACAATGAATTCCTCTAGAAGCATAGATGTGGTGTTGTAAGATTAGATTTGATCAGGTCTTAATGTAATCTATCTCTTCACATGCTGCTGGTGTGCTGCACCCTTCTTTTATTCTTTCTGTTTCTTCACCTTTACTCTGAAAATAGTCTCAATAAGTTGGTTATGTAGATATGTGATAGATAGGATTGAGTAGAAAAGAAATGGAATAGTATTTGTACTTTAGGCTACATCTGTTCATTGTATTCCATAAATCAGTCAGATTATGTGGGAGAAAAGTTGTTCTCTTACGTTTCATATGTATTTTAATGGTTTGTGGTTGCACATATGGAGTGATGCAGATAAAACCCTCCATGAACGGGCCTGTTGGGTTGTTTTCTCATAATCATAACACTACTAATGAGCAACGGAATTTTTTCTCGTTTTGTTTTAATGCTAATGAGTAACACAAAAAATTAGAAGAGTTTGTCTCGTGTCATGTATATGGTGTTTTTCTGTTGCCCTATCTGTGATGATAAATAAATAATGTAGGGTTTAAATCTTGGGGCACTGTAATGCTTATGTGGGCAACGTAAAATACAGAGCAATGATGAATAATGAGCAAGAGGAATTCTGCATTCATATATTTGTCCTGCGATTGGAGGTTAAGTATAATGAATAACAATGATGTAGGGCATTATGCTCGTCTAAAAATATCAAATTCCATCACCCGTTGGCACATCTGTCATCCACTCTAATCACTAATTACATTTCAGCATGATCAACCTACTCATTACAAGCAAAAAAAGAAAAGAGAGGATTGTTTTCAGTGATTAGACCTGCCTGCATTATTTTTAAATTTTTTTTATAAAATGCTAATATTTTATTGAGTGCCATTTTTTTCAATGAATTTTTATTAATTAAAAGTCTTAAACCTAGAATACATATCAGCAAATCATATATTGCATATTTTTTTGTATGCTTAGCTTTTCCTCCAAATTTGTACAAACCTAGTCGATAGGGCATCCCTTTCTGAGGCAATATATTCTAACAGATATATACTTCCAAAATTTAAAAATATGGAAGCCTGCCCTACCTAACAAGCTTGATGTTCATGCTTCATACCAAGGAATCCAGGCCTAAGAATTTCGCGTATTAAATCTCAAATAGTGTCTGGGTATGATGCTTAATATAATATATATTTTTTAGTTTCTATTTCTATATCCGGAATGCTACTCATACAAATGCTGGGTATTTATAAATTCAAGAGTTTTACGTTCGTAATTTTTACTACTAACATTATAATTGTTTTAAATTGCTATGATAAACATAGAAGTTTTCAATCAAATATAATACCAAAAAGAATAGCTTATGTTAAATTTAAGTTAGTTTATTCAATTTTTAATTTGATTTTTATAGTTTAAAAATTTATAATAGGAGTCAATGATCCTTATTTTAAAAAAGAAGTAATAATTCAGTCTTTACTATCAAACGTCCATGAGTGCTTAGTTAAATTTTGTTGATCAGGCTAATTATATGCTATTTTGGCATTTTGACATTTTAAATTAAGCAAAATTAGCTTACATAATACATGCATGACAAATGAAATAATTTAAGAGATTTAGATGAGTTCAATTGAATTATATATATTTAATATTTTTAATATAGTATCTAACTAGCCATGCTTGTAAAATTTAACGAAATATATTCTTATGAAAGTTTAAAGACAGATAATTAAATTAAAAATTTTAAAAATAGTGTATAAACTTTTAAATTATAAAAATTAAATTAAAACTCGGAAGTTAAACGGATGTATAAGCATTAAAAGAATACTTTCAACTTCGTCGATTATGGAGCCCTGCTATTTCATTTGCAACTTGTCACTCACTGCATGGCAAGCAAGAAAGAACTCACTTGTTTATCTAATGCCTATCCCTTTTTTATGCAAACCAAGGAACCATCTACTTATGAGTAATTAGTCAGGGAAATCATACTTTATAAATGATCATGGTCATCAACCCTGGCTAGAAATCACATTTCTCGGTTATCTCCACTTTGTCTGTTCACATTTAGACTTAATTGATATATGTGGAAATCAAACCTGTAATTATTACTAACAATAGTTGAGAAATGGAAATAAATGCTAGCTTCAACACGCAATATGAATTCGCTTGCTTCGTAAAAATGTGTCCCCAATAGTCCATACAGTTCCAAACAGTCTTTAAGCAATAACATGGCAAAATTTGTGCTGAAAGGCAAGTTTTTTTTTTTTTTTCAATATTAGATGGCACTAGAAAGACATAAGAATTCAAATCCCAGATACTTAACCTACTATTTTTCTAACAACAGTTGCACGCAAAGAAAGTTGGGCATAAAGTAGCAATCCCACTGGATGGATCAGTTAATTTACTTAATCAAGCAAATCGGAAACTGCCGTCTTCCTAAACGCATCAACTTGAGCCAACTGACTTGCCACAATTTTATTTGGGAATACGTTATCAGCTTTCATCCTCTCCCTAAAACCATACGCTGGTTGCTTGGCATTGATATAGGCCTGTATTAGAGCTTGGTAATGGCTTATCCGAGAGGTATAACCAGCTTGTCTCATTCTGTAGAAAATCTTTTCTGAATTATGGATGTCACCCCTTCGTGCATACTGATTTAAAATAGCCATGTAGGTACTGAACAATGGCTTCATGTAGTTCTGATTGACTGCTTTCTGCAGAACAGAGTCTGCCTTCTCCACTTCACCTGCTTGCACATAAAGTTTCACGAGTGCATCCCAGGTCAAGGGGCCGATTCGGCACCCACTATCTGCCATTTGCCTAACAAGATCCTTACCCTTCATTAGCATCTTGTTATTTGCATAAACCTTCAGGAGTACTGAATAGTGCCTGGAAGAAAGTTTCTTCCATTTATTCACCATCATCTCAAAAACTTTCTCTGCTTCTTCAATTTTCTTCAACCTTCCCCAAGCTTCAACTGCAGCCAGACACACGTCAAACCGAGGATTTGGCTCACAGACCTTCCAAATCCTCTCAACTTCATCAGGCTTTCCCAGCTCTGCATAGAGGGGAAGCAAAAAGCGGCATACCCACTGATTTTGTGTTAACTTTTCCCCTTCCATCTCTTTCAATACATCTTCAGCTTTTTCTTTAAGCCCAGCTGAGGCATAATGCTTAGCCAGGGTTCCCTTTATTTGGATGTCTGGTTCAATGCCCTCAGCCTTCATTGTCTCAACAATTTGCTCCATTCCAGCAATATCATTGCTCTGGCCCTTTGCAGTTATTAAGATTTTATAAGTGAAAGGAGAAGGTTTAACATTCTCCTTTTCCATTAACAACAACACATCAGCTATTTTCTTCTTGTCAATCTTCTGATACAAAAGAAGCAATTGGTTACAAGAAAATGCTGTAAGAGGGAACTCCAAATCCTTCATTTTATTGAATACTTCCTCCGCCTTTTTCACGTTGGTCTGGCTAACACAGTTAGCTAGTAAAGTTCGGTAAATAACCTCCCCTCTAAAAGACTTTGGAATACTCTCTATGTAGTTCTCTGCCTTCTGAAGGCCATGCAATTTGGCAATCAAATCAAGTCGAGATGCATAATCTCTCTCAGTAAATTCAAAGCAATCTTTTCCCTCAAGCCACTCTGAGAGCTGAAAAACCAACAAAGAATTAATATAGATGAAGTTATGTTACAAAACCTCCACTGGTAAAACAAGAAACTTAAACAAGGTTAATATTTACTGATACTACAGATCAATAAAATAAATGAATATTAACAGAACTTGAATAAACATATAATGCCTTCCTAGAACAATGATAGGTATGAGACAAGAACTGGATTCTCTCATGTAAAGGGGCAATATGACATTGTCATATGAATAGAATGATAAATGCTGAACCATACACAATTAATGGGGTCCACCATTTAAGTGAGATCCATCCATCACTTAAATGGATCCCACACACTATGTAAATATCTCTCTCCTCACATAACATGATAATATATGTTACTCTTTCACATGAAAAGATCTAAATCCATATGAGACATGTATCAAGAAATTATTTTCAACATGTCAAGAACCAATTCATCCCAAGGAGGCTTAGGCTGTTAGGTGAAGCCTTATGTTTTATTAATAACATTAACACACCCACTTACAGCAAAGCCCTGTAGGCTTGAAGCATGGACAAAGTACATGCCTACCATAGTCTGATACCTGGTTCCGAAATTCAAAATAATTATTCAGTATAGAAGCAACAAGAACCTGACATCTTGATGGCAGAGGCTCTAATACCATATCAAGAACTATTTCATCTGTTCATACCAAAGTACTAGTGTTAGGTGGGCCCAAGATTTGTTTTATTAATAACTCTAACACAATAGTTGAACTATTCACTTGGTCACAAATGCTTGTCCCTAATCCCCCTCCAGCCCTAACTACTAGAACGTAAGAATCTACATAATAAAATTCAAAATAAACATTATTTTTCTATAGAGCAATGGTTTCAAAGAAGTGATGCTACTGAAGGAAGAACAACAACAACAACAAACAAAGCCTTTTCACACTAGGTGGGATCGACCACTTGGATCAAACAATACCAATGTGTTCTAATCTTAGCTCATTTCTAATGCTTTCGAAGGAACAATAACAAGAAAATAGCATAGCTACAAAGATGAGTAAAAAGCTGTCAAATAGCCACACTGTGAAGCAATGGACATTTAAGTTGATTTACTAGCAAATGATTCAAAAGTTTAACGGAGAAAAATCAGATGCAAATATAATCTGCTCCGTTTACCTGCAAAGCTCTCCCATACATTCGACGCTTGCGAAGACTAACCATGGCCAGTGAGACCTCAGCCCTACTTAGCTCCTTCTCTTCTTCAACCCACTTTTCCAGAGCAGTATGTACAGACAAACCTGGGGCATCTAAGATTGCCTTGGCTAGTCCTGATTGAGCCCTCCTCCCCTGTGATGACTTTTTCTCAGTTTGTTCAATCTCAGTATCTGATAACTCCAGCTCATTTTGTGGTTCCCCAACATCCTCATTGTCATCAGATAGGTCTAGTTCAGAAACTAATCCATCATTATTTTCCCCAGTAGGTGTCTCCAATTCAGAAAATCCATCTCCCAAATCATCCTCCTCTTTTGTGCTTCTTGCATCAGCTTGTGAAGAAAGTTCACGTCTACTCACAATAAATTTAGGGGAAGCATATCCTGAATGGTATGAAGCTGTGTTCATTGACAAATATCTATTACAGATTATTGGAGAACACTCGGAGATACCAGCCTCATCTTCTACACAAGCAATTGGTGCTAATTTGACACAAGAAGCACGGGCAGTTCCTACTTTGAATCCTCGGTTCCTACAAACAGAATGCAATAAATTATCACCACAAACTGCTATGGTTAAAAGTATAACAAATACA